>OY754314.1:18373845-19802499 GCA_963573325.1 Astragalus glycyphyllos | reverse complement strand
AAAGACTCTGTTATTTCCAGTTCCTCTAATTTTGTATTGTGTACGAATGGTGTATGATATTTATACTATTATGTAGTACAATTAATTTAGCCAGTGGTGTTTAATGTTGGTGTATTGTGTTTTATTTGAGGTCAGTCTTAGGTGGTGATTGTTTTGATTGGTCCACAATTAAGTTTGTCCTTTGAAATTGTGTGTACGTATGAAGTTGTTAAAGCTGGTTCATGAGACCTAGGGTTGTTGAATGAATTACTTTAGAATGTTTACCCAACCATTTTAACCCTTCATCAAAATTTTAAGTTGGTTTACACTCTGTCAAACTGTACATGGTTTCGATAAATTTCTGCAAATACAAGTAGGGGATACGAAAGTTTCCAAATTTGTGTAATTTGAAATAAATTAAAAAAAAGGTTGACCAAGTGTTTAAGACCACATAAACCATTTGTTTTTAACAAGTAGTAGAAACGTCTGTAAATATCAAAATAGGCCCAAAAGGCCTAAAAGGCCAGTTACATAACCCATTGTACTGTGAATACAAAATATAAAACATCATTACACTCCACATTCCACATTACAGGAACTCCAAATGTTCAATTCAAAACGTAGACTTTCTACATGCCAATAAATTCACCAAACAAGTGGGTTGTGGTATTCTCAAGAGATATTACCCAAAATTCTCAAGAGATATTGGTCATAGCAGCATAGGCACAGTTGCGACATTACAACAGAACCAAAAAAGAGGACATCACATGAGATGTAGTAAATCAAATATAAAATGAACCATCATAAGCATCAGCCTTGGACATAATTTCTTTACGTATTTCATTATGCAATCCCAACACGATATCACAAACTGCCTTCATCCGAACATGATTATCATTCATCTATTGAAAGAAGAAAAAGCGGTGTTATTTCTCATTTTAATATTAGTAATTTAAATGTTATTTTTGATTTGGTGCCACTTACCACTCCAGACAAGTTTGGTGTAAAATCTTGTTCCTTTGAAAGCCATTGAAGCAACCAAAGACCAGACCTTAGACTGTATTCAAAACAAACCATGTAAATGGTAATGGAATGATAAGTTATGCAACCCATGCATAACTGATTGGTTTGAAAATTTTTTATAAATAATAAAAAGAGTAGACATGTATACCTATCGCCACAGTTCGGTATGCCTTTTGCATCCTCAATATTCCATCCTCCAAAATTTTTGGGTCGATGACCAAAACAGTCAGCATAGTCAGGGTGGTGAACCATTTCGGCAACAATACCCGCCTATAAATACAATACATTTTACAATATGTTATATTAAAAGCAACTAAAAAAAATATTGATGTGAAAGAAATTTGATTCCACTTAAGAAATACTTACCACTTCTTTAATTATGTGCTTACGAGGCAGCAAATCCTCCAGAGAACAATTAGTGTCTAGGTGGTAGATTTTCATATTATCAAGGGAGATGACCATCAAAAACCAATGGGCAAAATTTGTCTTCATTGGTATGTATATCTGGAAATGGTGAAGAGAAAATTGTTAATGATTTTCTTCTTTAAAAAAATTATTAAATGGAATATTTGTGAGCGATATAGTTGACTAACATATTTAAGTTTTGTTGTTGGGTCCATCCATCCAGCCCTAGCAAAATTAGTGATCAAGTCATACATAGTGCTTCCCACACTAAAAATACTTGTCTGCATCATAGGTCTCAAATGGTTAGTACAGGATGGAAGGTTTTTGTTTTCCCAAGATTTGACAAGTAACAAATAAAGTTAAGATTGGTAACCGTGAAAGATGGTGGTAAAATCCAAACATTCTTGTCTCGACCAAGTCTGTTTTGAACCCAACGGGTTTTCTCACAAGCTAATGTAATGACCTAATAGATGTGTCAATAACAATATTTAGATACAAATTAGTAGGAAATTAGTTTTAGCAATGAAAGAATTATTTTTTGACGACCTGAGGTGTCACAAACTTTCCAGGTAAAAGGCAATAAAAATCTCCCCTTGTTAGTGTCATATGCTGAGCTCTTACCAACACTTCACTGAAATTAATTGAAATTAGAAGTTGTTATATTATTATCAAATACGAAAATTTTCAAATACATTCATTTTGATGATACACTTACTCTAAGCGTCCATTCTTCTGCCATAAATAAACACATGTTTGTGCTTCACAAGTAGACAAATGCATGTCCTTAGTAGGTCGAACAATTAGCGAGGCCCCCTACAAATTCCCAAACAATAACGTTGGTTTTTGAATGATCATATGTGATACAAAGCATGGTCATAACCCAAATAATGCATTATTATTAAATGACCTCAAAATGAATAGTCACCTTAGGTACAATTGAACGAGTTTTACTTCCAGAACTGGTGCAACGAGACCTCTTCCTTGAGAAATCAAGAGGTAGTATCCCATCATTTTCATCAACATCAGGTAAGTTGTTTGATGGTGGAGTATGGAATAGTCTTTTTGAAAGGTTGCCACTCACTTCCATCTAGGTTTACCAACAGAAGAAAAACAAATATATTAATACAATAATGTGTATTTGGCATTTACCGTAAAATGAGTTATATTCGTTTAATATTACCTTAGTAGTTGACCTTCTTCTGTAGTCACTTCCACCACCCATAGGTTCAACATCAACTTCCTTAACCGTCTTGTCTTTTGATGTGGGACCCCCCTGAGACCAAGTTGATGGTATGGTAGGTTTTTTCACAAATGACCGTCCTTCTTTGTTAGTTTCCAAGCGATTGTGAATATTGTTTGTGCATTCCCTATCTACAGAATCTGGCACTTGCAAATCCTTTTCAGCTTCATTTAAATCATGAACACTGTTAGACAAATTTTTGATAGTTGAATGGCCATTGTTTACTACATCCACCTCAGCTATAAATCCTTCACTAGTGGCCCCAACAGATCCACCATGTGCAAACTTAGTTGACACCAAAACCTCTAAATGCTTAACAACATCCTTAATATCATTTGTTTCTAAAGCTTTTTTATCAAATTTGTCATTAAGTTCCTGTCCATTAAGGAATGGTGAAACATTGTTAGACAAGTTTCAAACGGTGAAGTAAAGATAAAAACGAAACACAATGGAACAGGAAAATAACTTCACCTTAATAGCTTGTTTGTTGTCATTAAGGGTTAACTCCATTTTCCCATTTTGCTCCTTCAGATCCTAAATAAAATAATATAACTCTTGTTTTAGTGAACAATGATAATGAGTATGAATTGTTTAAGTGAAAGAAACAGAAGAACAAATTATTTTGTGAAAAGTATGTAAAACTCACATTCATATTCTCCATAAGGCTTTTCAGATACCCATTTGTTTCTTTAATGGCTAGCACATATTCAGCAAACTCTTCGTGGGTCATGCTTCCCCCAAAGAGAGTGGATAAACCAAAAGAGGATGAGTTCGTGTTGAATCCTTGATCTTCAGCCATGGACATGGATGGGTGTCTAGGTTAGGTTTTGAAAGTCACTTAGTGGGTGTGTTGCAATGGGACAATTACCTTGGTCTTGGAAGAGTATATTGTTTATTTTTAATGAAAAGCATTTCGATTACAAATATGTTACTGCTTTTAATTAAGAGGCTGCAGCAAGAATAGCAGGTACATTTGACTTGCTTATGTTAAAAAGGCTGACTCATCCAAGCTTACGACCTAGTTTCCTGCTAAGTTTCTTTTTCCATGCATGCAACCCATGCAGCATTGGCTACGTCACAACAAGGAAATCTAAAAATGATACAATTGGGTAATTTTTCGAGACCCACACCACTGTACAAGAAACGGCTATATATTACCACGTAATGAAATAATTCGAAAAATTAAAAAATACAACAACTCAAGTGGCTTTTAATTATGCTTAATTTTGTTCTTAAGCATTTCCATCTCAACCATTAAAGTAGCATTTTCCATCCTAAGATCAACATTTGTCTGTAAATCTTTTTCGAGATTCTCCTTAACCATTTCCAACTCAACTAAAAGTGTTGCATTTTCCATCCTAAGTTCCACATTTGTTTCTAATGATTTTTTTAGTTGGTCTTCAAGTAATTCAACATTATGGCTGTTGTAATCACCCAATTTTTTTCCATGCGATGAAAGTAGCCTCCTTAGCATTAATACAGCAACGTCTTCCCGACCTTGTTCTTCTGTCTTAGCATATCTACCCATTGACACTGGAGGCCTTCCTATTGCGTCAGTTCTCAAAGAACATCGAAATTTATAATATTGTACACCCTTAATAAAAATCTTATCGTGTAACGTATAGTCCGGTTGATGTATTCTCATGATAATACAAGCTTGAGATAGCCACTTCTGCATAGAAAGATTCATTAGTGAATCAATTGGAGGTCCTAGAGTTGATTCCACGGTTTCTCCTACATCAACAAAGTAATTAGTAACAAAATTATACAAACGATATATATGATATAGAAGTTAAGGATGTAAAACAGGATTACCATATGAATTCCTTATGCTATTCAGAATTTCATCAAGGTGAGCTGAACTTGTACCTAAAGAAGCCTCAATTTGCAACTTCGAACGAACCATACTTTTAGGTATTTTCAAAAACATTTCCCATGCAAATTCAGCTTCAACATCTGTGTCGTATACGCGAACTACTCCTTCTTTAAAACCGTTCACTTGACCATAGCAATCTACCCAAGATCTGTAAACACCATTCTTCCTACCATTGAAAACAACGTATCCAACATTGTTGGTCTTTGAAGAAGCCATGTGTGTGAACTAACTTCATTGATTTATTTGTGTAACCATCGGAATTTATATTGTACATGAAGAAGTCATAACCCTAATAAATGGTCACTTGAGTTGGTTGCACCTAAAAAGAAGCCTCAAATTTAAATTAAGGTGGTAGCATTTATTGGATAATTACGTAATTCAGAAAATACTTCATGTGTGTTTAAGCACAACTAGGGGTGTTCAAAACCGAACCAAACCAATTGAAAAACCGCAAACCGAACCAAACCAAACCGAAAACCGAAAAAAACCGCTTCTAATTGGTTTTGTTCGGTTCTTTTTTCATTGCACCGCGCGGTTTGGTTCGGTTCGCAGTTTTGATTTCGAAAACCGAACCAAACCAAACCAAACGGCAAGTAACACAAAGGCTTGTTGAATTACTTACTAGCCCAAATGCAACTAAAACCCAACTCTCACTCACTTATAAGCCAAAATCCAATTAATTCTTTGATTCACTTACAAACAATCCATATTGTTATGCTATATTTAAAAATTACAATAAAATATTTAATTCAAATTTTTTTAAACAATCCATTTTACGTTGCGGTTCGGTTCACTTTTTGTCTCATAACCGAACCAAAGCGCACCGCGAACACCCCTAAGCACAACGTCGTTCAACGTCGTCGTTTAACAGTAAACATGTATTGTAAAATATATTTTATTTATTTGTAAAAGGGTGCGTGTCATTACCCAACAGACAACTCCCTGGTGTTTACTTGATAATGACAAATGTCAAAGCTGAACATAGTTCTGACGACACATCATGACACTGCGACGGCTGCTGTTGATTCTGAAAAGTTGACACCTGCGTTGTCGTTGTTACGCGTTTGGCGCCACTCAAGAATTAATGTGGACCTAAAAAAATGTTATATATTGGCTCCACGGATTTAAGGTAATCCCACCAGATTTTGTCCTCTATGGCAAATGAAACTTTCATTTTCGAAATACCCGGCAAACTGAATTTTCGTTTTACCGCCTCTATGACTTAAAAGATTTTCAATTTTTTTGTAACCGTAATATCATGTGAATAATATTAATATACGGTTTAGAGTAACTTCAGACTCCGGTCAACGAAAATGATACCTAATCGCAGTAACTTGAGTCAAACTAACTAACTTCATACTCCGGTCAATGATACCTAATCCAGTAACTTGACTCAAACTAATTAACTTCATACTACGGTCAACAAACCCTAATCGCAGTAACTTGAGTCAAACTAATTAACTTCATACT
The DNA here is from genome assembly GCA_963573325.1 of Astragalus glycyphyllos. NCBI lineage: Eukaryota > Viridiplantae > Streptophyta > Magnoliopsida > Fabales > Fabaceae > Astragalus > Astragalus glycyphyllos. Next base: position 19,796,506 of record OY754314.1, on the reverse strand, counting down.
CCGGTCAATGATACCTAATCGCAGTAACTTGAGTCAAATAAACTAACTTCATACTCCGGTCAATGATACTTAATCCAGTTACTTGACTCAAACTAATTAACTTCATACTACGGTCAATGATACCTAATCCCAGTAACTTGAGTCAAACTAACTAACTTCATACTCCGGCCAATGAACCCTAATCCCAGTAACTTGACTCAAACTAATTAACTTCATACTCCGGTCAATGAACCCTAATCGCAGTAACTTGAGTCAAACTAATTAACTTCATACTCCGGTCAATGATACCTAATCGCAGTAACTTGAGTCAAATTAACTAACTTCATACTCCGGTCAATGATACTTAATCCAGTTACTTGACTCAAACTAATTAACTTCATACTACGGTCAATGATACCTAATCCCAGTAACTTGAGTCAAACTAACTAACTTCATACTCCGGCCAATGAACCCTAATCCCAGTAACTTGACTCAAACTAATTAACTTCATACTCCGGTCAATGATACCTAATCGCAGTAACTTGAGTCAAATTAACTAACTTCATACTACGGTCAATGATACCTAATCGCAGTAACTTGAGTCAAATTAACTAACTTCATACTCCGGTCAATGATACCTAATCGCAGTAACTTGATTCAAACTAATTAACTTCATACTACGGGCAATGATACCTAATCGCAGTAACTTGACTCAAACTAATTAACTTCATACTCCGGTCAATGATACCTAATCGCAGTAACTTGAGTCAAACTAACTAACTTCATACTCCGGTCAATGATACCTAATCCAGTAACTTGAGTCAAACTAATTAACTTCATACTACGGTCAACAAACCCTAATCGCAGTAACTTGAGTCAAACTAACTAACTTCATACTCCGGTCAATGATACCTAATCGCAGTAACTTGACTCAAACTAATTAACTTCATACTACGGGCAATGATACCTAATCGCAGTAACTTGACTCAAACTAATTAACTTCATACTACGGTCAATGATACCTAATCCCAGTAAATTGAGTCAAACTAATTAATTTCATACTCCGGTCAATGATACCTAATCGCAGTAACTTGAGTCAAATTAACTAACTTCATACTCCGGTAAATGATACCTAATCCAGTAACTTGACTCAAACTAATTAACTTCATACTACGGTCAATGAACCCTAATCGCAGTAACTTGAGTCAAACTAATTAACTTCATACTACGGTCAATGATACCTAATCGCAGTAACTTGAGTAAACTAACTAACTTCATACTCCGGCCAATGATACCTAATCCCAGTAACTTGAGTCAAACTAACTAACTTCATACTCCGGCCAATGATACCTAATCCCAGTAACTTGAGTCAAACTAACTAACTTCATACTCCGGTCAATGATACCTAATCCAGTAACTTGACTCAAACTAATTAACTTCATACTACGGTCAATGAACCCTAATCGCAGTAACTTGAGTCAAACTAATTAACTTCATACTTCGGCCAATGATACCTAATCACAGTAACTTGAGTCAAACTAACTAACTTCATACTCCGGCCAATGATACCTAATCCCAGTAACTTGAGTCAAACTAACTAACTTCATACTCTGGTCAATGATACCTAATCGCAGTAACTTGAGTCAAACTAACTTAGTTCATACTCCAGTCAATGATATCTAATCACCGTAATTCAAAATATAACCACAAAATATAATTGTATTAGGTAAAATAGTAATTACAAAGTTGAACAATTTTGTTATTTGACAATAAAAAATATTATTTTTTTAATTTTACTAGAAATTTAATTAAATTTAAGTTGACGATTTTTTTTTAAACACGAAACAATGTAACTTGCCTTCTATACCCTTAATTGAAAATGAACCAAATATTAATGTTCTCTCCTACCTTCACCCAACTACCAGCACCCCCATACTCTCATCTTCCTCTTCTCTACTTTCTTATTCCTTTTTCTTCTTAACATAACCTTCTGTTACCAGTCTTTCTTTCCTTTGTTTCCTCCTTCCATTAACAGAGCACACGAAGGTTCTTTAATACTATACTACGGATCTTCTCAGTTCTTCAAATAGCATAGCACGCCAGTTGAAGGTTCTTAAGTAGGAGAACACGCTGCTTTCGCGTCACATAGTAAGCAAAAAACGTTTTCTCATTTTTAACAATATATGATTTCCATTTTCACTGCTTATTAATAATTTGGTTAACAATATCTCAAATCTATTTCACTTTACAAATTTTGCTTTATCTGAAACTAAATGCTAGTAAATGGTATACATTATATCTTTTATCAACGTTCTAATTTAGGGGAAACTAAAATTCTTCAAATGTTCAATAATCTCAAAACATAAACATCAAATGTGTTGCATTCTCTAAAAATGGTTTTCAATAATCTCAAATCTTTCAAATGTATATTATTTTTTTCTTATTGTCAGCTACTTACATAGTAACAACTTTTATATGAGGACATTTTTAAAAAACAAATGGACAATTAACAGATGTTTCTGTCAATGATAGATTTCATGGCTAACAAGGATTTCCTTGCTGCTATTCGCGGGAATACGGTAACTTCCATGTTCTGGATCAATAATTCTTATATTAGTGTTTCTACAAGCACAACTATTCCTTATAAAATTTATTGTTTCATATAACAGCCTTTGGTTAATATTCCACTACCATTTTACAACACCTATGGTGCAACTCTACCAACATCAGTTATTATGGAGGACAACTACGGGAACACCTACTATGGAAATATCTTTAAGCACACTGACAAAATTGTCTACTTATACACTGACGTCAAAAAAATCCTTCATGCCTACAAATATAGCCGCTTTGCTATTGTCCGGCTCACATACGAATCGAATGGAACATTCAACTTGTTTGTCCCAGATTCAACAAACTATTGGAAATACCACAGCCCCATTCCTGGCTTGTTACCATATGCTTATGACGGTAATTTTGGCTTCGATGATGATTTTGATTGTGCAGGTACTTATGATTGCCATTCTTCCGTCAAGACAATATTAAACAATGCTGAAACAAGGTCAACAAATTCCCCCAAACCCAACAATGGTGCTAACGGCGAAGGTGAGATTGATGCTTATCACAATAACAATTTTAGCGAAGGTGACATTGATGCTTATCAGAATAACTCTTTTAGCGAATACAACAACTCCGATAGTGACAGCGATGACCGACGATACATTCCACTCCTACCTACTGACTTGGAAGGACCAGCCGCATACTCAAGGAGTACTGATGACGACACCGATTAAACATATGTCAACTGGTTTTAATGGTTGAACTAATTGGTTAGAAACAATTCGTTTGTACTCTACTACTTTGTTGTTAACATATATTAACTGTATTAGTAATACTTGTTTTAATCATATGTGATGGTCATTTGCAGGATTGGGATTGAAGAGTTTGTTATTTACATTTCCTCTAAATGTCTACAAATGGTGTTTCATGTTGGTGTATTGTGTATTGCTATTATGTACTCCAATGGTGTTTAATGTTGGTAATTAGTTTACTGTTGTTATAATGGTGTATTGTCTACTACAATCTACAATGATCTACTCCAATGCTTTTTACTGTTGCTGTATTGTGTACCTGTTGGTGTTGGTTGGTTAGTAACTCTATTTTATTTGTCTTCATTCATAGATTTCATTGGTAATGATTAGTATGTGACTCAAACAGATTATTATGAGCAGTTTTCTTATAACAGTGTTTAGATTTAGACTTATTTTAGTCACATAAGACGAAACGAAAATTACATTGAAATTGAAATCCAATATGTAGGATACGAAATCTTATAATTATCTAATACTAAGTTAGGATTCACAACATAGTAGGAAAGTTAAGCAACATAACAAGAAACCACAAAAAACTACAATTAGACACTTACTTATGCATACCACTTCTACAGATTCACACGACAAGCACATAGTAACTACAACCAACTATTGAAACCACATTTTTTTGAGGTGAGGTTCAACCATCATTACTTCCACTATCAGATGAAGTATCTGTCTCACTCTCATATGGTTTATCAATGCAATCACCAGATGATTCAGAATCAAACCATCCCTTTCGCTTCTGCTCTTCATACAGTTTCCTCTCCTTCTCATCTTCTTCATCAATTGCCTTTTTCCTTGACATTCTTGTGCATCTATTGTTTCTGGTGCATCCATCGTACTCGTACATACCCACTGAATCAAATTCAGCAGACATGTCTGGGCCGTTATAGTTGTGTGGCAATAAACCAGGAATGGGGCTGTGGTCACGAAAGTAATTTGTGTTGTCTGGGACAAACAACTTCAATCTTCCTTTAGATATATATGTTAATCGCACTATAGCGAAAAACCTATATGTGTATTTCTTGAATATTTTTCTTACTGTAGTAGAAATGAAAACATCTTCGTCGCTTAAAATATACATCTCTCCTTTGAATTGGTTCCCAAATTTGTCTTCAATGGTAACATATTTTGGTAACTTATCCTTATATGTTTGATAAAACAAAGTTGGAACCTTCATCCACTCCTGCAATGGAACACATTTAATTAAGAATTTAACAGTGATTTTACCCTTAATACTACATTCGAAAAAGGCCCCACATTTCTAGCAATACAACTTACAGAGTTCCTCTTGATCAACACAAGGAAATCGTTGTTTGCCATTATACCCTGCAAATGAATGATCATTCCTAAAAAATAAGTAATTACTAAATGGGAAAACAATTACACACTCGACCACCAAACATCAGAAATAAAATTTTCCATGTGCGACTACTAAAACATTGAAACATTTACCATGTGACACTCTACAAGCACTAAAACATTTGCATATCACACTTCGTTTCATGTTAGCGAAACGATTCAAACATTTGTTGACAAACAGACCAACTTAAACACTCTAATGACATTCCACCACCAAAACACAAATGAATATGACCGTTGGAAGGATAAATATTATTTTCAGGTCATTTTACTGGCAAAGAGCAATGGTTACATTCGATTTCTGGTTATCCAAATAGTTTTATGGTAATGTATAATCAGATTATGTGAACACCAAATTATTAACGATTGAATGAAGTCGATCAAACCATACCTTATTTCCTGGTGACAAGATGATAAGTCGTCGTTGTGTGGTAGTAAAACCTTCGTAAACCGTCGTCCCCTTATACTAAAACCACCGTGATGTGAGACAACTATTCCTTCAATGTAGCAACTGAATAGATGGCAACGGTGAACACATATTTAAGAGTAAAGAAAGGGTAAAGATGGAGTTGTCAATCTATCAATTAAAAGGCTGTGCAAGTATTGTCAAACGGAAATGCAAAACAGCTTTTTCCCTTCCCCTATTGAGTAGTATCTGGTGCCATCATTGTCTAGAAGAGAAATATTAAATTAACTTTATTATTTTTCATGATAAACAGCATAATGAATAATAATCAAATTAATAAGTGGCTAAAAAAAATATGGGCTACAAGGCCCATACGGGATGGACCAACACAAGGATCTACACTTATTTTGGCCCATTTTCTTCAAAAGTTGCCTACTACGTTACCCCGTCTGTTATTATCTCATAATCATGTACATGTTCGAAGAAGTTAGCCATGATTAATGGAACATGTTTTGTTAATTTTTATTCAGCAAAGTAGATCTTGAATTATACTTTATATTGACTTTGGTTAATAAAATATCTTTACAGAAGTAACAAGAAAAGGTGAACATTGAAATAAAATTAATACTAATGTTGCGATTTACATGAACGGAACAGCAGGAAACATTGAAGGTGAAACAAGAATAACAAAATTAATAATAGTCAAAATATTCATTTGTACAACAAATGTGTTGCAACCATACAAACAATTAAAAAGGAGATATTGGGCTTACTATTCAGATCACAACCACCAAAAACATGCAAATCAAAAACTTTAACAAACAACTATTATTCAGATTCAACTCATTTCCAACAAAATCAACCAAATGCAAACCAATAAAGTTAAAATTTACTCTTGAAATTGAACGGAAATGGAACTACATTTTCATTACAGCAAAACAACTCTTACCTTGCGGTTCCGCTGAAGAGACTCAAGCAGTTGGGGAAGATGAAAACCTTGCGCATATGAAATGCTCTTTAAGGGAATACTTGTAAATTAAATGTTCAATTAATTTCCCTAATAATAGTTCAACTTTTTCTATTCATCTTAAAACAATAATAAATACTGTTCAGGCATCATTTTTTATTACTTTAAACAAACAACTACTTTTATAAACTTTCTCTGCCAGAGGAATAAAGCATACCTGACACAATATTACACGCCACATAAAGACAAAATTACGACTACATATAACGTAATTTCTGAATTCATACGGTCCTATTTTGCAAATTATATTTTCATATAACAACAACTCACTCAACAGGTGGCCTGCTGTAATTGTCACCATCCAGATTTTTGCTTTCCACATCGACGGTCACTAACGTGCAGAATGTAGGGTGAGCTCACTTTGGTACAATACACCAAAAGTTGCATTTGTGCAACTTAAAATACACCCCCTCACAAAAACATTCTGAAACTTTCCTTGAAGTATTTAAAGCCTTTTGTACTTTTAAAGAGTCGTTGGAGGTGGTCCCATGAGCCATATAGGTATTGGTGACTTTTTGTAGAAAAGTACATCTGCTTTTATGGAAAATTGTACTTACAGTAGAGACACCTTGATTATGAGATGACATGATAAATTGAAGCATTCATTTTGTCTTAGACTAGTTGAGTCATTAATATACTTCATTAATGCTTCTAACTTCGCTGAGAAGGCATGGTCTTCTAATCATCTAACCTAGAGAAGACACATGTGCTTGTCTTCTTGAATTTGAGAAGCTACTTGTGTCTTACTTCTTGAACTGAGAAGCTACTTTTCTGACTTGTTTCTTCAATCTGCTCATAAGTTCTCTATCTCCATTTTTGGCTTCAAAACTTCATTCAACCTTCTTAAAAGTGTTTTCTTAGCACAGTCTTTTTAATCTTGGTACTTGATATTTGTACTAATATTTTGACACTCAAGAGGACTCATTAGGAAACATATGAATCAAATAACTTAAGCATATATGAAAAGGATTTGTTTGCCTAAAACTCATCTTAGGGATTTTGCCTCAACAATCTCCTCGTTTTTGATGATGCCAAAATTTTGAGAGAGTATTAAATTTTCTGATATAAAGATTGTTATGTTTTTAATATACTCCCACTGAGAAGATACATACTAAGTTTCATGTATTACAATGAATCAAAGTACTCATAATAATTTAAACCAGGTACTTTTCTGCAAAAAGTACATCTGGATTCATATATAATGAATTAAATATGCCCATGAGCCATATAACCGTTGGTGACTTTTGCAGAAAAGTCTATATGCTTTTAGCACCAGAAGTACGTACATCTGCATTGATATATAATTCACTAAAAAACTACGCATTGAAGCCTATTTCTTCTGGTGCTAAGAAGGTACTTAAACATAAACAAGAAGTCTAAGTGTTTTTTGAATACTTATATGTTTAAGAAGGTACTTAAACATATAAAGATTGTTGTTTATGGTGCATCTTTTAGTTGGATTCATATATGTTTAAGAAGGTACTTAAACATAAACAAAACAACAACTCTACACTCTAAGTGTAATTCATTATTTGAAGCTCGAGCACTTTAAAATCCAAGAGAAACAAGAAAAACAAGAAAAACACTTTGTTATCTTTTTAAAAGGCATTTATTGTTTGCCTCCCAGTTGACAGTGTATTTATCTTTTTACACAAACTCTAACTTTATAAAAGGCCTAATAGTTGAATTTCCTTAGAGGTTTGAGTTAAAGTCATTCTAAGAAGCTAATAGTTTAGTCAAGGTTGGTAGATAAACTCTTGGGATTGTAAAATTGATTTAGTGAAAATCCTTCAAATGTTACTGAATTGGCAAAACCAGGTGGTAGTGAATCAGGATAAATCTACTTTTGAGAATTCATATGGCAAATGCAGGAGTTGTTAGACTGGATATCGTGTTCCAGGTTCGAATCCAAAACCTTGGATCGAGTTGTGTGTTTTTTTTAGATAAGCAATGATTTAATTAAGAAGCACTAGGTGTGCTCAAAAACCAAAAATTACACATAGTTGATACAGAGTAAGGCATTATGCCACCAGGAAGTAATAGAGTAACCAGACCGACTACCCACCCCATAAATGAACCAACTCTAAGAGATACATTTAATATGAGAAAAGATAGATTTTCACTTAGGCACCTCCCCTTTGAATATCAAGTTATTTCTAGCGAGTCAAATACTCCAACAAGTTGCTAACCAGATGATGTACTTTGTTTTAGTCGCCTTCTTGCTTGTGAAAAGAGTACCAAAAGCCAGAAAATGATCTACTATATTGGTGGCTGACTGAAACTGAACATCGAGCAAAAGTGCAACCTTTGCCCACACCCCTTTTGCTAAGTCACAATAGCAAAACAAATGCATCAGGTCTTTGCGAAATTGCCCACAAAAAGAGCACATAGCAGCTTCCTCTGATACAATGATGTGACGAGAAAACAACATTTCACGAGTAAGAATAGCATTAGAAAAAATTCTCCAACCGAAACTACCAATTTTCGAAGGTACTGCTGAATTCCATACTGCTGTTTTTGCCGTGACAGAATCTGCTACAGTAGCACTAGGAAGCCGAAATTGCTGCAATTGTCTATAGCATGAACTAACCGAAAATACTTCGTGAGAATCTGCACACCAAGTCCACCTATCCATAGAGTCACGATCAGGTGTTAGACCTTGCAAAATATCAGCCAAAAGCTTTGCCTCTTCTGAGTAATTTTGATCAACAAACGCATGGTCAAGATACATCCAAAGCCACCGATCTCCTAACCACTGTCCAGCAGCTGCAGCAATCATGTTTTAATTAGCATAACCTACATACAATGAGGGAAAAACCATATACAAAGGTTGATGTCCTAGCCAATGATGATTCCAAAAATTCACCCCTTCGCCATCCCCTAAAACACGTCTCACACAAGCATTAAACCAACCTTTGTTGCAAACATCATAACCAACAAAAATTAAATCACGCCACCATAAAGAGTCCTTCCTCCCTCCCTTCGGAGAGTTATTGAGTAAAAAAGATGAAAGATCACCATATCGATGCAATAAGAGACCTTTCCAACATGCATTTTCATCAACCAAAAAGCGCCATTTCCATTTTGATAAAAGAGATACGTTGAAAAGCTCAAGGTTTTTAATCCCAAGTCCTCCCTCCTTCTTTGGCCTACACACCTTCTCCCAAGCCACCCAAGACATACCCCTACTATCTTCTTGAACCCCCCCCCCCCCATAAAAAGTCTCGTTGAATCTTAACCAAAGATTTAATTACGATCTTGGGCGCCTTATAAAAAGAAAAAAAGTAAAGAGGAATACTATTTAAGGCTGAGTTAATAAGGGTTACCCGGCCTCCAATAGAAAGATAGCATCCCTTCCAAGTGGCGAGTCTAAAGCGGAGCTTGTCAATTACCGGTTTCCAAGTAGCAATACGCCTTGGATTCGCACCTATCGGAATCCCTAAGAATTTGAAAGGGATAGATTCCGTCTGACAATGAAGAAACATCGAAGCACTACCCAAAAAAGAATCTGATACATTAATGCCAATGAGCTTGCTTTTGTGAAAATTAACCTTCAAACCGGAAACTAGTTCAAAGCTTCTAAGAATAGATTTAATGCTCCAAAGATTATCCCAAGTTGCTTGACCAATAAGAACAGTGTCATCGGCAAATTGTACTATGGAATAATGAAGATTATCACCCACCTTATATCCGGAAAACAAACCAAGACTCACCGCCCTATCCACCAAAGCGGATAGCCCTTCCGCTACAATTAAAAAAAGAAACAGTGACAGAGGGATCACCTTGTCTAAGCCCTCTAGATACCGAAAAATCTTGAGTGGGACTACCATTCACTAACACCGATAAGGAAGAGGAACACACACAAGCCTTCATCCACCGCACCCAATGCATACTAAAACCTAGCCTTTCCAACATATAAAACAACAACAACCACGAAATGGTATCATACGCCTTCTCGAAATCAACCTTGAAAAGCAAGCATGCATCCTTCTTTCTTTTAGCTAAGTCAACCAATTCATTCACCACAACAACACCATCCAAAATATTTCTACCTCCCAAAAAAGCGGATTGACAACCAGATATGACATTACACAATACCTTGTTAATCCTATTTGCCAACACCTTAGTAAGAATCTTATAAATACTCCCAATTAGACAAATAGGCCTATACTCACCCAAGCAAGCCTTGGGAATTATCATTCTTGGGGACGAGTGTATTAAAAGAGGCCGAAAACGCCTTAGGTAAAGCTGCCTTAGAATGAAACTCTTTGAAAAATTCAATAATGTCATATTTCAACAAATTCCAATACTCCTTGATAAACCTCAAGTTAAATCCATCCGGCCCCGGACTTTTGTCTCCATCACAACTCCACACGCATTCCTTAATTTCCTCCTCCTCAAAAGGTGCCATTAACATCACATTTTCATCTCCAGAAACTTGTTTGAAAGATAGACCATCAAGAACGGGCCTATTATTTTGGGGCTCCACAAAACATTTCTGGAAATGGTTTTTAACATTAGTTTTGACTTCATCAACATCTTCTATCATCCTACCATTAACATCCAGTAATGTAAAGTGACTCCTCGGCCTCTTATACTTCAAAAGAGAATTGGAAAAATTTAGAGTTTACATCACCATCTCTAATCCACCGAGCTCTACTCTTTTGAAATAATGAGCTCTCCTTCAAACGAACGTCCTTCCAAAACTTTGAGGAGACTTCTTTCCTTTGAAGAACTGTTGATTCATCCCAATGTTCGGACAAAACACAATCCAACACATTCAACTCCTTAACCTCAGTTTCAATATTTAAATCAATCATCCCAAAAATCTCTTTGTTCCAAACACGCAAACGATCTTTCAACATCTTGAACTTCTCTTTAACAATGAATGCTTTATTACCTGTGACATTAAAAGCAGCCCAACAATTGTTTACAAAAAAGGCTTGAAATCTTTATACTCGAACCAACCATTAATAAAGCGAAAAGGCTTAGGGGGTTTAACACGAGATTGTTGAATTGCCTACAGACTTCAAATTACCTTCAGGCTTAGGGGGTTTACAAAAGGCTTGAAATCTTTATACTCGAACCAACCGTTAATACGTTTATCAGAAATTGAACAAGGAGCATAAATATTAACAATGTATAGAATATAGTCCTCAATAGTCACAGCCACACCGACGAAACCAGTGCCCGTAAACAAATAAGAAACCGAAAAAGAACCAACAAGCCAAGACACTAACATACCACCAGATAACCCTTGAGATGGTTTGACTACATAATCAAATAATTGGTTATCCCACAACAATCCTATAGACTTCTCTTCAATAACCTCCCTCTTCGTTTCTTGTAAACAAATAAAATTAAACGTACCCGTTCTAATTAATGCTGCCAACTGACGACGTTTGGCTCTGCTGCCCCACCCACGCAAATTGAGGGATAAAATATTCATGAAACCCCTGTGTTGTTCACCTCCTGTCTCCTTGCAACCTCATCTCTCTTCTCCCCTTCCTCAATCAGGTCAATGTAATGTTCATCAGGTAGAGAGCCTTCCACCCTGAGATTTTTAGCCGTTTCCCAAACTTTCCTTGCCACTGATTTACTTTGAAAAGCCTAGAACTTGTTATTGCAAAATTTAATATTTGAACTTGAAATTGAGTCAGCGCACAAAACCATTCCTGCTTAAAACAAAGAAGAATTTTCTCTTGCTGGACTAGTGCCACCCTCCAAAGCAGTGAAATTGCTTACAGACTTCTCAGAAACCTCTGCCAAAACACGTTCATCACGAGAGTATTTTCCCCTCTTCTTACGTTGCACCATTCTCACCTTAAGCCATTTTTTCCTCTTTACTTGGTTGACGCAATTCTGTTGAATGAATAGGCCCATTAGTATATGAAGGGAGTTCTATGGGAGGAGACTTCGAAATCGATCCAACTTGAACTTGATCAAGGCCCTGATCAAATCACCCATATGACCCAATATGGCTATTGGGCTAGACGCACTGCCCATCGTATCTGTTTCCTTAACATAAGAAGTCAAAGAGCAGTTATTTGACTTATTTGAAAAATCTTGGCTCTGATGATGCTTCCCACCAATTACGGGAATATTAACTTCTTTCCCTAAAATCCTCTTATCATCATGATTGACACCAAGCATTAATTATCTTCTTAATGACATTAACATCTTTTGCGTCTTCTTCCTCCCCACCACCAACTCCGACCACCTCCTCCCCACCTCCTTCGCCGGAAAAAATAAAATTATCTCTATAACCCTCTTCCTCTTGCCACGAATCACTATCCGAAGCAGAATCACTAAGATACTCTTTCGCAACAGTTGGGCTCCATTGGAGAGGTCCACACCAATCTTCCACAATTTTAATGGAGAAATTAATGTTATTGATGCAAACTTGAATGGACTGATTTAGGCACTCATAAGATGTAGTACGAATCAGGATACGCGCTACATCGAGTGACCTCTTCTTTTCCGTGTTGTCATCCGAATACAAATATATTCCAACATGTTCTACCAATTTGGAAAAAAAGTCGCCGTTCCACACATGCATCGGAATCCCGAAGCATTTGATCCATGCAACACGTTCTTTATCCACATCTGTAGGTTTCTAGGGCCGAATCCACCTAAACCATTGAAACAACCACTCCTTAGCTTCTTCAACGAAACCGTTGAAATCCTCCTAACCCTTAGCCGCTTCCAACATAACCAGGGTAACTCCCATGGGTGTAGCTTTGATAGAAAAAATTCCCTGCCGAATAAACTCATCTTGAATGGTGTAAGATTTACCCGGACAAAGAACCTCTTCTACCATAGCATTGTTGCACTGTTGGACAAAATCATCAGCTACTTCAAACGAGAGCATATGTTGTTTTGAAGCCTCACCCCTCAAGACCGCCCCCTTATACCCTCTTTCTTTGTTACTACTCTCCTTTGATTGCTTCTTAATCCAAACCTTTTGATGAATCTCGTGACCAGCCTCTTTAATAGGTTCCTCCCTATGAAAAAACATCTCCTTCTTCTTAGGAGCAATTGCAACTTCACAAGTGAACTTAGGTAGATTGGCGTAAATCTCCTCACCCTCTACAAAGATATTATCCAACCTAGTAGGCATCCTCTCACTATCGGTTATATTTTGGAATCTAACAAAACCAAATCTCTTCCTTCGAAAATCCTTCCTAGCCGGAATGAACACCTCTGTCACCCTACCATGCTCCGAAAAGATCTTATACATGTCGCTCGCCTGATATCGTTCCGGAAAATTAGTAAAGAAGAACGATACGATATTCTTGTGATCCACATCTCCCCTACTAGGTCATGAAGCAATATCATCATTCTTCCCTCCCTTCCATTCACTGTTCCTCCTCCAACGCCTATGATGAACTTGCTGCCATCCATTTTGAGCATCTTGCTTCTTATCGTCGTACCTCTCTCCATGCTTGAACGATTCATCAATAAACCTGTCGTTCCATCCCCCATATCTTGCGCTATTGTTCCTTCGCTGACCTCCGCCCTTCTGCCCCCACCGGTTGACGTACCGAAAGGAGCCTCTCTCTCTAACGCCCTCTCTCATTTTTTCATTATCGAGTTGTGTGTTTGATTTTCAAGTATCACTTGCCACTCCTCTAGAAAAATATTTAATAGATATAATTAGGCAAAATTACACCAGGGGACCTTTAACTTATTTATTTGTAACAAGTTGGCCCTTTAAGTTTCTTTTGTAACAAATAGGCCCTTTAAGTTACCCGAAGTTGACACCGTTGGCCCTTTTAGTAAAATGTAATATCGTTCATTACATCAAAATACACCAAAATATGTTTGTTTGCATCAAAATACATAAGCTAGAGTAGTCACAGTATATAAAGTAGCATTACATCAAAATATATAAGCTAGAGAAATCATTAAAAGGGCCTATTTGTTACAAAAAAAACTTAAAGGTCCAACTTGTTACAAATAAATAACTTAAAGGTCCTCTAGTGTAATTTTGCCATATAATTATTAGCACTGTAAAAAAAAGATAAATAGAATTAAATTGATGACTTTTAAAAAAATTATATACATGACTTTTTTTTTTACAATTATATTCATGACTTGTGATCTGTACCTTGAGATCGCTTGTAGAGCTGGTCAAGGGACAGGTCGTCTGATGCTGTGACTGAGGCATCAGGTCGATCTGTATTGGTCGACCTGATGCTGATGTCGGCGGTCGACCTGATGCTGATGAGGGCGGTCGACCTGATTGACTGCTAGTCGTATCCAGAGCTCGGGTTGTACCTGCAATGACACTCCAACGCCCAAGTCAGTGGGTAAAGTTTGGCAGAATAACAGTAAGGGTGAATAATGTACTTGACAAGTGGGGTCAATCCCCTATTTATAGAGTCAGTGAATCGTAGGGAGCCATTGGATCAACGTAGGTGGATCCTGATATGCTCTTCTTGCTTTCTTTTGGGCCGTTTTTGGTCAGCTCTTTGATTGGATTGGGCCTTCGGTCCACTCCAGAACAATTACCCCCCAAGCCAAGGTCGATCATTGAGCGGGCTTAGGCTTGATATGTGGTTTTGATTGTTGTGCCCCCAGTTGGTACTTGGTGAATTTTTTTGGTGCTTGAGATCATATCGGGTCGTTGATAAAAAGGAAGGGGGTGTGCTTGATAACTCCCATTGGACTTTGAGCTCATTCTCTCCCTCTACTTCTCCCACGGCTCAATTTTTCCACACAATAAATACTTGGAGGGCGATCGCTTCCCACATTCGTTGGGCGAGTACTTCCCTCATTCACTGGGTGAGCACTTCTCACCTTCGTTTGGCGACTGCTTGCTCGTTTCTGGGTTGGGTCCTCTTCTCGCGTCCAACGCTCAAGTGGCGACCAGCGCCCAACATCTCATGGGGTAACCAGCGTCCAACACCACGAAGGGTGACCAGCGCCCAATCCTCAAGGGGCGACCAGCACCCATCATCTCGCGGCCAATGTGACCATGAGGGGCGACCAGCGCCCAATACTCAAGGGCTCTTCCTTTTGGGCGATCTGCGGAGGTGAGCGACCATACGACCCAATGTTTGGGTGAGTTTGCGACTTGGTCGCTCTTCGGTGAGTTCAATTCATCGTGCGATTGGCTATTCGTTTAGGCGACCTGCTGGTCAACCGGGGTGACCTTAGCCCGTCCGTGGTGGGGCGACCTCGCCTTGTTCGTAGTGGGCGACCGCTTCTCGTCTAGCGTGGGGCGAGTCACAGGCGACCAATCTTGGGCATTCGCTCTTGGATCCTACTCTTGCGGCCAATCAGTAATCTTCCTTTCTATTTTCTTGTGTGTGGTCTATTTTATTTTGATGTAGTGATTTGAGTAGAACACAAATGACTTAGAATATTTTTGATGTTTTTGGTCTTCAAGGTCACGTCGAGGCCATTGTCTTATTCGACTTGGTGATTTAATTTTCAAGGAGGGTTGATCTATCTTCCAAGGTGTGCGACCTTGGTATTCGTTGTTTAGTAATCTGTCTGTTGGTTTCTGACTTGATGTGATACTCACTCTGGTCGACCATGGGTTGACCTTGTACTTCAGGAAGCTTACCAAGTCTCTACTAGGATAAATTCTCTTTAATCGCTTTGGTCGACCTCTTGTCCTTGCCCTTCAGGGAGCTTACCAAGTCTCTACTTGGATAAGTCTTTTCTAATCATTTTGGTCGACCTCTAGTCGACCCTGCCCTTCAGGTAGCTTACCAAGTTGCTACTTGGGTAAGTCTTCTTTAATCGCTTTGGTTGACCTCTTGTTGACCCTGCCCTTCAGGCAGCTTACCAAGTCTCTACTTGGATAAGTCTTTTCTAATCGTTTTGGTCGACCAGAACCCTGCCCTTCAGGCAGCTTACCAAGTTGCTACTTGGGTAAGTCTTCTTTAATCGCTTTGGTTGACCTCTTGTTGACCCTGCCCTTCAGGCAGCTTACCAAGTCTCTACTTGGATAAGTCTTTTCTAATCGTTTTGGTCGACCAGAACCCTGCCCTTCAGGCAGCTTACCAAGTTTCTACTTGGGTAAGTCTTCTTTAATCACTGTGGTCGACCTCTTGTTGACCTCTTGTCGACCCTGCCCTTCAGGCAGCTTACCAATTCTCTACTTGGATAAGTCTTCTTTAATCGCTTTGGTAGACCTCTTGTCGACCCTGCCCTTCAGGCAGCTTACCAAGTTACCCATGCCTTGCAGTTTATCAAACTCGATTTGATTTTAACTCGCGTAGCAGGTTGAACTTTTTAGTTCGTTCGTAATTGATCGCTCGCAATTAAAGAGACATAAACATCTGTATATAAGAAACGCCTCATCTTTATCTGTCAGACGGGCGGACCTCACTAAAAAACCCTGTGGGATAAAGTGTGTCCCGCCTGTTTATTCTTTTCATTCATTAAGTTAAACCTGGCCCTTGAGGTGGTGAAGCGGGTAATGAACACTCTGGCCATCTGTTCCCACTCTGGCCCCTGACGAATCATATCAGGACTCTGGGAGCAACCTCTTTTCTTTCTCGCACGCGGGCGACCTGAATCTTTGAGCGACCACATCTCGGGCGGCCAAGGGTTTCTTGGGAGGCCACATCTTGGGCGGCCACTTATCTCGACGGGCGACCTGCATATATCGAGGGTGCCCGTCTTCGTGCTGTGGTCGCTCCAATCTTGGGCGACCTACATATATCGAGGGTGCCCGTCTTCGCGGGGGTCGAAAACATCCGAATTAGATTTTGAGCTTAACATAAGAATTATAGCTCTACTTCGTAGCTTTCCAACGCATGCTCACACGTCCCAATCAGATAAACATGGACGAAGTTACGTCCTCCTGACTAGGCAGCGCTCCAAGGTTGCGCGCGAGAGACCACTTGGGCGACCAGAAGGTGTCGAATACGTTCGAATTAGATTTTGAGCTTAACATACGAGTTGTAGCTCTACTTCTCAGATTTTCAACGCATGCTTACACGCCCCAATCAGATAAACATGGACGAAGTTATGGTCTCCCGACTAGGCAGCGCTACAAGGTTGCCCGCGGGCGACCAAGAAGTGGTCTCCCCAATCTTGGGCTACCAGAATGGGTCGAAGACGTTCGAATTAGATTTTGAGCTTAACATATGAGTTGTATCTGTACTACTCATATTTCCAACGCACTCTCACACGCCCCAATCGGATAAACATGGACGAAGTTATGGTCTCCCGACTAGGCAGCACACCAAGGTTGCGCGCGGGCGCCAAGAAGTGGTCGCCCCAATCTTGGGCGACCTGAAGGGGTCGAAGACGTTCGAATTAGATTTTGAGCTTAACATACGAGTTGTATCTGTACTACTCATATTTCCAACGCACTCTCACACGCCCCAATCGGATAAACATGGACGAAGTTATGGTCTCCCGACTAGGCAGCACACCAAGGTTGCGCGCGGGCGCCAAGAAGTGGTCGCCCCAATCTTGGGCGACCTGAAGGGGTCGAAGACGTTCGAATTAGATTTTGAGCTTAACATAAGAGTTTTAGCTATGCTTCTCAGCTTTCCAACACACACTCACACGTCCCAATCGGATAAACATGGACGAAGTTATGGTCTCCCGACTAGGGAGCGCTCCAAGGTTGCGCGCGGGCGCCCAAGAAGTGGTCGTCCCAAACTTGGGCGACCAGAAGGGGTCGAAGACATTCGAATTAGATTTTGAGATTAAAATACGAGTTGTAGCTCTGCTTCTTAGCTTTCCAATGCACGCTCACACGCCCCAGTCGAATAAACATGGACAAAGTTATGGTCTCCCGACTAGGAAGCGCTCCAAGGTTGCGCGCGGGCGACCAAGAAGTGGTCGCCCCCATCTAGGGCGACCTCTTCATGCTCAGAACGTGCGCAGTTGTTCATACGAAATGGGTACCCCACATTGGGCGACCCAATAGGACTTGTAGCGTGCTTTGTTCTTCACGCAAGGTTGGCGACCCACCTTGGGCGACCCACCTTGGGCGACCCAATAGGGTTTTGGCGCGTCCTCTTCCCTCTTTTTCCTACTGCACCATCCGATTTTGATGTAGCGATTTGCTAAGGATCTAAAATGACTTAGAATAACTTGAACAAGAAGCTTGCTAAGGCCAAGGACTTGAAACAGAAACTTGTTGATGTCGAAGGGGAGCATGAAAAAGCGGTTGGGATTGAGTTTGATCGAACAGTCTTCATCAATGAGGGTGACTTGTTCCCTCAAGCGAGCAGGTAGGGCGACTTGCTACTGCCTTATGTTATTATCTTATTTTTGACTAAGTATTTTTTACTAAGTCACGATTGACGTCCGCTCCTGGGGTCGTGGCCTCATGGCCTCGTAGGGGCTAATCTCCCCCCTCTTCCCCTTCGACGGGGTGGAGATCTATGGATGAGCTGTCTGCGGGGAGACGAATGATGCCTCCTTGATGGGTTGGCCTGAGGGATGGGCGACCCATTGTTGCGACCCATTGTGCTGGAAGTTATTAGTTCCTCCATCTGGGTGAGGAAGTCATCTCGATGAGCGATCTGCTGATCCCTGTCATGAAGCTCCTGATCTAGATTGGCCGGAAGAGTGACGTCAACCTACTGGGTCGTGCATGGTTGGGGACCGGGGGCAACGACCTCAGTGTTGGTCGTCGTTCCCCCTAGTACAGGAGGTGGTCGAACTGGTGTCCAGACCATGCTTTGTAGGCGGGTTGACCGCGGTCTGCCTGGGGTTGCCTTTGGAGGCATCGGGAATGTTGGTGGGATAGTGTTCTCCCACTGTGGTCGCCAATGATACAGCACCTTGAGATCGCCTCTAGAGCTGATCAAGGGACAAGTCGTCTGATGATGTGACTCCAGTATCAGGTCGATCTATATTGGTCGACCTGATGCTGATGTGGGCAGTCGATCTATATTGCTTTTAGGCCGTTTTTGGTCAGCTCTTTGATTGGATTGGGCCTTCGGTCCACTCCAAAACAACTTGAAAGGGGAAAATGGAAACTATGGGGACGTGGGGTATAGCTTCACTTTGCTTCAACCGTATATTTGATATATGATATTTCTCGACCAGCATGAACGGCCTGCCATAATTAATTAATCTTTAATCAATTATTTTCAAGACCAAAGTTAAAAAGGGTAATGATTTTTTTTTGACAAAGTAAGAAGGGTAATGATTAAATGTTAGATCCCTTTCATTTACCAACTAAAAGATGCACCATCAGCAAGGAAGCATACTTTTAAGTTTTATTCCCCACCATAAGAAAGTGGGAAGTTTCTTTCTACCCTACATATAAAGGCAAAATTCGCGAGGAGAACAATTTTTAAAAATAAAGACGCGAAATGATGAGCACAATGAATTAGGAGTATTGTATGTTTTAGCAGTGATGGATTTAGAATTGTTTACCAATTAGAATAAAAAAAATAGTCGATAATATTTTCATAAAATATATTATACACATAAGCAAAATAAATAATTTCTTGACAAATTTTTTTTAAAATACTTCAATTTTCAAAAATTATTAAATTAAAAGGTGAAATACGTAGCAACTTATTTTTTTTTATTAAGCTCTTATGAATTTCTACATTTATCAGATGTGAAAATGACCACATATCTTAGAGTATATTTGAAGGTTCTTCATAATTACTTTATTATCTACGTCCACTAAAGTGAGTAATGTATGTTTAGGGTGAAAATCATATTAAAGTGAGTAATGTATTTTTTAAGGGTATTCTCCGTCAGTCTAGAATACTATTCTTATGCATGGATATCGCAATTATGGGTTCTCTTATTGGCGTTGCGCATTTTAAGGCTCATGGTTCGGGGATGGATTCCAAGAAGTCGGGTAGATTGAAGCACTTGTTTTGAATGGCAGTCACATGACATATTTGAGTTCATCGGAACCATATTCTTTTCAGAGCTCAAGTCTTTAACTCTCAAGTTGTCCTCAATCATGTTAATACTATATCCTGAACCTGGCTCATTAGCATAGAAGGCCGCAACTCAGCTTTAAAGATCTCTAATTGGTGAATAAGTTCTCTTGTTTGCATGCACTCAGTATAATTTGTTGTCTTCTCTCGTTCTCCTTAAGGTACTTTTTTTCCTCCTTTGGTCTTTTTCCCACAGGGTTTTCGGCCAGCGAGATTTGAACGAGGCCCCTTGTAATTATAAGAGTTGGTGTACCCGTAGTACTCCTAGTTAATAATATTTTCTTAAAAAACCAATTTGATTACTTTACTTAAATGAACTTACATAAACAAAATCAAGTGATTAAATGATGGTCTCGTAGAAAAATGGTTTTCTAAGTTATCTTTTAGCAAACGTAATCCATCCATAGTCAAGAGCACTTGGATGAGATGGTAGAGTTTCTTCCAGTTTAACTAAAGTTCTGGATTCGAATCCAGACTTAGACATATATGCAGCAGTGTTAAAACTCTTGTGGGAGAGATTTGCCGCCCTTATGGTCTTACCCAGCTCGAGGAGTTAGTCTCTACAGTTACACATTACACATGATACCTGAATTATTAAAAAAACGTAATCCATCCATAAAGAAGAATCTTATTACTTCACAAGTGTTTTTTAGTTATGATGTATGTGGTCTGGAATTGAGCTAGGTACACAAAAAGGAGCAAATAGTTGTTGCACGTTGGTTGTTAGTGCCTATAACTTTTTAGTTAAAAAGGGCTTATGAGCTAAACTCACACGGTAACTGAAAAAGATGGACATTGAAGTTCTAACCTCCATTCCAACAAATATTCTCTTTGAAATTAATTATCAACTATTCTGCGTACTAATTTAAAAGAAAAAAAATTAATATCAAGTAAATATTTTTGTGAAAACTTCAAGTGATAAGTTAAAAAAACTAAATAGGCTCGTTTAATAAATATTTTTGATCTCTATAAAATTTGAGTTTTTTGCTTTTAGACCCTTATGTCTTTTTATAATGCTTCATGACTGTTAATAACTCTATTTTGATCTTATATAAGCGCTATTAAAAGTCCTTAGAGACTAAAAGTTGGTGACAAATCCAAATTTTATAGGTAGCAAAATTTGGTGAAATTTTTTTGAGAGGCTAAAACAAAAAACCCAAATTTTATAGGGAGAAAAAAATAGTTCACTCTAAAAATAATAAACTAAGTTTATTACCTTTTTTCAAGAAGTGTGCAATACTCTTTGAAAATAAAAATAGACTTGTCCAGCAAGTTCCCCGACTTTCACTCCTAGGGCCAGGTGTGTTTTGGGAAACCCCGAGTATCGTAACAGCTATTTTACAACTGTAAAATTCCGTAACAACTATATTGTCCTTCGACTTTGCAATTTAAATTTTAGCATCTTCTGTATTTTGTCTTCTTGTATGAGTCACTATGCTCTAGAAGCTGGTGGTAATAGATTCCTAGCATATTCCCTAGGTATAATTAGCAATGACTAGCTAATCATTATGGCTATATATATATATATATATATATATATATATCCTACTCTAGTAATGAATGAAGTAAGCAGAATTTAAACAAATATATCTTACGTTCATTAAAAACTCTGTCCTTCAGCTCAATACCCTTGAGAGATATCCTAGCTCATTGTCTTTCCTGACTTGAGTAAGGTTGTTACTGGAGCATCCTTCTCCCAGCTAACATCTAAATATCATCTTGTTCTCAGCAACATAAGACTATAGTTACCTATTACAGGTTGTATCAAAAAGGGTGACATGTATCCTCAAGATGACTCAAGGGCTGACCATTGCTGAACTTGAGAAACATATGGATGACCGCAACGATGAAATGAATGCTCGCATTGATGCCTTAAACGAGCAAGTTAGTGAAGTCATGACTGAGATTCATATTCTGTTACGTAGTCTTCACCTTGACACCATTCCTACTACACAACCTGAAGAAATACCCAAAACCAACATAGGCAACCCTCGCCATGTACCTCCAGGCGCCACGAACCTCTACTCTACACATATTTTGAAGGTAGAGTTCCATCGCTTTGATGGCAAGAACGTACACAATTGGTTGTACTAATGCGACAAATTTTTTTCCTTGGATGACACTCCAGATGCTTCGTATGTGCGCTTTGCTTCGCATTACAGTGGCATTTGAACTATATGAGGCAAAAATTGGAAATTTATCCTACTTGGGCTCAGTATGTGCATGATGTGTCAACTATATTTGGTGAATTTTTTTGAAGACCCTCTGTCAAATCTGATACAAGTGAAACATAGTGGGAAGATCCAAGATTACATTGATGAGTTTGAGCTAGCTCAAACCTAGGTAAACCTATTCCCTGTACACTCCCTTTGCATATTTTTAGTTGGCCTTGAACACACTACCCAAATGCATGTTAATTAGAATGTTTAACCCTACCACAATCCCCCGAGCTTCTAATCTTACTCATTTATTTGAAGCGACTGAGCCTGCCAAAACTAGCAAACCTCCCGCTTATGCTGCTAAATCTACAAATTCCTACACTAGGTTTTTACCCTCTTATTCTAATCCGACCCAACCCACTGACCAAGCCCAAAAATCTAATCTTCCTAAACCTAACTGTACCTATTCAGTTGTTGAAATGGCAGAGAGAAGAGCTAAAGGTTTATGTATGTTTTGTGATGAACCATTTATCCCTGACGATCAACTTCAACACCAAAAAGCCCAACTCATGGTCCTTGAGCTAGATGATGAGGATGACCCAGTAGACACTACATCACTACAAGAACCTATTCTCACCCCAGTCACAAATACAACCAAACCATACCCTAACCTACCCCAACTCTCCTCGAAGCTCTCAACGGAATCTCTAATTTTCACACTATGCATGTCATTTGTATGCATGGCAGAAAGTTACTCCAAGTGCTACTTGATAGTGGTAGCACTCACAATTTTTTGGAACTTGAGGTAGCTAGGGAACTTGGTTGCAAGCTTGAGGAAGTCACACCTATGTCTATTACTGGCGAAGGTGGTCACCAGTAGTTACAAGCACCATACATTTGTAAAGACATTAAATGGTCTTTGCAGCAAATAGAGTTTTCTGCAGATGTTGTGGTACTACCCTTGGGATTTTATGACTTAATATTGGGTATTCAATGGCTCAAATCACTTGGTCCAATTCTTTGGGACTTTGACAGATTCCAAAAGGAATTCACAACTAAGGGCAAGAAGTTTGTGCTGACGGGGGCTCGTACACCTGAGGTAAAATTCATTAATTTTTTTTTTTTTTTGCAAAAGCTGTGCAACTAGGAGTAGAGTTATGTTAACGTTCATGAATTTGGCTACTGAGGTACCTTCATTTTTCCTGCCTTCTTGTCACTTATTACATGATGATGATCACTGCCTTGAGGTAACTATACTTGATTCTCTAATTAGTAGTTATGAGGACATTTTCCTGGAACCTACTGCTTTGCCTCCCCTAGATTGGCCTTTGATCACAAAATTCCCCTTAAAGAAGGCACTTGACCTTTTAATATGCGTCCTTATAGATATTCAATAATCTAGAAAGTCATTGTTCATAAATTAGTAGTTCAAATGTTAGAACAAGGAGTAGTACAACATGGCAACAACCCTTTTTTCTCTCCCACTGTCCTAGTTAGCAAAAAAAGGATGGCTCTTGGCGCCTATGTGTTTACTATAGGAGGCTGAACCAGCAAACCATCATAGATAAGTTTCCTATGCCTTTGGTTGATGATCTCTTAGATGAATTCGGGGGGACCACAATCTTTGCTAAACTTAACCTTAGGTCTGTATATCATTAGGTTCGCATGGTGGCCGGGGAGGAAACCAAAGCAGCCTTCAAAACCCATAGTGGTCACTTTGAATACCTTGTTATGCCCTTTCGTCTTACCAATGCACCAGCCACGTTTCAGGCCCTCATGAATCATGTCTTTCAGTTATTTCTTAGAAAATCCGTCATTATTTTCTTTAATGATATTCTCATTTATAGTAAGATTTTGGATGATCATTTTATTCATTTTGAATTGGCTTTCCAAACTCTTAGAGAAAATCATTTGCTGCTCAATAAACCCAAATGCTATTTTGTGACTTCTAAAAGTGGAATACTTAGTGCAGCGATCGAAAAATCCGGGAAAGGATTCCTCGAAGTTTCTAAAATGAAGCCGCCACCAAAGTTTAGTTTAAGGGAAAATATTGGAAAATCCCTATGAAACGGATAAGGGTCATTGAGACCAGATTAGGGTTCGGGAGTCAGTTATGCGTGAGGAAGGTATTAGCACCCCACGACATCCTTCCTAAGGAAGGTTACCTTCTAATTAGTTGTATAAAAGAATGTTAATTTTGAAAATGCTTATTTACCCTTTTATTGTGAATTTACAGAAATTAAAAGAAAGAAAAGGTTTGATGTTTTTTTGAATTTAAGAAAAGGATTATTTTGAAGAAGACTAAAAAATGTTTTTTTATTAGTGCAATTGACAGAGGTCGGCCGCCTCTGCTCCTATGTATCTCCTGGTAGAGAATCAAATCACACGTAGTTCTTGGGTAGAAAAATGTTTAGTTGGTTTGTGTCTTTTATTTTAGGGGTCCTAGGAGTTTTGATCTGTGACGGTTCATTCACCTCAGAACACTGACTAATCCGATCGTGTGATCGACTTAATCCCCTATTTTTAAAAACTGGCTTTCTTTGTTTGAAAGAAAGAGGTGTGTTTGTATTTTTTATTTTTGGAAATTGTTTGTTTCAAATAGGGATTTTAGGACCTGATCCGTAACGGTTCATTTGTAGCCCTAAAAAGTTGACTAACCCGACTGTACAGTCGACTTAGTCCCTAATTCGTTTTTGGGAAAAATAGTTTATTTATTAATTATCATTTGGCTTAAATACAGTTTTGGTCCCCCAAGTTTCACCAACTCACGATTTTGATCCCCCAAGTTTTAATTTCACGAATTTGATCCCCCAAGTTTCCCAATTTGTAAAATCAGGATCCCCCCATGATTTTCTTCTTTATTCTCCTTAATAGAAAAGGTGAAAATATTGAGTTTGTTTTTCAGATTTCAGAATAGTATTAATTTTCTCAAATACCATAAAACATCAAACAAACTATTTCAAAAATCTATTAGTATTGCTGCCTGAACTCACGGGGGGGACCTTGATTTTACAAATTGGGAAACTTGGGGGATCAAATTCGTGAAATTAAAACTTGGGGGATCAAAATCGTGAGTTGGTGAAACTTGAGGGACCAAAACTGTATTTAAGCCTTATCATTTTTATAGGGGTTCTAGGACTATTGAGCCGTACAACTCATTCCCCTTAGAACACAAACTAACCCGATCGTACAATCGACTTAATCTTTTAACAGTTTGAGTTAAAATTAAGATAAAATATTATAATAGTATTAACTAAATAAATGAGTAAACTAAAAATTAGACATAGGGAACTGTACACATATGCCGGAAAATAAATGTCGAGGGATAATAAATAATAATAGTTCTAATAAGAATAACAAGATCATTTATAATAAAAATAATACTAGCAATGTGCAAAATGATGTGCAAAATGATGGTGAGGGATGGGAGTTTTTTACTCTTTTCTTTAGTTTTCTCTTAATCAATTAATAAATGAACAAATAAAAAAAGTATAATAAAATGAATTTAAAAAAAAAAGGATATAATATAAATAGGAAAGTGAGACAAACTAGAGAACCCTAGTTTGCACTTTCCGGCCGCAACAAGAGAGTGAAAAGCCGCAACAGAGAGAGTGAGAGAAAGAAAAAACCATGGGGAAGATGGAGAGAGAGTGGGCTCGCGATGGATGTTGCAGTGGTGATGACAGCAACGGAAACGGGACGCAGAGAAGAGAGTGATGCGAGTTCGACCACAAGTGGGGGAAAGCTCCGGCGAGGAGAGGGAGGAGCCCACAGTGGTCGTAGCGGTGGTGCCCACCGGAAGTCACAGTGGCGGTGATATGAACGGCAATGGTGACGGCGGTGTTCGCGGTGAGGACACTCTTTCTTCTTCCTCCTTCCATTTTTCTCTATTTATTTGATTTTTGGGTGCTCTGTTTTTTTTCTTTTGTTTTGAATGGGTATTGTCTTGGGGTGAAGATGATAATGTGGAAGAGAAAATGGTTTTTTGATTATGGAACTGAAAACTCTCTTTGTCTCTACGTTTTCCTCTCTTTTCCTCTTGCTCTAAATTTTCTACTAATTTTTGTGTTTTCTGAGAATCTGTTTCTTCCTATTATCTACATTGTGCCTCCTTTGCATTTTTGACCTAATCCCCCCTTTCACACCTTTCTATTCTGTGGTATTTATAGGCCATTTTAGGTGGTGTAGGTGAGGATGTGAAGCAGAGGAACATTGCCCCGTGAGACAAAAGCACAGGCAGCAGCAGCAAGGGATGTGCTGGGGTATTTTTGCCAAAATTGCAAAAACCAAAGGGACAAGAAAAAAGAGCTTGAGCTTCTAGCTAAAAAATACCAAAACTGGAGCAAGGCAACAACAGCCATATGGGCACATGCTGTTCCTTTTTTATATTTTTGTATTTTTATTTTTGTACTATTTTTCATTTATTTTTTGTCTACATACGTACAAAGTTGACCTACTTAGTGTACCATTTTTGTAAAAAATTGATAATAAAAATAATAAAAAAGCATACTTCAAATCTGATTTTCTTATTACCTTTTTCTATAATAATAAAAATAAATTAGACTAATAACTACAATAATAATACAATAATGAGCACAAAAACAAAAAAAACTCGTACACAACTAGGCGCGAACACGCGTGCGTAACGAAAAAGATGTGTATCCGATTTGAAATAATACGTACACAACGAGAATAAAAAGAGGTACACAACTAGAAACGACACAAATAATACGTACACAACGAGAACAAAAAGAGGTACACAACTAGAAACGACACGTGAGAATAAAATGTGCAAGATTGATAAAAAACTCAAATTAAAAACGTCAGCAATTTTTTTTTTAATTAGTCGGACAAAATTAGGGTATAACACGTAGGGCAATTTATTACTGCTGAGGGTGTTTCCATTGATCGATGGAAGATTCAAGCTATCCTATCTTGGCAACTTCCCTTTAATGTCATTGAATTGAGGGGCTTCTGGGTTTTGCTGGCTATTACAGGCGTTTTCTTAAAGATTTTGGTAAAATTGCAAAACCACTCCGTGACGTTCTTAAGCAGGATTGTTTTCTTTGAGATGATCATGCTACTACAGCTTTCACATAGTTAAAAGCTGCTCTCAGTTCTCCTCCTGTGTTGGTCCTGCCAGATTTTTCCAAATTATTTCTTGTTGAAATAGATGCTTCGGGTAAAGGAATTGGGGCTGTCCTGATGCAGGATAATCATCCCATTGATCAGATTAGCAAATCCTTAGGCCCTAAACAGCAAGCCCTTTCTATTTATGAACGTGAATTACATATCCTATTCATGTTCCTTTTGTGATCAAGACCCATAAAAAGAGTATCAAACATATTTTAGAACAAAGGCTACGTACACACTCCTTGTCAGCAAACCTGGGTATCTAAATTAATGGGGTTTGAGTTTGAAATTCATTACAAGTAAGGTGCCACTAACAAAGGTGCTGATGCCTTATCTCCCAAACAAGGAGTTGAGCTACTGTCCTTGATGCTAGACAATGCAGCTCCAAGGTCTTTTGATTTACTTAAACAATCCCGGTACTCTGATCATGCTCTCAAAACAACTATTGATGATCTTACAGTGTCTCCCTCTACACACTCTAAATATTCTTGGGCCAATGGTGAACTAAGAAGAGCAGGAAAACTGGTGATGGGTACAGATCCCTCTCTCAAGAACACTATTTTGCAGTGGCTTTATAACTCAGCTCAAGGAGGGAGTTCTGGCCGTGACAACACTATTGCCTAAATTAAGTCTTTGTTCTATTGACCAAATTAAGTCATTGTTCTATTGGAAGGGTTTGACTAGAGACATCCAACATTATATTAGAAGCTGTGTATCTGTCAAAAATGTACATATGACACTACTGCATCGCCTGGTCTCCTTCCACCTTTGCCATTTCCTCACAAAGTTTGGGATCAAATAAGCATGGATTTTATTGAAGGTTTGCCCAACTCTGGTGGCAAACAAGTTATATGGGTGGTAGTGGATAGACTAAGTAAGTATGCACACTTCATCCATCTTGCTCATCCATACACTGTAAGTATGCCCTTATAGGCAGCTAAGTCTCAAACCTCATAAGTTTCACAAGCTCCTGCCTAAGTATATTTGCCATTTCAAAGTCCTGGATTGCATTGGCAAGGTTGCCTATCTGCTAAAGTTTCCTATCTCTTCTACAAATCACAATGTGTTCCATGTCTCATAATTAAAGTTGTGTCCCAACCCTGTTGCTGTATCCTCAGTTCCTTTACCTGCTGTTTCTATTGCTACCGAGCAGAAATTGGAGCCTGAAGCAATTCTTGAGAGGAAAATGGTAAAGAGGGGACGCAGAGCAGCTACATAGGTCTTAGTGAAGTGGAAAGATCTTCCTGCGGAACTAGCAACGTGGGAATTTTACTATGACTTGCTTAGCAAGTTCCCTCACTTTCACCCTTGAGGACAAGGGTGTTCTTGGAGCCCCAGGTATTGTAACAACTATTTTACAGATGTAATATTCCGTAATAGCTATATTTTCCTTTTGCTTTGCAATTTAAATTTCAACGTCTTTTGTATTTTGTCAACTTGTATGAGTTACCATGCTCTAAAAGCTGGTGGTACTAGATTCCTAGCATATTCCCTAGGTATAATTGGCAATGACTAGCTAATCATTGTGGCTAGCTTGTCCTATATATACCCTATTCTAGTAATGAATGAAGGAAGTAGAATTTAAACAAATATATGCTATCTTCTTTAAAAACTCTGAATTGTTCCTCAACTCAATACCCTCAAGAGATATTCTAGCACATTGTCTTTCATGGCATGAGTAAGGTTGTTACCGGAGAAACCTTCTCCCTAACATCCAAATATCATCTTGTTCTCAGAAACGTAACTCTAGCTACCTGTTACATAAATCCCCACTAGTCCACCCGAAATCAGGTAAATATAATTCCTTTCGCAAGCTCTGAAAGAATCTGGTGGTTTTCTCCGCCTTAGAATATGGCGTCATCCCGTCATCCTAAAATTATTGTAAAAAAAATAGTTGAGTGAGTCTAATATATTGGGTTAAATAGGTTGTGGTTCCTATAAAATTTGGGTTTTTTGTTTTTAGTCCTTCAAAATATTTTCACGTACATTTGGTCCCAACATTTTATTTTTTTATTAGTTTAGTCATTCAGGACTTTTAATAATGTTTCATGAATTTTAATAGCGCCTTTTTGAACTTTTATAAGGGTTACTAAAAGTCATGAAGCGTTGTTAAAACGAATGGGGGACTAAAACTAATCAAAAAATAAAACTTGGAAATCAAAAATAGGTGAAATTGTTTGAGAGACTAAAAATAGGCAAATTTTATACCAAATACATATTTAACACTTATATTTTTGTGTGGAGTTTTGGTGCTTTTTAGTCAGCAAACCGAAGTGCACAAGTGGCAAACACATGATAGTTACATGGACCACTTCATTAATATGAACCACTTCACCTATAAGTGATGCACACACTTGTCTATAACTCCAAAATTCAACGAAGTGTTCTTTCTCTTCTTCACTCTGCATTTCAAGTGACAGAAAATGGTTTCAGCTTCTTCTCTCACTTCTAAGGTAAGGATTTCAATGAAGTTTAGTTTGTATCTCTAAATCCCCTACCTATAAAATTTCCTTCTTTTATGTTAAATAAGAATCTATGTTCATCCAAACTTGTAGGAAGTTGATTCAGAACAAAAATGGGTGAACAATGGCCATTCTCGCAAAGCCAAATGGTGGTACTCAACTTTCCACACTGTTACAGCCATGATAGGTGCAGGTGTTCTTAGCCTTCCCTATGCCATGGCATATCTAGGATGGTAAAGTTCAACACTCTATGGGTTAAACAACAAAGTTTACCACTTATAAACAAAGATTTAAGTCGCAGTTAATATTGTGGAGAATCACAGTTCAAATATATGAAAAGTTAGTTAGCTGGTTAGTTTTTTAGTTGGTTAGTTAGTTAGCCATTGATGTAATCTTCAATATAAACCATATTTGGTTTATGTTTGTAATTACTCTTTACCATTAAATGAGATTAGATGAATTTCTTTTTTCTTTCTCAATTCTTCTAACAATTTTTGTGGTTAATTACTCATCATTTGCAGGGTTCCGGGGACATTAATGTTGTTGTTATCTTGGAGCCTAACCTTAAATACAATGTGGCAAATGATTCAACTCCATGAATGTGTTCCGGGAACTCGTTTTGATCGTTACGTTGATCTTGGTAGACATGCTTTTGGACCAAAACTTGGACCATGGATTGTACTGCCACAACAATTAATAGTTCAAATTGGGTGTAATATTGTGTACATGGTCATTGGAGGGAAGTGTCTGAAGAAGTTCATGGAAATTGCATGCACCAATTGCACACAACTCAAACAATCCTATTGGATTTTGATATTTGGTTCCATCCATTTCTTTCTCTCTCAGCTTCCAAATTTCAATTCAGTTGCTGGTGTTTCTTTAGCAGCTGCTGTGATGTCATTAAGGTATCTTGTACACTTTAGATTTTCACTAGTTTTGAGTGCTTTATGAGCTAGCTTTCAGGCTTTATTTCTATAAAAAGTCGATTCCTTGGAAAAGTAATATTTGGATTCTTCCCAAAAGAAATTAACCATGTGAAAAGCATAAAGTACTGTCCCATGAACTCAGATCTTGATAGTTTAGGCTGAAATATGTAGTAATGGTAATAAACTTTACCTTTTGGTCATGTTATGTTTGTGAAGAAGTAGAAATATTGTACTTTCTTCAAATGATCTTTGCTGGATGAGTTGAATCACTTCAATTAAAGTAAATCAAAATAGATATCATTTCTGATATCATCTTGTTTCTCCTAATTTGGCTTGAATTTACACAATTTCAAGGCTTAACATATATATGTTGCTGAAATTTACTGTTACAAATTACATTAGATGTACGTAAAGTAATTTGTCTGAAAAGTGTTTTTGGTCCTTATAAAATTTGTGTTTTTCAGTTTTAGTCACTTAAAAACAATTCACCTACTTTTAGTTTTTCAAATTATTTTTTTCAACAGTTTAAGTCGTTCATGACTTTTAGTAGCACTTAAAACTTACAATTGCGCTTAAAAGCGCTATAAAAGTTGACCAAAAAAAAGCGCTATAAAAGATACAAAAAGTACTATTAAAACTAACGAAGCGCTATTAAAATTCATGAGAACTAAAACTGATGAACAAAAAGCTAAGGGACAAAAATAGGTGAACTTGTTTGGAGTGACTTAAACCGGAAAACCTAAATTTTATACGGACCAAAAACATATTTAACCCTAAAAGTAATGTGTATGGTGACTTCAGAAAGACTAACTTATACTTTGATGTACAATGTTTTCACTTCAGCTATTCAACTATCGCCTGGGTGGCTTGCTTGGCAAGAGGTCGAATTGAGAACGTTAGCTATTCATATAAAGAAACGACTTCAAGTGATCTAATGTTTAGAATCTTCAATGCACTTGGTCAAATATCATTTGCATTTGCTGGTCATGCAGTAGCACTTGAAATTCAAGCTACAATTCCATCAACACCTGAGAAACCATCAAAAGTAGCAATGTGGAAAGGTGCAATTGGAGCTTATGTCATAAATGCTATATGCTATTTCCCAGTTGCACTAATAGGATATTGGGCATTTGGAAGAGATGTTGACGATAATGTTCTTTTGTCACTTGAAAGACCTGCTTGGCTTATTGCCTCAGCTAATTTAATGGTGTTCATTCATGTTGTTGGTAGCTACCAGGTTTATGCTATGCCTGTTTTTAATTTGATTGAGGGTATGATGATCACAAAATTCAACTTCTCTCAAGGATTACCACTCAGACTTGTAGCTAGATCTTCTTTTGTAGGTGAGTCACTTATATCATACTCATTATCACTACATAATATATACTGTATTTTTTCATTTGTACCCAAAAAAGTTGAAATAGCGACAAAAATTTAGTGACAGATTTTGACTTTTTAATCTGTCTCTAAATTTTTGTCGCTATTTAGACTATTTTTTCTACTAATGATAGTTATAAAAAGCAAAGTAGGTGAAAGGCCAATTGTTCTTTCTGTAAATTGATTGATCTCTAAATTTGATGTCCCTAATATTAAGAAATGGTATTGACTCCAAATTTTGTTACAGCATTTACACTATTCATTGGGGTTACATTCCCTTTCTTTGGAGATCTTCTAGGCTTCTTTGGTGGATTTGGTTTTGCTCCCACTTCATATTTTGTAAGGCTCTCTTATGATCTCAATTACCTTAAAATGCAATATTTACAAGCTCCACAAATAATATGTGGCCACAATTGTTTCAGCTTCCTAGTATAATGTGGCTAATAATCAAGAAACCAAAGAGATTCAGCATCAACTGGTTCATCAACTGGGTAATCATTACTTTACTTTACCAACTTTTCTTTTGAAACTATTGAACGAGATGATCACAATTAATCAGTTGCATCCCCAATTTGTGTGATTTTCAGGCTGCAATATTCATTGGCGTGTGCATCATGCTGGCATCTACGGTTGGTGGCTTGAGGAATATCATTGCTGATTCCTCCACTTATAGCTTCTACAACTAAATTATATTATGCTTATGCAATGTGTAGCACCTGCAATTAATTAATCAAGTTATTTAGGATGGACTAGCTAATTATATTGTTAATGGTGTCATTAGTTCCTTTGAGCATCAAGCTTAAGCCTTTTACTAGTTTTCTTTGTGCCAAAGTTTATTTTTTCGATAATTGATTTTACATGCATTAATAAACACATTCAACAAAGCATTATTGGTACACATTCCCCCACATTCTAAGAAGGGCTTGAGAAGACTGTACTCAATCATATACTCGAGCTAAATAAAAAAAAAAAAACGTGACAGATATCACTAGTAGCTATTACAAAACAATAAGAAAATTGACAGGAGAAAGAATCACTAGTAGCATACGTGACAGATATCAATGCAGGCCAAGAACAACTCAAAAGTTACAATCCAAGGTTAATACTACTGCAGTACCTAAAAATGTTACACTGGTCCAAGAAGTTATCACCATAATGCTCTAACATCACCAAGCCGTCCCTAGCACCCCAGAACGACCAATAAATGTGATCACATCTAAACTGTTGGGAAACGAAAATACCTATTCCCTCCTTTGTAATGCCAATTGGGCACTATGCCGAAGTGTAAAACCACGAGATCTAGTCTAGTTAAAGATCTCAACTATACAAGTAGGATTACAAAGTGTTTCACTCAATCTCCGAGGATCTCTATAAATCTCACCCTCTTAGAGGGTATACAATTTTTCTTTCTATGGAACTAATCTCTCTCTATGTCTCGAAGAGGAATACAAAAACTCTTTAACTCTCTTAAGATTTCTTCACTTCGATTGTGAGTCTCAACTCTTCACAAGTTCTCCTATTTATAGGAGGAGAATGTGGCTTCTCCAAAAAGAACGATTAATGGAGGTTAGTTAATTTGCACAATTCCAATGAGGTCAAGAAACTGACAATACATTCTTCAAAGTTGAATGTGCATGTCTCAAGGTCCAAGGAATAAATTGCAATACCTTGTGACTTGTGCACCACAATAAAAGGACGGAATTCCAACAAATATTCTCCTTCTTGACATAATTCGGGGGCACCACCACACCGACACATTGGCAACAATCTTCAACCTTCTTGGTTGTCATTAACTTAGTCGTCATATCAGACCAATTCAAATATGTATGGGTTTTCTCTATCTTCATTTTCTTCCCGTCCAACGCTTCTTGTTTCCAATGATACTAGATGTCAATATGTTTTGAGCGTGAATGGAACTTGGGGTTCTTGGTTAGATGCATGGTACATAATCATCTTGATCATGTCCCAACATTCTTACAAACTTCTTCATCCATAACATCTTGCAAGCTTTAGTGATTGCAACATACTCTTCTTTAGTAGTGTACAATATCACACATTTTTTAAGCTTTACTGCCAAGAAACAACTCCCCATGCAAAACTAATCAGATAACCAGACGTTGACTTTCTTGAATCCACACGTTCGCCATATCTAAGTCTAAGTATCCAATGAACATTATATTTTCACTGCCAAAACACAAGCTTCTTTTGGTAGGTCCTACAACTAAAATTATGCATTTTGAATCTTTTTAAAATCTTCTCAATGTGTTTCCTTGAGATACGCACAACATTCCGATATCTTGAAATTTTCATTCAAAGAATCATCTTCACTACACCCAGATCTTTCATGGCAAGAGACTTGCTCAATGCATTCTTGAGAGTAGCTAGTATCTTATGTTTCCCCATAATTAACATATCATCAACATCTAACAGAAGTATGATGGACTCACCATTTCCATAGTTCTTCACAAACACACAATGGTCTGCGGAGGTCTTCTAAATATGTTGGTTCATAAATATTATTGTAAAACTCTCAATGTTAGCTAAGGGAACGACTAAGATCTTGAATCCTCTGATTCCTCTTGCTTCAAACGATTGCGCCGAGGAACGATCTCTATTTTTCAGTTATGAGTTCCCTAACTCCTCCAAAGAGTGTTAGGTTAGGTGACAGGGATGTGTAATTGGACTACCTACTGGCGTAAAACATAAAATATAAATATGATCGAAAGTAAATACTTTGTGAAAAAATGTAGATGTTTTTGATTGATTGGGTGTGTTTTATAACTGTACTATCTCATATATATATATATATATATATATATATATATATCTGTGTGTGTGTGTGTATGTATGTATGTTTATATACATACATGGTCTCCACTGACCTTCGGCTGGCCTACAGTTTAGCCACCGTTGGATTGCCTAAGATCAACATAGTACATTGTATCTACGCCAAAAAAAGTAGAAGATACACTCCATAGCCTCCACTAGCACGGGTAGTGGGGTCAAAATATCTTCGCTTTTATTTCCACATCGCTTCTCCATGTTCTCTTCAACTGCTCCTACGTCTAAACTTGTCCATGTGCATTGGATGCTTGCTTCACACACAAGTCTTCTCGCTTCAACCAAAGTCGTCCTTAACTATGCAACTTATTCTGTCCTCGGCCACTAGCTCCTCAGCTGAGGTCTCTTCTATCCAAGTTCCTCCTTAACTGAGTTGCTACTGCTCGGTAAGCTCCATCATAACTTTGGCACTTTATCTGTTGATTTTTTGTTAAGTATAACTGCTTAAGATTTTCTGCCAAATTCCTCTGCCCTTAGTTATCTCTTGCCTACCACGACAAGCATTTCTTCATTGACACCACAATATTTCAATTCTCCCATTGGTTGTATTCCTCCGAGGCTATCACCATAAGTGATATGGTTGCTCTCAAAAGATATAATAGGATAGAAACTAGGAGAATAAGGTAAATTACACCAAATAGAATACCTTCCCTTCCTTTTATTTTAAAGATGAGTACCTCGGCTCATATATACTCGTATATTTCCTAGCCTTGGCTTGGTCTTTTCCATTGCCCAACAACTTAGCATATTTTGGGTGTTAACAAATGCCCTCCATTTTGCATTGTTATCTAGCTGAGAGAGCGGATAACATTGGTGACACAAATATAAAACAAAGTGTCATCTTCATTATGACTGCTCTACTAGCTCTTACGTCATTGATAGGATGTAAAATGGTCAGTTTAGCACCAATCGATGCAAAAAAGCAACGTTCCCTTAGAAAGTACTCATTATATCCCATAACAAGAAATAGCCTCTCCATCAATCGTTTTAAGATTACTGTTGCCTTTCGTTCTCTTCTTGTTGAAACCTTTGCCACATTTCTCTTCAAGCTTTGCTCTTTGCTCCTTCGTCTATTTCCAAAATTTAACCATTACCACAACCATGTCTTTGAATTCAGATTCACAAAACTAAGAACACAGTTATGGTGGTGAAAACAGTTCTGTCGAGTCATGTTCTTTGATCTTTCTTTATTCTCAAAATAACACTACGGATCACTTGTAGATGGTTTACCGTTAACGCCAAATTCACTGAGACTCAAGGCTGGGCAAAACCGATTCTTGAATACCAAACTTGGTACAAGAGTGTGGCTCGAGCCAAATTGAAACTTTGGAAAGCATGGCGATTATATGACATCATCTCCCTTTCTACAACCACCATCACTGCCCGTTATGACCTTCTCTTGCCACTTTTGGGTTTCTGGTCTACACAGTTTGATTCCTTCATTTTTCCATGGGGTATGATCACCGCTACCCTCCTTGATGTGGCTGCCCTTCTTATCCTTCCACCGGTGGGAAAGAATGTGAACGCCTACTATTTTTTATGTGCAAGTCAAGGACGTCTATTCCATTTTCATCAAACAAACGCTAAAACCCAAGGAGAGGTGACTAATGTTTAGCACTCAGAATTTCTGATGGACTTCTTTAGTAAGTTATATTATGACACAACCATCGTAGGAGTGGTTCAAGAACTTCAATCCTATCTCACCATGATGATTGGTGAAATGGTCCACTCGTGGGCTCCCTTTTTCTTGGCTAGTGTTTACAAGCGCGTGCACGTCCTGCATGATCAGATTCGAGAACGTGGGACGATAAACAAGATTGAAGACCCCATTTGGTTCTTGCAATTTTGGGCTCACCTCTACTTCAAGAACTTCCTTTCACCGTTTTCCTCGAATGATCCTCCACCCGAAACCAGAACCCTTGGACCTCAATTCACCACAACTGTGACACCCTCTACCCCGTCATGGCATTTTAAAGGAATTAATAAAAAAAATAAAACAACTAAAACAAAATTTTGTCCGAAATAAAACTTTAATTCAACGAGGTAAAGTTGTCACATTCACAAACTTGTGAAAATAAAAAAGTATAAATGCACCAACATCTAATTAAAGCAAATAATTCAAATCACCGATGTCACAACGGTCCAGAGATGACCCTTTACATCGGAAAATAAACTTCCATAACATAAACTAACTAATCCTAACTACGGATAACTCCGAGAGCAAAGTCACTCCTCGGCTCCATCAATGTCAACATCTGCAAGTACATCCTCTATACATACACAATGGTGTATGCATAGCCACAACAACGGGGTTAGTCATCATACACTCAAGTAGCATTTAGTGTAAGAGAGATAGACAACTAATGCACTGAAAAACAACAACTTTGACAGAATAACAAAGCATCATATACAACGTTTATGAGAACATATAATATTAACAACTAAACAACCATGTAATTATGTATTTACTAAGACCAAAACTACATGCAAGGGGACCAATCTACAACGAGGCCAAGATACCTTGCTCGTTTCAGAATACCTTGTCTGTAATACCTCAATAACGACAGAACCGGGATACTATGCCCGAAAGGGATACCTTGCTCAATAACGCCCTACTAACTATGCCTTGCTCGAACGGGATACCATGGCTGATAATGCCCTACTAACACAACAGCAATGACAACAACAACGGGACAACAATAACAACAACAATGTGGACACCATTATGTATGAACCTTTTCAAATGTGGTGTCTAGCAACAACAACAACAATAACTTAAGCACTTTAGTAAAAGTACTATTTAACAACAACAATGACCATTTGACAACTGAGGCATAAGGTGTAATACTATTTAGCAACAACTTGACAATCTTATTGTTTAATGGAATACCACTTACTTAACAACAGCAACAACAACTTAACAACAACAGTAAAACAACGATAACAATCACAGTAAAAATCACTTAACAATTTTAATATAAGAGGTAACACTAATTAGCAATAACAACCATATCAACTTAACAACTTTAATATATTATAGGATATTACTAAACAACAACAACGACGACGGTCTTAGCATCTGTACCATTTTAACAACAACAATATCTGGAGGTTTAAGTAGCAACGCAATAAATATCTCATTTAATCAAGACTAACCAAACCTCATTTGACACAAGAACACAGGACATAGAATTTGACTATTAACATACACTAAATTCATCATTTCTATTTGTTGAAGATCACTGCAACAACAGATGAACACGAAGAACAAAAAACCAGAACCAATTGCGTAGAAATTTAGCAATACAGATAAATTTTCAATTGAACCCTAATTAAGGAATGAATGCAATAAACGAATTCAAGAAGAAATTGAAAGAGCACAAGTGTTTGTTGACCCAGTTCAGTGTCGATGAGATACCTATATCTGGGGGATCAAGCAATTGCTTGAATCCATCTTCATTAAATCAATGCTAGAAGTGAGAATACAGTTTTGCCCCAAAGTGGGATTTCTCCCTCACTTCCCTTTGCCCTTATTTTTCCCAGTGTATCGCTCCACACATCCCTTTACAAGAATGATTCAACTCTCTGTACAACTAGAAGATTTACAGTATATATGTGGAGAAGAAAACAGTTACAAGAGTAAGGAGAGAAAACAGAAATGCGCAACAAACTTCAACAGTATTCTTTCTTGAAGCTGTTGACCCGAGAGCAAACTTTGGTTCTCCTTGTTGACTTGCCACCTCATCAAATGAAATCCATGTGGTCAAATAGGTGTATGACAAAACAACAATCTCCACCTTGACATACACCATCACATTGACTTAATTCAGGATTCACAGCAACCAAAAAGTTGATCAAAAACAGCAGACTTAACCTGCATCAGCATTCAGTAAATTCAGACAGTGTTTGAACTTGCTTAAGGGAACTACTTTGGTTATAAAATCTGCTGGATTATGAGCAGTGTGCACTTTGTTAATTTGCACCTTGCCCTCAGCAATAATATCCTTAATCTAGTGCAACCTTGTGTCTATGTGCTTGGTCCTTTCATGGAAGGATTGGTTTTTGCACAAGTGTATTGCACTTTGGCTGTCACAATAAACCTTAACATGTTCTTGTGCAATCCCAAGCTCATTCACCAACCCCTTCAGCCACAGTGCTTCTTTCACAGCCTCTGTGACCCCAATGTACTCAACTTTAGTAGTGAATAAGGCCACTACATGTTGAAGAGATGCCTTCCAACTCACTGTGTTCCCATAGAGAGTGAACACATAGCCTGTGAGGGATCTCCTCTTGTCCCTGTCACCTGCAAAATCAGAGTCAACAAACCCTACAACTCCACTTGAATTGTGTTCTTCGTTGGTATAATTCAAGCCCAATTTTGTACTGCCTTTTAAGTACCTCAGAATATTTTTCACAGCCAGCCAGTGTTGTTGCCCTGGGTTTGCCATGTATCTCCTCACAAGACTAAGAGCATAGGCTAGGTCAAGCCCGGTGCACACCATGGTCTACATTAGGCTTCCAACACCACTAGCATATGGAGTCTTGTTCATTTGGTCCCTTTCTTCTTCTGATTTTGGACAATCCTCTTGGGAGAGTTTGAATTTAGATTCAATGGGTATGCTGGCAGCCTTGGCTTCAGTCATATTAAACCTGCTCACCACTTTCCTTGAATACCCATCTTGTGTCAAAGTAAGCCCTTCCAAGTTGCCTTTCCTTTTGATTTCCATACCTAAGATCTAATTTGCTGGTCCCATGTCCTTCATTTCAAATTCCTTTTTCAGAAGGTCCTTTACCTTGATAATTTCATGGTGATTCTTGCTTGCAATAAGCATATCATCTACATACAAGAGCAAATAGATGTAGTGGTTATCATCTAGTTTCTTGCAGTAGACACATCTATCACAATTACTTCTCTTGAACAAAACGTTCACCATGTAAGTATCAAATCTTTTGTACCAATGTCGTGGGGACTGTTTTAAACCATATAGAGATCTCTGCAGAAGACAGACATGATCTTCCTTTCCCTTTTCTTCAAAACCCTTTAGCTGAGCCATATAATTTTTCTCTTCAAGCACTCCATGAAGGAATGCAATTTTAACATCCATCTTTTCTAAGT
Source organism: Astragalus glycyphyllos (assembly GCA_963573325.1). Lineage (NCBI taxonomy): Eukaryota > Viridiplantae > Streptophyta > Magnoliopsida > Fabales > Fabaceae > Astragalus > Astragalus glycyphyllos. Next base: position 19,756,455 of record OY754314.1, on the reverse strand, counting down.
ACAATCCAAATTGTGCAACTATTGCCAACACTACTCTTATGGAACTATGCTTGAATACAGGGGAAAAGATCTCATTGTATTCAATACCTTCTCTCTGTGTGTAGCCTTTTGCAGGTTTGATTCTTATGAAGAGCTTTCATTTCTTCTTCCATGGCACATTGCCATTCTGCTTGATGCTTGCTAGTGACAGCTTCCTGATACGAATTGGGTTCCTGATTGATCACATCTTCTAGAGTGTTCATCACTCTCAGATTCAGCATTGATGCCTTCCTCTAGATTGTTGTCTTGATCAATATCTCATCATGATCAGGATGTGTACTTGGAGACTCCAGCTCAATCTGAAATTCCTTCACCAATTCACTCTTCTCAAGAGTTTCAGTGCTTTCATTTCCATTTGTCAAATTTTGATTCTTTGAAAATTACATCTCTGCTAACTATGCATCTCTTATAATCGGTTGACCAAATTCTGTAGCCTTTGACCCCTTCAGGATACCCCGTGAAGATTCCTTTCTTTGATCTTGGTTCTAACTTTCCATCACTCACGTGAAAATATGGAGGGCATCCAAAAATTCTCAAGTTTGTGCAATCTGGTGGTTTACCAGTCCACACTTCTTGAGGTGTTTTGGAGTTTAAAGTAGTTGAAGGGCTCCTATTTACAAGATAGCAAGCTGTATGCACTGCTTCTCCCCAAAAAGTATTTGGGAGCTTAGCACATGAGAGCATACATCTTACTTTCTCCAACAGAGTCTTGTTTAGCCTTTCTGCTAAACCATTTTGCCGAGGAGTTCCTCTTACTGTGAGAATTCTATAAATTCCATGTTCTCTACAATAAGCATTGAATTCCTCATTGCAAAATTCTAAACCATTATCAGTTCTAAGTGCTTTAACCTTCAAACCACACTGATTTTCTACTCTTGTTTTCCATTCAACAAAGGTCCTAAATGCCTCATCTTTCGTTTTTAACATGTATATCCAGACTTTCCTACTAAAATCATCAGTGAAAGTTAAGAAATACCACTTTCCTCCATGTGTTGGTGTTTGGGAAGGCCCCCACAAGTCTGAGTGAATGTAGCCCAGCTTCTCAGTGGTCTTATGAACACCAGTTGCAAATCTAAACCTTGTTTGTTTACCAAAAAATGCAATGCTCACAAAAGTCCAATTTAGAGATTCTATCACCATTCAAGAGACCTTGTTTTTCAAGTTCCTTAGGCCCCTTTCGCTCATGTGCCCAAGTCTTTGGTGCCGTGTGAGTGTCTTGTTATCACTTGAGGTTACCACTTGAGTCTCACTTGTCATTGTGCTCCCCATCAGTACATACAGATTATTCCTTCTCCTTGTACCTTTTAGAACAACCCAAGATCCCTTCATAACCTTCAAGATTCCATCTTGTCCTCTGAAACCGTACCCAGCTAGCTGCCTTCAATGTTCCCAGAGAGATTAAAGACCTTTTGAGGTTTGGTACATGTCTCACATCTCTCAACACTTTCACAGTACCATCTGCTAACCTTATCTTTACTGTGCCAATTCCAATGACCCTACAAGCCTTGTTGTTACCCATTATTACTTGTCCTCCATTGTATGACCTATACTCCACAAACCAGTCCCTTCTTGGGCACATATGATATGAGCATCCTGAGTCTAACTCCCAATTATCATCACCTGCAGTAGTGTCTGTTGAATTTGATTCAGTTCTCTCCTGCTCAGCAGCTACCATAACATCTCCTATGTCATTTTCACCAGTTGTTGTAGCTTGTGAACTTGATTCAACCCTTTCCTTATCTTCAACAGTCATGATATCAACTCTGTTATCATCAACAGTTCCAAGAACCTCAGTCTTTATCTCACTGGCAGTGTCTATTTCCTCGCAGAATTCCTCATCAGCTACATACAGTAATTCACAACTGTCATATCCATCTGAGGCAACAGATGTAGTACTTGCTTCTTCCTTGTGTTGACCCTTTTTCTTGCTGTCTTTCTCATAGCAATTTCTCTTGAAATGTCCCTCTTTATCGCATATGTAACATCTATTGTGCTTAGGCTTTGACTTCGACCTTGACTTGCTTCTTGCTTTGCCATTTTCTTTCTTTTCAGGTCTGCCCCTAACCATCAAGTTTTCCCCTTGATCTGGTTTCCTTTGGCGTCCTCTTTTTAAAAATTCCTTGGACAAGAGGGCACTTTGAACTTCTTCTAGGCTTAGTGATTCTCTTCCATAGATGACAGTATCAGCAAAAATCTCATAAATGCTAGACAATGATCTGATTAGGAGTAATGCTTGATCCTCATCATCTATCTTAATGTCGTGTTCATCTATATGATCACTATTTGATGTTCCATGACACATTTTGAAAGTATATAGTTTCTATTTGAGGTAAAGCCTATTAGCTAGGGTTTTTGTCATGTAGAGACTTTCTAATTTCAACCATATAGCAGCAGCGGTTTTTCCTATTGAAATTTCTTTAAATACCTTGTCTCTTAAGCAAAATTTGATGGCACTGTGAGCTTTGTTCAAGATTTATTTCTTCTCTTTCTCAGTGACAGTGGCTAGCAGTTTATTATCTCCCTCTAACGCGTCTTCGAGTCCTGTTGAACAAGAATTGCCCTCATCTTCATTCTCCACAAGCCGAAGTCGTTCTTGCCGTTAAACTGTTCGATGTTGAACTTCGTCATTTCCATTGATGCCTATCTTTCCTCAACGATTTGCTCTGATACCAATTGTTGAAGATCACTGCAACAACAGATGAACACGAAGAACAAAAAACCAGAACCAATTGTGCAGAATTTTAGCAATACAGATAAATTCCCAATTGAACCCTAATTAACGAATGAATGCAATAAACGAATTCAAGAAGAAATTTAAAGAACACAAGTGTTTGTTGACCCAGTTCAGTGTCAATGAGACACCTACATCAAGGGGATCAAGCAATTGCTTGAATCCATCTTCATTGAATCAATGGTAGAAATGAGAATACAATTTTGCCCCAAATTGGGATTTCCCCCTCACTTCCCTTTACCCTTGTTTTTCCCAGTGTATCACTCCATACACCCCTTTACAAGAATGATTCAACTCTTTGTACAACTAGAAGATTTACAGTATATATGTGGAGTAGAAAACAGTTACAAGAGTAAGGAGAGAAAACAGAAATGCGCAACAAACTTCAACAGTATTCTTTCTTGAAGCTGTTGACCCGAGAGCAAACTTTGGTTCTCCTTGTTGACTTGCCACCTCATCAAATGAAATCCACGTGGCCAAATAGGTGTATGACAAAACAACAATATTCAATCAACACTACGACATTACCAAGTCATATTCCAACAATCAGACAGATTTAGATATATCACTAAATAATCTTCCCATCGCAATGACAATTGTACTAAATCGCTTAAGGATGCGCGAAGTTTAAGGATCGTGGGACATTCCTATTGCTCATCGTCTCATCTACTCACTACTAAAGAGTCAAACTACCCACTTACCTTGATAAAAATAATCTTTGGTATCAACAAGAGCAAGAAAGTCTGCCGGTAGCGATAATTCAGCACTCAACGAGCACAAAGAAAAATCCACAGGTTGTATAGAGAGTGAAATATGGCTGGACCAAAACAATAGTAATTATAAACTGATTATTTTAAAATTTCTAAAACTGAAACAAAGTCTAAAGGAACAAAAAAATGAATCACGGTAACTATCTCACCATAAAAGGGGTCCGACGTCAACTTCGCCGAAACGAAAAAGAGACTAGTGCTTCCTAAAGGTTTCGACGCGTAGGTTTCGAAAACGTCCGTTTTTCCAACTGGAAACTGTGCTGGTCGAAAAGTGCGAAAAGCAATCTGCCAAAAGTTAAAATACGTGACAAACCGTGCTTCTTTTGATGAAACAGAGGTTGGAAATAGATTTAGAGGACAATTTCAAGTTGGATAGTGAAATTTGGGACCAAACGGTGCCTAGGCAGAGAGAACGAAATCAAAAATGTGAAAGGTTGGGGTTTGGTTGCAGCAAGAACTGTCCTGTGTGCGGTTGCAGACTATGAACATTGACTTTTAAAAAAGATTTAAAATAGAAGAAATTATGGGGTGGTGCACGCATGAATCTAGGGGTGTGGGTAGTAGATTCTCTTTTTTTTCCTCGTCAGAAACATACTACGTGAGTTAGGACACCAGCCCCATCCTTTTATTTCTATTTTTTTAACATATAAATAGTAATTTTGACCAAAAAAAATATATAAATAGTAACTAAATAAACAATCATTAAATGATTATCATACAATAATAATCTAATAATTTAAAACTACTATTTGAGACAAATTAAATACTTATATATATCAATAAAATATGTACTAATAGAAAAAAAGGCACACACAAAATTATCGCACAAGTACTAATATATGCACATAAATTAAATAATAAAACAGGGTGTTACAATCCCACCCCTTTAAAAAAATTCCGTCCTCGGAATTCTACTTAGCAAAGAGCTGCGGGTATAATTCAATCCTCACCGGCGACGTTTCAAAAGTTAAGTTGTCCTTAAGTTGGATTGCATCCGGCTTAATCACATGGCTAGGATCATGAATGTATCTACGGAGTTGCGACACATGAAATACATTATGGATATTTCCCAACATAGGTGGCAATGCCACTTCACCAACACGCTTCAAAATTTGATACAGCCCTATGAACCTCGGAGTAAGCTTTTTAGACTTCAAAACACTTCCAACTCCCTTAGTCGGGGTGACCAGTATGAAAACATGTTCCTCTTCCTTAAAAGTCAGTTCCTTGATTCTATTGTCATGATAACTCTTCTATCTACTTTGAGCAGTCTTGATATTCTCTTGTATCAAATTCACCTTTTCAGTAGTCTCCTTCACAACATCTGGTCCTAACAAACTCTCACCAGACTCGTGCCAACAAAGGGGAGTGCGACATGTCCTTCCATAAATTGCCTCATGTGCCATGTCAATACTTGAATGATAACTATTGTTATAAGTGAACTCCACCAATGATAAGAACTTATCCCAATTTCCTGATTCTTCCAAAATACATGCACGTAACAAATCCTCTAAAGATTGAATGGTCTGCTCCGATTGACCATCTGTTTGAGGGTGGTAAGTTGAACTTAACCTCAGTTTGGTTCCCAACGCCTCATGCAAGCTACTCCAAAATCTTGATGTGAATCTAGGATCTCGGTCAGATATGATACTGGAAGGAACTCCGTGCAATATCATTATCTCCTTGATATACAATATCGTTAGCTTCTCTAAAGGAAACTCCATATTCACCAGTAAGAAGTGCGATGTCTTGGTCATCTGGCCTACAATCACCCACACAGCATCATAACCTACTGGAGTCTTAATCAATCTCGACACCAAATCCCTAGCGATGCTATCCCACTTCCATTCTGGAGTAAACATCGGTTGTAGGTTCCCAAAAGGCTTCTGATGCTCGATTTTAGCCCTCTGGCAAATAAGGCAAGTCCGCTACCTGCTTCTTTATACCAGGCCACCAAAACATCATTTTCAAATCTTGATACATTTAGGTCGCTCCAGGGTGGATACACAATTTACTTTTGTGACCTTCTTCCAGAATCATCTTTTTCAAGCCAGAAATATCAGGAACACAAACCCGACCGTGAAATCTCAAGATACCATCCGCACCTTCAACAAACTCACACGACTTCCCTTGAGAAATCAAGGTCCTCTAATCAACTAGAAACAAGTCAGCTTTCTGTCCTTCTCGAATTTGATCCATCAAGTCATTGGTCACTTTAAACATGCCAAGTTTGATACTCCCAGGGGTCACTTGACAAACCAAGCTCAAGCCCGAAAATTCTTCTATTAATTCCATCTCTTTAACCATCATAGCTGAGGAGTACAAAGCCTTCCTGCTTAGTGCATCAATGATAACTCTATTTTATATAGAGTTATTCGTGCTTCTACACTTAAATAATTGCCCATAATCAAGTATAATATGTGTTAAATGTGGTAGTATGAATAAAATAACAACATTTATGGTTTTAAGGTGAAAGATGTCCATAACTTAGCATTTTACATGTATATTGGTATGTTTGATGTGTTTGTTCAGTACAGCTTTAGTTTAGTGCATCTGCACTAAGTGCAACTGCACCTGAAGAGAAGTTGGTGCAACTGCACCTTCCTGCAGCGAAGCAGCTCACAACCCCACATTGGAAGCACCTCAATTCTTACCATAGCTATAATGCTTAGTTGGCTTGCTGCTTGTTTTAGAGACACATGGGGGCACATGGCCGCTTGCAAAAGGAGGCGCCTACAATGGAAGACCATCATAAATAATCATTCACAAAGACATGTGGCTACTTCCTATTGGACCTCCCTTTAAGGTTGAGTATGGGAATCAAAAGCTTATCTCCATCTTCTGAAAAGTAACCATGGTTAAGACCCTTTGGTTAGCTTGATCATCGAGGAAACCCCCACATGAAGGAAATCTCCAAAGGCTATAAATAGGACTCAAATCTTCACTTGAAAGATATATAGATTTTTACATACTTACTTTTTGTTCATAATCTTTACTAGCTTTTCATAGTTCTCTAGTTTATTTCTTCTAGTTCTTTTTACATATTTTCTTAGTTTAAATTAGTGTTAGTTTGAGAGGAAGGTGAGAAGAAATTGACAACTTCTTTTTCCACTTCTTCAAAGATCTAATAGGTGTAAGAAATTGGTTGAAAGCAAATATATGCAAGAGTCTTTCAATTGTTGTAATTCTTACTTTTTGATTTCTCTTGTAATTTCCTTTATTGCAACATGTTTTATTTCAATTATATTTTCTTTGATATGCCCATCATGAGCTAAATCTCTTAAGTTGGGATGTTCTATCTTTCCAATGATCTTTTGAGGAAACTTATTGTGTTTTCAAGTGGTGTAAGCACTTTAGTTCTTGTGTTTAAATTATTAATCTTGTTTTAAAGTTGATCACTTAGAACAAGTAGAGTTATATTCACTTAATTGACTTTTAACTAGAAATCAAGAACTAAGTAAGGATAAGTGTTTAATAAAGCTTTTTGTTAAACTCGTTTTAATGAAGTTAGCTTGTTAATTTCGTGTTAATTCCTAAACCTTAGGTTAACATACTCCTTACAAGTAGTGTAGTGAGATCTTAAGATACAAGAGTGTACTTATTTAGCAACTTGGATTATATGTAAGGGGGCGAGAGAGGAACAACTTCTTTCTTTACCGCAAAAAAATAGGATCATAAGAGCTTGTAACGAAACTCCGAAGAAAGTAGCTGACCAGCACACACTGATGCAGCTGCACCAAGTGCATCTGCACCCCAAGAAAACACATGCAATACACTCAAAAGTGATTTAGATAGTGAAGACATCTCAACTATCATTCTCAACTGATTTCCTGCACAATTTACTTGCTTTTCTTTAATTTAATTTTTATTTCAACTTCAACCAAAACCAAAATTTTGAATAGTGTAGCTACACTAGCTTACAAGTCTTTACAACAATATATAAGAGTTAATCCAATCCTTGTGGGTTTGATCTTTTATACTACTTGTTTGTGACTGTGTATACTTGCACACGTTTTTCACACACCAAGTTTTTGGCACCGTTGCTGGGGATTGTCATTAATTTTTGTTGTTTTAAAGATAGTAAATTAGTGTTTTATTTTATTACTCTGGTAGTTTGTTTTTTTGTGCAGAAATAGTTGCAGATGCACTAGCTTATGCCCAGGGATAGATCACCAGAATTTGAACTTGTTCTAGAAATAGAAAGACAGTTTAGAAGGTTGCGAAAACTCCAGAAACAAAGGCTCCAAAGTTGCAGCAATACTATGTCTCAACAAGGTGAAGGAGAAGGCTCAAGACCAGCCTCAGTCAGAGGTGGTCCTGGATCACAACGAGATGCTGAAGCAGATCACAGAAATCAATTCATTCACATGGGACCAATAGGTATGATTAATGATAGAGATAGACTTTTGAGAGATTATGCTATGTTTGATCATCAATACATGCAAACAAGCATAGCAAGACCTCCCACAGAGGCTGTCCATTTTGAATTTAAACCATGATGTTTCAAATGTTGCAAACAATTGGTCAATTTGGTGGATATCCTCATGAGGATCCCCATGAGCATTTAAAACAGTTTTTAGAAATATGTAGTAACTTTATCATACCTGGTGTTAGTGAAGATGCATTTAGACTTAAGCTATTTCCATATTCTTTGAAAGATAAGGCTAAATCAAGGTTAAACTCATTGGAGCCTAATTCTATTCATACCTGGAATGAAATGGCTGAAAAGTTTTTGTCAAAATATTTTCCACCCATCAAAAATGCCAGAATGAGAAATGATATTACATCGTTTAGACAAAAAGAATTTGAATCATTGTTTGAAGCATGGGAAAGATGGAAAGAACTTTTAAGGAAATGTCCCCACCATGGTCTTCCAGTCATTATTCAGATGGAAACATTTTATAATGGTTTGGAACCACAAACTAGAATAATGCTTGATGCATCATCTGGTGGTGTTTTGTTAAATCTGTCTTATAATGAAGCATGTGAATTGATTGATAGAATTGCTACTAATAGTTCTAGTTGGCCTACTTAGAGGGTAAGTACCCAAAAGAAATCATCAGGGGTACATGAAATTAGTGAAATATCAGCCCTATCTGCTCAAGTAGCCTCACTAGCAAACATGTTCAAAAACTTCACCACAACCAGTGCAACTGCATCCTGTGCAGCTGCACCAGTAGAGAACACTGCAGCAGCAATAGAACAAGCCCCTCTAGGAGCTATAAGTTGTGTTTATTGTGGAGGAGGTCACCTTTATGAGGAGTGTCCTAGAAACCCTGTCTCTGTAAATTATGTAAGTTATGATAGGAATAACAACCCTTACTCCAATACTATAATGCTAGTTGGAAGAACCATCCAAACTTCAGATGGAACAATACAAGTGCACCTGCACCTAGTGCAACTGCACCAACCCTTCGACCAAGATTTCAATCTCAGAACTACCAAAGGCCACAACAACAACAACCTACTACTGATAATTCCTTAGAAGGTTTGCTTAAATCTTTCATTAATGAAACCAGAACAGCTAGGCAAACCCATGAAGCATTCATTAGTGAAACTAGAACAGCTAGGCAAGCTCATGAAGCTTCAATTAAAAATCTGGAGAATCAAGTAGGTCAGTTAGCAACTGCTCTGTATCAAAGACCAACAGGTACATTACCATCCAATACAGAAGCAAGTCCATCTCAGAGGCCAGGTAAAGAACAGGTCAAAGCTATCTCTCTCAGAAATGGGAAAGATCTTGCAGAACCTAATGAGAATGAAGGTACAGGTAAGGGAGAAAAAAATAAAAATGAAAAAAATTCTCATGATGCAGAAGCACCAGATACATCTGCATCTCATGAAGTTCCAACTCCAAGGTTAGTTCCTGAATATCCTCCTCCTCCTTTTCCTCAAAGATTAAAAAAGGCACATGAGGAGAAGCAATTCAGTAAGTTTTTAGATGTTTTAAAACAATTGCATATTAATGTTCCCTTGATTGAAGCATTGCAACTAATGCCTAATTATGCTAAATTCATGAAAGATGTTCTTTCAAAAAGAAAAAGATTAGGTGAACTTGAAACTGTTGCTTTGTCAAAAGAATGTAGTTTGATTTTGCTAAACAAAATTCCAAGAAAATTAAAAGATCTAGGTAACTTTACAGTTCCCTTTTCAATAGGTAATTACTATACAGGTCGTGCATTGTGTGATTTAGGAGCAAGCATCAACTTGATGCCTAAATCTGCCTTTACACAGTTAGGAATTGGACATGCTAAACCTACATCTTTAACATTGTCACTTGCAGACAGGTCAATAGCTTACCCAGAAGGAATCATAGAAGATATACTGGTAAAAGTTGACAAATTTGTATTTCCTGTAGATTTTGTTATTCTTGACTTTGTTGCAGATGAAGAAACACCAGTCATTCTTGGAAGGCCATTCTTAGCAACTGGGAAAACATTGATTGATGTGCAAAAAGGAGAACTAACCATGAGAGTAAATGATCAAGAGGTGAAATTCAATAAAATGAATGCTCTGAAATATCCTGCAGAGGAGAGTGAAGAATGTTCAGCAGTCATCTCTCTTGATCATTTGGTGCAAAAGCAGTTCAACAAGCAGTATGGTCATCTTACCAGTGCTCTTGCACCTGATGCATCTGCACTTCCTGAAGAAGAAATGCTGGAAAAAGACATACTGCCAAAGGAAGAACTAACACCTAAGGTATGGGCTAGAACTTATGAATCTCTTATTTTAGAAGACCCTAACCTTAAACAAAATTTACCCTCAATTGAACAATATCCCAAATTAGAATTGAAAGAACTGCCTAAATATTTAAAATATTCTTTCTTCGGGGAAAGTGATACACTTCCAGTAATCATTGCATCTGATCTATCATTAGAACAGGAGAATGATCTCATTAGTACTTTAAAAAAGCATAAGAAAGCTATAGGTTGGCAAATGGCAGACATAAAAGGAATTAGCCCTTCAATATGCATGCATAGGATCATTTCAGAAGATAATTCTAAAAATTACATAGAAGGACAAAGAAGGCTAAATTCTATAATGAAAGAGGTTGTTAAGAAAGAAATCCTTAAATGGCTAGATGCTGGAATCATATACCCTATCTCAGATAGTGCATGGGTGAGCTTAGTAAAATGTGTCCCTAAGAAAGGGGGTGTCACAGTCATAGCCAATGAAAAAATGAATTGATACCAACTAGAACTGTCACAGGATGGAGAATCTGTATGGATTACAGAAAACTCAATAAGGCCACAAAGAATGATCACTTTCCTTTACCTTTCATTGACCAAATGTTAGATAGGTTAGCAAGAAAAGAGTTTTATTGTTTCTTAGATGGTTATTCAGGTTATAATCAGATTGCAATAGAACCTAAGGATCAACAAAAAACTACTTTTACATGTCCCTATGGTACCTTTGCATTTAGAAGGATGCCTTTTGGACTTTGTAATGCACCTGCTACATTTCAAAGATGCATGATGTCTATATTTTCTGACTTCATTGAGCAATCAATGGAAGTTTTTATGGATGTTTTTTCAGTTTTTGGAGAAATATTTCCATTATGTTTATCAAATTTAGAAAAAATTCTGCAAAGATGTGAAGACACCAATCTTGTGCTTAATTGGGAAAAGTGCCATTTCATGGTACAAGAGGGCATTGTGCTTGGGCATAAAGTGTCAAAGAAAGGTCTTGAAGTGGATAAGGCCAAGATTGAGGTCATTGAGAAATTACCACCTCCATCAACTGTCAAAGGAATCAGAAGCTTTTTGGGCCATGTTGGCTTCTATAGAAGATTCATCAAAGATTTTTCAAAAATTTCTAAACCATTGTGTACTCTTTTACAATTAGATACACAATTTAACTTTGATGAACTTTGTATGGAAGCATTTCAAAAGCTTAAAAAGGCACTGGTAACTGCACCAGTGATTGTAACACCAGATTGGAGCAGGCCCTTTGAATTAATGTGTGATGCTAGTGACTTTGCTGTGGGAGCTGTCCTAGGGCAAATGTATGATAAAGTCTTTCATTCAATCTATTATGCTAGTAAAATACTCATAGAAGCACAAATGAATTACACTGTAACAGAGAAGGAATTATTAGCAGTGGTATTTGCATTTGATAAATTTAGATCTTACTTGGTTGGCACCAAAGTTATTGTTTATACTGACCATTCTGCCATCAAGTATTTGCTTTCAAAGTACAGGTACACAAGAGATCAAGGAGAATTTCCCAGATGAAAATTTGTTAGCAGTCACCTTGACAGCACCTAGTGCTTCTGCACTAAGTGCAGGTGCACCTAATGCAGCTGCACCATGGTATGCTGACATAGTCAACTTCCTTGTAAGCATAGTTGTACCAGTGGACATGAATTATCAGCAAAGAAGGAGATTTTTCCATATAGTGAAGCAATACTATTGGGATGATCCCTATCGATATAAGAGGTGCCCAGATCAAATCATGAGGAAGTGCATCCCTGAATCTGAACAGAAAACTGTGCTTCTACACTACCATGCTTCACCATATGGAGGTCACTTTGGAATCAACAGAACAGCAGCTAAGGTATTGCAAACAGGTTATTTCTGGCCTAATTTATTTAGAGACACTTATTTTTTGGTCAAAACCTTTGACAAATGTCAAGGAAGTGGGAATATTTCTGAAAGACGTCAAATGCCTAGAACCAATATTTTAGAAATTGAACTTTTGGATGTTTGGGGCATGGATTTCATGGGTCCTTTTCCACCTTCTTTTGGCAATGAATATATTTTAGTAGCTGTTGATTATGTGTCCAAATGGGTAGAAGCAGTAGCACTGCCTAATAATGATGCCAAATTAGTTAGCAAATTTCTTCAAAGAAACATTTTTACAAGATTTGGCACCCCAAGAGCAATCATTAATGATGGAGGCTCACATTTTTGCAATAAACTTATCGAAAATCTGCTTGAAAAATATGGGATTAAGCACAAATTTGCTACAGCCTATCTGCTTGAAAAAGATTGTTGGAGATTTCACAACTACCAACAGTGCTGGATACTCTAGTTTTTCCATCTTGGGTATTTGAAGAAGAAAAAGAAAAAGAAGAGGAAGATGAACAGAAAGAAGAGAGTGAAGTAGAAGAAAAGAAAAAGAAGGTGTTGAAAAGAAAGAAGGAAACAAAAAGAAAAGGGAAGGGGAAGAAAAAAGTAATGGAGGAAGAGGAAGTTTTGAGTGATGAGTTGGATGACACTGATGAAGATCCTATAACAGGGAAAATGGTGAAGGAAATGGAGAAAAATGAAGATGAGGAGAGTGACGAACTGATTCTGAAGATGAGGGTGATTTGAATTTAACAATGGAAGAACTAGTGAGAAAGAAGAAAGCTGCTAAAAGGACAGTAGAACCACTTCTCACCCCACTGAGCCCATCAAAGCAACAACCCCAGCCAGAACCAGAAAAATCCCCATCAATTTCAATATCTCCAATTCAATCACCACAACAAAAGTCACCCAACCAACCACCCCAAAAAGAACCAACTCCACCTCAACAAACTCAACCAAAGCCAACACAACCTGATCCGGTTATTCCAACTAACCCCAATGTTTTGAAAGATAAATTGCAGGTTATTAATGAAGAACCAACAAAAGAAGCAGGGGAGAAAGCTGGAAATGGAGGTCCTGATAAACCAGCAGCTGGTGCATCTGCATCCAGTGTAGTTGCCTCCCTGAAGTTTTCAACAGTCACCATCTACCCAAAGGACATGCATGACTATTGCAGTAGTACTAAGAGAATTGGAAGATAAGAGGCGACAAGAATTTGAAAGAATTCTCAAAGAAACAGCTGAGGCTGCTAGAATTACAAAGGAGACCCCAACAATGGGAGAGGCTGAGAAAGAAAAAGAGGTTGAACAATCTGGTGAGGAGGAAAGAGCTAAAGAGGCAGAAGCAAAGGAAGTGGAAGAAAGTCAGGCCAAGGAGAAAGAAGAAAGTCAAAAGCAAACCACTGAAGTTGCTGATGCTGGAAAGAAGCAACCACAAGAAGTTGCTGATCAAAGCCCTGCAGATGCACCTGGTGCAGCTGCACTCAAGCCAACATCTGGTGCAGCTGCACTAGGAACAACAAAAGGTGCAAATGCACCTCCTGAAGCAGAAAAAGCAACAACAACAACTGCATCCAAGGCAACTGCATTGAAAAGGCCACCAAAGCTGAAGGTTAAATGTCAAGCAACAAGGACCAACAACAGACTCAGATCTGGAGCAAAACCTGAGTAAACTGTAAATGTTGTTTTTAAATATTCTACTTTCAGTACATTTGCTATATACTTCTGTTAACTGGTTTTGAGTCCCACATGTATTAACCCCCCTCCCCCATTTTGAACAATCTGTTTTAAAACTCAACTTAGAGCAGTAGGGACACTATTCACTTTTAAGTTAGGGGGAGAGCACTCAAACTTTTGATGCATGTGCTAGTCTATAATATGTGTGTTTGTTTTAGTACTTATGTGTGTTTTATTTATTTATACTGTGTTAATAAGCGTCATCTTTTAACTATTTTTAGATTTACTTAACAAAGCTAAATAGGTGTTTTAAAAAGATTTGATGAGTCTTGAAGCATGATCAGCTTATAGCCTTTTTCAAAAACTTAGAGAAAATGCAATTTGTGAACTGATTTTTAAATGATGAAACAAGAGAAAAAGAAAAAAAAAAGCTTTGTTTTTCCAAAAATAACCATTGTTATTATCACTTCAACACATCAAAGCTGAAATTTTAAAAGAACCTTACTATGTGATAAGCTATCCGATGCAAGAGGGATTTTGAGAAAACTAAGGTCAAAAACAAATTTTTATTAAAAATATAGAAGAGCTTAAAGAATTAAGTTTGGAGGAATTTTTATGAATACAAAGGCAAGAGTATGAAAAACTTAGAGTAGTCAATGCATATATGTTACCAAAAGAGCTCAAAATGAAAGAAAGCTTTATTGTCTGAGTCATAAACTGTACCTGTTCCAATAGTGCATTTGGTCAGAAAAAGAAAAATTCAAAGAAAAAGAAAAAGAAGAAAAGAAGACAGAACTGACCAAAGAAAAAAGTATGCATAAGGAGGACAGTGAAGAGGGCAATATAAGCTACAAGTCTTGAAAAGAAGTATCAAGTGCAATTGCACTAAATGTAACTGCACCATCAAAAAGTTCAGTCTGCACTAGTTCAAAAATACCTAGTGCAACAGCACCCCAGAAAAACGATGCATCTGCACTCACTGCATTTACATCAAGAAAAAGAACCACCACAAATACAAATAGTGCATTGACTCAATAGTTTTGAAATACTTAAATCAAGCCATTTGTTGTGCTTAAAAGTCCCCAATCTTGAGAAATTTTATTAGTCTATTCTATATTTTGAAACATCTTTGTTTTGACCAAACGTGATCTAAACTTTTCAAAGGCTAGGAGAAACTTGTTACTTGGCTTTGGAACTGATTGAATCTCAGTGGGGCACACACTCACACAAATGAGTTTTAATAGCTTTGGATGTTTTGGAATTCAAAGGCACAAAGACAAAATTTTCTGAAAAAATGAAGTTCATAAAATGCATTCTTGAAAATCATTCTTCGAAAAAGATGTGAGCTGATCTGTTCTTCTTGATTATGAAAATCTTATTTGTAATTTCCTTATGTCATTACTTGAGGACAAGCAACGAATTAAGTTTGAGGGTGTGATAACTCTATTTTTTATAGAGTTATTCGTGCTTCTACACTTAAATAATTGCCCGTAATCAAGTATAATATGTTTTAAATATGGTAGTATGAATAAAATAACAACATTTATGGTTTTAAGGTGAAAGATGTCCATAACTCAGCATTTTACATGTATATTGGTATGTTTGATGTGTTTGTTCAGTACAGCTGTAGTTTAGTGCATCTGCACTAGGTGCAACTGCACCTGAAGGGAAGTTGGTGCAACTGCACCTTCCTGCACCGAAGCAGCTCACAACCCCACATTGGAAGCACCTCAATTCTTACCATAGCTATAATGCTTAGTTGGCTTGCTGCTTGCTTTAGAGTCACTTGGGGGCACATGGCCGCTTGCAAAAGGAGGCGCCTACAATGGAAGACCATCATAAATAATCATTCACAAAGACATGTGGCTACTTCCTATTGGACCTCCCTTTAAGGTTGAGTATGGGAATCAAAAGCTTATCTCCATCTTCTAAAAAGTAACCATGGTTAACACCCTTTGGTTAGCTTGATCATCAAGGAAACCCCCACATGAAGGAAATCTCCAAAGGCTATAAATAGGACTCAAATCTTCACTTGAAAGATATATAGATTTTTACATACTTACTTTTTGTTCATAGTCTTTACTAGCTTTTCATAGTTCTCTAGTTTATTTCTTCTAGTTCTTTTTACATATTTTCTTAGTTTAAATTAGTGTTAGTTTGAGAGGAAGGTGAGAAGAAATTGACAACTTCTTTTTCCACTTCTTCAAAGAACTAATAGGTGTAAGAAATTGGTTGTAAGCAAATATACGCAAGAGTCTTTCAATTGTTGTAATTATTACTCTTTTGAATTCTCTTGTAATTTCCTTTATTGCAACATGTTTTATTTCAATTATATTTTCTTTGATATGCCCATCATGAGCTAAATTTCTTAAGTTGGGATGTTCTAACTTTCCAATGATCTTTTGAGGAAAGTTATTGTGTTTTCAAGTGGTGTAAGCACTTTAGTTCTTGTGTTTAAATTCTTAATCTTGTTTTAAAGTTGATCACTTAGAACAAGTAGAGTTATATTCACTTAATTGGCTTATAACTAGAAATCAAGAACTAAGTAAGGATAAGTGTTTAATAAAGCTTTTTGTTAAACTCATTTTAATGAAGTTAGCTTGTTAATTCCATGTTAATTCCTAAACCTTAGGTTAACATACTCCTTACAAGTAGTGTAGTGAGATCTTAAGATACAAGAGTGTACTTATTTAGCAACTTCGATTATCTGTAAGGGGGTGAGAGAGGAATTGACAACTTCTTTCTTTACCGCAAAAAAACAGGATCATAAGAGCTTGTAACGAAACTCCGAAGAAAGTAGCTGACCAACACACACTGATGTAGTTGCACCAAGTGCATCTGCACCACAAGAAAACACAATACACTCAAAAGTGATTTAGATAGTGAAGACATCTCAACTATCATTCTCAACTGATTTCCTGCACAATTTACTTGCTTTCCTTTAATTTAATTTTCATTTCAACTTCAACCAAAACCAAAATTTTGAATAGTGTAGCTACACTAGCTTAGAAGTCTTTACAACAATATATAAGAGTTAATCCAATCCCTGTGGGTTCGATCTTTTATACTAATTGTTTGTGATTGTGTATACTTGCACACGTTTTTCACACACCAATCAACCACCACATTCGCCTTACCCGGATGGAAGTTCAGTTCAAACTCATAATCTTTCATAAAATCCATCCACCTATGCTGCCTCATATTCAACCCCTTTTGATTGAAGAGATACTTCAGACTCTTATGATCACTAAAAACTTCAAACCGAGCCCCATACAAGTAATGTCTCCAGATCTTCAAGGTAAATATCATTGCTCCCAATTCTAGATCATGAGTAGGATAATTACGTTGGTGGATATTCAGTTGTCGTGAAGCATACGCCACAACCTTACCATGTTGCATTAAAACACCACGTAGTCCTTGCTTGGAAGCATCACAATAAACAACAAACGGTTTATGCCGTAGTCAACCTTTTCTTTAGTTGTTGGAAACTTTCTTCACACTTGGCATCCAACACGAAGACTTTCCATTTTTTAGTAAGGTGAGTCAACGGTAATGCTATGGAAACAGAAGTTAGATTTGGTACTGTTCGGTATGTGACCTCGGATCTGGGATCCTGGATCAGTAGCTAGTGTCTAATGCCTCTGTGCAGTATTCTCCTTGGTTCGAGGTTGGAATCCTCCGAGATTGTCTTCGTCAATGTCGCCTTCTTCCGAGGTTGGACTCGGAAGGGTAGGGTCCCTGCAGACACTCTGTTGCCCAAGCCAGCGATCAGAAGTCAGTGAGAGGCACAAATGAAAGAAGCGTACCTCGTTACAGAGGGTAAAGCTGTATTTATAGACACGAGTCACAGGACTTCACGGTTCTTTCTCGAACCGGAGCCGTCAGATTCGAGAACGGCGATCCGAACCATTAATCTCGATCCCGAAGTGGATCTCCCTCATTGGGCGAGTTTCAGGGCCGCTTATGGGTCGTCCCTTTGAGCGGATTGATATTCTAGCTCGATGTCTATGTTTTTTATATATATCAGTTATAGATATGGACAAGTTGTGTGTGAAGTATCTAATTTTCGTAATGAAACAACACACCACGGTCGAATTCTCCACCATCAGACATTTGTTAACAATATCTTTAACTGAAAAGATAATAACCTTATCAAACTTTAGAGATAACTCTGAAAGCAACAAAAAAATTTAATAACAGATATGAGAACCTAGCAAAAGTTTAACTTGTCATGTTCTAATGACTTTGATACAAATTGTACTGAGGTCACCTTATCATAGAAAAGTTAAACCAGTGGTCTAACTTCTGCCGATTGTCTTGAAGTTATTTGTGACTCACTACAATGGTTTCATTTTGTAGGGATATACGAAGTGTAGGTTGAAAATTATCCAACATACTTATTAGGATATCATTGTGTGTGCAAAAAACTCCAGTTGCCATCTTCATTTCATCAAAATTAAGGCTTGATGGCATCATTGATAGGTAGATTTTCACCAGATTTTCTCGTTACTTTGAAACAAGACTTGTCAATACTAATGCTTTTAGAGGTAATAGGGAGAAGATATATAGTATAATTGGATTGGGTTGACTATCTATACAATTCTTATTTTCAATAGTACACTTATTTTTGTTTTGCTAACCTACAATCTAATTACCTTTATTATTGCATACAAGAAAGCCACTAATCTTTCATTGAATCGAAAACATTAATAGCAATCTTGTATGTAGTAGTAATAAAGGGAAGATTGTAGGTCAATAAATTAAAAGAAAGCATAGAATTGAAAGCAAGGATTGTATAAATTGTGTACCCAGTGAAAGTATACTCCATATCCTCTCTATTACCTCTAGAAGCGTTATTAATGTAATTCAAAAATCTTGTGAACAACTACCTATCTATAATACGATGAAGCCTAAATTTTAATGAATTGGAGATGACAATTATAATTATCTGCACACACAATGATATCCTACCAAGTCCATTGGATAATTTTCTCCTTATACAAAATAAAGTCTTAGAATGAAACAAAAATTTGACTGAGTTTGTAAACAGAACTCTCCACTTCAGACAAGATGCATCACAATTATGTTATGCTTCAAGTTGTGTTTTGATGGACTTCAAGACAGTTATTAAAAGGTTGACCAGTAGTTTCATTTTGTGATGACAAATAACTTTAAAGAGCTTGAAATTAACTTTTCAGAAGGATTATTAACTTGATGAGAAAACCCTAGTATAGCTTATTAATTGTCACATGTATAATGTGCATTCAGGTTATTCAAACCCGTCAAGTTATAATATTGGAAGCTTTTCATATTTAATTTAAATTGTTTTGTTTCCCTTCAAAGTTTATCTCTAATTATGTTAAGGTTCTTAGATTTTAAACCGTGGATCTTGTAACAAATTCTCTTTTGCTAGGAAAGTGGACAATTTAGTGTGGTACAATTCCTAGGAACTTCGTGGTTTGTAAAAGACAAATTGTGATTAGAAGTTTGATAGTGATAAGATGTGACACAAAGAACTTTTCCAAGTGTTCAATTGATATATCAATTCGACTATTCTTAAATTTTAGTTTGAAAAATTGTAACGTTATGCCAGAAACAAACATCAAAGAACTAAATCTATCTATTGCTTCCATTGCAATCTACCAACAAAACGCATATAGTGCCTAAGGCGGAGCTCGAGTAAATTTGGTGGGTCAATCCAATCTTTATCGAAGATTAAGAGATCTTCTTGAGATCACTTATACGATGAGAAATTCCCCCTATATGAAGTGGTTAAATCTATTCATCTCTTAAACAGTAACACCAAGAAATCTATATTCAGATTATTAATCTATCAAAAGGCATCTCCTCAAGTTAGATTATTTATTTTTCCTAATTAAATCTATATTCAGTAATATGCCAAAAAATTTAGATTAAAGAAAAATCTATGGTTGTTATTTATTTATGGTTTTGGTGTTTTTCTCATTTAATATACAACAATCTATATATAAATTTAAGTAGTTACTTAAGTTGTCAAAACAACTCTATGCAGAACAAGATACGATCTTCAATTTCATATGTTAGATCTACACAAGTGGTTTGAGTTTGCATGCTTCATAGAGAAATATTGTACTATATGAATTTAGATAACAATAAATGCAGCAATGATTCAAATGCAGTTTCGAAAGAGTACATACTTATCACATCGTCAAATTTGAGTCCCAATGATTTTGCGAAAGTTCCTTTTCGCTTTGAATTGAATGGAGATGCTAAGGGTGTGTTTTCGTTTGATGCAACATTAGAACTCAAATATTGTAGCGTTGTGTTTTTTTTTTGACAAGGCTCGTAGTACCAAATAAATTCAGTCTATTACACTGTACAACAAATAAAAATAGATGGAAAATAGAATAAAGAACTTTCATATGGACAAGAAAATTGAGGGAGGGGTAAATCCCAATGTTTCATAACTTTATCAATTGTCATGTTTCCATAAAAAAATCTATATTCCAATATTGCATTTACCACTCTAAGGAAAGGAGGCAACATGCGCAACATCTTATGGAGAAGGAAGAGAATGGATCGATCTTGCAATTGTGAGTCCAAGTCACTCAAGCTACAGATCTGCAAATGGAGGGGCTGATGGAGAGAGATGACTAGTGCAAACAGCGAGGGCTTTTGAGAGAAGGAGGAAGGGTTGTTGCGAAGGAAGTAGGGTGTATGGATGATTGGTGCATTTGAGCGTATATATAATCGAGAAAATTAGGGTTTTTTGATGATAATATTAGTCAAATATACTTTTACAAAATTGGGAAAAAACTAAAATTATTTTTTTAAGAAAAGTAAATCTAATAAAATATTTATACATAGCGTTAGTTTAATTGAAAAAGGGGGCACACGTCGTTCTTTTCGCCTATACGTATACTTTTTTATAAGGGAAAGAAATGCATAATTTTGTAAAACAATTTTGGTCAAAAGAAAAATTATTAAACGGCCAAAATTAAATTTCTATTTATTTGCCTCTTTAGGGAAGTGTGTATATGGGAAAAGTTTTAAAGATAATCTGAATATTTGATTCTTATTTATAATTTGAGAATTAATTAAAATCATTTATTACGGTCTTTTTTAATTTTTACAGCCATTTTTTAACAAATAAATTAGATAGGTGAGCATTCACTTAATAATATTTTGTCTTTGAATTGTACACCTTTTGAAAATAGGTATCTTATGGGGGCAAGGAAATAAACCTATTCATGTCATATTTTTGTTATAATTATTGTAATATCAAGAGAGGCATCATGTTTCGAAAATGCTGCAATACTCTAATTTTAAAATGGTTTTAAAAAGAAAAAATATACTCGTGTTTTTAAAAAGCGTGAAGAGTACTTTTCCAAATTAACTTTATATTTAGAGTTGAGTTCATGTATTAGCACTCAAAAAGTCGGGGTGTTACAGCAGCGACATCGAGTAAGTGTGGGAGGTGGAGCACCTTCAAATCATTTTCGCGTTGCCAAGGATCTCCGTCTTGTCAGCTAAATAAGAATGCAAAAATGGGGTGGGGTTCCTAGAATCTGCTAAGTTGTTGGCAGAGGAAGAATCGGACCGGGGGATAGTTCCTTCTAAGGAAGAATGGGTCGAGGCCCTCATATACATATATAACAACAGGGAAGGCAGTGTGCCTCATGGAGCTAAAACTCATCTCATTCCCTTCATTTTCCATGTCGTTTCTAGTAAGAGAAACCGCTTAGCATAGGGTGGCAGCCGTGATGAAATACAGTAAATTGAGTGATATGTGTTGGACCAATGGCTCCCCACAAGGAGAAAACATCAATGACGGGGAAGCTAAGTTATGTTTAAACTAGCAAGGGACATTAGTGGAAGAAGTTTGCTGAGGAAGGCAACAAATAGTTAGGAATAGTGAATTTGGCAAGAAAGCCCAGGAGAATGCGCTTAAGGTGCAAATATGGGGTAGGATGCCAAAAATATGGTGATACTTGCTAAGCAACAGTAACTCGGCCAAGGGAAGAATCGACCACAGGATGCCTCAATTGAGAACCTAGGTGCCGAGGAAGGAACGTATGCATAGGTAATATGAGATTACCGAGGTGAAAGAGGTTCCGTAGGGAGCAAGTATTCAATGCACGTGGATACTTTGGATCAATCAAATAGTAAAGAGCAGCTTGAATAGGCGCTGCATAAATAGGAGCGAAGTCATTTGGACTCCACTCTCTATGTGAGTGGACGTTGGGGAGTAGAGTTCCTAGAATCTAGGGCGCATTGCGCCAAACTGTATGTTGGTCTTAGCCGATCAAACAGTATGAGATATTGCCTAGTATCGTGGCCAATAGAGACCCTTGTGTGTGTGTATGTGTGTCTATATATATATATATATATGTTAGCGGACTTGTACATTTGTAAAATATACATCAAATTAATAAATTTTTACATTTTTATAAGTCTTTTACAATCTTTACTTTACCCGTTTTAGTTTATCTATAGATAGTCTTTCACGTCCCTCTCAGCTAACCTGACAACTCTTTTGAGGAATTAGGGAACCAGTAGCTACGAAACATAGTTCCTTCTTTAGGGGTATCCCATGAAGAACAACGAATCAAAGGTTCAAGATGTTAGCCGATCCACGATTGAACGAGAATTTGACAACATCCTCTTTTTAAATCCTTATATTTAAAGTTGCCAAGATCCCTTTTCAACACTTCATGTTGCTGCAGCAAGCGTTTCTACACTAAGCTTTCAATGGCAGAAATAAGGTTACATTCAGTAATGTTGGTGTTGTCTTCTTGATATTTAATACCATTGAGTACATTGAATTTAATCTATTGGTCACTGTGGACATCAATCAAGGTTCTACCTGTAGCAAAAATTGGTCTTCCAAGGATTTTTTTTGACAATGTCTTCCAAGGATTATTGGCACATAATTATCCCCTTCAAAATCAAGTATTATAAAATCCGTAAGGAAAAAAAAATCCACCTTAATTAAAACTTTCCTTCTGGGTAAAAAGTAGACCTATCAGCCAAAGTAAGGGTCACTGTGGTAGGTCTTTCCTCACTGATAACTCACAGAAATGTGAGTTATTTATATCCAAGACAAAAAAGAATTACCTTTGTCTTAGAGTAATTAGTGTGAATAAATGTATAAACTGTGCATAATTAGTTAAAGTGTCATTAATTGTTAAAAATGTTAATTTGGGCACGCAAGTGCCATTTTTATGAGATTTAACTTCTGTGCTAGTGTGCAGGATGTTTAGTTAGTTCAGTACTGTGGTTAGTGGTATGGTAGCATTGTGACAGACAGCTGGTGAAGGATACGAATTTAAAGGCATCTCAGGTGGTATAAGCAAGAAAGAGGTGTTTTGTCCTTAGTGAAAAAGGCATCTTGGAATCTGTGCGTTAGTAGGCTGCTCAAAGACAAAATGTCCTTGTAATTAGGGCTGGCAGCACCTAGCAGTGTGGCACGGAAAGAGAGGCCCAATGGTACTTTGAAAGAGAAGGAGTATAAATAGGTACTTTACATTAAAAGTGCACACAACTTCAGCCTCCACTGTTCCCTAGGTCAGAGAGTACACACCCATCCTCCAATTCACTATTCCATCATCTTCCCCAACCATCCTTCCTCCATTTTAAGTCCTGAAACTCCATTTCAGAAGCTGGAAATTCAGAATCTGCAGCACAGATCTTCATCTACACAACACAAGAATTCTAGAGCAGAGCTACAGCACCTGAAGCTTACTTTGAGCTTTATTTAGTTTGTATTCCTCTGTATTTTCTTGTGTACTCTGTTTTCAGTGCTGTTACTGTTTTGATGGCTTCATTTATGGTAGTTAGATACTTTTTTATCATGTTTAAGCTCATTATGAGCTAAATCTCTTTGTAGTCAAGACTATGGTGATGTAATTAAGATCTGGTGATGTTTAATGTCATTAATGCTTGATGCTTCATTAATTCGTGTGAGTTAATGCTATACATCCATTTTGAACTTGATCAATTTAATTAATTTGGGTAATGTGCTTTTATTTTTTGAAAGAAATTTAAGTGCGGATTTCACGAATTATTATGGTTTGAAGAGTAATAGGAATATTACCCTTTCCTAGTGAAGAATAGGAATATGAAGCTAGGGCCATAGTGTGATCTGAAACATGCTTTTGAACCTACGAAATGAATCTCAATGGGAGCTTAGGAATAAGGAAACCTTGACAACATTTCGTTCACAGTGATAGGAATATCCATTTTCATTCTGAACACTGAATGCTATCAAAGCACTAGTCACAGCTAGCATTGCATCGTTAGTGATTAATTATTGATCCTGGTGTTGGCTAACCCATCTATCTGATTTTACCCCAATACTTTACTGTTTTACTGCCTTAAATCATTTATTTTAACCTTGCACATCAATGAATTTTTACCATGCTTTTATTGTTACTTTTTACTCATTAATCCAAGTGCCAGCAAGTAGAATTAGCTATTAAATCTCAATCCTCGGGGAACGATCTTTACTTATCATTTTATTACTTGTTAGACTGTGTATACTTGCACACATTTTTGCACAACAAGTTTTTGGCGCCGTTGCCGGGGATTGATTGATTTAATTTCTAAATCTTAGTTAGTACTTGCTTTAGTGAGTTTTTGCTTCTTACCTTTGTGTGGTAAATTTCAGTTTTGAGAGATTTGTATGCACAGACATCAAGAACCTGAATATCCATTGGATCTTGAAATTGAAAGAACAGCAAGGAGGTTGAGAAGAGAGGCTAGAGAGAGACTTGAAGCAGAAAGAGCTGCTCAAATGGCAGAACCAGAAAAAGTGATACCAACTGTTGCAGGACCCATTCCTCTGATTCAAGTGGATCCTGAAGGACATGCAATTGTGGTGCATGCTCCCAACAACATTGAAATGACTAATGACAACGAGAGGCCAATGAGGGATTATGCTGTGTTTGATCCCACTACTATGGATACTGGCATTGTGACACCTGCTATTAATGCTGCCCATTTTGAGTTCAAACCTATGATGTTTCCGATGCTGCAAACAATGAGGAAATTTACTGGAGGAGCAACTGAAGACGCTCACTTGCATCTAAGAAAATATCTGGATGTGTGCAGTAATTTTAAGATGCCAGGGGTAACTGAGGATGCTTTCAGGCTAAGGCTATTTCCTTACTCATTGAAGGATAGAGCCAATGCTTGGTTGAATGCTCTGCAGCCCAATTCTGTGGATAGCTGGAACAAAATGGCTGAGAAATTCTTAGTCAAATACTTCCCTCCTGTCAAGTATGCTAGAATGAGGAATGATATCACATCTGTCACGCAACAAGAAGATGAGTCCTTATATGAAGCCTGGGAGAGATTCAAGGAAGTTCTCGGAAAATGTTCACATCATAGCATTCCCTTTGCTATCCAACTGGAGACATTCTACAATGGTCTAGTTCCTCAATCTAGGCTGATGTTAGATGCCTCTGCAGGAGGTGCTATTCTGAATCATTCCTATAATGAAGCCTATGATTTGGTTGAGACAATTGCTACCAACAGTTATCAATAGCCTACTGCCAGAGTTAGTGCTGCTAAAAAAGTTGCTGGAATTCATGAAGTGTCTGAGGTGACAGCTGTCATACCCTAATTTTGTCCGCCTAGTTTCAAAACCCTAATTTTCAGCAAAAATAAATAATTTTGTAAGTGATGCATTATTTGAGAAAGGGTTTAGGGTATTTACCCAAGCATTCTAAGGTTTTCAAAATCATTTTTGAGAAATTAAGGAATTTTGGGGCATTTAAAAGGGGCATTGTTTGGTCAATTTCAATTTAATAAATTTTTGCTAGTTGAAAATCCAATTAATTAATTTTTGGGAATTTATTTAATGAAATTGTATTATTTTGAACAAAAAAAATAAAAAAATAAAGAAAATCATTTTTCAAATTGTGCGCATATTTTATATGTGTAGTAAATAAAATCAAGTTCAAATTAATTCAAGAAAGCATTTCAAAAAATAGTACAAGGAATATTCCCAAAAATTATATGATAGAATTTTTGTTGGCAATTTTGGTCATCTCTCATTTTCAAAAATGGCATATTCTTCAAGATACCTTGTATATGGCTCAAAATGGTTAGATTTATGTATAATTATCTTGAAAGGAATAATCAAAATTGAGAGGATAATTGGAAGGTTCATGGATAGTACAATAGTACAATTGCCAACTTGCAAAACTTGGGCACCACTCTCATTGCTTGGCTGAATATCTACCCCTTCATTCCCCTCTCATTTTGCATTCTTTTGCCCCTCATCAAGGTGTGTTTCAATCCTCACCCTTGATTCAAAATTAAAATGCAATCCTAGAATGAGATGAGGTACACAATGACCTAAATGCCCCTAAACCTAATTGCACATTATATATACCCTCATATCCTCACCTCTCACAAGTTTTTGCACACAATTCACACTCAAAAACCTAGCCTCTCCTCTTCTCCCTTCTTGGCCGAATACCCCTCTTCATTCCCTCACCTCATTTCTTCACTTTTTCACTTCAAATCAACATTCTAGTCCTAAATCCTTCATCATCCTTGTATTCTCTTCAAAGATCCATCTTCAAATCTCAAGAATCAAGCTCAAGATTGAAGATTAGAGGGTTGATTCAAGTGGTTTAGTGTTCATTCACCTTATTTCTTTCGCTATTCTAGCTTGGAGTTGAGGTATACTCTCAATCTTAGCGTCATCAAAATTTTAGCATAAAAAATGTAGATCGTCAATCTATTTTTGCATATCAAGCATTTCTTTGCATTTTGGTGCTCTATTTTATGTTGAAATGTTGATATAATTGTTGTTGTTGAATGAGAGATGTGTTTCAAGCATTTTGACAAACACTTTGGGAGGTTTGGATGCTTGAAATGCATCTCTCTCTTGGAATAAATTGTGTGTTTGTGCTATTTTCATTTTGTGCTTGCATTTTCATGAATAAAATTGTGATTTGGGCTTATGTTTCATTTCGCATATTGTAGAAAAATTAGAGTTTGTGTGATTTTAGTTCATTCCTTTGCTTAATCATGTGAATCCTTGCCAAAAAGTTTGATCCATGTCATTTGCTTGCATGATTTTGTTGCTTTCAAAGAATAAAATGAGGTTTTAGCTCTATGTTGGTGTCGCATTTCATGAGATAATTAGGGTTTGTGCTTGTTTTTGTTGCTTGCTTTGAAAATCATGTTTGTGTTGATGATTTGGTAAGAGGATTTGACGCTTATGCACTTGCGCATATCCCAAGTGTTAACGATTACCTAAAGGGATTCAACACCTTAATTGCATATGCTTGCTAAATAAAATGTCAAATTGATTTTTCATGGCTTGCTAATGATCTTACTTGAGGCAAATGCCCTTCCAACTTATTCCTTTCATGTGGTTGATTGTAGAAATATGCTAAATGTTGATGCCATCAAAATGATACCACAATGTTGCTTATGTCAAATGTTGATGTGAAATCCCTAGGATTTTGCAAGTGATTCATTAAATGTTTGAATTCACTTGTGCTTTGTAACTTCCTTGCCTACTCACATGTTGTGTCATAAATGCCTAGTTAGGTTCATTTCTTGCCATGCATCTTCAATAAGATGTGCAATCTAGGTTTATTCTCCTGCCTATTCATGCATTTTTGCCAAAATGTTCAACTTGGGTTCATTCTTTGCCTATCTATGTATTGTGACATGATATGTGTAGTCTAGGTTCATCTTTGCCTATTCATGCATTGTGTATTCAAATGTTGTAATGAGATGTTTTCAACATGAAAGGGTAAGTTGCAAATTGTGTCTATGTTGTTGCTTGCTTGGTAACATGATCTCAATGAATGTGCTATGCTTGCATCTATGAACTTTCTTGCATTCATTGTTTTCTTTTCTAAACAACTTGACATGAAAATGGTTACTAGTTCAGATCATTGCATGAATTGTAGTTTAGCAATTTGCATTTTGGTTATTGACTTGGAACTTGATTGAAAATGTTCTACTAGTTTTCCAAAACTCTTTTCCAAAAATCAAATTGCTTTCAAACTTCTTTTCTAAACTATGTCTTTAACAAATTAAGACCAATTTCTTTTCCAAGCTTAAACCCTAAGTTTTTCATAAACAAAATCATTAGTGGCCACTCGAAGCCTTTGCTTGTTTGATCACTAATGAGGAGTTATTAGTGGTAGTCACTCGAAGCCTTTGCTTGTTTGATTATCATGAAAGCTCCCAAACCTTAAATACATGCGAACCCAATTCAATTCCAAAAACAACACGAGTCATTAGTGGTAATTGTCCTAAGCCTTTGCTAGATGATTATCACCGATGCTCGCCTCATTTGCAAAAAAAGATAAAATAAAAACGTTGTTACTTATAATCACTCGAAGCCATTGCTTGTTTGATTATCGGTTTCAACTTATTTTCTTTCGAGTTAGTAATGAAAACCACTCGAAGCCATTGCTTGCTTGGTATTAGTGAACACTCGAGTCTTATTTCAAAAAACACCTAAAAACTAAAAAGCTAAAAACAAAAGAGCCTTTTCAAAACAAGACTAGAACTACGTAGCTTTCAATTCCTCATCGCACCGGAGGATACGTAGGAGCGGGTTCACCTCCCGTCAAGCACCCTTTTAAAAAATAATAACAAAAAGATTCTTCTTTCCCCAGTTTTCAAAAAAACATTTTCTTAAATAAAAAAAAGAAGAAAAGAAGTAGAACAAAGTGTTTCAAATCAACAGTCAAAAACCACACACTAAATTAAAGGTTCCCTTTCGGTAGAAAGGATGTGTGGGGTGCTAATACCTTCCCCACACATAACCGACCCCCGAACCTATATCTCTCGTTTTCAAAAGGCCAATCGCCTAAAAGGATTTTTCCAATGTTTTTTCCTAAATTAAAATATTGGTGGCGGCTTCATTGTTTTTTCCCGTTGTACGAAGAAGGATCCAAACCGGATTTTTCGGAGTGCATACAACAGCATTGTCTGCACAAGTTGCTTCCCTCACCAACATGCTCAAAGGTTTATGTACTGCTCATGCAGCACCTGCTGCTACTGTTGTTGCTGCTTTTGCATCCGCAGAGACAGCATCTGCAGAAAAATCTGGTGCACCTAATTGTGTGTATTGCAATGGAGGACATTTGTTTGAGGAGTGCCCAGGGAACCCTGTTTCTGTTAACTACATTAGGAATTTCAACAAGAAAAATAACCCTTATTCCAACACATACAATCCAAGGTGGAGGAGCCATCCTAACTTCTCATGGAGAGACAAAGGAGAAACTGCTGCAACACCTGCTCAGGCTAAACCTGCTACACCACCAGGATTCCCAGCACAACCTACTCTCAAGCCCAATGCTGACAACTCTTTGACTGAGGCACTCAAAGCATTCATGAATGAAACCAAAGGCCAGTACCAAAGCAAAGGAGCTGCCATCAAAAATTTAGAAATCAAATTGGTCAAATTGCAACTGCAATTTCAGCTAGACCAAGTGGAACTTTGTCAAGAACTACTGAACCTGCAAATCCATCTGGTAATGAGCAAGTTAAGGCCATCACACTTAGAAGTGGTAAGGAAACTGCTGCCTTGCCCAAGACAACTGATGTAGGTGCTGTTCCTAGTGCTGGCAGCACTGTTACAAAGCCTGTTGAAGTGCAATCTGATGCTACAACAGATGTTGCAACTCCAGCAGTAAAAGTTCCTCAAAAGTTTATTCCTGAGAGACCTCCTCCTCCCTTTCCTCAAAGGTTGATGAAGGCTAATCAAGATAAACAATTTGGGAAATTCATGGAGATCCTCAAGCAGCTCCACAGAAACATTCCATTGGTGGATGCTTTGCAACAAATGCCAAATTACACCAAGTTCGTGAAAGATGTTTTAGCAAAAAGAAAAAGACTTGGTGAGTTTGAAACTGTGGCCATGACTCAAGAAACTAGTATGCTGCTACAGAGTAAGGTTCCCCAGAAATTGAAAGATCCAGGTAGTTTTACAATTCCTTGTTCCATCGGAGGAAAACACTGTGGTAGAGCTTTGTGTGATTTGGGTGCAAGCATTAACTTGATGCCCAAATCTATTTTTCAAAAGCTTGGTATTAGTGAAGCAAGACCTACCACAGTAACTCTTTCATTGGCTGATAGATCAACTGTTTATCCTGAAGGTAAAGTTGAAGATGTTTTGATTAAAGTTGATAAATTTGTATTTCCTGTGGATTTTATAATACTTGATTTTGAGGCTGACAAGGATGTGCCAATTATCCTTGGAAGACCATTTTTGGCCACAGGTAGGACTTTGATTGATGTTCACAAAGGGGAGCCGACTACGAGAGTCAATGACCAGGAAGTCACATTCAATGTGCTCAATGCTATGAAATATCCAGAAGACAACACTAGCAATGCAGAGTGCAACTTTGTTTCTGATATTGACAGCCTAGTGCAGAGACAGTTGCTACAGCAGCATGATGTACTGAAACGAGAGCTTGGGCATTTGAAGTTGAAAGATATGAAGAAGGAGGGGCTGGCATAGCTCAACGTAGAAAAGCAAGAAGTTCAAAGATGGGCTAAAAGGTATGAATCTCTGGAGCTTACCTCTGAAAGCTTCAAGGATAACATACCTTCCATTGAGAAGCCACCTAAGCTTGAATTGAAGCAACTCCCCCCTCACTTGAAGTGTGCTTATTTGGGGAGTGAAGATAGTCTCCCTATGATTATATATTGCTGTTGAGCTAAGTGCTACCCAAGAAGAGGAATTGCTTGGTATTCTGAGAAAGCACAAGAAAGCTATTGGTTGGCAATTCTCTGACATTAAAGGGTTAAGTCCCACTTTGTGCATGCATAGAATCAGTTTGGAAGAAAACTCCAAAAATAGCATTGAGGCATAGAGGAGATTAAACCCAATAATGAAGGAGGTTGTCAGGAAGGAAATCATCAAATGGCTTGATGCTGGTATCATTTATCCTGTTGCTGACAGCACTTGGGTTAGTCCAGTTCAGTGTGTTCCAAAAAGAGGAGGAGTCACTGTGGTTCAGAATGAGAAGAATGAATTGATTCCTATCAGGACTGTCACTGGTTGGAGAATTTGTATGGACTATAGGAAAATCAACAAAGTCACCAAGAAGGATCACTTTCCTCTCCCTTTTATCGATCAAATGTTAGACAGACTTGCAGGGAAGGAGTTTTACTGTTTTCTTGATGGTTACTCAGGTTACAATTAGATTGCTATTGCCACAGAGGATCAAGAAAAAACCACATTCACCTGTCCTTAAGGAACCTTTGCCTTTAGAAGGATGCCATTTAGGTTATGCAATGCTCCTGCTACTTTTCAAAGGTGCATGATGGCCATCTTTTCTGATTTCATTGAAAAATCTATGGAGGTATTCATGGATGATTTTTCTGTCTTTGCAGAGAATTTTCAATCATGTTTACTGAATCTGGAAGATATTCTGAGAAGATGTGAAGAAACAAATTTGGTCATCAATTGGGAGAAATGCCATTTTATGGTTCAAGAAGACATTGTCTTAGGGCACAAAATTTTAAAGAAGGGAATCCAGGTAGACAAAGCTAAAGTTGAAGTGATTGAGAAGCTACCACCTCCCACATCAGTTAAAGGAATCAGAAGTTTCTTTGGACATGCTGGATTCTATAGAAGATTCATCAAAGACTTCTCAAAAATTTCTAAGCCTTTGTGTATGCTACTGTAGCATGACACTGTCTTTGAATTTGATGATAAATGTCTGGCAGCATTCAATACACTCAAGGAAGCACTGGTGACAGCACCTGTTATTGTAGCTCCAGATTGGAGTAAACCATTTGAACTGATGTGTGATGCTAGTGACTATGCTATAGGAGTTGTACTTGGCCAAAGACAAGGCAAAGTGTTTCATTCACTACACTATGCTAGCAAAACTCTTGTAGATGCTCAATTGATTTATACAATTACTGAAAAAGAATTGCTAGCAGTAGTGTTTGCCTTTAACAAGTTCAGATCCTATCTTGTAGGAGTTAAGGTGGTGGTGTACACTGACCATTCTGCTATCAAATACCTCATTGCCAAGAAAGATGCTAAACCAAGGTTGATTAGATGGGTGTTATTGTTGCAACAGTTTGATCTTCAAATCAGAGATAAGAAGGGAGTGGAAAATCAAGTTGCTGATCATTTATCAAGAATTCTTGATGCTAATCCTCTCTCTTTTGACTCTGAAATCAAAGAACTGTTTCCTGATGAGTAGTTGCTAGCAATAACAGCAACTGTCAATGCTACAAGTTCTGCAGCAAAGGTGCTTTGGTATGCTGATTATATGAATTACTTGGTTAGCAATGTGATTCCGGAAGATTTTAATTCACAACAGAGAAAAAGGTTCTTTCATCAAGCCAAGCAATACTTCTGGGATGAACCTTTTCTCTACAAGAAGTGTCCTGATCAATTGCTCAGAAGATGTGCTACCAATGAAGAGATAAATGACATCCTGCAGCACTGCCATTCTTCACCTTTTGGAGGACACTTTGGAGGTGCTTGAACTGCTGCAAAGGTTTTTCAAACAGGTTATTTCTGGCCCTCTATTTTTAAAGATGCACATGAATTTGCTAGGAACTGCGATAGATGCCAAAGAGTTGGAAACATTTCAAACAGACATGAAATGCCTTTAAACAATATTTTAGAAACTGAATTGTTCGATGTTTGGGGCATTGATTTTATGGGACCATTCCCACCTTCCTTTGGTAATCTATACATTCTGGTAGCAGTAGATTATGTGTCTAAGTGGATTGAAACAGTTTCTCTTCCCACTAATGATGCTAAGGTTGTGCTTAAGTTTCTTCAAAAGAACATTTTTACAAGGTTTAAAAGGTTTGGCATGTAACACCCCGGAAATAATTTAATTAAAATAGTTGATTGAATTATTAAAATAATTTGGAGGCGGGATATAGATAAATTAAAAGGTTAATATTTTATATGCGTAGGAGGTGAAACGAGTAAAGGAGGTGGTGACGTAGAGAGCCCAGTGTTTACTGAGCCCTCAACTTAAACCCTGGGGGTTTAAGCCAAACCCTCATTCGCAGCAAGCAAAAGAAAAACGAAAGTGAGAGTGAGAGAGAGAGCACGCGGCGCAAAGAGGGAGAGAAGAGGAGGGTTTCGCGAAGAATTTCAAAAGGAGATCGTTCGTGTTGCTGTGGTTTTGTTCGTGTCTCGTTCGTCGTGTTCCGGAGCTTACGTTATTCGAGGTAAGGGTGGGCTTAACCTTGATAATGGGTTGATGATAATTATGTGTGGGTAGTCTAGGGTTTTGTTGAATTGTTCGTATTGTTGCATATCGTGTTTTCGTTGAGATTGGTGCTTTGATGATTATTGCACGTTATTGTGATTTGTTTCGTTATTTGTTGTTGCGTGATTGTTGTATCACGATGATGGTGTTGTTATTGTTCGTGTTTTTGTTGTTGCTGTGCGTGGTTGATTGTTGTTGCCGCGTTGTCGAATTGTCGTTTTTGTTGTGGTGGTTGCGGTGTTGTTGCCGTTAGGGTTTGGTGTTTGGCAATTTAGCGATTCTGGACACAGGTTCGGTTTTTCTAAAACTGGCGCTGTTTGGTTGATCCAAAAATTATGAGGTTGATTGTTTTTAAAAATAGACTTAACGCCGGTCGTTTTGGCACTGGGTTCGTTAAATT
Organism: Astragalus glycyphyllos; assembly: GCA_963573325.1. Lineage (NCBI taxonomy): Eukaryota > Viridiplantae > Streptophyta > Magnoliopsida > Fabales > Fabaceae > Astragalus > Astragalus glycyphyllos. Next base: position 19,723,049 of record OY754314.1, on the reverse strand, counting down.
CGGAGTTGTATAGCTCGAGTTATAGGCGATACAAGTTAGGTTAAAATTCTGGAAACGATTTGGGTATAGATTCGGTATTTCGGTGACTGGGAACGTTGTATTGACCGAAAAATTATGTGGTTTATTTTTCTGGAAAATAGACTTAATGCTTGTTAGTTTGGCACTGGTTTGGTTGCGTTTAGAGTTGTGTAGCTCGAGATATGAATTCCACAAGTTAGAGTAAGATTCTGGAAAGAATCTGGACACAGGGTCAGTGTTTTGGTTACCACGTTTTCAAAAGAACTCCTTTTCGAACGAATCCAATTTCTTTGAAAACTAGACAAAATTTGCCCCAGTTTATGCACAAGTTTCATGCAATTTGATTGAGTTTTGGTCACTTTGGAATTGCTTGAATTTGAAGGACAGAAACTGTCCTCTTTAGCAACTAGCCTGTGTGCTTTTCGAAAACTGTACCTATTGGACACTCTCCTTCAAAAACTGAACTTAGGGATGATAACCAGACCCATAAGGCTTTCCAACAAGTATTTATTTGTTGAAATCCGATGTCGTTTGCTATTTTAATTAATTCGCTGAAGTAGGTGCGATGTGCCTAGGCGCTGTGCGCCAGTCTTGTGCGTGGTGTGCGTGCGTTATGTCCGCGTTGTGGAGCCGTCTGGTGTTAATATTTCAGGTGCGGTGCTGGTATGCTCAGGAGAGTTTAGTGGTAGCTGTGATGCTACAACTTGGTGCTATTTTTGGTGAAATCATTTGTTTTGATTCTGGTGATATAGTATTTATTTTAAATACTTGTTCTGGTGAGTTGGTGCATAATCATGGTATCGCATTGTCATATGCATGTTTTGGTGATATAGGCTCTGCCTCTGGTGTTTATTGGTGATATGCCCGTCGTGGCTCATTTTGGTGATCGGTACCGCATGCATATGCCCACTGGAGGGGTTGCATATCATCCCATTGTCTATGAATGTTATAATTTTGGTGGTTCACTGTCAAATGGACTTTTCCTTTGGTATCTGGTGCTGTGATATGGTGTAATTGTATTGTGTTGCTGTAGTTACCTGATGCTAGCATATTTTTATCATCTGCTTATTATCTCTGTTAGACTCACCCCTTCTGCTTGGAATGTTGCTCTCATGCGGCAACGCTGCAGGTGATCGCTAGTGCTCGTGGAGGAATTGCTAGGTTTTGCTTCCTCTCTCGTTTGGGTCTGTGTCAGCTCTGATATGTAGCACCGGGGAGTCGTTAGTTATCGTTTTGAACTATTATTTTAGTTATTGGAAATTGTTTTAATTAATTTTGGAGATGTCTTTAATTGTTAATTCTGGAGATGTTTAAACTGGTTAATATTTCCGCTGCTTGGTGATTTCTTTTTAAAATGGTGAAAAATGTAGCGTCCTTCGAGGTGACTCTGATAATTGTCTATTTAATTGTAATAGTAAAAGGGGGGTGTTACATTAGTGGTATCAAAGCAGTTCGGTCTGTCCGGCAAAGTTGTCGAGTCGTCGAGTCGAGTAACACTTGAGTAATTGTTACTCGTTCCTGATTATAGTTTCTGTTGCAGTGTTAGGTTGAGATGGCAGGACGGAACGATGCTGCACTCGCTGCTGCTTTGCAGGCGGTGGCTCAAGCTGTGGAGAATAACCCAGGTGCTGCTGGTGATGCTGGGTCGCGCAGTTTGGCTACGTTTCAGAGGGAGAATCCTCCTACCTTTAAGGGCAAGTATAACCCTGATGGTGCTTTGGCGTGGCTGAAAGAGATGGAGAGAATCTTTCGTGTTATGGATTGCTCTGAGGCGCAGAAAGTCAGGTATGGTACTCATATGCTGGCAGAGGAGGCTGATGACTGGTGGTTGGAGGTGAGGCAGAGGTTGGCGACTGTGAATGAAGAGGTCACTTGGGCTGTGTTCAGCAGAGAATTTCTGAGAAAGTATTATCCTGAAGATGTCCGTGGGAAGAAAGAGATTGAGTTTCTGGAGCTGAAGCAGGGTAATATGTCGGTGACTGAGTATGCTGCCAAGTTCATTGAATTGGCGAAGTTCTATCCACATTATGGTGAGGCTGGTGCTGAATTCTCCAAATGCATCAAGTTTGAAAATGGGTTGCGGGCTGATATCAAGAAGGCGATAGGGTATCAGAAAATTCGGGTGTTCTCGGAGTTGATTGACAGCTGCAGAATCTTCGAGGAAGACAGTAATGCTCATTCTAGAGTCATGAGGGATAGGCAGAAGAATTTCTCGAGTCGTGGGAAGCCGTATGAGGTTCCAGCTGGTAAGGGCAATCAGAGAACTGCTGTGGGTAAGAGACCTAGTGGGGGAGATGCTGCTGCTAGTGTGGTATGTTACAAGTGTGGTAAACCCGGTCATAAGCGTCCTGACTGTCCAGGTGATGTGAAGAAGTGCTACAAGTGTGGTAAAGAGGGTCATATGGCGTCTAGCTGTGATCGAAAGGATGTGTTATGCTACAACTGTGGTGAGGGTGGTCATATCAGCACTCAGTGTCCTAAACCGAAGAAAGAAAGGTCCGTTGGGAAGGTGTTCGCTCTGGCGGGGTCAGATGCAGTGAATGAGATCAGAGGTACATGCTATATTAATAATTCTCCTCTTATTGCTATTATTGATACTGGTGCTACCCATTGTTTTATTGCTACTGCATGTGTTGAGAAATTAGATCTTGTTTTATCTTCTATGTTGAGGGAGATGGTTATCGATACTCCGGCTAAGGGTTCGGTGACTACCTCGGTTGTTTGTGCTAAATGCCCTTTATCGATATTCGGTAATGATTTTCTCGTTGACTTGATTTGTTTGCCGCTGAGCGGAATGGATGTTATTCTAGGTATGGACTGGTTAGTTGATAACCATGTTCATATCAACTGTCATGAAAGGTCTGTGAGTTTCTTTTCTCCTGAAGAGGAAGAGTCTGGTTTGTTGTCTGCTGGTCAGTTGCATAGGGTAATGAGGGAAGACGTCCAGTTGTTTTCATTAATGGCGTCATTGTCTGCTGAGAGCCAAGCGAAGGTTGACGAGTTGCAGGTGGTGCGAGAGTTTTCTGAGGTTTTTCCCCACGAGATTCCGGATGTACCACCAGAGAGAGAGGTTGAGTTTGCTATTGATCTGGTACCTGATACTAAACCTGTGTCTATGGCACCGTATAGAATGTCTGCATCTGAATTGTCAGAACTGAAGAAGCAACTCGAGGATCTGCTTGAAAAGAAATTTGTGAGGCCAAGTGTGTCGCCGTGGGGAGCTCCAGTGTTGTTGGTGAAAAAGAAAGATGGTAGTATGAGGTTGTGCGTAGACTATCGGCAGCTGAATAAGGTGACTATTAAGAACAAGTATCCGCTTCCGAGGATTGATGACTTAATGGATCAGTTGGTGGGTGCTCAGGTGTTCAGTAAAATAGATTTGAGATCGGGTTATCATCATATCAAGGTGAAAGACGAAGACATTCAGAAGACAGCTTTCAGAACCCGTTATGGGCATTATGAGTATTCCGTGATGCCTTTCGGTGTGACTAATGCGCCGGGAGTGTTCATGGAGTACATGAATCGTATCTTTCGTGAGTATCTGGATCGGTTTGTGGTGGTATTCATTGACGACATCCTAATTTATTCTAAGTCAGAAGAGGAGCATGCAGAACATCTGAGATTGGTATTGGAAATTCTGAGGGACATGAAATTATATGCGAAGCTGTCTAAGTGTGAGTTTTGGTTGAAGGAGGTTAGCTTTCTGGGTCATGTTATTTCGGGGAATGGAATTGCCGTGGATCCGTCTAAGGTTGATGCCGTGTTACAATGGGAGTCTCCGAAGTCAGTTACTGAGATTAGAAGTTTTCTGGGTCTGGCAGGTTACTATAGGAGGTTTATAGAAGGATTTTCGAAGTTGGCACTTCCGTTGACTCAGTTGACTTGCAAGGGTAAAGCTTTCATCTGGGATGACTGTTGTGAAGAGAGCTTCAAAGAATTGAAGAAGAGGTTGACGACGTCTCCTGTTCTGACGTTGCCTAATCCGGAAGAGTCGTTTGTGGTGTATTGTGATGCTTCCAAGATGGGGTTGGGAGGTGTGCTTATGCAGAATGGTAAGGTAGTTGCCTATGCGTCGAGACAGTTGAGGACTCATGAGAAGAACTACCCTACCCATGATTTAGAACTTGCTGCAGTTGTGTTCGCGTTGAAAATTTGGAGACATTATCTGTATGGTTCGAGGTTTGAGGTGTTCAGTGATCATAAGGGTTTGCAGTATCTGTTTGATCAGAAAGAGTTGAATATGAGACAGCGCAGATGGTTGGAGTTGCTGAAAGACTATGACTTTAGCTTGAACTATCATCCGGGAAAGGCTAATGTGGTAGCTGACGCTTTAAGTCGAAAGACGTTGCATATGTCAGCAATGATGGTTAGAGAACTCGAATTAATCGAGCAGTTCAGGGATATGAGTTTGGTTTGTGAAGTGACGCCTCAGAGTGTCAGATTGGGGATGTTGAAGATTGATAATGAATTCATGGCTAGCATTCGAGAAGCTCAGAAGTTAGATGTTAAATTAGTTGACCTGATGGTTGGGATTGATCAATCCGAGAATAAAGACTTTGAGTTGGATGCGCAGAATGTATTGAAGTACCGTGGAAGAATCTGCATTCCTGATGATGAGGAGATGAAAAGAGCAATTTTAGAAGAAGGTCATAGGAGTAAGTTGAGTATCCATCCGGGAGCTACAAAGATGTATCAGGATCTGAAGAAGATGTTTTGGTGGCCTGGTATGAAGCGTGATGTGGCGCAGTTTGTGTATTCCTGCTTGACTTGTCAGAAATCGAAGGTTGAGCATCAGAAGCCTGCTGGGTTGATGCAACCGTTGGAGATTCCGGAATGGAAGTGGGATAGTATTTCTATGGATTTCGTGATAGGGTTACCTAATACTGTGAGGGGGCACGATTCGATTTGGGTGATTATGGATAGATTGACGAAGTCTGCTCATTTTATTCCTATCAATATCACGTATCCGGTGTCGAGATTGGCAGAGATTTATATTCAGGTGATTGTGAAGTTGCATGGTGTTCCTTTGTGCATTGTGTCTGACAGAGATCCTAGGTTCACTTCTGATTTCTGGAAGAGTTTGCAAGAAGCGTTGGGTTCTAAGTTGAGGTTGAGTTCAGCTTATCATCCTCAAACTGATGGACAGACAGAGAGGACCAATCAGTCGTTGGAAGACTTGTTGAGATCTTGTGTTCTTGAGCAGGGAGGTGCGTGGGATACTCACCTTCCGTTGATCGAGTTTACTTACAACAATAGTTACCATTCTAGCATCGGGATGGCACCGTTCGAGGCATTGTATGGTCGGAGATGTAGGACTCCGTTGTGTTGGCATGAATCTGGGGAGAGTATTGTTCTTGGACCCGAGGTTGTTCGAGAGACTACTGAAAAGATGAAATTGATCCGTGAGAAAATGAAAGCGTCGCAGAGTAGACAGAAGAGCTATCATGATAAGAGAAGGAAGGATTTAGAATTCCAAGTTGGTGATCATGGGTTTTTGAGAGTCACGCCTATGGCTGGTGTTGGGCGTGCATTGAAGACAAAGAAGTTGACTCCTCGTTTCATTGGACCGTATCAGATCACTGAGAGAATTGGTAATGTTGCTTATAGGGTGGCCTTGCCGCCTAATCTTTCGAATTTGCACGATGTATTTCATGTGTCGCAACTTCGGAAGTATATTTCGGATCCGTCCCATGTGATTCCGATGGATGATGTGCATGTGCGGGATAATCTCACTGTGGAGACAATGCCTGTGCGAATTGAAGATCGTGAAGTGAAGACTTTACGTGGCAAAGAGATAAACCTGGTGAAAGTGGTCTGGTTAGGAGCTGCTGGTGAAAGCATGACATGGGAGTTGGAGAGCAAGATGCGAGAGTCCTATCCGGAGCTGTTTGAATCAGGTATGTTTTCGAGGACGAAAGATTCTAAGTGGGGGAGGGTTGTAACACCCCGGAAATAATTTAATTAAAATAGTTGATTGAATTATTAAAATAATTTGGAGGCGGGATATAGATAAATTAAAAGGTTAATATTTTATATGCGTAGGAGGTGAAACGAGTAAAGGAGGTGGTGACGTAGAGAGCCCAGTGTTTACTGAGCCCTCAACTTAAACCCTGGGGGTTTAAGCCAAACCCTCATTCGCAGCAAGCAAAAGAAAAACGAAAGTGAGAGTGAGAGAGAGAGAGCACGCGGCGCAAAGAGGGAGAGAAGAGGAGGGTTTCGCGAAGAATTTCAAAAGGAGATCGTTCGTGTTGCTGTGGTTTTGTTCGTGTCTCGTTCGTCGTGTTCCGGAGCTTACGTTATTCGAGGTAAGGGTGGGCTTAACCTTGATAATGGGTTGATGATAATTATGTGTGGGTAGTCTAGGGTTTTGTTGAATTGTTCGTATTGTTGCATATCGTGTTTTCGTTGAGATTGGTGCTTTGATGATTATTGCACGTTATTGTGATTTGTTTCGTTATTTGTTGTTGCGTGATTGTTGTATCACGATGATGGTGTTGTTATTGTTCGTGTTTTTGTTGTTGCTGTGCGTGGTTGATTGTTGTTGTCGCGTTGTCGAATTGTCGTTTTTGTTGTGGTGGTTGCGGTGTCGTTGCCGTTAGGGTTTGGTGTTTGGCAATTTAGCGATTCTGGACACAGGTTCGGTTTTTCTAAAACTGGCGCTGTTTGGTTGATCCAAAAATTATGAGGTTGACTGTTTTTGAAAATAGACTTAACGCCGGTCGTTTTGGCACTGGGTTCGTTAAATTCGGAGTTGTATAGCTCGAGTTATAGGCGATACAAGTTAGGTTAAAATTCTGGAAACGATTTGGGTATAGATTCGGTATTTCGGTGACTGGGAACGTTGTATTGACCAAAAAATTATGTGGTTTATTTTTCTGGAAAATAGACTTAATGCTTGTTAATTTGGCACTGGTTTGGTTGCGTTTAGAGTTGTGTAGCTCGAGATATGAATTCCACAAGTTAGAGTAAGATTCTGGAAACAATCTGGACACAGGGTCAGTGTTTTGGTTACCACGTTTTCAAAAGAACTCCTTTTCGAACGAATCCAATTTCTTTGAAAACTAGACAAAATTTGCCCCAGTTTATGCACAAGTTTCATGCAATTTGATTGAGTTTTGGTCACTTTGGAATTGCTTGAATTTGAAGGACAGAAACTGTCCTCTTTTGCAACTAGCCTGTGTGCTTTTCGAAAACTGTACCTATTGGACACTCTCCTTCAAAAACTGAACTTAGGGATGATAACCAGACCCATAGGGCTTTCCAACAAGTATTTATTTGTTGAAATCCGATGTCGTTTGCTATTTTAATTAATTCGCTGAAGTAGGTGCGATGTGCCTAGGCGCTGTGCGCCAGTCTTGTGCGTGGTGTGCGTGCGTTATGTCCGCGTTGTGGAGCCGTCTGGTGTTAATATTTCAGGTGCGGTGCTGGTATGCTCAGGAGAGTTTAGTGGTAGCTGTGATGCTACAACTTGGTGCTATTTTTGGTGAAATCATTTGTTTTGATTCTGGTGATATAGTATTTATTTTAAATACTTGTTATGGTGAGTTGGTGCATAATCATGGTGTCGCATTGTCATATGCATGTTTTGGTGATATAGGCTCTGCCTCTGGTGTTTATTGGTGATATGCCCGTCGTGGCTCATTTTGGTGATCGGTACCGCATGCATATGCCCACTGGAGGGGTTGCATATCATCCCATTGTCTATGAATGTTATAATTTTGGTGGTTCACTGTCAAATGGATTTTTCCTTTGGTATCTGGTGCTGTGATATGGTGTAATTGTATTGTGTTGCTGTAGTTACCTGATGCTAGCATATTTTTATCATCTGCTTATTATCTCTGTTAGACTCACCCCTTCTGCTTGGAATGTTGCTCTCATGCGGCAACGCTGCAGGTGATCGCTAGTGCTCGTGGAGGAATTGCTAGGTTTTGCTTCCTCTCTCGTTTGGGTCTGTGTCAGCTCTGATATGTAGCACCGGGGAGTCGTTAGTTATCGTTTTGAACTATTATTTTAGTTATTGGAAATTGTTTTAATTAATTTTGGAGATGTCTTTAATTGTTAATTCTGGAGATGTTTAAACTGGTTAATATTTCCGCTGCTTGGTGATTTCTTTTTAAAATGGTGAAAAATGTAGCGCCCTTCGAGGTGACTCTGATAATTGTCTATTTAATTGTAATAGTAAAAGGGGGGTGTTACAATATTTTAGAAACTGAATTGTTCGATGTTTGGGGCATTGATTTTATGGGACCATTCCCACCTTCCTTTGGTAATCTATACATTCTGGTAGCAGTAGATTATGTGTCTAAGTGGATTGAAGCAGTTTCTCTTCCCACTAATGATGCTAAGGTTGTGCTTAAGTTTCTTCAAAAGAACATTTTTACAAGGTTTAAAAGGTTTGGCACACCTAGAGTTATCATTAATGATGAAGGCACTCACTTTTGTAACAAACTGATGGATGGCATGTTGGCTAAATATGGAGTGAAACATAAGGTTGCCACAACATACCATCCACAAACAAGTGGTCAAGCTGAACTCTCTAACAGGGAAATCAAGAGAATTTTAGAAAAAATGGTTAATCCTTCAAGGAAAGACTGGTCTAATCATTTGGATGATGCTCTTTGGGCTTATAGAACAACTTTCAAAACACCTCTTGGCATGTCCCCTTATAGATTAGTTTTTGGTAAGGCTTGTCACTTGCCCATTGAGTTGCAACACAAAGCTTTTTGGGCAATTAAGAAGCTAAATTTTGATTTACAACAAGCTGGTAGAGCCAGAATGTTGCAACTCAATGAGCTTGAGGAATTAAGACATTTTTCTTATGAAAATTCTGAATTGTACAAGAAAAATACAAAAGCTTGGCATGATGCTAAGATTCAGAAAAGAGAACTCAAGAAAGGTGACAGAGTTTTATTGTTTAACTCTAGATTGAAACTATTCCCAGGAAAGTTGAAATCTAGATGGTCTGGACCATTCACAATTCTTAAAGTTTACCCTTATGGGGCCGTGGATTTAAAGAATGAATCAAATGGAAATGAATTTAAAGTGAATGGACAGAGAGTTAAACTCTATTTAGGTGAGCCTGTGCCTAGCACAAAGGCATCCACCTCCTTGAGTGACTCTCCTTGAAAAATGTTTTTTAGTCAGGCTGAGGACTCTTAAACCAAGCGCTACTGGGAGGCAACCCAGAGGTTAACTTTTCTTGTTTTAGTGTTTATTATGAGTTTCAGGAATAAATATGTGTGATTGATGCTGGGGTTGACTTGGTTATTCAGTGATATTTGGAAAAAAATTGGGAGCTCTGTTCTGATAGCATTGATTTGTACATGGTAGCACTGCTGGTAGCACTGAAGGGTGCCTTGTCAAAACGGGAAATTTAAATGAAAGTTTTAAAATTTTGAAAAAGGAGAAAAAGTGATGCGCTGGCACTAAAAACGCACCTTCGCGCGTAAAGAGCAGTTGTGCTCAGAGATACGCGTGCGTCAACAACAGCTCATGGTCTTATCCTCTGCACCCACCATCATGACATTCTCTCTCTCACCACTCCACTCACACAAACGCCTCACCTTCTATTAACCTCCCTTAACTTCTCTCTTCACCCCATAACCGTAAACACAAACCCCAAGACTCTATACCGCCATTTTTCTCTCACTAGCATTTACCCTAAAACCGTTCACTAGCATCCTTTATAAAAACCACTCCTTTCATTCACTCATCACCACACGTTACCTGCGCCATTGTTAAACCGAAAGCTTCCTTAGCACTCATCTTGCTTAAAAAGCTCGTACCTTTCCAAACCCTACCTTTCCAATGGCTCCCAGAAACAAGTCACCAAGCTCAAAAAGCCAGAAATCAAAGCCTAAGCAAGTTCCTGATGAGATTCTCAGTCGATTACTAAGAAAATATGCTCGTGACCTTTTTAAAAATCACACACAGTACCGTAACCCTCTTCCTGAGCGAGGCATTTCACCCAAATGCATCCCTCCAGGCATCCAAGAGCTCTTTGAGGGAGTTCAATGGGACAAACTCATGAAGCATCCTCCGTTCGTCCTCCCTACCCTAACTCGCAAGTTCTACGCGGGATTACCAGAGAAAATCAAAGGAAGGCCTGAGCCAACATTCTCAGTGGTGCGAGGAAGAATGGTGTCGTTTGCTACTGAGAAGATAAACGAAGTGCTGGGATTGCCGAATGTCGATGAAGGCATTGACGACTTGATGGCCGCTGCTACTGACAGGGACCTTGCCAGAATGCTGAAGGTTCTCTGTTTGCCTAAAACAAAGTGGGTGAGAGAAGACTCTAATGTCTTCAAGGTGAAAAGAACCAATTTGAAGCCGTTCTTCAAATCCCTTTCTCTGTGGATCATGATTACTTTGATGCCCACAACTCATAACTTCTACTGGCACAAGGAAATGATGTTCCTGCTGGATGTGTTCATGTCGCATAAGAAGGTCAATGTGGGGAGGCTGATAGAGAGAGAAATCCTAATCTATGCAAGAAGGAATGTGGGTAGTCTATTTTACCCAAATCTGATTCGGTTGCTGTGTAAAGCTAAGGATGTGCCCCGTTTTGATCAAGATGAAGATGACTCGTGCTTGACCCTGAAGTTATTTTGTCTTTTAATGATGAAGTGAAGGAACGTGGGGAGAAAAAAGAAGGTTGAAGAGAAAAGCTGACAAGAAAGAAGGAGGAGAAGGAAAGAAAGTAACTGCTGAGGAATCCCCTCAATTTGCTGAACTGGTGTTGCTGCTACAGCAGCATATTTTGAAACAAGAAGCTGTATGGGTTTTTGTGAAGGCTGCCCATGAGTGGTACACTCAGGGGTTTGGTGAAACCATTCTGCCACCCCCTGTGTTCCCTGATTGGGTGCTGCCTGATATTGGCCCTACTGGCCATGCACATGAAAAGCCCAATGTTCCTCTTGCTACCACCCAAGAAAAGAACAACTCTACCCCTACAAAAGAAAAAGCAAGGCGTGCCACAGAAGAAAAGACTGATGCTACCCCTGGTGCTGCCAAGCCTGCGGCAGCACCTGAAAAGACTATTTTGTTGGACAGTGATGAAAATGACGTGACAATCCCCAATGATCAGCAAGACAGCAACAGTAGTACCACCCCTGTCAGTTCAAAAGGAGGGGGGAGGGTGAATTCTACTGGCAACATTAAAGAAAACTCCTATGATGCTCCAGATAATGCTGGCGAGGTCAGTGGAGATTCAAGTGTTGCTGAAGAGAGGGAACAGAAGTCAAAGCATGATGCAGAAAGAAGAAAGCCCAGTGAGATGCCTGTCAGTGCTGCGGGGTATGCTGCCACAGCAACCTCTCATGCCCATAAAATCAAGACCCCTATTGATGCACCAGTTTCCTCCCAGAGCCTTCTCCTTTCTAGTTGCCTCCCAAGCCAACTTGGACAAGGAGAAAAGTCTATGCTGTCAGACCCCCACGTTTGAAGAGAAAGTTCGTGGTGAGCAAAGAAGAAGAGGATGATGAGGAAGAGATTCTTGTGCCGCCAGCACCCGCCTCAAAGGATTCCCCACCTGCAAAGAAGCAAAAGTGATCCCTACCTTTTAATTCTGCAATTTTAATTGCTGTTTTTATGTTTGTGTGTGTTTTGTAGTCAGTGCCCATCTCTGACTTAACCATTTGACAGTGGGGACACTGTCATTGATTAAGTTGGGGGGTGGAGCAGCTGTTTTTGTAATATAATAGAATGAAATGTGTTTAAGTTCTGTTTATGCTTTTATTCTATTGTTGTTTTTGTTTTTGTTTTGTGCTGTTTAGTCTCTGATAGTATAGTGCTACCATAGCAGTAGTAATAGCATCTAAAAAAATAAAATAAAATATAATAAGACAAAGCTAAAAAATATCAAGGCAGAACCCAATGAGGATAGCCAGAATTGGTGTGAACTTAGAACTTTGAATGAAATAGCATAGCCCTTTAGTCTACACTTAACTCTTGTTTATTTAGAAATAGATATAAGGCATTACTTAGGTAGAAGTTAGGTGAAAACTTAGTAAGGACTGAAGCTGCCTGGAATTTGAGAGAAACTGCAGGTATAGCACATCTTAAGTTTGGGGGTAGTGATGTTAGAAGTAAGGTCATATGCTGTTAGTACCAAAAACTATGTAAAGGGGGTGTACACTTGCAAAACCAAAAAGGAATAAAATAATAGTGTCACATAAGTTGCATTTATGCAGCATAAGCTAGTTTGGGTGCTGTGGAGGGAGGATATTTTGTGGCGACACCATTACAGTTTCAGTCAAAGCAGTGTTCAAGCTAGTCTTCAAAATAAATAAATAAAAAAAGAGGTGTACACCACTCTAAGTCAACTGTTGTAGATCATGTGATTAGGCCTAGTCCTCATTAGTTCAAGTATCCCCAACCCATTTGCACTCATCATTGTAAGTTATTCTTGTAGCTATTGATAAGGAAGGGCCGTGTAGGAAATTCTAAGTGGGATCCGAAGCCAAGCCTAGTAATTGTTAGAGTCTATGGAAAAATTGCAAGATAACACACACACACTTAAGCTAGGGGGCAAAAGCTATGATTTCTTATGTTCCTAAGGGTTCTAAAGTGTTAAGTCTGAGGGGAAAGCCTTGAGAAAATAAAAGCTGAGTCAAGAAAAATCTGTGTGAATGCTATTATCAGTTGTTATGTCTAGTGCTATGTTGTTCAGTATGTTGTTTGTTTCTGTGCTGTCAATGTTTTGTGTATGTGCTGTCATTACTTGAGGACAAGCAATGGTTCGAGTTTGGGGGTGTGATAACTCACAAATGTGAGTTATTTATATCCAAAACAAACAAGAATTACCTTTGTCTTAGAGTAATTAATGTGAATAAATGTAATAAACTATGCATAACTAGTTAAATGGTCATTAATTGTTAAAAATGTTAATTTGGGAAACTTCTTTCTCCATAAGATGTTGCGCATGTTGCCTCCTTTCCTTAGAGTGGTAAATATCTGGTTTTTCACTTTATTTAAAATTCAGTTTAATGATTTTGCATCTGAATGACTAAATTCATGATTTTTCATTCTTCTTCTTCTATGTCTTCTTCATATTCTTTTTCCCAATTTGTCTCAGACTTAAGTTAGGTTTTTATCTTTATCATGAACTAATACTTCATTTCGAGTTTCTAAGTACAAATTCAATTTTGTATTTATTCCGACAAGCACTCCCTTTACCAGATGATTCCTTTATAATCAACTTTTTTATTCATTCTTCTCACTTTATAGAACCCCGTAAATGCAAGAACGGAGAGATGGAACAGGTATGTAATTTTCTCTTTATTAACAAAGTAAATGCAATATTGGAATATAGATTTTCTTATGGAAACATGACAATTGATAAAGTTATGAAACATTGGGATTTACCCCTCCCTCAATTTTCTTGTCCATATGAAAGTTCTTTATTCTATTTTCCATCTATTTTTATTTGTTGTACAGTGTAATAGACTGAATTTATTTGGTACTACGAGCCTTGTCAAAAAAAAAAACAAGGCTACAATATTTGAGTTCTAATGTTGCATCAAACGAAAACACACCTTTAGCATCTCCAATCAATTCAAAGACTAAAGGAACTTTCGCAAAATCATTGGGACTCAAATTTGACGATGTGATAAGTATATACTCTTTCGAAACTGCATTTGAATCATTGTTGCATTTATTGTTATCTAAATTCATATAGTACAATATTTCTCTATGAAGCATGCAAACTCAAACCACTTGTGTAGATCTAACATATGAAATTGAAGATCGTATCTTGTTCTGCATAGAATTGTTTTGAAGTAACTACTTAAATTTATATATAGATTGTTGTATATTAAATGAGAAAAACAACAAAACCATAAATAAATAACAACCATAGATTTTTCGTTAATGTAAACTTTTTGCCATATTACTGAATATAGATTTCATTAGGAAAAACAAATAGTCTAACTTGAGGAGATGCCTTTTGATAGATTAATAATCTGAATATAGATTTCTTGGTGTTACTGTTTAAGAGATGAATAGATTTAACCACTTCATATAGGGGAAATTTCTCATCGTATAAGTGATCTCAAGAAGATCTCTTAATCTTCGATAAGGATTGGATTGACCCACCAAGAGTATGAAGTAGAAGACAGTGTAGGTACAGAATTCCTATTAGGAATGGACTTCTTGCATAGTTTTGATGACTACACTATAAAAGATAACTACATAGAATTATGCTACTATGGAAAAACAATCGAAGTTAGTAGAGAGTAAAAAGATAAGTAAAAGACAAAACTCTATGGGGATCGAGGCCATATATAATAAAAAGATATACCATGCACTAATAGATTCAGGATCAGGATTTAGTATAACCAGCCACTACTTTCCTGAAATTAGGAAAATTGATAAAATTGTAGGAAGAGATATCCACAATAAAGAAACTAGTTTTGATCAAGGGTACAACAATTTTTGGATAAGTATAGGGAAATTACGAATACGATTTGACAAAATATATTATTACCCTAGTATAGTATACGACTTTCTGATAGGACAAGAATTCATAAATAGAAATCTACCTTTTACTGTAGATAACACTAAGGTCTATTTTACAAGTCCATGTGGAACTCAGTTCTCAACTACGTTGATAAACCAGGCCTACCGTCATAATTACAAGCACAACAAGCGTGGTGAGCTAATACCACTTTATCTAAACCAAGAAAACCAAGCTTTAGTAAAAGAAAAGATTCTGAAAATTCTGGATGAATGTTACGAAGAGGATCCCCAAGCCTTTTCTAAAAGAAAGCAGTATTATGCTAAGATCGAACTGATAACCGACAAGCATATATGTGAAAAACCCATGATTTACACAAAAGAAGACGAAAAAGATTACAAGAATATAATTGACAAGCATTTGAGATATAATTTAATCCGAGAAACTAGGAGTGCTTACAACTCTGCCAGCTTTCTTGTAAGGAAACATAATGAGATTAAGCGAGGAGAACCAAGAATGGTAATAAATTATAAACCCTTAAATAAAAATGTAAAGGATTATCCTTATCCTTTACCTAGAAAGGATATGATATATGAGAAAATTAAGGAAGGAAGAATATTTTCAAAGTTCGACTTAAAGTCAGGCTTTTATCAAATACTCTTAGAAGAAGAAAGTAAAGCAGTACACCCCAAGGCAGATATGAGTGGAATGTTCTGCCAATGGGATTAAAGACAAGCCCAGGAATATTCGAAGAAAGGTTAGACAAGATCTATAAAAAATGTTATCCGTTTATAATTGTCTATATCGATGACATACTAATCTTCAGCCAAGATATTAATGAACATAATAAACACTTATTTATTTTTGCCACTAAAGCATACGAAAACGGTTTGGTATTAAGCAAGAAGAAAGCTGAGATAGCAAAAGAAAAAATAAGTTATTTAGGTTTAATAATTGATAAGGGAGTCATAGAACTCCAACCACATATTTCAGAAAAGATTTTAGATTTCCCTGATAAACTAGAAAACCTAAAGCAAGTCCAATCATTTTTGGGACATATAAACTATGCTTCACAATTTATCAAAGATTGCGCTAAGTTAAAAAGAAAATTACAGACTAAGATAAGGAAAGATCAAAAATTTGAATGGACCGAAGAAGACACCGAATGGGTAAAGGCTATTAAAAATAAGGTAAAAACCTTAGAAAAGCTCCCTCTACCAAGGGAAGAAGATAATCTATATATTGAGACAGACACATCAGATAAATACTGGGGAGCAGTCCTAAGGCGGCAAGGTGATAATTTGATCCTCATATACACTTCAGGAACATTTAAGAGTGCAGAATTAAATTATGATATTAACGAAAAGGAAGTACTAGCAGTAATCCGAGCCATAGAGACTTTTAAAATCTGGCTAGCCAGGAAAGAATTCATTGTCAAAACAGATAATACTCAGGTCAAAGCCTTCTTAGAAAATAAAATAAAAGACAATATTGTTAACCGAAGAAGAATTAGATGGCAGATGCGAATTAGTCCTTTCACTTTTAAGGTTATTTATATAAAAGGAACTAACAATTGTTTTGCAGATCACCTGTCCAGGCCAAATGGATAGTCAACTCCAAGACGATAAAGCCAAGATCATTTTAACTAAGCTTGAAGAAGTGAACAAACAATTTCACCTCATGGCATGTGAAGTTGATGAACAATTTTCCAAAATAGATAACAAATTGGAAGCCTTTTCCAACTATTTTGTCCAAACTAAAAATGACATACTCCAAGTTCTTAACATTCGTCAGTACCCAGAATCACCAAAGAATTATCCTTTAAAAGATCCAGGCTCATCTAGTTTTTTAGGAAAAGAAAAAGAAGGGATTAAGAAGTTAAAATTTGTGAAAGATTCTTTTAAGAAGAAGTTAATTAAATCCCCTGCCAAGGAACCAGTTGACAAGTTTAGAGAAATCTACCAGTCTCTGGTCAATTTTATGTACCAAGGAAACCCAAGAAACCTTGATAATTATATCATTGAATACAAGGGTATATATCCAAGAATTATGATAATCCTAGATGATTGGGAAGATGTCACACTTCTCACCGATCTCTTAAGGTTCGGTTTTATCGATTCAATATATATTGACCCCAAGAATGATTTATCCAAGCTTAAATATTTCCCTGAACCCATTTTAATGGGAATTAAAGGATATATAAAGGGAGTAAACCCTCAAAAAACCATTTTCACCAAGATTTATACAGCCAGTCCTGATCAAGAAGGAGATGCAATGTATTTTGTCAAGATAGGAACATTAAATGGTGAAGAAATTGGAGCCCAAGAATACACTACTAAAGAAGAAGTCGCACAAATAGATGAAAAATGGATCACTCGAAGGAGAGCACTAGGGTTCCATGTATTGTTGATGGTGATGAAGCAGACATATGACCAAGGAAAATTTTGGAGTTATTCCATGACAGAAAAGGCAATAGTAATCTGCAAGAAAGATAAGGATCAGCAACCAGGAACACTCAGGACACTTCAGCTTTTTACTCAAAAGATCGAGAAGAATACCTTCCCAGGACAGCTGGAGACACATCGGCAGTTTTGCAAGGTTGAAAAGACAAATGGAAGCCACAAGTGTATTCACTGTAGAGAAAGTGGCCGACCAGAAAATATGTGAAAAAAAAGATTACTGACAAAGGAAAAGCAGAAGAAGCCGACAAGGAAAAGTAGATTCCTCCAAGATAAAAAGTAACCCAAGTTAGTATTGTACCATAGTTAAGTTAGTATTGTACCATAGTTAAGTTCTAAATGGGATTATAAAAACCCATCTCCTGGTATGTAATAGGTACGAGCAAAAAAAAAAAACTCCTACCATCTGTGTAAAACCATGATATTTTAAATAAATTCCAGAGTTTCTGAAATCCGTTTAGTCTATGTTCCTTCATGTTTCCCTAGTTAAACAAGAGTGTGTATATCACTCGAAGAAGTTACAGGCCAGAGCGTTTCACCAGAAGTGACGGAGAGCCCGAGATCCCCAATCCACCGATCAGAAGCCGGTTAGGCGTATTAAGGTGTTGAAGAGAAAGGCAAGCTCGTATCACTGAGAAGCGTGGTAAGGCCCATTAACTTCCTCTAAATATACTCTCTGCTGTTTTAGGTAGGAACCTCTGTAAACGGAATCATAGTAACTTAAAAACGGAGAGTAAGAAACTTTAGCTAAAATGACATCACCAACACAATCGGAAATTGAAGAATATGTAGAAAAATATGATGCAAGTGGAATAAGTTTAGACCAACAAGAGTATGAAGACTACATAGAAGAGTACGATAGAGAAAATCATGGTAATCAAGAAGACTTAGGAAATAAATTTACTTGGAGGTTCGAAGGGTATGATGAGATTATAGAGATGATCACCTATATGATTGAAGATACGAAATTTATTGAAGAACGGAAAAAAGATATCTTAGAAGCCATAGAGAGATTGATAACTAGGAAAGAAGAAATATTGAAAAACCGAGTAAGAATATGCGTAGATCATTGTTATTGTTCAAATCATAATTGGTTAAAGCTCGTATGCGGCTGTATTTGTACCATATACGTACATTTACATCTTGGTGAAAATGGTTTTTTGAGGGTTTACTCCCTTTATATATCCTTTAATTCCCATTAAAATGGGTTCAGGGAAATATTTAAGCTTGGATAAATCATTCTTGGGGTCAATTTATATTGAATCGATAAAACCGAACCTTAAGAGATCGGTGAGAAGTGTGACATCTTCCCAATCATCTAGGATTATCATAATTCTTGGATATATACCCTTGTATTCAATGATATAATTATCAAGGTTTCTTGGGTTTCCTTGGTACATAAAATTGACTAGAGACTGGTAGATTTCTCTAAACTTGTCAACTGGTTCCTTGGCAGGGGATTTAATTAACTTGTTCTTAAAAGAATCTTTCACAAATTTTAACTTCTTAATCCCTTCTTTTTCTTTTCCTAAAATACTAGATGAGCCTGGATCTTTTAAAGGATAATTCTTTGGTGATTTTGGGTACTGACGAATGTTAAGAACTTGGAGTATGTCATTTTTAGTTTGAACAAAATAGTTGGAAAAGGCTTTCAATTTGTTATCTATTTTGGAAAATTGTTTATCAACTTCACATGCCATGAGGTGAAATTGTTTGTTCACTTCTTCAAGCTTAGTTAAAATGATCTTGGCTTTATCGTCTTGTAGTTGACTATCCATTTGGCCTGGACAAATGATCTGCAAAACAATTGTTAGTTCCTTTCATATAAATAACCTTAAAAGTGAAAGGACTATTTCGCATCTGCCATCTAATTCTTCTTCGGTTAACAATATTGTCTTTTATTTTATTTTCTAAGAAGGCTTTGACCTGAGTATTATCTGTTTTGACAATGAATTCTTTCCTGGCTAGCCAGATTTTAAAAGTCTCTATGGCTCGGATTACTGCTAGTACTTCCTTTCGTTAATATCATAATTTAATTCTGCTCCCTTAAATGTTCCTGAAGTATCAAATTATCACCTTGCCGCCTTAGGATTGCTCCCCAGTATTTATCTGACGCGTCTGTCTCAATATATAGATTATCTTCTTCCCATGGTAGAGGGAGCTTTCCTAGGGTTTTTACCTTATTTTTAATAGCCTTTGCCCATTCGGTGTCTTCTTCGGTCCATTCAAATTTTTGATCTTTCCTTATCTTAGTTTGTAATTTACTTTTTAACTTAGCGCAATCTTTGATAAATTGTGAAGCATAGTTTATATGTCCCAAAAATGATTGGACTTGCTTTAGGTTTTCTAGTTTATCAGGGAAATCTAAAATCTTTTCTGAAATATGTGGTTGGAGTTCTATGACTCCCTTATCAATTATTAAACCTAAATAACTTATTTTTTCTTTTGCTATCTCAGCTTTCTTCTTGCTTAATACCAAACCGTTTTCGTATGCTTTAGTGGCAAAAATAAATAAGTGTTTATTATGTTCATTAATATCTTGGCCGAAGATTAGTATGTCATCAATATAGACAATTATAAACGGATAACATTCTTTATAGATCTTGTCTAACCTTTCTTGGAATATTCCTGGGCTTGTCTTTAATCCCATTGGCAGAACATTCCACTCATATCTGCCTTGGGGTGTACTGAAAGCTTTACAAGCTTTACTTTCTTCTTCTAAGAGTATTTGATAAAAGCCTGACTTTAAGTCGAACTTTGAAAATATTCTTCCTTCCTAAATTTTCTCATATATCATATCCTTTCTAGGTAAAGGATAAGGATAATCCTTTACATTTTTATTTAAGGGTTTATAATTTATTACCATTCTTGGTTCTCCTCGCTTAATCTCATTATATTTCCTTACAAGGCAGCTGACAGAGTTGTAAGCACTCCTAGTTTCTCTGATTAAATTATATCTCAAATGCTTGTCAATTATATTCTTGTAATCTTTTTCGTCTTCTTTTGTGTAAATCATGGGTTTTTCACATATATGCTTGTCGGTTATCAGTTCGATCTTAGCATAATACTGCTTTCTTTTAGAAAAGGCTTGGGGATCCTCTTCGTAACATTCATCCAGAATTTTCATAATCTTTTCTTTTACTAAAGCTTGGTTTTCTTGGTTTAGATAAAGTGGTATTAGCTAACCACGCTGGTTGTGCTTGTAATTATGACGGTAGGCCTGGTTTATCAACGTAGTTGAGAACTGAGTTCCACATGGACTTGTAAAATAGACCTTAGTGTTATCTACAGTAAAAGGTAGATTTCTATTTATGAATTCTTGTCCTATCAGAAAGTCGTATACTATACTAGGGTAATAATATATTTTGTCAAATCGTATTTGTAATTTCCCTATACTTATCCAAAAATTGTTGTACCCTTGATCAAAACTAGTTTCTTTATTGTGGATATCTCTTCCTACAATTTTATCAATTTTCCTAATTTCAGGAAAGTAGTGGCTGGTTATACTAAATCCTGATCCTGAATCTATTAGTGCATGGTATATCTTTTTATTATATATGGCCTCGATCCCCATAGAGTTTTGTCTTTTACTTATCTTTTTACACTCTACTAACTTCGATTGTTTTTCCATAGTAGCATAATTCTATGTAGTTATCTTTTATAGTGTAGTCATCAAAACTATACAAGAAGTCCATTCCTAATAGGAATTCTGTACCTACACTGTCTTCTACTTCTATAGATATCGGGATCTCATGTTCTTTTATTAATATTACAATATCTGCCTTATGAGTGACATGGTGTTTATTGTTATTATAGTCTAAGTAATAATACTTGTCTAAATTTTTTATAGGTATTCCTATTCCCTGTAATAAATCTACAGTGATATGACTGGTTCCGGCTCCGGTATCTATTAAACATTTTATTGGGTTTCTTCCCAGCTTAATTCCTACCTCAATAAAATACTGTGTACCTCCTAGGCCCTTCTTTTCTGTTAAGTCCAAGCTTTTTCTTCCTAGTTCTAAATTTTTAAATCTGGATGATATCTTTTCAGATTTTGCTCTGTGAATAATAGCCTGGTTTTTATTCCCTATTATTTCTCCCGACCTATCAATTTCTTTTGGCATCTCATCAATTTTAATTTCTTCTATATAGGTCAGCTGTTCTGGTTTTAATCTCCTGGGTGGTATCCATTCTACCAATCCATCAAAGATCTCTTTAAACTTAATCTTTTCTGGTTTAAATTTCATTGTATGGTGTCTCGGACTTATACCAAATATCGTTCTATAAGTAATTGAATAACAATTTTCCAGCTTATGATATAGCACTAAAGCTTTGTCTAGATTTTTATCATTTATAGAGACACTAAAATTTGGTTCATATTCAAAAATAATTTTTCCGAAATATAAATTTCCCATTACTGCTCCAAATAGTGCGTCTTGTATATTGTGTCTGACCCTCTCATCTATCAGATACATGCCTATAGGTGAACCTAGTTTTTCCTGGAAATATCCTTTTATCATAACCTGAACTTTTATCAGATCTACAACTTTCATCTTTTTCCTTCCATTTTTGTCCATATTTTTTAGTACTGAGTTTACTATCTCTTTTGTTATTAATGGAATTCTCCCCTTTTTCTTTGCTTCTCCTATTTCTATACTTGATTCATGAATTTTCTGGATTCTTACGGTCTGTCCTATATATTTACCAAATTTTTCTAAAAGATTTCTTGTTGGTTCTATGTCTAAGTCTAATCTTTTAATCTCTTCTAGTTTTTCGTATTCTTTAATATTAGAAAATTCTGTTATTTCTTCGGTTATTTGTTCTTCTTCTCTATTCATCATTATCACTTAATTTCTCGGAGTTTATACTAGCACTATAGAGGCTATATTCTGATTCTATGTCTGACTCTATAGGTTCAAAACCGTAATTATATATTTCATTCAAGATTTTTATGTTCTGCCTATTTCTCCTTGGACATTGGTTTGCATAACACTACAAGAAATTCGTAAATTACTGGCTGAACATTTCTGGCGGAATCAGTCCGCCAGTAAGTTTTCTGGCGAAATTTGGCGATTTCTGGCGGATTTAGTCTGCCAGTACGTTTCTGGCGGATCCAATAACATTTCTGGCGGATCCAATAAAATTTCTGGCGGATCCTATAACCCTCGTATTCTGTGTTTGACCTTAATTTAAAATTCAGCCAGTAACTGTCGTTACTGGCGGATAGAATCCGCCACTAATGTATTCGGCCAGTAACGGAAGATGTTCTCGTGATACGCGTTTGTCAAAAAAATTCCGCCAGTAATGACGTTTTCTGGCGGAATTGCAGATCCGCCAGTAATGTAACCAAATCCGTCAGTAAACGCGTCGTTCCGCCAGTAATGAAAGATGCTCTCGTTATGCGCGTTTGACCAAAGTAATTCGGCCAGTAATGACGTTTTCTGGCGGAGGTGCAGATCCGCCAGTAATGTCATCAATTCCGTCAGTAAACGCCTGTTTCCGCCAGTAATCGCTTGGATCCGCCAGTAAATTATTTAACCACATTATCCGCCAGTAATTGTTCCGCCAGTAATGGCATATTCTGCCAGTATTTTTCGTTTCTGGCGGATTTTGAATTAATAGCCGTTTCACTCTCACCTACTTATAACTACTCTGCATATCTATTCTCCTTCACCTTCTTCACCTTCACATTCGAAAACTTCTCTGCATATTTTTCTAAAACTTCTCTTCTCTCAATTTTTTCTACGGTTCTCTTTCAATATTCTGTCTGAACGTATGTATAAATTATAATGTTCTTGTTTTAGTAAATACTTTGTTTAAGAATATGAGTAATAGATAATTAATATGTTATTTTTTGTTTATTTAGCAATTGATTGAGCACTTTGGTTGAAAGTTTTGTTGGAGAAGTCTGAAATTTGCTTCAAGCCAGAGCCTTCTCTGCACTATCGGTTAGTTATCAAGTTATTTGTTTACTGTTGTATGTTTTTTAAATTTTGTTAGTTAAAAACGAATTATTATATTATAATATATTAAAAAATAAGATATTGTTAAAAATGAATTATCTGATTATATTCTATTATTATAATATACTGTTATTATTTTGTTTAGGCTATTTTAAAATTAAAATTATTATTTACTGATTATTATAAAAATTATTATAAACGAATTATTATTTTAAAATTTGTTTATAAAAATAAAAATATTAAAACGAATTTATTATTAAATCTGTTTATAATAGTCTTTTATTATGACCAAAATATATATAAATCTGTTATTATTATTTTTGATTAATATACTTATTTTTAATATACTTATTATTATAATTTTTTTAATTAATATACTATTTAGTAAAATAAAATAAATCTCTTAATTAAAAATGAATTATTATAATATATTAAAAAATAAGATATTGTTATAAACGAATTATGTGTTTATATTCTATTATTATAATATACTGTTATTATTTTCTTTAGGCTATTTTAAAATTAAAATTATTATTTACTGATTATTATAAAAATTATTATAATCGAATTATTATTTTAAAATCTGTTTATAAAAATTAGAAATATTAAAACGATTTTATTATAAAATCTGTTTATAATAGTCTTTTATTATGCCAAAAAATATATAAATCTGTTATCATTATTTTTGATTAATATACTTTTTTCAATATACTTATTATTATTATTATTATAGTTTTTTTAATTAATATACTAGTTAGTAAAATAAAATAAATTCGAATTATTAAAATAAATTTGTTTAAAACGTAAAACGATATAAAATGTTATTATCTAAAAATACGAATTAATTTAAAATAATGTGTTAATTAATTAATATTAATATTGTAATTATATTTGAATCATAGTTAATTGTTTAGTATATTATAAATTGTGTTGTGTTGTACTTATGAAAATAAAATTGGGGTTATATTTGCTATTATTAATTATATTTTGTTTATTTTAATAGTTAGAATCACTATATATTAATAAATAGTAGTTTGTAGTTATTATAATTTGTATATGAACGTGTATTGTTCTAATACACATATTACTATGTTGTAGTATATATTAAGAACATCGATCCAAAAAAAATGGATCGTAGTTGGATGTATGATCGAATGTATCCTGGTAGAGCTGGGTTGAAGAGACGTTTTGTTGAAGGAGTCGAAGAGTTTGTTCTTTTTGCTAAGTGTCAAAAAGAATTTGAGGAACAAGGTGGAATTAGATGTCCTTGCTCCAAATGTATATTTCGAGCTATAAAAAATGAAAGCGAGATTCGACTTGATTTGTACAATAATGGATTTAAGCCAAATTATTGGATATGGACCCGTCATGGCGAGGTAGCAGCTGGAGTTCCTGTTCCTGCGGTTGATAATGTTCCTGTCCAAGTAGAAGGTCGTACTTCAAGTCCAGTCGTAGTACCTGCCACATCTAGTAGCAATCCAACGACTACAGGATATGAGTTGTTTGATGTTGTTCAGCGAATGATATCTGATGCTGTCGGTGTAAATTTGAATTTCGAAGAACCAGAATATGATGCTGAAGAAGTTCCAAACGCGGAAGCTCAAAGGTTTTATATGTTTTTGAATGAGACAAATAAACCATTATTTGAAGGATCTAAAGACTCTAAATTATCAATGTGTGTTTGGTTGTTGGGTCTTAAGTCTCAATTTAATGTTGCAGAATTGTGCATGGAATATATGACTAAGATGATGTTAGATGCAACCCCAATTAGAGGATTTTTCCCACAGAGTTATTATGATGCTAAAAGATTGGTATCAAAACTTGGTTTAAAATCCTTAAGAATTGATTGTTGTGTTTCTGGTTGCATGATATATTATAACAATGAGTTTGGCATAAATGATGGAGAGTTGTTGGAATGCAAGTTTTGTCAAGAGCCACGGTATCGTGTCAGCAGAAAAGGGACAAGCAAAGGCAAACAAGTGCCAAGGAAAGCAATGTTCTATCTGTCGATTATACCAAGGCTGAAGAGGATGTTTACTTCAATGGAAACTGCGAGTAAAATGACGTGGCACTATGAAAATAGAAATAATTCTGGTGAATTACGTCAACCATCTGATGGTGAAACTTGGAAGCATTTTGATCGTGCACATCCAGATTTTGCCAATGATCCACGCAATGTTCGGCTTGGTTTGTGCTCTGATGGTTTCACTCCATATATTCAAGCGTCGGCAACACCGTATTCTTGTTGGCCAGTTATTGTTACCCCATACAACCTTCCTCCTGAAATGTGTATGTCTAAACCATACATGTTTTTAAATTCTATTATTCCAGGGCCATGTAGTCCAACAGCTGGTATTGACATATATTTGCAACCTTTGATTGATGACCTCAAAAGGTTGTGGAATGGTGTTTTAACTTATGATGCAGCACGTAGACAAAATTTTATGATGAGGGCGGCTTTAATGTGGACCATTAATGACTTTCCTGCTTATGGAATGTTGTCTGGATGGGAGACACATGGTAAGCTAGCGTGTCCGATTTGCATGGTTGACACAAAGGCTTTTACTCTTAAATATGGAGGAAAAACCTCATGGTTTGACTCGCATCGTAGGTTTTTACCTAGTGATCATCCATTTAGAAAGTCAAAATATGGATTCATCAAGGGGAATGTTGAAACAACTGAACCTCCTCGTAGGTTGACATCAGAAGAAGTTTGGAATAGTGTTATGGATATCCCTCCTGTGGAAGTTGTTGCAGGTGTTGTTTCTCGTCCAGATGGTTATGGAGTATGGCATAATTGGACAAAAAAAAGTATTTTTTGGGAACTTCCATATTGGAAAGATAATCTATTGAGACACAATCTCGATGTAATGCATATTGAAAAAAAATTTCTTTGATAACATATTTAACACTGTTATGAACGTGAAAGGTAAAACGAAAGACAATGAGAAGGCAGGGAAAGACGTAGATCATTACTGCAGGCGAAAGGATTTGTTGTTGGTTGAGCAAGCTAACGGTAAGACACTGAAACCCAAAGCCAATTATACTTTATCTACAGAGCATGCAAAAGCAGTTTATTAGTGGATTTCTGAGTTGAAAATGCCAGATGGTTATTCTTCCAATTTAGCAAGATGTTCTGATGTGGATAATGGGAGGTTACATGGGATGAAGAGCCATGATTGTCATGTCTTCATGGAGTGCTTACTTCCTACTGCCTTTAGTTCGTTGCCAACACATGTTTTGAATCCGCTCATTGAAATAAGTCAATACTTTAAGAATTTGTGTTCTGCAACGTTAAAAATGAATGATCTTACAAAAATGGAACAAGACATCCGAATTATCTTATGCAAGTTGGAGAGAATATTTCCGCCTGGTTTCTTTGATTCTATGGAGCATCTTCCTGTTCATCTTGCACATGAAGCTAAACTTGGCGGTCCTGTCCAATACAGATGGATGTATCCGTTTGAAAGGTCAGTTAATATATATATATATATATATATATATATATATATATATATATGTGTGTGTGTGTGTGTGTGTGTGAAAGAATATATATGAAAACTTGATTAGATCATGGATGATTAACATATAATTTTCTCTATCTAGGTTCATGGGTGATTCAAAAAGATCAGTTAAAAATAAAGCTAAAGTTGAAGGATCGATATGTTCTTCTTACTTACATCGTGAAACAACTCATTTTTGTTCTTATTACTACAAGAATGATTTTGCTCCTAGAAGTAGTCAAAATGAAACAGAAATTGAATGTCCAAGACATCCTTTAGCTTTGTCTGTCTTTTGTCTACCTGGCCGCCAGTCTGGAAAGGAATCAACTCACTGGCTAACAGAAGAAGAGTTAAACTCAGCCCATGTTCATATATTGATAAATTGTACTGAGGTCCAACCATTCATTGAGTATGTATTTCTCATCAACCTATATATATAGCTAGTTATCTTAATTAGTTAATTAGTTAATAAATTAAAGTAAACGCAGTTGTGTAACAATTAATAATGTGTTATTATAGGGAGTTTTTGTCATCAGATGAAGTAAATGAAGAGCAATCTTCTGCTCATATTCATGCACATTTTCCAATGTGGTTTAAGCAACGTTTGTATTCCCTCCCGCCAACTCCTATCAACCAACACCTGAGGAACTTATCTGACGACCCTCGAAGATGTGTTAAAGAATGGCATACATCTTTGTCAACGGATACAAATTTCACACCAAGGAATGGACAGAGGGCAGAGAAACAGTCAATAGTGGAGTTTGCATGAAGGGTGACACTGGGAGAGGCGAAGATGATTTCTATCGTGTGGTTGAACACATATATGAACTTGCGTACCCGTATCTAGATTATAATCAAAAGGTAGTGGTTTTTTATTGTAAATGGTTTGACCCGTCTGCTCGAGGAACAAAGTTTAATCCAAAGACAAATACAGTGGACATTAAAATGACTAGTAGATATTGACCGTATGATCCGTTCGTCATTGCACAAAATGTGAGACAAGTCTATTATGTCTCTTATCCATCAACACGGGTTGATCGGCGTGCTTGGTGTGTCGCAATTAAGACAAAACCAAGAGGTCGCATTGAGACAAATAATGACACAGTGGAAGATGTGCCATTTCAAATGGATGAAATGTCCAATGTAAATGAAGTGATTGGAGTTGAACCCATTACCCGTTTATGTGATGAGCCAAACACGGGTGACGAAGTTAATGATGATGAAGAAGATACCGATCATGAAGATGCTGCTAATCATGTCGGTGTATCAAGAATTCACTCATCTGATGATGATGGTGATTTTGAGAAAGAATGGGATTCTAATTAGAAGATCTTATTTGTAATTAATTAGATAATATATTACTAAGACGTCTTGTATGAAATAATATTTATTTTTCATGTATGTTATTCATCATTTATGTTATTCATTATTTATTTTATTCATTATATTATGTTATTCATCATTTATATATATATATATATAATATATACACACATACAGTCATGTCATCATCAGGAGCAGAAGGTAATGATCCACCTCATGATGATATTGTACCACCAAATGATAAAGGGAAAAAGGTTTCTACTTCTTTACGCGGGCGTCGTCGTCGTGTGACTTATGTTGTTGTTGATGGCCCTTTCGTACCTCCACCTCATACGGAGGATGGCAGTGGTCCTAGTACTATGGATCGCCCATTTGTGCCTCCACCCGGTACTGAGGAGCCCCCAACAGATGAGAATGGGATACGCACGTATAATATTAATAGGGAAGTGGTTGAGGTTACGCGCGATGGTCGTATCGTTGTGAAGGTTATTGGCGAGCAGTAAGTATTTATTAATTTATTAACGTTATTTGGTTGATTTATTAATTATAAATTATTCTCGTTTTAATTTATGTTTTTTATGTACAGGTTTGATCATGGGAGGATTGTATCGAGCACCATCACCGACATCATCCAGGCTAATTACACTAAAGCTTGGCTGAATTGGTCGGAGGTCAAAAAAGATGGGACATCAAAAATGTGGAATTAGTTCAGAGTAAGTTTTTTTTTACAATTACGGTCGATTTTCAATTTTTTAATTTTGTTCAATTGTTTAATTTGTTTTTACTAACAAGTTAATTAAATTTGTTTAAATAGGCAAAAATGGCAAGGCTCCCAGAGGAGTCGAGGTCTGTTGAGAGAGCATTCAACACAAGAGCTTCTCACCGCTTATCTTCAATGCTTCAGGAGCACCGTAATAGTCGTATTAAGCCGACGTGGATCGGTGATCCCCATTGGGCTGCACTCCAAAAGAAATGGGACGACCCTAAGTATGTTGAAAAATGTGAGAA
Organism: Astragalus glycyphyllos; assembly: GCA_963573325.1. NCBI lineage: Eukaryota > Viridiplantae > Streptophyta > Magnoliopsida > Fabales > Fabaceae > Astragalus > Astragalus glycyphyllos. The sequence goes on along the minus strand of OY754314.1, from coordinate 19,694,320 downwards.
AGCTAAAAAGAACCGTGCTTCAGAGAAAGGTGGCTGCATAAACACGGCTGGTTCTATCAATGCTGTTGAACACTTCAAACGCTTGGTAAATTTTTTAATTGATTAAATTTATATATACATACATATTTTATTAAATACTAATATATTAAATACTAATATATTATATATTAAATAATATTAACTATGTATATAGGAGGCCATCCTTAATCGACAACCTACTTTGGTTGAGTTACACCGTCAGATTCATATGCGAGAGGAGACGGGTGAGTATCCTGATGATCGACATAGGAATATTCAGGTAAATAAAGCTTATTATTTATATATTGTTTTTATTATATTATATTATATATTATATTCTATGTCTACATACTAATGGGGTAATTATTCATTTCTTGGTTGTTCCTATCAGGAAAACTTCCAGAAATGGCTGGCTGATCGAGCGGCATCACAGCAGAGTAGTGGCACCACTGACATTGATCAGGCTGAGGAGAGTCGAGCGGCTTTTAATGCTTGGCAGCAATCTGTTGGTCCAACCAAAGGTAGCCGGTTAGTAGGAGCTGGTGGTATTGGTCAGGCTGCTTTCCAAAACTCCATTATTCCGAATCTGAGGCCAACATCTTCAGAAAAAAGTACTGGTCGCTCTTATGTCCATTAATTTGCTCAGTGAATAATAGCCTGGTTTTTATTCCCTATTATTTCTCCCGACCTACCAATTTCTTTTGGCATCTCATCAATTTTAATTTCTTCTATATAGGTAAGCTGTTCTGGTTTTAATCTCCTAGGTGGTATCCATTCTACCAATCCATCAAAGATCTCTTTAAACTTAATCTTTTCTGGTTTAAATTTCATTGTATGGTGGCTCGGACTTATACCAAATATCGTTCTATAAGTAATTGAATAACAATGACTTCCTTGGGGCATTTCAAAATTTTCCAGCTTATGATATAGCACTAAAGCTTTGTCTAGATTTTTATCATTTATAGAGACACAAAATTTGGTTCATATTCAAAAATAATTTTTCCGAAATATAAATTTCCCATTACTGCTCCAAATAGTGCGTCTTGTATATTGTGTCTGACCCTCTCATCTATCAGATACATGCCTATAGGTGAACCTAGTTTTTCCTGGAAATATCCTTTTATCATAACCTGAACTTTTATCAAATCTACAACTTTCATCTTTTTCCTTCCATTTTTGTCCATATTTTTTAGTACTGAGTTTACTATCTCTTTTGTTATTAATGGAATTCTCCCCTTTTTCTTTGCTTTTCCTATTTCTATACTTGATTCATGAATTTTCTGGATTCTTACGGTCTGTCCTATATATTTACCAAATTTTTCTAAAAGATTTCTTGTTGGTTCTATGTCTAAGTCTAATCTTTTAATCTCTTCTAGTTTTTCGTATTCTTTAATATTAGAAAATTCTGTTATTTCTTCGGTTATTTGTTCTTCTTCTCTATTCATCATTATCACTTAATTTCTCGGAGTTTATACTAGCACTATAGAGGCTATATTCTGATTCTATGTCTGACTCTATAGGTTCAAAACCGTAATTATATATTTCATTCAAGATTTTTATGTTCTGCCTATTTCTCCTTGGACATTGGTTTGCATAATGACCTTCTTCCTTACAAATGAAACATGTGCACTTCTTAGGGTTTCTTTGCTTATTGCTTGGTTTACCAATTTTCGCTGCATTATGGGCTCGACCGAACTTATCATACCTTTCTCTTCTTTTAAAATATCTATGTTTATTATTGTATTTCTTAAAATTGGTTTTCTTAAATTTCCATTTTCTCTTTTTCTTATATGATTTATGACATCCATATTGTCCAATTTCGCTATTTGTTGGGCAACAAAATTGCCTCTTTTGGTATTTATAAATTTGTTTCTGTTCCTTAGCTTCTATACAATAATCTGTTAACCTTTTTCTAGCAAACCAAATTCTCGCTCCTAAGCTTGGTGTATCCATCTTTCGTTTTAGCATCTGTTCTGCAAAATCTCTTATTATCTTAGTTCTAAAAGGTTCGGGTAGTTTTTCATAGTACATTTTACCATAAAATTCATATTCAGGCGACGCCTCCCTAAACCTTGCTCTATAGAACCAATCTGTATATTCACATGTGTATTGGTCAAAGTAACACATATTACATATACTGATGTTCATCATGCCTTTTATAGCATTTTCTTTGTCTATAGCCCAAAGGGTTTCGGCTGTTATATTTGGATCATAATATCCCAAAAATTCTCTTCTTATTAAGTTTTCAAGATTGCTAAGGAATCTTATGATATTTTCCGATTCGTTTTTAAGGGTCTCATAACTATTTCCTAGGCTTTCGATAAATCTCTCTGCACTTCCTCGCATAGTTCTTCTCAAGAACTCCATTCCTTGTTCTTTTGTCATCCCCTCTTTACTTATTATTGCTCCATTTTCTTTTATCCACATCGTTATCATTTTTTCCCTATCCTCGACACAATCTAAATCTAGATAGATTCCGGTTGGGTTCAAAGCTTGTAGTTCTTTATCATATGGTACATATTTCATAGGGATATAATCACTTGTTTTCTTAATGTAATATTTCCTTCGGTCTATATTTTTCCTAACTGGGTTTGGCTGTTCTTCCTCATTTATTCTCCAATTTCTATTATGGTTAACAACACTACTTCCCGAATCTGAAGGCTGTCCTTGATTCACTACCACTGGTGAAGGAATATTTGGCTTTACATCGACACATTCGTTTTCTTCGTTAATATCTAAATCTTTTAACTTTTTAATGATTAGGTCTTCATATTCACTATCATTATCCATCTCTAAGTATTGGTCAATATTAACCTTTATATTTTCCTCTCTGTCTGGGGTCTCTATCTCTTCTTCCTTACCAATTTCATTTCCATATAAACCTAGTATTGTGGGTGATATATGCCCTTTATTTCTTACTATCATGTCTATAATTGATTTTTGCCTATCTTTGTTTGGTGTTGGGGGTCTTCCAATAATTTCTTGGATAAATTTTTTATCTGTTTCTTCTTGTAACAAGATGTTGGTTATTTCTAGTTTTTTCTTAATTATTTCTAATTGGTCATTTAGAAATTCTAGCTTATCGTTGTTCATTAGCTTTATGAAAAACTGTCCACTTTTATCTTGTTCTAGACTGGCTATCTCATCCCGGAGTATTTTTATTCTGTCCATCCTATATCTTTTGTAACATAGTATTGATCTGTTCTAAAATCGCTTTCTGACTTTCATTTTTTTCTACTTCGAGTTGTCTCATTATACTAGTTTCTATCTGTGTCTTATAATGTATAAGGCAGTTTTCTAATTGTATGATTCCTATTGATGTATAATCATATATGTCATTTCCATCTATTTCGTTACGGGGTAGGTTTAATCCTTTTAATTTATCATGATTGGCTATTGATGCGTCTGAACTACTAGCTTCATTTTTTAATTCCTGTTTTCCTTTTCTGATCTTGTCCTGCTCTGATACCATATAGGTACATTTACAAATACAGCCGCATACGAGCTTTTAACAATTATGATTTGAACAATAACAATGATCTACGCATATTCTTACTCGGTTTTTCAATATTTCTTCTTTCCTAGTTATCAATCTCTCTATGGCTTCTAAGATATCTTTTTTCCGTTCTTCTATAAATTTCGTATCTTCAATCATATAGGTGATCATCTCTATAATCTCATCATACCCTTCGAACCTCCTAGTAAATTTATTTCCTAAGTCTTCTTGATTACCATGATTTTCTCTATCGTACTCTTCTATGTAGTCTTCATACTCTTGTTGGTCTAAACTTATTCCACTTGCATCATATTTTTCTACATATTCTTCAATTTCCGATTGTGTTGGTGATGTCATTTTAGCTAAAGGTTTCTTACTCTCCGTTTTTAAGTTACTATGATTCTGTTTACAGCGGTTCCTACCTAAAACAGCAGAGAGTATATTTAGAGGAAGTTAATGGGCCTTACCACGCTTCTCAGTGATACGAGCTTGCCTTCTTCTTCAACACCTTAATACGCCTAACCGGCTTCCGATCGGTGGATTGGGGATCTCGGGCTCTCCGTCACTTCTAGTGAAACGCTCTGGCCTGTAACTTCTTCGAGTGATATACACACTCCTGTTTAACTAGGGAAACATGAAGGAACATAGACTAAACGGATTTCAGAAACTCTGGAATTTAGTTAATATATCATGGTTTTACACAGATGGTAGGAGATATTTTTTTTTCCTCGTTCCTATTTCATAGCAGGAGATGGGTTTTTATAATCCCATTTAGAACTTAACTATGGTACAATACTAACTTAACTATGGTACAATACAAACTTGGGTTACTTTTTATCTTGGAGGAATCTACTTTTCCTTGTCGGCTTCTTCTGCTTTTCCTTTTCTTCTGGATTTCTTTGTCGGTAATCTTTTTTTCACATATTTTCTGGTCGGCCACTTTCTCTACAGTGAATACACTTGTGGCTTCCATTTGTCTTTTCAACCTTGCAAAACTGCCGATGTGTCTCCAGCTGTCCTGGAAAGGTATTCTTCTCGATCTTTTGAGTAAAAAGCTGAAGTGTCCTGAGTGTTCCTGGTTGCTGATCATTATCTTTTTTGCAGATTACTATGGCCTTATCTGTCATGGAATAACTCCAAAATTTTCCTGGTCATATGTCTGCTTCATCATCATCAACAATACATGGAACCCTAGTGCTCTCCTTCGAGTGATCCATTCTTCATCTATCTATGGGACTTCTTCTTTAGTAGTGTATTCTTGGGCTCCAATTTCTTCGCCATTTAATGTTCCTATCTTGACAAAATACATTGCATCTCCTTCTTGATCAGAACTGGCTGTATAAATCTTGGTGAAATTTGTTTTTTGAGGGTTTACTCCCTTTATATATCCTTTAATTCCCATTAAAATGGGTTCAGGGAAATATTTAAGCTTAGATAAATCATTCTTGGGGTCAATATATATTGAATCGATAAAACCGAACCTTAAGGGATCGGTGAGAAGTGTGACATCTTCCCAATCATCTAGGATTATCATAATTCTTGGATATATACCCTTGTATTCAATGATATAATTATCAAGGTTTCTTGGGTTTCCTTGGTACATAAAATTGACCAGAGACTGGTAGATTTCTCTAAACTTGTCAACTGGTTACTTGGCAGGGGATTTAATTAACTTGTTCTTAAAAGAATCTTTCACAAATTTTAACTCTTAATCCCTTCTTTTTCTTTTCCTAAAAAACTAGATGAGCCTGGATCTTTTAAAGGATAATTCTTTGGTGACTCTGGGTACTGACAAATGTTAAGAACTTGCAGTATGTCATTTTTAGTTTGGACAAAATAGTTGTAAAAGGCTTCCAATTTGTTATCTATTTTGGAAAATTGTTCATCAACTTCACATGCCATGAGGTGAAATTGTTTGTTCACTTCTTCAAGCTTAGGTAAAATGATCTTGGCTTTATCGTCTTGGAGTTGACTATCCATTTGGCCTGGACAGGTGATCTGCAAAACAATTGTTAGTTCCTTTTATATAAATAACCTTAAAAGTGAAAGGACTAATTCGCATCTGCCATCTAATTCTTCTTCGGTTAACAATATTGTCTTTTATTTTATTTTCTAAGAAGGCTTTGACCTGAGTATTATCTGTTTTGACAATGAATTCTTTCCTGGCTAGCCAGATTTTAAAAGTCTCTATGGCTCGGATTACTGCTAGTACTTCCTTTTCGTTAATATCATAATTTAATTCTGCTCCCTTAAATGTTCCTGAAGTGTATCTGAGGATCAAATTATCACCTTGCCGCCTTAGGACTGCTCCCCAGTATTTATCTGACGCGTCTGTCTCAATATATAGATTATCTTCTTCCCTTGGTAGAGGGAGCTTTTCTAAGGTTTTTACCTTATTTTTAATAGACTTTACCCATTCGGTGTCTTCTTCGGTCCATTCAAATTTTTGATCTTTCCTTATCTTAGTTTGTAATTTACTTTTTAACTTAGCGCAATCTTTGATAAATTGTGAAGCATAGTTTATATGTCCCAAAAATGATTGGACTTGCTTTAGGTTTTCTAGTTTATCAGGGAAATCTAAAATCTTTTCTAAAATATGTGGTTGGAGTTCTATGACTCCCTTATCAATTATTAAACCTAAATAACTTATTTTTTCTTTTGCTATCTCAGCTTTCTTCTTGCTTAATACCAAACCGTTTTCGTATGCTTTAGTGGCAAAAATAAATAAGTGTTTATTATGTTCATTAATATCTTGGCTGAAGATTAGTATGTCATCAATATAGACAATTATAAACGGATAACATTCTTTATAGATCTTGTCTAACCTTTCTTGGAATATTCCTGGGCTTGTCTTTAATCCCATTGGCAGAACATTCCACTCATATCTGCCTTGGGGTGTACTGAAAGCTGCACAAGCTTTACTTTCTTCTTCTAAGAGTATTTGATAAAAGCCTGACTTTAAGTCGAACTTTGAAAATATTCTTCCTTCCTTAATTTTCTCATATATCATATCCTTTCTAGGTAAAGGATAAGGATAATCCTTTACATTTTTATTTAAGGGTTTATAATTTATTACCATTCTTGGTTCTCCTCGCTTAATCTCATTATGTTTCCTTACAAGAAAGCTGGCAAAGTTGTAAGCACTCCTAGTTTCTCTTATTAAATTATATCTCAAATGCTTGTCAATTATATTCTTGTAATCTTTTTCGTCTTCTTTTGTGTAAATCATGGGTTTTTCACATATATGCTTGTCGGTTATCAGTTCGATCTTAGCATAATACTGCTTTCTTTTAGAAAAGGCTTGGGGATCCTCTTCGTAACATTCATCCAGAATTTTCAGAATCTTTTCTTTTACTAAAGCTTGGTTTTCTTGGTTTACAGAATCTTTTCTATACGTATACTTTTTTATAAAGGAAAGAAATACATAATTTTATAAAACAATTTTGGTCAAAAGAAAAATTATTAAACGGCCAAAATTAAATTTCTATTTATTTGCCTCTTTAGGGAAGTTTGTATATGGGAAAAGTTTTAAAGATAATCTGAATATTTGATTCTTATTTATAATTTGAGAATTAATTAAAATAATTTATTAAGGTCTTTTTTTTTTAATTTTTACAGCCATTTTATAACAGATAAATTAGATAGATAGGTGAGCATTCACTTAAAAATATTTTCTCTTTGCATTGTTTACCTTTTGAAAATAGGTATCTTATGGGTGCAAGGAAATAAACCTATTCATGTCATATTTTTGTTATAATTCTTGTATCATATCAAGAGAGGCATCATGTTTCGAAAATGCTGCAACACTCTAATTTTAAAATGGTTTTAAAATGAAAAAATATACTCGTGTTTTTAAAAAGCGTGAAGAGTACTTTTCCAAATTAACTTTATATTTAGAGTTGAGTTCATGTATTAGCACTCAAAAAGTCGGGGTGTTACAGCAGCGACATCGAGTAAGTGTGGGGTCGACATCCTCATAGAAACACGAAGGTGACAAGGGATGTAGACCAAAATCCCATGGGGGGCAAAGGAATATTGGGGTTATGGGGAAGTTCCAGGGTAGATAACATAATCATTTCATAGATCCCCTAGGTTTTCCAAGTGTCGTCGTTCGCTTCATCCATTCTTAGGGGACTATTTTTAGCCCAAAGACAAATTTCGGCCACCTCCCGATCTCATGCGGTATTGCTTCCCCGGTGAACCATTAACATGTGAATGGCTTGCTACTTGTAGTTTATTTGGGATTAAAGCAGTGTTAAAAGGTAACATACGCTTGGTTGGCATTAAAAGTGAAAGGGCGAAAGGAGACTACGATCCCAGCAACAGATAAGATGTCAAATGGTACCAGGGTGCAGGGGAGGTGGAGCACCTTCAAATCATTTTCGCGTTGCCAAGGCTCTCCGTCTTGTCAGCTAAATGACAATGCAAAAATGGGGGGGGGGGGGGGGGGGGGGGGGGGGGGAGTCGAGGAGCTCATATATATGTAACAACAGGGAAGGAAGTGTGCCTCATGGAGCTAAAACTCATCTCATTCCCTTCATTTTCCATGTCGTTTCTAGTAAAAAGGGATTGAGTGATATGTGCTGGACCAATGGCTCCCCACAAGGAGAAGACATCAATGACGGGGAAGCTAAGTTATGTTTAAACTAGCTAGGGACATTAGTGGAAGAAGTTTGTTGAGGAAGCCAAGAAATAGTTAGGAATAGTGAATTTGGCAAGAAAGCCTAGGAGAATGCCCTTAAGGAGCAAATACGGGGTAGGATGCCAAAAATATGGTGATACTTGCTAAGCAGCAGTAACTCGGCCAAGGGAAGAAAATCTATATTCCAATATTGCATTTACTTTGTTAATAAAGAAAAAATTACATACCTTTTCCATCTCTCCGTTCTTGCATTTACGGGGTCCTATGAAGTGAGAAGAATGAATAAAAAAGTTGATTATAAAGGAATCATCTGATAAAGGGAGCGCTTGTCGGAATAAATACAAAATTGAATATGTACCTAGAAACTCGAAATGAAGTATTAGTTCATGATAAAGATAAAAACCTAACTTAAGTCTGAGACAAATTGGGAAAAAGAATATGAAGAAGACATAGATGAAGAAGAATTAAAAATCATGAATTTAGTCATTCAGATGCAAAATCATTAAACTGAGGCAACATCTTAATGAGAAGGAAGAGAATGGATCTTACTTGCAATTGTGAGTCCAAGTCACTCAGGCTACAGATCTGCAGATGGAGGCGCTGATGGAGAGAGATGACAAGTGCAAACAACGAGGACTTTTGAGAGAAGGAGAAAGGGTTGTTGCGAAGGAAGTAGGGTGTATGGATGATTGGTGCATTTGAGCGGATATATAATTGAGAAAATTAGTGTTTTTTGATGATAATATTAGTCAAATATATACTTTTACAAAATTGGAAAAACTAAAATTATTTTTTTAAAGAAAAATAAATCTAATAAAATATTTATACATAGCGTTATTTTAATTGAAAAAGGGGACACACGTCGTTCTTTTCGCCTATACGTATACTTTTTTATAAGGGAAAGAAATGCATAATTTTATAAAACAATTTTGGTCAAAAGAAAAATTATTAAACGGCCAAAATTAAATTTCTATTTATTTGCCTCTTTAGGGAAGTGTGTATATGGGAAAAATTTTAAAGATAATCTGAATATTTGATTCTTATTTATAATTTGAGAATTAATTAAAATCATTTATTACGGTCTTTTTTTTAATTTTTACAGCCATTTTTTAACAAATAAATTAGATAGGTGAGCATTCACTTAAAAATATTTTGTCCTTGCATTGTACACCTTTTGAAAATAGGTATCTTATGGGTGCAAGGAAATAAACCTATTCATGTCATATTTTTGTTATAATTATTGTAATATCAAGAGAGGCATCATGTTTCGAAAATGCTGCAATACGCTAATTTTAAAATGGTTTTAAAAAGAAAAAATATACTCGTGTTTTTAAAAAGCGTGAAGAGTACTTTTCCAAATTAACTTTATATTTAGAGTTGAGTTCATGTATTAGCACTCAAAAAGTCGGGGTGTTACAGCAGCGACATCGAGTAAGTGTGGGAGGTGGAGCACCTTCAAATCATTTTCGCGTTGCCAAGGCTCTCCGTCTTGTCAGCTAAATAAGAATGCAAAAATGGGGGGTGGGGGGGGGGGGGGGGGGGGGGGGGGGGGGGGTGTTCCTAAAATCTGCTAAGTTGTTGGCAGAGGAAGAACCGGACCGGGGGATAGTTCCTTCTAAGGCAGAATGGGTCAAGGCCCTCATATACATATATAACAACAGGGAAGGCAGTGTGCCTCATGGAGCTAAAACTCATCTCATTCCCTTCATTTTCCATGTCGTTTCTAGTAAGAGAAACCGCTTAGCATTGGGTGGCAGCCGTGATGAAATATAGTAAATTGAGCTATATGTGTTGGACCAATGGCTCCCCACAAGGAGAAAACATCAATGACGAGGAAGCTAAGTTATGTTTAAACTAGCAAGGGACATTAGTGGAAGAAGTTTGCTGAGGAAGGCAACAAATAGTTAGGAATAGTGAATTTGGCAAGAAAGCCTAGGAGAATGCGCTTAAGGAGCAAATATGGGGTAGGATGCCAAAAATATGGTGATACTTGCTAAGCAACAGTAACTCGGCCAACGGAAGAATCGACCACGGGATGCCTCAATTGATAACCTAGGTGCCGAGGAAGGAACATATGCATAGGTAATATGAGATTACCGAGGTGAAAGAGGTTCCCTAGGGAGCAAATATTCAATGCACGTAGATACTTTGGATCAATCAAATAGTCAAGAGCAGCTTGAATAGGCGCTGCATAAATAGGAGCGAAGTCATTTGGACTCCACTCTCTATGTGAGTGGACGTTGGGGAGTAGAGTTCCTAGAATCTAGGGCGCATTGCGCCAAACTGTATGTTGGTTTTAGCCGATCAAACAGTATGAGATATTGCCTAGTATCGTGGCCAATAGAGACCCTTGTGTGTGTGAATGTGTGTCTATATATATATATATATATGTATATATGTGTGTGTTAGCAGACTTGTACATTTGTAAAATATACATCAAATCAATAAATTTTTACATTTTTATAAGTCTTTTACAATCTTTACTTTACCTGTTTTAGTTTATCTATAGATAGTCTTTCACGTCCCTCTCAGCTAACTTGACAACTCTTTTGAGGAATTATGGAACTAGTAGCTACGAAACATAGTTCCTTCTTTAGGGGTATCCCATGAAGAACAAGGAATCAAAGGTTCAAGCTGTTAGCCGATCCACGATTGAACGAGAATTTGACAACATCCTCTTTTTAAATCCTTATATTTAAAGTTGCCAAGATCCCTTTTCAACACTTCATGTTGCTGCAGCAAGCGTTTCTACACTAAGCTTTCAATGGCAGAAAGAAAGTTACATTCAGTAATGTTGGTGTTGTCTTCTTGATATTTAATACCATTGAGTACATTGAATTTAATCTATTGGTCACTGTGGACATCAATCAAGGTTCTACCTGTAGCAAAAATTGGTCTTCCAAGGATTTTTTTTGACAATGTCTTCCAAGGATTATTGGCACATAATTATCCTCTTCAAAATCAAGTATTATAAAATCCGTAAGGAAAAAAAATCCACCTTAATTAAGGTCTTTCCTCACTGATAACTCACAGAAATGTGAGTTATTTATATCCGAGACAAACAAGAATTACCTTTGTCTTAGAGTAATTAGTGTGAATAAATGTATAAACTGTGCATAATTAGTTAAAGTGTCATTAATTGTTAAAAATGTTAAGTTGGGCACTCAAGTGCCATTTTTATGAGATTTAACTTCTGTGCTAGTGTGCAGGATGTTTAGTTAGTTCAGTCCTGTGGTTAGTGGTATGGTAGCATTGTGACAGACAGCTGGTGAAGGATACGAATTTAAAGGCATCTCAGGTGGTATAAGCAAGAAAGAGGTGTTTTGTCTTTAGTGAAAAAGGCATCTTGGAATCTGTGCGTTAGTGGGCTGCTAAAAGACAAAATGTCCTTGTAATTAGGGCTGGCAGCAGCTAGCAGTGTGGCACGGAAAGAGAGGCCCAATGGTACTTTGAAAGAGAAGAAGTATAAATAGGTACTTTACATTAAAAGTGCACACAACTTCAGCCTCCACTGTTCCCTAGGTCAGAGAGTACACACCCATCCTCCAATTCACTATTCCATCATCTTCCCCAACCATCCTTCCTCCATTTTAAGTGCTGAAACTCCATTTCAGAAGCTGGAAATTCAGAATCTGCAGCACAGATCTTCAACTGCACAACACAAGAATTCAAGAGTAGAGCTACAGCACCTGAAGCTTACTTTGAGCTTTATTTAGTTTGTATACCTCTGTATTTTCTTGTGTACTATGTTTTCAGTGCTGTTACTGTTTTGATGGCTTCATTTATGGTAGTTAGATACTGTTTTATCATGTTTAAGCTCATTATGAGCTAAATCTCTTTGTAGTCAGGACTATGGTGATGTAATTAAGATCTGGTGATGTTTAATGTCATTAATGCTTGATGCTTCATTAATTCGTGTGAGTTAATGCTATACATCCATTTTGAACTTGATCAATTTAATTTGGGTAATGTGCTTTTATTTTTTGAAAGAAATTTAAGTGCGGATTTCAGGAATTATTATGGTTTGAACAGTTATAGGAATATTACCCTTTCCTAGTGAAGAATAGGAATATGAAGCTAGGGCCATAGTGTGATCTGAAACATGCTTTTGAACCTACGAAATGAATCTCAATGGGAGCTTAGGAATAAGGAAACCTTGACAACATTTCGTTCACAGTGATAGGAATATCCATTTTCATTCTGAACTCTGAATGCTATCAAAGCACTAATCACAGCTAGCATTGCATCATTAGTGATTAATTATTGATCCTCGTGTTGGCTAACCCATCTATCTGATTTTACCCCAATACTTTACTGTTTTACTGCCTTAAATCATTTATTTTATCCTTGCACATCAATGAATTTTTACCATGCTTTTATTGTTACTTTTTACTCATTAATCCAAGTGCCAGCAAGTAGAATTAGCTATTAAATCTCAATCCTCGGGGAACGATCTTTACTTATTATTTTATTACTTGTTAGACTGTGTATACTTGCACACATTTTTGCACAACAAGTTTTTGGCGCCGTTGCCGGGGATTGATTGATTTAATTTCTAAATCTTAGTTAGTACTTGCTTTAGTGAGTTTTTGCTTCTTACCTTTGTGTTGTAAATTTCAGTTTTGAGAGATTTGTATGCACAGACATCAAGAACCTGAATATCCATTGGATCTTGAAATTGAAAGAACAGCAAGGAGGTTGAGAAGAGAGGCTAGAGAGAGACTTGAAGCAGAAAGAGCTGCTCAAATGGCAGAACCAGAAAAAGTGATACCAGCCGTTGCAGGACCCATTCCTCTGATTCAAGTGGATCCTGAAGGACATGCAATTGTGGTGCATGCTCCCAACAACATTGAAATGACTAATGACAACGAGAGGCCAATGAGGGATTATGCTGTGTTTGATCCCACTACTATGGATACTGGCATTGTGACACCTGCTATTAATGCTGCCCATTTTGAATTCAAACCTATGATGTTTCCGATGCTGCAAACAATGAGGAAATTTACTGGAGGAGCAACTGAAGACCCTCACTTGCATCTAAGAAAATATCTAGATGTGTGCAGTAATTTTAAGATGCCAGGGGTAACTAAGGATGCTTTCAGGCTAAGGCTATTTCCTTACTCATTGAAGGATAGAGCCAATGCTTGGTTGAATGCTCTGCAGCCCAATTCTGTGGATAGCTGGAACAAAATGGCTGAGAAATTCTTAGTCAAATACTTCCCTCCTGTCAAGAATGCTAGAATGAGGAATGATATCACATCTTTCACGCAACAAGAAGATGAGTCCTTATATGAAGCCTGGGAGAGATTCAAGGAAGTGCTCGAAAAATGTTCACATCATAGCATTCCCCTTGCTATCCAACTGGAGACATTCTACAATGGTCTAGTTCCTCAATCTAAGCTGATGTTAGATGCCTCTGCAGGAGGTGCTATTCTGAATCATTCCTATAATGAAGTCTATGATTTGGTTGAGACAATTGCTACCAACAGTTATCAATGGCCTACTGCCAGAGTTAGTGCTGCTAAAAAAGTTGCTGGAATTCATGAAGTGTCTGAGGTGACAGCATTGTCTGCACAAGTTTCTTCCCTCACCAACATGCTCAAAGGTTTACGTACTGCTCATGCAGCACCTGCTGCTACTGTTGTTGCTGCTTCTGCATCCGTAGAGACAGCACCTGCAGAAAAATCTGGTGCACCTAATTGTGTGTATTGCAATGGAGGACATTTGTTTGAGGAGTGCCCAGGGAACCCTTTTTCTGTTAACTACATTAGGAATTTCAACAAGAAAAATAACCCTTATTCCAACACATACAATCCAAGGTGGAGGAGCCATCCTAACTTCTCATGGAGAGACAAAGGAGAAACTGCTGCAACACCTGCTCAAGCTAAACCTGCTACACCACCAGGATTCCCAGCACAACCTACTCTCAAGCCCACTGCTGACAACTCTTTGACTGAGGCACTCAAAGCATTCATGAATGAAACCAAAGCCCAGTACCAAAGCAAAGGAGCTGCCATCAAAAATTTAGAAAATCAAATTGGTCAAATTGCAACTGCAATTTCAGCTAGACCAAGTGGAACTTTGTCAAGCACTACTGAACCTGCAAATCCATTTGGTAATGAGCAAGTTAAGGCCATCACACTTAGAAGTGGTAAGGAAACTGCTGCCTTGCCCAAGACAACTGATGTAGGTGCTGTTCCTAGTGCTGCCAACACTGTTACAAAGCCTGTTGAAGTGCAATCTGATGCTACAACAGATGCTGCAACTCCAGCAGAAAAATTTCCTCAAAAGTTTATTTCTGAGAGACCTCCTCCTCCCTTTCCTCAAAGGTTGAAGAAGGCTAATCAAGATAAACAATTTGGGAAATTCATGGAGATCCTCAAGCAGCTCCACAGAAACATTCCATTAGTGGATGCTTGCAACAAATGCCAAATTACACCAAGTTTATGAAAGATGTTTTAGCAAAAAGAAAAAGACTTGGTGAGTTTGAAACTGTGGCCATGACTCAAGAAACTAGTATGCTGCTACAGAGTAAGGTTCCCCAGAAATTGAAAGATCTAGGTAGTTTTACAATTCCTTGTTCCATTGGAGGAAATTACTGTGGTAGAGCTTTGGGTGATTTGGGTGCAAGCATTAACTTGATGCCCAAATCTATTTTTCAAAAGCTTGGTATTGGTGAAGCAAGACCTACCACAGTAACTCTTTCATTGGCTGATAGATCAACTGTTTATCCTGAAGGTAAAGTTGAAGATGTTTTGATTAAAGTTGATAAATTTGTATTTCCTGTGGATTTTATAATACTTGATTTTGAGGCTGACAAAGATGTGCCAATTATCCTTGGAAGACCATTTTTGGCCACAGGTAGGACTTTGATTGATGTTCACAAAGGGGAGCCGACTATGAGAGTCAATGACCAGGAAGTCACATTCAATGTGCTCAATGCTATGAAATATCCAGAAGACAACACTAGCAATGCAGAGTGAAACTTTGTTTCTGATATTGACAGCCTAGTGCAGAGACAGTTGCTACAGCAGCATGATGTACTGAAACAAGAGCTTGGGCATTTGAAGTTGAAAGATTTGAAGAAGGAGGGGCTGGCATAGCTCAACGTAGAAAAGCAAGAAGTTCAAAGATGGGCTAAAAGGTATGAATCTCTGGAGCTTACCTCTGAAAGCTTCAAGGATAACATACCTTCCATTGAGAAGCCGCCTAAGCTTGAATTGAAGCAACTCCCCCCTCACTTGAAGTATGCTTATTTGGGGAGTGAAGATAGTCTCCCTATGATTATATATTGCTGCTGAGCTAAGTGCTACCCAAGAAGAGGAATTGCTTGGTATTCTGAGAAAGCACAAGAAAGCTATTGGTTGGCAATTCTCTGACATTAAAGGGTTAAGTCCCACTTTGTGCATGCATAGAATCAGTTTGGAAGAAAACTCCAAAAATAGCATTGAGGCATAGAGGAGATTAAACCCAATAATGAAGGAGGTTGTCAGGAAGGAAATCATCAAATAGCTTGATGCTGGTATCATTTATCCTGTTGCTGACAGCACTTGGGTTAGTCCAGTTCAGTGTGTTCCAAAAAGAGGAGGAGTCACTGTGGTTCAGAATGAGAAGAATGAATTGATTCCTACCAGGACTGTCACTGGTTGGAGAATTTGTATGGACTACAGGAAACTCAACAAAGTCACCAAGAAGGATCACTTTCCTCTCCCTTTTATCGATCAAATGTTAGACAGACTTGCAGGGAAGGAGTTTTACTGTTTTCATGATGGTTACTCAGGTTACAATTAGATTGCTATTGCCCCAGAGGATCAAGAAAAAACCACATTAACCTGTCCTTAAGGAACCTTTGCCTTTAGAAGGATGCCATTTGGGTTATGCAATGCTCCTGCTACTTTTCAAAGGTGCATGATGGCCATCTTTTCTGATTTCATTGAAAAATCTATGGAGGTATTCATGGATGATTTTTCTGTCTTTGGAGAGAATTTTCAATCATGATTACTGAATCTGGAAGATATTCTGAGAAGATGTGAAGAAACAAATTTGGTCATCAATTGGGAGAAATGCCCTTTCATGGTTCAAGAAGGCATTGTCTTAGGGCACAAAATTTTAAAGAAGGGAATCCAGGTAGACAAAGCTAAAGTTGAAGTGATTGAGAAGCTACCACCTCCCACATCAGTTAAAGGAATCAGAAGTTTCTTTGGACATGCTGGATTCTATAGAAGATTCATCAAAGACTTCTCAAAAATTTCTAAGCCTTTGTGTATGCTACTGTAGCATGACACTGTCTTTGAATTTGATGATAAATGTCTGGCAGCATTCAATACACTCAAGGAAGCACTGGTGACAGCACCTGTTATTGTAGCTCCAGATTGGAGTAAACCATTTGAACTGATGTGTGATGCTAGTGACTATGCTATAGGAGTTGTACTTGGCCAAAGACAAGGCAAAGTGTTTCATTCAATACACTATGCTAGCAAAACTCTTGTAGATGCTCAATTGATTTATACAACTACTGAAAAAGAATTGCTAGCAGTAGTGTTTGCCTTTAACAAGTTCAGATCCTATCTTGTAGGAGTTAAGGTGGTGGTGTACACTGACCATTCTGCTATCAAATACCTCATTGCCAAGAAAGATGCTAAACCAAGGTTGATTAGATGGGTGCTACTGTTGCAACAGTTTGATCTTGAAATCAGAGATAAGAAGGGAGTGGAAAATCAAGTTGCTGATCATTTATCAAGAATTCTTGATGCTAATCCTCTCTCTTTTGACTCTGAATTCAAAGAAAAGTTTCCTGATGAGTAGTTGCTAGCAATAACAGCAACTGTCAATGCTACAAGTTCTGCAGCAAAGGTGCTTTGGTATGCTGATTATGTGAATTACTTGGTTAGCAATGTGATTCCGGAAGATTTTAATTCACAACAGAGAAAAAGGTTCTTTCATCAAGCCAAGCAATACTTCTGGGATGAACCTTTTCTCTACAAGAAGTGTCTTGATCAATTGCTCAGAAGATGTGCTACCAATGAAGAGATAAATGACATCCTGCAGCACTGCCATTCTTCACCTTTTGGAGGACACTTTGGAGGTGCTTGAACTGCTGCAAAGGTTTTTCAAACATGTTATTTCTGGCCCTCTATTTTTAAAGATGCACATGAATTTGCTAGGAACTGCGATAGATGCCAAAGAGTTGGAAACATTTCAAACAGACATGAAATGCCTTGAAACAATATTTTAGAAACTGAATTGTTCGATGTTTGGGGCATTGATTTTATGGGACCATTCCCACCTTCCTTTGGTAATCTATACATTCTGGTAGCAGTAGATTATGTGTCTAAGTGGATTGAAGCAGTTGCTCTTCCCACTAATGATGCTAAGGTTGTGCTTAAGTTTCTTCAAAAGAACATTTTTACAAGGTTTACAAGGTTTGGCACACCTAGAGTTATCATTAGTGATGAAGGTACTCACTTTTGTAACAAACTGATGGATGGCATGTTGGCTAAATATGGAGTGAAACATAAGGTTGCCACAACATACCATCCACAAACAAGTGGTCAAGCTGAACTCTCTAACAGGGAAATCAAGAGAATTTTAGAAAAAATGGTTAATCCTTCAAGGAAAGACTGGTCTAATCATTTGGATGATGCTCTTTGGGCATATAGAACAGCTTTCAAAACACCTCTTGGCATGTCCCCTTATAGATTAGTTTTTGGTAAGGCTTGTCACTTGCCCATTGAGTTGCAACACAAAGCTTTTTGGGCAATTAAGAAGCTAAATTTTGATTTACAACAAGCTGGTAGAGCCAGAATGTTGCAACTCAATGAGCTTGAGGAATTAAGACATTTTTCTTATGAAAATTCTGAATTGTACAAGAAAAATACAAAAGCTTGGCATGATGCTAAGATTCAGAAAAGAGAACTCATGAAAGGTGACAGAGTTTTATTGTTTAACTCTAGATTGAAACTATTCCCAGGAAAGTTGAAATCTAGATGGTCTGGACCATTCACAATTCTTAAAGTTTACCCTTATGGGGCTGTGGATTTAAAGAATGAATCAAATGGAAATGAATTTAAAGTGAATGGGCAGAGAGTTAAACTCTATTTAGGTGAGCCTGTGCCTAGCACAAAGGCATCCACCTCCTTGAGTGACTCTCCTTGAAAAATGTTTTTTAGTCAGGCTGAGGACTCTTAAACCAAGCGCTACTGGGAGGCAACCCAGAGGTTAACTTTTCTTGTTTTAGTGTTTATTATGAGTTTCAGGAATAAATATGTGTGATTGATGCTGGGGTTGACTTGGTTATTCAGTGATATTTGAAAAAATTTGGGTGCTCTGTTCTGATAGCATTGATTTGTACATGGTAGCACTGAAGGGTGCCTTGTCAAAACGGGAAATTTAAATGAAAGTTTTAAAATTTTGAAAAAGGAGAAAAAGTGATGCGCTGGCACTAAAAACGCACCTTCGCGCGCAAAGAGCAGTTGTGCTCAGAGATACGCGTGCGTCAACAACAGCTCATGGTCTTATCATCCGCACCCACCATCATGACATTCTCTCTCTCACCACTCCACTCACACAAACGCCTCACCTTCTATTAACCTCCCTTAACTTCTCTCTTCACCCCATAACCGTAAACACAAACCCCAAAACTCTATAGCGCCATTTTTCTCTCACTAGCATTTACCCTAAAACCGTTCACTAGCATCCTTTATAAAAACCACTCCTTTCATTCACTCATCACCACACGTTACCTGCGCCATTGTTCAACCGAAAGCTTCCTTAGCATTCATCTTGCTTAAAAAGCTCGTACCTTTCCAAACCCTACCTTTCCAATGGCTCCCAAAAACAAGTCACCAAGCTCAAAAAGCCAGAAATCAAAGCCTAAGCAAGTTCCTGATGAGATTCTCAATCGATTGCCAAGAAAATACGCTCGTGACCTTTTTAAAAATCACACACAGTACCGTAACCCTCTTCCTGAGCGAGGCATTTCACCCAAATGCATCACTCCAGGCATCCAAGAGCTCTTTGAGGGAGTTCAATGGGACAAACTCATGAAGCATCCTCCGTTCGTCCTCCCTACCCTAACTCGCGAGTTCTACACGGGAGTACCAGAGAAAATCAAAGGAAGGCCTGAGCCAACATTCTCAGTGGTGCGCTGAAGAATGGTGTCGTTTGCTATTGAGAAGATAAACGAAGTGCTGGGATTGCCGAATGTCGATGAAGGCATTGACGACTTGATGGCTGCTGCTACTGACAGGGACCTTGCCAGAATGCTGAAGGTTCTCTGTTTGCCTAAAACAGAGTGGGTGAGAGAAGACTCTAATGTCTTCAAAGTGAAAAAAACCAATTTGAAGCCGTTCTTCAAGTCCCTTTCTCTGTGGATCATGATTACTTTGATGCCCACAACTCATAACTTCTACTGGCACAAGGAAATGATGTTCCTGCTGGATGTGTTCATGTCGCATAAGAAGGTCAATGTGGAGAGGCTGATAGAGAGAGAAATCCTAATCTATGCAAGAAGGAATGTGGGTAGTCTATTTTACCCAAATCTGATTCGGTTGCTGTGTAAAGCTAAGGATGTGCCCCGTTTTGATCAAGATGAAGATGACTTCGTGCTTGACCCTGAAGTTATTTTGTCTTTTAATGATGAAGTGAAGGAACGTGGGGAGAAAAAACAAGGTTGAAGAGAAGGCTGACAAGAAAGTATGAGGAGAAGGAAAGAAAGTAACTGCTGAGGAATCCCCTCAATTTACTGAACGGGTGTTGCTGCTACAGCAGCATATTTTGAAACAAGAAGCTGTATGGGTTTTTGTGAAGGCTGCCCATGAGTGGTACACTCAGGGGTTTGGTGAAACCATTCTGCCACCCCCTGTGTTATCTGATTGGGTGCTGCCTGATGTTGGCCCTTGTGGCCATGCACATGAAAAGCCCAATGTTCCTCTTGCTACCACCCAAGAAAAGAACAACTCTACCCCTACAAAAGAAAAAGCAAGGCGTGCCACAGAAGAAAAGACTGATGCTACCCCTGGTGCTGCCAAGCCTGCGGCAGCACCTGAAAAGACTATTTTGTTGGACAGTGATGAAAATGATGTGACAATCCCCAATGATCAGCAAGGCAGCAACAGTAGCACCACCCCTGTCAGTTCAAAAGGGGGGGGGGGTGAATTCTACTGGCAACATTAAAGAAAACTCCTATGATGCTCCAGATAATGCTGGCGAGGTCAGTGGAGATGCAAGTGTTGCTGAAGAGAGGGAACAGAAGTCAAAGCATGATGCAGAAAGAAGAAAGCCCAGTAAGATGCCTGTCAGTGCTGCGGGGTATGCTGCCACAGAAACCTCTCATGCCCAGAAAATGAAGACCCCTATTGATGCACCAGTTTCTCAGGTTCCAGAGCCTTCTCCTTTCCAGTTCCCTCCCAAGCCAACTTGGACAAAGAGAAAAGTCTGTGCTGTCAGACCCCCACGTTGGAAGAGAAAGTTCATGGTGAACAAAGAAGAAGAGGATGATGAGGAAGAGATTCTTGTGCCGCCAGCACCCGCCTCAAAGAAGCAAAAGTGATCCCAACCGTTTAATTCTGCAATTTTAATTGCTGTTTTTATGTTTGTGTGTGTTTTGTAGTCAGTGCCCATCTCTGACTTAACCATTTGATAGTGGGGACACTGTCATTGATTAAGTTGGGGGGTGGAGCAGCTGTTTTTGTAATATAATAGAATGAAATGTGTTTAAGTTCTGTTTATGCTTTTATTCTATTGTTGTTTTTGTTTTTGTTTTGTGCTGTTTAGTCTCTGATAGTATAGTGCTACCATAGCAGTAGTAATAGCATCTAAAAAAATAAAAGAAAATATAATAAGACTAAGCTAAAAAATATCAAGGCAGAACCCAATGAGGATAGCCAGAATTGGTGTGAACTTAGAACTTTGAATGAAATAGCATAGCCCTTTAGTCTACACTTAACTCTTGTTTATTTAGAAATAGATATAAGGCATTACTTAGGTAGAAGTTAGGTGAAAACTTAGTAAGGACTGAAGCTGCCTGGAATTTGAGAGAAACTGCAGGTATAGCACATCTTAAGTTTGGGGGTAGTGATGTTAGAAGTAAAGTCATATGCTGTTAGTACCAAAAACTATGTAAAGGGGGTGTACACTTGCAAAACCAAAAAGGAATAAAATAATAGTGTCACATAAGTTGCCTTTATGCAGCATAAGCTAGTTTGGGTGCTGTGGAGGGAGGATATTTTGTGGCGACACCATTACAGTTTCAGTCAAAGCAGTGTTCAAGCTAGTCTTCAAAATAAATAAATAAAAAAAGAGGTGTACACCACTCTAAGTCTGTAGATCATGTGATTAGGCCTAGTCCTCATTAGTTCAAGTATCCCCAACCCATTTGCACTCATCATTGTAAGTTATTCTTGTAGCTACTGATAAGGAAAGGCCGTGTAGGAAATTCTAAGTGGGATCCGAAGCCAAGCCTAGTAATTGTTAGAGTCTATGGAAAAATTGCAAGATAACACACACACACTTAAGCTAGGGGGCAAAAGCTATGATTTCTTATGTTGCTAAGGGTTCTAAAGTGTTAAGTCTGAGGGGTAAGCCTTGAGAAAATAAAAACTGAGTCAAGAAAAATCTGTGTGAATGCTATTATCAGTAGTTATGTCTAGTGCTATGTTGTTCAGTATGTTGTTTGTTTCTGTGCTGTCAATGTTTTGTGTATGTGATGTCATTACTTGAGGACAAGCAATGGTTCGAGTATGGGGGTGTGATAACTCACAGAAATGTGAGTTATTTATATCCAAAACAAACAA
Organism: Astragalus glycyphyllos; assembly: GCA_963573325.1. Taxonomy (NCBI): domain Eukaryota; kingdom Viridiplantae; phylum Streptophyta; class Magnoliopsida; order Fabales; family Fabaceae; genus Astragalus; species Astragalus glycyphyllos. The sequence continues at coordinate 19,672,371 of OY754314.1, read as the reverse complement.
GAATTACCTTTGTCTTAGAGTAATTAATGTGAATAAATGTATAAACTGTGCATAATTAGTTAAATGGTCATTAATTGTTAAAAATGTTAATTTGGGCACGCAAGTGCCATTTTTGTGGGATTTAACTTGTGTGCTAGTGTGCAGGATGTTTAGTTAGTTCAGTGTTGTGGTTAGTGCTATGGTAGCATCGTGACAGATAGTTGGTGAAGGATACGAATTTAAAGGCATCTCAGGTGGTATAAGCAAGAAAGAGGTGTTTTGTCCTTAGTGAAAAAGACATCTTGGAATCTGTGCGTTAGTGGGTTGCTAAAAGAAAAAATGTCTTTGTAATTAGGGCTGGCAGCACCTGGCAGTGTGGCACGGAAAGAGAGGCCCAATGGTACTTGGAAAGAGAAGGAGTATAAATAGGTACTCTACCCTGAAAGTGCACACAACTTCAGCCTCCACTGTTCCCTAGGTCAGAGAGTACACACCCATCCTCCATTTCACTATTCCATCGTCTTCCCCAACCATCCTTCCACCATTTTAAGTGCTGAAACTCCATTTCAGAAGCTGGAAATTTAGAATCTGCAGCACGGATCTTCATCTGCACAGCACAAGAATTCTGGAGCCGAGCTACAGCACCTGAAGCTTACTTTGAGCTTCCTTTAGTTTGTATTCCTCTATATTTTCTTGTGTACTCTGTTTTTAGTGTTGTTACTGTTTTGATGGCTTCATTTATGGTACTTAGATGTTGTTTTATCATGTTTAAGCTCATTATGAGCTAAATCTCTTTGTAGTCAAGACTATGGTGATGTAATTAAGATCTAGTGATGTTTAATGTGATTAATTTAAGTGCTTGATCAATTTTGAACTTGATCAATTTAATTTGGGTAATGTGCTTTTATTGTTGGAAAGAAATTTAAGTGCGGATTTCACGAATTATTATGGTTTGAAGAGTAATAGGAATATTACCCTTTCCTAGTGAAGAATAGGAATATGAAGCTAGGGCCATAGTGTGATCTGAAACATGCTTTTCAACCTACGAAATGAACCTCAATAGGAGCTTAGGAATAAGGAGACCTTGACAACATTTCGTTCACAGTGATAGGAATATTCATTTTCATTCTGCACACAGAATGCTATCACAGCACTAGTCACAACATTGCATCATTAGAGATTAATTATTGATCCTGGTCTTCGCTAACCCATCTCTCTGATTTTACCCCAATACTTTACTGTTTTATTGTCTTAAATCATTTATTTTAACCTTGCACAACAATGAATTTTTACCATGCTTTTATTGTTACTTTTTATTCATTAATCCAAGTGCCAGCAAGTAGAATTAGCTATTAAATCTCAATCCTCGTGGGAACGATCTTTACTTATCATTTTATTACTTGTTAGACTGTGTATACTTGCACACGTTTTTGCGCAACAAGTTTTTGGCGCCGTTGTCGGGGACATCAATCGGTCACTGTGGACATCAATCAAGGTTCTACTTGTAGTGAAAATTGATCTCTTTGAAATCACTTTTTGAGTGTCTTTAGCTACTGGGGTAGTAGGTTCTGTTGTAGCATCATAATCTGTACCAACAAACTTTATACCACTACTAGAAGCACCTATATCAGCTTCTGTTCTACAGTTTTTGGGCAAGGCACCAGTCCCCTTATCACTTCTGAGTATGATGGCCTTAACTTGCTCTTTACCAATGTTCTTTACAGGTTCAGTAGTGCAAGGAAAAGAAACACTAGGTCTAGCGAACAACGCAGTAGCAATTTGGCCAAATTGATTCTCCATGTTTTAAATGGTAGCTCCTTGGCTATGGTTCTAAGCTTTGGTTTCATTCATTAAGGCCTTGACTACCTCAGCCAAAGAGCTGTCAACAATAGGCTTTTGCATGAGCCAATGCTGTACCAACCTCTGTCTTGTTACCTACCTACCCATGAAAAATTAGGGTGATTCTTCCAACCAAAATTGTAAGTGTTTGAGTATGGGTTTTTTGTTTCTTTTGAAGTTTCTCGCATAACTAATAGAAATTGGGTTTCTTAGGCATTCTTTGAATAAATGTCCCCCACTACATTAAACACAAGTGGTTGTAGTTGTGGTAGCTTGAGCAGCACACAATCTTTAAAACATATTGGTTACGGAAGCAACTTGTGCACACATTGTAGCAACTTTAGATACTACATGGATACCAGCAACTTCATAGCTACACCGACACTAGTAGTAGGCCATTGATAACTGTTGGCAACAATTGTTTCAACTAACTCATAGGCATCATTGTAGGATTGGTTCAACAGTAAACCTCATAAGGAAGCATCCAACATTATTGAAGATTGAGGAACTAGACCATTGTAGAATGTCTCTATTTGGATACAAATAGGAATGCCATCATGTGGACATTTCCTCAAGACTTCCTTAAACCTCTGCCAAGCTTCAAACAAGGACTCATCCTCTTGTTGCCTAAAAGATGTGATCTAATTTCTCATTCTGGTATTCATGATAGAACAGAAGTATTTTTCAAGAACTTCTCTACCATTTTGTTCCACCTATCTCCATGCTTAGGCTTCGACAAAAGCGGGAGTACATACGCCAATGATAATCCAGGCGAGGCAAATCAAACTTAAATGTTTGTGTACCTTTCCATGTCCCACTAGGCGTGCCAATTTTGTTGTAGACAAACACTTTATTACTAGCTGTGGGACCGGCCAGAGGTTTTAAAACTTACGATTCCTCTATTTCTTCAAACGATTACGTCAAGGAAGGAACTCTGTTCCTCAACTATGGGTTCCCTAACTCCTCCAAAGAGTGTTAAGTTAGGTGAGAGGGACGTAAAAGGAAACAATAAATTGCGAGAAAAATCGTAGATTGATTGATTGATTGATATGTGTTTTGGGAGAGTACAATTCTAATATATATATATATATATATATTAATACATGAGCCCCTGTCAGCCAATACTCGAGCCTACAACTGCTACTCGAGCCTACAATTGCTCACTGTTAGATCAAATAAGGTCAACGCCTATGATTATCCCTAGTCCCTATAAATTTGGATCCATTCCTCCATGGTCTCACTAGCACGGGTTACTGGGTAAAACCTAGTTGCTCCTATTTCCACGGCATCTTCTGTTCATTGACCTTAAATTCTCCAATGCAATGTTCACATGCATTGAATACTTACAGTCCAAGCAAGCATTCCTCACCTCGGCTACAACATCCCTCCAGCTTCGGTCATTTGTGTCCTAGTCGAGCTGCCCTATAACCGAGGCACCCTCCAATCGAGTTTCTTCTTACCTTGGCCTTACTTCATCATTCCCTTGGGGACTTTCAAATTGAGCTTTTCCCCGCTGTCTTTCAATTGTCAAGTACTACATTTCCCATGTCCAAGTGCCTGTATCGCTTACCTTGGCCTACCCTAGCCTCAGACTCCTTATTTCCCTTGGCCAACAACTCAATTTATTTTAGGTGTTAACAAACACTTAATATCGATTCAAAAATACTTAGATCAAATAGGTCTTATAGATTTCAGCCAGTGTCCAATGGTTCTTCAGGAACTTGACCACAGATCTTCATAAGGGTGACAAAAGAAAAATATATTTCGTGTCTTCCTCCAAGGGTGATTGAATATCAAATTGTTAGTTCTTCGGGAACTATACCATAAAACTTCTTCAACGATGATTAAGAAATAGAATACTTTGATCAATCCTTCAGGGATGCCTCAAAGTTATATTATTCCGGAATTGAACAAGGCCAGAAAAATAAAGACATGGAAATTAAAACATAAACAAGATCACGATTAAAAGATAGTGCGAAGAAGAAGACGAAGAAAAACAATTATTCTTGAAATAGAACCTCAAGATGATTATGCCGTTACTCATATGATAGAGTCTCCTGTTGATAACTTGTTATAAAATAAGAGATAAAAAGCAAGAAGAAAGGTGGAGACAATAAGAAGAACAAGAACAAATGTGGGTGATTCCAATTTATTGGGTGTAGATAAGAAGATAGATGGAGAATATAAGAGCTTTGTTTATTATTCTCTTCACTTGTGTGTCACTACACATTTGGGAGAGTCCTATTTAGAGGGTGTAGATTGACAACTAAGTGGTTACTCATAAAAAGACACTACAAACTAGTGTATAATATATGGGGGCAACCACCAACAAAAAAAATTTACAAAAATAGAATAATTTTTTAATTGCCCCCATTAAAAAAGTGGTTTTGCCCCCATTAATATCTAATTACCCAAACACACAACTCCAATTCACTTTAGTACACAATCCCAAGTAAAAAACAAACTTTGCTTCTAACAATTACAATGGTTGAAAGGTGTTTCTTTCCATTGACTTTGTGAATAATGGACTGTGCAAACATAAGATATCAAAAGTTGAATAATTCTTTCGTTACATATACTAAGAGATATTTTCTTTATAGTATTGAAAATAAAAATATCATATAACATTTTTAGAATATAAAAATGCCTAAATAACTAATAACTAATGTAATTAATAGAAGCTTGGATATCTCTTTTGGAGTTTTTACTTCACATATGTGATCATGTTTTTCTGAAATCTTTTAATATTTTACTTTCGAGAAATATTATAGGTAAATTATTTTCTTGCCCCCACAGATAAAGTTTTCTGGATCCGCCACATACTACAAAAGGGGGTAATGAGCAATGATGTGACTCTTTGTTGTGAAATGAGACTTAATACACATTCATTGTAGGAGCAGTGACACAATTTGTTTAATATGAATATGTGTAGTTCGATGTGTCCATCTGAAGTTACATATGCATTGTGTGAATTGTTATGTTTAGATCTGTGTTATTTTTGTTGTGAAAATACATTGTTTGAATCAGTGATAAATTGTTTACGCCTGACAGAGAATATGAGTGTCGCGAATGATTAGTTGAATTCATTCAATCTGATGTTGTTGCCTTTGCCAAACAATACGTATTTCGTGAATGATTGGTTGGACCCCTAGAATTCAAGATGATTTTAGTTGTTATATTTTTACTTTGCTATGTTTAGATATATTCTAGTTTATATTTTTATCTAAGATGCGAAAATGCTTTGGTTGGATTCTTGATAAATTGTTTGTGACTGATGATACTTTGATGAATATTTGAATTCACGGAATCTAATGTTGTTATTGTTAAACATTACTCAACAATATGGTTGTGAGTTTCTGGTTTTTGGTTTTGAAAGTCGATTTCAAAACCAAAACATGTTTGGGTAAAATGGTGCTGAATTGGTTTTTTCCTTATTTTCGAAACAGTTTTCCATCAAAACACAAAACCAAAAAAAGAGGTTTTCTAATTTCAGTTTATGTTTTAACACTAACACGCCATCACCAACCATCACTTCAACAACCACCGACTGCCACTTTGACCACCGCCGACCACCATTTCGGCCACCGCCAACCACCACTTTGGCTACCACCGGCCACCACCAACCACCACTCTGGCCACCGACGACCACCACTCTGACCACCGTCAACTACCACTTTGACCACCACTGACCACCATTTCGACCATCGATCACCACTCTGACCACCGTCGACCACCACTTCGGCCACTGCCAACCACCACCATGTCCGCCGTCAACCACCGCCGACCACCGCACCGGTCACTGACGACCACCACTCTGACCACCGGCAACTACCACTTTGACCACCAATGACCACCATTTTGACTGCCGACCACCACTCTGACCACTATCGGCCACTGCTCAGACCACCACTGACCACCTCTCTAACCACCGCTGAACACCTCTCCGGCCACCGCCCAACACCACTCTGGCCATCGCGGAACACCACTCCAATCACGGTCAACTACTACTTTGACCACCACTCTGACCACCGCCGACCACCACTCTGAAGTTTTGCCTTCTCTAAGCAAACTCACGATCAACTACTACTTTAACCACCACTGACCACCACTCTAACCACCGCCGACCACCACTCTGAATTTCTGCCTTCTCTAAGCAAACTCAAGACTTATGTATAAGATTAGTTGAGGAATATAGTGACTACTGGAAGAAAGTTTCCCCATAACATTAAACCATAAGTTTGACTACCATAAACTCTCAATAAATGTTAATTGAATATAGACGGAAAAAAGAATAAATGGTAAAAGAAAAACAAGCGCATGAGTGCTCCAATTGGTTAGTAATAGTGTTTCGGAAGAAATGTAAATATAAGATAACATTACAAGAGAACCTGGTTAGGCACAATATGTATTTAGCTAGTGAAATGCAATGGAAACGGTTGTTAGATTTGATACTGTTCGGTAGGTGACCTTGGATCCGGGATTCAGGATCAGTAGCTAGTGTCCAATGTCTCTGTGCAGTCTTCTCCTTGGTTCGAGGTCGGAAGAATGCCTCGCGAGTTGGAATCCTCCGAGATTGTCTTCGTCAATGTCATCTTCTTCCGGGATTGGACTCGGAAGGGTGGATCTCCCTCATTGGGCCAGTTTCAGCGCCGCTTATGGGTCGTCCCTTTGAGCGGATCGGGCCTCTTTGCCCAGTCCGGAACAGGTAACTTGATGTTTCTAGCTTGATGTCTCTGTTTTCCAAAATAAAAATTAACACATTTATTTTTTATATATCAGTTCTAGATAGGGACAAGTTGTGTGCAAAGTATCTAATTTTTGTAATGGAACAACACACCACGGTCGAATTCTCCACCATGAGGCATTTGTTATCAATATCTTTAATTGAAAACATTAACCTTATCAACTTTAGAGATAACTCTGAAGGCAACAAAAAAAATTTAATAACAGATATGAGAACCTTGCAAAAGTTTAACTTGTCATGTTCTAATGACTTTGATACAAATTGTACTGAGGTCACCTTATCATAGAGGATATTATTGTGTGTGCAAAAAACTCCAGTTGCCATCTTCATTTCTTCAAAATTAAGGCTTGATGGCATCATTGATAGGTAGATTTTCACCAGATATTCTCGTTACTTTGATACAAGACTTGTCAATACTAATTCTTTTGGAGGTAATAGGAAGAAGATATATAGTATAACTGGATTGGGTTGACTATATATACTATTCTTGTTTTCAATAGTGCACTTATTTTTGTAACAAAGTGAAGATTGTATGTCAACAAAATAAAGGAAAGCATAGAATTTAAAGAAGGATTGTATAATTTGTCTACCCAATGAAAATATACTCCATTTCCTCTCTATTTCCTCTAGAAGCATTAGTATTGTAAAATCTTGTATTAATGTAACTCAAAAATTCTGTGAACAGCTACCTATCAATAATACGATGAAGCCTAAAGATCCCTATCTGCACACACAAAAATTTAGGCTTCATCTTATTATTGATAGGTAGCTTTATCAATTATCATGTTACCACAAGAAAATCTATACACCAATATTGCATTTACTTTGTTAATAAAGAAAAAATTACATACCTTTTCCATCCCTCCGTTCTTGCATTTATGGGGTTCTGTGAAGTGAGAATAATTAATAGAAAAGTTGATTATTAAAGGAATCAACTGGTAAAGGAAGCGCTTGTCGGAATAAATATAAAATTGAATTTGTACCTAGAAACTCGAAATGAAGTATTAGTTCATGATAAAGATTAAAACCTAAGTTAAATCTGAGAGAAATTGGGAAAAGAAGAATATGAAGAAGACATAGAAGAAGAAGAATGAATGAAAAATCATGACTTTAGTCATTCAGATGCAAAATCATTAAACTGAATTTTAAATCAGGTGAAAAACCAGATATTTACAACTCTAAGGAAAGGAGGCAACATGCACAACATCTTATGGAGAAGGAAGATAATGGATCTTACTTGCAATTGTGAGTCCAAGTCAGGCTACAGATCTAAAGATGGAGGTGCTGGTGGAGAGAGATGACTAGTGCAAACATCGAGGGCTTTTGAGAGAAGGAAGAGGGTTGTTGAGAAGGAAGTAGGGTTTATGGATGATTGGTGAATTTGAGCATATATATAATGGAGAAAATTAGGGTTTTCTAATGAAAATATTAGTAAAATATATTTTCACAAAAAATGGGAAAAAAATAAAATTATTTTTTTTAAAGAATAAATCTAATAAATATTTATACATAGCATTAGTTTAATTGAAAAAGGGGGCACACGTCGTTCTTTCGCCTATACGTATACTCTTTTTTATAAGGGAAAGAAATTCTAAATTTTAAAAAGCAATCTTGGTCGAAAGAAAAATTATTAAACGGTTATAATTTAATTTCAATTTATTTGCCCCATTAGGGAAGTGTGTATGGGAAATTTTTTAAAGATAACTGAATATTTGTTTCTTATTTATAATTTGAGAATAAATTTAAATCATTTATTAATTTTTTTTAAAATTTTTACAGCCTTTTTTAACAAATAAATTAGATAGGTGCGCATTCACTTAAAGAAAAAAAAATAGTTTACTGAAAATTTTACAAACATTTCTTGACAGATAATTTTATCCAGGCCACAGATAACGAATAAATCATATCAAGCAAAGAAGAATACAAAATAGACTAATGATAATAATAGTAATGTAAAATGTAGACTACAATTTGAAATACAAAAGACACAATAGACAAGCAACGCACGACCTAAAGAATAAATCTAGCTTTATGAAAAATTCACTCCAAGGATAAGAGTTGTTTGGTTTCTCACTTGGATTCTAACTTTTCTCTATCTACTATAACGTTGATTGTTCTAAGGCATACCTATTGTAACATCTCTAGTTCCGTTAATTTCGATTTACGAAATTAACTAGCGATTTATTATTCAAGCAAATAATAAGTCTAGTCATGGATAGGTTGTGGTCGCGAAAGCAATATATAATTGCTAAGTTATATGATTTATTCGCCGTATTGTTTGAGTTATATGAATTGTGTGTGATTGTTTGGGGTAGAAAAGGGTTTTTGAGTGAGAAATAGGAGAAGGGGTATTTATGTCTTTTTACCATTTGAAATAACCCTCAGCTGCCCATCACTTAAAACCTCACAAACACAAACACAAGCCATCATTTTCAGCATTTCAAAGAAAGAGAAAAAGAGAGAAGTTAGAGAGAGAGAGAGAAGTTGGCGAGTGGGAGAGAAGAAGGAGAGGAGAAGATTTCTCCATGGATTCTTCATGCATGTAGGTAAGAATTGTGTCATTCTACTCCATTTTCAATTCTATTTACAAAGACACTCTTTACAGCTTCTCATTCATCTCCTACCACTTTCCACCATTGTTGATAATCAAGCTTTATTTTGACCAAATTCTCAAAATGTTTGCCTTGCATGTGGTTGTTGGATATTTAAGAGTGGTTTTGAGCATATTTCAGAAGTGATAGCGTTGATTGGAGAAGTTTGGGCGAGGGTTCAATAGTGAGAATTCGAAATGGAAGTGGTGGAGTGTTCGTGGGAGCTTAGGACACGTACGAGGATAGTTCGAGTGGTTTTTGTCATGTTCGTTGTGCAAAGATTCGAGTATTTGTGAACTCGTCTAGGGTGAGCTATACTGGATAACTGCAATGATATATATATAAAAACACGAGATAGCTACACTGATATATAAAAAAACACAAGATAACAACACTAATATATAAAAAAAAATTGCACTGATATATAAAAGAACACGGGATAAATGCACCGATTGTTTTTAAATGATACTTTTACATTTTAAGATTTTAATATCTATCTATTTTTTTATTTGAGACTCCTTTTTTTATCTACTTTAAGTTTTTCTTTTTTTCCACGAGGTTATTTAAATTATGTCTAAGTTCATTCATGAAAAAGACACCATATGCACGGGTATCCTGCTAGTTAGAGATAAAAAAGACACAATAGACACGCAATGCACGACCTAAAGAATAAAATCTAGCTTTTTGAAAAATTCACTCCAAGGATAAGAGTTGTTTGGTTTCTCACTTGGATTCTAACTTTTCTCTATCTACTATAATGTTGATTGTTCTAAGGCATACCTATCGCTCATCCCATTACCTAGAGAACTTAGCTGGCTGATTAATCAGTCAGCTTCACGACTATCAAGAATCACAAAAGAAAAACAATGAACGCAACTCTACTCAGAGTTCACATATTACAAAATACGATAAACAACACAAACAGTCCGGTTAGGACCAAACTGCTCTGATACCACTAAATGTGACACCCTTTACCCCGAAAGTAATTATAAGTGAACAAAGACGAAAAATGAGTAAATTTGTTTTTCAACTAAAATTTATTATTCTTTTTTTTTTAAATACTTTTCGCTAGTAAAATATGTCGTCAATTTCCTCAAATAATAAAACCACAATTCATAATAATATTAAAGACTAAAGTGATAAAACATTTCTTTGAATAAAGTAACAATAATGACCTTAAATATTTTATTGAAAATACAACACAAATCCCGATGTCAGATGATCAGAGCAATAAACCTTTAATACAATTAAATAAAAAGGAGTAACATCAACACATAGTATCATACTAAAAGCTACTGGGTGATCCGTAGTAATCACATCTCTCCCATTGCATTATTTTAGGAGGTTACTCGAACGACACCTGTAACTCAATCTAAAAAAGTGGTGCACGGGGTAGAAAGAGCGTCAAAACCATATAAGGAATATAAGACCAAAACTAAAATAGCAAGACTACCACAAAACAAGGGAACAATCAACAGTAGTGGATACAACTTTCATAACACGCATGCACAAACAATCCTTAACTAATCTTCAACTAATCCTGAATCGCGATCTCATGTATGGTCCTAGGACTACAAGCAGCAACAACAACAACAATAGGATCAAGATACCTTGCCAGATACTGCCTTACAATTATCAACCCAACAACAACAACAGGACCGAGATACATTGCCCGAATGGGATACCTTGCCTGGTAATGCCCTACAATTAAGAACAACAATAGGACCAGGATACATTTCCCGAACGAGATACCTTGCCCGATAACGCCCTACAAAGAACAGTAGGAAGAGGTCTTTAAGGACCGGGGTATCTTGTCGAACGGGATACCTTGCCCGATAATTCCTTTGTAGAACAACAGGACTGGGATACCATGCCCCAACGGGATACCTTGTCCGATAATTCCCTAAAGAACACCCAAAAGAGGACTATGAGGACCGGGATACCATGTCGAACGGGATACCTTGACCGATAGTGCCCTTACTAACAACGACAATGACAACAACAACAATGACAACGAGAACGACATTTAATAAAACAACAACATTATCCTTTGAGGTATGGCTCGCCCATACTGCTACCAGTTCTTGTCCATGCTGCGACAAGGTTCCTTAAACATCATTATCAACTTCTCTAAGAATTCCTAAGTCTGAGGGTATCATCAACAACTAGGGGTTGTTCTATAATCATCATCTCGGGTACCACCATACAACTAGGGGATCACTATAGTCATCATCTCTTGTCATGACTATTACCCATGTCCCGCTAATTCTATATAATAACGTCATCCTTATACTCATATGTAGTCGTTTTGATTCAATGCCTCTAATCCCAACTTCACCCGTTATTTGATATTTCCTAAGGCTCCTATAACTCTTATTGTCTCATGTCACTGGTGATCTATGACTAGTCCGACATGTCATTACGTCACTAACAGTTATTCCCAAAGTCAGCTATCATGTTTTTCGTTGCTATAATGTAATTACTAACTGACTAGTCATGTCTCCAGGTTCTTCCTTATTCTCAATCCTATACATTGTTGTGTTATTAACTGCTTTCCTAAGTTGTTTTCACACTACACTTGAAACTCTGTGTTTAGAGAAGGCTTTTGAAAACTAAGAAGACTACTCTGCTAACCCTTCTCAACTACATACCTTTTTCTTAAAACAATGTTTTACAACCCTTCGCTACTGTTTGACAAAAAGTGTTGACCAAAGAAACACCAAGAAAAGAATTCTCATAATATGATCAAGAGTCAAGACAAGAAACGTTAACAAGAGAGAGATCATCATGTGAAGAGTCAACATGGGAATGATCAGCATGGGAATAGTCATGAAAAGAGTGATAATAAGAATCAAGATAAGAATGGTCACAATGAGAAGAGTCAAGATAACACCCGTGTCCCCTCTACCCAACCTAACACTCTTTGGAGGAGTTGGGAAACCCACAGCTGAGGAACATAGCTCATTCCTCAACGCAATTGCTTGAAGAACAGAGGAATCAAAGAAGAAATGGAGAGAAGATGAATTGAGAGATGAAGAAGAACATTGGAGAAGGTTGGATTGGATCTGGCGTTGATAATTTCTAATTGAAAATCTATTTTTTTATATTTTATTTCTTTTTGTTTTAATATTTTTTTGGTTAGAGATTACTGTTTTAATTAATAATTAATATATATGATGTGGCAACTTATATGGCATTCATTAAATGACGTGTGCAAGTTGAGTCAGCTGCCACGTCATTTAATGATTGCCATGTCAGCCTTTTTTTTTGCTAGACTGCCAAATCAGCCAAAAAAATTGAAAAATCTCTATTTGGACTAAATGTTCTGAGTTTTTTAAAATTGGGGGACTAAATGTCTGAATTTTAAAATAGGGGGACCAAATATCTGAATTTTTGAAAATAGGAGACCAAAACTATAATTTAGCCTAATATTTAAGTCTAAAATTTATTTAGGTTTCTCAAAAAAAAATTGTAAAAAAAACTGACAAAAAAGCATGTATTATTTATTTATATTTATTCATTCGTTAGGGAGACAACAAAACTCAAAGAAAAAGATCAATTACACATAAACAGAGAAGAGAGATGAAGAGTGCGATTTGCGGGAGGATGGGCCTCTCTCCCAACCATGTCTTCATATCAGGTTTAACTCTCTGTTCTTCGAGATTATGTTTACCAGTACTTGAGTTTCCAGTGTGGTTTTCGTTCTTTTTTCCCTGCAACGGAATGCTTTTTTCTTCAATTTTTCGTTGAATTACTGAACTAGTAGTAAATGTTCTGGCAATCAGAATCATTGTTCAATGCCTATTTTTAATTTCATGTTCTTATCTTGCTGGAGTTATTTTTATGCTTGCTAATTTCGTCGAATTAAGATTATTGGAAGCAGGTTTACCTGCTAGAATGGAAAAATTAGCATTATAACTTAAGTTGTGAGAAACGGACTTAAATTTCTTTAACTTTAGATTACTAGGCTTAAAGAGGAGACAGACCACAGAAAAATAAGGGGGAAAAAGAAGAGAGTTGGGGGAAAGTTAGGTGATTTTCCCACCCTAAAGTTAGAGATCCCTAGGATCCAATATATTCTTACATTATCAGGTTAAGACTATGGAAAACATTTGTCTAAAAAAGGAAATTAATGTTTTCACATAAAGCTAATATTAGTGAGTTTAAATTGAGAGGAAATTTCATGTAAATAAAAAAGTAGAGAGGGAATTTGGTTATGGTTAGGTTTCATTCAGATGAGCCCTGGCGAGCAAATTTGTAATGCTACTGGTATATCCAAATTGATGAGCAGCGTTCGTATGCTAGATCTTGTATTTGATTCTTTTTAGTTTACTCATTAGTCTGTGTTTAATTTATTATCATTTGGGGTCCATCTAGACAGCAGCGACACTTTCCTCTTACAGAAACTCAGAATCCAATTGCGTACCGACATCCCCACCAAAAAAATCAAGTTAGGTAGCAAACTGTTGGAATAAAAACAGTTTTACTATCAACTTTATTATTATTATTAAAAAGTAAAACTCAGAAGAATCAAAACAAAAGGGAAGGGAGAAGAGACTTCATCCTGCCCCCACCTTGTCCCTTCACCAGTCAGCTCCACCGCTACCTTCTACTGCTGCCAGCAACTCGGCGGTACGCGCCCCAGCAGCAGCAGCGTCTCCTCCGTTCCATGGCCACCACAAGTATGCACAAGCCCTGTGGTTCCGGTCGCGTGTCTGATCGCCCCATTACCGGATTACCTTTATCCTTTGATGGCTGATGTTGTCTCTTTGCATAGCATGCAGCTTCAAGTTTAATGCAGCACCTGCTCACTTTTTTCCTTTTAGGGAACTATTACCGTATTAATAACCTGCTGAAGCCGGTCATAATAAGTTGGGATCCAACCTAGACAAGGTGCAAATTAGATTGACCCTTTTATTTGAATGTTGTTTTGTATAAAGTGAATTTTTACTGTACGACACCCTTAGATCACTTATATATTACTTTATGACCTTTAATGTGCTGAATTATTTAAGAAAGATTTAAGGCCTGTTTATTTCAGATTTTTTCAACCAGAACTGCCCATATTCTCTGTCACGAGGCAATTTCTTTGAATGTTGCTATTGAGCTTCTTCATAGAGAATTGATTTTCAACCCTGAAAATCTGAAAAAACACACTTGGTATGTTTGGGATTAGTAGCAAACAAGAAGTTTATCCTTTGCTAATTGAAAAGTTGCACTTGCACTGATGTGGACTTGCGTTAAAGGGGTGCTTAAATTCCATATCGAGTAGTATGGGATGCTCGGTGAAGTACTTCAGTGGCTCAATTCTTCCCCCTTAACAACTAGATTTTAAGAGAGTGCATCCCAAGTGCTTCGGGTGTTTATAAATTAGTATCAACGCTGGTTGTTGGTGTCTCCAGAAGGGCTATATACGGAGGGGCTGACCGTAAAAGACCTAGTAGAACGTCGTAGAGTGTAGCCACTGAGATGTTGGCTCTCAAGGGCGGCACTATGATAGGGACTTGTGTATTATGAGGTGCCTAAGTCTCACTGATACGAACCAAGGTCCATCTCAATCCAAAAGAACAATAAACTTCGTATTACTGAAAATATAGGTGCTGAATCTAAATGATAACAGCCCTAGGAACAGAATTACAAGAGATAGTTGCAGAAAATATAGATGAAATGGTGAAAATGGCAATCCAATTGCCAAATCCCTAGCCCAAGCCAATCCCAAAACCAGCCTGAAGCCTCAAGCCCCTGCTAACTCTCCTTAATATACTTCTCCTAACAGAATTCACACCTCTCACACGCCTAGCATGCCTGCTGCCAGCGTGGCAGCAGTTGGTTACCTCATTCCACTATCCCACTAAGTGGGGCCCCCATACCATGTGTTTCCATTTCCATCCCTTAAACCTTTGTTATTTACTGAGTTCTAACACTCACATCTAGTAGTATGAGATGTGTGGTGAAGTACTTAAGTGGCTTGGTTTTTCTCCTTTAACATCTAGTTAGGGGGAGGGCTCCCCTTCCCCAAGTGTTTGGGTGTTTATCATGCTCCCTTTGTTATTGTTCAATCGGTGCATAGAAAACATGGATCAGTAGATGATAGAGATCCATCAGATTAATTTGGGACTTGGGTATTGTAAGTTGATAGACTAGGAAGTGATATTGATCAAATAATGGATTTTGTGGAGACTTAATTCTGTTGCAGTTATTGAATTTATTGATGTTACTATTGGTATGTTTCTTTGGTTTCCCTTTTTGTGTATTTTATTTTTTCTTAAGGGGAAAATATATTCACGGCCACTAATTATGATTAATAGCTTCCATGTGTTTTGATATTTTCAACTAATTATTAATAGCTTCCAGTGATCCCATAGTTCACTTCAAAGAAAAACTTGCAGACTAGTTAACTGCATCCACTTTTTAAGTATGAAAGTATAAAATATGAAATATGAAATAAAGGTTAGCCCAGTGCACGAGGCTCCCACTGGATGGGATCTCAGGAGGGTAGATGTATGCAACCGTAAACCATTTTGTGCATCTTATCATTTTATTAAGGGGAATTTCTTTTCACAGCCAATAATTATGATTGATAGCTCCGTTAAACTTTGATATTTTCAGTTTGATATTATTAATAACTTTCATGAACATTGATCCCATAGTTCCCATCAAAATAAAATGTGGTAAATAGTGATGCAAATAGTGTTTAAGTGTAATTGTAACTGTAATTATTTGTCCGACCCATTTATCAGGCCCGCTAGGGTTAGTCTCAGAGAAGCCTATAAATAGCCTTCAACGCTTGTATACAGATCACAACAGAAATAATACAAAGTTATTTTTTTACATTGTACCACGGGCTCTCTTTCTTGAGGGTCTTGGTTCCGTATAAACCCTAGCCGCCCTTATTCCGGCAAAGGAAAAAAACCGCAGTCTCCTTCATTGTGACCCTTCCCCACCTTCATTGTAGATTTTCTCAGAGCCTACAACCCCAAATAGAACCTTTCCTACTGTGCTGTCTTTATTACAACACTTTTGTTTTTGAACAGTTAAACCCTAACCACTGCTTGTCTCGTTTCTCCATCGTACGCTGCTCATCTCATCTCACCACCCACACCATCAACCTCGCTTCTGAACTCCGACCCATCCCACGAATTTTTGCAGCCAACCGCCGCCGCACGTGCCTCCACGCGCAACCACAGCATCAGCCACCTTTCGGCACGTCGGCCCACACGCCTCCCTACAGTGATTTTTTGACGACGCTTCTTCGGGACAACTTGTAGATCGGCTTCTCCTCTTTCTATTTTGGGGATCCACTCTCCGATCCGAGAAACTGTATTTTTGGGTTCTTCACGGCTGGTTTGATCAACTGTTGCTATTTTTTTCTGCCCGTTTTTTTTCCCAGGTTCTTGCTTCTGATTTGTTGGCATGGTGGCGAATAATGATAACGATGGAGTTGTTCAGAATCCTCCACCGCCTCTTGTGGAGTCATCAATCTTGATGAATGCTAATTCTCTGCCAACACTACAATAAAGTCATCGTCTTAATGGGAAGAATTATTTTAACTCGGCTCAATTCATGCGTTCAAATTTGAAGGGTCATGGTAAATTGAACCACATTGAATGTGACCCTCTCCCTTCCACTGATCCTGGCTTTACTACTTGGGACAACGAAGACTCACTCATCATGTTATGGATGTGGAACAGTATGATCCAAGAAATCAACAATAATTATACGTTTCTTGCTACCACCAGGGATATTTGGGTGAGTCTCACAAATACCTACTCCAAGAAACAGGACCTCTTTTCCCGCTTTGATTTGAAGAGCAGAATCTTCAATACCAAACAAGGAACCATGTCTGTCTCTGAGTACTTTGCCACTATGAAAGGTTTTTGGATTGAGCTGGATCATTATCACACTCTCAAGATGGAGACCCCAATGACACGATCGCTTTGAATACTTGTATTGAAACCGATCAAATCTTTGAGTTCTTGGCTGGATTGAACAGTGAATATGACTTGAGTTCTTGGTTGGATGGAGACCCCCGATCGAGAGCATAGACCTTTACCAGTCATTACTAGAAAAAAAGATCCAGAAGGTTTACGGTGGGAGACAAGCAGGGACTTCAAACGATTCACGTCATCTGGACTGAAGGACAAAGAATCAGTTTCCCCTTTTGTGGAGCTTTCAGCGTCTGGAAACATTGCAGTAGCATGGGCTTGGCTCTGACGTGTACGTTTGAAGCCTCCAGTGCTGTTAAAAACCTGACCCTTTCCATGTAATTTGAAGCACCAGACCTTTTTATGACCTGTCCTTTTGCAGTGCTCACAATAACGAATAGGGTCATATTCACTGTTCAATTTGGCCAAGAACTCAAAGATTCCATCATTTTCAGTACAAGTATTCAAAGCGATCGTGTCACTAGGGGTCTCCATCTTGAGAGTCTAATACTAATCCAGTTCAATCCAAAAACCTTTCATAGTGGCAAAGCACTCAAAGACAGACATGTTTCCCTGTCTAGTTTCGAAGATTCTGCTCTTCAAATCAAAGCAGGTAGAGAGGTCTTGTTTCTTGAAGTAGGGTCTGAATGAGACTCCCAAAGATCCCTGGCGGTAGCAAGAATCATATATGATTGCTGATTTCTGGGATCATACTGTTCCACATCCATGACATGATGAGTGAGTCTTCATTGTCCCTAGTAGTAAAGCCAGGGTCGGTGGCAGGGAAAGAGCCACCTTAAATGTGGTTCAATTTACCATGACTGTTCAAATTTGCAAGCATGAATTGAGCCCAGTTAAAACAATTCTTCCTATTGAGACGATGACTTTGATGTAGAGTTGGCAGGGAATTAGCATTCATCAAGTTTGACGGCTCCACAAGAGGCGATGGAGGATTCTGAACGACTCCATTGTTATCATTACGTTCTTCCATGTCAACAAATCAGACTCAAGAACCTGCAAAAAAGGAAGAACAAAAAAAACAGCAATAGCTAACCGAACAAACCGTCAAGAACCCCCAAAAATAAAGTTTCTCAGATCGGAGAATGGACCCCCAAAACAGAAAGAGGAAGTGCCGATCTATAATTTGTCAAAAAGAGCTGTCGCGAAAAAAACACTCTAGGGAGGCGAGCGACCGTCACATGCCGGAAAGTTCTCCGGCGAAAGGTGGCGCGTGGCGGTTCTGATGGAGGAAAAATTTTCAAGGCTGGCTCAGAGTTTGATTCCGGGAGTGATACCAAGAAAAAAAAACCTTTTGTATTATTTCAGTTGTATTCTCTGTACAAGCATTGAATGCTATTTATAGGCTTCTCTGAGACTAACCCTAGCGGGCCTTGATAAATGGACCAAACAAACAATTACAGTTAAACACTATTTGCACCACTATTTACAAGAGATGGATTAACCTTAGCTGATTCAGGGGTTGCTGTTTCAAAATTATAGGAAGATAAATTGCTACTGGATAATGCCACAATGGTAACACATTCCTCAATTACTGGTTTCAATTGGATAATGCCACCATGGTAACACATTCCTCAATTGCTTATGAGCTTCAAGTATGGCATACAAAGCTTAATTGCTATTGACACCACCACTGGCTCATTAATGATCTTGGGATTCTTTTGCTTGGTTCAGGTCAGTATGATGCCTATTCTCAATGTTTGTTGCTGTTCTAGGGAACTTGATAACAACACTACGACAAAACTTGGTCAATTTAATCATGCACCATTATCAAATGTGCTTAGTCTCCGGATGTTCCAAATATTTGGCACATTCCTCGGCTATTCAAAGACCATCATGAAGATGTTACTTACAATGCATGTAGAGCTTCTTGGGGTTCTTTGAAGGGTGCAGATTGGATTCTATTTCCAAGAGGTTTGGGTGATAAAGGGGTGCAAGTTGCAGTCTACAAATCTGCAAAGTTGTATGACTTCTTATCCTTTTCTTTTGCTATAGTGATGAGTTCTTCTCCGGAGTATGATATAAAGAGAAGTGGTAAGATTACACCCCTTGTTAAAAGTATAGTAGCTGGACCAGATAACTTTTCATGCCTTTTACTTGAAATGGGATGGATCATGCTTGCAAGATGTCTTGTCACGAAACATTGAAGAGATACTTGTTATTTTTAAGGGTTGCAAGTATGGTTGAGTTGGACTCGGTAGAGATGCCAAAGGATAAACTTCGACTCATAATTCGGTTTCTCTATCTTAGCCTTGAAGTGAAGGCATTTCTTCCAGTAGTGGGTAATAGTAGGATACTGATACCAATACCACAGTTGCAAAATAAAAAAATAAGATACATGGGTATGCAATGAGAACTTGTTTAGAAAAGGAAGGTTTTTTTTCAGCTGCTTGGTGTTATAGAGATGCCTGGAAGGAATGAAGAATATTAGATTGCAGAATTCATGAATTTGCAGCCATCAGTTTTGCTTAAGCAATGGGACCCAGGAGAATTCTATTTTCCTATGGAAGTCATTACTTATGAGTACCGATGGAGTAGTTCACCTACCTTTCATGGCTTGCTCAATTTTGTATTTGATAGAGGGAAGTTTTGGGGACTCTTAAAAACATTGGTGTTCTTCTTTCCTATCTTCAGTTTCATGAATTGGCTTGTCCTTATCCGGCGGCTCTCAAGCAAGTTAATATTTCTCCGAGATGCAAGAAGAGCAATAGAGGCTACTTCCAACCTTGAGGACAAGGTTTTTTCTCATGTCGGTGGTAGTGATAGGACACTGGGTCTGGGCCTAAGCCCAAAAACTAATATGGAATATGTGAGGAAAAAAGGGGTTGCCTAGCTAAAGGTTGTTATAAGAAGTGAGAGAAAAGTGGGATATCATGTCGGCATCCTGTTAGGAAATGGTTAAGGGCAGAGAGTGGTTACTCTTTGAGGAGTCTAGGCTGAGGGTCAGTTTTGTAGAGAGTTCTTCTCTCAATTCTGAATTTCGTATCAATATATATATATATATATATATATATATATATAAGCATATTCTTTTCTTTTTCTGCATTATATTTTACGGGCTCCATCAGAGGCTATGCAGACTCCCCCCTCTGATGAAAACCTGCCCGATAAGCAGAGACTGTAATCTGAATTTTAGCCTTTGCAACTTACCGTTGCGCAAGGCTTGCCTTCAAGTTTGAAGTATCTGCCTATGAACTTTTAGTTGTAGCTCAATTACTACTGCCTCAGCGTTTTAAGTTTTGGGCGTGACATTGTAGTTGAAGCTTCGAAGTGCAATTGTTCACAACCCTCGCCCCTTTGCCTCCCAAATATTTGCAGCTCCTTTGCAGATAATTAAAAAAACATTAGCGCTTGATGAAATGGTCTATTGCAATAGTTTTTTCAAAATTTGAGATCGTAATTGGCAGATATAAAATTCATGAGCCATCACTTATAGTTGTGTGTTGACATCCTTGTATTTGTTCTTACTCATGCATATTTCATGAATACTACAAAAAAAATTTCCTTGTAATGTTTACTATGCTAATGCGTGTTACATAGCTTTTTCTTTTTTTATTAATATTGTATATCATTTGTTTAAGACTTAATTTGTGAATGAAATTTTGTTTGAGTGCTTAAAGTGTACTAATTGAATATTTGCATTACAGGGGACAGATATTCTTTTTGTAAAGGCCCATGCTCCAATCTTTGCGTTCCCATTGCTGTAATAGCAGCAGGACCTGGTAAAGGGGGAGGGCTGCTGGAAAAGCCAGTTATTGAGAAAGTCAGTCCTGGCCGTGAATCAGAATTTGATTTGAAGTAAGCACAAATTATGATTGTTGATCGGGTTCCTGTTATTGGTGATAAGAATTTAAGGATTGTGATCCATTTTAGTGGTTTAAATGCTAGTAATAGATTTACTTCAAACCTTTTTCCCTTGGTGATCCATTTTAGTGGTTTAAATGCTGTGTTGCTTCTTTGTGCTAAATGAAAAAAGAAAATATCTGCAGAATTAAATGAAAAAAGAAAATATTTGATTCTGGCTTTTCTAAGATGTGCAGGAAATCAAGGAAAACAGCACCGCCATATCGTGTGTTATTGCACAATGACAACCACAATAAACGGGAGTATGTTGTCCAAGTACTTATGAAGGTTATCCCTGGAATGACACTGGATAATGCAGTTAATATCATGCAAGAAGCTCACCACAATGGATTGTCAGTGGTGATCATTTGTGCCCAAGCTGATGCTGAAGATCATTGCATGCAGCTTAGAGGCAATGGGTTACTCAGTTCCATTGAACCTGCTAGTGGTGGTTGTTGATAACATGTTTCATTTGAACCTCCCTCCCTGGTTTTGATGCTATTGAAGGGAGAAATAGGAAATATCTGGTGTACATAAGTTCCCCTCTTGAAAGCTTAGAAACCAGAAAACATAAAGACATTACTTGTGCAGAACTTATTGACTTATGATTATGATGTAATAGTTGGGATTTTGAGTAAAATATTAAACTAAAGGAAACGACTAGCATTGGTAGTACACAGATACTTAAATAGCTTGAAGCTCAACGACAATTGACACCTGCTCCATGAATGTAGAAGCCAATGAAACTCTACATTCACACGACTGAACTGTGATTTAATCAATACCTTTTCTGCAAGAAACGAGGAAAAACGAATATTTTGAGTTTTGAGGTACCCAAGTTTGTTTTCTTTGTTTTTGTCAAATCGGCATTAACTACAAGCTTCTACTTATGGAGTCAAATCGGCATTGACTACATACGGCGGCGCAGGCAGTACGATGTCCCCTTTAGTATTATATATGCTTCTTGGGGTGTCTGTTGCGCTTCCAGGTACCCCTCCTCGATTAACAGGAGCTTTCCCTGGGCTTCGGGGTCCTCTAGTTGGTGGTTCGTACAACCTCAGTACACAACCCATCGAGCTTTGTTCCCTTCAAGGTGGTCGGTCATTCATGATTTAGTGTTTTTGTTGTCCATTTATAGTTTGCTTGACCTAACACCATCTTTATTTATGTTTCTCACAACGACATTTTGGTCTTGTGTCAAAGTATCTAATTACTCCCTATTTCCCCTGATGCTTTTAATGATGCCTTCAATATGTTTCCACCTTATTTCCCCTCGTTCGTGTATAAATAGTGTTGGCTTCTTGGTCTTGGGTCACCACTTCTTTTCTTCTTTCTTCTTCAGTGTACTTCATGGATTTCTCTTGCCTACGTTTCTCTCTTTTTTGTTTGCTTCTTCCTTATTAAGTACTTTGCGCGCCTCTAACAGGTGTTTAGCCTTTCTAGAGGCGGTAGAGTGTTCTAATGTGGAAGGGCGTTGTTGAGCCAAAATTCCATATTAGTTTTCATGGTTAACAAACTTCAAATGTGAGAAGCTTAAATTCTCTGATTTCATATGTTTCTAGTGTCTCTTCTTGAGTGAAACATAAGAACAAGAACTATTAGCCTAATCTCAAGAAGATATCTGCTTATGCGAAGCATACATATAAGAAGACTTGAAGCAATAACATAAATTGTTGACAAGAGACAATCAAAGAAAAAGACCTCTCCTGACATGATCAAAAGTCAAGACCAGATGGGCTAACTTGAGAAAGATTATCATGAGAAGGGTCAACATGCATGAGAAGAATCATGATGAGAGGGGTCATCATGAGAATAGTCAACATGAGAAGAAAGATGAGAAAGGTGAGGGGTCATAAGAAGAATCATCAGAAGAGTCAAGTTGAGAAGCATCATGATAAGAAGGGTCAAGATCGAAAGAGTTATGATGAGAACAATCAAGTTGAGAAGAGCCATGTTGAGAAGCATCAACATTAGAAGCATCAACATGAGACGCATTAACATAAGAAGAATCAACTTGAGAAGTATCAACTTGAGAAGCATCATCTTCAGAAGACTCAAAGCTGAGAAGAGTCATGATTACTGTAAAACTGTTGTCTTCTACAGAAGTGCAGAAACACAACTGTCTCCAAGACAAAAGCGCTCCAACGGCAATAAATGACTATAAACTTTGAGCAATGACTCTTTTCTATGGACTAGAGGTTTTTACACATACATTCAGCTATAAATAAACGCATTGGATCAACGCTGAATCGTGTGAGAGTACATTGAGCTCAAATCTTCCAATCTTCTCAAGTGTCAAGTTTTCTCTCATCCATACTCAACCACTTCCTAGTGTTGAAAAAACACATTTAGTGCATCTAAAGAATAATCAAGGAGTTCTTCCTATAACTTTTAACCATTTCCACTCATTTACTTCTTGACTCTAGCATTTGATAACCTCTGATCTTCATTCAAAGAGAGATTACATGTTTGTCATTTTGAGTAGATTGCTGTCGTGAACCTTCTCAACAATGAATAGTTCTTAACAAAGGAGAGGTCAAGCTTCTTTTGACGGCTGGTTAAACTTGCGTTGACTTGGTCAAACTTTACGTTGACTTTTTGGTCAAACCTTCTATTGACTGGATCAAACCATTTGTTGACTTAGTTAACCTTCTCATATTGAAGTCTTGGCTTGGTCAAACTTCCTCTTGACTTGGTCAAACCTTCTGTTGATTTGGTCAAACCTCATTGACTTGGTCAAACCTTCTGTTGACTTTGTCAAACCTTCTCATTGACATGGTCAAACCTTCTCATTGACTTAGTCAAACCTTCTCATAAATGAACTTTCTCATGTTATTTCTACCATTGCCTTCTTATATGTTTTGGTCATGCTTCTTGGTATGCTTCTAGATAAACTTTTGAACATTTGAGTAAGAGAGCATTGGTAGAACATAACCCAATTAATCACTATGAGAATCTTCTATGCAAACACTTGTACACTCCTTTGATCAATATAGTTAGGTTCTTAGGACTCCTCTTGATAGGAATTCACTTATTTGAACTTTCTCTTGATTGCCTAATGTCTTCTCTTTTCTCTTTTTGAATTTCCTTGTCCAACGCCATTGTAATTTAATAGTAAAGATATTATGTCTTCATGAAGCTTGCATTACTATTCTGGTTATTTGTTGGTGCTACTTTGATTCTTCAAGTGTTGAGAATGACATGCATTGGATTGATCTAATTTGCTTCTAGCATGTCCACTTGTAGGAAATCTGTTCTTTCAACAAACTCAAGTGTACCCATTAGTAGAACACCATTCAGAATACTTAATATTTAGTTCATAAGGTTTGTTGTCATTAAAACCATATATCAAAAAGGATTTGAACTCAACAATCACCCCCTTTTTGATGATGACAAACCTTAAAGAACAAATCTTAAGTTTTCTGGATGGATATAATAATACATGCAAGAATGTTGATTTACTATAAAATTAAACTCCCCCTAAACTTATGCATGAGGTTAATTAGCAACATTCTTTATTATTATATCTATCTTTTTTTCTCTCCCCCTTTTGACATCAGTCAAAAAATTAGAGGGGAGGAGGAACAACATATCAAACTCAAGTAGATTGCATTTTACATGATAAGCATATCCCATGTGAGAATTACATTTAGTCAATATTGCAATGTAGACATAAGGAACCACAGTAATTGAAAGCAATATAATTGTATCAAGCAATTTAGCACATATACCTTCTTTAGTTCAAAAACACCCTTTGGGTTTTCTAGGATCATTATTCTCCTATATTCAGAAGCAACTATTTCCTTGTTATTTCTCTCGTTATTAGGCTTTTAAGGAAAGCCTTTTATATAGAAGAGGACAACCTCTTATAACGCCTTTTGTATGGGGTTCAACGAATACAATGATTTTTACCAACCCTCTTGTCTTAGAAGAAAACAATATGTAGTACAATTAATGTTATTTCTCCGCAACCCATATACGGCAATAATCACTCAGATAAAAACAATGGAGGATTATCAATTGACCATACTTAGTTATACATAGTCATATAGAACATAATGCATGATAGTGATAACACAAAATAAAATTAAACATTCTCTCAAATATCTGCAGCCACACAAGTGAACATAATGCACACTCTTAAGCTTACTTAAAGTAGTAAAAGTGTGTGATATATCATAGATCTATTATCATTAGTTTCATTGTTTAGAACACTATTAAAACATCTATGACAACAAAAGTATGGAGCGAATAAGACTCATTTTGCAGAAAAATGCATTCATGTTCTATATGGAGCTCACATATGTATTTTTTAGTGGACACTATGAAAGAGAAACAAGATTATCATATATCTATTTCAAAATAGATCTTTCTTGAGTCGAATGATTGGACATCAATATAGAACATGTTGAAGAAGGATCTTTTGCAAAAATTATATTAGAATCTCAAATTTTGTAAAACCAAGATTATATTCCTAGAGTTAAGCATCAAATAAAGTATAGTCTTCTTCAAGATATGCAAGTCAAGTTCGATTCTTTCAATCTTCTGTCTTTAGATCTATAAGTGCACATGAGGCTTTTGGAAATCAGATATAACAATAAATATGCACCAAAATCAGATTTGATAAAGGACATGATATGACTTAGATTTAATGATCAAAACATGAGACTTTGTCATTTTTCCTCCTCAAGATATTATGTAATCATATTTTAGACTTGAGAAAATAAAGCCTAACTTTAAAAGATTTTCATAAGTTCTTTAGAAACACATATCAGAATTTGACAATAATATGATTAGTGCACATTTGATAACCTGCTTTAAAAAATATTAATTTTCTACAAAGATCCGAAGCCTTTTGCACCCATTTTATATATCAAAAAAAGTCACATGATAGACAAGAGGTGCATCTTTCTCAGAATGTAAGACATAATTTAAATGGTACTTAACAATGCATCACATGGTCCAATACTTTGAAAGATTCATTTCACATTGACTATTGACATGTGTTTACCAGGCCTATAACTCAATGAAACCATTCAAAACAACAAACCATATATCCAAAAGGGTTTATAAAAATTACAACAATATGGAATGTTTAGAATCAAAGGTTGTGCAACAATATTCTTTCAAGCATTGAATTATACATAAGAATCATTAGAACACTTGTTAGCTTAATCACGATTGGGATCAACTTGCACTACAAGATATTAACACATATATCATTTACCACCACATCATAGAAACGAATATAGTATCCGAGTCTACATTTCAGCAAAGAATGTCACTTGACAATGCAACATCTTATCTAACACTTTTAAAAAACACTTCATTTTAAACAAAATTTTAACATGTGTTAAGAAAGCTTAAAACATCAGGTAATAATATCAATTATCAACCGAATTGCAGACTTGATTATGATCACTATATTAGTATGAAAATGCTTAGAACTAGAGATTGTGCAAACATATTTGATGTAGAACTGGGCACATGCACATTCAAGTTCAAAGTAAATAGTGATGCCTACAAATTAGCTTTTAAGATCATATATTGCATCAATCATTTTAGCATGCATTCATAATTTCAAGACCAAACAATCAATCTTATCATATCATATATTCACACATAATTCAGATTTATCAAAATGAAGTTATGATGAGATTGAGTGTACCTTCTTTAATGACTTTCTATTCTTAAGACTTCTCACGATAAGAGCATCCTTAAGGAATTTGTAGTATCAATTCACGCTCATTCATTTATCATCATAGTACTTGTGAAAAGCTGACTGATGGATGAAGATAGTCGCTTCAGCTTATTTTTCTTCTTTTTGCATGTAGACATTGGATCTTGAGCTGGGTCAAAGCAATGGCTCATTTTAGTTGCCCATGTTTCGTCTCAAACTTATTTGAGAAGTATGTTCTATAATGTCATCTCCTTTCCAGACATCTTTTCTAGTAGAGTGGGTTCTTTGTTATAGAACATATTCTTATTTTTCTAATCCTTTTCATTTAGGATCATCACCATGCTCCCCCTAAGATGATTCCATTATTTTCTTGCAAATTTTCTCAGTTTCTTGGACCCTCTCATATCGAAGCTCATGGAAGGATTTCAGTCCTTCCAACATGCTTATCTTAGATTCATCCTTCATCATCTCACAATGTGTGTACGACCATGAAGTTTCCAATTTAAACTTCTGAGCATCTTTTGAGTTGTCTGAGTTGATCTTTATCCCTTTATCATCAACTGCCAAGAGGCATTTTCTTCTCCTTTTATCATTCAACAAATACTCCTACATCACAAAACAAAAATGATTTTGGTGCCCATTCTTTTTGGGTCCTCATGGGTTAGTATACATTTTCTTGCTATTTTTGCTCACATGGTAACATAATAAGGTCTCAACCAAGATATTACAATCTGAACATACATCATTGACAAATGATTGTGAAAAATACTGTAGGAAAGTATGTTTGCATTTTCTCCTTTTGTTTTAGCACTTATCACCCATTATAACCACTTTAAACACTTTTATGCATAATGATCATTTGCCAAAAACTTCCAAGTTGACACTCAACTCATTTTCTTGTATTTCCAAAATTCAATTTCCTTTTGAAAAGAATGAGCTAGTATCTTAGAAAGCACAATTTTTAACATAACATTATGCATGAGTGTATAGAGAATTTTCTTTTTTATGAATGAACCATTTTTTAAGAACACATGCATATCAATATCCAATTAGTATTTTAAATGATGTACTGAAATAATGATGCATCATGAACTTTAGTTAATGTTCATGTGAAAATCATTTTAATCATTTAAGAAATAAGGACAAGACTTGTTGCTTTGTAACAAGAGATAAATGTGGTTAGCTAATAGGTTTTTACCAAGTTTCTGAAAAAGAAAGATGACACACATGAATGATATATTTCCAGAAACAGTTAGTGTGGGCATATAACGTTTGTTGCATAAATCACATATGTGTAGCCCTTAGACATCATGATGTTTTCTTGGCATATGAGTACAACATGTAAAAACCAGCCAATGAGTAAAATAATAGACATTTGAATTTTCATGAAAAATTCTCATGTTCTTACCTTATTAACTATCATGCTGTCAAAGAACTTACCACATTTTTGCAACTTCTTGGATTTGGCAAGCATCATAATGGACATACTTTGTAGAGTGCGAGCTTTCCAAGATTTTGAGTGCATTGATTCTAACTTTGACACATGACTCAATCCTTGTTGGTCCTCCATGAATTTTTCATTTTGTAAACAAAACTTCATTCAGTCTGTCATGAAGGTTACTTGTGACATCTCTTTTATATAGTGGTTGCAACATTTGTCTGATGTTTTGTGTGGTCTCTTTTCAATATGCTCTTGTCGGCTTGTATTTACAAGCTATGCTCAGAGTTGTGAATGAATGAAAGAAAATTTGGAAGCCAAAGAGAAATGATTTGCTCGAGAGCACAATGAATTTAAGCTTCACCAAATTTCAAAGGTGTGACCGGTTTCATTCTCAAACATTTTTCATATGTTTGGCAATATAATGCAAGATTTCAGATTCTTGCAAAGCATAACTCTCATCCACTTTTTAGTTTTTATCATGATAAGTTGCTTTAGAAAAACCCAAAAGAACAAGGATTTATATTCTCCATTCTTTTCAGTACAGTATATAAGGCTCAAGGAAACAACAAAACATAAGTTGGAAGAATTAATACAAGTGGGTTGTTATTCACAATGAGTGTTCCCCACATTTACTTTTGACTAGCATGCAACAAGTACCTACTAGTACTCTTTCAAGATGTCAAGCATGTGGTTCAACACTTTGTATGTTAGAACAAACAAGACAACACATCATTTTGATTTTCACATTCCGCATTCAAAGATGGGTATTGTGAGATTTTGAAAAGTAGCCTATAAGACAGTACCTTGTGGTATTTTCTGTTTTGCTTATGAGAGTAAAATGGATTTACGATGGCTTTTCAAACTAGTAGCTGATGACCCTTTTTTCTTTCCTACGTTTTGCTATTTAGAGAAAACTCATCTCTAATAGCTTTTCAATCTAGTCGCTTACTGACTTGTTTTAATATGGATAAAATATTCAAAGTAAAATTAAAACAAGCTTACTTGTTGATCATGGCATATATATATATATATATATATATATATATATATATATATATATATATTCATTTTCCATCTATCCCACCTTCTCAACTTCTTCCTCATCAATATTGTTTTTTGCGTATCTCAAATCTCTTTGTAAATCAACCTTTTGAGACATGTTCTTTATCTCCAATGCTGGTCATCACTTCTTCCAGAATCTTCATCTCTTCACACTGTTCAGTGTGTTCAACCCTAAGAGTCTATGCTCCAATACCAAGTGAAGTGGCATATAGAGTCACAAGAAGGGGGGTTGAATTGTGACCCTTTGAAAATTTATATCCTGCAACTTGGGAAACGTCCTCTCAAGTTGATACTTGGAGATGAGATAGTTAGCATAAAACAATTTCACAAGACATTAAACCTATGTTAAGTAGGTTTAAGTAGGTTCCACACAATGAACCTTCTCTCAAAGCGAGTAGGTTCGATGCAGTGAACCTTCTCTGGTTTAGTAAGTTCAAAAGTGTTTAACCTTCTCTAGGATGAGTAGGTTCCACACTGTGAACTTCCTCTACCTAAGTAGGTTCTATGCAGTGAACCTTCTCTTGTTGATAAGTTCAATACATAATGAGTTTTGTGTTGTGTTTATGCATAAAAACATTTTGCACGTCATATGTGATTTATCCTTTTGTTGAATGTGGTCATTTTGGTGTTTGACAACATGAGGAAGATATTATCAAGAGATATGAATGTTAAGGATAAAATATTTAATATAGAGAAGCTTATGAGGATGAAATCATTACAAATTGAAGCTTTTTAGGATTAATCAGATACTTCAAAACAGAATATGATTTATGCAATAAATACATGAGTAGGTTCTGTTTTAAGCATTATTTAATGTGAGGATAACAAAGTAGTGTAATATGAGCATAATGTAAAGCATGCAGAGATAAGGGAGGAGAGGATTACAGCTTGAAGATTTTATCCTGGTTTACCCATTAACATAGGGCTACATCCAGTCCTCACCTCCTGTGAGATTTTTCCACTATTCTCCAATCAATACAAGTGGCCTTTCTTCAAGCCTCTTCAAGCTTTACTACATGTATTCTTTCTTCAAGCCTCTTCAAGTTTCTACCCACTGTTTTCTCACCAACACTCACCCATCCTAGGTAACTTAATAGAACAACACACACATTGTAGTTTCTCATCAACACTCACCTATTCCTTAGGTAGCTTGATAGAACACTACACATGTTGTTTTTTCTCAGTAACACTCACCTACCTTAGGTAGCTTGGTAGGAAGAACAACATACAAAGATAATGAATAAAAGGGTTTGGGATTTGCTACAGCTTGATACACTTACAATAAGTGGATATGAAATATGTAAAATAAGCTACACACTTTTTCTAAGATTATTCAAAAGTGTAGAGCTCATGAGCAAGAGTGTGAAAGAAGAGAATGATGGAGAGCTATAATTTATCTTGATATGACTTGTGTTTATCTCTCAATATATTTCAGCTATTTTAGCATCCAATCACTTGTATGATAGATGGACTTTGAGTTTCTTTGCTGATATCTCTTCGAGAGCAAACTTCTCATCTTTGAGAAGCTTCTGATAAATCTTCTCAAATAGTGTAGAAGCTTCTCAAATCTGTAGAAGGTTGAGGGGATGAAGAAATCTGGTGTAGGAACAATATAATCCCTCTCTCTTGAGTTTCTTCAGCTTTTCCATGTGTGAATATAGTTGATTTCTTCATTATAGCCGTTGGGTATTATCCATGGGTCCATATGAGTGATTTGGAGTGACGTGATGGAAGTTGAGAAAGTTGGTAGCTTTTCAACCTTCTCAACTGCGCCTGCTGTAGTTTCTCTACACATCTGAACCTTCTTTAACTTGCTACTGTCATTTTGGAATAGGTTGTTCCAGCTAGCATGAAGCTTCTAAAGCTTCCTAGTGTTGAACAAACACCTTTTGTGCATCTAAAGAATAATCAAGGAGTTCCTTCTATAACTTTTAACCGTTTCCACTCTTTTATTTCTTGACTCCAGCATTTGATAACCTCTGATCTTCATTCAAAGAGAGATGACATGTTTGTCATTTTGAGTAGGTTGTTGTCTTAAACCATCTCTTCTTGTATCTGAACCTTCTCAACAATGAATGTTCTTAACAAAGGAGAGGTCAAGGTTCTTTTAACTTCTGGTCAAACTTGTGTTGACTTGGTCAAACTTTATGTTGACTTTTTGGTCAAACCTTCTGTTGACTTTTGGTCAAACCTTCTGCTGACTTGATCAAACCTTTTGTTGACTTAGTCAACCTTCTCATATTGAAGTCTTGGCTTGGTCAAACTTCCTCTTGACTTGGTCAAACCTTCTTACATGTTTTGGTCATGCTTTTTGGTATGCTTCTAGATAAGCTTTTGAACATTTGAGTAAGAGAGTATTGTTAGAACATAACCCAATTAATCACTATGAGAAATCTTCTATGCAAAGACTTGTACTTAGGAATCCTCTTGATAGGAATTCACTTATTTGAACATTCTCTTGATTGCCTAATGTCTTCTCTTTTCTCTTTGTGAATTTCCATGTCCAACGCCGTTGTGATTTAATTGTAAAGATATTATGTGTTCATGAAGTTTGCATTACTATTCTTGTTATTTGAGGGTGCTACTTTAATTCTTCACTTGTTGAGAATGACATGCATTGGATTGATCTAATTTGCTTCTAGCATGTCCACTTGTAAGAAACCTGTTCTTTCAACAAACTCAAGTGCGCCCATTAGTAGAACACCATTTATAATACTTAACATTTAGTTTATAAGGTTTGTTGTCATTAAAACCATATATCAAAAAGGATTTGAACTCAACACATTTGAGGAAAAGTAGGCCCAAATAGGCTTGAAACTAACTTGCGGTAAATTAAAGGAATAAATTAAACGAGTAGTAAAAAAAGAAGCGAACAAAATTGGGGATGACACTTTTGCATAAAAACAATGCTAGGCGTGATTTTCTGTAGGGTCAAAATTGGTTACCCTTTGGATTTATCATTAAATCCAAGCAAAACACATTTGCAGCTTTTGTTTTTTAGCTTTGTTCCTTTGGCATTTGAGATGTTTACATGAGCAATATAACCAAACACCTTCAAGTGACACATTGAGGGTTTGTGTCCCCTCCAAGCTTCTTTAGAAATTTATCCTTTAATGCCAAAGTCGGTGACCAAGTCAGAAATTATATAGTCTTGTTTACTGCTTCAGGCCATAATGTCTTAATAACCTATTTACGAGACAGTAAGGACCTTACCATATTCATCACTATCCTTGTCTTCCTTTCTTATAATCTACGCATACTCTGATTTTCATTTGACAATTGGGGAAGTCCTCTTACCATCTCCTTGTTGCTGCAATTATTTAAGGCTAAAGTGTCCATATTTGTAGTGCCAAAAATTAGTGCCACAAATTTGACACATCTTCATTTGATGCATAGAGACAGGCACCATTAGTGAGATGTTCTGCTTTCAAAGATTAGACCTCTCTAGATCTCAGGATGATAAACCTTACAATTTCTTAACTTGAATAATACAATGAGCCCCCCTTTTCTTGGAATAGTCGTAGACTCAAAAGATTGTTCTTGAGTTCTGGGACATATAATACATCTGTGACAATATGTGTTCCTCCATTCACTCTTAGTTTGATATTCCCCTTTCCAGCAACCTCCATTTTTGTATTGTTTCCAAGCCTCCAATATTGCTCGAAGCTTTCATCCAAAAAGATGAACCAGCTTCTATTCCCGCTCATACGATTTGAGCAACTGCTTTCTTGAGTTTCTGCCCAAATAATTAACAACATATGCTCTTCCTCATCGAATTCTGTATGTAGAAAAATACAAAAGCAACGGTGAAAAAGCCAAGAGGAATTGAAATTCAGAAAAGGGTGGTTCACATTACATTGCAAATCCATCAACAGGCTCAACATGTTGTCAAATCAGTAAGTTACTTTAAAAATATGTGTATTATTTTAGTTTACTTAGGGAGATTAGTTAGCAATCGTTTAAAATGCGTGTTTCATTTTTACAGACTAAGAAGGCCAGACGTTCTCTCTCACTATTCCCGAGCTGCACAGGGCCACACATGTTAGGAAGGATAGTAATGAATTTGTTGATGAGCGCTCGAGGAAGACTCAGATAAATATACAACTTGATTTGTTGGCCGGCCATTCCTAATCCAAGATGGAAATAGTAATTCACAAAAGATAAAATGCGTAAACATCAAACATACTTCATTAAATACACTAAAATTTCATTATATAGGTATTAGCGTCCCAACTAAGAATGATTAGCTCATAATAAACGAACAACACAAGAAATACAACTTAAACATAAATGCTAAAGTCATAACTAAAAGACACAAGAGAGAAATTATATTAAGAGTAGGAAACCAAAGGTAAACTCCAAGATCTGAAGCATGGAAATACGAAAACAGCTCCCAAAAATAGCAATCCTTCAAGTATATTCAGCTCCTGTAATTCATGCAGCAACACTCTCAGGAATAGTATTCTTGATTTGGTAATTTGAGGTAGCTTGGGTACAAAAAATGGAGAAAAACTATGTCTATACTTTCTCCTCCTGCCCAAGCATCCTAAATGAAGAAGGAAATGCTGCCTTTTATAGGGCTAGGGTACATGATCCAAGAGAAAGGTGGAATATTTTTCTCACAATGCGCTGGCACCCTATGGTAGGCAGACGTCCTTGTCTGACAGCAATCATGCGCTAAAATCACCAACTCTCAGCTTTCTCTCTTATCTGACGCAAAACTGCAATGTTGTGACACTTATTGTTGCAGCAATGGAATACACATATCAAAGGACAAATGACGCACCTAAGTTCCAAATAACACTAGTTCAGGAATACACCCTACACCCTTCTACAACATAGTATTTATAACATAATTCACTAAATTAAATGAGAACTTACAATGATTTAAGCTTGAGAATACCTTAATAACTCTTATAAATAAAAGTTATCACACCCTCAAACTTGAACCATTCATTGTCCTCAAGTAATGACACTTGACAAAGACAAATATCAAGACAACATTCAACTAGCATAGTTGATCCACAATTTTTTCAAAGGTAAACAAGTTGAGCATCAACTTTCAAATTTTTTCACTAAATTGCAATCCTCAAGCTCAACAAGATCCCTAAAGTTACTCCTGCTCAAAATGTGTGTGTGACAACTAAGTTTAGTTCAGACCATAGCAAGCTTCAAACTTCACCTAGCTAAAGAAAGAGTGGTTTTCTTTTGGTAATGCCAAAAATTTTCAAAAAGAAGGTTTGACTAACAATTCATACGCAAAATGGGGGATAAGCATGACAAAGGGCTTTGATGTAAGCATTTCAGAACTTTAGGCCAAGAAACTTATTACAATTATACTGCCTCAATGCTGCAGTATGTGTTGCTGCAGTATTGGTAACTAACAAATACTTTTTGACGAAAAATTTAATGCTACTATGCTGCAGTGCCCTTATTTTTGCATTTTGCACACTTTTTTAGGTGGGGAATGGCAACATAGAGCATGTTTCACTTATTCTAGACTTTTGGTACTTTATAACTAGTACCTTACATTTACATAACTAACACTATGTGCACATGATCTAATTAGTTCTTCATACTTGGCCTTAGTATATCTTAAAGAACCCCCAAACTTAGTTTCCTATGCTACCCTAAGTTTTTAGTAGAAGCATGGCACTACCTTGGTATACCAACATCTTTCCTAGCCTCAGATCCTTTTTAACTTACTAAGTTCCTAACTAAACCTAGAGTAAAAGTGTGGGAGCAAGAGCAAATTAGTTCACTTAGTTAAACAGGGAAGCATTCTATTTTTTTTTTCTCACCATTATCATCTCAAATTTTAGCTCAACAAGATATCTATTTTAATATTATTCAACTAAAACTAGCTAAACATGCCTACACAATATACAAGACTTAGGTCCTCCCCCTACTTAGGACTTAGCAGTGTCCCCACTGCTCATACATTTCTAATGGTGGTTATGGGGACAGTTTGTTTTAATTTTGGGGTTTGTGGTGGGTCCATCTCAATGTCAGTTTGATTCTCCCAGTCAGATTCATTTTTCTTCCCTTCATCCTCCTCTGATGAGTCTTGATCATCTTCATCACTTTGTTTGTTAAGTTCAGCCATGATCTCCTTACTTTCCAGCTTTCCCCCCTCACTTAGGGATTTATCATCACCAGTTGCCAACAAATCCTCCTCTTCAACGACCTTCTTCTTTCCTTTCTTTGTAGCAGCCCTTGCTGCCTTCTTCTCAATAATTGTAGGCTCTTCTTCTTCCACATTGACCTCCTCCTCAATAGCTTCTTCATTCATAAACTCCTCTTCAAGCACCCTGTTAGGAAAAACAGGGGGCTCCTCAGTAGATTTACCTTTGGAATGAACACCAAAAATACTCTTTTCCCACTCAAACTGTCTTCTTTGGAACTCCTAGGCAGGACGTTTATGAAGATGATTAGCCCAGTCGTTCCTTGTAGGTCCTACCATTTTCTCAAGAACCCTTTTGATATCTTTGTTAGATAGCTCTACTTGACCACTAGTTTGAGGATGGTATGCAGTGGCAATTTTATGTTGCACTCCATATTTGGCCAAGAGACCTTCGTTAAACTTGTTGCAGAAATGAGACCCTTCCTCACTAATAATGGCCGTTGGAGTACCAAATATTGTGAAGATATTTCTTTGCAAGAACTTCGCGACAGACTTGGCATCATTATTGGGCAAAGCAACAGCTTCAACCCTTTTAGATACATAATCCACAGCAACCAGTATGTACAAATTGCCAAAGGAATGAGGCAAAAGTCTCATGAAATCCATACGCCAAACATCAAAAAGTTTAACCTCTAAGATATTGGTTAACGGCATTTCATGATTGTTTGAAATATTTCCTGTCCTCTAACAATTATCACATTTCTTCACCAACTCCTGAGCAACTTTTAATAGAGTTGGCCAATAGTAATCAGATTGCAATACCTTAGCTGCTGCAGCATGGCATTGTTGCAGCACCAGATGTTGTTCTTCATCAGCCACACACCTTCTTAACAACTGGTCAGGGAATTTTCATAGAGGAAGGGTTTATCCTAGAAATTTGCTTAATAATATGAAATAACCTCTTTCTCTGTTGGGAATTCATGTCACAAGGCACAAATTTTATGACTAGAAAGTAGACAATGTTTGCATACCAACGTGTCGCAGCATCAAGTGTTGCAACATCAACTACGAGAAATTGCTCATCAGGAAAGCACTCCTTGATTTCTCCAGTATGACTACCTGCACTATCACCATCCAATCTTGACAAATTGTCAGCAACTTGGTTCTCCACCCCTCCTTTATCTTTAATTTCAAGATCAAATTCTTGGAGGAGTAGAACCCATCTCTTTAGCCTAGGTTTTGTATCTTCCTTAGGAATCAAATACTTAATGGAAGAATGATCAGTGAAAACAATTACCTTAGTGCCAATTAAGTATGATCTAAATTTATCAAATGCGAAAACCACAACTAATAATTCTTTTTCAGTAGTAGTGTAATTCAGCTGAGCATCAACAAGTGTTTTGCTAGCATAATAAATAGAATGAAAGACTTTGTCATACCTTTGGCCTAGTACAGCTCCTGTGGCATAATCACTAGCATCACACATGAGCTCAAAGAGCTTGCTCCAATTTGGGGTCACTATCACATGTGTAGTAACCAGAACACTCTTCAAATTTTGAAATGCTTCAGCACAAGGTTCATCAAAGACAAAAGGAGTGTCATGTTGTAGCATTTGACACAAAGGCTTGGAAATGTTAGAAAAGTCCATGATGAACCTTCTGTAAAAGCCTGCATGACCTGGAAAACTTCTAACACCCTTCACACTAGTTAGAGGAGGCATCTTCTAAATTACCTCAACTTTGGCTTTATCAACTTCAATTACCTTCTTAGAAATCCTATGCCCCCGCACAATACCCTATTAGACCATGAAATGACAGTTTTACCAATTCAAGACTAGGTTGGTTTCTTCACATCTATCTAGAATCTCTTCCAAGTTGTCAGGGCACAGTTGGAATGTTTCCCCAAACACAAAGAAATCATCCATAAACACTTCCGTAGATTTTTCAACGAACTCATAGAAGATTGACATCATACACCTTTGAAAAGTAGCTGGTGCATTACATAGCCCAAATGACATCATTCTAAAAGCAAAGGTACCATAGGGACATGTAAAAGTTGTCTTTTGCTGATCTTTAGGCACTATGACAATCTAATTATAGCCAATCCCAAAAGCAATAGAACTCCATAGCAGCTAGTCTATCAAGTATTTGGTCTATGAATGGTAAAGAGAAATGATCTTTTCTTTTGGCTTTGTTGAGCTTTCTATAATCCATACAAATCCCCAACCAGTTACAGTTCTTGTGGGCATAAGTTCATTTTTCTCATTAGCTACCACTATGACCCCTCCCTTCTTAGGAACACACTGCACAGGACTCACCAATGCACTATCAGATATAGGATACACAATGCCAGCATCAAGCCACTTGATTATTTATTTCTTAACAACCTCCTTCATGATAGGATTTATCCTCCTCTGCCCTTCAATGTTATTTTTAGAACTCTCATCAAGAATAATTCTGTGCATACAGGTGGCAGGACTAATCCCTTTGATATCAACCATTTTCCATCCAATAGCCTTCTTATGCTTCTTTAGGGTAGCAATGAGATCATGTTCTTGACTCTTAGAGAGGTCAAAGCAATGATCACAGGCAATGTATCATTTTCCCCTAAAAAGGCATATTTAAGGTGCTTGGGAAGCTCCTTAAACATAAGAACAGGAGGTTTCTCAATTGAGGGAACATTTCTTTTGAGGCTTGAGTCTTCCAGCCCTAGTGACTCATATTTTCTAGTCCAAATCTCCTTAACAGCAACCTCATCATGTAGCACACCTTCTTCCACAAGCTCTTCTTTATAAAATTTCAGGAAGAGCATTAACCAAATGGTCAATTTGCTCATGGACGTGTTTTTGAACAACATAATCACGGGAGACAACAAAAGAGTACTCCTCAGTTCTCTCATCAGGAAACTTAAGAGTACTCATCACATTAAATTTTATTTCTTGATCATTGACTCTCATAGTCAATTCTCCCTTCTGCACATCAATTAGGGTCTTGCTAGAAGCTAAGAAAGGTCTTCCATGAATAATAGGTAACTCTTTATCTGCATCAAAGCCAATAATTACAAAGTCAGCAGGATATACAAATTTGTC
This sequence comes from Astragalus glycyphyllos, assembly GCA_963573325.1. Classification (NCBI taxonomy): domain Eukaryota; kingdom Viridiplantae; phylum Streptophyta; class Magnoliopsida; order Fabales; family Fabaceae; genus Astragalus; species Astragalus glycyphyllos. Next base: position 19,634,037 of record OY754314.1, on the reverse strand, counting down.
TACCTTTATCAGAACATCATCAATGATCCCTTTTGGATAGGCAATTAACCTATCTGCAAGCTAAAGAGTGACAGTAGTAGGTCTAACAACCCCTATGTCGAGCTAAGTGAAAACAGATTTAGGCATCAAATTGATGCTTGCACCTAAATCACAAAGAGATCTGGCAAGATAGGATTCCCCAAAAGAACAAGGAATAGTGAAACTACCTGGAAGCTTGCTTTGTATAATCATACTACACTCCACTGTCATAGCCGTTGTTTCAAGTTCCCCTAGCCTCCTCCTTTTGGTGAGCACATCCTTCTTAAACTTTGCATAATTGGGCATTTAGTGCCTCAGCTAGAGGAACATTGATATGAAGTTTTTTTTAGAACCTCTAAAAATTTGCCAAATTGCTTGTCTTGTTGAGCCTTCTTCAACCATTGAGGAAAGGGAGAAGATGGAACAACTTGAATAGCAACAGGTGATGGTACGGGTGCAACATCTGCCGTGACAACATTTGTTGCATTCTTTTTTTCATTTCTTCCCTTTTTTCGTTTTTTCCTTTTCTCTTAATACCATCACTTGCATCAGTTAATGGCCCATTCAAGTCCTTCCCACTCCTCAAAGATATATACTTTCAAGTCTCTTTCTGTTTCGAAGATGAAGATTTTGTAGTTGATGGTAAAGATCCACTAGGTCTTTGGGTAAGAGCAGTGGCTATTTGTCCAATCTGATTCTCCAAGTTCTTGATAGCAGCCCCTTGAGTTTGATATTGAGTCTTTATTTCATTCATGAAAGAGCATAGCCTCCATAGAGTGATCCACTGCTGGTGCTGCAGGCTTGGGATGAGCAGGGAATCCTAGTGGTGTTGCTGGAGATGCAGAAGGTGGTGCATTGTTACTCCACTTGAAATTTGGATGGTTCTTCCAGCCAGGATTGAAAGTATTTGAATATGGGTTATTATCTTTAGGTTTAAATAGTTGTTTGGTACCTGCAAATATGGCCATAATCTATTTAAGCCCCTATAGAAAAAAAAATTAAAATGACCCTTGCAAATAGTTAACGTTTATAGTTTAGCCCCTGGTTAACTTTCCATCAAAAATGCTGACGTGGCTAACGGAGATGACATCCGCATGACATCATCAATGACGTCAATGCCGTGTGTCATCAACCTATTGTGCCTTAGTGCCATGTGACATTGAATGCCACGTCAGCATCCCATGTCACCAGTGTCATCTGGAACTGATATGTGCCACGTCAACAACCAATTACTAGGTAAAGAGAAAAGAAATTTGAGGGAAGAAAGTGAGAGAAAGAAAAAACAGATCCAAAAAGAGAGAAAAGCGACACTTATTACACACCACCACAGTAAACCCAATATTCTGTCCCTCTCTATAACGCCGTTTCTTTGCCCTCATTACACACCACCACGGTAAACCCCATCTCCACCACTCTCTCTCTCTCTCTCTCTCTCTCTCTCTCTCTCTCTCTCTCTCTCTCTCCCACGGGGTGTTGGAAGCTGAACTGAGACAGGTCGGTAACCAACGGTGGAAGATCTGCTGGTTGTGGGGGAATTTTACGAGATAGCCTTGGAAATTTCATCTTCGGATTCTCTCATCTCCTAGAGAATTGCATGGTGATCAAAGCTGAATTATTGGGAGTTTTAAATGGATTGCGTTATGCTTGAAACAAAGATTTCGACAAGGTGAATGTTGAAACTTAGTTTCGTACCTTACGAAATTAACAAAAAGAAATTAAGTGAAAATACTTAAATTCGTTATGATTTTTTTTACAAACGGAAATACCTATTAAGAAGGTAAATTCGTTAAATTCATTTTTCAGGGGTACTTTCAGGTTTTCAAAATTTGTGGGGGTATAACTTCAAATGGTGGGGGTAAAATGAACCGAAAAATATATTGTCTTGCCAAAAAAGGCAATAAATTTTGGAAAAGTAATTAATTATTAAGGTAGACTGTAACACCCCCTTTCTAACACGTCCAAAGTAATATAAAATCAGAGTTTTCAAAAACCTTTTCGATACACCCACAAGGGAGTGCTACATTTACACCATACAACAAATAACCATATTTAAAATTCATCAAAATAGAGAAATGTGATACATAGCACATCGATCGGGACGAACCCTCAAAACACCTGTTCGACTACACCACAGTTATTATGATCACCATCGCAACGGAATAAAGACAAGTCTCATAACATAATTCATACATCCCAAATAAATAGTTTGAAATCAACAGATAAAACAACAACAAAACTAATGATCGCCCCCCCCAGGTGCTACGTATCAGAGCAAACGACACAGACCAGACTAAGGAAGGTAGAAGAACCTTCACTCGGGATCACCTGCACGTTGCCGACATAAGAAGCAACATATAAAGCAGAAGGGGTGAGTCTCTAACAAATATAATAGCATGTATGATAAGCAATATGTTAGAGTAAAGGCAACCATAAACACCGCCTCACAACACTACGAACATACAACATCATTATACAACATCAATTCATAAGCATCAAGGAACATCACCAATTGCATGAGTATATGCATGAGGTGCAACCCACACCAACGGGCATATACATGTGGTACCATCATCACCAATAATTGCCATTCGGGCATCATCACCTATAATTAATCATAAGGCCGAAGCCTACATCACCGGTAAATGCATATGAAGTATGCGACTCCATGAACAAAGCACCAACAACAATCCACAATCATAGTATTATATGTATAATACAACATCACCAATAATCATTAGATTCATCACCGTCATTAAATTCACCATCACCATAAGTGGTCATAGACCCATCACTTATCACCGTATTTAAATTCACCAAGTACATCACCAATCATAGCTCTATGGCTAACACCAAACTCGCCGGACACACCAACACCAAAAATATAGACTACTTTATAAGTCCAAGACACGGGACAGTCACCGGAGTTGGCGCCCCGCAGCACACAGGCAACACTGGGCAACACTGCACACAGCACACAAGCAACACTGGGCAACACTGCACACAGCACACAGGCAACACTGGGCAACACTGCACACAGCACACAGGCAACACTGGGCAACACTGCACACAGCACACAGGCAACACTGGGCAACACTGCACACAGCACACAGGCAACACTGGGCAACACTGCACACAACACACAGGCAACACTGGGCAACACTGCACACAGGCAACACTGGGCAACACTGCACACAGCACACAGGCAACACTGGCAGCACACTGCGCCAGCACAACACAGGCAACACTGGCAGCACACTACGCCAGCACACAGGCAACACTGGCTGCACACTGCGCCAGCACACAGGCAACACTGGCAGCACACTGCGCCAGGACACAGGCAACACTGGCAGCACACTGCGCCAGCACACAGGCAACACTGGCAGCACACTGCGCCAGCACAGGCAACACTGGCAGCACACTGCGCCAGCACACAGGCAACACTGGCAGCACACTGCGCCAGCACACAGGCAACACTGGCAGGCAGCACTGGCGCCACTGGGCAACACTGGCAGCACACTGCGCCAGCACAACACAAGCATAACACCGAGACACCCAACACTCCACCACCAAATTTCAACATCATTGTTCATGACTCTTTCAAGCATATCATCAAACACCATACAAGCACCATATATTTACATTCAAAATCATTGAATCATTTCATCAAACACCTTACAAGCAACATTAATTTCATCAATTATTCCAACAAAACACCAAGCATACCAAATTTCATCAAAATGAAATCAACAACATCATCACTCATTCAATCACCAAATCAATTAATTCACAACAACTTAAATCCTAAAACCCCACATAATAATCATCATACAATCCCATTATAAATGAAGAAAACCCACCCTTACCTTGAATTTTGGTGAAGACAAGCACTCTCCACAAAACCCAAAGCAAAAGCAAGCAAGCAAGCTCCTCTTCCCTTCTCCTTGAAAATTGCGAGCTCTTCTTCTCCTCCTCTCACTCTTTCTTCGCGTTTTCTCTCTCTCTCTCTCTCTCTATCTCACTTCTTTCTTTCTTTCTTTGATTTGTTTCAAATGAGCACCATCTCATAACCCCTAGACTAGATAATTAGACTATTGGGCCTAGCTAATGGATCATGGGCCTCCTATTCCCACTCCATTAATTACTCATAACACCTCCTGAATAAATTAAAATACCGGATTATTAATTTAACTTAATAAATTATTGTAAGCCTTAAATAATTCAATTAAATAAATAATTAAATTATTTTAGGGCATTACAACTCTCCCCCACTTAGAATATTTCGTCCTCGAAATTTTACCTGAATCAAACAGCTCTGAGTAGGATTCCCGCATCTTACTCTCCAATCCCCACGTCATGCTTTCACCAGCAGCTCCCAACCAAACTACTTTCACCAAATTTATCTCCTTGCCCCTTAAGATCTTCACTTCACGGTCTTCAATCCGCACTGGCATCGTCTCCATAGTGAGATTATCTCTCACCTGCACATCATCCATGTGAATCACATGAGATGGATCGGGGACATACTTCCGAAGCTGCGACACATGAAACACGTCATGCAAGTTCGAAAGGTTAGGTGGCAAGGCCACCCGATAGGCAACATTCCCAACTCTCTCCGAAATCTGATACGGGCCAATAAAACGAGGGGTCAACTTCTTAGACTTCAAAGCACGCTCAACACCGGTCATAGGGGTAACCCTCAGGAACACATGATCACCAGCTTGAAATTCCAAATCCTTCCTCCGCTTATCATGATAACTCTTTTGTCTACTTTGCGAAGCTTTCATCTTCTCACGAATCAACTTCACTTTCTCAGTGGTCTCGCGAACAATCTCAGGTCCAAGTACCACACTCTCCCCAGATTCATGCCAACACAAAGGAGTCCTACATCTCCGACCATACAATGCTTCAAAAGGTGCCATCCCAATACTAGAATGGTAGCTATTGTTATAGGTAAACTCTATCAATGGAAGATGAGTATCCCACGAACCTCCTTGCTCAAGAACACAAGCCCTCAACAAATCCTCTAAGGATTGAATAGTCCTCTTTGTCTGACCATCAGTCTGAGGATGATACGCTGAGCTCAATCTCAACTTAGAACCCAATGCCTCTTGCAAACTTTTCCAAAACTCAGATGTGAATCTAGGATCTCTATCTGACACAATACACAGAGGAACACCATGCAGCTTCACAATCCTTTGGATATAAATCCCAGCTAACTTTGGAACCGGATAAGTAATACTAATCGGTACAAAGTGAGCAGACTTCGTCAACCTATCAACAATCACCCAGATGGCATCTTGCCCTCTCACAGTACTAGGCAGTCCCGTCACAAAATCCATTGAAATACTATCCCATTTCCATTCCGGAATCTCTAACGGTTGCATCAACCCTACAGGCTTCTGATGTTCAACCTTCGACTTCTGACAAGTCAAGCATGCATACACACACTGAGCCACATCACGCTTCATCCCAGGCCACCAGAACAGCCTCTTCAAGTCTTGATACATTTTTGTAGCCCCCGGATGAATACTCAACTTACTCCTATGACTCTCTTCAAGAATCACTTTCTTTATCTCCACATCATCAGGAATACTAATTCTATCACGGTACCTCAACACACCTTGCGCATCTAGCTTAAAATCATTATCCTCAGCCTGACCGGCTTCACTCATCAAATCCACCAGCTTAACATCCAACTTCTGAGCTTCTCTAATGCTAGCCAGAAATTCATTATTAATCTTCAACAATCCCAATCTAACACTCTGAGGTGTCACTTTGCAAACCAGGCTCATATCTCTGAACTGCTCAATCAATTCAAGTTCTTTAACCATCATTGCTGACATATGCAAAGCCTTCCGACTCAAAGCATCGGCTACAACATTAGCCTTCCCCGGATGATAATTCAAACTGAAATCATAATCTTTTAACAATTCCAACCACCTCCTTTGCCTCATATTCAACTCCTTTTGATCAAACAGATATTGCAAGCCTTTATGATCACTAAACACTTCAAATCTAGAACCATAAAGATAATGCCTCCACATTTTCAATGCAAACACAACTGCAGCAAGCTCTAAATCATGCGTAGGGTAGTTCTTCTCATGAGTCCTCAACTGCCTCGACGCATAAGCAACTACCTTACTATTTTGCATAAGCACACCTCCTAAACCCATCTTAGAGGCATCACAGTACACCACAAAAGGCTCTCCCGGATTGGGCAACGTCAGAATAGGAGACGTCGTCAATCTCTTCTTCAATTCATTGAAACTTTCCTCACAACGAGCGTCCCAAACAAACGCCTTCCCTTTACAAGTCAACTGAGTCAACGGAAGTGCCAACTTAGAAAAGCCTTCAATAAACCTTCTATAATAACCAGCTAGCCCCAGAAAACTTCTAATCTCAGTAACCGACTTCGGAGCCTCCCATTTCAACACGGCATCAACCTTAGACGGATCCACCGCAATTCCCTTACCAGAAATCACGTGACCAAGAAAACTCACTTCTTTCAACCAGAATTCACACTTAGACAGCTTTGCATACAACTTCCTATCCCTCAAGATCTCTAATACCAACCTCAAATGCTCGGCATGCTCTTCTTCCGATTTAGAGTAAACTAGAATGTCGTCAATGAACACCACCACAAACCGATCCAGGTAATCATGAAAAATACGGTTCATGTATTCCATAAATACTCCCGGCGCATTAGTCACACCAAAAGGCATCACCGAATACTCATAATGCCCATAACAAGTCCTAAAAGCCGTCTTCTGAATATCCTCATCCTTCACCTTTATCTGATGGTAACCCGACCTCAAGTCAATCTTACTAAACACCTGAGCACCCACCAATTGATCCATCAAGTCATCTATCCTTGGAAGCGGATACTTGTTCTTAATCGTCACTTTATTCAATTGCCTATAATCAACGCAGAGCCTCATACTCCCATCCTTCTTCTTCACTAGCAACACCGGAGCTCCCCACGGCGACACACTTGGTCTCACAAACTTCTTTTCAAGCAGATCCTCAAGTTGCTTCTTCAATTCAGACAATTCAGATGCTGACATCCTGTAAGGTGCCATAGAAACAGGTCTAGTACCAGGTACAAGATCAATAGCAAATTCAACCTCCCTCTCTGGTGGTACATCCGGAATCTCATCAGGGAAAACCTCAGGAAATTCCCGCACCACCGGCAACTCATCAACCTTAGCTTGATTCTCAACAGATAATGACGCCGTCAGCGAAAACAACTGAACTTCTCCCTTCATTACCTTCCGCAGCTGACCAGCAGGCAACAAAACAGTTTCCTCCTCTACGGGAGAAGAGAAACTCACAGACTTGCTAAAACAATTAATATGAACATGGTTATCCACTAACCAGTCCATTCCTAAGATAATATCCATTCCTTCCAATGGCAGACAAATCAAATCAACAACAAAATCTCGGCCGAAAATCGACAAAGGACACTTAGAACACACAAGAGAAGTAGTCACCGAACCCTTAGCTGGAGTATCGATAACCATCTCTCTCATCATAGAAGACAATGCAAGATTCAACTTTTCAACACACACAGCAGCAATAAAAGAATGCGTAGCACCGGTATCAACAATAGCAAGTAGAGGAGTACCATTAATGAAACACGTACCTCTAATCTCATTGGTCGTCTCAGACCCTGCAATAGCAAACACCTTTCCACTAGACTTTTCCTTCTTTGGCTTGGTACACTTAGTGCTAATGTGTCCCATCTCTCCACAGTTGTAGCAGACTACATCCTTACGATCACAATCGGCCACCACATGACCCTCTTTGCCACAGCGGTAACACCTCTTTGTCTCAGCTTTGCAATCAATGCTCTTGTGACCAGACCTACCACATTTGAAACACACAATGCCCGCAGAAGCATCTCCCCCGCTAGGCTTCTTGCCAGCAGCAGCCTTCTGTTTACCCTTCCCAGCAGGAACCTCATATGGCTTACCACGGTGTTGAGAATGACTCCTCTTATCTTTCATGATCTTGTAGTGAGCATTACTATCCTCCTCAAAGATCCTACAGCTGTCCACCAACTCAGAGAACACACGGATCTTCTGATATCCAATCACCTTCTTAATGTCAGGCCTCAACCCATTCTCAAACTTAACGCACTTAGAAAATTCAGCAGTAGCCTCACTATAATGCGGATAGAACTTAGCCAATTCGGTGAACTTAGCAGCGTACTCAGCCACCGACTTGTTCCCTTGCTTCAGCTCAAGGAACTCAATCTCCTTCTTACCACGGACATCCTCCGGATAGTACTTCCTCATGAACTCCCTCTTGAAAACATCCCAAGTGATTTCCTCACCAGCATTCTCCAATCTTTGCATAGCCTCCAACCACCAATCATCAGCTTCCTCAGCCAACATATGAGTGCCATAGCGAACCTTCTGCACGGGAGTGCAATCCATCACACGGAAGATTCTTTCAATCTCCTTCAACCAAGCTAGAGCTCCATCGGGATCATACTTGCCTTTGAAGGTAGGCGGGTTCTCCCTCTGAAAGGTAGCCAAACTATGAGCCCCAGCACCCTCAGCACCTTGCTGATTCTCCACAGCTTGAGCCATAGCTTCCAAAGAAGCGGCCAGAGCAGCATCATTCCTTCCCGCCATCTCAGCTAAACACTACACCATAAGATATAATTAGAACTAAGAGACACCATGACCGGACACTTGGTCGGACAGACCGAACTGCTCTGATACCACTAATGTAACACCCCCTTTCTAACAAGTCCAAAGTAATATAAAATCAGAGTTTTCAAAAACCTTTTCGATACACCCACAAGGGAGTGCTACATTTACACCATACAACAAATAACCATTTTTAAAATTCATCAAAATAGAGAAATGTGATACATAGCACATCGATCGGGACGAACCCTCAAAACACCTGTTCGACTACACCACAGTTATTATGATCACCATCGCAGCGGAATAAAGACAAGTCTCATAACATAATTCATACATCCCAAATTAATAGTTTGAAATCAACAGATAAAACAACAACAAAACTAATGATCGCCCCCCCCAGGTGCTACGTATCAGAGCAAACGACACAGACCAGACTAAGGAAGGTATAAGAACCTTCACTCGGGATCACCTGCACGTTGCCGACATAAGAAGCAACATATAAAGCAGAAGGGGTGAGTCTCTAACAAATATAATAGCATGTATGATAAGCAATATGTTAGAGTAAAGGCAACCATAAACACCGCCTCACAACACTACGAACATACAACATCATTATACAACATCAATTCATAAGCATCAAGGAACATCACCAATTGCATGAGTATATGCATGAGGTGCAACCCACACCAACGGGCATATGCATGTGGTACCATCATCACCAATAATTGCCATTCGGGCATCATCACCTATAATTAATCATAAGGCCGAAGCCTACATCACCGGTAAATGCATATGAAGTATGCGACTCCATGAACAATGCACCAACAACAATCCACAATCATAGTATTATATGTATAATACAACATCACCAATAATCATTAGATTCATCACCGTCATTAAATTCACCATCACCATAAGTGGTCATAGACCCATCACTTATCACCGTATTTAAATTCACCAAGTACATCACCAATCATAGCTCTATGGCTAACACCAAACTCGCCGGACACACCAACACCAAAAATATAGACTACTTTATAAGTCCAAGACACGGGACAGTCACCGGAGTTGGCGCCCCGCAGCACACTGGCAACACTGGGCAACACTGCACACAGCACACAGGCAACACTGGGCAACACTGCACACAGCACACAGGCAACACTGGGCAACACTGCACACAGCACACAGGCAACACTGGGCAACACTGCACACAGCACACAGGAAACACTGGGCAACACTGCACACAGCACACAGGCAACACTGGGAACACTGCACATAGCACACATGCAACACTGGCAGCACACTGCGCCAGCACAACACAGGCAACACTGGCAGCACACTGCGCCAGCACACAGGCAACACTGGCAGGCAGCACTGGCGCCACTGGGCAACACTGGCAGCACACTGCGCCAGCACAACACAAGCATAACACCAAGACACCCAACACTCCACCACCAAATTTCAACATCATTGTTCATGACTCTTTCAAGCATATCATCAAACACCATACAAGCACCATATATTTACATTCAAAATCATTGAATCATTTCATCAAACACCTTACAAGCAACATTAATTTCATCAATTATTCCAACAAAACACCAAGCATACCAAATTTCATCAAAATGAAATCAACAACATCATCACTCATTCAATCACCAAATCAATTAATTCACAACAACTTAAATCCTAAAACCCCACATAATAATCATCATACAATCCCATTATAAATGAAGAAAACCCACCCTTACCTTGAATTTTGGTGAAGACAAGCACTCTCCACAAAACCCCAAAGCAAAAGCAAGCAAGCAAGCTCCTCTTCCCTTCTCCTTGAAAATTGGGAGCTCTTCTTCTCCTCCTCTCCCTGTTTCTTCGCGTTTTCTCTCTCTCTCTCTCTCTCTCTCTCTCTCTCTCTCTCTCTCTCTCTCTCTCTCTATCTCACTTCTTTCTTTCTTTCTTTGATTTGTTTCAAATGAGCACCATCTCATAACCCCTAGACTAGATAATTAGACTCTTGGGCCTAGCTAATGGATCATGGGCCTCCTATTCCCACTCCATTAATTACTCATAACACCTCCTGAATAAATTAAAATACCGGATTATTAATTTAACTTAATAAATTATTGTAAGCCTTAAATAATTCAATTAAATAAATAATTAAATTATTTTAGGGCGTTACATAGACTGTGAATAAAAATAAGATTGAATTTATAAAATTGTTTAAACCCAAACATAGACTAAAGAAAGGATTTGGAACAAAACTAAAGGAAGAGCAATCCCAATTATCTTAATTGAAATTAGCCTCACATAATTCATCTGAAAAAGAAATTAATCTCATACGTCCGAACCAAGTCTGGTGCCTATATTCCGAGTGTGTGCTGGACTCGAGGATTCTTTCTTGTTGATCACAAGGTCCGGGGTGGATAGATTTGTCAGGCCTTACACAGCCAACGGAGCCGGCTTCTACGCCATTGCCCATGCTTTTCCTTTATTATGTTTGGTGCTTTGAATTTTCTTTGGTTATGTACTTTCCTTTAGAACTTGCTAAATTGTGATGAGGACCTTGGCGTTGATTCTAGCTCGCCACGGGTTATGTTTGTACATTGAGGACCCAGCCACTTCCGGGATGACTGTTGCTTTAATACCCCTGTTTAATTGAATCGTTGATGTCCTTTAACGTTGGTCTTTGTTTAACACGCGCGAACATGTGGATTGTCAAAGTAAGGAGAGACGGTGAGATCTTGCCATCTAGGGAGAGAGAGGGCGATATCTTCACCCAAAAGGTAAATCGTCGAAGTCGTTCTTTTTAATCGGACCAAACCTCGAACCTTGACTAGTGTGACTTCCAATGACACCGGGCTTAGTACCAACGTCAACTCTAGGTCAGGTATACCTTGGGGACAGTTCACCATGACTTTGCCTAATTTTAACTCGTCACGCCGAGGTCGTGACCTCAATGGCCAGCTTATAATGAAGTTTACCCTTGGCCACAGTTTACCGGGACTCGACACGAATTGAACTCGTTCCAACGGAGTTGTGACCACCATGGCCAGCTTATAATGAACTTCACCCTAGGCAATAGTTTACCGGACTTGGCCCTGATTGAATTAGTTGCAACGAGGTTGCGACATCCTTTTAAGGCGCTAAGTGAAGGGAGTCATAAACCTCCTGCCTAGGAATATAGGAAAAAACAAAAACTACCACAGTGTAAGACAACTTAGAAAAATTAGTAAATAACATAATTATATATAGTAGTTCACCCAAAACCCTGAGCTACGTCCACCCTCACCCCCTTTGAGTATTTCAAGTACTTTTTAAACAGTTACAACTTTTACAACCTTCCTAGGCTAAAAGTTCTCTTGGTAGTCTTCTTCATACAACTCTACCTACTGTTCTCACACCTAATAATATCCTTCTGATCTATTAGGCAGCTTCTAACACAGAATCAACTCACTTCTCATGCCTTACAGCAACACTTGCTACTTGAAAAAGTTTCTAACAGGTTTTCTCTTTAGTGTGTGGGTTTGTGGGATTTCTAGAGCTTGGTTGATACAAATGGAATTTCAACAAAAACTACAACACAAGCAAAAATACTTTCTCAGATATAGAGATTTGAGCTCAATGTACACTAACACAATTTAGCGATGATCCAATGCATTTATGGATAGCTGAATTTATAAGTAATAGCCCCTGGTCAATAGAAAAGAGTCGTTGCCAAAAGATTATAACCGTTTATAGCCGTTGGAGAGCTTTTGTCTTAAAGACAGCTGTGTTTCTGCACTTTTGCTGAAAACAACAATTTTAGAGCTGTCACGACTCTTTTCAACTTTGACTCTTCTCTTCTTTGAGTTTTCGGAACATGATGCTTTTCATGTTGATGCTTCTCATGAAGATACTTCTTTCATGACTCTTCTCAACTTGACTGTTCTCATCATGAATCTTCTGATTGACTCTTCTTATCATGATGCTTATCAACTTGATTCTTCTCATTTGATGCTTCTCATCTTGACTCTTCTGAGGACTCTTCTCATGACTCTTCTGAGGTTGACTTTTCTTCTGATTCTTCTCATGTTGACACAGATTATGATGACCCTTTTCATGATGATCTTTTGTCAAGTTTACCCATCTAGTCTTGATTTTTAATCATGTCAAGAGAGGTCTTCTTCTTTGTTTGTCATTGTTCAACACTCTTTGTCAATGCTTCAAGTCTTCTCAACATGGATGCTTCTCATAAACATATGTCTTCTTGAGAATAGGCTAATTTGTCCTGTTATTATATTTCACTCAACAAGAGACATTAGTAGCATATGAAATCAGATAATTTAAGCTTTTCACATTTGAAGTTTGTTAACCATCAAAACATAGCAGGGATTTCACCTCAACAATCTCCCCCTTTTTGATGTCTGACAAACTCTTTGGAGAAGAATTAAGTTTTCTGATATGTTTTTAAAATTTTCTAAGGCATAATTATTTTACTCCCCTTGAGAATGTGCATATATGTTTTGACAGATAAATTAAACACATGTCAGATACCAAACAAGAAAATATAAGATCATTCAAAGTGGTTAGTAAGACCCTAAACTTAGTCTACTCTTGTCCCCCTTTTGGAACACATCAAAAAGGTGGATGAAGACAGAGACATTAAGTTGCTACTTGGATGGGGAAGACCCATCAAGAGAGGAGGAAGTAGCAGGTGTTGGAAGGTCTGGAAAATGAAGGAAAGGACCGAATTCTTTAGTTGAAGCAAGTGTGGTCATCCCTTTTTTTTTAGATAGGCAAAGTAGTAATTAGTGTGTTAATTGTTAGAGGGGAGGGGGGAGCGGGGTTCGAACCCCGTACGCCTACATTTTTCCACCAACGGTGTCCCTTTCACTCAACCATGTGAGCTACCCTTCTGGGACAAGTGTGGTCATCCCTTGCTGCAGTATCCAATTCGGATACTACTCATCTCGAGCAGCTTGAGCTCTTTGACCTTGTTGAAGAATAGCTTGACCTTCAAGTACACTCTTCAACAAAACCTTCATTCTTCTCATCATTTTCTCCATATTTGACATGCAGGACACTAGAGCTTCAGGTGCAGGAGGGCTTCTCTCTTTAGATTCCTCAGCAACTTTATCATGTGCCACGCCAGAAGGTTGGCCAGCATTGAAGAAAGAGGAATCTAGAGACCAAAATTTTGATGGCATGTCAGACGGGTGAGATTGGGTGTTAATAGAAGGAAATTTTTGTTGAGGGGAGTCATCCAAGGGAGATTGGTTTTGACTTAGAAGTTGATTGCAGCTAGGAGTTGATAAAGGTTGTGTGAGGTGACTCGTGAGATAGTGGGATTAGGTGATGTTTTTTGTGGAGAAGCAATGGCTATAGGAAGTGTTTGGGGGTGAGTAAGGTGGTACTGAGAAGGGTAGTGTTGAGGTAGGTGAGAAAGGTGGAAGGGTAGGCATCTGTTCATTGAACAGAGAAGGGAGGGGAGTTTGGATAATGAGTGAGGCTGTATTTTGGTTAAGCTCCCCCTAAGGTGATGCTGGAGTATCTTGGGTTAAGGGTTCAGAAGCATCAGCATCAACATCATCACCAAGCTCTTCTTGTGGAGAACCATCCTTTTCTGCACTCAAATGGTCCTTCTCAGGTTCTTATTTTGGTTCTTCTCTTGTAGCCTCTTGTATTGGTTCTTCTGTGGCTTCAACATTCATAACGAATGGAATGAACTCTTGGAGTACCATAACTCTCATAAAACCAAGCTCACCAGAAGAGTGGAGATGCAATTCCTCTGTCTTCTTTCCCGTGTCTTCACCACTAGGAACCTTCTTTGGTGTGATAAATTCTTCTCATTGAATTGCTGCACTAGATTGCTTGTCACTTCTTGAGCTGCAGGCTTCCATACTGTTTGTTCCAGACTAGGCCAAAGAGCCAACCACTTGGACCTGGCCAATCCAGCTAAGCCTGCCAAAAGGCCAAATCTATGATCCACATCCAACGCTCCAAATCCGCCCGTCTAATCCTACGGAGCAGGGGCAACGCCACCGCCTATATATATGGGACTCACTCACCATTCCCAGGTACGCTTCTACTTCCGTCTCTAATACCTCTTCACTTCCTTTGCTGACTTAAGCATCGGAGTGCTTGCAGGTACCCCACCCGAGGCGCGGGAGAAGGCTGTCTCGACCAATCCGAGGTCCGATCTTTTTCATCCGAAGTCAACCTTTCATCCTCGCGGCGCGCCCATCTGAAGTAACGACCTGTACTCCGGTACCGAACATTGGCGACCACAGTGGGAGCAATCGCTCCTTATGGTGATCTCGGGTGACTCATCCGTCTCCGCGACGGAAACTAAAATGACCCTGAAACGTAAATGGAGGGAAATAGCCAGCTTGACCTCCAACTCAACCTCTACTCTGGCTTCGTCCCGAAGGCCTCTTTTCTTCTCCAACGAAGACTACCTGCTGGGTGAACCAAACGAGTTCATTCCCCTCATCATCTCGGCCTACGTGCTCGACGTCGAGGTCAAGCGAATCTTGGTGGATCAAGGAAGCTCTGCCGACGTCATGTTCCAAGACCTCCTACCCAAGCTCGGCCTGTCCCTCACGGACTTGCACCCTTATCTCGGGAATGACCTATCCGGGCTAGGGGAGGAGAGAGCTCGGCCTTTAGGATACCAGGACATCATGGTGACCTACGGGCGGAAGAGACTCGCTCGGACCGTCAGGACGACATTCTTGGTGATACCGCTCATCACCCCTTACCACTGCATCGTCGGAAGACCGACCTTGGCAGGGTCGTGGAAGTCTACTTCGACGACATGATTGTAAAAAGCAAAGTCGATGAAGAGCACCTAGCCGACCTTCAGGAGATCTTCGACGAGGCCAGAAAGATCAACCTCAAGTTTAATCCTGAGAAGTGCACCTTCGGCGTCCGAGAGGCATAGAGGCGAATTCGGACAAGTGTCGGGCTGTGACCGACATGCGACCCCCAACTACCAAGAAAGAAGTACAGAAATTAACAGGCATGATTGCCGCCCTCTCCAAATTCGTCTCCAGGGCGACCAATCATTCTCTTCCCTTTTTCAAAGTCTTGATGAAAGGTGTGGAGTTTTAGTGGACACCCGAGTGCGAGAGCCCCCTCGCCGAGCTCAAGCGAATATTGTCCAAGCCCCCAATACCCTCGCCGTACTTCGTTGCTCATCAGATCGTCGTGAGAATGGACCAACCAATCCGCCAAATCTTACATCTCCCCGACCTTGCAGGGAGGATAATCAAATGGGCAGTAGAACTGTCTGAATTCGGCATTAAGTACGAGGTCTCCCTCAGTTTCTCGTTCACAACTTCGAACAACCGGGCGAAATACAAAGCATGCATTGTTGGGCTGAAACTGGCCTCGGACTTCGGAGCAAAGACCATCGAATTAAACACGGACTCATTACTGGTAGTGTCCCAGGTCAAAAAGGACTCCGTAACAAATGATCCTATCCTGCAATGATAGCTAGCACGGGTCCAGGACTTACTCCGCTGATTTGAACGAGCAGAACTCAAGCATGTACCCCGTGCTGAAAATACACCGGCCGACGTCCTAGCAAAGCTGGCCAGTACAAAACCAACGGGCAATCTACGAAGCATCATCCAGGAAAGCCTGACGAAGCCCAGCTTAGACTTGTCCCCAACCACAGTGGCCGAGGTCATTGCGATCGCCAAAGGTCCGAGTTGGATACAACCCATCAAAGATTACATTGAGTCCGGGGCCAAACCAGACGACCCAAAAGAAGCCACCGCAGTCCGATGACAGGCTACTTCCTACTCCATCATAGACGAAAAACTCTACCGGCGTGGGTTCTCTACCCCCCTCTTGAAATGCATTCAGGGGGACGAGGCCGGGTACGTACTTAAAGAAATCCATGAAGGGATATGTGGACAACACCTAGGCGCCCGAGCTCTTGCAAAGAAGGCCCTCACGGGGGGTACTATTGGCCAACCATGACACAGGATGCATTGGAACTTGTCAAGAGGTGCGACACATGCCAGCGATATGCCGACGTCCATCATGCTCCACCAACTGAGCTCTCTTCGTTATCGGCAGCGTGGCCCTTCAGTTAATGGGGTATAGACCTTCTTGGACCTTTCTCGCGTGGCCGAGGCGGAGTCAAATACCTAATCGTGGCGGTCGACTACCTCACGAAGTGGATTGAGGCAGAACCACTCGCTCAGATAATTGCAAACAACTGCATCAAGTTCGTCAAGAAGAATATACTCATCCGTTTCGGGGTCCCATCTGTGGTAATCATCGACAACGGGACGCAGTTTGCGGACAAGGGTTTTCGGAAACTGATGACGGACCAAAACATTAAACAGCACTTCGCCTCTGTTGAGCACCCTCAGACCAATGGGCAAGTGGAATCGGCAAACAGGGTTATCCTCAAAGGACAAAAGAAGAGGGTTGTCCTCACACAAGGCGCGGGAGAAGGCTGTCTCGACCAATCTGAGGTCCGATCTTTATCATCCGAAGTCAACCTTGCATCCTCGCGGCGCGCTCCCATCCGAGGTACAGACCTGTACTCCGGTACCGAACACCGTTCTTACTTTTGGTTTGGAGTAGAACTTCAATGGTGGTGCCATCACCACTTTTGACGCTAAGGAGGAGCTATCAGATACTTCATTCTTGTTTGTATCGGTTCTCTCATCATTAGAACCTTTGGATGCATCCTTCTCTTATTCCCCAGATGCATTTTTCTCTTGAGAAGCATCTTTTTCAGCAATCTCTTCTTCATTCTGAACCTTCTCAGAATCTTCAATTTCAATCTCTTTCGAGACAACTTTCTCAGCAACTTCTTCTTCATTTTGTTCCTTCTCAAAATTATCCATTTCAATTTCTTCACCCTTCTAAAGGTCAATTTCTATAGCAAGAGTTTCTTCTGTTTCTGTGTCAGCAGACACACTAGACAAAGGCATTGTTCTAGGTTTCTTCTTCTTCCTGTCCTTCTTATCTTCTTCAGGACTAATGTCCTCAATGCCCATGAGTTTGAGATTCTTTGCAGTGTAGGCCTTCTTCTCTATAACTCCATCTTTAGGAAACATGTCAATTTTGTAGTGATTGAACACTCTTGTGAGGGCTTTGCCATAAGGAAGTGAAGTTGAGGCTTTATCAGCCTTAATAGCCTTGATCATGTGGTGTATCATGAGAAAGGGTAGGCTAACTGGTTTGTTTCGGATAAGATGGTATTGTAGGATGCTATCACTAGTTATTACTTTTTCAAAGGAGCCTGCCTAAGGAAGAAGGGTATGGGAACATATGTGGTGGGGGATTCTCACCATGTCTTTTAGGTTTGGTGCTGTTACAGGGAGAGAAGGGTGGTTTTGTATTCTTCTAGAGAGACACCAATCTTTGCATACCAGTTTTCCTCATAGATTTTTGTTCCCTCATCTGGTATTCTTAGAGCTCTCCCAAGTGAAATTGTTGACACCGCTATTTCTCTTTTATTGACCAAAGTGGTAACTCTTGGAAGGTCGTATTTGATGGATCCACATTCATAAAACTTTCTGAACCTTTTCCTTGTATACTAGATCACCTAGTGTGATGAACTCATCCCATTTCTGTTGAGTGAGAAAGGGAGTGATGTTCCATCCACACTTCTCAATGTCTGTAGGAATGTAGACAGTCCTTGAGACAATGGGTTTTGAATCCCATTTTTTCCTTTCTGGTTCCTTTCTCTTCTTAGTATCTTGACCCTTCTTAACTTCTCGTGTCTGAGGAGTTTCAACCTTCTGT
Organism: Astragalus glycyphyllos; assembly: GCA_963573325.1. Lineage (NCBI taxonomy): Eukaryota > Viridiplantae > Streptophyta > Magnoliopsida > Fabales > Fabaceae > Astragalus > Astragalus glycyphyllos. The sequence continues at coordinate 19,615,609 of OY754314.1, read as the reverse complement.
TTACCCTTTTGATCATTCTTCTTCTTTTCCATTTCTCTGTTCTGCTCGGTTCTTGTTTCAGATAAAGGTTCTAGGAGCCTCCATTGATGTTCCAGAGGTGTTAGTCTTAGAAGATGTGCTGGTTTTAACGCTCATTGATATTCTTGGATTCCCACTTGGTGCGTGTTGATTTGGGAGGCCCAGAAACAGGGTCTTCCAATGGTGATACTAAAACGAAGTTGGGAATGTGTGTTTCTGGTTGCAACGGGTTCGTTTCAGGTTTAGAAGTGAGTGGAAGTAGGACCAGGGTTCTTTGTTCTTATCATTTGAATTTTTAGGGATATTGAGAGACATAGAGAAAGAGAGTTCGAAGGATATGACTGTTTCGGAAGTTATGAGAGAGAGAATGCAAAGTGATATCTTAAATCACTTTAAAGTAGTTATTGGCCAACGGTTAAGGAAGTTATTGTCTATTTTATAGCCGTTGGGTCACGATTGATTGAGACGAGAGAGAGAAGAAGGGAGGGAATAGCCGTTGTAACGGCTAGGATCCTATTATTGGGGTTTTTTATATATTCTAAACTACCATAAAAGACAACTAAATAGGGATAAGATAAAAACTAAAGTAAAACATCGGACATTAAAGAAATAACTAAAATATTTTTGGATTTTTTGGGTCATATCCATCTGATGACCCTTCTCATTAAGTGAGAAGGTTAAGGGTTTCGACCCTTCTCATTACTAAGAAGGTTGATGGTCATGACCCTTCTCATCTGAAGGGGTTTCAATGATATGAAGCATGCTTTTAATGAAACTAAAACTTTCCTCTAAGAGGGGTTTAGTGAAAATATCTCCTAGTTGATGTTTAGTGTCCAAAAAAATTTTTCAATGTCTTTCTTTTGAACAGAGTCTCTAATGAAATGATGCTTAATATCAACATGTTTTGATCTAGTGTGCTGAATAGGATTCTTAGATAGATTAATAGCACTTGTATTGTCACAAAATTTTTGGAATACCTGAGTAACATAAAGAGAAATCTTCATGTTGGTTCTTGATCCAGAGAATTTGAGAGCAACAGCCAGCAGCTGAGACATATTCAACTTATGTTGTTGAAATGGCAGCTGTACTTTGTTTTCTGCATGACCATGAGATGAGTGATTCTCCAAAAAGTTGACATGAACCACTTGTGCTTTTTCTTTCCATTTTGTCTCCATCATAGTCAGCATCACAATACCCTATAAGCTCAAAATTTGTTTTCTTTTCGTATCAAAGAGTGTCCCAACAACATGTCTAAAAAACTTTTGACAGTAGTAAGGTGAGATTCTTTTGGAGCAATTTGAAATCTAGCACATAGTCCTACAGAAAATACTATGTTTGGTGTAGTTGCAGTGAGGTATAATAGGGAACCTATCATGCCTCTATTCTCCTTTTCTGAAACAGGCTTACCCTTCTCATCTTTTTCAATGCTTACAGATGGGTGCATTAGACTGGCCATAGATGTGGCATCACTCATCTTATACTTTTTAAAAAGGTCTCTGATATACTTCTCTTGAGAAATGAAAATACCTTGCTTAAGTTGCTTAATTTGCAAACCAAGGAAATACCTTAGTTAACCCATAAGACTCATTTCAAACTCACTTTTCATTAACTTTCCAAAGTCATTGCAAAGCTTTTCATTTGTAGCTCCAAAGATGATGTCATCAAGATAAATTTGAACAATCAACTATTCATCTTTGAGGGTTTTTCTAAAAAGAGTAACATCAACTTTTCCTCTTGAAAAACCATTTTTCATCAAAAAGGTGCTAAGCCTCTCATACCATGCTCTAGGAACTTGTTTAAGACCATAGAGAGCTTTAGTCAGTTTAAAAACATGATATGGATTTTTTTGATCAATAAAACCAAGAGGTTGGTGTATGTACATACACCTCCTCATTTAGAAATCCATTTAGAAAGGCACTTTTGACATCCATCTGAAAGAGTTTGAAAACTTTGTGAGCAGCATAAGCAAAAAATATTTTAATAGTTTCTAATTTAGCAACAGGAGAAAATGTTTCGTCATAGTCAATACCTTCCTGTTGATTATAGCCTTGAGCAACTAGCCTTGCCTTGTTTTTGATAACCTTACCATTTTCATCCATCTTGTTTCTGTAAACCCATTTTGTGCCAATAACAGATTGGTGCTTTGGACATGGGACTAAGTTTCATACCTCATTCTTCTTAATTTGAGCAAGCTCCTTTTGCATTGCTTCTATCGATGATTCATCAGCAATTGCTTCATTTATAGTTTTTAGTTCTATTGCTAAGATCAAAGCACAGTGAGAAGCTTCTCCTCTAAATGAACTTCTGGTCCTAACTGGTTCATATGGGGTTTTGTTTAAAGTTTTTTTGATGGTTGCTCTATTCGAAATGTAACAAGCAGTGTTTACTGCTTTTGCTCAAAAGTATTTTTCAATTTTTGAATCATTGAGCAATGTTCTACCCATTTATTGCAATGTTCTATTTCAACTACACGATTTTGTTGCGGAGTTCTTGGACAAGAGAAGTTGTGAGACACACCATTCTCTTTGAGAAACATTTTAAACATGGCATTTTCAAATTCTCCTCCATGGTAACTTCAGATTGCAATAATGTTAGATCCCTTCTCATTTTGAACTTTTTTAAAGAACCTTTTGAAGCTTTCAAATGCCTCATGCTTGTGTTTTAGAAAAATAACCCATGTGAACCTAGAGTAATCATCAACCATAACAAAGCCATACTTTTTCAACTTAGGCTAGCATGCTTGGTAGGACCAAATAGATCCATGTACAGAAGTTCCTAAGGTTTCTGAGTGGAAATCATGTTAAAGGGTTTAAAAGATCATTTTACATGCTTTCCTTGAATGCATACTTCACATGATCTATCCTTCTCATACTTAATCTTTGGAAGCCCTCTGCTAAATAAAGTTTGGACAATTTTTAAAGCGTTCATTCTAATATGACAATATCTCCTATGCCACATCCAATTGTCATCTTCTTTTGAAATTAGACACGTTTTATCAAGTAAATCATCAAGACAAACGCTATAGAGAGTGTTTATTCTCTAGCTAGTAGAAATTGTTTTTCGAGACTCTAAACTATTTATTCAATGTGCATCATATTTAAAAGTCACTTCATGTCCAGAGTCACATAACTGACTAACACTAAGTAAGTTATGCTTTAGTCCTTTAACGAATTGAACATTTTGAATCTGAGCAGAGTTTATTTTACCTATTGTACCTACTCCTTTGATGAAGCCTTTGACATTATTACCAAACATGACAAGTTCTCTATCAAAGCTCTCCATGGAGAGGAACTTATCCTTCTCCATTGTCATGTGCCTTAAGCGTGTCTGTATCAAAGTTAGATAAAGATTTGGGTACCCATTTGTCTCAAGGTCCTTGAGGGTTAGTTTTCATCTTTATGGGTTCTTTCTGCTTGTTGCTACAAACTGAAATATGATGTCCAGTTTGTTTGCATTTTGAGCATTTAGCTTTGGTTTTTCTGCTTTTGGCAGAGTTACCCTTCTTATATATATCTGACCCTTCTCCAGAGGAGTTAGACTCACTTGAGAAGCTTCAAGATTCGGTGCACTAATCATAAGCTCATTTGTCAAATCATTAACTTGTTTTCTCAAAATTGTATTTTCATTTTCTAGTTCTAAGTTAGAAAAAATTGGTCTCTCTTCTATTTTTAAGATGAGAAGCTTGAACTGTTCTAACAGTTTGAAATGGGATTGTTGTAAAGTGTGAATTGTTTTTCCTGTTCGTTCATTTTGTGTTTTTAGCTCCTCATTTTACTTTTTCAAAATACACAACTAATCTTTGAAAAACATGCATTTTTTAGAGAGAATATTTGAATCATATAACAGACTTCCAAAGGAGAATATACCTCTTCTTGCTTAGTTCCTGCCATGAGACATAGATTGGGTGCTTCCTCTTCATGCTCACTTGATGACTTTTCTGAATCATTCTAGGTAGCCATTAAAGCTTTCTTCTTTGGGGAGAATCTTCTTGGTCCCTTTATGTTAAGAAGACGACAATCTTGTTTCATGTGACTAGGTTTCTTGCATTCATAACAAGTGATTTTTGACTTTCTTCCATCTCTTTTGAATGTGTCTCTTTTGAATTGAGGTTTTCCTCTTCTTTTGTTGTTGGACCATCTGTTGATTCTTTTAGAGATTAGAGCTAGTTCTTCTCCCTCTGTATCATCTTCAGTTTCTTGCTCTTAATCATCCATTTTTTGAGAAGATTTTAGTGCCATTGATTTTCCTTTATGAGAGGAGGTGTTCTCCTCTTTTTGAGAAGTTTTTAGAGCCACTGCCTTCTCTTTGGATGGAGTTCCTCCATAAGTTCTTGTTTATGGATTTTTAGTGAGCCTAGCAAATCATCAATTTCAAGTGATGACAGTGTTTTTGTTTCCTCTATAGCAGTCTTCTTGGGTCTCCAAGCTTTTGGAAGACATTTCAAAAGCTTGTTAACCTTCTCAGTGTTGGGGTAAGTTTTTCCCAGGCCACATAATCCATTGAAGATGGTAGTGAACTTGTTGAACATTTCATCAATGGTTTCTTGATCTGACATTTTGAACATTTCAAATTCATGAATGTGCACGCCCTTCTTTGCTTCTTTGACTTGATCAGTTCCTTCATGAGCAGTTTGTAGAGTTTCCCATATTTCTTTAGCAGTTTCCTTCCCTACTATCTTGTCATATTTTGCTCTTCCCAAAGCACAAGTTAGATAGTACTTTGCTTTAGCATTTTGTAGCACACGATTCTTCTCATCAGTCGTTCAATACTATTTTGGTTTAGGAATAAGACTATTAGGCTCTAGACCTCCCACTTTTGGAACATGTGGTCCATTTTCGACAATATCCTATATGTTGGTGTCCTGTGATTCTAGGAACACATGCTTCATTTGACTTTTCCAATAGTCGTAATGTTCATCATTGAACCTAGGTGGCCTATTTGGTGAAGCACCTTCTGGTAGGAAGGAAACAGAATTTGGGTTGGCCTTGACTTCTTCCAAGACCTTCTTCTCACACACTTTTGAGTGTGCTCAACCCAGAGTCCGAGCTCTGTTGCCAACTGAAGTCAATAAGTGTCACAAGGAAGGGAGGTTGGAATTATGACCCTTTTAAAATTAACTTGAAACAAGATAACTAACTTCACAAGTATGATTAGATATTGTGAGAGCGAGTGCTTTAGTTGCGAAGGGTGAGTGAAAGCAATCTTCTCAACTATGATAGTTAGAAGAGAACGTTTGATTCAAACTGTCTTCTAAACTATGTGAATGAGTTTAGAAGGGTTGTTTCATTTTCAGAACACAAGTATCAGTAAAGAGAGTTTGTTGATTTTCAATATAACTTTTCTAGGCAGGAGATGTGTTTAAAACGATATTTTTAAGTATAAGTGACTTAAGAAGTTTTCTGAGTATCTACCAACTAAATAAACACGTGAGAAGGGTTGAAAACAGTATTTTAGATAAAAAAAGTTTATAGCAGAGATGGGTCAGCATAAGCTGTCTTCTTCAGTTTGCAAAGCCTTCTCCAAATGGAGAGTTTTTTTACCACACTATAACACAACAAAAATACATACTCAAATATAGAATGAATCCCTCCAGTTATGAAGTGGCTGAGTAGGATTGAGAGAAAACTTGACACTTGAGAAGATTGGAAGAAATGAGCTCAATGTACTCTCACATGATTAAGCAATGATCCAATGTGTTTATTTATAGTTGAATGTATGTGAAATAACCTCTGGTCCATAAAAAAGAGTTGTTGCCAAAAGTTTATAGCCGTTGGAGACCTTTTTTCTTAAAGACGGTTGTGCTTCTGCACATCTGCATAAGACAACAGTTTTACAGCTGTCATGACTCTTCTCAACTCTGACTCTTCTCTTCTTTGAGTTTTCTGAAGATGATGCTTCTCAAGTTGATGCTTCTCATGTTGATGCTTCTCATGAAGATACTTCTTTCATGACTCTTATCAACTTGACTGTTCTCATCATGACTCTTTTGATCTTGACTCTTCTTATCATGATGCTTCTCAACTTGATTCTTCTCATTTGATGCTTCTCACCTTGACTCTTCTGAGGACTATTCTGAGGTTGAATTTTCTTCTGATTCTTCTCATGTTCACATAGATTATGATGACCCTTATTGATGACGACCTACATGGGTTTGCTGTCCAATTTTATTTACTATAGTTTTATTTTAAATTATTATAAAGTGCATGAGACCAATTGATATATTTGGGATCAATGCACTAAGTAATTTCATTTCAAGTGGTGTATGTGTGGAGCCTATTTTTGTGAGTTGATGGAGTCAACAGACTTGCTAATCAAGCAACTTGCTAATCAAGAAAGGCAAACTTGCTAACCAAACAAACTTGCTAATCAAGAAAGGCAATAAGAGGAGAAAATATTACAAGATTCAAGACATTTACGGCACATCAAGACAATCAGAGCAAAAAAGGAAATAGAAGATCCTAATCATTAATTGTGCATTTAATGTCAAATCAACTAGGATATTTTCTTAAATTGTTTTGTCTAGTATTCTTGTAATTTTTGAATACCCTTTATTTTTTCCTTGTATTAGCAAGAAATTCCCTTATTATAAATAGGGAGTATAAGTGTCAATGAAAAAGAAGTTGAATTTTGAGTAAAAATTTAGAGACGTGTCTCTATGGTTCTCTGAGTCGTTCTTAGAGCTTATCGGCTTGTCGTGGCGCTCATCCCGACTTATCAACCGGAACCTCCATAGCCGGTTGTGGCGTCTTCACGACTTATCGTTTGGTCTTCCATCCCCGATCGTGGTGTCTCCTTCACTCTCACCTTCATGACTACCGAAATAGTCACCGACGGCTCAGAGGTTGCCATCACTTATGATGATCTTCTACCAAGTTTACCCATCTGATCTTGATCTTTAATCATGTCAAGAGAGGTCTTCTTCTTTGTTTGTCTTTGTTCAACACTTTTTGTCATTGCTTTAAGTTTTCTCAACATGGATGCTTCTCATAAGCAAATGTCTTCTTGAGAATAGGCTAATTTATCCTGTTCTTATATTTCACTCAAGAAGAGATATTAGTAGCATACGAAATAAGATAACTTAAGCTTCTCACATTTGAAGTTTGTTAACCATCAAAACTAAGCAGGGATTTTGCCTCAAGAATATATACATTCTTTTGCTTCTTAAAAAAAACACACACACAATACTATCTCATACTCCTTTAAACCATTTCCATAGCAGATTATTTCTTTCATTTCTTAAAATTTGGATTTCTTTTTGTTTTTGTGCTTCCAAAATATTTGTATTTTTTGCTATTAGCCCCTCATAACTTTTAAAATCGTTTCAAGACTTTTAGCGCTTATAAAAGGTCAAAAAATGCAATTAAAAGTAGAGAAGCGTTATGTTATTAAAAGACACGATGGAGTAAAAGCTAAAAAACTAAATTTTATAGGGACCAAAATTGGTGAAATTTTTTGAGAGTATAAACTAAAAACCTAAATTGATAGAGACAAAAACATATTTAGCCTTTTAAAATATTAAAAATTTTATGTATAAAAGGATAGACGATACAACAAAATTTTCAAAATATCATGTTCATCCAAAAAAAATCCTCGCCCACATGCCTTTGGATTTATCTCTTACTGACAAACAGTCCAATCTCCCTTGGATTTATCTCGCCCATGCCTTTTTGTTTACTGAAAATTACTGCTAAGACAAAATAGTACCAATTGTGAATTTTAATAATAAGAAATATATTGGTGCCGGGCAGAAACCAGCTGCTGGACGAATAAAATGAAACATCGATGCAGCTTGGTTCCTACAAGAAAAGCGATGCGGTATTGGTATTTGTTTACGAGATCATCGTGGTGCTTTCCTTACAGGCAAAAACTGTTTGGTTTGTTGGCTCTCTTCCACCTAGAGAGATAGAGGCGCTGCGCCTACTAGAAGCTCTCAGGTGGCTTCCGCAGCAGCATGTCCAGGATGTTGATATAGAGCTTGATTGCAAGCAGGCAGTGGCGCATTCAAGGGGAGGCTAAATTTCTCTACAGAATTTGGAGTTATTATTTCCATGTGTCGGAGTACCTTTTATGATTTATTCAACTGTAATGCTAGTTTTATTAGGTAACAAGCCAATTGTGTTGCTCATAGTTTAGCTCAGGCGGCTCAGTTATATGCTAGTAACTGAGGTTAACGATTTAATTTCGCTTTGTATTTCGAACGTGGATGAAATATATCAAAAATAAATGCAATGAGGACTTCAATGGATGTTTTTGAAGAAAAAGTAAAGTACATAAGCATCTTTATATATAAAAGGAAGTAAGTACTCACACCACTTCTCACATGCTTGAAACTTTATTTTTTTTATTTTATCAAAATTGCACCAACATATTAAATTAAAAAGTTTTTTTTGTAATGTGTTGTCATGTATTGAAGTTTCCACATAAGTTAAATTGTTTAAATTTTTGTTCCTTCAATTTTTATTAGTCATCATTTTAGTATACATGTCCTCTCATAGCTTTGACTCATATATGGGTTTGTTGGCTACTTTTCTCTTTGCCTCATGCTTGATTTTCTCATTTATGTGTTATATATATGTTCTGCTTTGGGAGAAATGACCAAGGAAAAAAATAGTTAAACAGAGAGGTAGAGAAATGCAGTAAAGGCTACGATGCTATGGCCTACTCCGATGTGACGTTGAACCCTCATGATGAAACCCTTCATGCAGCACTCTCTGCTTCCATGATCTTCAAGTTCTGGACTTTCTAATTTGTGTTTTGGCCTCCATTTACTATGATCTTTTTGCCGCTTTTTTTGGTTCTCCTCCAACTTTTGCTCCATCTTTCTATCTATTGCTGGGAAAAAATTGTGTATTAGATATTGAAGAATCAAAATTCCTTTTTATGTGTTTCATGTATCACCTGAAAATTCAACAAGCCATAAATTCTGCAATATTCAAGCAAGTTGTCCTTTCACAATTACTTTTTGTGCAAAGAAATAATGAAACACACATTATTGGTTTAAAGGAAACATAATTTGAAATATGTTGTCATGTTTATTCTCACTTTTCCCAGTAACGTCTACAAATATATAAAGCTCATTGTATATGTATATATTTTCACTCCCACTTTAAATTCCTTTTCAAAACCAAAAGACAACCTCTAAAGTCTCCTTCCAATTACTCACAGTCTATCAACTCACTTTAAAATATAAAATCCATCTATCGATTTAGTACGTAGCATTCATCTTTGCTTGGATCGAAAATCTGGACTGACCATCTCCTTCAGTATTCTAGTCCTGATAGGAAGCCAGTTTTATTGGGGTGTGTGGAATCCATTCTTACTGGTCCATGGAAAGATCAACAAACAACTGAGAATAATTTAGATGACGAGATGAGAGAGAAGTTTAGGGAGAGAACGAGAGACTGGGGGAGGGAGAGGTGGAGGGAAGGTGGTCGACGGTGGCACGATGATCGTGAGGAAACAAGTGGATGGAAGCTGGTTAGGAGGAGGAGAGACAGGAGGTTTGGTTGTGGACAGGGGAGGAGAAAGGTGGATATCGCTTCACAACCAAGGCAGAGGATATCCGTAAGGCAAGCACGTCTTTTTACTTCACAAACTTCCCAAAGAGATACTGGGCGAGAGATATGTTAGAGATCTTCTCAAAACATGGTAGGGTGAAGGAGGTAGTTATTCCGGGGAGGAGGAACGCTAATGGTCGGAGTTTCGGTCTTGTGCGGTTCCTTGATGTGTGAGAACCGGAGAGAATGGCCGTCATTTTGGACAATATTTTCCCAGAAAGAGAAAAGATACAAGTTAATCTTCCTAGGTTTTGTAGGGAGATGACTGTGCATAAACGTCCTATGGTTCCAACTGATCATTATCCAAAAGCGACGACCAAGGTGTGGAAGGAGAAAGTTGCATCGAGTTCGAATCATAACGAGGTCTTGTTGAAGGAGACCACGGTTGGCAGAGATAAGGGTTCAGGTGATAGCAAAGCACGATGTGATTGGTCTTAAAACATATCGGATATAGGTCTTTTACCTCTTGCGATGGTCGGGGAGGTTATTCTTCCTGGCAAGTCCTACAGTATTCAAGAAAAATTTTCGTAGGCATGGGATTTTCACTATCAAAGATACTCCGATGGGATCTAATTTAGTGCTTCTTGAAGGGGGGTAAGGATGAGGAGGATTTCAGTGGCTTTATTGAAGATGCTCGGAAATGATTGTATCAATGGTTCAAATGGATACGTCCTTGGAAACCTTCTGATGTTGACACGGAGCGGGTAAGTTGACTCATGCTATGAGATTCCGGTTCACGCATGGAACGTAGAGTTCTTCACTAAACTCTCCGCCAAGGTCGTTTGATGTGGCTAGGGTTTTAGTTCGTATTCGGTCAACAGAAACCGTAAATAGGGTGTTTCAAGTGACTATTAATAACGTTCCTTTTGCTATTAAAGTTGTTGAAGAATGGTGCGGTCCCTTGCAGTGGCGTAAAGCTGACAAGAATTTACTGAGTGATGAAGATTCATCGCGTTCAGAGGATGAATCTTCTGATTCACACTTTTCTGGAACCGAAGCTATCAACGGTGACGATGTTAGGGACAATGATGCATTTATTGGTCCGATTAATTCAGCCAGCAAGTCAAGGGAAACGGTTTTGGAAATTTTGGAGGAAAACAGTTGTTGTAATAATGGTGATAGGTGGATTCTCTGTATTTCAAAAGAGCCAAATCAGGTTGTCCAAGTATCAATCATTGGTGGGTCCCATAATGTTAATTCAGTGCCTAGTTTTGTGGCAGATTCCTTGTTATCACCAAATAAGAGTTGTGCTCTGAACGGTAGAGTCTACAACATAGAATATGAAGGTTTACACCTTCTTTGTCTTCATTGTGGTCGCTTTGGTCACTATGTCGAGGGATGCACGGAGAAGAAAATGGTGAGAACGGACGCTACGATGATTGCTAACAACGTTGCAAATAATAATAGTGTTGGGGATGGAGAACATGAGAGGGGAGCTGTGGCGGATGGCCCTTGGATGGTGGTTCAGAAAGTCCGGCGGCCACGTAGACAAACCGTCGACCAAGCCGGTAATTGGGGCAATCGATGCAATAAGACGCCAACAATTGCGGGTTCACGTTTCCGTTATTTGGGAGATTATCAAGATACTCATGATGAAAATAATGGAGCTTTGAATGAGGGAATGCCGAAAGATCAGGTATCAATTGGAATTAAAAGTGGAGATAATAATAGTAAAAAATCCAATCATGTGGGGGAGCCTTCTAAGATTAATGATAATGGGAAGGAAAATGGTACTGATATAGGAGGCGATATTTTGGGAGTGGAATTGATGGTAATCCACGTGATCAAACGATGGGTATTTAGAGGAGTGATATGGTGCAGGCCACCAAGCTAGTCCCCACGGTGGACCCATTAAAATCCCCTAGTTTGAACTTTGCTAATAACGTGAGCCAGTTTTTAGCTAGTGCAGGGAAATTTGCTTCTCAAAATAAAATGCATGGTACTGTGCAAGTTCCTTTGGAGAGCACACATGTGATACAACAACATCCACCTCGGCCCCCTGACACACAAATTCATCCAGGTAAGCATGATTACAACTCTCAATCCTCTTCTTTACATAGTGATCAGCTCAACCTGGGTACAGATTCTCAAGATAGTATGGAAGTGGCTATGGAAACTTGTGATGCGTATGGAGATGGTCTTGTAGGGACCAATGGGGTTGCTACTTCTTCCAATTAGTTTTTTTAATGATTTACAACGATTCTAGAATTTTCCTCTGGAATTGTCGTGGAGCTGGTAGTCCTGAGTTGTTTAGAGTTTGTAAGCAATATTGCGATGATAATAACCCTTCCATGTTTGTTATTATGGAATTAAGGGTGGATGCTGATCGGCTTCGTCGGACCTTCTCTCTTTTGGGGTATGATCATTTTCATTATTCTAATGGTCGGGGTTTCTCGGGCGGTATTGTTGGTTTCTCGGGCGGTATTGTTGTTGCTTGGAGAAGTGATAGAATAAATGCTACAGTTCTGATTACCCATTTTCAGTTTATTCATTTGAAGATTACTATGGTCGGTGGTTTGGATTGGTTCTTTTCTGCTGTATATGCCAATCCACACGAAGACCAAAAGCGTATATTATGGGAAGAGTTACGAAATATTTCTGCTATGGTCCAAGGAGGTTGGGTTGTGGCCGGTGATCTCAATGACATTATTCCTAGACACGAAGTTAAAGGGGAAGATAGCTTTAATGTGAGAAAAGCTAATCGTTTTGCTAGTCGTATTGATCTTTGCAAGCTTATGGATCTTGGGGCTGTTGGCTCTCGCTTCACTTGGCGAGGGCCGTTGAAAAATGGCATTCACACCTTTCGTCGGTTGGATAGGGGTCTCTGCAATGATGAGTGGAGGGTTAACTTCCCAGAGGCTAGTGTTAGAGTTTTGCCGAGGATAGATTTCTCGGACCATCATCCTCTTTTGTTATCTACTATAGGTTTGCGAAGCACTTATAGAAACAAGCCTTTCCGTTTTGAAAGAATGTGGTGCACTCATCCTGATTTTAAGACTTTTATGACTGAGGTTTGGAAGAACGAGGTTGATATCTTTGCGAATGTGCACAACACTGATCTTCATCTACGTAGATGGAGCAGGGACGTTTTTGGTGATTTGAGAAAGAGGAAGGGGAAGATTTTAGCTCGTATTGGGGGTATCCAACAGAAGCTTGCTGAAGGTAATGGTAATAATTTCTTGACCCGTCTTGAGAGATCTCTTCAAGCTGATCTTAGAGGCATTCTGCACCAAGAAGAAATTATGTGGCATCAGCGTTCTCGTGCTAAATGGCTTACTGATGGGGATCGTAACACTCGGTATTACCATTTGAAAACTATCAATAGGAGGCGCAAGAACCGTATTGCTTCCCTTCGAGATGGTAGTGGAAACTGGATGACTGACGAAGGTGATCTTAAAAGGTTAGTGAATGCTTTTTATATAAACCTTTCTAAGGAAGACAATGTGTTTGGCCCCTGGCATTATACTCCTTTCACTTTTGGGAGGCTGGCCGAGGATGTTAAAATGGATCTTGGTAAGGATGCGCAGTTAGATGAAGTCCGTAAGGCATTATTTGATATGGGTGCTTGGAAGGCGCCTGGTCTTGATGGTCTACCTCCAGGTTTCTATCAAAGCGAGTGGAGTATTGTTGGCAAGTCCATTGATGATTTTGTGAAACATGTGTGGAGGAATCTAGATGATATTAGACAGGTTAACAAGACCAATATTTTCCTTATTCCTAAGCTTGATAAGCCCGAGTTTGTTTCTCAGTTTCGGCCTATCTCTCTTTGCAACACCATCTACAAGGTCGTGACTAAGGTAGTGGTTAATCGTTTGAAAGAGCATATGAATGATCTAGTGTCCCCTTTTCAAACTGGTTTCATTCCAGGGAGAAATATACATGAGAATATTGTTGTTGCTCAAGAATTAGTGCACTCCTTAAGAGCCATGAGCGGAAAAAAAGGAGGTCTGGCGATAAAGGTAGACCTCGCTAAGGCCTATGATAGGCTTAAGTGGACCTTTGTTCAGTTGGTTCTCAAAGATGCTGGTTTACCGGATAGTTTGATTAATCTCATTATGGCTTGTATCACTAGTGTTCAAACTAATGTGATGTGGAATGGTAATCAGAATACTTTCTTTTCCCCCCAAAGAGGTATTCACCAGGGAGACCCCTTATCCCCCTATATTTTTGTCTTGTGTATGGATAAGCTTTCTCATATGATTTCCCATGAGGTGGTGCTGGGTAATTGGCATGCTCTTCGGGCGGGAAGGCATGCTCCTCAGGTTTCCCATTTGATGTTTGCAGATGATCTTCTTCTTTTCGGAAGCGCAACTTCCTCTCAGGTCAAGTGCATGTGTAATACTCTCTCAAAGTTTTGTGATATGTCAGGGCAGCTTGTGAGTGTGGAGAAGACCTCTATCTTATTTTCCAAGTGTGTTCCTACAAGGGAGAAACGAAGTATTGTGAGAATTTCGGGCTTTAAGGAAGTTTTTTCTCTTGGCAAGTATCTCGGTGTACCTCTTGTTGGGAGGGCGCCTAGACGTGATGATTATGCCTTTTTGATTGATTTGGTTCGTAACAAGCTCTCCGGCTGGAAAGCGAATCAACTTTCGCTTGCAGGGCGTGTTACTCTCTCGAAAGCTGTTATTGAGGTTCTTCCTATTTATTCCATGATGTCTGCTATTGTTCCTCAAAGTTGCCTTCAAGAGATCCATAAGCTGCAACGTAGCTTCATTTGGGGGGATGAGTCTAATCATAGACGCTATCACACGGTCAAATGGGCCACAATTACTAAGCCGAAGGCTTTTGGGGGCCTCGGTTTGAGAAATTTGGTCACGATGAATAGAGCTTGTATTATGAAGTTATCTTGGAATATCAAAGTGAATGAGAATGCGTTATGGTGTCAGGTGCTCAAAGGAAAATACGAAAATCGTTTTTTGGACGACGGCACAGTATCTGCGAAGCCTTCTGACTCTTTTCTCTGGAAGAATATTTCTCATGTTTGGAACAAGATTGATGAGTTCTCCTTTTGGGCCATAGGTGATGGGGCCTCCACTTCGGTTTGGTATGATGCGTGGGTATCTCCTGGGTGTAAGCTACAGCCAGGGGCTGGTTCTATTCCTCCTCAGTTACAGAATCTAAAGGTGTGTGATCTTGTGGAAATTAATGGTGAGTGGAACTTGACTCCTATTATTGATTATCTTCCAGGTGATATAGTAAGTAGAATCAATGCCTTGTTGCCTCCTAATCCTGATTATGGCAACGACTCTCGGCTTTGGCAAGGTGATGCCAAAGGTTCGTTCTCTATTAAGAGTAGTTACCTTCTACTTGAAAACCTGCCCAATGATTCTCCTAATCCTCATTGGGCTAAGATTTGGAAAATCAAAGTTCCAGAGAGAGTGCGTTGTTTTATGTGGCTGGTTGTTCATGATAGATTGCTCACCAACAAGCGCAAACATTCTATGGGGATAGGGGATGAGTGGTGCTCTCATTGTGATGGTGAGGTTGAGGATGTTTTACATGTTTTGCGAGATTGTCCGTTAGCATCTGATTTATGGGCAAATCTTGTTCGAGTTGAAGCTAGGAGTGATTTTTTTGGTGGTAACCTGCAACATTGGCTTGACTTTAATCTCTTGCATGCTAGCTGGAGAGTTGATAACTGTGATTGGACCTCTATTTGGGCTACGGCATGTCACTGTCTTTGGTCTTGGAAGAATAAAGAGGTCCATGACTCCACTTTTATTAGACCTTTCCGGCCTTGGCGGACCATCATGACCCAAGTTAAGTGTTATTATGAGGCTTGCGTCACTGTTTGTTCAGGTATGGTGCGTGAGGAGGATATGATTGAGGTTCGGTGGATACCACCCCAGATGGGTTGGGTGTGTCTTAATGTTGATGGTGCGGTTAAGCAAGTGGCCAAGGTAGCAGGTTGTGGTGGCATTATTCGTGATTATGAAGGTAACTGGCTTGGTGGTTTTTCTAAATTTATTGGCTTTTGCACTCCCCTTGTGGCAGAGTTGTGGGGTTGCTTGGTGGATCTTCAGCATTGCAGATTTAGAGGTTGGCCGAGAGTTGTGGTGCAAATGGATGCCGTAGCGGCGTGTCAGATTATTCAGGGGACCGAGTCTCATTCTTTGGATGGCTGGAGTATTGTTCGAGAGATCCGAAAGCTTCTCCGTCTTCCGTGGGATGTGAAAGTTGTGCACATTTTTAGAGAAGGAAATAAGTGTGCAAATGAGTTAGCTAATTTGGGTTGTGCTCTCTTGGAGCCTTTGATTTTTTATGAGCATTGTCCTCCTTCTGTAGGAACTTTTCTACTCTCTGATGCTTTGGGTGTAGCTACCCCTCGTTGTATTCGTTGTTAATTTCTCTTCTTTAGGGCGTTAGCCCTCGTTCAATACAAAAAAAAATAAGAGTTGTGCTGAGCCTCACGTGTTGTCAATAGCGTTGCTTAGTAATGCCGATTTGGGCCATCACGAAAATATCTCAAGCCCAATGGATATTGTTTTAGAACTCCCTTCAGATCCTAATTAGTCCCAGATATGTGGTTTGGGCAAACCCATAGGCAACAAGCCCAAGAAGCAACGCAAATTGTTATGCGTTGGGCCCAAACAGAATCCAAAATCTGGCAAACTCAAGAGAGCAGTTCGTGAGCTCGTCTCTGTTTCTGCATATTCGTTTGTTAGAGCTTCAATATAGCCAAAATTGTGTCAGCAAAAGCCAAATTCTTCATCATTATTTTATGCAATCTTGTGCGATGGCTCTATCTCAAGTGGTGACATTGCTTTTAGTAACAACAAATTTTGGGCTTTACCAGGTAAATTAGTGGCTCAAAAGGTGTGGGATGCAGCAAAAAAACTGGGAGTAGAAGGAACACTTCCTGATGAAAGATAAGTTTCTATGATTGAGGAAGAGGAACGTAGAGATGAAGCTGTGTGTAGTACGAGTGTGAACAACAACGGGGACCCATGAATTTGTTATTCTTAAATATTCGAGAGTGGGGTGATCGTGGTAAACGTCGCCAGCTAGCATCTGTTATCAAATCATGTAATTTTGATTTTATTTGCATTCAAGAAACTAAGAGGGTGTTGATTGAAGAGAGGGACGTGGGTGGTTTGTGGAGTAATTAGTCTTTTAAATTCTCTGTACAACCATCAAGAGGTCTGTCGGGAGGCATTCTGAGTACTTTGATTGAAAGCTCATGGTCTATTTTGTCTGTGTTTACTAGTGAAGGTTTTATGAGTGTAAGTGTTTCATTTGAAAACTATATTGTGCATATTATTAATGTTTATGCTCTGTGTTTGTCTACTGCTAAGAGGAGATTGTGGGAGGAGTTATTGATTCTCAAACAAAGTTTAGCGGGTGGAGATAGGTGTGTAGTCGGTGATTTGAATGCCGTAATTTGTGTGGAAGATCGGAAAGGGAGGAGTGGCATAAGTTCTTCCTTGGAAATATCCGACTTTAACAACTTCATAGCGGACATGGAATTGATTGATGTTCCAGTGTCAGGAAACAAGTTCTCTTTGTTTAGTATTGATGGTTTATCTATGAGTTGGCTGGATAAGTTACTTGTTTCTGATGGCTTAATAGATCTGTGGGGGATTTCGGTTCAATGGATTAAAAACCATGACATTTCTGATCATAATCCTATTTGGCTTCTTCGTTCGGTAAAAGATTGGGGGCTTAATCCCTTTTGTTTTTTTAATGCTTGGTTTCATCATCCAGAGTTTGTTCCGTTTGTTAGGAGTTGTTGGGAGAACTTTAATATTGTCCGGTACAAAGCTCATGTTGTTAAAGAGAAATTGAAGCTGTTAAAGGAGAATCTAAGAGGTTGGAAGAAAGAGGTCTTTGGTAAGCTTGATTTGAACATAAATTCTTTGGTGCAACATTTGAATGCTTTGGATCATGTCTTGCTTAAAGGTTGGGATAGTGAGGTGGTTTTGCATAGAAAGGAGGTGCGGCCTCATTTTGGAAGGAGATTCAAATGAAAAAGTTCATCTTGTCTCAAAAATCAAGGGCTCGATGGATTAAAGAGGGGGATATGAATTCTAAGTATTTTCATTCTTTTATGAAGTTTAGAAGACGAAGATGTAGTGTTGATATTGTAACAAGTAGTGGAGAGTTGATGGCGGAGGTTGATGAGGTTAAATCCACAGTGAAACAACACTTTCAGAATTGCTTTTTGGAACCTTGCCACAATCGGAGATGGATGCTGATTTTTTTACAGAACCTTTCTCGAAGGAGGAAATAAGGGAAAAGGTTTTGAATTGTGACGGAGACAAGATCCCCGGCCCGAATAGTTTTAACATAAGGTTTATTAGCTTTGCTGGGATTTGTTGAAACATGATGTTGTTGCGCTTCTTAATGAGTTTCATGAGAAGGCGTTTGTAACATCTTAGATTTTTAGCGGACATAAAAATCTGAAACGTTACCTTTTAGATTGTTCAAAGTACGAATTTATAGTTTGGATTAACAAAATCAACCTTTAAATAGACTCACAATGATAGGATCTTCGTATTATAAAACTCATTCGAAGAGTAAGGCAATATTTTATCGGTGTCTTCACCTCAATGTATTCCAAAATACAAATACATATAAATATCTTAATACATCTGAGTACAAGACTTAAACTTAGACAATCCCAAAAATTCTCTACAGATGAGATTAGCACAATACATGTGCTGGAACCCTAGACTTCAAGATCCCCCAATAACGGAATCCTTCACTTACGATTACCTTCCTTAAACTTTAGCTAAGAAACTGAAAAACAACAACAATGAGGGGTGAGATTACATAATCTCAGTGAGTCCTTTCGAGACTCCCTTACCATAATACGCTCTGAATATCTTTTAATAATTACCTATGATGCATCCCCCTAACGCCTTAAACTTACATAATATAAAAGCTACGACGTACACAATAGGGAACTCGTGTTCTATAAATAAATAGAACACACTAACTTAACCTCTTGGGCCTTGAGATAGCTCAGGACACCGCCCCAAGTACATCATCCATTCTTCAATTCATTTGTACCGTGCATACATAGACACTAAATAGTTTACTCTCTCGATACAAAGTTATTTGGTTCACATAAACATTCATACATCAACGAGGAAGGTTGAGGAAGGGATTGGGAGAGCTTTGGAATCAAAAGGAATAGCTATAAGTAAGTTTCTTTTTTATTTTTAAAAAAGTGGGTGACTTCATAATCGATTATCACAGCTTAATAATCGATTATCACAACTTGATAATCCATTATCATAGCTTCATAATCGATTATCACAGCTTAGTAATCGATTATGGCCTGTTATTCTGCATAAAAATTACTTCAAAAACAGCTTTAAGCATTCCAAACAATCTCCCTTCAATCCAAACTCAATCAATTCAAATCTAACTTACAATTTCATTACCCGAACAACAGCAAGACATACATAATTCATCAATTCAACCACTTAGTCATTTATTGGAGAATATACTGGCAAATTTAATCAAAGTTCATATGTGAGCACTAATTCAACTACCATGCGAACCAAACCAGAATTTACCACAACAATATAAACAACATCATATATATACTCAGATTTTGTTAATTTCATAACTTAAAGCCACATGCATCACAAAACAAGAGAAAATAGAAAGCAAAGTTAAAGAACTCACATTGACAATGTGGTTGCACAATACACAATTTGAGCCTTTCAAAACATCACAACCACCAACAATCAACTCCACCAACTCCTATTCCTTTGAAACAACACCCTAAAGTTCCCAAAACTCCAACTCCAGCCCTCTAATTTCAAATGCTATGAACTACTTCCACATGCAAGCTTCAGTCAAGCCTCCATGACCCTCAAAACTCACATTCATGAAGAAATCAAGATGAAGAAGATGGAAATGGTGAAATTTCAGAAATATGGTAGCTCAAAATCCC
Source organism: Astragalus glycyphyllos (assembly GCA_963573325.1). Taxonomy (NCBI): domain Eukaryota; kingdom Viridiplantae; phylum Streptophyta; class Magnoliopsida; order Fabales; family Fabaceae; genus Astragalus; species Astragalus glycyphyllos. The sequence goes on along the minus strand of OY754314.1, from coordinate 19,596,127 downwards.
AAGGTTTTCGCAAATGACACTACGCCAGAATTAGGAAAAATAGGCGCTACCTTAAGCAGCGTTTATTAAAAAGCGCTAGGTAAGGTGAAACGGTCAAAGGGACAGGCGGCACTTATTTAAAAAATGCTGGGTATTGACAAACACTCGCAAGGGAAAGGCAACGCTTACTTGGAAAGCGCTGGTTATTGATAAAACGCGCAAGGCAAAAGGCAGCGCTTAAATGAAAAGCGCTGGGTATACGTAGGCAAAAGGGCAGCGTTTATGCAGCTAGCGCTGCTTATTGGTTAAAACGCGCTACCCAATAGGTAGCGCTTCTGCAGTAAGCGCTGCTTATGGATGTCCTAATGGCTAGCGCTTTTAAGTGAAGCGCTGCCTATTGGTTTTTTACGCGTCCTAATGGCTAGCGCTTTTAAGTGAAGCGCTGCCTATTGGTTTTTTTTTATTTCTTCCTTTCCCACTCACACAACGTTAACCACGTAAAGCACACTACTCCACTCTCTCAAGCTCTCCTCCTCCCTCCTCCTCCCTTGGTCGCACGTACGTTCTCCCTCCTCCTCCCTTCTCAAAGGACATTTTCGTTCTCTCAAGCTCTCATTTTCGTGGCTCTCTCTCATTTTCGTTTTCCCAAAGGACATCACACTTCTCCATTTTCACAAAGGATTTCGGTTTGTACGTGGTAGCTCATTTCTTCCCCATTTTCGGTTCTCTTTCACAAAGGTTAGTATTACTACATGTTGTTCTAGTTATTTTAAAAGAATTGGAACCTTAGGTTAGATGATTAAAAGTTGATGATTGATGATTAGTTCTTTGAAATGGTGTTTCTAAACTTGAGGGGAAATGTAGTTGTAGTGTTTGTTGAAATGTCCAAATGAAATGCTTGTTAATTTAATTTGATGTAGGTGTAGCGTTTGTTGAAATGTCCAAATGAAATGCTTTTTAATTTAATGTTGCTCTAGGTTAATGAAATGCTTTGATGTTGCTCTAGGTTAATTTGATGTAGGTTAATGATTTTACTCCATTAAACTATAGGTTGTGATGATATTAATGAGTGAACTAGAAAAAGTCATAGAGAGAAAACTAGTGAAAGAATCAATACATTAAATATTCTTATTCAATTTCAATGAATGAACTAGTTAGAGGTATAGAAAGTATATATAATACAAGTGACTTAGGAATAATCGTGACTTATGAATGAATAAATTTCACAAAAATTGATTGTATGTTTGTCTTTATTAGGTATAGAAAGTATATATAATACAAGTGACTTATGTGATTGAGCTATTCTTTAAACCCTTATTTTAATATATATGGCTAATTAACTTAATGAATGTTTATAGGAATTGAAAATACTTCCTTCGAGTTCGTGTTGGTTCGTGAATTCATTATAGTTCGAGTTTGAGTTCGTTTCCTTCGTATCTAAGTGGTTCGAGAGTTCGCTTCATTTGCTAGTGTGTGGTTCGCATTCGTTGGAGTTCATCGTTGCTTCCACTTGTTCAGCTACTTTTGTTGTTTTCTTGTATTTATTATATGAAGAATGACAATATAGAAGACATCAAAGTCTTTGATTTCTTTAGTTTAAAATAATTGAATGTATTAGCTTCAAAAAAATTGTTTTCTTTAGTTTGATTTCTTTGATTTCTTTTGTTTGTTTTGAACCATGATGATTTATTTCTTCATAGATATTGCATTGATATGTAGGCTTTGTTTTCTTGATACCTATCAAATATAAGTTATGCAAACTCTTCTATTACTATTTTTTAGAAATAGATCACCTTTTTTTATATTATATATTTTATACTTGAACAAGAATATAAGTTATGCAAACTTGTATATCTGTGGTGAATGAAACTAGCAAAGTAAATTCGAATATGCCTAAATATGCGAATAGTGCGTGATTATGTTTTATTGCAGGTCAGATGGCGGATCATAGTGATCATGACAGTGACTCAGCCCTCCCCTCCTCGAAAAGTGACTCGGTCCTCCGTTGCTCCAAAAGTGACTCAGCCCCCCCTCCTCCAAAAGTGGCTCGACCCGCCCCTCCAAAAGTGACTCGGCCCGCCCCTCCAAAAGTGACTCGGCCCGCCCCTCGTCCAATATTGTGTCAGCCCTCCGCCTCTTCCATTGATGATTCTAGGATTATTTAGTATACCGAAATGCATGCGCAATTCAAGATGGATGATGGAACCTCGCTTGTATTACAGATGGATGACAACATTTTTGGAAATCCCGATCAACTATTGATAATCCCAAAACAGGATATTAATGATTTATGTCAGATGAATTGGGCAACCAGTGTTTGTATTAGAGCATATATCAGGTACGTATGTAATTTATTATTTAACATCATTAAGTTTATTTTATTATATCGTTAATTTAATTTGTATATATATATATACCTTTAATTGTAGGTGCTTGTATCATAACATTTTGGTCCCTTCGGAGCAGACACAGAGATATGTGTTCTTGTGTCCGGATAGTACACACCTCCGTAATGTCAGGGAGGATCTGTCTAATTATAACGACCTTGTGGAACAAAACAAGACAGATGTTACAAATTATATCACTTGACGCTTATTGGATGCTCAACATACAGGCGTCGATACCATGTTTTTGGCACCGTGTCTCGTAGGGTGAGAGAATTAATATATTCTTATATAACATGCATTTTTTAAAAACTAGTCAATTACTTATTCAAAGTTTTATTTTGTAGGGATCATTGGATTTTGCTTGCAATAAATTCTAAGACAGATACGGTGTACTACATTGATTCTGTGCATGGTCATTTCAACACCCACCCAGACTTGGTTGTGATATTTAATAGTTGTGTGTATTTCGATCACTCTGCATATTTCTTTGTTTTAGTTGTTAACTATATGTATTTTTAATAATATAGTTATATCCAATTGTGTTCAGTTGTTTGAAGGAATATTGGGGATTGGAACAATCACAGACAAAATGAGTGCCAATAGAGGTAAGTTTGTAATCAATCTTATCGTATATTTATTTACATTATTGTCAAAAAAATGTATTAAATTAAATTTAACAATTAACTAATCTTTTGTTTTGTAGTGTCCGAAACAACCAAATAACAATGATTGTGGGTATTACGTAATGAGATTTATGAAGGAAATTATTACCACAACCAAATGGTTATCCCCAGACAGGTATCTTTACAAAAATCTTTTTTATTTTGATTTAACCATATATTTCAATTCTAATTTTATTTAATTATATAATTTCAGTATTTTCCCGATTGTTGGTGGAAGACATACTCTACTGCACAGATTGATGAGCTTAGAGGAGAGTGGTGCCATTATGTCTCGCAATTCTTTTGATTTTAGATAGATTGTAATTTTGTAAATTGTTAGAGTTTTATTTGGATACATGCATATGAATTGGTTCATGCATATGTAAGTTGCTAACTTGTTTTAATTTAGATACATATTGTAAGTAGCTTGCTAGTTTTGGATACATGCATATGAATTGGTTCATGCATATGTAAGTTGCTAACTTGTTTTAATTTAGATACATATTGTAAGTAGCTTGCTAGTTTTGGATACATATTGTTAGAGAGTTTGATTTGGATACATATTAATTTGTTAATATTGTAAGTTGCTAAGTTTTGGATACATATAATAACTTGTTAGCTAGTTTATTTTGGTTTGTGATCATATTGGTGCATTTAGATATATAACTAGTTTATATATACATATGTTGTTAGTATATAATGGCTTGGATTGGTATTAATTGGCTGTATATGACCAGGAAATTATCAAATGTAAAAAGGAAAATACAAAAAAAAAACAGAAAAAAAAAGGAAAAAAAAATTAAACAATGGGCAGCGCTTGGTGGGAGAAGCGCTGCTCATTCACCTAGTGTGTATAGCAATGGGCAGCGCTTGGTAAAGGGAAGCGCTGCCCATTGCTAAACGTGCTTGGTGAATGAGTAGCGCTTGGTGGGAGAAGCGCTGCCCATTCACCTAGCGCGTTTAGCAATGGGCAGCGCTTGGTAAAGGGAAGCGGTGCCCATTGCTAAACGTGCTAGGTGAATGGGCAGCGCTTCCCTTTACCAAGCGCTGCTCATTGCTATACGCGCTAGGTGAATGAGCAGCGCTTCTCCCACCAAGCGTTGCTCATTCACCTAGCGCGTTTAGCAATGGGCAGCGCTTCCCCTTACCAAACGCTGCCCATTGCTAAACGCTCTAGGTGAATGAGCAACGCTTCTCCCTTCAAACGCTGCCTATGGCTATTAATGAGCAGTGCTTCTCAAACGCTGCCCATTTTTGGGGAGGAATCACCAGCGCCAAATTTAGCAGCGCTCAGAAATGCTGCCCATGGCTAAAAAAAATGCTGCCCATCACCAAATCTGTTGTAGTGTGAGGAAGATGAAGTGAGGGAAATGTGGTTCTTCCATAGATGGAGTGAGTACTTGGTTCTCAAGTGGCTGATTTTAGGGTTTGAACTTGAAAATGGGGTTCTTGTTTCCATTTTTCCTCTCCCTTTCGCAAAGTCTCTCTCTTTCCCACTCTCTACTCTCTCTTCTTTTCAAACTAATGAGGTAAAAGTATTTTTTTGGTGGGTGTGAATGTGGGTTCAGTTGAATATAAAGAGGGAAATATGATTTGGTTTAGTGAGAGTTCTTTTAAAACAAAAGTGGAACTCCCAAAAATACCCCTCCTCTAACTTTCTATCACTCAAACTTATTTAATCCACTACTTTTACCCATAAAATTCTAATAAATCCATAAATTACCAATAATTCACAAACACACAATTAACCTTCAAAGCATGGTCATATATCCATTTCTATTCTTAGCATGTCTAAAACAACCGTAAAATAATCAATTCACATTTAAACAATAACAATTCAAGCACATATATCACCACAATTAAACAATCACAATCATTTCAATCACTTAGAAATCAAAGAAATAAAAAAAATTCTTTGGGTCGTACATTACACCCCAACTTGAAAAATTTTGTCCTCAAAAATAGGTCAAGTCACATGTATTTACACTTTGAGAATAGGATTCTCTCCAAGAAACACAATATCATCATCAACTACCAGTTCCAATTTCCAGTCACAGGAGCACAAAGCAACCCATAATCCATTTAAACTTTTCCAAAGAATCGAGAAATACATTAGTATATGTGTGGCTGATAAGGTGTGTACTAAGCGTGTCAACTGAAGCAAAACAAGTAACAAGCTTAAAAGCACATTACATGTATTTGTACTTGAGTTGAGTGGAGTATCAAAGTAGATAGAGTGCAAAGAAGGAGGAGTAGAGATCAAATTAGGGATTTCATTTTTAAAGTTCTTTTCTTCCTCTTTTTGGTCTAAAATCTTCTACAATCTCAACTTAAATATAAACACTTTATCTTATTGCATACAATCGAATACCCATGTGATTAGCTTCAAGTTCATGTAAACATCCAGATTTGAACATCATTTTTCTTTGACAACCAGATTTGAACATCATGTTATTCTTTCATTCATAACTAAATAAGGCTAATCAATACTTCATTTCCCACAGCAAACATGTATTCCATTCATCTGTTTCATTTTACCAAATTCTCCCTTACTGACCAAGTGATTAAAGATAACATGGGGAATAATAATATTGAACCTATATGCATACAAGTCTAGTAAAATCTTCACATGCCAACTACCAATGTGGTCAAAAGCAAATCTAAAGAACCATCGAACCAAAATCAAAGTTACATTCATTCCCTCACATATTTCATCGTACGTCACCCCAACTTAAGTTTAATCATATACAATTTTAAACATTCTTCACAATATGAAAACAATAAAAGAATTCAGGGAATAAGATTTCTACCCAAGCAATCCCTAGTTAACAGTAGGTATATGCAAAGTGCCCTTTCGATTGTAAACTTTGATGCACTATATCTAATTATCAATAATATAATTGCACACAACCAATAAAACAACAATTATTCATAACAAGAAAATTCACATTTGAGTCAGGGGTTGAAAGAGATTATGCACATGAGGGATACCATACAACATAATACTTTAATTCAAATACCAGTACCCAATCTAATATTTGTTGGAATAAGAAACTCATTCTAAGTTTTGATGATACAAATTAAGTAAGATTTAGGTTTTCTAATGAAGTGCGATCTAACATGTTTGCTAAGTGCTAAGAACAGGTTTCCTAACATAGCAAATTAAGGCCCAACCTTGGATTAACAAGTTGGTAAAATACAAGGGTAGAAAAGCCTTGAGAAAGTTAAATTATGAGAAGCTTAAAATAAGTCAACAGAATGTTTGACCAAATTAACAGAAGGTTGACCAAAAGTCACCAGAATGTTTGACTAGAACTCAAAAGAAGGTTGACTGTACAAACACCTTAGAAGTATAAGTTCATACTTGAAAAGTTTAATGTGAAAGAAGATTGAAGCTTGAGAAGGTTACTGGAAATCGTAACCAATTTAAGACAAACACATTAACTGCTTTTGAATGTTCTTCAATTGCGTTAAATGCAGAATCCTAGCATTAAATATGCTGGAATGCTTCAAGCATTAAAGAGGGAATCCATGATTATTCCCTTAGTGCATTTAAAGTATTTGTTTCATACTAGGAAGCTCGAGAAGCTTCATGTAAAGCTGGACCAGGTTGGCCAACAGTGAAAAATCAAGTTATAGATGCCTAAAAGGATCAGAGGAGAGTACATATCCAGCTCAATAATGTGTAGATAAAGCAAAAAGCTATTCTTGAGAAGGTTCAAAAGCTGTCAACTTTTGTACCTTACTTCACATCACTCCTATGGACCAATGGATACTCCAAACGGCTCTCTTCAAATTTCTAACAGCTATATTCGACCTCCACGGCTATTTAAAGAGTCCATTCTCTGAAGTTTCAAAGTATGAGAGTTAATTGCAACCTACACAAAGTCAAGCTTCTCAAAGTAATCGACCTTCTCATCCCACACTTAAAGCTTCTACAATCTGGGACATCTTTCTTAAGTGTGTGTTTGCTTATTAGTATCATTGTTAAGCAGTGTATCTATCTTTATTTCAAGTCATAAATATCCCAAAAAAAACCCTTATTGTAAAACACTATCTTGTAAGCATCTCATCAAACTACCTAAAGCGAGGTGAGTGTTGGTGGTGGTACTACTTGATTAAGGAGACTCTTAGGAAACTAGAAGAGAGTCTCTAAGAGGTGAAAACACCTAGTTTTTTGTGTAAGAGTGCACTAGGCTTTTGTGTTTGATCAGAAGCTAGTGTTGTGAAAGTCTTTTGTGTTTGATCAAAAGCAAATGTAAAAGCTATTTGGAAAATAGTGGAATTACTCACAAAGAAGTGAGGAGAGGACGTAGCAATTGTTGGGTGAACCTCTATAACTCTACTCTGTCTTTATTAGCTTTCTTTACTATCTGTTCAATTGCTATAAATCACTTGTTGTTTTTCAAACCAAGAGAAGGTTGTTTCATCCAACCTTCTCAACATAGTTTTAACTTAAAGCAAAATTGTTTTAAACCTAAATCAGGTTAAAAGTAGTATATCTCTTACATAGACTCATTACTTTTAAGTCTTCTTCATTACAGATTCTTAGATTCTGTGAAAGTTAATCTTATTACTAACCTTCTCATATCGAAGTTCATCTTGAGAAACGTTTCAAGAAAGTTTCAGGATCCAAGTTTTAAAAAGACACGCAATTCAAACCCCCCCCCCCCCCCCCCCCCCCCCCCTTTCTTGTGTTATTTGGTCACTTCAATTGGCATCAGAGCTCACCTCTAGGGGCTGAGCTCACTTTGCAGTGTGTAACGCCCTAAAATAATTTAATTATTTATTTAATTGAATTATTTAAGGCTTACAATAATTTATTAAGTTAAATTAATAAACCGGTATTTTAATTTATTCAGGAGGTGTTATGAGTAATTAATGGAGTGGGAATAGAGTAATTAATGAGTAATTAATGGTATTTTAATTTAATTATTCATGATTTAGAGCTTGCTGCAGTTGTGTTTGCATTGAAAATGTGGAGGCATTATCTTTATGGTTCTAGATTTGAAGTGTTTAGTGATCATAAAGGCTTGCAATATCTGTTTGATCAAAAGGAGTTGAATATGAGGCAAAGGAGGTGGTTGGAATTGTTAAAAGATTATGATTTCAGTTTGAATTATCATCCGGGGAAGGCTAATGTTGTAGCCGATGCTTTGAGTCGGAAGGCTTTGCATATGTCAGCAATGATGGTTAAAGAACTTGAATTGATTGAGCAGTTTAGAGATATGAGCCTGGTTTGCGAAGTGACACCTCAGAGTGGTAGATTGGGATTGTTGAAGATTAATAATGAATTTCTGGCTAGCATTAGAGAAGCTCAGAAGTTGGATGTTAAGCTGGTGGATTTGATGAGTGAAGCCGATCAGGCTGAGGATAATGATTTTAAGCTAGATGCGCAAGGTGTGTTGAGGTACCGTGATAGAATTAGTATTCCTGATGATGTGGAGATAAAGAAAGCGATTCTTGAAGATAGTCATAGGAGTAAGTTGAGTATTCATCCGGGGGCTACAAAAATGTATCAAGACTTGAAGAGGCTGTTCTGGTGGCCTGGGATGAAGCGTGATGTGGCTCAGTGTGTGTATGCATGCTTGACTTGTCAGAAGTCGAAGGTTGAACATCAGAAGCCTGCAGGGTTGATGCAACCGTTAGAGATTCCGGAATGGAAATGGGATAGTATTTCAATGGATTTTGTGACGGGACTGCCTAGTACTGTGAGAGGGCAAGATGCCATCTGGGTGATTGTTGATAGGTTGACGAAGTCTGCTCACTTTGTACCGATTAGTATTACTTATCCGGTTCCAAAGTTAGCTGGGATTTATATCCAAAAGATTGTGAAGCTGCATGGTGTTCATCTGTGTATTGTGTCAGATAGAGATCCTAGATTCACTTCTGAGTTTTGGAAAAGTTTGCAAGAAGCATTGGGTTCTAAGTTGAGATTGAGCTCAGCGTATCATCCGCAGACTGATGGTCAGACAGAGAGGACTATTCAATCCTTAGAGGATTTGTTGAGGGCTTGTGTTCTTGAGCAAGGAGGTTCGTGGGATACTCATCTTCCATTGATAGAGTTTACCTATAACAATAGCTACCATTCTAGTATTGGGATGGCACCTTTTGAAGCATTGTATGGTCGGAGATGTAGGACTCCTTTGTGTTGGCATGAATCTGGGGAGAGTGTGGTACTTGGACCTGAGATTGTTCGCGAGACCACTGAGAAAGTGAAGTTGATTCGTGAGAAGATGAAAGCTTCGCAAAGTAGACAAAAGAGTTATCATGATAAGCGGAGGAAGGATTTGGAATTTCAAGCTGGTGATCATGTGTTCCTGAGGGTTACCCCTATGACCGGTGTTGGGCGTGCTTTGAAGTCTAAGACGTTAACCCCTCGTTTTATTGGCCCGTATCAGATTTCGGAGAGAGTTGGGAATGTTGCCTATCGGGTGGCCTTGCCACCTAACCTTTCGAACTTGCATGACGTGTTTCATGTGTCGCAGCTTCGGAAGTATGTCCCCGATCCATCTCATGTGATTCACATGGACGATGTGCAGGTGAGAGATAATCTCACTATGGAGACGATGCCCGTGCGGATTGAAGACCGTGAAGTGAAGATCTTAAGGGGCAAGGAGATAAATTTGGTGAAAGTAGTTTGGTTGGGAGCTGCTGGTGAAAGCATGACGTGGGAATTGGAGAGTAAGATGCGGGAATCCTACCCAGAGCTGTTTGATTCAGGTAAAATTTCAAGGACGAAATATTCTAAGTGGGGGAGAGTTGTAACTCCCAAAAATAATTTAATTATTTATTTAATTGAATTATTTAAGGCTTACAATAATTTATTAAGTTAAATTAATAATCCGGTATTTTAATTTATTCAGGAGGTGTTATGAGTAATTAATGGAGTGGGAATAGGAGGCCCATGATCCATTAGCTAGGCCCAAGAGTCTAATTATCTAGTCTAGGGGTTATGAGATGGTGTTCATTTGAAACAAATCAAAGAAAGAAAGAAAGAAGTGAGATAGAGAGAGAGAGAGAGAGAGAGAGAAAACACGAAGAAAGAGGGAGAGGAGGAGAAGAAGAGCTCGCAATTTTCAAGGAGAAGGAAAGAGGAGCTTGCTTGCTTGCTTTTGCTTTGGGGTTTTGTGAAGAGTGCTTGTCTTCACCAAAATTCAAGGTAAGGGTGGGTTTTCTTCATTATAATGGGATTGTATGATGGTTATTATGTGGGGTTTTAGGATTTAAGTTGTTGTGAATTAATTGATTTGGTGATTGAATGAGTGATGATGTTGTTGATTTCATTTTGATGAAATTTAGTATGCTTGGTGTTTTGTTGGAATAATTGATGAAATTAATGTTGCTTGTAAGGTGTTTGATGAAATGATTCAATGATTTTGAATGTAAATATATGGTGCTTGTATGGTGTTTGATGATATGCTTGAAAGAGTCATGAACAATGATATTGAAATTTGGTGGTGGAGTGTTGGGTGTCTCGGTGTTATGCCAGTGTTGCCCAGTGGCGCCAGTGCTGCCTGCCAGTGTTGCCTGTGTGCTGTGTGCAGTGTTGCCCAGTGTTGCCTGTGTGCAGTGTTGCCCAGTGTTGCCTGTGTGCTGTGTGCAGTGTTGCCCAGTGTTGCCTGTGTGCTGCGGGGCGCCAACTCCGGTGACTGTCCCGTGTCTTGGACTTATAAAGTAGTCTATATTTTTGGTGTTGGTGTGTCCGGCGAGTTTGGTGTTAGCCATAGAGCTATGATTGGTGATGTACTTGGTGAATTTAAATACGGTGACAGGTGATGGGTCTATGATCACTTATGGTGATGGTGAATTTAATGATGGTGATGAATCTAATGATTATTGGTGATGTTGTATTATACATATAATACTATGATTGTGGATTGTTGTTGGTGCATTGTTCATGGAGTCGCATACTTCATATGCATTTACCGGTGATGTAGGCTTCGGCCTTATGATTAATTATAGGTGAAGATGCCCGAATGGAAATTATTGGTTATGATGGTACCACATGCATATGCCCGTTGGTGTGGGTTGCACCTCATGCATATACTCATGCAATTGGTGATGTTCCTTGATGCTTATGAATTGATGTTGTATAATGATGTTGTATGTTCGTAGTGTTGTGAGGCGGTGTTTATAGTTGCCTTTCCTCTAACATATTGCTTATCATACATACTATTATATTTGTTAGAGACTCACCCCTTCTGCTTTATATGTTGCTTCTTATGTCGGCAACGTGCAGGTGATCCCGAGTGAAGGTTCTTATACCTTCCTTAGTCTGGTCTGTGTCGTTTGCTCTGATACGTAGCACCTGGGGGGGGGGGGGGGGGGGCGATCATTAGTTTTGTTGTTGTTTTATCTGTTGATTTCAAACTATTTATTTGGGATGTATGAATTATGTTATGAGACTTGTCTTTATTCTGCTGCGATGGTGATCATAATAACTGTGGTGTAGTCGAACAGGTGTTTTGAGGGTTCGTCCCGATCGATGTGCTATGTATCACGTTTCTCTATTTTGATGAATTTTAAATATGGTTATTTGTTGTATGGTGTAAATGTAGCACTCCCTTGTGGGTGTATCGAAAAGGTTTTTGAAAACTCTGATTTTTATATTACTTTGGACGTGTTAGAAAGGGGGTGTTACACAGTGTGAGAGGAAAGATCCTAGCAGAAGTGATGAACAATCCAAACTCTTCTATGTTCCTCCCTGAAGGAGCTTTTGCAAACAGACCTCCTGGAATTACTGGTGAACATTATTATTATTGGAAGGATCAAATGAGGCTGTTTTTGGAATCACAAGATACTGATCTCTGGGGAATTGTTGATGATGGTCCCTATGTTCCCTCTACAACTAATGCTGAAGGAGAAACAACTCCAAAGCCCAAAGCCAGCTGGAATGCTGAAGACAAAGGTATGGTATTTCTTAACTCAAAAGCTAAATTCTTTATAACATGTGCTTTAGGTAGAAGTGAATATCATAAAGTAGCTGGGAAACAAACTGCCAAAGACATCTAGGATACATTGAAAACTGCTCATGAAGGAACTAATCAAGTCAAGGAGGCTAAGATCAACCTTCCCATCCATAACTTTGAAACATTCAAAATGGAAGAGCAATAAACTATCTCAGAAATGTTTAGCAGGTTCACAACAATAACAAATGATCTGAACTCACTGGGAAACACCTAAACAAATCAAGCTAAAGTTAGAAAGCTTCTAAGATGCTTACCAAAGGTGTGGAGACCCAAAGTGACTGCTATAACAGAAGCAAAAGATCTGTCTATTCTCCAAATAGAAGATCTACTAGGATCCTTAAAGGTGCAAGGGTAAGAAATCATGGATGAAGTGGCTCTAATCTCCAAAAGATTAAGAAGATGGGCTTTCAGGAAAAACGATAGTATAACTTCTTTAAAGAAAGATCGATCTAAAGTAGAAGACACAAGCAAAACTCCTCCTGTAGGATATTGATAACTCTCATTGATGATAGTTATTAAGGTATTCTCAAGCTTAAATCATTGCAAATTCTTAAGCAAAGTAATTAATTATGTTGTAAATATCTTGTTTTAGAAGAGTGAAAGGTAGATTCCTGGATTAGTGTTATTTGGCACTTGGGTGCCTACTTTGTGCTTTGATTTGTGTATTTCAGTGCTGCAGCATTAGATGTCACAACATTGCCTTATTGCGTCAGATGAGAGAGAAAGAGGAAAGGCGCTAAAAGATAGGAGAGTGCTGGCTGTTAGGAAAGGACGGTACACACCGTACGGTGCCAGCGCTGGAATATGCGAATATGCCACTTTATTGCAGGCACATGTACTTTTGGGCACACAACATGACAAGGGGTGCCTCCAAATTAGGGTTTTTCTAGGATCATGTGCCCTTGCACTATTTAAGGCAGCGTATCCTCTTCATTTATCATGCTTGGATGAAAGGAGGAGGTTTAGAAATAGCTTTCCTCCATTTTTGTACCAAGTTACCACAAGTTACCAAACTAAGACACCATTGCTGAGTTCATTGCTGTAGCAATCACTGGGGCTGACCATACTTGGAAGATTTCTACTTTGGGAAGCTGATTTTGTACCTCCATATATGATTTATATCATGGAGCTGACCTTTGGTTTACTCATATTAGTATAATTTCTTCTCTTGTAGTCTTAGTTATGAGCTAACCACTCATAGTTATTTTTCTTGTGTTGTTTTCTCATTATAAGCTAACCACTCATATTATTTTTCTTGTGATGTTTGCTCATTATGAGCTAAGCACTCATAGTTGAGATGCTTACACTTATGTAATGAAGTTTTAATGCATTTAATGAAGTGTGTTTGATTTTCGCATTTTATCTTTTGTGTGATACTATTTCCATCTTGGATTAGGAATGGCCAACTAATTTCAAGTAGCATTTATGAATTCAGACATGGTTTGTAAATTTACCTCAAAAGATAATATGGATTGCGTGTATTGAAAGACATTTTAATACTCCTTTCTCAAACCATAGACATAAGAGGGCAAAGTCCATGAGGTGAATACTGTGGATGCCTAAGCAGCCTAAGGTGGACTTATTTAGGGCTTAGACATAAGCTCTTGTAAGAAAACCCTAGTGTGAAGTATTTGAAAGAATATTTCTATTGCGACAGCACCTAATGCGGCAGCATCAAACATAGCATTAATGTATTTAAATTGAATTACTAAAGTATAGCATCTCAACTTGTTCTCACCCCTGATCTTTATTCACATTTACTTTTTATTGTTGTTAATGATCCCAAAAACTTGTGTCTTTACTTTTATTGCCATCACTAATTTGTTAATCGAATTAAGCACGTAGTGAACTTTAAATCCTCGTGGGAACGAATCTTATTTCTACTTTACTACTTGTTCGACATTGTACACTTACACTATATTTTCCACAACAGATATGAAAGAAACGAGCCTGGTCACTTCAAAAATGAGTGTGCAAAACTCAAAAGAGGCAATAGAAAATTTTCACCAAGGAAGAAGGCACTGCTTGCTACATGGGATAACTCTGAGGAATCTGAGTCAGGTCATGAAGAAGAAGCTGCAATTTTCTGTCTTATGGCAGATACTGAAGAACCTTCTCACGCATATCCTATATCAAGTAAGGAATCAACCAACTTATATCTCATGGTTGATCCTGATCTAGAAGAGAAACTCTGGGTACCAAAATCTTTACTAACATCTGCAACAAGAATGCCTCTTAGCATCCAAGAAAAAGCTGTGGTTCTTGGGCAGTGGATGCTCAAGGCACATGACAGAAGAGAAGGATAAAATTCTCTCCATGGAGAGAATAGATGGAGGCTATGTTGTCTTTGGCAATAATGACAAAGCTTACATCAACAAGTATAAGTACTATTAGGTAACTCTTCTCTCAAAATAAAAGTGTACAGTATGTAGAAGGTTTGAATCACAATTCACTTAGTAGCCAACCATGGGATAGGGAACGTAAAGTATCTAATAAATGCTTCTTTAAAGAAATCTCATCTAAAGAATCTTACTCTCTGCATTTAGGAATAAAAATTTATATAGTCTATCCCAAGAAACTTGTCTTATGTTCTCTGAAAATGACAAAAGGCCATGACACAGAAGAGCTGGTCACACAAGCATAAAAACCATCTCAATACTTTCCAAAAGGGAACTAGTCAGAAGGCTATGTAAATTTTTTAAAAGAGACAAAAGTGTGTGAAGCAAGTGTTCATGGAATACATGCTCAATCCAGTTTTAAACCAAAGAATGTAGTGACTTCTCATAAACCACTGGATTCCTTGCACATTGACTTAAAAGAATGTTGATGACTTCTCTAGAACTACTTGGTTTCTGTTTTTTGAAAAATAAAGATGAATCTTTTAAAACCTTCAAAGTATTTCTTAAGAGAGTTCAAAGTGAAAAAGGATCAAATGTTTTTTCTGTAAGAAGTAATCATAGGGAAGAATTTGAAAATATTTCTTTTCAAAACTATTTGGAGTAAGTCAAAAATTGAAAGAAAATTTTGGGCAGAAGCCATCAATACAACATGTTATTTTCTGAATAGATTTATTAGGAAACATATTGAGAAAACCCCTTATGAACTTTGGAAAAATGGAAAACCAAAGAGTGTCTACCTTCATGTGTTTGGTTGCACTTGTTTCATTTTGAACAATAAAGACAAGTTGAGAAGTTTTTACTCTAAGTCGGACAAAGGAATTTTTCTGGGATATTCAACAACATCTAAGGCTTATAGAGGATATAATCTTAGGAATGAAACTGTAGAATAATGCATGCATGTTTTTTTTAGTAAGATTACCAGTACATATGAAGTGATTGATGTTGATGAAGTCAATAAAATCAAAGAAGAGGTTCAAGTAAATGAAAATAGGCTTGAGAAGGATGAAACAGAAGTTTCCCCTCAACCTTCTCAACAATCAAATGAAGCTACTCATGCTTTTGACCAACCTTCTCATTTGACGTGAAGTTGGAGAATGATTGAATCTAAGAACATTAACGAAGCCATACAAGATCGGTCATAGATAGATGCTATGACTGAAGAACTTTCTCAAAGAATGAGGTGTGGAACCTAGTTCCATCTCCAAAGCATCAATCAGTCAAAGGAACCAAATGAAGCTTCAGAAATTAGCTAGAAGAAAATAAATATGTATCTGCTGCTGGGTGTTGTTCACAAGTACTTTGGATCAAAAATCAATTGGAGGACTACTCATTAAGGAAGACATGTATTCCTATTTATTGTGACAATCCTAGTGCCATCTATTTATCAACATTCCATCCAACTTTCTAGAACAAACGCATATTGATATTAAGCATCATTTTATTTATGATCATGGTTAGAAAAAGGATGTGGAGTTAATTTTTATTAACAGCAAGCATCAATTAAAGGATATTTTTTACCAAGCCTCTATTAAAATAAAGTTACAATTTTATTAAAGAGGCTTCGTACATTTCAAAATGTCCTTAAGAATAGTACAATTGTCAAAAACCCCAACCTTCTCAAGTAATGAGAAGGTTCACTTGAGAAACTTCATTCAAGTATAGGTTGAATCTTTAGGGAACCTTTGGCAAAGAAAGTGTGAACAGTTTAATTAAAACTGTCACTGTTAATTTTGCCTTGTCATCTGCCTAAACCGTTTACTCCAACGGCTAATTTTAGTTTCTAAACCTACCCACTCCCTACACACACATTCCTCCATCAAATCAATATCTTTCTTCATCTTTTCCAACAACTCTATCTCACCAAATACACTATTCAAGCCACTCTTGTACTTGATCTTCTCTCTTCTTCCCAAAGTCTCAGAAATGGCAAGAACAAAAGTTCCAAACGCCTCCTGAAAACCATTAGGCAAACCACATCCCTTCCCTATGGCATGTTTCTGACCAAACTTTTCAAAAAGAGAAGCTCTCTTTTGTCAATGATAGTTGCATGAAAGAGAAAACTGCCTTTTGAATCCAAAAGTTCCAAACGTTCCAGCAAACCAAAATCCTCAACCTGAAACAATACCACCAAACTCAAAAGAGGAATATTCTCTTCCTCCTCTTGTTCCTTCGTCTAAACCAACGCCTTCTGAATCCAAGTCATCCATAATCTCTGTCACTCACTCTTGAAGATCATCAAGCAAGCTCATGGAAAACGATGAAGGGACCTGGTTCTAAAAAGGATGAACCCATCGTTGTCAACGAGACTGATTCAGAAACAACATTGTCAGATATGATGGCAACTTCCAAACACTCCTCTGCACAAAAACGAAGCTCCAATGATCTCGCACAACCCTCTTCGAAGAAACCGAAGATAAGTGTCAAACAAAGTGCTAGCAATAATAAAAGAAAAATGGTTGAAGAAGAAGCAACACAAAAGAAGGAAAAAGATCAAATTGTTTTGGATGATAAGGTTGAAGAAATTCAACCTTCTCAAAGAGGGATTCTGTCTACAAGAGGGATTCTGTCTACAAGAGTTTACTTGTTAGGAGAAATGAAGAACTCTGGCTGGGATTTATTCTCACATATTGCAAGACAAGGATGGGGAAATCTCTTGTTTCAAGAGGAATTCATTTACTCTAACATGCTAAGGGAATTCTATGGAAGAATGAATGTGAGCAATGACAAAACAAGACATCACAGGTGAAAGGAACAACCGTGGTGTTTACTCCCAAGGTACTGGCCAGTGCTCTGAACATTCCATACTCTGGTGTATGTGTTTATGGTGACAACTGGTATGATATTCTGAACATCAACAAAGAGGATGTCTAGAAAGAACTGATGAAGGACCCAAAGGACAACTTGGTCTCATCTGCTTTGAAGGATCAAGAAAGAATCATGCACAACATGGTGGCTCACTCTCTGGTTCCAAGGGTAGGAAGCTTTGAAAGAGTCAAACCTACTGATCTGCTTCTGGTCTATCACATGTACATGAGGTATGTGATAGACTTGCCCTAGATCATTTTCCACTACATGATTAACATAGTGAAAACCTTTAGGCAAACCACACCCCTTCCCTATGGCATCTTTCTGACCAAACGTTTCAAAATAAAGAAACTCTCTTTTGTCAATGAAAGTTGCATGAAAGAGAAAACTGTCTTTTGGTCAAAAAGTGCTAAACAAATGTTGATTAAGCCTTTTAGTGAGAAAATAGAGTTGTTCTCTAAACCTTCTCAAACACAAGCCAAATTCTCTAGTAAAGAAAACCCTCCACAGAAAGAATCAAAAATCAACCAAGACCTTAACCTATCACCTGCCAAAGAATCAATCCTGAACCATCTCCAAAATAATCCCCAAAACTTTCACCAGAACCAACAAAAGAACCTTCTCTAGAACCTACCAAAGAGCCAAATGAAGCCACCACTCAAAATGAACCAATCACATTTACTGAACAATCTATCAACACCCCACCATCTCCCATCAAAGCCACTGGTCAATCATCTTCAGACATGTATGTGGATATTGAACCATCATAAAGCTAGAATGAAATTCTTGAACACCTATCTGCTAATGAAAATTTTGTTGATCTAATGGATGGTGATTTATGTGAAGAAATTGGTAACGAAGAAGATCAGGAACAAACTTCTCAAGTCGACCCATGCACTGACTTAGTGCTCTACATTGGAAAGGAAGTCCCAGCTACAAAGGAATCTGAAATTCCATCATCACAAGAGACCCCTCAGGGGGAGCAAGAGTCCTCAAAAGATGTTCCTATTCCCCTCTTTTGAATTCTTCGTTGTAGATCCACCTTCTCTAGCAGTGCCGGCACCTGAGGAACCTACTGTTGTTGCAGAAATGAAACCTTCTGATGATGAAAATGCCACTCAACTATCTCCTAATGGACCATTAGTTCCATATGATTCCTCCCAGGGGGAGCAAGAGTCCTCAAAAGAAACACCAGGGGGTCAAGCTCAGGGGAGCTAGATATGAATCAACCTTCTCACATGGAAGAAGAAGAACCATTTGAGCCACTGTCTCCCATCTCACAAGTTGTAAATGATGTTGTTCAAGACTCTGTTGATATCGTAACACTAGTGAATCTCTAGGAAACCAATTTTGAATTCCTTGCCTCCACAGCATTAACTGAAATGCTAAACACTCCTGCCCCATCATCCACTCCAGTTCACCATGATATCCAAAGATCAACTCGACCATTTGTGAATCCTTTCTCACAATGGCAAAAAAACCCCAAGGCATATCCTGGCAAGACTCTAGCCTTAGAAGATATCAACAAGTTTCTGGTGTCTCAAACACCAATCTATGAGTCTTATGTACCCAAAATGCCTGATGCTTTTGGCCTCTCCAAACTTCCTTCGGATATGCCTACCAAGTTTGGATCAATTGGATCCTTCTGTCAGAACTTAAATGCTCATGTACCATCTTCTGAGAAGGCACCCCAAAGTAGCAGCCCGCTATTGATAAGGAAGATTCAATGGCTTATAAGGACAAGGAGGATATGATGGAAGCCATGAAAAAGATGAAAGCTAAGCATGAGAAGCAGTTGAAAAAGACGAGAACTCAGCAGAATAATCTCCTAAAAAACGTTGGTATCCTACAGAAAGAGAACATGATTGAAGCACAGAGGAACTTTGCTTATCAGTAGTGGATGCTGCAAAATGTTGTTCTCTTTGTTGTTCCACATGTGGCAATACCTGACTTTCCATTCCCTCAACCATTTGAAGACATACCTAAGCCTACAGCCTCTTCAAACTCCTCAGATGACTTTTCTCCTAGAAAGAAACTGTCTAATTTCCTTTCTTCCTCCTTTTTGTTGTTGACAAAAGAGGGATAATAGAAAATAAGTTTTAGTATTAGCTACTTAGTTAGATAGTGAATCTGGGGGTTTAATATGACAATTCAACTACTCTTTTGTGATATTTTGCTATGTGACTTGTGGGACACTGTTTGTCACAACACATGTTATGTTTTTGTTGTTGTCAAACTCTTAGGTACTAGCCGAGGTGTCGGCCAGAGGTTTGGACGGTCTTTGACTCCTCTAGAAAGGGTTAGCCAAATTGAGAGGGGCGACGCGAGTGTTGTATTATACTACTGGCTAATGCATAAAGTAATGTAAAGGATAAAAAATGCGATAAAGGAAAAATAAATTGAAATAAACGTAGAGTTTGATTGATTGGATGTGTGTTTGTACAATTGCTCTACTGCTATATATATACACAGGCCCTCGTTGGCCACTATGCTAGCCAACATTTGCCCGCCGTTGGATTGATCTAAGATCAACGACACTCATTGCTTCATAAGCCCTCAAAGAGGTGGAGTAACCACCCACGATCCCACTGGCACGGGTAGTGGGGTGAATGCTCGTCGCTCCACTTTTTTCGGCCTCGCTCTCCCGCTTGAACTTCACCGCTCCCACGTAATAGCTTAGGCACCCGAGCCACCTGGACTTTGGCACTGTATAGGCTGGGGCGTAACCCTCCCTCGGGGAGTTTTTTCTTATTTAATGTGCCCATAGGACCCCTCTTGAGTTCACTCTATATGGCAAATACCCATTTTGAAACATGTCGCATGGCTTGCCTTCACACCACTACTCTTTTCTTCCCTCTTTACCCTCGGCCTACAACCTAATTATTTTTTGGGTGTTAATAATTGCCCCCCTTTTTGTGCTGTCGTATGGCCTTGAGGACGTGGCTGGCGGAAGAAAAACCCTTGTTATGACTTGAGGTGACGATTAGAAGAGACGTAACTGCTGCTATGTTACACTTGGTGCTTCGCGAGAATCGAAACGACTGCGCGATGGTTCTCGAGGGCACGCTGGTTAAGCCCTCTTTGGTTATAAATGGCAATGATGCCCATTCCTTAAGGTTCTTTGCACTCTCTCCCTTTCCTCATCCTGTATTGAAAGCTACCTGCGTCTTTACCTCTTCGACTCCCCTCGATCACCATGTCTGCCTCCAACGCTGCTACCTCCCCTGTGAACACCTAATTTTGACCGGTATTTTTCGTTTTTTTATAAAAAATCCTAAAAATATGTCATTTTGTGCTTTTTTTAGATTTTTACCGTTTACACGTTCTATTATGTGTTTGTTGGCGATTTTGCGTTATTTTTGCTATTATTAGTTGAACTTTTTTTCGTATTATTACTATTAGTAGAACTTATTTTAAGAAAAAAACTTAATCAAAAAAAATCTGTTTTATTATTAAATATATATTATTACATTTTTACACATTAAAAATTTAAAAAAAATAGAAAACGAAAATTACAAAAATAATATTTAAAAAAGGGGACATCTTCTATTCTAGGCTAAATGTTATAGTCTCTTTTATCAATATTTTTTTCTTTTTCATCAAAGAAGTTGCTGCACCATCTGCTCTTATGAGCCATGCCTGCAAACATCAAACAAGAAAATAAAAAGGGTCAATAGCAGAATCAGAAAAAGCAAGAGATGCAGAATCATGGTTTAAGAAGTTGAGAGGGATGTTTCAAGAACTACAGGCTGGCAATGACAAACAGATAAATCAGAATCCTTTATAAAAGAGGCAAAACGAAAATCAGAAAGGGGGGAGGAAGCAGAAGATCAGAAACAAAATAAAGAGAGTGTAGAGAAGAAACACAAAAAAATGAGAGTATAGAAAATAGTAGAGCCATTCTCTCACCACCATCTTCTCCAACCACGTTTTTCTCAACCACCACCCACGTTTTCGTTAACCACCGCCACCATCACCGCCGGAACCGCCGCCGCGTACCCTCTCTCACCACCATGAGCCTTTCTCTCTCCACCACCACAACCGTCACTGATACTGTCGCCACCGTGAGCTCCGCCGCGGTCAACAGTACTCACCACTCCCTCTTCTTTCCCTTCCCCTACGGTTGTGCTTTGTTCTTTTATGTACTGGTTTTGCTTTGTCTCTCTCTTTCTCATGTTTCTCCATTTATTCTTTTAGTTTTTTTTTTCTCTCCCCTTGAAATGATGTGCGCATAGAGTGGGGATGATGGGGAGTCAAATCCCTGACCCAAATCTCTTCTATATTTATTGGATGAATACTTTTGATGAAACACACACCCCACCCACAGTTCACTCACTTTTTCCTCCTTGTTTTATTTTATTTAATTATTTACTTATTTATTTAGTTATTTATTTTAGATGTTCATTTTAAATCCCAAAAAAACAAGGAATCTGAGCACATTTGGTGCAAGCGTACCTACCCCCTCAAGTCCCTTCACCTTTTGCTTCTTGTCCTTTTTATTTTATCATTCTATTTTTTAAAAAATTAAATTAAATTAACAATTGTTTGTTTTTTTAGTCAAAAAAGTGGAATCTGACCCTATTTTGAGAGAACCAGCGCCCTCCTCACCATTTTCTTCCCACGTGATCGAACCCTATTTTATTATTATTAATATTATTTTTTTTGACAAGATTAATATTATTTTTAAAAATTTAATTTTACTTTATTTTGTCTCTTGGTTTTGTTTTTCTTATTTATTCTAATAAAATTAGGGATACTCTTTTGTCCACTATAAATAAAAATAGGGTTTGATTGGGATGTACATCTTGTCAAATCCAGTTTAAGAGACTTTAGCTGTACGGCTTTGATCTTAAACCCTTTCAAAATTAAAATCAAACAAACAAACTTTTTTTAAGAAGAACTACGTAGCGTTTGATTCTCCGCACATGGAGATACGTAGGAGCGGGGCTTCCCCGTCAAGCCAAATTAATATTTTCCAAATAAATAATCATTTTTTTCTTTAACACTTATTTTCCTAAAAACTAAAAAAAATGGGATTGATTGAGATGTACATCTTATCAATTCCGGTTTAAGAGACTTTAGCTGTACAGCTTTGATCATAAACCCCTTCAAAACTAAAATCAACCAACCAACAATTTTTTTTTTTCAAGAAGAACTACGTGACTTTTGAGTTCCTCATTGCACCGGAGGATACGTAGGAGCGGGGCTTCCCCGTCATGTCAAAAACTAAATTTTCTAATTTTGTCCCTAGTTTATTTCTTTGTAAACCAAATTCTTTATTTTTGGGGTAAACGAATTTTCTAAACTTTATTGATAATCTGCACGATCAAATTTAAGGTAACTGTCTTAGGACAGATGTATTAGGGGTGCTATGGAATTTAATATTCGCCCTTCCCTATGCATAATCGACTCCCGAATCCAACTTAGTTTACGCAGACCAAATAACATTAAATGTAGGTTTTTCTCAATTTTTCCTATTAAATAAATTGGGTGGCGCCTCCCAAAAATAATCAATTTTTGAGCCATTTGCGTGGGGACCCCGGTCACGACATCGCCCGTGGCCCGCGCCCCTGCTATTTTCCACTCCATAGACGAACTCTCTGCCCTTCACCCGTTGATTGACAGCGCTGACGAAGGCTCTCCCTTCTTAAGAAGTTCTTCAATGCCGATGACCTTCCTTTGAAATCTTCTTGATTTATTGCAAAAGGCAAGTCTCTTGACATCCGAGGTTGGCTGACAAGCGAGGAAAACTACAATGCCTGGGTGGAGCATTTGGAACCCCACAAGGGCGAGTCTTGGAAGAAATGGGGCATCTACGACATGATCAAGGTGTCGACCAAGAAGATTTCGCGCAACGCCGACATCTTGCTTCCTCTGATGTCCTTTTGGTCGACAACCCTTAACGTTTTTATTTTCCCCTGGGGGATGTTGACACTGACCCTACTGGATGTGGGCACCATCCTGGGGCTCCCTGCGGGCAGTCTGGAGGTTCATACCAACTCCAGTTTCACCAGTGAAGACCTCCGGGGCCATATCTGAAGGGGAACATTTCGCCCACTTAATGTATTTCTTCAATAAGTACATCTATGCCACCAAGTCTTTCGGCATTGTTAAGGAGCTTTCCGTTTTCGCTCATCTGCTGCAGTCGGTTGACAATTATGCTTGGGGCCCATTCTTCCTTGCTCTCCTCTACCGGAACATGGACAGCTTCGTAACTCAGGTTAAGGAGCAGGGTTACTACTTCGAAGTCGACGGTCCCATCTGGTTCCTTCAACTATGGGTGCAACTCTATTTCCCCACCTTTGCTCCTGGCCTAGACACCAAAACTCACCGTGTCCTGGGTACTGCCCTTGCTGTTGCTCCTCTCTTGCCCGTGGATCGTGCGGAGGTATTCAAGTTGTTCTTGGATCTTGACCTTGCCGCTAAGGATACTTCCGCCCAACCCTTTTGTTGGTACCCTTGCCTAAAATACCACCTGGGTCCTGAGTGGATACTCTCTCCCTCGGACATGGCCATGACCTCATCCAATGATTGTGACAGGCTTTTCCACTAAAGCCGTGTGCTGATTGCCCATGATATGACTGCCAAAGCCAAGCTCACTTCAGTTAAGAACTTCCTCACGGTCGAGCCTTATTACCCTAACTGTGTGACTCGCCAATTTGGGGTGGGTCAGTACATGCCCGCTCCCTACACCTCCCCAGTGATCTCGACAGGCTTTTTAGTGAGCAGAAGGAGGGGTTCCGCTCCTTTGATTGGGGAATATACCAGGGTGTTGCTGGCGAGATTCCTCCCAATGGTTCTTGGTGGTCGAGGGTCCAGGAGTATGTCTTCGCCCAACCTACCATAGAGTATCTCCAGCACTACCTGGGTTCTTCCAAGGGATTGGCCGTCCAACCTCAGTCGGTGGCCGCCGGGGTGAGTCCACCACCTCTTTCGGCAAGTCGTTCGGCGATCAAGCCGTCTGACAAGAAGAGGAAGAAAACACAAGCCTCTGATCTTCCTACCCGGTCATCATCTCGGTTGAAAGCCCTCAATCACCCCCTCCTTCTGATGGTAAGTTTCGGTTCTCCCGCATGTTGTCTTTAGACTCACTTGGCCTGTTTTACCGACCTGTCACCTCTTTCTCTTAGCGCAAGCTCCCACTATAATCTTTGATGATAGGGATGATGATGATGAAGAAGATGACGTTCCCCTTGCATGGCTCAAAAGGCACCGGGATCTAATGACTCCAAGTTCCCCTTAGCCTGCGGTGCAAGACTCGAATCTGTCACCTCTCTCTAGAAAGCGGCTCCGGGTAGGCCTCTTTTTCTTTTCATCATCCATTTCTAACCATCTCAATTGTCTGATCTTCGGGCCTCCCAATGTAGAGGTTTTGTGTCGATTCTGATTCACCTCCTTCTCCTTGGAGGCAGCCACTTGACCCGCTAGTCTTGATTTCGGTAGATCTTCCAGTTCCCCTCTTTTGAATTCTTCGTCGTATTTTATCTTGGCTTCATTACATCCTTCTTTTGCTGGAAGCTGTTAACGAAGTCGTGGCGACTGACCCAGACCCATTGGGGGTGGTCGAGCCTACCGTGGATCCCCATTCTGAGAGGCTGGTCGCTCCCGTCATTGATGACGAGGAGATGCAGCGCTATTTCGTTGTGTTGGGTGTCCCAGAAGTGGCTGCTTCCACCTCGGCAACAGACCTTGCCCAAGGTGAGGCGGCCCTGGCTGGTGAGATTCTGACCAATTTCGAGGAGGTGGCCAGGACAACCCGAGTTCAGGCCGCGGCGACTCTTCAGAGGCTAGATTCCCTTCTATCTAAGAGAGACGGTTGCCTGGCTACCTTCCATGCCCTTAACCAGACAAAAACGGACGCCTTAATTGAAGAGAAAGGAATAAATGATCGCATCGAAGCTTTGGAGGATCAGATTTCTTTTCTCCATTCTGAATTGGCTATTCTTACTCCTCAGCACTCGACGGCCTCATCCAAGGTCACTGCAATCAACACGGTCATTTCCGATCTTTTCCGCCGCAACACTTCTCTGGCACGACGCCGATGGAGAGACGGGGGCGCCAGTATCAGAACATGCCCTGTGTCGAACCCCCCGTATGAAGGTCTGAAGATCCCGGGAGCTGCTGTTGCGGTTGAAACAGATAAGGCCATAGCCGCCGGTATTGAGGCCGCAGCGATAGATATAGTTCAGGATGCTGCCGCGACTAATCTGGCTGATGACGAGGAGAGGGTTGTCTAGGATTGAGGCCCATATTTTACCCTATTGGATTTATGACTAAGTCGCCGGTGCGTGACGAGCCAACTAGACAATGTTTTGTATTTAAACCCACTTCTCTATTCCTCGCATACTTACTTTCCCATAGAGTAGGATAATATGCTTTAAGATATTTGCCATTGATCTTTGTTTCAAATTCATCCCCGTCTAGAGTAATTAGACGGTATGCCCCACCGTGGTATACTTCGCTAACGATGTAGGGCCCGTCCCAATTTGGGGACCACTTGCCCAACCGGGGGTCTTTCCTCCTAAGTGGCAAAATGGCCTTCCATACGAGGTCACCTTCGACAAATCTCTTTTGGCTTGACATGCTTGTTGTAGGCTCGGGCCGCTTTAGCCTTATTCATTTCTATCCTGCTAAGGATAGCCAGCCTGTCATCATCCACCGAGTCCAACTCCATCAACATGGGTTGTTGGAACTCATCCATACAAAGGGAGTGCTACTAAGCTACTCTCAACGACTCTACCCTAATCTCTAGTGGTAGCATGGCATCCTGCCCAAAGACCAAATGATAGGGGGTTGCCCCCGTGGCGGTGGACATAGAATCTCTCATAGCCCAAAGGACCTCGTTGAGGGTCTCGTGACACCGTCGAGGCTTATCCTCTATGTTCTTTTTGATGAGCTCGATGATGATCTTGTTGGTAGCCTGTGCTTGTCCGTTGGCTTGAGCATAGTAAGGAGAAGAATGTTTCATTTTGATGTCGTACACCTGGGCAAAGGCCAACACCCCTTCCCCGGTAAAAATTGTACCTTGATGCGCTGTGATGGTCTCGGGGATACCGAACTTCAATGTGATCTGGTTTTCTATGAATCTGATCACCGCGGCCTGATCATCATTTCCTAAAGGCATGGCCTCCACCCACTTAGTGAAGTAATCGGTGGCGACAATGATAAAGTTATGACCCTTTGAGCTTGGGGGTATATCTTGCCTATTAAATCCTTGGCCCACCCCCGGAATGGCCAAGCCTTGAAAATGGGATGTAGCTCATCCGCTGGCACCCTTTGGATTGGTCCGTGGAGCTGGCAAGCCTCGCATCCCTTGGCAAACTGGAAACAATCGGCCGTGATCGTCGGCCAATAGTATCTGTGCCTGTAAATGAGTCATTTCACGATGGGGCCAGACCTGTGGGCACCGTAGACTCCTGCATGGATCTGTGCCATCACCATATAGGCGTCTTTCATCTTGAGGCATTTTAATAGTACCCCATCAGGGCTTCTCTTATATTGGTCGTCCCCTATCAAGATATACTTCAATGCCTTCTGTTTGACCTTGAAGTTAGTATCAGCCGTTGGGTTACGGAGGTACCTCGTCAATACTCCAATCCAAGCATCGGTGGGCTCCTCCTCGGAGGGGATCACGGTATCTTGCTGAAGTACCTCGACCACTCGCTCTTTGTCGAGGCTTGTTGGGCTAAATCATTCGCTTCCTGGTTTTCATGACTAGGGACATAGGTGATTATGACATCAGCAAACAACTTTAGCAAGTTGTGCGTCGAGGCCCTCAGCTATTTGAGCTTTGTATTGTAGCACTTGTACTCCCCGGTGATTTTCATGATCACAAGTTGTGAGTCACCCCTTGTTTCTACAAAGTGGGCCTTTATGCCGGCCAAGATGTCAAGCCCGATGATCAAGGCTTTGTATTCGGCCTGATTGTTGGATGCATGATCTCCTATCCAGCACATAAACTTCCACGTCTGGCCACAAGGGCTGGTAATGACCACGCCTACCCCTTCCCTCGTCTGGGTGTTCGACCCATCAAACATGAGGATCCAGGGTTTCAGGCCTAAGTAATCGATAGATTCGACTGGAGCATCGTGCACTTCCACACACAGATGCTGAGCCAAGAAGTCTGCCAGGGCTTGGCCTTTTACGGTTTTCAAAGGTACATAAGTTAAGGCAAACGCGTTCAAATTAATGGCCCACTTAACAAGTCTTACCTGAAAGACAAGCCTATTAAGGAGGTATCTGATAATATAGACTTTACAAACAACCAAAACTTCCTTAGGCAAAAGATAGTATTCTGGTTTTGTAAAAGCATTAAATAAGGATAAGCAAAGCTTCTCAATGGGAGAGTATCTAGTCTCAGCATCATTGAGGATCCTATTGAGATAGTTTTTAGCACGCTCGGTGCCGTTATCATCATCTTGAGCTAACAATCAGCCGATTGCTTCGTTTTCGCCCGCAATGTATAACTTCAAAGGCTTCCCAGGATGCGGAGGCACTAGGCTGGGGGGATTGGTAAAGGAAGCCTTGACTTGATTGAAGGCCTCCTGCTGTTTGACTCCCCATATCATTTCCTTGTTGTTCTTCATTTTTAACAATGGTGAGAAGGCTTTCAGCTTCCCCGCCGATTTAGCAATGAACCTTCTTAGGAATTTGATCTTGCCTAGCAGACTCTGTAGCTCCTTTTTTGTTTTGGGAGGTCTCGCCTCAAGGATAGCCCGAGCTTTGTTCTTATCCACTTCAATACCTTGGTTATCCACCAAAAAGCCTAGAAAGTTACCTGCAGACACGGTAAAAACACATTTAGTAGGTTTCATCTCGAGGTTGTAGAGTCTCATCCGTTTTAGAGCTTGTTCGAGATCCGCCAAGTGGGCTTCGAAGCTCTTGGATTTGACTACCACATCGTCAATGTACACCTCCATGTTTTTACCAATAAGGTCATGGAAGATGGCATTCATTGTCCTTTGGTATGTTGCCCCAGCATTTTTGAGACCAAAAGGCATCACGAGCCACTCATAGATACCTAAGGCGCCTGGGAACCTAAAGGCAGTCTTATGGGCGTCCGCCTCGGCCACATAAATCTGGTTGTAGCCAGAATAGCCGTCCATAAAACTCAGGATGGCATTGTTTGCCGCGGCATCGACAAGCATATCGGCCACAGGCATACCGTACTCATCCTTTTGAGTGGCCAAGTTTAGATCTCTGTAATCAATACAAACTCTAACCTGGCCATTCATTTTTATCAGAGGGACTATATTAGACAGCCACTCTACGTACCTGGTAGTTCTGATGAACCTTTCCTTTAGGAGTCTTTCTACTTCGGCTCTGATCTGCGGCATTAGTTGTGGGTTGAATCTCCTCGATGGCTGCTTGTGGGGCTTGCAACCTTCCTTGATGGGTAACCTATGCTCCACAAAGGCTCTCTTAAGGCATGGCATCTCATGGTAATCCCATGCAAAGCTGTCACGGTAGCCCCGTATTAAAGCTACTACCTGATCACATTGTTGCAGCTGGAGTTTACCGCTAACTTTGGTCATCCTCGATTCACTCTCAGTTCCCAGATTTACCTCCACTAGGGGATCTTGCACCTCAAAGGCAGGTATCTTCCTTGGGATGAGTGGTCCGAGTCTTCATCTTCTCCATGTACGGCACCAAACATAGCCTCTTCGACGCTATACTCTATTTGAAATAGATGCAGTCGGTCCAGCAGGCTTTGTACTTCTGAAGGGAGACTAATCATTATCCTCATTGCCTGGCCGTGGGTCGACCAACATTTTGAATTCAAAGCCCATGTTGGTCCAATCGCACGACTCTATACCACCTTCCTCATAGTCCCTTGGGATGGCGATAGGACGCAGGTGAGGGGAGAAGAACACAACCTCGAACATCTTTACCTCGGCTGGGAAAGGGTTAGGATCGGGCATCATTATTTCTACCTTGTCTTCTACCCATATCATGAGCTTCTAGTTCAAAGTGGAGGGGACGCATTCACTTGTATGAATCCAATCTCTGCCAAGGATCATCGTGTATGAGGGCTTCCCTTCAATGACGAAGAATGCTGAGCGAGTCACCTTAGACCCAACCGTCACATCGGCCTCCAACACTCCTAATGCATGAGATGGGTGGCCCATGAAACTAGTCATGGTCATGGTAGTTGGAATGAGATCTTCGGCGTTCTTCCCCAACCTCTTCATGGTTGACAAAGGCATAATATTCAGCACAACACCGACATCCACGAAGACCCTATTGAACAATTTCCCGTTGAGATGGGCTTTGATGTACAATGGCTTCAAGTGTCTAGTCATGTCTGCGGTTGGTTTCTCAAGTAACATTCCTTTGGTAACTGGTCCCTCGGCTTCTGTCAAGGCGGCCCATACGGCCTCCACGGCGAAAACGTCTCCCTCGAGGGTCTTCAGTTGATCCCTGGCTCCCTAGAACTCTGGTGGAAGGAGGCCTACCATTTCTATGTCAGAACAAAACTCCCCGTCTGTTCCATCCATCAAAGCCGAGGTGAGCATTTGGAGAGTTTCCTTCATTCTATTGAACGCCCTAGCCCTCTGTAGCCTCATCTTCAATGAGCGAAGATTTGGAGTCCACCCTAGGGGTCGACATTTCAAGGGCCGCTTGCGTCATCCATTGATCCTGTGGTACACTCGAAGGAGGTTTCACTATTCTTGTGGCTCTCAGCTCTCGGTCGTTGAGGAGCGTGACGTCTACCGAAGTTGAAGTTTGCTCCTCGGTGACCTGTACCACCCTTCTTTCGTGTTTGGGGTGAGCCCCTTCTCCCGAGGTTGGCAGCGTGGCCTGCTCAATGGAATCATTGTCGGGCCTACCATGCCCCTTAGGTGGGACGTGCTGGAGTCTTTCCCACAAGTCCCTAGGTTTAGGCAAGTGTCTCTCAGGGTTGAGTTTGGACAAATGCAACTCCCTAAGTTCGTGGACAAGCCTCCCCGGCTTAGGAAGTTTCTTTTGGGGTCCTTGAGGCTGACTCGACTCCCCTATCTGTAATTTTTCTTAGAACAGGGCCATTCGTTCTGCAACTGTGGATCCCCTGGGAGGTGAGCCCAAACGGTCGAACACGGATGTCGTCCTCTCTGGAGAAGTCTCCTTTTTAGGGACCCACATATACTTCTTCTTTCCTTTCCCCCGGTCGCTCCCTGAAAAGGAGACCATATTGCCATTCATGCTGGGGAATGGGTCAGTGTCGGCAATCATCTCTGATGCCCCCTTGTCGGCCATTTTGAATCACCCCTTTTTGATGACTTCATGAATTTCTTGGCGGAAGATAATATAGTTGGAAGTGGCGTGATTGAAGGATTTATGCCACTTGCAGTATTTCTTTCCTTTTATTTCCTCGGAAGGGGGAATTTTATGGCTGTCAAGTAGCTTGATCAGCTTATCTTTGAGAAGGTAGTCAAAGATTTGGTCAGCCATAGAGATGTTAAAGGAATATTCAACCCTTTCCTCCTCCTTCTCTTTGCCCTTGGCAGGTTTAAGAGCCAGACAGAGGTAGGCTTTCCCCTTAACTATCTCAGCCACTAAGATGTTTGCTATGTAGTCAGCTGATTCATCATAGTCTGAATCCTTGGCTGCATCCACCACTGACACTAACTCTGGTCCTCGGCCCCTAGTAGCTCTCTTCTTTTATCTCTCTTGTACAAACTGTTCAATTTGAACTGCCCTGGAAGCGAAGCCACTGAGGTCGCGACAAGCTTGTCCCATAAGCTTCTCCTTCAATTGAGGGTGCATTCCAGAGATGGCCACGGAAGTAAGTTGAGATTCTGGGAAAGGTACTGAGCACTTTCCGGCCATCTTTCTGAATCTCTCAATGAAGTCTGCCACTGCCTCGTCCACCTTCTACCGCAAATTCATGCGATTGGCTGCGGTAACTTTAGGTTGTGGCCAAAAAAATCTGTCATGGAAGCACATTTCCATGTCTGCCTAGGTCTGTATAGAATCAGGTGGGAGAGTATAGTACCAGGAGAAGGCACTCCCTGTCAAAGAGAAAGGGATCAGCTGCAACTTATGATACTTATTCTGGTTTCCTTCCCCACATTGGGCCGTGAACCGCCCGATGTGCTCCATAGTAGACTTGCCATCATCCCCGGAAAACGTGGCAAAGTCAGGGGTCTTAAATCCTTTAGGTAGAGGCACCAATCTATCCACTCACTCAGGGTAAGGTTTCCTGTACACTGGACGGTCGAGCGGTTTAAACTGAACATCGATGAACTTCTTGATGGTGTCAGCGATGATATTAGGGTCGAGGAGTTGGGGCCGCGATGGTCTTTCAGGTGGAGGCATTGGTCGCCACAGTGTATCTAGGGGACCCTGCGCCCCTGGCTGCGGTGGTACTTGAGGTGGAGCGTCTTTCCATGGTTGCCCAGGCACTACTTGGGCAAGGTTAACAAGGCCAGTTCTTGGTACAAATGTCTGTGTGCCTCAGTGAGGTGGAATTTGATTTCATGGCTGCTCGACGGAGAAACATTCATCTGTATCTATATATAGGAACCCGCTGGGTAGGTACTGAGTGCTCCGGGGTACGGCTGACTAGGAGGTAGGCTTGTAGAGCCAGGTGGGCTCTGGACCCATGGCTGCTGACTTGGGCATTACCCACCATTCCTGCCATTCCCTGATTTCAGGGCGAAGGCTTGTCCCTTGCGTAAGCCGGATAGTTAGCCACAGTAGAGCACCCATAGGATGATCCTTGCGGCAGACCCACCAAGCCTGCTGCCTCGGGCGACCTTCTGGCCAATTGCACTTGTCCCTGCTGAAGAGAAGCCGTATTAGTGACATTCGCCAAAAACTGCCCCCCAATGTTATGCTAACTCTACTTTATATAGAGTTATTTATGTATCTAAGCCGAAATAATTGCCTAAAATCAAGTAAAATAATTGCCTTAAGACTAGCATTTGGCATATATATTGGTATGTGGTTGAAAAGATACTGGATTTCTCTTTTATCCTTGTTTGATAACTGAACTCTGTAGAAAACAAGGAGTTGTAACGGATGAAAGTGAAAGACTGCAAAGGAAATACCCCCTGGTGCAATTTCTGAAGAAATGAAAGAAAGAACAAAAATTGCCAAACCACCTACTTCTGCAGTGCAGAAGCATCTAGTGTAGAAGCTTCAAGCTGTTTGGAAGTTTCAAAAGGAGCAACATGAATAGCTCCAATTAAAATTCAGAGAAATTTCCAATGACTTTACTGTTGAAACACCAGTGTTCCCAACTTGGGTTTTCCAAGCACCAGAAGTGGAGGAAGAGGAAGAAAAGAATGATGAAGAGGAGAGTGAGAAAGAAAGAAGACCAAAAAGAAAGAGAGAGGTAAAGAAGCAAGTGAAAGGGAAGAAGAAGGTGATTGAAGAAGAGCCAGAATTGCTGAGTGAAGAACTAATTGATACAGAGGAAGATGAAGCAATTAAAAAGGTAGTGAAGGACATTGAGAAAGACTATGATGAAGGGGAAACTGAAACAGATGAGGAAAGTTAGCAAGATGGAGAGGAATGAGATGTGAACATGGAAGAAATGGCTAGAAAGAAATATGCAACCGCAAAGAAGTAACAACCACAACCAGAATAAATCCCTCAACAAACTCAACCACAATCAGAACAACAACCCATTCCATCCTCACCACCACCTCACCAATCACCACAACACAATTCACCGTCACCTCATAAGTCCCCGTCACAAACAAAATCACCATCACCAACAACCACCCAAACAGAACCCACCATAACAGAACCAGAAAAAGAAAAAGAAATAGCCACCAAAGAACCATCTCCCACCCAATCTCAAAATCAATCTGAAAAACAACCACAAGTACCACCCCTCACTACTAACCCTGTTCTTATTCCAACTAATATTGTCTTTGAAGAAACATTGCAGGTAATTCAAGAAGACACCTTACCAGAACTTGAAAAGCCAATTTTTGAGGAAAAGAATGAAGTTGATACTGATCAGCCATCAACTGATGCAATTGCACCAAGTGCAGCTGCATCTCAGCAGTTTCCAACAGTTGCTATATTTCCAGCCAATCGTGAAGATACTGCCAAGCTAGTTCTGGAAGAATATGCAGCAAAGAAGAGAGAAGAATTGGGAAACACTTCATAATTCTTTAGGAAGTCTGCTTAGGTTGAAAATGCTACAAAGGAGAACCTTGTGGTAGGAGGAGGTGAAATTTGAAAGACAAGTGTTGAATCTATTGCCAAGGAGACCCAAAAGGAAGATGAACCAGATGCTGGAAAAACAACTGACGAGAATGTTGCAGAACAACCCACTGAGCAACAACCATCTGTTGCAGTGCAGTCTGGTGCAGGAGCACCTAGTGCACCTGCATCAAAAGCAGCTACCCCTAAGCCCAAAGCCAAAAAGTAGAAGGTCAAGCAGGTGCCAGTTAGAGCCAGTTCAAGACTAAAGAGTGGTGCCAGAAAAGAGTAAAGCTTTAATGTTGTTTCCAGTATTTTATTATAAGTACTTTGCTTTAATTATGTTTTATCCCACATGTATGTAGTAACCCCTCTCCCCATTTTGAACAAATTTGTTTCTTTTGAACTCAACTTAGAGCAGTAAGCACACTGCTCAACTTTAAGTTGGGGGGGAGCACTTAAGTACTCTATGCATGTGTTATATATATGTGTGTTTTAGTATGTTTGAAGTTAGTATTTGTACTTGTTTGAGTCATGTGTTTGTTTATGTATGATAGTTTTAAATAAAAGTTAAGATTAGAGGTACTTAACAAAGCAGAATGAAATGCATGAAAATGTTTTCAAAAATAACAATTCCTTTTCAAAAACAGTAGGTGCATAAATTCTATTTTGAGTACATCAATCATGTTTTAAGTAGATTCTATAGTTTTGAAGCATGATTAGCTTAAGTTCTTTTTCACAAACATAGAAAAATGTATTCTTTGAACTGACTTTTAATGAAGAAAGAAGCCTTATTTTCCCCAAATGACCGATTTTATTATTACTTTGACACATCAAAACTGAGTTTCAAAAGAACCTTGCTATTTAAAGAATTATCTAATGCAAGAGGGAATTTTAGAAAGCTAAGGTCAAAACAAGATTTTTACTAAAAATATAGAAGAGCATAAAGAATTAAGTTTGGGGGAGTTTCCATGAATACTAATTTGCTATACTTGCCTGAGTCATAAATTGTACCCGTTCCAAAATTGCATTTGATCTGAAAAGAAAAATTCAAGAAAAGAAAAGAAAGAAAAAGAAGAAATGAAAAGAAGATGAAAGAAAAAAGTATGCATAAGGGGGTCAGTGAGGAGGGTAGTATATGCAACAATTTCTATGAAGGAGTATCAGTGCAGCTGCACTCAATGCACCTGCACCATCAAAGTATAGTGCAACTGCACTACAAAAGTCCAGTGCAACTGCACTTCAGAAAATTGATGCACCTGCACTCAATGCATCTGCAATAGGAATAGTACATTGACTCAACAGTTTTGAAATACTAAAATCAAAGCCCTTTGTTGTGTTTAGAGCCCCCCAAGTCTTGAAGAAGTTGTTAGTCTAGTCTATATTTTGAAACATCTTTACTTTGACCAACGTGATCTAAATTTTTCAGAGGCTAAAAGAGAAACTCTTTACTTGGTTTAGGAACTGATTGAACCTCGGGGGGCACACACTCACACAAATGAGTTTTAATAACTTTGGATGTTTTGGAACCAAAGGCACAAAGACAAATTTTCTGAAAAATTCTTAGAATGCATCATTTGAAAGAAATCATCTTTTGAAAAGACATGAGCTGATCTATTCTTCTTAATTATGCAAATCTTATTTGTGTTTTCTTTTTGTCATTACTTGAGGACAAGCAATGGTTTAAGTTTGGGGGTGTGATAACTCTATTTTATATAGAGTTATTTATGCATCTAAACCTAAATAATTGCCTAAAATCAAGTAAAATATTTACTAAATATAGTTTTATAAATAAAATAACAACATTCAAAGTTTCAAGAAGGGTTACACTTAAGACTAGCATTTTGCATATATATTGTTATGTTTGATGTGTTTGTTTAATTACCTTATTGTTTTCTTTTGTAATTTCACTTATATCAACATGTTCTATTCAGTTTATCTTTGCCTTGCAATGCCTAACATGAGCTAAATTTCTTTGGTTGAGATGTTCTAACCATATAATGAGCTTTTATGTGGTGTATGCATTCTAGTTCTTGTGTAATACATCATTCAACACTTGTTTTAGGGTTGATCGCTTAAAATAAGTAGATTTGTAAAACTAGACATGGTTTACAATTAAGAACTCAAGAACTAATAAGGGTGAGTGTGTTAATAAAGTCTTTGTTAACTTGTTCTAATGAAACTTTGTTATTTCCATGCTAAGTCCTAGACATAGGATAGCATAGTCCCTAGGATGAAACAGTGGGTACTTCAAATACAGGAGTGAACCTATTTAGCATGCCTAGACATAGGAAGCTTGTAATGAAACTCTGAAAATAGTGACTGAAAAGCACGTTTCTGATGCAACTGCACCACATAAAAGTGACTTATTTTGTGAAGACATCTCAACTATCATTCTCTACTGATTTCCTACATCTTTTATTGCTTATTCACATTTTATTTACATTCTGTGTACTCATCACCATCACCCAATTTGTGAGTAGTGTAGTTCACACTAATTTGTATACAATTAAGCTACAAGAGTTAATCCAATCCCTGTGGGTTCCATCTTATTATACTACTTGTTTGTGACTGTGTATACTTGCACACTTTTCCACACAGCGAGTTTTTGGCGCCGTTGCCGGTGATTGCCATTATTTTTTGTTGTTTAGAAGTATAAATTAGTGTTATTACTCTGGTATTTTGTTTCTTGGTGCAGATGCATGTTATGCACGAGCATATGCACAGGGCTAGAATACCAGAATATAGTTTAGATTCTGAACCAGAAAGAAGACTTAGGAAGTTGCTAAGATCCCAAAGCTGCAGAAATACAATGTCTCAACAAGGTGAAGGACAAGGCTCAAGACCAGCCTCAGCCAGAGGTGGTCCTGGATCACAACCAGATGCTGAAGCAGATCACAGAAATCAATTCATTCACATGGGACCAATAGGTATGATTAATGATAGAGATAGGCCAATGAGGGACTATGCTATGTTTGATCATCAAAATATGCAAACAAGCATAGCAAGGCCACATATAGATGCTGTGCATTTTGAATTTAAACCCATGATGTTTCAAATGCTACAAACAATTGGTCAGTTTGGTGGATTTCCTCATGAAGATCCCCATTTGCATTTAAAACAGATTTTAGAAGTATGTAGTAATTTTATCATTCCTGGTGTTAGTGAGGATGCATTTAGACTAAAGCTATTTCCATATTCCTTGAAAGATAAAGCCAAATCTTGGTTGAACTCTTTAGAACCAAACTCTATACATACATGGAATGAAATGGCTGAAAAATTTTTAGCAAAATATTTTCCACCCATCAAAAATGCCGGAATGAGAAATGATATTACATCTTTTAGACAAAAAGAATTTGAATCATTGTTTGAAGCATTGGAAAGATGGAAAGAGCTTTTAAGAAAATGTCCACATCATGGTTTCCCTATCATTATTCAAATGGAAACCTTTCATAATGGTTTAGAACCCCAAACCAGAATAATGCTTGATGCATCATCTGAGGGTGTGTTACTAAATTTGTCTTATAATGAAGCATGTGAATTGATTGATAGAATTGCAACCAATAGTTCTAGTTGGCCTACTGAGAGCGCGAGTGCCCAAAAGAAACCATCTGGGGTACATGAAATTAATGAAATATCTGCCCTATCTGCTTAAGTAGCCTCACTAGCAAACATGTTCAAAAATTTCACTTCAAACAGTGCAACTGCATCAAATGCAACTACACTAACAGAAAACACTGCAGCAGCCATAGAACAAGCCCCTCCAGGAGCTACAAGTTGTGTATATTGTGGAGGAGGTCACCTTTAAGAGGAGTGCCCTAGTAACCCCGTCTTTGTAAATTATGTAGGATATAATAGAAATAACAACCCTTATTCCAACACCTATAACCCTGGTTGGAAAAACCATCCAAATTTTAGATGGAGCAACACCAGTGCACCTACACCTAATGCATCTGCACCAGCTGCACCACCAGGATTCCAATCTCAGAATTATCAAAGACAACAACCACCTGCAATTGATAACTCCTTTGAAGCCTTGCTCAAATCCTTTATTAGTGAAAGTAGAACTGCTAGGCAAGCTCAAGATGCATCAATAAAGAATTTGGAGAATCTAGTGGTGCAATTAGCAACAGCTCTGTATCAAAGACCAACAGGTTCATTGCCATCAAATACAGAAGTTACAATCTCACAAAGTCCAGGTAAGGAACAAATGAAAGCTATTTCCCTAAGAAATGGGAAGGATCTTTCAGATCCATATGAGACTGAAGGTGAAGGTAAGGGAGAAAAAGAACAAAATGAAAAAAATAACAGAAATGAAAAAAATGCAGAAGCATCCAATGCTCCTGCATCTCAAGAAGTTCAAAGGCCAAGGCTAGTTCCTGAATACCCTCCTCCTCCTTATCCTCAAAGATTAAAAAAGGCACATGAGGAGAAGCAATTCAGTAAATTTCTTGAAGTTTTAAAACAATTACACATCAATGTTCCCTTAGTTGAAGCACTTCAACAAATGCCAAATTATGCTAAATTTATGAAAGATATGCTTACCAAAAGAAAAAGGTTAGGGGATTTTGAAACAGTTGCAATGTCAAAGGAATGTAGTCTATTAATGCGAAACAAAATTCCTAGGAAATTGAAAGATCCTGGCAGCTTTACGATTCCATTCTCAATTGGAAAATTTTACACAGGTCGTGCAAATCCATATTTACACAACTTGATGCCCAAATCCATATTAACTTGATGCCCAAATCCATATTTACACAACTTGGAATTGGAAATGCCAGGCCAACAACTGTAACACTTCGACTTGCTGATAGATCAATAGCCTATCCAGAGGGAAGTATTGAAGATATTTTGGTTAAGGTTGACAAATTTGTGTTTCCTGCAGATTTTGTTATTCTTGATTTTGATGCAGATAAAGAAGTGCAAATTATCCTGGGAAGACCATTCTTAGCAACTGGGAAGACACTCATTGATGTACAGAAAGGAGAACTAACCATGAGAGTGAATGATCAAGAGGTGAAATTCAATGTTATGAATGTTCTTAAATATCCTGCAGAGGATAGTGAAGAGTGTTCAGCCATAATCTCTCTGGATCAATTAGTGCAGAAGCAGTTCAACAAACAGTGTGATCATCTTACCAGTACACTTGCACCTGATGCACCTGCACTGCTTGATGATGAAATTCTGGAAAATGAAATTCTGCCAAATGAAGACTCAGTCAAAGAGGTATGGTCCAGAAAATTTGAACCTCTCAATCTTGAAGACCCAACTCTAAAAACGAACTTACCATCAACTGAACAACCTCCTAAGCTTGAATTGAAAGAATTGCCTAAACATCTCAAGTATGTTTTCTTAGGGGAAAATTACACACTTCAAATGATCATTGCTTCTGACTTATCAGAAGAGCAGGAGCATGATCTCATTAGTACCTTAAGAAAACATAAGAAATCAATAGGATGGCAAATGGCAAATATCAAAGGAATCAGCCCTTCAATATGTATGCACAGAATCATTTTAGAAGAAAATGCCAAGAATAGCATAGAAGGACAAAGAAGGTTGAATCCAATAATGAAAGAAGTTGTGAAGAAAGAAATCATTAGGTGGCTAGATGTTGTCATCATATACCCCATATCAGATAGTGCATGGGTTAGCCCTGTACAATGTGAACCAAAGAAGGGGGGTGTGACAGTTATAGCTAATGAAAAAATGAATTGATACCCACCAGAACTGTTACAGGTTGGAGGATATGTATGGATTACAGAAAACTCAACAAGGCTTCAAAAAAGGATCATTTTCCTTTACCATTCAAAGATCAAATGTTGGATAGATTAGCAGGTAAGGAGTTTTATTGCTTATTAGATGGATATTCAGGCTACAATCAAATTGCTACAGAGCCTGATGATCAACCAAAAACTACCTTTACACGTCCTTATGGCACCTTTGCATTTAGAAGGATGCCATTTGGATTACGTAATGCACCTGCAACATTCCAAAGATGCATGATGTCCATATTCTCAGATTTCATGGAGCAATCAATGGAAGTATTTATGGATGATTTCTCAGTATTTGGAGAGACATTTCAACTTTGTTTGTCAAATTTAGAAGAAATTCTCAAAAGATGTGAGGAAACAAATCTAGTGCTCAATTGGGAGAAGTGTCATTTCATGGTGCAAGAAGGCATTGTGCTTGGACACAAAATATCCAAGAAAGGTCTTGAAGTGGACAAAGCCAAAATTGAAGTCATTGAGAAACTACCCCCTCCAACAACTATCAAAGGTATCAGGAGTTTCTTAGGTCATGCAGGTTTCTATAGAAGGTTTATCAATGATTTTTCAAAAATATCCAAGCCACTATGTACATTATTACAACATGATGCACCTTTCAACTTTGATGAATCTTGTATGGAGGCATTCCAAAAACTCAAGAAAGCATTGGTGACTGCACTAGTGATTGTTACACCAGATTGGATCAAGCCATTTGAATTAATGTGTGATGCTAGAGACTATGCTGTGGGAGCTGTCCTAGGGCAAAGGTATGATAAAATCTTTCATTCTATCTATTATGCTAGCAAAACACTAATTGAAGCTCAAATGAATCATACTGTGACAGAAAAAGAATTATTAGCAGTGGTTTTTGCATTTGATAAGTTTAGATCTTACTTGGTTGGCACCAAAGTTATTGTTTATACTGATCATTCTGCCATCATGTACTTAATTTCAAAGAAAGATGCAAAACCAAGGTTAATAAGATGGGTTCTCCTCCTTCACGAATTTGATCTTGAAAGGGGGTGGAGAACCAAGTTGCTGATCATTTATCTAGACTTGAAAGTGAAGGAACAGGTACAAAGGAAGGAGAGATCAAGGAAAGCTTTCCTGATGAAAAGCTATTAGCAATCTACACACCTGCATCAATAACTCATACATCCAGAGCAGGTGCACCCAATGCAGCTGCACCATGGTTTGCTGACATAGTCAACTTCCTATTAAGCAAAGTGGTACCAGTGGACATGAACTACCAGCAAAGAAGAAGGTTCTTCCACATAGTCAAACAATACTATTGGGATGATCCCTATCTTTACAAAATGTGTCCAGATCAGTTGGTGTAACACCCCGATTTTCGAAGCGTTATTACATTAACTCAACTTTTAATATGAAATGATTTTGGAAAAGTACTCTTCATTCTCTGGGAACATGAGTATATTTTTTTCTTTCTTTTAAAACACCTTTTAAAAACAATCAGAGTATTACAGCATTTTCGAAACATGATGTCCCTCTTAACGTGAGATAAGAATTATAAACTAAAATACGGCATGTATAAGTTTATTTGCCTACACCGATGTGATACATGTTTCCAAAAATGTGTACAATGAAAAGACAAAATGTGATTGAAATAAAAACACGCCCAATCTGGGACTGATTATCTCTATTATACATATCCATAAATTGCCCATACCAAGATTCGCTCAAGAATGATACACTTGAGAATTTCCCAAAACTACGACTAAAAGAAGACGCCTACGCTGATCAAGGATTCTATACTAAACTATCGGTTTGAAACCACGATGAGTCCACCAGTACTCCACTAAGGAAAGACACTGTCGTCTGCAACTTTATCTCTGAAAAACTGAACTATGGTCCTCCAATAGCTGGATTGACATCCATTGCATAGGAGAACCACAGGCAAGGGTCATCTTCCAAAAATCACACATATACTGATATAAACAAACTCACATATACATAACCAATTCACACATGCATAATCCTAACAAGTTTAAAATAACATTCTAACAACTCAATACACACAACACATCACACCACCATATCACCTCCCCCGTAGGGGTTTGTGAGGTCCAATAAAGAACAACACCACCATTTGTGAGGTCCAATAAAGAACAACACCACCATTTGTGAGGTCCAGTAAAGCACAACACCACCTATGTATGCATGATTATACATCGACATCTTGTCATACCCTAATTTTGTCCGCCTAGGTCAAAACCCTAATTCTCAACAAAAATAAATAAATTGAGAAGTGTGGCATTATTTTGAAAACTGTGAAGAGCATTGTGCATGCATTCTAGTTTTTTTTAGGTTGGAAATGCATTTTTGGACAAAAAAATGTTTTTAGGGCAAAGGGTATTTTGGTCATTTTTCAAAAAAAAGAGGATAATTTTTCATCAAAAATCATTGTGCAATTTTAGAGGAAATTATTTGAAGCAAGACACCCTTGGTCATATATTTTTTGCGCATACATGCACGCAATTGCATAAAAATTCAAATTCAAAAAAGGCATCAAAAAGGAATATTCTACAAAAATTTCAAGATGAGATTTTTATGATATTTTTGGTCATGGTGATCTCATAAAATGGCATATTCCTAAGGTTCCTAGTATGTGGCCTAAATTGGGTGTATTTTTGTACAATTATCCTAAGAAGAATAATCAAAAATGAAGGGATAATGGAATGGTCATATAATAGTACAATAGTACAAGATGACAACTAGCAAAACTTGGTGACCACTCCCACTACCTCTTGGCCGAATTTCACCCTCTCTATTCTCTCATTTTGTGTTTTCTCAATGTCCTCAATCCATGTGAGCCTCAATCCTAGCCTTTGATTCAAAATTAAAATCAAATCCTAGAGCACAACTAGTGCATATTGACCTAAATACCCTCAAACCTAGATGCATTCTATAAATACCCTATTAACCTCACCTCTCACAACTTTTGGCCTCATTTTTTCACTCACACAACCCTAGCACACAACTCCCTCTCCTAATTCCCTCTCTTGGCCGAAATCATACCACCTTCTTCCTCCATCAATTCTTCACTTCTCCTTCACCAAATCACCATTTTCTCACCTCATTTCCATTCCTACTTCATATATCTTCCTTCTCTCCTAATTTAATTCAAGCTTGCATCATCAAAGGGAATTTTTAAGCAAGCATTTCGTGGGTTTCATTGAAGTTTGGTGAAGATTCAAGTTGATTTGTGGTCTTGTTCTTCATATTAGTCATTCCTTAGCTTGGATTTGAGGTAAACTTCTTAAAACCTAGCATCATCTTCAACTTTTTTGCATCAAAATGTAGATATCATGTTTCTAATTTTGCATCCTACCATATTCATGCATTTTAGTGTTGTTATATTGTTGATTTGTTGATTGTTGTTGGTGAGAGGTGTCTCAAGCATTTTGACAAACACTGTGGGAGGTTTGGGTGCTTGAGATGCTTCTCACCCTTGAATAAATTGTGATTTATGTTGTTTTCACTATGATCTTGCATTTTTGTTGAATAAAATGATGTGATTCTTCGCAAATCATGATTAGAATTAGGGTTTGTTAATTTTCTTGTGAAATGGGTTTGCAATTGTGATCAAAAACGTTTTCTCAAGTTATTTTGTATGTTAATAGATGGTATCTTGCTTGCAAGTCATTCTTATGTTGATGATTGGCAAGAGGACTCACACTTGTGCCTTTGCGCACTTAACTTTAAGTGTTGAGGATTGACTAAAATGATTCAACGCATTTGATTTGATGTTTTGATTGCAAAATATTGTTGCTAATTGATTGTATCTTGCTTGCAAATTGTTATATGTTGATGATTGGCAAGAGGACTCACACTTGTGTCTTTGTGCACTTCCCTTTAAGTGTTGAGGATTGCCTAAGATGATTCAACACAACCTTGTGCTTTGATTGTAAACTTTGGTTTGCTTGTTAGTAACTTGTTTGCAAAGTTATTCTATGTTGAGGATTGGCAAGAGGACTCTCACTTGTGCCTAGTGCACTTCACTTTAAGTGATGAGGATTGCCTAAGATGATTCAATTTTCTTTGTGCAATTCTTGCTTGAAAATGCAAATGCTAGTTTTCTAACTTGATTAATCAATTTTGGTTACAAAAATGACTTGTTAATGCCCTCTTTTGGTCACTTTTTGTCTTGCAAATGTGATGTTCTTTCTAGGTCAATGTTATGCTTTAATGTTGATGATTTGGTAAAAGGACAAGACACTTATGCACTTGTGCATTGTCTCAAGCGTCAAGGATTACTAAAAGGGATTCAACCTTGTGCTTTATCTTGTGTTGACACCTAATTGAATTGAACTTTTGTATGATCTCTTTGTGTGCCTATTGTTGATCTTACATATGCATGCCATTAGATGTTGATGACTAAGTGTCATTCTTGTGCTCAAATGTTGTAATTGGTAATGTTTATGCTTATGCTTACATTGTTGATTGCTTTGCTTGCAATTTGTTAAATGTTGCACTTTGGTTCTTGACTTGGAAATTGATTGAATGTTCTACTTTCTTTTCCTTTTGGATGCCACGCCATCCCAACAAAC
The DNA here is from genome assembly GCA_963573325.1 of Astragalus glycyphyllos. Taxonomy (NCBI): domain Eukaryota; kingdom Viridiplantae; phylum Streptophyta; class Magnoliopsida; order Fabales; family Fabaceae; genus Astragalus; species Astragalus glycyphyllos. The sequence continues at coordinate 19,552,450 of OY754314.1, read as the reverse complement.
CTTTTGTGACCAATGTCACCCTCAAACTCCCTTCTCCTTTCTTCAAATCAATCATTTTCTAAAGCTTTTTCCAAACTCAATCTTTTCTCAAATTGTTTTCATAAGACAATCAAATTCTTTCTAAGATCAACAATAAACCTTTTTGAAAACTCATAAGGAGGCAAGTCGGACGTACGGCCGGTGTTGTCTAGCGTCCTAAGATCGGAGCTGTACAGCTCAAACATCTTGGGATACTTATGAGAATCAAAACAAGTAATTAACAACTTGAACCCTATTTCAAAAAATGAGTAAGGAATCGAGTCGGATGTACATCCGGTATTGGTTAGCGTCTTAGGGTTAGCGAGCTGTACAGTTCGGGCGAGCCTAAGATACTTGCCAAATAAAAGCAACCAACCTCACAACAAATCTTTTTCTTCCTTAATCAAAAAAACATTTTCAATAAGTAGGGGGCACGTCGTCTGTACAGGCGGGGTTGTCTTTGTTCTAGGTCTAGTGGACTGTACAGTCTAGGACCGAAAACCCCTACAATAAAAAACACCAACACAAAGTTCCTCGACTAAGGAGAACTACGTAAGCTTTGAATTCTCACCCCCCGAACCTACATCTCTAGTTCTCAAAGGACCACCCGCCTTAAAAAGGACCCTTTTTCAATGTTTTGGTCCCTAAATAAAAAATGTTGATGGCGGCTTCACAAATTTTCACGTTGTACGATGAAAGGTCCAATCCGGATTTTTTTCGGGGTGCAACACATCTCATGCATAATTTCACCACACCAAGCATTATTCAATCAATCATCGCATTGATCAAGAGTAATGACTAAACAACAACACCAAAACAAACATCTTAATACCGCATACACCAGTCATCATAAATCATCACAACATTCATAATATAAGTAATGCTTACAATGCCCGTACAAACATTTTATTTTTGATTCAACACTGTACACACCTCGAAAGTAACTCTCGCCCCACGCCAATCACCTCATTAGCTTCCTCATGTCACCACCAACAAATTTCCACTTAAAGTCTCCGTCAAAATCTCACATTAACTTCCCTAACTTTTTACTGTTCAAACTTCTCGAAATAAATCTCTATTAGTTAAAAGGTCATAATTTTCAAAATATTAACTCATCATGAATCTAGTCTCTCAAAAACATCCCTCTTGTTTCGCAAATATTTTTCATTTGTTTTTCATTCTTGAAGTCAGACCCTAACCCTTTTTCCAAAATCTAATTCAATTGCCACGCTCATTTTTTTTAAAGAAGAAAGACTTCAAATTTATTTTTCGAAAATAGTTTTCTTAGTCACAAAAACGATCATGCCTACATATATTTTTTTCTCACCCTCACATCAAAATCACCCTTGACTCCCACCAAACATCTCAAACACCAATCGTCAACATAATATGTACACATTCGCAACATAGAACAATCACACAAATAAGCCTACAAAGGCACAACACACAATGTCCTCATAAGGACCAAACCACAAAAGCTCACAATAACAACAAAATCAACAAACAATTACCGACCACAACCACAACATATAAAAGTAATTAGAAAGAAGCCCTTACCTTAGGCGCCTTCCTTCCAAGCATAGACGCCATCTGGTCGTACCCACCCTACAACTCGATCTTTGCCCTCTACGTGCCCATGTTCCATTTTGGGCCTCGCCTAGACTTACAGCTGATCATTCCGAGAATGACAAGGTTACAATGTAACAGATAATTCCCATTGATCTATTACAATATACTTATATGACAACTGTAAATTATACTATAGATCTAAAAATATTTTACTAAATAAAAACTCGTTTTTAAAACATGGAAATATGTGTCTCTAACCAAGCTGAGAGTTGTTGAAATAAAATATCTTTTCAACACTTAAAAAAAATAATCAAAACAATTGTTCTCCAAAAACATCCCACCTTTTAGACATTGAGTTTGTTTCAAAATAATTTTCCACACTCACTTATATCTTTGAAATATAAAATTAGTTTGGGCTTATTAGCGACTATGGTTCTCATCCTGCCTAACTCACTCCATTTAGATTTCAACCACCCTTTGTTATTACTCTATTAAAGTCATGCCTATGAAATCCATAACTTCTAGGATCCATAAATGTCTTCACTTAATCCAATTTGCCAAGTAAGCATTACATAAAACGATAGCACATTTTGCCCATTAAGATGCTACACTATTACGAACACATTTGCTTAACTCCTCCTCTTCACTCTCCTAAACTTCAACAAAACTTCCAAATAGATCTTGGAGAACAACTCACACCTCAGCAACTCTATATTAGTCCTTTGTTCATACACAAACCGACTCCACCTACTTAAATCTCAACCTTGTCTCATCACTTCAAAATCTAAGCACTTAGGATAAAAACTCAAATTCCTAATAACTCAAAATATCTTCAAATCCTTAAAATATAATCCCTCCTAACTGACTGCTTCCCTTTTTTTTGTCTTACAAGCAATGAGTTCTCGTCAAATCAAGTAACAATTATATTCAATTGTCTCAAACCCACCTTTTTGACAATACATCAAATCTATATCTTTTAAGACACCAACTTTGACTTTAAGTATATCACAACACCCACTAGCATTCCTAAAACTATCTTAACCTCTCTTGACAACAATCAAGGCCTTAATACAACAAGTCCTGGACATATCCTTTTCATAAATCATACATTCTAATAATCACTCCACCAAAAGGAATGAAATGCACCTATACTCAAAAATACATTAAAAGGACATAGGACCTCAAAATTAAGTAATTTTAAAAAAAGAAAGCTGACATGCTTTTGCTCAAATAAGTCGATACATAAATCTCTGACCCCCATCTCAGAGTAGTTTTCAGAGTTCAGGCTTCACCTTTAGTAAGTAGCTTTCTTTTACCCAAATTTTGTACCTTTGCTTTCTCTCATGCTCTCAAGGCCATACATTAACCCAAAACACACAAACAGAGAGCTGACATCTAAACCAATCCCTAGACAAAATTCATATTAACAACAACAACATTATTTGAACTACAAACACACCTTCACACTGATTTCTTTTCATGGCAAATCAAAAACCACGTCCATTATAGAAAATGCCAAAAAACAAAGTAGAGATGTCAAAATTTATTGTACTACTCGGGCCTTACAGTTGGGGAGGAAATGTATTCCTGAAGAAGAACAGCAAGCAGTGGACAAGCTGAATTGCTACAAGTTACTATAATTCTAGGTTGGATCAACAAGTGGACAAGCTGAATTATCAAATAAGGAAATTAAAAGAATGCTTGAAAAAATGGTTGGATCAACAAGAAAAGATTGGTCTCTACACTTAGATGAAGCATTGTGGGCATACAGAACAGCATTTAAAACACCATTAGGTATGTCTCCCTAGAGGATAGTTTACGGCAAATCATGTCATCTACCTGTGGAGTTAGAAAATAAGTCATATTGGGCTATAAAAAGCTTAATTTTGATCTCAACAAAGCAGGTGCACAAAGGTTTTTAGAGCTTAATGAATTAGAAGAATTTAGGCAATTTTCTTATGAAAATGCTGAGATTTATAAAGCTAAAACCAAAGCATGGCATGATAAAAGAATCCAAAGAAGAGAGCTTAGGGAAGGAGGAATGGTCCTATTATATAATTCTAGGTTGAAATTGTTTCTTGGAAAACTTAAATCAAGATGGTCAAGTCCATTTAAATTAGTCAAATTTTATCCCCATGTTGCAGTTGATCTATATGATGAAACCTCAAATACAACTTTCAAGGTAAATGGTCAAAGAGTCAAAATGTACTTTGGTGAACATGTGGTGAGAGACAAAATCACCACTCATTTTCAAAATCTCTAAATGCGTAGAGGTAGTCAGGCTGTAAGACTCTTAAAACAAGCGCTTATGGGAGGCAACCCATGATTTTGTGGTAGTTATTTTATTATTTTGTGCAATTTTATGTTTTCAAGTGTTTTGTAGGAACACAGTTTTTAGTGCAGCTGCACTGCATGAACCTGCACCATGCTACACTCAGTACTCCTGCATCAACAATTCAAAAAAATTAACTTGGGTGAAAAATTTCCTCAATTGCCAGCACATCAAGAGAAGTAATCATGATTAATGGCTAAGATTGTGTGCTGTCCCACCTAATGTCACACGTGTCCTCTTGCATGCAATCTGACTTAGCCTAACGACTATATCCCCTTCAAATCAACCTCCACTAACCCCACTCACAATTTAAACCTCCACACAATTACCCCACTCACAATTTAAATTGAAGAGTAGGTATATTATCCCAGAATTAGGAAAGTTGCATTTGTTCATCAATGCTTCAATTACTCCCACATCACACACCTATACATTATCAAAAGAGAGATTGATTCTCCTAGACACTATCTTAACTGAAGGTAATGTAGACATAGGTAGAATAATCTCAAAGAAGATCATGGAATGTGGTGGAAAAGATTCTGGATTTCTCTTTTATCCATGTTTGATAACTGAACTCTGTAGAAAACAAGGAGTTGTAATAGAGGAAAGTGAAAGACTGCAAAGGAAATACCCCTTGGTGCAATTTCTGCAGAAATGAAAGAAAGAACAAAAATTGCCAAACCACCTACTTCTGCAGTGCAGGAGCATCTGGTGCAGAAGCTTCAAGTTGTTTGGAAGTTTCAAAAGGAGCAACATGAATGGCTCCAATTAAAATTCAGTGAAATTTCCAATGACTCTACTGATGAAGCACCAGTGTTCCCAACTTGGGTTTTTCAAGCACCAGAAGTGGAGGAAGAGGAAGAAAAGAATGATGAAGAGGAGAGTGAGAAAGAAAGAAGACAAAAAAGAAAGAGAGAGGTAAAGAAGCAAGTGAAAAGGAAGAAGAAAGTGATTGAAGAAGAACCAGAATTGCTGAGTGAAGAACTAATTGATATAGAGGAAGATGAAGCAATTAAAAAGGTAGTGAAGGACATTGAGAAAGACTATGATGAATAGGAAACTGAAAAAGATGAGGAAAGTGAGCAAGAAGGAGAGGAAGGAGATGTGAACATGGAAGAAATGGCTAGAAAGAAATATGCCACAGCAAAGAAGCAACAACCACAACCAGAATCAATCCCTCAACAAACTCAACCACAATCAGAACAACAACCCATTCCATCCTCACCACCACCTCACCAATCACCACAACACAATTCACCATCACCTCATAAATCCCCATCACAAACAAAATCACCATCACAAACAAAATCACCATCACCAACAACCACCCAAACAAAACCCACCATAATAGAACCAGAAAAAGAAAAAGAAATAGCTACCAAAGAACCATCTCCCACCCAATCTCAAACTCAATCTGAAAAACAACCACAAGTACCACCCCTCACTACTAACCCTGTTCTTATTCCAATTAATATTGTCTTTGAAGAAACATTGCAGGTAATTAAAGAAGACACATTAGCAGAAGGTGAAAAGACAATTTCTGAGGAAAAGAATGAAGGTGATATTGATCAGCCATCAAGAAAAGAAAAGAAAGAAAAAGAAGAAATGAAAAGAAGATCAAAGAAAAAAGTATGCATAAGGGGGTCAAGGAGGAGGGCAGTATATGCAACAATTTGCAGCTGCAATGAATGCACCTGCACCGTCCAAGTATAGTGCAACTACACTACAAAAGTCCAGTGCAATTGCACTTCAAAAAAGTGATGCACCTGCACTCAATGCATCTGCATCAAAAAAAACCACCAAAAAAAGGAATAGTACATTGACTCAACGGTTTTGAAATACTCAAATCAAAGCCCTTTGTTGTGCTTAGAGCCTCCCATGTCTTGAAGAAGTTGTTAGTCTAGTCTATATTTTGAAACATCTTTACTTTGACCAATGTGATCTAAATTTTTCAAAGGCTAAAAGAGAAACTCTTTACTGGGTTTTGGAACTGACTGAACCTCAGTGGGGCACACACTCACACAAATGAGTTTTAATAACTTTGGATGTTTTGGAATTCAAAGGCACAAAGACAAAATTTCTGAAAAATTCTTAGAATGCATCATTTAAAAGTAAAATCATGAGCTGATCTGTTCTTCTTAATTATGCAAATCTTATTTGTGTTTTCTTTTTGTCATTACTTGAGGACAAGCAATGATTTAAGTTTGGGGGAGTGATAACTCTATTTTATATAGAGTTATTTATGCACCTAAACCTAAATAGTTGCCTAAAATCAAGTAAAATAATTATAAAATATAGTTTTATAAATAAAATAACAACATTCAAAGTTTCAAGAAGGGTTACACTTAAGACTAGCATTTTGCATATATATTGGTATGTTTTATGTGTTTGTTCAGTGCACTTGTAGTTGATGCTCCTATACCGGAAAAACAACAGTGCACCTGCACCAGGTGCAACTACACCAAAGAACCGGCAGAAACATGATTAGTGCAACTGCACCAGAATATAACAGTGCACTTGCACTAGATGCACCTGCACTGAAAAAAGACAACAATGCATGAAGAACCTCAAGACCATACCAATGCACCAGCACTTCAATGATGACATCATGCTTAGTCATAGTTCAGATGGGGCACATGCCAACATGCAAATTTCGGCGCCTACCATAGAAGACTAGCTTGAAGGAGTCACTCACTTAGGGACATTTGGCCATCCATTATTGGACCTCCATTTGTGTTTGAGTGTGGGAATCAAATTGCTTTATGAAGATCTGAAAAGTAACCATAGTTAACTTCACTAGTTAACTTAATCTCCAAGGAAGGGCTCACTTTTGAAGACTATATAAAGACCCTCACTTCTAACTTGAAGGGCATCCCATATATCATAGTTTACATTCTCGTTTTAGATAGCTGTTAGTTGTAAGAAGGTAAGGAAGGACTTAACAACTTCTCCCTTCACTTCTTCATAGAATTAGTATAGTGCAGGAAGTCAGTGCACTTGCATTGCTTGGAATTCTCATGCAAAAGAATTTCAATTTGTGTAACTTCTACCTTATTGTTTTCTTTTGTAATTTCACTTATATCAACATGTTCTATTCAGTTTATCTTTGCCTTGCAATGCCTAACATGCGATAAATTTCTTTAGTTGAGATGTTCTAACCTTATAATGAACTTTTAAGTAAATTATTGTGTTCTTATGTGGTGTATGCAATTTAGTTCTTGTGTAATACTTCTTTCAACACTTGTTTTAGGGTTGATCGCTTAAAATAAGTAGATTTGTAAAAGCAGACATGGTTTACAATTAAGAACTCAAGAACTAATAAGGGTGAGTGTGTTAATAAAGCCTTTGTTAACTTGTTCTAGTGAAACTTTGTTAATTCCATGCTAAGTCCTAGACATAGGATACCATAGTCCCTAGGATGAAACAGTGGGTACTTCAAATACAGGAGTGAACCTATTTAGCATGCCTAGACATAGGAAGCTTGTAGTGAAACTCTGAAGATAGTGACTGAAAATCACGTTTCTGATGCAACTACATCCAATGCAACTGCACCACATAAAAGCACAAAACTCATAGAAGTGACTTATTTGGTGAAGACATCTCAACTATCATTCTCTACTGATTTCCTACATCTTTTATTGCTTATTCACATTTTATTTACATTCTGTTTACTCATCACCATCACCCAATTTGTGAGTAGTGTAGTTCACACTAATTTGTATACAATTAAGCTACAAGAATTAATCCAATCCTTGTGGGTTCAATCTTATTATATTACTTATTTGTGACTGTGTATACTTGCACACTTTTCCACACACCATGTTGGCAGTGGCAAAAGTACTAGACTGACGAATTACAGGTGGACACTGATGCATGCCTCCTATAGGGTTATAAGAGGATGCCTGCTGAGGTCCAACAGGGTTGGTGTATGCCGGGGCCTGATGCGTTCCTCCCATAGAAGAAGGTTTTCCTCCCTGTGATTGGCCGGAGACAACGTAGTTCATGTTTCTACTGGCTTGCGCAGCACGCCTTTGCTCCACTTCCTTGCCTTGTTGCACTTCATTGTGCACCATAGGTTTAACTATGTCAGCCAATTGGTGGGTGTTAGCCTGTAATTTCGACAGGCTTCATTAAAGATGGTCAACATGGCCTGACTTATATTTCAACGAAGACCAAATTATTTCGACAGAGAAGATGGTCATACGCAAGGTAAACTCGACAAGTTTCCAGGGAAGCAAAAGCAAGAGAGAGGAAAATGGACGCAGGCTTTCGACAGACAGGAAACAGAGCAGTTATACGCTGAAGGCTAGCAGTTGGTCGAAGCATGACAGAGCGGTTCTGGTCGAAAGTAGGAGTAGCAGTTACTTATTTTCGAATTTCTAGGCAGTTACTTAGTTCAAATTTCCCCCTCTTTTCCTTTGTATAAATAACTGTTTCTGAGAAGAAACAGGGGTCGCAAAATCACAATACACACCCGATTCCTGAAACTCTAACTTCCAAGCCAGAGCGAAATACGAGTGGAAGAATCGCTGTACGTGATCGTGTACCATTTTTATGATTCAATGCAATTTGTTTTTCTTTTCTTTACAATTCACGCACCATTTACTGCTTCTTTTCTTTTCAATTCTGTTAAATCATTGCAAATCGTCCCCTTTTCTACGTTTTCTTCAACAAAAACCATGCGCAATTCAGAGGCATTGCTTTGAGATTTTTCTAGTTTGATCTCACAAACCTTCTAATAAAACTAGTGATTGTTTGCTAAAAACACCAGCAAACAAATTGGCACGCCCAGTGGGACTCTGCCTTTGATTTTGTTCATTTTCGTACTCTCTTATTTGTATTCGCTGTTGTATGCACTTAAGAAGTGGTAAAATGGTTCGTTCCAGTACGAATGATGCGTCTAGTTCCAACCCTGTGGTTTCACAAGGGCAAGGGACAACAAGGGATTCTGCAAGCATTAGCGCAGGACCATCATCGTCGATAACCGTTCCTTCATTATCAATGACTAAGGTTGGTTCGACGCAGTCAGAAATGGCATCTCTGCCTATGTCTTTGCCGTTAAGTGCAGGGCTTCATAGCCCTTACATGGCAATGGGAAACGGTTTAGACCCACATTTGAATAACGTGCATCTACCCCCATTTCCTCTGGGAATGTATGGCATGCCTACTGGAATGCCACATATTTCGACCTTTTCTCCTACACATGTCTCTTATGAGAGCGTATTTGGTCGAAATCCCCCAGCATTAACCAATACGTCTTTGTTGGCCTTAAGACAGCAAGTAGACGAGAGTAATCACGATATGGTTAATATGCTTACCCAACAAATTGGTACAGTTTTCAATCCATTGATTCAAAATACCAATAACAGTTACCAAATGTTGGCAAATCAGATGAGTAGGATTGCAGAATTCTTTGGGGCTCCAGCGGTTAATAATAGGCAAGTTCCTATTATTGCTGGTAATGCGTCGCCAGTTAACCCCCAAGAAGCAGTTGCAGTCGAAGCGTCCACAACTGTAGGCGAACTACAAGGGGCAGTAAACCACGTCCCTGAAGTAGTTTTGGTAAATAGACACCAGAACGCTGATGAAGTTGTTCGACAAGTGCAACAACACAATGTTGGCGCAGAAAACAATATAGCTACTTTAGTCGAAACTATTTTGGCGCAAAATGGCCTTAACATAGGTTTACAAAGGCCTAACTTCGTATCACCATTATGTGAATATGTATTACAAACTGAGTTACCAAGGGGATGGAAAGTTCCCAAGTTTACTAAGTTTGGTGGTGATACAAATGAGTCCACAGTCGAACACATTGCTCGTTTTTTGACGGAGGCTGGGGACTTAGCACAAAATGAGAATTTGAAGATGAAATACTTTCCAAATTCTCTAACTAAAAATGCTTTCACTTGGTTCACAACCTTACCCCCTGGTTCTATGTTCACATGGGGGCAATTAGAAAAGGCATTCCATGCACAGTTTTACATGGGCCAGTCGAAAATTAGTCTTAAAGAATTGGCTAGTGTTCGGCGCAAAATGCCTGAAACTATTGATGATTACTTAAACAGATTTAGGCTGTTGAAGTCTCGTTGCTTCACACAAGTCCCTGAACATGAGCTTGTCGAAATGGCTGCTGGTGGTCTTGATTACTCAATTAGAAAGAAATTAGACACATCTCATTTGCGAGATATGGCTCATTTGGCTGATAGAGTTCGACAAGTTGAAAGGCTTAGAGAGGAAAAATCTAGGTCGAATAGGTATCATAAAAAAGAAAAAGTGGCATATGTCGAAGAAGAATTTGACGTTACGTATAGTAATGTCGAAGAAGAGGAGATAGACGTGGCCGAACTTAAGCCTGGTCCTCCTTATACCTGTAAATTATTAAGGCCTGCGAATGGGAATAACCCTGTAGAGCCTAAGAATGATAGATTTATGCCTAAGACTTATACTTTTGATGTTACTAAATGTGATGAAATTTTTGATCTTTTAGTAACTGATGGTCAAATATTAGTGCCTAAAGGCCTTAAAATACCAACTCTTGACCAAAGAAAGAAAAAGGGTTATTGTAAGTTCCATAATTTTTTGGGACATAACACTGACCGTTGTGTGCTCTTCAGGGATATTGTGCAAAAAGCAGTTGACGAAGGAAGACTCAAATTTGCTGACAAGAAAGTGAAAGCTCCTATGCAGATTGATGTTGATCCGTTGCCTAAGGCTGAAGCTATGTATTCTGAACCTGTCGAAGCTGATGTAGGCATGGTGGATGCTCAAATGGCAGACCCTCCTAAGTGTGTCAAGACTGCCACCGAAAAATTAAAAGGTTTTATGTATGCTGAAGGTAAGAAACAGGAAGTGACCCTAAAAGAATATGATGGGAAGATACATGCTGTGTATCCAAAGGCTGAGGAAGAATTGATAGATTTCCTCAATCGGTGTAAGTGGAATAATTCTGAAGTTATGCTTTGCCCAAGGTGCAGTGCTGTCTTCGATAAAGAAGCAGCTAAAGCTGTCGAAGGTTATCAGGATCAACAACAACGCAAAAGAAAATGGCTTGATAACAGGCCAAAATTTGACTTTGCAAAAGGAGATCTTCCTGGCTATGAGGCTAATGTGTCAGCAAAGCCTTCAACAAGTAAACGACAATTTGCTAAGGAGAAGTCCTCAGCAAAAGGGTATTCGAAGCTGTCAACAGGTAAATCCTTTGTCCCAAGTGCTAGTGCTCCTGTCGAAGCGTGGGTGCCCAATAATCAACGTGCTAAAGCTGTCAAGCCAGGTACTGATGCTATTAAGTTTAATTATAAGAATAACTATAAGGGTAAGAATCCCATGACTAGAACACAGTGGCGTTGTTACCAAAGACAACAGAAGAAGAAGGCACACTTTGACATTAACCAGGTTCCAAGTCATTTGGCTAATAATCAAGCTCCACGCAGCATAATAGTGGCGAGGAGTGAGGTTCACAAAGCTGAAGTTGCCACAAAGAGGAATGCTGATGTTGCTAGTCATGTGTGTGCAGCGAATAAGGCCAAAGGCAAGGCTGTGGTAACAGAAAAGCCAAGAAGGCCTGCTCTTGAAAGAATATTTCCTTCATTGTCAACAGTGAAAGAAAGAAATTCTGATTTCGACATGGATGAAGACATGGAGTCTGATGTTAATGATTCTGAAGATGATTTCGACGTTGTTTGCAATGTGGTATCAATACTGCCTCTTGAGTACGATGTTATCACAGTACCAAATGACGTTGAAGAGGATTTTACAGAGGATATGGCTCATCATAAGCCAATGTGTTACTATGTGATGAACAATGGTTGTGTCGAAGACCAAATGGCTACCTTCGAGAAGCCAGATATGAGTATGCAAAACCATTTGAAACCCCTGTATGTCCAAGCCAAAGTCAATGGTGTTGGAATTAACAAAGTGTTAGTGGATGGTGGAGCTGCAGTGAATTTGATGCCACATGGTCTTTTGAAGAAGATTGGTAAGTTCGATACTGACCTCAGGCCACATAACATTGTCTTAAGCAACTATGAAGGCAAAACTGGCCATTCTTTGGGGGCCATTGAGGTGGACTTAATTGTTGGTTCCATAAAGAGGACTACATTGTTTTTAGTGATAGCCTCTAAAGCAAATTTTAATTTACTCCTTGGTAGAGAGTGGATCCATGGAGTTGGTGCTGTCCCTTCAACTTTGCATCAACGTTTAGTAATGTGGAAGGAAGATGGTTTAGTAGAGTATGTCGAAGCAGATCAGAGCTACTTCCGTGCTGATGTGAACCAAGTTACCAAAGAAAATTTTGAGAAACAAATGGCGAAGATTGCGCCATGTTCATCTTCTAATGAGGCATATGTTCCTGCGGATAATGTTTTTGCCTCAGTTCATCTTGACCCAAATTATGGTTTTGTTTGGGAAAGAGAAATAATGGGAGATGATAGTGTCTATCCTGATGGTGTTTTTCGACCAACGGGGTGGAACACTGGTTCTTGAAAGTGTTCTTATGTCAGTGCCCAATGCATGGGACAAAATTACGGCTTATATGGCCGAAAACAAGTTTGAAGCGGCTATGGAGGCCGAAATTATTCAACAAACAATGGCTGTTGAAGCCAGTGAGTTACATGAAGAAATGGCATAGTCATAGATGAAAGACTTGACTGTATCTATGATAACGATCCATTAGGTTTTGAAAAGGATCCTAGAGATTCGACAAAGCATACGCAAGCTCAAGACCCGTTAGAAGAAGTTGATTTGGGAAATGGCTCAATAAAAAGGCCAACTTATATTAGTGCAAATATTGATGCTTCTCTAAAAACCCAAGTCATTACATTGCTAAGGGAGTTCAAAGACTGCTTTGCTTGGGATTACGACGAAATGCCTGGGTTAAGTCGAGAAGTAGTGGAAATGCAATTACCAATTCGACCAGGGAAGAAACCAGTGAAGCAAGTGCCAAGAAGATTTGCTCCTCAAGTGTTGGCTAAGATCAAAGAGGAAATCGAAAGGCTATTCAGAAACAAATTCATCAGAACTGCCAGGTATGTCGAATGGTTAGCCAATATAGTTCCTGTAATAAAGAAAAATGGTACTCTTAGAGTTTGCATAGACTTTAGGGATTTAAATAATGCATCTCCCAAGGATGAATACGCAATGCCTGTGGCAGAAATGCTAATAGATTCAGCAGCAGGATTTGATTATCTTAGTATGCTCGATGGTTATTCTGGGTATAATCAAATCTTCATTGCTGAAGAGGATGTGTCGAAAACTGCTTTTAGATGTCCAGGGGCATTGGGTGTTTATGAATGGGTAGTAATGCCCTTTGGCTTAAAGAATGCTGGTGCTACATATCAGAGGGCCATGAATTCTATGTTTCATGATTTTATTGATGATTTTATGCAAGTATACAAAGATGATGTGGTGGTTAAATCTTCCTCAGAAAGTGGTCATTTAGACCATCTTCGCCGTTCTTTTGAAGGAATGAGGAAATATGGATTGAAATTAAATCCATTAAAATGTGCCTTTTGTGTGCGTGCAGGTGATTTCTTGGGTTTTATAGTGCACAAAAAAGGCATTGAAATCAATCAAAATAAGACTAAGGCAATTATGGAAACGAAGGCCCCTTCGACCAAAAAGGAGCTTCAGTCGTTGCTGGGGAAAATCAATTTCCTTCGAAGATTTATATCAAATCTAAGTGGCAAAACACAAGTTTTTTCGCCATTGTTAAGACTGAAGAAGGAAGAAGAGTTCAAATGGGAACCAATGCATCAAGCAGCCTTCGACGAAATCAAGTCTTATTTGATGAAACCACCAATTTTGTTGCCTGTTATTAAACACAAAATGCTCAAATTGTATATAGCAGCTTCTGATAGAACAATAGGTAGCATGTTAGCACAAGAGGATGATAGTGGTGTCGAAAGAGCCATTTATTACCTCAGTAGGGTCTTAAATGATGCCGAAACGAGGTACACTCCTATAGAAAAGTTGTGCCTTTGTTTGTATTTCTCGTGTACAAAGTTAAAGCAATATATAAAACCAGCTGATGTTTCTGTTTATTCGCATTTTGATGTTATTAAGCATATGCTGTCGAGACCAATAATGCATAGCCGAATTGGTAAATGGGCTTTGGCTTTGTCAGAATACAACTTAACTTATCAACCTCTAAAATCAATTAAAGGACAAGTGGTTGCTGATTTTATAGTAGACCATTCTGTTGTCGAAGAAACATTAAGTTTTGTAGACGTATATCCTTGGAGGTTGTACTTTGATGGCTCAAGCCATAAACATGGAGTTGGGATTGGTATTTTAATAATATCTCCTACTAACATTCCAACGACGTATAAGTTTAAAATTCGGGATGTTTGTTCCAATAATGAAGCTGAGTATGAGGCTTTGATAGTAGGCCTTGAAATTTTACTTGAGCTGGGGGCAAGTCATGTCGAAATAAAAGGTGACTCTGAGTTAGTTGTCAAACAATTGACAAGAGAGTACAAATGCATTAAAGAGCACCTTATTAGATACTTTATTGTTGCCAATGCTTTGTTAAAAAGATTTGAGTCTGTTCACTTAGAACATTTACCACGAATTGATAATCAAGTGGCAAATGAATTGGCACAAATTGCTTCAGGCTATAAAGTTTCAAAACAAAGCCTGGAAGAGTTAATTGAAATAAAGGATAAAACCATTTCTAATGACTATTCTTCGTCACTATTGTCAACACCAGAAATTGGGGGGGCAACAAACGCAAACGAGGAACTAGTCGTTGTCGAAAAACGTCAATTTTTTGGTGACTTTGACTTAGCAGAAATTTTTGCTCTTGACAATATGACCAATAATGATTGGCGAAGGCCTATTGCAGAATATTTGCAAAATCTCACAAGAAAGACCAATAAAAAGGTAAAATACAGAGCTTTGAGCTATGTGATAATTGGAAACGAATTGTTTAAAAAGACTCCTGAAGGAGTACTATTAAAATGTCTTAGTGAAAATGAGGCATATTTAGCAGTTTCCGATACACATAGTGGAGCATGTGGTTCACACCAAGTAGGCCACAAAATGAAGTGGTTATTATTTCGACAAGGAATGTATTGGCCAACTATGCTGAAAGATTGCATAGAATTTGCTAAGGGATGCCAAGAGTGTCAAAAGCATGCTTGGATACAACATGTACCTGCAAATGAATTACATGCCATAGTCAGACCTTGGCCGTTTAGAGGTTGGGCTCTAGATATGATTGGAGAGATAAAGCCAACTTCGTCGAAGGGCCATAGATATATCCTTGTGGGAATTGATTACTTCACCAAATGGGTTGAAGCTATACCTCTAGCCAATGTTGATCAAGAAGCAGTGATAAGGTTTATTCAAAATCATATCATTTATAGGTTTGGAATTCCAGAAACCATAACTACAGATCAAGGATCAGTTTTCACTGGTAGAAAAATGGTAGAGTTTGCTTCTGAAATTGGTTTTAAGTTATTAACTTCGACACCATATTATGCGCAAGCCAATGGTCAAGTAGAAGCTGCCAATAAAGTTATTATTAATTTAATTAAAAAGCATGTTGGGCAGAAACCAAAAAATTGGCATAATACCCTTGATCAAGCATTATGGGCTTGTCGAAATTCACCCAAAGAATCTATCAACACTACTCCTTATAGGCTAACATTTGGACACGATGCAGTGTTGCCTGTTGAAATTTGTCTACAATCAACAAGAATTCAAAGACAGTGGGAGATTCCCTCTGATTATTATTGGAATATGATGCTTGATGAATTGGTTGATTTAGACGAAGAAAGGTTATTAGCTTTAGATACGCTTATTCGACAGAAAGAGAGGGTAGCTAAAACTTATAACAAAAAGGTTAAGTCTAAAGCCTTTAAGTCAGGTGATCTAGTGTGGAAGGTCTTATTGCCTATGGATAAAAAAGATAGAGTCTTTGGTAAGTGGTCCCCAAGTTGGGAAGGACCATTTAAAATTTTACAAGTTTATTCAAACGGCGCATATGAGGTCGAAGAGATTGGCGCTGATGGAAGAATTTTGCGTATAAATGGCAAATACTTGAAAAAATATAAGCCAACGTTGCAAGAAGTTAAAATAACGCTGGAATAAATATAAAGAAAGCGTAAAAACATGGCATTTAAGTTGCCAAAACACTGCCGAAATTACAGGTTGTTCAAGCTCAAGGTTTGAATATCGAAACAACACTTAACAGTGGTGTCATCAGGTATACAGCTATTTTACTCAAGTGCAAAGTTATTTCAATGGTGAATTCAAAAATGTCTTTCTCTTCTTCTTCTTCAAGTTCAGTCGAAAAGACATTTTTGGGGGGCAACTTGTTAGCCTGTAATTTCGACAGGCTTCATTAAAGATGGTCAACATGGCCTGACTTATATTTCGACGAAGACCAAATTATTTCGACAGAGAAGATGGTCATACGCAAGGTAAACTCGACAAGTTTCCAGGGAAGCAAAAGCAAGAGAGAGGAAAATGGACGCAGGCTTTCGACAGACAGGAAACAGAGCAGTTATACGCTGAAGGCTAGCAGTTGGTCGAAGCATGACAGAGCGGTTCTGGTCGAAAGTAGGAGTAGCAGTTACTTATTTTCGAATTTCTAGGCAGTTACTTAGTTCAAATTTCCCCCTCTTTTCCTTTGTATAAATAACTGTTTCTGAGAAGAAACAGGGGTCGCAAAATCACAATACACACCCGATTCCTGAAACTCTAACTTCCAAGCCAGAGCGAAAAACGAGTGGAAGAATCGCTGTACGTGATCGTGTACCATTTTTATGATTCAATGCAATTTGTTTTTCTTTTCTTTACAATTCACGCACCATTTACTGCTTCTTTTCTTTTCAATTCTGTTAAATCATTGCAAATCGTCCCCTTTTCTACGTTTTCTTCAACAAAAACCATGCGCAATTCAGAGGCATTGCTTTGAGATTTTTCTAGTTTGATCTCACAAACCTTCTAATAAAACTAGTGATTGTTTGCTAAAAACACCAGCAAACAGTGGGACAATTGATACATGATGTCGTGTATCCCCATGTCAATTTGTTGCTGGATAAACGACGTGGTCATGACCACAGGTTCCTCATAATGTTGAGGAGAACCGTCGTTAGACTTAGCATTAACCGCAAGGGGGGCTGTCTCCGAAACACTTACTGGCTCAGTGTTCTTCGTTTTAGGGGCAATTGCCTTTTTTGATGCCGACGGTGGCTCCATACTTAGGTTTCTGCCAGAGCGTAGGTGCATACGCCAACTATAATCCAGTCCAGGCGAATCAAACGGAATCGTTTGCTCACCTATTCCCGTCCCACCAGGCGTGCCAATCTTTGATTCCTCTTTTCTTCAAGCAGTCGGGGAGGGAACTCTGCTCCTCGACTGTGGGTTTCCTGACTCCTCTAGAAAGGGTTAGGCAAGGTGAGAGGGGGACACGAGTGTGGGATTGAACTACTGGCTAATGTATAAAGTAAAGTAAAGGATAAAAAATGCGATAAAGGAAAGATAAATTGACATAAATGTAGAGTTTGATTGATTGGATGTGTGTTTGTACAATTACTCTATTGCTATATATATACACAGGTCCTCGTCGGCACTATGCTAGTCAACATTTGCCTGCTGTTGGATTGAACTAAGGTCAACGACTCTCATTGCTTCCTTGGCCCTCAAATAGGCAGAGTAACCACCCACGATCCCACTGGCATGGGTAGTGGGGTGAATGCTCGTCGCTCCACGTTTTCCGGCGTCGCTCTCCTGCTTGAACTTCAACCGCTCCCACGTTCTGTCTTGGTGCCACGTCTTCCTTGCCTTCCAAGCAACGCCCACCTTGCCTCGGCCACTCGGTGGCTTAGCCGCACTAGCCCCTCTAGGTAATAGCTTAGGCACTCGAGCCACCTGGACTTTGGCACTCTATAGGCTAGGGCTATCACTTTCCCTCGGCTTAATTATATCACTGGCCCTCGGGAGTAACCCTCCCTCGGGGAGTTTTTTGTCCTTTAATGTGCCCTGAGGACCTCTATGACTTCACACTATATGGCAAATACCCATTTTGAAACAAGTCGTATGGCTTGCCTTCACACCATTACTCTTTTCTTCCCTCTTAGCCCTCGGCTTATGACCTAATTAATTTTGGGTGTTAACAGTTTTTAATTTCTGTTTTTAAGTATAAATGATTATCAAACTCTTGTACTCACAATGTTTCACATGATATATGATAATCACCCTTTTGCTATGTTTAAATTGATTTACATGTTTAATTTTAATGTAAAAAATCTGTTCAAAACATGTGTGCAAAAATATGATCAACATGCTTAATGCTTAAAATAGAAAACTCAAACCTTACTATAAGTTTGTCATAATCAAAAAGGAAAGATTATGGGAATAAGAATCTCATTCAAATTTTGATGATACAAACTAAGATTGATTTAGATTTTCTAATGAAGTGTGATCTAACATATTTGCTAAGTGCTAAGAACAGGTTTCCTAACATAGCAAATTGAGGCCCAATCTTGGATTAACAAGTTGGTAAAATGCAGGGGCA
Organism: Astragalus glycyphyllos; assembly: GCA_963573325.1. Classification (NCBI taxonomy): domain Eukaryota; kingdom Viridiplantae; phylum Streptophyta; class Magnoliopsida; order Fabales; family Fabaceae; genus Astragalus; species Astragalus glycyphyllos. The sequence goes on along the minus strand of OY754314.1, from coordinate 19,534,010 downwards.
GAAAAGACTTCAGAAGGTTAAATTATGAGAAGCTTAAAATAAGTCATCAGAATGTTTGACCAATTTAACATAATGTTGACCAAAAGTCAACAGAAAGTTTGACCAGAAGTCAAAAGAAAGTTGACTTTACAAAAACCTTAGAAGCATAAGTTCATACTTCAGAAGATTAATGTGAAAGAAGATTGAAGCTTGAGAAGGTTACTGGAAACTGTAACCAATTTAAGACAAACACATTAACTGCTCTTGAATGTTTTTTAGTTGCATTAAATGTAGAATCCTAGCATTAAATATGCTGGAATGCTTCAAGCATTGAAGAGGGAATGCATGATTATTCCCTTAGTGCATTTAAAGTGTTTGCTTCATACTAGGAAACTTGAGAAGCTTCGTGTCAAGCTGGAACAGGTGGCCAACAGTGAAAAATCAAGTCATAGCTGCTTAATAGGATCAGAGGAGAGTACATATCCAGCTCAAGAAAGTTCAGACGTGCAGATAAAGCAAAAAGCTACTCTTGAGAAGGTTCAAAACCTATCAAAGTCGTTGGTAAAATAATAGAGCCGTTGGAGCCTTTTTTAAAGAAGGGCATCGGCTTTTTCTGCACTTCTGCAGAAGACAACTACTTTATAGTTCTTCATCACCCTTTTCTTCTTTGACGCTACTCAACTTTGAGTCTTCTCAAGTTGATGCTTACCATGTTGATGTTTCTGATGTTGATGCTTATCAACATGACTCTTCTTATCACGATCATTCTGATCTTGACCCTTCTTATCATGATGATTTTCAACTTGACTGTGACTCTTCTTATGAATCTTCTCATGATGACTCTTATGATGACGACTCTTCTTATGTTGACTCTTCTTATGTTGACTCTTCTCATGATGATCCTTCTTGTCATGACTCTTCTCATGTTGGCCCTTCTCATGTTGACCCTTCTGATCTTGACTCTTCTTATTATATCAAGGGGTGTTTTTTCTCTGTTAATTCATTTAAAAATTATTATTATTGTCATTACTTCAAGTCATCTCAATTTTGAGAAGCCTCTATTAAAGCATATATCTTCTTGTGAGGGGCTTATTATTACTGTTCTTAGTTTTCACTCAAGAAGAAGAATTAGATACAGATGAAATTAGAGAGATTAAGCTTTTCATCAAAGGTTTGTTAATCATCAAAATATTATAGGGATTTTGCCTAAACAAATTCACCCTTTTTGATGTTTGACTAACTTTTGAGAAAGGATTAAATTTTCCAATGTTTATAAATTTGTAAGGCATAAACAGTTAGCTCTCCTGAGAATGTAAATATAATTGATAATTTAATTTGCATAAATAAATACCAAAAAATTGAGCTATCAATCAAGAACATGTATAACTTTTCGTTCCATCAAAAAATCATTTAACATGATTACAAATGATATGTTCTTGTTCAGGTGCCTAGAAAAATTAAACGAAAGAGAAGCATCCTTCTCATCAAAACAACGTCTATGTGTTGAGGCAAAATCCCTTAGAACAATTTTGATGAAAACAAACAATTTTGACAAGTGGTTAAGTTATCTGATTGTGGATCTAATGTGTTTTTTTGAGTGATCATAAGAACATGGAAAGAAGATATCTGCTAAGCAAGAGCATTATCCTAAAGAAAGGCTACAAGGATTCAACTGATTACATATCTAGTGAAGAGATAACAACTATGCTTATCAAGAAGAACTTCATGAGAAAAAACCTACTATGCATCAATAAGACATAACCATATTGAAGTGACTAAGTTACACAGGAGGGGGGGGGGGGGGGGGGGTTGAATTTTGTACCCTGTTTCTATAACCTGAAAACTTCTCAACAATTTGTTTTCAAGCTTAACTTGGAGATGAGAAGGAGGTTAACGTTAGTTGTAAAAACAACAAGCATGTATAAACCCTTAAAAGTTGAAGACTTATAATGATTGTAAGATAAATTTAGACTATGCAAGAGAAGTAATTTTCAAACAGAGATGAGTTGGTTGGAAGATCAAGTATTAGTTTGAAAACTGTCTTGAGAAGGTTGATTAAATTAACCTTCTCTTGGTTTTAAAAACAATCTCAAGTGCAAAGCAGTTTAAAAAATATTATGAAAAGCAGTTTAAAGAACACAGAGGAGTTTTAGAGGTTCACCCAATTTAGGTTGCGTCCTCTCCTCACTTCCAAGTGAGTATTTCCACTATTCTCCAAATAGATATTACACTTGCTTTTGCTCAACCACAAAAGACTTACAATCACCACTTTCTTTTGATCACCACAAAAAAGGCAAGTGCATTCTTCCACAACCTCACCAAACTGTATTTTACCTACTAAGAAACTCTCTCCTAGGTTCCTAAAGGTTTCTCTTTTCAGTTCACACCAACACTCATATGGCTTGATACATTGCTTTTGAAGCTCCTCATCAAAGCTTCTGAATGTTTGTTATCTCTCTCAACCATTTCAGTGAGCTTACACATTCATATGAGAATTTATTGTGAGTATTCTTTAGCCTAGGAACCTTCTTGGAGCCATTAGGGCTTTCCTCTTGGGTGAGAACCTTCTTGGGCCCTTCTTATTGAGAAGAGGACAATCTTGTTTCATGTGACCAGGCTTCTTACATTCATAACATGTAATTTTTGATTTGCTTCTTTCTCCTTTAAATGTGTCTCTTCTGAATTGAGGTTTTCCTCTTCTTTTGTTGTTTAGCCATCTGTTGATTCTCTTAGAGATCAAGGCTAATTCTTCTTCTTCTATATCATCATCAGTTCTTGTTGAGAAGAAGTGTTTCCTTCTTGAGAAGATGTGTTTTCTTCATTCTGTGAAGCTTTTAGAGCAACTGCTTTTCTTTTTGGATGTAACTCTTCCATGAGTTCTTGTTCATGGATTTCCAGTGAGCCCAACAGGTGATATATTTCAAGTGATGACAGTTACTTTGCTTCTTCTATGGCAGTCTTCTTTGGTCTCCAAGCTTTTGGAAGACACTTCAAGAGTTTACTAACCTTCTCAGCATTTGGATAGGTTTTTCCCAGAGCACTTAGTCCATTGATGATTGTGGTGAATCTGTTGAACATTTCATCAATGGTTTCTTCTTCTATCATTTTGAACATTTCAAATTCATGGATGAGCATGCCTTTCTTTGCTTCTTTGATTTGATCAGTTCCTTCATGAGCAATTTGCAGTGTATCCCATATTTCTTTTGTTGTTTCCTTCCCTAATATTTTGTCATATTCTACTCTTCCCAAGGCACAAGTTAAGTAATACTTTGCTTTAGCATTTTGTAGTACACAATGCTTCTCATCAACAGTCCAATCAGCCTTTGGTTTAGGAATACGGCTATTCGGTACTGGACCTACCACTGTGGGAACATATGCATCGTTCTCAACAATGTCCCATTTGTCAGTATCTTGAGATTCAAGGAACAACTTCATTTGACTTTTCCAATAATAGTAATGTTTACCATTGAACCCAGGTGGCCTGTTTGATGAAGCACTTTCTGGTAGGAAGGCAACAAAATTTGGTTTGGCCATGACTTCTTCCAAGATCTTTTCCTCTCACACTAGTGAGTGCTTTAAGTTAAGAAGGGTGAGTGAAAACTGTTTTCTTAACTTTGATAGTGAGTAGAGAAGGTTTAGAATAAACTGTCTTCTCAACTATATAACAGAGTTTAGAAGGGTCAGTATGTTCTGTCTTCAACTGTTACTGTCAAGTACTTGGCTTCTTAATCATTTAAGTAGTGTAAGCATATGTGATCATCAGTAATACAGTTATATTCAAAACATCAAGAGACTTCCTAAATTACTATTAGTTAGGGAGAGATGTGAGAAGGGTTGAAAAATGTGTTTTAGTTTAAAACATTTCTTAGCAGAAAAGGGTCATCATGCTGTCTCCTCAGTTTTCATAAAGCTTCTCCAGAAGGAGAGTTTTGTCTCAAAGAGTAAAACAACTTAGAGAAAGCAGTAAATAACATGATGATGTATAGTGGTTCACCCAAAATCCTGGGCTACATCCGCTCCTCACACCCTGTGAGTATTTCTACTATATTCCAAATAGTTTACAACTTTTACACCTCCCTAGGCTAAAAGTACTCTTGGTGGTTTTCTTCACACAGCTCTACCTTTTGTTAACACCCTTAATAGAATCCTTCTGATCTATTAGACTGCTTCTCTCAAAAAAAAGCACTCACTTCTCAAGCCCTATAGCAACAAATGCTACTTGAGAAGGTTTCCAACAAATTTCAATGAAGCCTGTCGAAATTACAGGCTAACAAATTGCCCCTCAAAAATGTCTTTTTCGACTGAACTTGAGGAGGAAGAAGAGAAAGACATTTTTGAATTCACCATCGAAATAACTTTGCACTTGAGTAAAATAGCTGTATACCTGATGTCACCACTGTTAAGTGTTGTTGACGTTACTCCTATATTGGTGTATTACGTGGCCTTCAACGTTTTACTTCTCAGTAAATGCCTTATCTCACCATTTCCTATAAGGCTTCTCCAATTCTTCCACTTCTTTTACCTCATAAGTTGCCATCAATAATCCATATTCAAACCTTGAACTTGAACAGCCTGTAATTTCGGCCTTTGACTATGTTTACTGATTCTCTGTTTTAACTTTGAATGGTTCCACCATCTTCCGTTACATTACTAACGCCGTAATTAAAGTGATGCCTCACTTCTCGGAACGCCAAACTCGTAACCAACTGACGCTCTTTCATACTTCTCCTTATAAATAGAACAGTTTTGTTTCTCATCTTCACCACTCCATGATTTTTCCTCTTTTCCTTTCCCGTTCCAGGATCATTCCCTTTGCTTTGAGTCTTCCGCGTAACCTCATCTCTCATAATTGCAGTGAGGTTGCCTGGAGGTTCAAAGTGATGGTTTTTGATCTCTGTGAATTATGGCTTTGCTCCTTTTTTCTTCATATCACTTGATCTTGAACCTTTCTGAGTTTATGCGGGAGACTCAAAGTGGGAGCAGGAAGATTCATCAGGTGTTTTGCCTTGATGATGACTGTCTTCCTTGGGGAAGCTTAGAGGGTTTCTCCCCATTCTCTTCACATCAATATCTCCTCTCTGAAGGGCTTCCTGAGGTTTACCAAGCAAGGAAACGCCCAGTTGAAAGGCTTACAAGCCTAACGCGCAGACGAAAGAATGACCCCCCGAACGACGGGAAGCGTCAACGTGGTCGAAGAAGACCACCCAAAAGAGAAGTTACTTGGTCGTAAAAGACCAACTGCAATTCAGCGTTTTATTTATGCCTAGTTTATTTACCCTTTCGGCACTATGTAATTCACAAATGCCTCCTTTGGCACATGTAACTTGGCAACATTATAATGAAATTTCTTCCATTTTATTCTTGAGCAATTTTTATTCTGTGCTTTCGACAATGTTTTGGCAACTTAAATGCCATGTTTTTACGCTTTCTTTATATTTATTCCAGCGTTATTTTAACTTCTTGCAATGTTGGCTTATACTTTTTCAAGTATTTGCCATTTATACGCAAAATTCTTTCATCAGCGCCAATCTCTTTGACCTCATATGCGCCGTTTGAATAAACTTGTAAAATTTTAAATGGTCCTTCCCAACTTGGGGACCATTTACCAAAGACTCTATCTTTTTTATCCATAGGCAATAGGACCTTCCACACTAGATCACCTGAATCAAAGGCTTTAAACTTAACCTTTTTGTTATAAGTTTTAGCTACCCTCTCTTTCTGTCGAATAAGCATATCTAAAGGTAATAACCTTTCTTCGTCTAAATCAACCAATTCATCAAGCATCATATTCCAATAATAATCAGAGGGAATCTCCCACTGTCTTTGAACTCTTGTTGATTGTAGACAAATTTCAACAGGCAACACTGCATCGTGTCCAAATGTTAGCCTATAAGGAGTAGTGTTGATAGATTCTTTGGGTGAATTTCGACAAGCCCATAATGCTTGATCAAGGGTATTATGCCAATTTTTTGGTTTCTGCCCAACATGCTTTTTAATCAAATTAATAATAACTTTATTGGCAGCTTCTACTTGTCCATTGGCTTGCGCATAATATGGTGTCGAAGTTAATAACTTAAAACCATTTTCAGAAGCAAATTCTATCATTTTTCTACCAGTGAAAACTGATCCTTGATCTGTAGTAATAGTTTCTGGAATTCCAAACCTATAAATGATATGATTTTGAATAAACCTTATCACTGTTTCTTGATCAACATTGGCTAAAGGTATAGCTTCAACCCATTTGGTGAAGTAATCAATTCCCACAAGGATATATCTATGGCCCTTCGACGAAGTTGGCTTTATCTCTCCAATCACATCTAGAGCCCAACCTCTAAATGGCCAAGGTTTGACTATGGCATGCAATTCATTTGCAGGTACATGTTGTATCCCAGCATGCTTTTGACACTCTTGGCATCCCTTAGCAAATTCTATGCAATCTTTCAGCATAGTTGGCCAATACATTCCTTGTCGAAATAATAACCACTTCATTTTGTGGCCTACTTGGTGTGAACCACATGCTCCACTATGTGTATCAGAAACAGCTAAATATGCCTCATTTTCACTAAGACATTTTAATAGTACTCCTTCAGGAGTCTTTTTAAACAATTCGTTTCCAATTATCACATAGCTCAAAGCTCTGTATTTTACCTTTTTATTGGTATTTCTTGTGGGATTTTGCAAATATTCCACAATAGGCCTTCGCCAATCATTATTGGTCATATTGTCAAGAGCAAAAATTTCTGCTAAGTCAAAGTCACCAAAAAATTGACGTTTTTCGACAACGACTAGTTCCTCGTTTGCGTTTGTTGCCCCCCCAGTTTTTGGTGTTGACAATAGTGACGAAGAATAGTCATTAGAAATGATTTTATCCTTTATTTCAATTAACTCTTCCAGGCTTTGTTTTGAAACTTTATAGCCTGAAGCAATTTGTGCCAATTCATTTGCCACTTGATTATCAATTCGTGGTAAATGTTCTAAGTGAACAGACTCAAATCTTTTTAACAAAGCATTGGCAACAACAAAGTATCTGATAAGGTGCTCTTTAATGCATTTGTACTCCCTTGTCAATTGTTTGACAACCAACTCAGAGTCACCTTTTATTTCGACATGACTTGCCCCCAGCTCAAGTAAAATTTCAAGGCCTACTATTAAAGCCTCATACTCAGCTTCATTATTGGAACAAACATCTCGAATTTTAAACTTATACTTCGTTGGAATGTTAGTAGGAGATATTATTAAAATACCAATCCCAACTCCATGTTTATGGCTTGAACCATCAAAGTACAACCTCCAAGGATATACGTCTACAAAACTTAATGTTTCTTCGACAACAGAATGGTCTACTATAAAATCAGCAACCACTTGTCCTTTAATTGATTTTAGAGGTTGATAAGTTAAGTTGTATTCTGACAAAGCCAAAGCCCATTTACCAATTCGGCTATGCATTATTGGTTTCGACAGCATATGCTTAATAACATCAAAATGCGAATAAACAGAAACATCAGCTGGTTTTATATATTGCTTTAACTTTGTACACGAGAAATACTAACAAAGGCACAACTTTTCTATAGGAGTGTACCTCATTTCGGCATCATTTAAGACCCTACTGAGGTAATAAATGGCTCTTTCGACACCACTATCATCCTCTTGTGCTAACATGCTACCTATTGTTCTATCAGAAGCTGCTATATACAATTTGAGCACTTTGTGTTTAATAACAGGCAACAAAATTGGTGGTTTCATCAAATAAGACTTGATTTCATCGAAGGCTGCTTGATGCATTGGTTCCCATTTGAACTCTTCTTCCTTCTTCAGTCTTAACAATGGCGAAAAAACTTGTGTTTTGCCACTTAGATTTGATATAAATCTTCGAAGGAAATTGATTTTTCCCAGCAACGACTGAAGCTCCTTTTTGGTCGAAGGGGCCTTCGTTTCCATAATTGCCTTAGTCTTATTTTGATTGATTTCAATGCCTTTTTTGTGCACTATAAAACACAAGAAATCACCTGCACGTACACAAAAGGCACATTTTAATGGATTTATTTTCAATCCATATTTCCTCATTCTTTCAAAAGACCGGCGAAGATGGTCTAAATGACCACTTTCTGAGGAAGATTTAACCACCACATCATCTATGTATACTTGCATAAAATCATCAATAAAATCATGAAACATAGAATTCATGGCCCTCTGATATGTAGCACCAGCATTCTTTAATCCAAAGGGCATTACTACCCATTCATAAACACCCAATGCCCCCGGACATCTAAAAGCAGTTTTCGACACATCCTCTTCAGCAATGAAGATTTGATTATACCCAGAATAACCATCGAGCATACTAAGATAATCAAATCCTGCTGCTGAATCTATTAGCATTTCTGCCACAGGCATTGCGTATTCATCCTTGGGAGTTGCATTATTTAAATCCCTAAAGTCTATGCAAACTCTAAGAGTCCCATTTTTCTTTATTACAGGAACTATATTGGCTAACCATTCGACATACCTGGCAGTTCTGATGAATTTGTTTCTGAATAGCCTTTCGATTTCCTCTTTGATCTTAGCCAACACTTGAGGAGCAAATCTTCTTGGCACTTGCTTCACTAGTTTCTTCCCTGGTCGAATTGGTAATTGCATTTCCACTACTTCTCGACTTAACCCAGGCATTTCGTCGTAATCCCAAGCAAAGCAGTCTTTGAACTCCCTTAGCAATGTGATGACTTGGATTTTTAGAGAAGCATCAATATTTGCACTAATATAAGTTGACCGTTTTATTGAGCCATTTCCCAAATCAACTTCTTCTAACGGGTCTTGAGCTTGCATATGCTTTGCCGAATCTCTAGGATCCTTTTCAAAACCTAATGGATCATCATCATAAATGCAGTCAAGTCTTTCATCTATGACTATGCCATTTCCTTCATGTAACTCACTGGCTTCGACAGCCATTGTTTGTTGAATAATTTCGGCCTCTATAGCCGCGTTAAACTTGTTTTCGGCCATATAAGCCGTAATTTTGTCCCATGCATTGGGCACTGACATAAGAACATTTTCAAGAACCAGTGTTCCACCCCGTTGGTCGAAGAACACCATCAGGATAAACACTATCATCTCCCATTATTTCTCTTTCCCAAACAAAACCATAATTTGGATCAAGATGAACTGAGGCAAGAACATTATCCGCAGGAACATATGCCTCATTAGAAGATGAACATGGCGCGATCTTCGCCATTTGTTTCTCAAAATTTTCCTTGGTAATTTGGTTCACATTTGACCATCAGTTACTAAAAGATCAAAAATTTCATCACATTTAGTAACATCAAAAGTATAAGTCTTAGGCATAAATCTATCATTCTTAGGCTCTACAGGGTTATTCCCATTCGCAGGCCTTAATAATTTACAGGTATAAGGAGGACCAGGCTTAAGTTCAGCCACGTCTATCTCCTCTTCTTCGACATTACTATATGTAACGTCGAATTCTTCTTCGACATATGCCACTTTTTCTTTTTTATGATACCTATTCGACCTAGATTTTTCCTCTCTAAGCCTTTCAACTTGTCGAACTCTATCAGCCAAATGCGCCATATCTCGCAAATGAGATGTGTCTAATTTCTTTCTAATTGAGTAATCAAGGCCACCAGCAGCCATTTCGACAAGCTCATGTTCAGGGACTTATGTGAAGCAACGAGATTTCAACAGCCTAAATCTGTTTAAGTAATCATCAATAGTTTCAGGCATTTTGTGCCGAACACTAGCCAATTCTTTAAGACTAATTTTTGACTGGCCCATGTAAAACTGTGCATGGAATGCCTTTTCTAATTGCCCCCATGTGAACATAGAACCAGGGGGTAAGGTCGTGAACCAAGTGAAAGCATTTTTAGGTAGAGAATTTGGAAAGTATTTCATCTTCAAATTCTCATTTTGTGCTAAGTCCCCAGCCTCAGTCAAGAAATGAGCAATGTGTTCGACTGTGGACTCATTTGTATCACCACCAAACTTAGTAAACTTGGGAACTTTCCATCCCCTTGGTAACTCAGTTTGTAATACGTATTCACATAATGGTGATACGAAGTTAGGCCTTTGTAAACCTATGTTAAGGCCATTTTGCGCCAATATAGTTTCGACTAAAGTAGCTATATTGTTTTCTGCGCCAACATTGTGTTGTTGCACTTGTCGAACAACTTCATCAGCGTTCTGGTGTCTATTTACCAAAACCACTCCAGGGACGTGGTTTACTGCCCCTTGTAGTTCGCCTACAATTGTGGACGTTTCGACTGCAACTGCTTCTTGGGGGTTAACTGGCGACGCATTACCCGCAATAATAGGAACTTGCCTATTATTAACCGCTGGAGCTCCAAAGAAATCTGCAATCCTACTCATCTGATTTGCCAACATTTGGTAACTGTTATTGGTATTTTGAATAAATGGATTGAAAACTGTACCAATTTGTTGGGTAAGCATATTAACCATATCGTGATTACTCTCGTCTACTTGCTGTCTTAAGGCCAACAAAGACGTATTGGTTAATGCTGGGGGATTCCGACCAAATACACTCTCAGAAGAGACATGTGTAGGGGAAAAGGTCGAAATATGTGGCATTCCAGTAGGCATGCCATACATTCCCAGAGGAAGATGCACGTTATTCAAACGTGGGTTTAAACCGTTTCCCGTTGCCATGTAAGGGCTATGAAGCCCTGCACTTAACGGCAAAGACATAGGCAAAGATGTCATTTCTGACTGCGTTGAACCAACATTAGTCATTGATAATGAAGGAACGGTTGTTGACGATGATGGTCCTGCGCTAATGCTCGCAGAATCCATTGTTGTTCCTTGCCCTTGTGAAACCACAGGGTTGGAACTAGACGCATTATTCGTACTAGAACGAACCATTTTACCACTTCTTAAGTGCATACAACAGCGAATACAAATAAGAGAGTACGAAAATGAACAAAATCAAAGGCAAAGTCCCACTGGGCGTGCCAATTTGTTTGCTGGTGTTTTTAGCAAACAATCACTAGTTTTATTAGAAGGTTTGTGAGATCAAACTAGAAAAATCTCAAAGCAATTGCCTCTGAATTGCGAGTGGTTTGTGTTTCAGAAAATGTAGAAAAGGGGACGATTTGCAATGATTAACAGAATTGAAAAGAAAAGAAGCAGTAAATGGTGCATGAATTGTAAAGAAAAGACAAATAAATTGCATTGAATCGTAAAAGTGGTACACGATCACGTACAGCGATTCTTCCACTCGTTTTTCGCTCTGGCTTGGAAGTTAGAGTTTCAGGAATCGGGTTGTGTATTGTGATTTGCGACCCCTGTTTCTTCTTAGAAACTACTATTTATACAAAGGAAAAGAGGGGGAAAAACTGAACTAAGTAACTGCCTAGAAATTTGAAAATTAATAACTGCTACTCCTACTTTCGACCATAACCGCTCTATCACGCTTCGACCAACTGCTAGTCTTCAGCGCATAACTGCTCTGTTTTCTGTCTGTCGAAAGCTTGTGTCCATTTTCCTCTCTCTTGCTTTTGCTTCCCCGGAAGCTTGTCGAGTTTACCTTGCGCATGACCATTTTCTCTGTCGAAATAATTTGGTCTTTGTCGAAATATAAGTCAGGCCTTGTTGACCATTTTCAATGAAGCCTGTCGAAATTACAGGCTAACAATAAGAAAGAAGCTAGATACATTGCACTTAAGAGATATGGCACAATTAGCGGATAGAGTTCGATAAGTAGAAAGACTTAAAGCTGAAAAAGCCAAATCAGGCAGGTTCCAAAATAAAAAAGAAAAGGTTACAAATGTCGAAACTAATGACAGTGACCAAGAATTCGACATATCTTATGAAGATGTCGAAGAGGAGGTTAATATAGAAGAATTAAAATAGAGACCTCCTTATACTTGTAAATTGTTGAAACCTTCAAATGGAAAAAATCGTGTTGAGCCTAAAAATGATAAGTTTGTTGCAAAAACTTATACTTATGATGTTTCTAAGTGTGATGACATATTTGATCTGTTAGTTTCTGATGGTCAAATTTTGGTGCCTAAAGGCCTGAAAGTACCACCATTGGAACAACGACAGAAAAGAGATTTTTGTAAATTTCACAATTTCTTAGGCCATAACACTTCTCGTTGTGTTATTTTCAGGGATTTAGTTCAAAAAGCCCTCAATGAGGGAAGACTGAAATTTGGTGACATATCAAAGCCACCAATGAAAATTGATGCTGATCCTCTACCCGCAACTGATGCATTGTTTGTCAAAGTTGACATCAATGTGGTTGAAGTCACAAGAGTTGTTGCTGATGATGCTAAAGTGGAGAAAGCTATTAACAAAGTGGATGTCGAAATGGTCACTGAAAACCAATATGCTGAAAAAATGAAAATAGTTTACCCAAAGGTAGAGGAAGAATTGATTGATTTCCTTAACCGCTACAAAATTAACAATACTGAAGTGATGCTTTGTTCAAGATGTAGTTCTGTTTTCGACAAAGAGGCTACTAAAAATCTTGAAGGTTTTAAGCTACAGCAATAGAGGTATTCAGTATAAGGTCATTTCGACAAAGAATCCTCAAAAAGAACTGATCAAAACCTATGTACCTCCAGCACAGTCTCCTGTCCAGAAGTGGGTACATTCTGGTGGAAAGAGCACTGGCTATTACCCAGTATACTATGCTAGAAAGGATGCTGGAAATCAGCAGAAATCAGCAAAAATGGTCAAAGGTAGTACTAGTGCTACTGGCCAAAACAAGGCATTTGAATCTAACAAATATGCCTATAGTAATAACTACAAAGGGAAAAATCCCATGACAAGAACACAATGGCGCAGGTATCAACGCCAGAAGAAAGTTGCTGTTGCTGAAGGCAAAGTAAACAACTCTAGAAACGACAAAGGTAAGCAAGTACCTGTAAAGCCTTTTGAAATGGCTAGAAAGTCAGCTACTGAAAGGATATTTCCTCCACTCTCAGTAATCAAAGAAGGTCTTAACTTGGATGAAGATGGATTCAGATTTTGTTGATTCTGGGTGAGAATACGATGTCTTATGTGGCGTAGTCTCAATTCTGCCAATTGAGTATGATGTAGTTTCTGAAGTGAATGACGTCGAAGAAGATTTCGACGAAGAGACTACTTATAAGCCAATCTGTTACTATGTACTGAAGAATGGTTGCCTGGAGGAACATGCTGTATTTGAGAGACCAGATTGTGGAATGATGAATCATCTCAAACCCTTGCACATTCAAGCAAAGGTGAATAACATTGGTGTCAACAAGATCCTGGTCGATGGTGGTGCTGCTGTAAACTTGATGCCAGAACATATGTTGAAGAGAATTGGAAAGTGTGAAACAGATTTGAAAACACACAATGTAATACTTACGAATTGTGAAGGCAAAAGTGGCCATTCACTTGGGGCCATTGAAGTCGAATTTGCTGTAGGAAGTATTAAGAGAACATTGTTTTTGGTAGTTCCATCAAAAGCAAACTACAATTTGCTGCTAGGAAGGGAATGGATACATGGTGTGGGGGCAATACCTTCGACCGTTCACCAAAGGCTCATTATTTGGCGAGAAGATGGTTTGGTCGAAAACATTGAAGGTGATCAGAGTTACTTCAAAGCTGAGGTAAATGCTATAACTAAGAAAACTTTCGACAAACAATTGGCGAACATTGCGCCATGTACATCTTCTGAAGTTGGTTATGAACACCAAGATAATGTTAGATCTTCAGTTACACTTCATCCCAATTATGGATTCATTTGGGAAAGAGAGGTTATAGATGAAGACAATCACCCACAAGGCTTTGTCAAGCCTACAGGGTGGGATGGACCATAAATGGATAAGCCCAGCACATGGGATAGAATTACGGCCTATGTGGTCGAAAACAAACAAAAAGCGGTTTTAGAAGCCGACTTACAACAACAAATGGTTGCTGAAGCCATTGAAAATGAAAATCAAGACTTTGTCGAAAATCAGAGGCTTGATTGCATCTACGATGATGAGCCCTTGGGTTTTGAAAAGGATCCATTGGGTTCGACCAAAAGGATTCAGGCACAAGATCCCTTAGAAGAGATTGATTTGGGGGATGGCTCCATAAAAAGGCCAACATATATTAGTGCAAAGATTGATCAAGCATTGAAGGTGCAGATTGTCGAATTGTTGAAGGAGTACAAGGATTGCTTTACTTGGGACTACAGTGAAATGCTAGGATTAAGTCGAGAAGTGGTTGAGATAAAATTACCAATTCGACCCGGAAAGAAGCCAGTGAAGCAGACTCCAAGAAGATTTGCACCAGAGATCCTGTTGAACATCAAAGCAGAAATAGAAAGATTACTAAAGAGCAAGTTCATCAGAACTGCCAGGTACGTCGAATGGCTTGCTAATATAGTTCCTGTAATTAAGAAAAATGGTACACTTAGAGTTTGTATAGATTTTAGAGACTTGAATAATGCTACACCTAAGGATGAACATGCCATGCCAGTGGCAGAAATGTTAGTTGATTCAGCAGCAGGTTATGAATATTTAAGCATGCTTGATGGTTATTCTGGTTATAACCAAATATATATTGCTGAAAAAGATACATCAAAAATAGCATTTCGTTGCCCTGGGGCTTTAGGCGTTTATGAATGGGTAGTAATGCCATTTGGATTAAAAAATGCGGGAGCTACATACCAAAGAGCAATGAATTCTATGTTTCATGATTTTATTGAAAAATTTATGCAAGTGTACATAGATGATATTGTTATTAAGTCTTCGTCAGAAAATGGTCATTTAGACCATCTTCGACAATCATTCGAAAGAATGAGAAAATTTGGATTAAAAATGAATCCAGTCAAATGTGCTTTTTGTGTGCGTGCAGGTGATTTTTTGGGTTTCGTTGTACACAAAAAAGGCATTGAAATTAATCAAAACAAGACGAAAGCGACCTTGGAAACGAAAGCTCCTTCGACAAAGAAAGAGTTACAGTCATTATTAGGAAAGATTAATTTCCTTAGAAGATTTATTTCAAATCTTAGTGGCAAGACTCAAGTATTTTCGTCATTGCTTCGACTGAAAAAGGAAGATGTGTTCAGATGGGATACAGAACACCAGAAAGCCGTTGACAAGATTAAAGCATACCTGATGAAGCCTCCTATTTTGTTACCTCCAATTAGGAATAAAGTAATGAAATTGTACGTAGCAGCATCAGAATTATCTATAGGTAGCATGCTAGCACAAGAAGATGAAAATGGGGTCGAAAGAGCCATATATTACCTCAGTAGGGTTTTAAATGATGCAGAAACTAGGTTCCATCCTATAGAAAAATTGTGTTTATGCTTGTATTTCTCTTGAACAAAATTGAAGCAATATATAAAGCCTGTTGATGTGTAAGTTTATTCGCATTATGATATCATTAAACATATGCTGTCGAAACCAATTTTACATAGTAGAATAGGTAAATGGGCGTTAGCTCTTTCTGAATTTTCCTTAACTTATCAGCCTTTAAAGGCTATAAAAGGCCAAATAGTGGCTGACTTCATAGTTGACCATTCAGTGGTCGAAAATACAATAAACTTGGTGGAAACTCAACCTTCGAAGTTATACTTCGATGGGTCAAGCCACAAAAATGGTGTTGGAATTTGAGTGTTAATTATTTCACCAACAAAAATACCAACAAAGTATAAGTTTAAAATTGAAGGAACATGCTCCAACAATGAGGCAGAATATGAAGCCTTGATAGCAGGACTTGAGATCTTGTTAGATTTGGGGGCAAAACATGTCGAAATAAAAGGCGATTCAGAACTAGTTGTGAAGCAATTAACAAAAGAGTATAAGTGCATTAAAGAAAACCTAATAATGTATTTTGTTACTGCCAATACATTGTTAAAACGTTTCGATAGCGTTCAAATCAAGCATGTGCCTCGTCTTGACAATCAAGAGGCAAATGATTTACCACAAATTGCTTCAGGATACAGAGTTTCTAAAGAAAAATTAGAAGAATTAATAGAAGTAAAAAATAAACTAATTTCGACAAACTATCCTTCAAGTGAATTGTCAAGCCAAAAACTTGGGGGGGCCGAGGATGTATCGTTAGCTCCAATTATTGAAAATTTTCAAATTTTTGCAGTTTTTGCCATTGACAATATGTCGAATGATGATTGGCGAAAACCAATTGTCGAATACTTGGAAAATCCAACAGGAATAACTAATAGAAAAACCAAGTATAGAGCCTTGAGCTATGTGATTATTGGAAATGAATTGTTCAAAAAGACTCCTGAAGGAGTTTTACTTAAATGCCTTAGTGAGACTGAAGCATATTTAGCAATTTCCAATACTCATAGTGGAACTTGTGGGTCTCATCAAGCAGGCCACAAAATAAAATGGCTTTTATTTCGACAAGGAGTGTACTGGCCAACTATGTTAAAAGACTGCATAGAGTTCACTAAAGGTTGCCAAGAGTGTCAAAGGCATGCAGGAGTTCAACACGTGCCTGCAAGTGAACTTCATTCAATAGTGAAACCTTGGCCATTTAGAGGTTGGGCTTTAGATTTAATTGGTGAGATTAAACCAACTTCGTCGAAAAGACATCGTTACATATTAGTTGGGATAGATTATTTTACTAAGTGGGTAGAAGCTATTCCTTTAATTAATGTTAATCAAGAGGCAGTAATCAACTTTATTCAAAACCATATTTTATATAGGTTTGGAATTCCAGAAACCATTACTACAGACCAAGGTACAGTTTTTATTGGTCAAAAAATGGTGGATTTTGCCTCTGAAATTGGGTTTAAGTTATTGACTTCGACACCATATTATGCTCAAGCCAACGGTCAAGTTGAAGCAGCTAATAAAATCAATATTAATTTGATTAAAAAGCATATTGGGCAGAAGCCTAGAAATTGGCATAAAACGCTTGATCAAGTTTTGTGGGCTTGTCGAAATTCTCCTAGAGAGTCAATTAATACTACTCCTTTTAGACTAACATTTGGACATGATGCAGTCTTACCAGTCGAAATTTGTTTACAGTCAGCCAGAATTCAAAGGCAATTTGAAATTCCATCAGATTATTATTGGAATATGATGTTGGATGAGTTGGTTGATTTAGACGAAGAAAGATTAAATGTATTAAATGTCCTGATAAGGCAAAAAGAAAGGGTAGCTAAGGCTTATAATAAAAAAGTTAAATTGAAAACTTTTGCCTTAGGAGACTTAGTTTGGAAAGTTATACTGCCTATGGACAAAAACGATAGAGTCTTCGGCAAATGGTCACCGAATTGGGAAGGACCATTTCGAGTTTTGCAAGTGTATACTAACGGTGCCTATGAAGTCGAAGAATTAGGCGCTGATGGTCGAGTTTTGCAAATAAATGGCAAGTATTTAAAAAAGTATAAGCCAATACTGCAAGAAGTCAAAATAACGCAGGACTAAAATTATAAAGAAGATTTAAACATGGCATTTAGAAGTTAATAATTGCCAGAACATTGTCGAACTTAAAAAATTGGAAATCAAGAAAATTACAATTTAAAGTTGAAGGTCGGTTTTGAGCCTTTCTAAAACAGATTTTGAACGCTCTAGTCTTATAGCAGTAAGGGCTTCGTCTTCGACCAAACTTTGAACCTTTGCTTCATGTTGGCTATGTCTTTCCAAATGCTCAATTGCCAAAGCTGCTTCTGCATTAATCACTGGTTCCAAAGATTCAGGAGTTGTCTTACGAAGTGAAGCTTTCTTCTTTTCTTCTGCTTTGAGCTTCAATTGTAAGTTCTTGATTTGTTCTTGATATCCAGAAATAGCTCTGTCACAATCAGCCATTTCTTGAGCATTATTTGCTGCTTGGGTCTCCAATGAAGAAATTTTGGCTTGTGAAGCTTCGACAACAGCCCACTCTTCTTGTTACAGTGTAGCTTCGCGCTCTTTGTTTGCAGGAGTATCCTTTTTCTTTTGAAAGTCCCTGGTGATTTGTTCTAAAAGAGGCTCGAATTCGACAATGAAGCCGACAAGGGATTTGCTTGATGTCGAATTGTTGAGTTTTCGCAGCAGTGTTTTGATCTCAAAAGCTGTTATTTGATTTTTCCCGATGGCTTGAAATAAGTCAGCGTCAAGAACTCTAGCTCGGAATTCCATGAGGAGATTTTCCTTTGAACTATCAGACATTTCGCCAATAGAAGTGGTCGAAGAATTTTGCTTAGTCGAAGATGCCCTACTACTTAACATGAGCTTCAAAGCCTCAAGAGGATTTTTACTTTTCAGTTCTGTCAAGGCCTCTTGGCTTAAAGTGTTGCTTGTTGAAGGTGCTGCTTTAGAGGTGTTTTGGTCCTTTGGTGATTCATCGACGTGCTCTGAATGATCTTCAGATTCTTCCTCTTCAGAGTCAACAACATCATCATTAATTTGTTCTTCCTCGTTGTCTTCGTCTTGATTTTCTTCTCCTTCTTCGTTGTCACTAAGATTAGGGGTTGGAACCAGATTATCCTTCTCAAACTCGACACCAGCAGTGTGATCAGCTTCATTCATCTCGTCATCTTTCTGTTCTTGATCCTGGTCAGGAATCTCTTTTTCAAGTGCATCTTTGTCTAATGAAGGCTCATGGTTTGTCGAATCATTCATTTGTTGGTGAAGAGCCTCTTCTATGATGTTAATGGGACAGGTCTGATTTGGTTGTTCCTCGACCATGTCTTCAGTTATTGGTTCGACAGAAGGGGAGAGAGTTGAAGTTGGTGTTGGTTGTTTTTGTTGAAGCTCAATGTTGCCAGCTTCCTTTCCCTATTATAACAGAATGATGAATTTAATATCATATTGAATCAAGATGATTAGAAAAAATAAAGAGTTTGTTAATTACCTTCGAAGTTGTCTCTCCAACACGAGAACCTGCACTTTCAGGTTTATTAGGAGCTTTTGCTTTCTTCTTAGCAGGTTTTTCTAGGTTCATGTGAGCTTTTTCTTTTGATGCTTCTTTGTCTTCTCCATGTTGTTCGACTAGAGCTGTTGGAATTGGAGTTTTGAGAGTTTCTTGAGAATGTTTTCTTTTCTTCTCTCTCTCAACCTGAGTTGTAGGAATTTCAGTTTGTTTGGGACTGTTTATTGGGCTGTCAGACTAAGAATTCGACATTCATGTTAGTATGAGCAAGGAAAAGAAAGGTAAATGATTAAAAAGTAAAGAGGTAAGAGATTCGACCTCTGAATTGTCGCTCACAATTGGCATGTCCTTTTTCTTCAGTTTCTTAGAGGGAACATCAGAAGTAGAGCTGCTTGTCCTCTTTCGACTCTGTAAAACAAAGTTTAGTTAGGTGTCAAATTTAAGGTTCGAACAAAATATAGCAAAGATTTCACAAAGACACTTACTTCTTGTTTCTTAGTTTGTTGAAATTTGCTTTGCTTTGGAGCAGTGCTAATTTCTTTCTTTGTCCCTTTCTTTGGAGACTTGGTTGAACCAGTAGTTGTTGGAATGGGAATAGCTACAAACATTTGACAAATTATGTAAATATATTTGCACATGAAAGAGAAATATAAATTTTTCTAAGAGTCTTATGCATCACCTGTTGCGATGGGAGATGTGATTCGAACATGTTGATTGTCCAAATGGAGATCACCTCTAAACGTGTGTATGTCATGCTTAGTTGGAATCACTTTCTGGGCTGTTTTAGTTATAAAATAATTTTGTAACGCCATAGTCGAACCACACACAAACCATTCAGGAATTGGTGGTCGAAATGCCAAAGCCATTTTACTGGTTGGCAAAGGTGGAAACTTAATTTTATATTTTAAACCATAATCATATTTTTTTGTTATATAAGGTGGAATATGCATTGTCGAAATCTTTTTGAGAATTTTTTGCTTTAAAACATCAGCAGCCCTAGAAACTGTTCGACTAAGACATTTTGGATCATATACGGTTTCGAAGTAATTTTGAAAAGCTTGAATTTCTCGAATATGCGTACCTTGACTTTTGTCCTTCTTGTTCTGCAAAGGAGGAAAAGCAGAGATTAGGTTGGATAACAGGGTGGACTCCTCGACAACAGCAAGCTTAGTAGTGTAATAATTGGTCCATCACTTAAGAAATTCCTTGGTATAAGCAAATGATGGCTCATATTCTAAGGGGTAAAAGTGGGAGTGTTTTGGGCAGCAGTGTCGAGACGTTGCCACAACTCTTTTTCATTGTCTGGAAATTTCAAAGCCTTTTTTGATTTGAAAAAGGAAGCAGGTCGAAGTTGGCATAATCCGAATTGCCTAGCCACCAAATTTGGTTGGTATCCAGCCATACCAAATTGAGCTTTTCCCTTGCTGGGTGAAATTCTGATTGATAGGAGGTTTGGGGTTAAATAAGCTTGCGAGATTTCATTGACTTCTTCTTCATGTTCGACAGATGTTGCAGGAAATTCTTTGGTGAACCAACTTGGTTCACAAGTTCTTGTAATGAATGGTCCCACCGAAGGCGTGAAAGTATCACAGTTTTGGAGCATGGTGAAAGCATCAGAAAATAGATCTTCTAGAGACTGACCTATTTCCCTGGGTTTTAAAATGGCAAGTCTTAAACCTTCGATACTTCTTTGTTCGACCATCTTAACATGGTCATTTGGACAGAACAGTTGTAATCTTGACTCGAAAGTGGCAAGGAGCCACAATTGAAATGGCCAAATAGGGCCTGAAATCAGAAGTTTACCTTGAGGTTCAAGTTGTTTCAAGTCGAGTGCCCCATTTCCTAAAGCCTCATAAAGAGAGGCTAGAACGAGTTTGCTGAGCCAGAGGTTTCGACCTTCGTGAATTTGAATGCCCAAATTCACATACATTTTGACCACCTGAAGTGACGAAGAGCAGAAAATGTAGTGAGACAGTCATAGGGTGAGGAAAGCTATGTGTTCCGTGTTAGAGACCTCTTCAGTGTCAGTGATGTGTTGGCTTTCAATGTACCCGGAAAATGTGGCACGTTTGAAATTGAAGTCATAAGTGTTGGTGGTGTTGTTAGGGTTGAAGGTTTCTCCCATGGGTCGAAGCCCAGTGATGGCAGCCACATCCAGCAAGGTAGGAGTGAGCATACCACACTTCAGATGAAGGCTATTAGTTGTGAGTTCCCAGAAATGGAGTGCTGAAATGAGCATAGGACTTTGGTATTTAGGGCCATACCTCGACAATTGGATTAGGTCGAAGATCCCTTGGGTTTTCCAAAGTCCACCTTTTTTCGACTCAACTTTGTTGAGCCATTCGACATAAGCATCATTCCCTACATGAGGCGCAGACTTGAAAACCCTGGCAGGGGAATTCATAAACCCCATTTCATAAGGCCTTTGTTGGAAGATTCTAGGGCTATAACGGTGATAACTAGGAAAAATTTCTTGGATTTTTGGTGTGTCTTCAAGGGATTCAGGAAGAGGCCCAAGGAAAGCAAACTTATGAGGTTCGGGAGAAGGAATGAGTAAGTTCTCAAAAACGTCATTTTTTTCCTTCATTTAAATTTTGGTCGAAAAAGACATTTTGGGGGGCAATTTGTTAGCCTGCATTTTCGACAAGTTAAATTAAATGCAGTCAACGAGGTTTGATTTGCTAGTTTCAGAGGAAAGTGTTAATTTCGACACTGAAGAATTGTGTCAGAAAGTAAGTTCGACGAGGCTCTGAACTTAACGAATATAAAGGATTGAAGAAGAGTTTGTTCGATAAGAAGGAAGCTAGAGTTTAGTGAAAGATCAGGAATTAAGTGCTCATTGTCGAAATAGCCCAGCAGTTACCTTGGTCGAAAAGGCGCAGCAGTTACTGTTTTTAAATTCTCTGCAGTTAGTTGGTTATGTTTTTTCCCTCCTTGTATAAATAGTAGTTTTTCATAGGAAAAACGGGTCACAAACTCATTACAGATTCTCACCCTCTAACTTCCAACATCACAGAGAAAACGAGTCAGAGAAATTTCAGGTCTTTTTAATAGTTTTTAGATTTGGTATAAATTAATATATCTCTTTTGATATTAGTGAGAGTATATTTTTGAAATTTCAAGTCTTTTTCTCTTATTTTGTCACTTTTTACTTATCATTGTTTACTTCGAAATTAATTTTATCTTATCATTTTTTACTTGGAAATTACTTTTATCATTTTACAAACTTTCATTTTATGTTTCTGTTTTCCAGTAAATTTTGTTACGATTTTCTGTCAAACAAATGAATTCGAAGGAGATAAAATAAGATGACTCGAATAAGATCCGAATCAAGTTTACTAGTTGACAAGTGTACAATAACAACCCCAATTTGCATGCCTTAGAAAAGGTTAAACAGTTAAATATAGAATTCAATCATGCAATCAACCAAATCAGGGATTCCAGATTAATCACTCAATTCGATTTGAAGCACTAAACACTCGAACAAAACACGGGAATCACACCCAAAGAGGGTAGAACATCATGAATCGTTCAAGTACTTAAGCATTTCAAGGAAATCAACCTTGAGAAGGAGAGGACATCACAAATTCCTTAAGTAACATAATTAAAGAAGTAAAACACTGTGAGAAAATAAAAAAAGGACAAGAGTGAGGCACTCGATTTTCAAAAGAAAAAGTACATTGAATTGTAAAGAGTTTTGAAAATACAAATAGTTGGCTCAAACATACATTGTTAACAATAGTAGCAAGAGATCCTGTGTAATTGGATGTTTGAGGAGTGATGGGTTACTAAATGTTACGAAATTGCCCCTAATACTATGTACGTACTACTATTTATAGAATTACAAACAACAAACTAACTTATTGCATAGTGGACACATGTGCCCTTTGAAAGCAAATGAAAAGTAAAACTAATAAATGACCGATGATGATCAATCCCTGCATTTTAATTTCTTCTGGAACAAACCACTCAACTACTACTTCAAACCTTTGCGCGTATGTGTTTCAACCTTCAGAAATTAATTCTGAGGTCTCTTTGAAATTATACGTGAATTATCAAATTACCTCGCCTTATGAGTATTCCTTGTTCTGAGATAGGGTAAACATTTTAACAAGTTTTACTAGCAACCCAGTTGGAACGTTACCACTCGTAGTAAAAAAAGTAATTGTTGCTAGTCATTTCAATGACACACACATGCTCCATAACTGTAGCACCGCTTCCAAGAAGTGTGTTAACTACTCTTCCACGTTATAACCATTAATTGCTAATCCTTCACTAACCAGTTTTAGCAGTTCCCATGGAACCCCGTGTTCTCGGCACTACCCTCGAGAATCGCGTTAACTAACTTTGGATGTCTTCAATTCGCCAATGATGGTTCAGCACCTTAATCGTATAAGTAGCCGACCCTTTGGGTGACTTAGGCACTTGCCTAAATAGTTTCTCCTTGATATATTCTTGGGGATTGATTCTAAAAAATTTCTCATAGAATTGATGGCACATAACAGATCTGACAAAGATGTCTCAAAAGGCGATTTGCCAGGGCATTCTATCAAATATCTACCTTAATCGTATAAGTAGCCGACCCATACCAACAAGCTGCTCAAATATCTACCTTCAGAGACATTCTGTCAATAGCCATCGCGATACCCACTACTGATTTGCCAGCTCAAACCTCACTGGCAGTTCCTTTTTTTGATAATATGAGGAAGATCCTTGAACAACATGGGAGTGACATTCTTGAGGCTCTCACTGAGACACCAGGACTTAAGCAACAACTTCGTGATCTAATTAGAGAAATGTTTGATAGTCAAGAAGGCCTTCCCCTGCAGAAGCGATCAGAATTTCGAAAGCTCGCTACACTTCTCCTCCCACTAGTTAAATGCACAGTAACTTAGAAAGTCAAAGTGCTGAAGCTGAAGTCTTAGAATTTGAGAACTTTTGATTGGACACTGAAACTCTCAAAGTTCTTTAGAAAATGGCTAGTACCGATGAAATTCCCTGAAATAGTCAAAACCAAAAGGCCGAATTTCAAATTCAGGTGGCAGCCTTCGAGAACTCGATTACTAACCTCCCAAACAAATATGAATACCTTAATGCACAAAAGGACGAGGTCGTTGCGCGAATAAATCATATTCGGGACATGATGTCATTAGTTCTGGCAGTAAAATACCAAGTTTGTCAATGGTTTGAAGATATGAGGCTCTGTAAAGATGATTATTCTGCTTGGAGAATTAGGTTGGAAGCAAAGACAGCATTGCAAGAAAAGCACTTGGAGAAGATCCAGGAAGATCTGCTCAAATTTCTTTCAATATCTTCTGTAACTTGTCGATATAGAATCTGAGTGTAGCACTTCATGTTATTCGCCATTTTATTCTCAAGTAAATGCCTCTTTTGGTTTATTCGATTTACGCATTTTGTGTCGGTCTTTCTAAGTTTTCAAAATATTTCTAATTTCTGAACCGTGGATAACTAACGTACCTTTCGAATATACTTAATAAAAATATTCGTTGTTCAGTTTAAATTCCATCAATGGCGCGTGCGAATCTCATCATTCTGACATGTTAACTGAAGTCTCCGTGCATCTTCTACGCCACTAATTCACGTCTTTCTAGTCACGTTGATGTGACTCAACCGTCGTTTTGGTCTAGCCCTTCTCTATATAAGGAATGAGAAACTTAAGCGTTTTCCTTTTATCTGCATCCCAGTCATCCTGATATTCTAGACAAATTTCTTTAGGACTTCCTCTTTCCAACGTTAAAGATTGAAGGCTAACTGTGTCTTCGTCACGTACTCCAAGATTTTCTTCTCTACCACCATCTTCATCTAACCCAGCGGCGCTTGCTAATCGCGACGGCGAGCTCTTGTTTTCCAATTCCAAGCCCACCGAATATCCTTTTTCTTATATCTTCATTTCTTTTTTCATTATGTCTGTCGCCGACAAATGTCTCGGATTTGGCTTACATCAATTAGTAGCACTACTATGCAATGCATAGCACTAAAGCCATGTTCAACACTTTTAAGTTCAAAACACGTGGCGCATGCTTGCATTCCAATCATGGCTAATGCATGCCAGCATTGCAATCATGGCGTGTGGCACCTCCAGAACCCCACGGAAGAATAACCATGTCACTTTCCCTACTATTTTAATAACTATTTATTTGACTCATCGCGTAAATACGATTTTATAGGTGCATCTGATTCTCCTTTCTTAATAGAGTTCTAGCTACTTTCTCAAAATTCAAACTTAAAACTTTTGAGCGAGAACCAATCTCAATTACTACTCAAACTAATCCTTATTAGTCATTGTTTTAAATAATTGATTTAGGTTCAATTATATTATGTACAAAAAATGTAGTAAAATATTCGATAAAAAAGTTATTGTCTTAGAGTGACGGATCTAGTAAATACCAATAATAAATTTTACGGTCAATTTGAGTGATATATTAGTGAGAGATTTATTTATTCCCTCATCTAAAAGACATCTGCAAAATTAGTCACAACTATGATTCCTTGAAGGAGAAAAACAATGAATCCGTGTCTCAATCCCTTTGCTAAAACTAGTTTAAAAATTTGAAAACAAAAATAATTGATGGACACACACCCTACCTATACCATGAGTGAGAATTGAGAAATGTCAAATGTTATAGATAAGTGGTTTGAGTAAGAAGAGAAATAGAGAAGGAAAAAAAAAGTATGAGATAATAAATCTTTAAATTTATGAGGTGTTAAAATATGGTAAACTCGAAGGATTTTTGCTATTATTGAAAGCTTCATTTAAAGTTTGCCCTTTCGTTGTTAAGGTTTTTTATCTATTTCCATTACGATCACTGTTTTACCAAATTTCTCACTCTCTCTGTCTCTCCAACAAGCTGCGATGCTTCTTCATGTCTTACGATGATGGATTGTTCAATTCCCACCAACAATCAGGTCTCCTTACTCTCTGCTTTAATCATAATAATTTTCACTCAATTTATCTAATTGCTTTAACCATTATATTTCATTACTCTCTTCTGTAAAACCAAAATTACAAGAACAAAAACATCACATTTTTGTACTCTACTTATGTTATAGATTTTCAAAAAAAAAAAAATACTTAACTATCTTATGGAAAAAGCTGTCCTCCAACACCAACAATTTTTCCATTTTTTTCATTGTTGAGAATTGTTTTCTCTGGTTTTGTTCTATCTGGATACCTCAACTCAATTGCTAAGTACAAACAAAAAACAGAAATAATCCTAACTTTCTCAATCATTATATTCATTTTGTTTACCTCTTCAATAATATAAACATGATTTTTACTCTCTATCATGCATAAGCTTTTCACTTCTTCATTTTCCCTGATTTTAGTTTATCTTTCGATACCCATACCCCAATTGTTACCTACCTCTTCATTTTCATTGATCACGTTAATTTGTGAAAAATGAACTTGTGTTTGTTTAGTATCTGAGTCTATAACCAACCAACAATGTTGGCCTGGTGGCTTGACCTACCCTGCGACACACATGTCAACATGGTGCTCCCATGTTCGATTCGCGCACGGTGTTGACCAGTGTGAGAATTTCTTTTAAGCACGAGGGAAGATTACTTTTTCGTTGAAAGCATATCTGAATATATATCATATCCATTACTTTCGTTTCCAGAAAATGCAAGGTAAATATAGGAGAAGTGGCAACAACAACAACAACAACAGTGAAGTGGTGAGCATGGAGCAAAGAAGGCATTGGCATGATGTGTTTTGGTTAGTCCTCTTTGTGATCCAATTGATTGGTTTGGGTTTTGTCCTTGGTGTTCTAGGCCTCAATAGGTTCAAGAAAAAGGATAGGCTTGACATTGATAAATACACATACCGGTTCATGGAGAATGAGGCCGGGTTGACAGAGGATTACTGGCCACTCTATGCGGTCGCTGGCGGTGTAGGGACCACTCTTGGATGGAGTTGGTTGCTGCTGTTGGGTTCACGCGCGACACAGATAATGAAGGTTTCTGTCCACATTCTCACCACTTATCTTGCTGTCATCAGTGTTTTGTGTTTCTGGGCTGAGCAGTTTTTCTGGGGTGTTGCTTTTGCTATTGGAGCAGCTCTGCAGTTTTTGTATGTTATATCTGTCATAGACAGGTAAGAAGTGCCTCAAAGTAGCCAGCCTTTGAATATGTTTTATGTTTGGGTTTGATTTGATTGTATTTTCTTTTTGCTGATTGGCTGTTAATGGATTGAAGTAGTGAAGTTATTTTATTATTTTAAAGGTTAGTTCTAAAGGTAGGTAGGGCTTTCAAGAGGTTGAACCGTCTTTGATAGAATTCACTTGTTGATTTTACGGGTTAAATTGTTTGTCATAATCCATGTCATAGAGATTTGGCCAAATTTTATGTTGGCGGCGACTTCCTAAGACAACCCTCTCCTTCTATCTAGGATTGCGACGGGCTATGAATAACTTTGCAACAAATAAAAATATACTGGTTTAATTGTTTATTCAGAAGAAAACGAAGTATGAATCTCAATGTTAGTCTTGGGGTCAAAATCCTTAACATTTTGAGAGGTCTACCTACTTACCCTATTCAATTTCTTCATAATTACTCAAATGCCTATTCAATTTCTTCATAATTACTCAAATGTTTAGTTTCTGATACATGAGATGCTATATTTAGTAGATCTTGATTATTGACAACTTCAACTCAACTTCTATAAAACAATATTAATTGTGTTTTATAATCCATGTGTACTGTAAAGTGTTGAATTGGAATGTTGTGTGTTCTATAATCACACATGAGTCTTGTTTATAATACGTTACAAAATCAAATCGAATCCTTAATATGTGCCACTGCATGCATATTTATAGATCGAATTACAGTGAGGACGCTGGTCATTTTATGCTGTTGAATTTAGCTAATGGAAGAATGTTGTACTCTATCTCAGATATGAATTTGGATGTTTAACAAGGCTAGCCTTGTAAGATAGTTTCAATCTAGAACTTTACATGGAAATGCATATAAACATTTGTATACGGATGTTTACTTTGCAGTCATTTTACTAGTTATTGTAGTATAATCTCTTCATGATCATTTATCTGCTCTTTGTATAGTTATCTGAGTAATTAAAATGATATCTGGTGGCTCTCTTTGTTTTATCCAGACTTCCATTTACAATGTTAGTTTTGCAAAAGGCTGTAAAGATGGTATGGAATCTTCCTCAAGTTCTGAGAGTAGCATATACATTTATGGTTGTTGTGCTTTTATGGATGGCCTTGTGGTCATTTGGAGCTGCCGGCGTCGTAGCTTCAAGCATGGGTGATGGTGGCCGCTGGTGGCTTCTTGTGGTGAGCTGGCAAGTTATGCTCTTCATACTGCCTGTTCTTGTTAAACTTGTTATCGCGGCTGAAGATTGTGTAAGATCGTCTAATCGGATCACACTGATATTCCTATTATGAATGCAGGTGCTCTCTGTAAGCTTATTTTGGACAGGTGCTGTAATTTGTAATACTTTACATGTCATAGTGTCTGGGACAGTGGTTCTTGTAAGTATCCATGGTGGTTACGAGGATGCATCAATTCCTACTAACTCGTTAATGAAATCTTTACAGCATGCTTTAACAACATCTTTTGGCAGCATTTGTTATGGCTCATTATTTACAGCTGCTATTAGGACACTGCGATGGGAGGTATCAACTTTCATTCCGTCTCTGTGAATTATTTGAAGTTAATTTCCTTCATATATTGAAGTTACTTTGATGCGTTTCAGATAAGAGGAGTCCGGTCAAGGATCGGCAAAAATGAGTGTTTGCTTTGCTGTGTTGATTTCCTTTTCCATCTTGTGGAGACTCTTGTTCGTTTCTTTAACAAGTATGCTTATGTTCAGGTAGACCCTTGTGGCCTTGTGTCTATATGCACTTCCATATAAGATTAAAATATTGGTTGTTGCTGATAGCTGATTTTCATTTAGCTGAAGTACCTGTTGTTAATGCAAGATGTGGAATACCTAGGAAGGGGTACTTCAGTAACTGATCCAGGAATTTCGATTAGTGGGGTAAAATTATATTCTACAAGTATTTATATAAAAAATACATCAACGCATAAGCGGTAAAATACATCATTACCATTTACAAAATATTAGAGATTACAAAAACTATAGTACTCTATACCCAAAAATTTGAAGACACTTCAACATCTATGTATTACAATTGCTCCCTATGAGTCTTATGAAATTGTTGTATGATTTTTTAATTTTCTAAACCATCAAAAATATCTTTCTATGTACGTGACCAAACAATTATTCAACAATTTTTAGTGGGCCAAAAATAAAATTATATCCTAATTAGTAAATAAGAAAATAAATAATGGGGTCGGCCGCCCCCATTTGACATGCAGTAGTAAATAAGAAAATAAATAATGTGCTATAGCCCAATAGAGTTGCTAAATCAGGAATTAGGAATGACGTCGCAATTTTCTGTTAGAAGGGAAGGGTTATAAGTAAGAGGAAAGGAAATCAGAGTGGGAGTCATGGGGAAGTTTGTGAAAGAATTGGTTGAGAGATCCTCTCTCTGGTTTAAGAGTCTTGGACAGTTTAGTTTTTTGTTTTCACAATTGTAGAGCTCTTGAGTTCCACATCTTCATTGAACAACATACAGTTTCCTATCTTTATTTTATGGGATCTAACACTTTGCACTGTATTGGAAATCAAAATTCGAAAACTTACTGTAGAATGTTTCATGCTCATGTCATTTGTAGATTGCGGTTTACGGTAAAAGCTTTAACCATTCTGCTAGAGATGCGTGGGAGTTGTTCCAATCAACCGGAGTTGAAGCACTTGTGGCCTATGATTGTTCAGGTGCTGTGCTGTTAATGGGAACCATTTTCGGTGGGCTGATAACTGGAACTTGCTCTGGTGTTTGGGCATGGATTAAATGGAGTGACAGAGCTTTTATGATTGGATCTACATCTGTACTCATGGGGATGATATTGGTATGTTTACAACCTCTTTTGTGAAAATTCATAATTTATGACCTTATAAACTTTACATTTAATACTGGTCGTGTTTTTTTTTACTAGAACTAGCATATAATCACTTCATATAATATTCAATAATCAACTAGATACACAGTGGAACATGACGAAATATTTGGGGCTAGGCCTATTAGAGGCTATTCGAACTAAGGAATGACCGACCTATTGGCTTGCCTCCGAAAAACCTACTATGTCGAATATTAGGTTATGGAGGTTTTAATGTATATACGGATCTTTGAAGTTTAACCATTAATTTTTAGTTAATGACATTTTTTTAAACTAATTAATGACTATGATCTCTCTATTTTTTATTAATGACTATTTTTCTCTTGAAACTAATTAATGACTATTATCTCTATATTTTCCCTCTAAATTAAGTTTCTCACTGTAGTGAAATCAAATCCAACATTCCATAAACATCTCAGGGTCATTTCTATTAGAACATAACAGTAGGATTCCTTTCTTAACATCCAAAAGTACGTTTTATATGTTGATTATGAATTTATGATTCCACTGCGGAATAGCAGCAAACAAAATATGCTGATTATTAAATCCAAGTAATAGAGAACATAAATTCAGGGGATATTTCTTCTGTGGCTTCATTCGTGTACTTGGGTAATCATTTCGGTGTATTATTCTTCTTTATGATTAATTGGTCGTGTACATGTGTTGAACTACCCCTAGTACTTCAGTACTTCCCTATGAATACTATACATTTTTTGTTATTAAAACAAGCACCAAAAGTATGTTTTATTTATTTATGGCTTAAATATGTTTGAGGCCCTTGCAAATATGGGGTGTTTTGGTTTAAGCCCCTGCAAAAAAAAAAATTATTTATAAGCCCTTGCAAAATGACACGTTTTGTTTTAAGCTCTTCTGTTAGCAAACTGTTAGTGACACGTTAAAAATCTCTTCCACGTGTGTTTTTATTTATATTTTAAGCCCTTGCAAAAATATATTTTATTTATTAGACCCTTGCAAAATATATATTTTTGAGTTTAAGCCCCTGCAAATATACACGTAGAAAAGATTTTTAACGTCTCACTAAAATATATTTTTTTGGGTTTAAGCCCCTGCAAATATACACGTAGAAAAGATTTTTAACGTCTCACTAACAGTTTGCTAACAGAAGGGCTTAAAACAAAACGTGTCATTTTGCAAGGGCTTATGAATAAATAAAAAAATTGCAGGGGCTTAAACCAAAACATCCCATATTTGCAGGAGCCTAAAACATATTTAAGCCAATATTTATTTATATTTAAATAAATATGGCCTGAAAAATGAATTTTTAGGTTGGAGTGGCTATGGTTGTGGTGGAAAGTGCTGTGACATCCATATATATCTGCTATGCAGAAGACCCCTTATTGATTCAAAGATGGGACCCTGACTTTTACAACCAGATTTCTGAAACACTGCACCATCGACTTCAACATAGGAGTTCACGTGCAAGGGAAGTTTTAACTCATAGCCAGCTTGATGGTCGTATTGCCCAAATTTGAGTTATTTCCACTTTATGTCAACATTAATTATAGCATATTTTTATTTCATTTTGTAGTTTGTTATAATGTAACATTCATGTTATAAGTTCACAGTAATTGGACAAGAAAATCTGTTGACCAATGCTTGCAAGGTGCATGGTTGCCTCAAATATGGTCTTTTTGTGAAAACGGAAGAAATTTGATCCTATTAATATTTGACAGACAAAATTACAAAAGAAGTCTTTTAAGTTACGTTGGTCATTTAGTTTTTTTCATACCAGCAATCAAACCCAGAAACCAAACACCTCCATGCCCATCTCTCTCTTTGTAAAATATTCGGTTCATGAGCGACAACCGCAAACCTGATTAACAACATGGAAGAAGGAACGCAGAAATAAAAAAAGGTTTAAACAAGCTTTAATGTTATAAAAAAGCTTTAAGAATGAACGCACAATTCTTGGCACAAAGCTTTAAACAAGCTTTAAGCAAGCTTTCAACAACAACAAAATTGATTAACCAAAAAAACTACAAACTCAGATCTCCCTGTTCAACAAGGAAGCAGGTATGAAAATAAACACCCCCTTTTGCTCAGATCTGGAAGGAACGCACAAGTTTTTGTTCTGGTTTGACGAACGCATAGATCAAAGGAACGCACAAATCGAAGTTTCTGGTTATGGTTCGAAGAAGATGAAGTTTCTAGTGATGTTCATAGTTCGAAGGAACGCACACAGTTGACACAATTTGAAGGTGAAGATGTCTTCGAAAATTAAGGATTTTTTCACAGAAAGCGACGGATAGAGACTATAGGGGACGAATCCAGTAGTAGCAGAGTAAGCTTCCGGGAGAGGCAAAAGAAGAATGCTACTCGGTGGTTGACTACACAGAAATCTAGGGTATAGATAATTTAAGGTAAGAATGATGATTGTTTAATGATTGATGCCATTTTCATTGATTGGAGACACCAATATACAGTGCAGTAATCACATCAGACCTAGAGGGAATATTCCCCCAGGATACTGGCCATATGTGGCCTTCAAGACAATTCCACTAAGGACAAAATAACAGTAGGAGAAAGGACATTACAAGGACATAATCCGAAAATAAAGAAATAAAACCGTAACCTAGCAATAAAAGGGTAGAAACCAAAGAAATTTACTAACTAACTTGTCACATTAACCGCACCATGGAGCACACCCTCTGTCCATTTCACCAGCACTTGAGTTGCAACAACTCTGCCTCTCTTCACCATCTTCCTCTCAAGGATAGCCTCAGGAATGCCTTTCATCATTATAGCAGCAGTACGTATATCATGAATTTGGATACCAGCAGGATTGGTGCACAATTTAAGTTGAGATACATGAAACACATTGTGTATGCCTGCCAAAGGAGGTACCTCTAACATAAATGCAACAGTCCCTATCTTCTCACTGACCTTGAAAGGTCCAAAATACTTTGGCAGGAGCTTACGTGAGGCATGACTTTTAAGGGAGAACTGCCTATAAGATTGTAGCTTAAGAAACACAAAATCACCAACAACAAATGATCTCTCACTCCTCTTCTTATTAGCATACTGTGCCATTCGATTTTGAGACCTCAACAAATTAAATTTCAACAATTTAAATGCTTCCTCTCTAGCAGCAAGTGATCTATCCACTGAGATAGAATCTGATTCTCCAGAAAGATAAGGTAGATGCGTCGGGGGCGATTGACCATAAACCACCTCATAAGGGGTAGATGAATAGAGGAGTGAAAATTGGTGTTAGATCACCATTCAGCCAAAGAAAGCCATTGCAACCAGCTAGATAGTTTTGGGTTCCAACTCTACTCTAATGCTGTGAGGCATACCATGTAGTTTGAGAACATTGTTCATGAAAGTTTGAGCCACATCAACGGCTGTGTAAGGATAGCTCCAAGGAAGAAAGTGGGCATATTAACTGAGGCGATCTGCTACCGCTAAGATAACCTGTGTATCTTTAGAAGGAGGTAAACCTTCAATGAAGTCAAGGCTGATATCTTGACAAATTCTCTCAAGAGTAGGCAATGGCTGCAGTAAGCCTGGAAAGGCAACCTGCTCATTCTTACTTGTCTGGAAAACACCACAATTACGAATGTAATTCTGGATGTCTTTGTTCATGCCTTTCCAAAAGAACAATGATTTGATTCTAGAAGCAGTAACATCTCGTCCACAATGACCACCCACAGTTGAATCATGAAGCCATTTAAAAATAATTGACTTTAGAGTAGAGTTGGAACCCAGAACTAATTTGCCTCATCGTCTAAGTTCATTTCGAACCCACATGAACTTAGGATTGCTACTAGGATTAGACTCCAAATCAGTATCAATTTGCTTCAGTGTCTTATCAGAATTCCATTCCTTCTATATTAAGCCAAATAAATCAGGATAAGCATTATTGATCACACTTTACGGTTGCACACCCAAGTATAGGTTTGTCTTGAGTAATAAATTTCTCAGGAGTCCGAGTGTCGAACCACAGGGATATTACGAAGAACAAGGTATGTCAATCTAGTTGTAAGGTTTGAAGTTTATGTAAGACTAAGTACTAGAGCTTTGGGGTTCCACTTAAGTAAAATCATAGAGTTGTTCTTGGCTAAACTTGATAACTCAATTGAAATCCAACAATCAAGTGATTTCGATCGGAAGATAAAACATTAAGCACTTAGAAAACTTTGTAGTTTTTGAAAACTATCTTTGTAGTTGTCTTAAAGAGTTTATGAAGTCAATTGTTGCTATGTAAAACTAAGCATTCATTGTACCAAATATGTCTACAACAAATCAAAGCTTTCACAAAACAAAACCATTTTTATATCTCATTAAGCAACTCAAAAGATTTAACATTGAAGATCATTTTGAAAGCCAAGAACAATACTACTAATTTACAAAAACTTCACCCATAGCTCTAACTAAAGGTTTAGCTACTCATACTATAAAGAAAACAACTCATATTTTTCAGAGAGATACTAGATATATACGAGAATGATAAAGCTAGAGAGTGATGCCTCCATGGCTTGCCAAAGCCCCCTTTATATAGGCTTCAAGGTTGAAGCCACTTGCTTCCTTCAAACCAAATTCAAACCCTCACATTCAATGCTGAAAACGACATTGCTCCTATCGAATCCTGAAGATCAAATGTGGGGCATTGAGTCCTTGTTCCAATGCAATTGAAATCTCTAGAATTGGACTCTCCATGTGAAAGATACAGTCCAATTACTGTCACTTGGTCAATAGCTCAATCTCAGTTTTGGCAGCTTTTCATGCCCCACTTCCTGGATTAATTACACCACGAATCCTATATCTAATGCATTTGGGCCCTCAAGATCAAATGTGGGGCATTGAGTCCTCGTTCTAATACAATTGAAATCTCTAGAATTGGACTCTCCATGTGAAAGATATTGTCCAATTACTGTCGCTTGGTCAATAGCTCAATCTCAGTTTTGGCAGCTTCTCATGCCCAACTTCTCGGATTAATTACACCACGAATCCTATGTCTAATGCATTTGGGCCCTGAACAAATTTTGTAGACACATGAGTTAGCTAACCAATGAAACTCGAATTGGATCAATTGAATATGTATTGCTCAAGATATGGGCAAATACTAAAGTGTGTCATTGATCAAAACCCAATCAAAATTTGGACAGAAATGTTTCTCAACCTTTTTGAGGTTTATTGGACTTCAATCTTGCAAGGTTAGTTTATTAACCCACTTATATCTTTAGTAAATTGTACTAGGTGTCCAAGAACATCAATATCACAATTTTTGAATGAGTGTAACTTAGGTTATGGCCCAAACATCAAGCAATACACACGCTAACCATGTTCAATCATGCATACGCCTTTTATTAGTATAGAAAATTGGATATTAATAGTTAAACTAGATAATACCTAATTATGTATAAATAAGACACAAATACTATGATACAATAGCTATATAGCACATAAAGTTGATATAACATTTGCATATTTACACACTAATCAATTATCCAAGAGCAAGGGAAGTAATTCAGCTCATTCCTTTCGAGAGAGGGCATCATCGCCTATATTAGCATTGCCCTCTTTGTATTGGATATCAAATTCAAACCCCATAAACTTAGAAATCCACACTTGTTGAAATGGAGTAGTCAATCTCTGCTCTAAGATATACTTGATACTCTTTTGATCCATCATGATGGTGAATGGTGCAAAAGCCAAATAAGTGCTCCATTTTTGGATGGCATAGATAATAGCAAGTAATTCCCTCTGGACAAAAATTGTTGTTTTGGACCCAATGATTTGCTAATATAAGAATTGGGATGCTGGTCTGGCATTAAGACAGCTCCAATGCCCTTACCAGAGGCATCTGTTTCCACAATAAAACGTTTAGTGAAGTTTGGCAAGGTGAGAATTGGTGTTGAGATCGAAGCATTTTTGAGAGTATCAAAGGCAACAACAAACTGTGGCGCCCAATGGAATGAGTCCTTCTTCAACATTTCAGTGAGAGGCGTAGCAATGGAGCCAAAGTTCTTAACGAACCTTCTGTAATAGCAAGTGTACCGAATCGTTGCAAGTAATATTAAAATAGTAAGAATTACTAATCGTATCCACAGAGATTCTGAGTTATTATCCACTAAGAAAGTCAAGTAATTCCTAGTTATAATAAGATTAAAATATTTAGTAACTGATGGTAACCGAAAACAGAGTATGTGAGAATAAAATTCGAGAGTAAAAGTGGTTAGGAATCGAATCCCCTTGCTACTATATATTATGTATCGTACCATTGATTAATTCCAATTTAACTACCCAATTAAAAGATTCAATTCAATTATTAAAGATTTAAGACAAAACATTAAACATGGAGAATTAACGGAACTCATGATAGTAATGTCATTTTCCTATAATCATCACACTCATGACCTTAAACCCCAATATCCGGAAAACATAACCCATCTCCCAATAGTGAAAGTAAACCCTAATTCATCACAACAACAATAATTATTGTAAAGTAATAAGAACGGAGGTAAAGGCAAATCTAAAAAGATAACTAAATTGTATTGATCATAACAATGGAATCAGATGATCGTTTTGGAGAGATTCACCTCTTCCTAACCATAAAAAATTTAGCTACTCATGTTCAAAGGACTGAAAGAAAAGGTAAAAGAGAAGTTACATAAAGATGAGAACATTGAATCCTTCAATTTCTTGTTCCCAAGTGTAGAGATGCTCCCAATCTTCCTCTTTTTTGCAACTCCAGTCTTCTTTTTCGCAGCCAAGACAAAAAGTTCCCTAATTTTCTGATTTTTGGGTTTAAATGCTGTAAAACTGTAGTTCATCGTGAGGCGATGCGACTCCGTTGCGACGCGATAGACATATTTTTGCCTTGATCCTGAGGTGATGTAAGCTAGTCGTGAGGCGATATTGACCAGAAACTTTTCTTCTTTTCTCTGTTGGTTTTCTAGCCAATGAAACATCAAATTGAAGGTTCTGTCTTACTACAACCACTAGAAAATAGGGTAACAACTTACAATTCAATCCTAATGACATCAATTGTAATCTAAGTTATTTCACCATGGAAATTAATTGAAAAACAAACAAACACTCGCATTATGACTGTAAAACTGAGCAACATTATACATATGACCATGAGTCAACATGGGAGTAGAGTCGGCTATACTCATTTCTATACATTCTCCTATTTATGTTTTCTTAGTCGCTCCACCCTCAATGGGGTATCCTCTAAAGATAACCGTTGCCCCTAGGCGGCTAGAGCCCTTAGGTTCATCTTCCTCTTGATCAGAGTCACTTTCTTCTTTCTTTGCAGCCTTTTCGATGTCATTGAATAACTCTTTTCCTTTCCTCAGAGATCCAGTGTGTGTTCGACCCACATGCTTCTTGACGTATTGAGTGAACTTTCCCTCTCTGATTATCAGCTCTTCTATATCATCCTTTAGAGTGATACACTGATTAGTGTCATGGCCACTACTTCGCTGATAGTGACAGTATTTCTTTCGGTTAGTCCATTTCCTCTCAGGAATCAGATCACAGGGCTTTATTCCTTGGAGCTTGGTTTTAGCGCACTCAGCAATGATACTCTCCATCGGGGCGCTAAAAGGGGTATGCTCGATAATTCGAGGTCCCCGAGTTCTAGACTCTCTGCGAGGGTTGCTTTTCTCTTTCTTTTGTCAACTTTCCACTTGCGGGGCTTCTTTTTCAGTTGGGGATTTTTCGGCAGCTCGAGCGGCTATCTCGTCATCTTCATACTTGATGTATTTTTTTGATATTTTGAGGAATGTTTTCAAATTGCGGAGTTTATAGACCCCAGCATCGATCTGCAATAGACTTCCCGAGCAAAGACCGTCTTGCATGTATGATGAGATCCTAATTGCCTTAAGCATGTGGAAAGAAACGTATAAAGATATCAGTATTTCATTGACTACAAGACTTAATGGCTTATGCCAATTTTGAATCCAAGTAGCTATCTTGCATTATCATTGGCTCGAGAATTCCTCTCAACTCATGCAACTATGGTCTACACGTAAAAAAGTTGAAGGAAAATCTCGTGAAGAGTATGTTAGTACAATATTATAAAGAATAAATTAGTGCAATTTATTTCCATTTTTAGTACTTTATTTTAGGATTATATCCAAGACTTTAATTTCATTTAATTGTCTTCTTTATTTTAGGATTAGAATCAATTGCTTTAATGCCAATTAGTTATTTCCATT
The DNA here is from genome assembly GCA_963573325.1 of Astragalus glycyphyllos. NCBI lineage: Eukaryota > Viridiplantae > Streptophyta > Magnoliopsida > Fabales > Fabaceae > Astragalus > Astragalus glycyphyllos. The sequence continues at coordinate 19,496,025 of OY754314.1, read as the reverse complement.
AAAATTTAGATTTGATATTTATTAGTGTATTTTAAATTTCTAGGGTTCTATTAAGTCAATTAGGCCTGATGTTCATTTGTGCCAATAGGGCCTGAGGTTCTCTATATATTGTAGTGCATTTTATGAAATAAACAAGTTGAATCTTGAGTAAAAATTTAGAGACATGTCTCTATGGTTCTCTGAGCCGTTCTTGGAGCTTATCAGCTTGTCGTGGCGCTCATCCCGACTTATCAACCGGAACCTCCATAGCCGGTTGTGGCGTCTCCTTGACTTATCGATCGGTCTTCCATTCCCGCTCGTGGTGTCTCATTCACTCCCACCTACATGACTACCGAAATAGTTACCGACGGCTCCGAGGTTGCCATCATCTGGTATCAAAGCTTAGGTTCTATCAAGGTGTTATCTATCCTTTTCAATTTTAGTCTCTAAATTTTAGTTCATCTTATTTCTTTTTTATTTTGGAAAAAAATCAAAAAAAAAAAGGAAAAATTGGAAAATTCAAAAAAAAAAAAAGAATAAAAAAGAAGAAGAAAGAAGCAAAAAGAAAAAAAAAGAGCAGGAAAAAAAAACACTTTTTTACTAGCGTTTTTTGTTGTTTGTTTGCAATTTTTTTATGGTTTATGATGGAGAGAAGGCAAAGGGATTATGAAAGATGCATTAGAGAAGAGAAGAAATTGAGAGAGAAAAGAATAGATGAGAAAGTTGAAAAAAAGATTGTTGACATTTCTTAAATATACATTAGAGAAGAGAAGAAATTGAGAGAGAAAAGAATAGATGAGAAAGTTGAAAAAATGATTGTTGATATTTCTGAAATGTTATGTAAGCATCTTCGTAAAGCACAAGAGGAATTGGGGTGTGGTTTTGAAAAGAAAGAGGCGAGCAACAGTAGAGAAGTGGAAAAAGAAATAGAGAGAAAAAAGAAAATGTAAAGAAAGAAATGGAGGAGAAGATGAGTATTGAGAGAAAAGAAGAGGCAAGGAAAAATAATGGGAGTATTGTTGAGAAAAATAAGGATTTTAAGAGGAAAGTAGATACAATATCCAAATTTCAAAAAGATAAAAGAGAGAAAAAAGAGAGAATTTTTTCAATAACCCATTAATTTATTTTGCAGGTTCAGATTTGAGGACAAATCTTCTTGAAGAAAGGGAGAATGATGAGATCCTAATTGCCTTAAGCATGTGGAAAGAAACGTATAAAGATATCAGTATTTCATTGACTACTAGACTTAATGGCTTATGCCAATTTTGAATCCAAGTAGCTATCTTGCATTATCATTCGCTGGAGAATTCCTCTCAACTCATGCAACTAAGGTCTACACGTAGAAAAGTTGAAGGAAAATCTCGTGAAAGGTATATTAGTACAATATCATAAAGAATAAATTAGTGCAATTTATTTCCATTTTTAGTACTTTATTTTAGGATTATATCCAAGACTTTAATTTCATTTAATTGTCTTCTTTATTTTAAGATTAGAATCAATTGCTTTAATGCCAATTAGTTATTTCCATTAAAATTAGGATTTGATATTTATTAGTGTATTTTAAATTTCTAGGGTTCTATTATGTCAATTGGGCCTGAGGTTCGTTTGGGCCAATAGGGCCTGAGGTTCTCTATATATTGTAGTGCATTTTATGAAATAAACAAGTTGAATTTTGAGTAAAAATTTAGAGACATGTCTCTATGGTTCTCTGAGCCGTTCTTGGAGCTTATCGGCTTGTCGGGGCGCTCATCCCGACTTATCAACCGGAACCTCCATAGCCGGTTGTGGCATCTCCATGACTTATCGATCGGTCTTCCATCCCCGCTCATGGTGTCTCACTCACTCCCACCTACATGACTACTGAAATAGTCACTGACGGCTCCGAGGTTGCCATCAATGTAGCACCATTGTAACTTACCTTCTAGTCCATAGACATTTAGAGCTTCTACGTTGAACCTTTCAATGTACTCCCTCCGGGTCATGCCCTCACATTGGCGAATGGCTTTGAGTGTTTTCTCTAATTTCGGCTGTTGAGTTAAAAATACACTTAGAGCAAGTGTACTCTTTCGCAGAAGTAGTATAAAAGATATCGTGTCCACAGGGATTAATTAGCAAGTACCAAACTAATCGAGATTATTTATTATTTAGACGAACGAATATTTGAATTGTAATGGAGCAAACAAAAAAGGGAAATAAATAACAATAATAAAATGCAAGAATTAATTAAATGGAGAGAGGTCTAGGGTCGTGGTTTCACTTGCAAGCTTGATTCCTCTATGTCTAATTCTACCTGAATTTCCTTATTTTATTTAATTACCAATCATTCTACTAAAGTTATTAATCCGTTTGGTCATTCGCGATTAATATTCTTTTTCCTAAATTAACCCTAGTTTGGTCATGCTAGAATTTAAATTCAGAAAAAGCATAAAGTACGAAAAGGTTGAATGATTGAAAGACGAAATTAAAGTTTGGTCATGCATTAATTTTAGCCCCAATTATTCTATAGGTCCACTAACTAATTGCAACTAATTGATTATGAACATGAAAAGGGTAGCTAATCCTAATTATGTGATAAAAACAATAGGACAATATTAATTGAAATAAAAACTAGAATTCAAATATGAAATTAGAACATAAAAGTCTCTAAACTTGCAAGATCCACCTAAGACCCTAGAAGAGGATTTAAGTATCCGTAGTGTAAAGAACAATGAAATAAAATTAAGAGTCATAAATTACAAAGATAAAAATAACCCGGAATAGAGAAATTTCTGATCTTCGGTATTTAGTCTCATTTTTCTGCTCCAGAGCTCTCTCACGGTGTCAAGAACAGGTAACCAAAATCTCCCCCTCTCTAGTCGTATGCGTCGGTTGTGTTCTTTTTGCGTTGACGACTTGCCTATTTTAATTTTTGCGTGAGTGGTTTTTTTTGTGTTATGGTGTCTAGCCCCCCATTCACAAGTGAAGCTCTCCTTTTATATTAGTTCCTTTTCTTTCTCTCCAAGCAAAGGATCAAGTCAAGATTGCTTGCACTTTTAATTGCAAGATATGCCAATCCCTAAATTTAGGATTTAGATCCTTCCTAAATATGTGTTGCTTGCTCTCCACTTCATACCTCATTCTTTCTCTCCAAGTAACATGTGCATCACTTTTAATAACTTTATCATTGTGGGCCTTCTTGCATTAATGGGCTTTGGGTTTGTTTTCTTTATTTGTTAGTCTTTCTTCTAATTTCAGCCCACATTTATATTATTTTCTTTTTCTACCTTTCTGCAAATATAGAGTAATTTAAGTCAGTTATTTATTTAATCAGTATTAATTACTCTAAAAATAACTCAAAATATCTCTAGTAAATGCACTAAGTTAGAGTTTATCAACTCCCCCAAACTTAACTTTTGCTTGTCCTCAAGCAAATTTCTAGCTTAATGAAATGTTCAAATAAGTAATAGAGACAGCCAAATAAGAGATCCAAAACAAGAAACATAATGACAGACAATAGACAATATAGCGCATATGAGGTGTCACAAGGTTGCCCAATTGGAGGCTCATGTCCTTGAAGAATACATTTATGTGAACAAGGGCACTCGCTCACAATCTCTCTAAGTGTTTAGGGACTAGGGAAAATATACACTCAAGTTTCTACAAAATGCACATTACCATAAGCTTGTAATTTGACCAAATCTCCACTAAATAGTTCACATGCATGTAAAAGATGGGGTTTCATGGGTTGTAATGGGGCCAAGGGTGAAATCATGCAAGGTAGGAAACAAGAAGAAAGGGATATAATCAAAGGGCTAAAAATAATATACAAATAATAACCTTTGAAACCAAATATGGAGCTCCTATCTATTTTACATTTTTGTCCAAACTCCAAATTAATTTCACTTTCATTCTTCATTCTTCTTTTTCTATTGAGTCAACTCTTTTCGATTTGCTTTTTTTTTCTTAAGTAGTCTTTTTTTTTTTGGATTTGCCCTTTGGCTTTTTCATTCTTTTGATTTGCCTTTTCCTCCTTCTTGCATTTTTTTTTGTAGGAGGAAAAGGTAAGTACATGAAAACTCTTATTTTGTTTCCTTTGTGTGAAAATATTTTTGTAAGTACATGATTCACTCCATTTTTTTTCTCTTCATCCTGACAAGATAGATAACTAAAGTATAGGATGAAATTTCGGTCCTGATAATATAGACAAGTAAAATATAGGACGAAATTGTAATTTTCAATAGTTGCTCCACATTCAATTTCAAATGGTTACCACAAACAAAAAAGAAAAAATTATATCTGGGTACCAAAGAAAAAATATAACAAATATAGGCTCAAAGGGGGCAACTAATGGATAATTTCAAGACATAACTCTGAGGCCAGAAAAATCCTAAATCCCCAAATCTTTTTACATGATGCAAATCAATTTTTGCCTTGAAACGGTCAAAAGGCAAATTCTAGAATGTAGCAAATTGGGAAACACACTCATAGAAAGAAAAGGGGTAAAAATTCATGATTTAGTATCAATCCCCTTATGAAGGCTCAGTTCTCTTATTTAAAAGCTAGTTCACAAAAAGTACTCAAGAGGGACAAATGCTAATTATCAGCTTCCTAACGACAACCTCACAGTTACAATTAAGCACAAGTCTGTCAAGTAATTTAATTATGGGATCCCCTAAAGGCATAAACTCTATTTTTTTTTAAATTTAAGTACTATTCATTCAAAAACAAGGCAGAAAAAATGCTATCAACATATATAGTGGGTATGTGCATTAATAGAGATATAGTGACAATATAAACTATCTTCCCCCCACTAGCATGGAGCATGGTCCTCAATACAAAATAATCAAATAGAAACAAAAATAAATAAATAGAGAGAGTAAGAGAGACTTCCCTGAGAGAGCTTGTAGTTGGACCTTATTCCTAAATTCAAAACAAACCAAAAGCAAAATAAAAATAACTGAAAATAAAACACAGGTTGCCTCCTGCGAAGCGCTTCTTTAACGTCATGAGCCTGACGATAGTTGGTGCTCAATCAGGTGCTCTCCAAGAGCAAATTTTACATCTAGCGCAGTGCACCTTCTTAGTTTTCTAACCATGTGGTTGACATTGTTCTTTCTTTTTCCAAGTGGTGGTTGAACTTCGAAGAATTGGGGATTTTTAATTTTACCTCCATATACCACTATGCTAGGATCCTGCAAAATAAGAATTTTTTCCAAAAGGTCCTGCATCTTTAAATCACTAAAAGTATTAGTTTCAACCACATTATCAATATAAGGAGAAGTTAAAGAAGAAAAATTTTCATTGGAATTTAAAGCTTTAATAACATCATCTTCTTTACCACTCCTTAAAGTTACCTTTCTCTTATAAACCTCAATCATAGCATCACCAATAGTTAAAACAATTTGCCCAAAAATTTGGGTTTTCTCCTCTTTCTCCAACTCATGAACCAAAGGATCTTTCTCATTCTTCTCACAAATGTTCTCATCAATGAAATCTGTTGTTTCAATTTGACTCCCTTCATTAGGAGTTTTAATTTGACTCCCTTCAATAGGAGTCTCTTCATCTTTCTTGAGAGCTTCTTCCTCTAAATTAGCTTCTACGCAGAATTCTTCATCATTACTAAGAATATAATCTTTGTATTGCTCAGATTCTTCATATGGGGTAGACTTAGTTTGTAAATAAAGAGTTTCTTCAGCCAATTGAGTTGTTACCATATCGATAACCTTTGACAATTGATTCTTCAAACTATCAAAATTATTGTTCATGGCTCCAATTTGGCCCTTCAAGCTTCCCAATTCGTTGTTCATGGCTCCAATTTGGCCCTCCAAGCTTCCACATTTTTCATTTGTCTGCTGCATAAATTTGAGCAAGACCTCATCGATATCATATTCTTCCTCTTTCCTCTGCACTTGTAGTTGCTCATAATTATCCCAGTTGGAGGAATAAGCAGGTGGCTCATAGTCATCCCAATAGTTTGAATAAGGCTCATAAGGAGTAGGAGAAAATGGGCGTTGACATTGAGGCATATACCAAGCTAACTTCTTTAAATTCCTTTTCGCCTCTGCCTCTCTAATGTAATCTCCAAGAGTTTTAACCATGATTTCAACTTTTTTCTCAAAATAGGGTAAACTGCAATGGTTTCTTGAAAAAGAATTAGCAACTTTTTTTTTTGTATTTTTTTCAATAAGAAAAACAAAATTAAAACTAAAGCATAAAAAATGTCTAAAGAAAAAAAAAATCCTTTTCATTTAATATTGCGAAGTAAACCCCGGCAACGGCGCCAAAAACTTGTGGCGTTAAAAATACACTTAAAGAAAGTGTACTCTTTCGCAGAAGTAGTATAAAAGATATCGTGTCCACAAGGATTAATTAGCAAGTACCAAGCTAATCGAGATTATTTATTATTTAGACGAACGAATATTTGAATTGTAATGGAGCAAACAAAAAAGGGAAATAAATAACAATGATAAAATGCAAGAATTAATTCAATGGAGAGAGGTCTAGGGTCGTGGTTTCACTTGCAAGCTTCGATTCCTCTATGTTATTCTACCTGAATTTCCTTATTTTATTTAATTACCAATCCCTTTACTAAAGCTATTAATCCGTTTGGTCATTCGCGATTAATATTCTTTTTCCTAAATTAACCCTAGTTTGGTCATGCTAGAATTTAAATTCAGAAAAAGCATAAAGTACGAAAAGGTTGAATGATTGAAAGACTAAATTAAAGTTTGGTCATGCATTAATTTTAGCCCCAATTATCCTATAGGTCACCATCTAATTGCAGTATGGTCGCTGATCAACTAATTGATTATGAACATGAAAAGGGTAGCTAATCCTAATTATGTGATAAAAACAATAGGACAATATTAATTGAAATAAAAACTAGAATTCAAATATGAAATTAGAACATAAAAGTCTCTAAACTTGCAAGATCCACCTAAGACCCTAGAAGAGGATTTAAGTATCCGTAGTGTAAAGAACAATGAAATAAAATTAAGAGTCATAAATTACAAAGATAAAAATAACCCGGAATAGAGAAATTTCTGATCTTCGGTATTTAGTCTCATTTTTCTGCTCCAGAGCTCTCTCACGGTGTCAAGAACAGGTAACCAAAATCTCCCCCTCTCTAGTCGTATGCGTCGGTTGTGTTCTTTTTGCGTTGACGACTTGCCTATTTTAATTTTTAATTGCGTGAGTGGTTTTTTTTGTGTTATGGTGTCTAGCCCCCCATTCACAAGTGAAGCTCTCCTTTTATATTAGTTCCTTTTCTTTCTCTCCAAGCAAAGAATCAAGTCAAGATTGCTTGCACTTTTAATTGCAAGATATGCCAACCCCTAAATATTAGGATTTAGATCCTTCCTAAATATGTGTTGCTTGCTCTCCACTCCATGCCTCTTTCTTTCTCTCCAAGTCACATGTGCATCACTTTTAATTGAAATCTCCAAGAGGATCTTCTTCTTTTTATCACTGTGGGCCTTCTTGCATTAATGTGCTTTGGGTTTGTTTTCTTTTATTTGTTAGTCTTTCTTCTAATTTTCAGCCCACATTTATATTATTTTCTCTTTCTACCTTCCTGCAAATATAGAGTAATTTAAGTCAGTTATTTATTTAATCAGTATTAATTACTCTAAAAACAACTCAAAATATCTCTAGTAAATGCACTAAGTTAGAGTTTATCATCGGCTTAAACCATGAGGGAGTAAAGTTGGCATTGAAGAGTTTGGTAAACTGGGACCAACTCGTAATTGAGTTGGTTCTGAGATTTCTATACCATGTCAATGCTGCCTTGGTGAATGTCACGGGAAATATTTTCCACTTGACTTCGTCTTGTGTTTTTGTATTGAAGCATTAGCTCGAAGTAATCGACATGCTCCTCAGGATCTCCAGATCCATCATAAAGGTTGAGTACTAGAGGCTTCTCCAGTGACCTCGGGACGAGGTATTCATCGATTTCCTTGGATAATGGACTCTTTTTCGAAGACTTGTATTTCTTTGAGGGTTTCTTGTGCTGTGACTTCCTTCCGGCGTCGTGGAGTTGATGATCCAAAAGATGAATGGTGTTTCTATGAATACGGCTGGACCATTGATCTGGGAACTAAGTCCACACCGTTCATCTTGAATGGATAGGCTTTGGCTAAAATGGGCCTAAGCATTTGGCCGATCCGGAACACTACACATTAAGAAAACATAATACACACTTTTATATTTTATATATATATATATATATATATATATATATATATATATATATATATATATATATATATATCATGTGAGAAATCTCGTTTATTATGAGAAATAAGAAATTTTAATTATAACTGTCATATTAATATTACCAATTCAGATTACATTATTAACTACAGATCTTGTATGATTGATTCATTTATAATTAAAGATTGCATGAAATTTGGTGATTAAGAATTTGCTCTGAAAACATAATTATAATATAACAGTTATAATTAAAAGTTCTCCTTTGTATAAAAAACAAGAGTTCTCACTCGATAGACTTTCATATATATATATATATATATATATATATATATATGTTAAAATTATTATATATTTTAATGTGTTAAGAAGACCACTTATACTTACTTGCATTGCACGTGTTAAACACAATAGTATTTCTATGTACGGCTCCAACACCATGGCAAGGTCATGAGCGATTTGTTATGATAGTGTTTTGGAGTCCCATTATAATGTTTATATTTTGGTTGTGTGCGTAGAGTGTGGGTGTCTTCATTTATACTGTTTTATATTATTTGGTTTTAGAAACATTGGCAAGTTGAGATGTAGTTTATCCAGGGCCCCTGCAGTAAAATAAATGCCACGTTATATGTCAACCATTAGTTATTAATCACGAGAGATAAACTTTAACACATGAAAAAAGAGGGAGAAGAGTGTCTGGTTGAGATCTAACACGATATATTCTACGTTTTGAAGACTCAATTTAGAGATTAGTGTGATTTTTTATATTTTCCTTGCACATGACTTAGCTATGGAAAACCAAAAAAATGTGATGATTGATGACGTTTGAACGATTTTTATCTTAGTGAGATTGTGATTGTCCTTTGTATTTGAGATTGGGAATCTGACAATTTAGTATAGTGTAAATAAGACCCGAAGAAAAACATTATTATAGCTAAAAAAAGTATAGGGCATCTTACGGAAAATAAGGTCTGAAGAAAATTATTGAAGGTAATGTATCAGAAGATATAGTGAACCTCCACTTGACTAGGTACCAAAAGAATTACGAAAAACATTGTGGGTTGAATTCACCAAGTTTTGTGAGGTATTTGTGGCTTAAAACACGTAGTGTGATTAAGATTCGTGGCTCAGAATGTCTTTCTCCTTAGAATGAATTGCTTCCTAACATAGTCTTTATAAAGTGGCAGAGAATAAAGGTTCTTTGTAGAACACCAGCCATTAAGGGAAGGACAAGAACATTTGTTATTGTGTGCTTGTTGTGTAAAATTTCTTTTTCTTTTTAAACCTTCTTCACCATCTCAGATAATGGCCAACTAACACTTAATTTTCCAAACACAAAAACACCTTCTAATAAAAGCTCACAACACTCCCTTCATGGTACATATTATGTAATAGGAATTGGTTTTTTAGAGTAACTATTGCAATAGGATGTGCCAAAAAGTGCTAGCGTACCTACATGTTGATTGTGAACGCCGACACTCATCATGAAGGTATGCTAGCACTTTAGCAGATCCTAATGCGATATTTACTCTATATCGGTTACATACTTTCACAAAGACTATCACCTGAACAAGCCAAAATCAGGTTATGAAATCTTTATTGGAGAGATGCATTTCTACTATACAATCAACAGGTTTGTGTCTGATAAAAGAAATCATACTACTTTTAACAATGTCCTTTCTCTCTTCTGATCTAAGATTTTCATCTTATTATTAAATTTTATTAATTTTATACTAATTTCATGTGTTGTACTACAGCAATTTCGTGCCCTTTGTTTGTCCTTTAAATTTTAAAATTAGCAGTGTCCTCGTGTGACATGTCGTTGGCGTATCGTGCATGTTTTCAAGATGTCACACTTATTCCAGTTTTTTGTATTTCAATCAACTAATGTTTCTAGTATACTATTGGTCGTATATTCTTTTTAAGTGTTTTACCTTTTGTATATGCTGTATCCTTTGAGTTTGAAAATTAGCAGTGTCCATGTCCTTGGTGTATTGTAAGTATCTTCTGATGTTTTCTTGGTTTCTATCTTAACTGCTAAGAATTCTTGTATATTGTTGGCTGTTTATATCAAGTGTTTTACCACTCGTAAGTTGTAATAGTAACACTACTAAGGTAACAACAAGTAGTGGTGTCAAAACTGATGAATTGGATGATGTTGGATTTGGATTATAATGGATTGGAAAAAATTCTTAGCAATTTTATATGGATTAATGTTAAATATTCCATCCATTAACAATTTTTTAACACAAAATATATTTGTTTCAGTAATAAAATATTTTTAATAATAGTTTAAAAAAAAATGTGTTAGTGCAGAATTTTAATTTTTTCCCTTGTCAAAATGGATAGATTGGATCTCATCCATTAAGTTATTTCAATTATTATGGATGGATTCGATGGACTTATTAGTGGATGGATGATTGATAAGTGGATGATTTTGACACCTCTAAAGCTGATTTCTTTTTCTTTGATTAGTAGGTGACTTAATTTCAATTTTCTAGAGTTGTCCACTTTTGGTATGCAAGGAAGTAATGTATAGGTTGATTAGATGATAAGAAAGTTAGCTAATAATGAAGGTAAGGATTGACACCAGTGTTGGAGGTGATTTGTAAGGTGACCAAAGTAGAATGAATGACTTATTTTTAACAATGATTTTCATTTTAGCAAGTTAGTTTTTTAAAATGTCTTTTTAAAAAGACATTATAGAAGATATTGAATTGGATGTGCACATTGCTTGGACTCATATGTCTAATATCGATTTCAAGAGTCATGGCCAAACATCTTAACTGAATTCATTGTAATAATATATCTTCCAAAATCCAAATAAGCTATAAAAGAGCATGGTTGTTTTCATTTTGTTTTTGTTCGCTACAAGTGCTATTTTTCATCAAACTTCGCAATAAAATTATTGTAAAATTATTTTTACTTTTTGCACAATTTTTCTAAGATACCAGTTGTTCAGTGTGCTGACGATGGAAGCTTCCCTGGTCTTTACTGTTCAAGTATCCTTAGTGATCCTTGGCTTTCTAATGGTCATACTTTGATTATACCCTCTCTTTGGCACTGAAGTCAAGTTTTACTCTCTTTCAATGTGTTTGTTGGGTATCCCTTTATGTGTCTCACTTACTTTGATTATGGAGAAAAGCCCAAATATTTTATCCCTTTATGTGTCTCACTTATTATAACTGGAGAGCGTTAAATTATGGTTCAAGAAAAGAGTATTTTGGGTGAGAAGAGCAGCCACCAAAGAGAAAAGAAGAGAGAAAGTTATTCTTAGTTTTCTTAAACCTGCAGTCACAGTAAAACTGCGATTGCAGATTCGTTAACTGTTGGATCGTGTTGATTTTTAAATAGAAGGTTCTTGTTACACTGCTCTTCAATTTCACCGTTGGATCGTCAAAATGAGGTGTGAGGAGACAGATATCTGCTTTGATCAGTAGCTGGAGAGTTGGGTATTTATCATTTTCTTGTTCTCATTTGTAAGCTTTTGCGTTTTGTTGTAATGGCTGGTTGTTGGCACTGTTTGTGCACCTTGTTGACACTCTCTTGTACCCTTATTTAATTAATTATAGTGGAGCTGTTTCTTTGGTCTAGACGACTCGTGATTTTTTACCCTTGCTCTATGTTATTTTCCACGTTGAAAATATTAGTGTTCAATTGTGCGCTTTTTGTTTGTTTGTTGGCTTCCATATATTCGTTGAAACTTCTCATAGGTTCTTGCAAATTTAGGGAATACATTTCCACTGCATTTTGCTCTTTTATTGTGTTTATGTGTTGCTTCCCCGTTGATGTTGGTGTAAACCTTATGCAAATCTTCATGACTAAACTCTGCATGTTTTCGTCAAATATAGTGGACAAATACTTCGGATCACCCCTGCTGACTCAAACTTTTCGTGGAGCCTCCTTATGTTGCATGGGAATAATATTTTTGCAGGTAGCATCGACGCATATTCTATCTTTTATCCGTAGCATTGGAGTAGGAGGTGATACTTTATTCTAACCCGAACATGGTACTTAACACAGGGTCTAGTCACCACGTTGCCAACAGTTTGAATAACTTGCACATTCATTCAGCATATATTGGTCCTGAAGAGGTACTAATTGGTGATGGTACCGGTTTGAAGATATCTCATATTGGCTCCACTACACTTTCCACACCAAACACTACTTTTCATCTCAAAAATATTGTTTGTGTTCCTTAGGCAAAACATAATCTCAATAAGCCTTCTCGTTGATTGTGTTCCTTAGGAAAAACATAATCTCGTTGATTGTGGTTTCAAATGGCTGACAAGATCACTATTTATTACTCTTTATCATTCATTGAAGATGATGTGAATCGTTTAAAGGCCCTATTAGACTCTCTCAGTAAGCCTTCTAGAAGTTGTTGTCTACCAACGACCGGTATGAATGTATGCTTATGATCCTCTCACAACCTAATATTTGTTCATAAACTCATTCGTGATTAGAACTGTAAAGTAATATTTCATTACTTCTTATTGTGTTTTTTAGGATCTTACCTCAGGGAAGAAATTTGAAGTTGCTAAGGAACGTGGACAGTTATACTACTATTCTATTGAACAAGATTATTTGAACGTGTTGGCTTCATGCTTGCAGACTGAGTCTTCCGATTCTTCTCATTCTACTAGAAAAAGTTGGCTTCAGCACAAGCGTCTTGGTCATCCTAAGTTGAGTCTTTTAATTGCAATTTTTTCTAGTTAGCTAACAATCATCGTGTCTATTTTACTCGTAATTCGAGTAAATCGTTTGGGGAGCTACACCCATGGTTTTCAAATTCGAGAGTCTACATAAAATCGTGGAGCATACATAGACTCGTAAGAGTCTACCTACTATCAAAGAAACCTACAAATGGCATACATACATGTTATAATACAGGTTAGCACAACAATAATTCAATGTTTCAACTCCGCAATAAAGCGAAGTAGCAAACCATGATATTAAAGTATGTTAGTGCATTATAACTAAATAATATCATACTACATTAATAATGACTAAATCATACATAAATTCATCAAAACACAAGTTCTTAAAATTAAAAATTCAAAAAACAAGAGCTAAATTGACCCAACACTTGTAATGTTTAGTTAAATGCCTTGTTGGGTAGTTGAGTAAAAAAATAAAAATAGTATTGAATATGTAAAAGTAACTTTAAAAATTCAAGTTATACTAAAGAAAATAGATAACTCAACCTAAGTAGCTACCAATATTGAATAATAATTTACATGTTAAGGCCTAGCAAACGTAAAATTGTAGACTCGTAAACTCGCAGTAAAATCGTGAGTTTACCGATTCTATCAGAGTTTACTTGCTAGTTGACTAGTTTTTGTGATCTAAACTCGTACTCTCGTAAACTCGTAAGACTTGACTCGGGAGTTTAACAACCATGCCTACACCTATTTCTAATGTTTCGGGTGAAAAATTAATGGTTTGTGTCATTTTTTGACGATTGTACTCGAGCAACTTGGATTTTCTTGATGAATGATATATCAGAAGTACTTGAAATTTTATTAGATTTTATAACAGGGTACAAACACAATTTGACAAAGGGATAAAAAGAAATAGCTCTAACAATGGCAAGGAGTATGCCAATTATAGCATTTTAAATTTTACTAGTCAACAAGGAATACTTCATGAATTTACATGTGTCGACACCCCCACAAATTACAGAAAGAAAGAAACGTCATTTGCTCAAGCCACTCTCTTCTAAGAGGGAGATTATTATTTCCGAGAGAGGCCTCTAGGACTGGCATTAGTAGAGCGGTTAAGACTAGTAAGCTTAGTCCATATTGGTGCAATAGCCTATCGCATACATGGAAATTGTCAAGAAGTATAGATAAATATTATCCTGATCCATCATATGTAATTGAGCTCGAGTCGATATAGCTAAGAGACAATCTTGAATGTGATGCTTTACTGGTAAGAATTGTGGATCACAATGTTAAGGAACTTGATGGAAACCAAATCCTATTAGTTTGGGTGATTTGGGACGATGTTACTAGAGATACTACGTGGGAGCGCGAAGAGCACGCATATTCAAACAATATCCACATTTTGTTCTCTTCGTTAACTTGCCTTTGGATCTGGATCCAAGTAAAGCAGTTGGTATGTTGAGTTTTGAGATTGTCCTTTCCTATGTCAAGGTTGGCTCGATGCTCCAGAAATCGGGATCTTCCGATGTTAAGCTTCTAGAGTCATCTTCCCCTGAGGTTTGACTCGGGGAGGCTGGTACTTGATAACTCTTATTTATAAGAGTTATTAAGGTATTCTCAAGCTTAAATCATTGTAAGTTCTCATTTAATTAAGTGAATTATGTTGTAAATATCATGTTTTAGAGGACTATAGGTTGTGTTCTTGACTTAGTGATATTTGGCACTTAGGTGCCCCATTTGTGCTTTTATATGTGTATTTCATTGTTGCATCAATAGGTGCCACCGCATTGCAGTTTTGAGTCAGATGCGAGAGAAAGTTTACAGGCACTGAAATTTAGCGCATGCAAGCTGTCAAGTAAGGACATGTGCCAGCCGTAGAACGCTAGCGCCTAGAGATATATTCCACCTTTTTGTTGGGCACATGTACTATTGGGAACACATAAGGAAAAGTGGCGCCTCCAAATTAAGGTTTTTCTTGAATCATGTACCCTAGCACTATTTAAGGCAGCATTTCCTCTTCATTCAATATTCTTAGTCAGAAGGAGAAAGTTTAGAAATATCTTTCCTCCATTTTGGTACCTAAGCTACCTCTAATTACCAAATTAAGAACACCCTTGTTGAGAGTATTGCTGCAGCAATTACAGGAGCTTAATATACTTGAAGGATTGCTATATTTGGGAGTTGTTTCGTATTTCCATGCTTCTAATATTGGAGTTTACCTTCGGTTTCCCTATCTTAGTAGAATTCCTTTGTTTTAGTTATGACTTGAGCATTTATGTTTAAGTTGTATTTATTTGTTCGCTCATCATGAGCTAATCACTCTTAGTTGGAATGCTAATATCTATGCAATGAAGCATGTTTGATGTTTACGCATTTTATCTTTTGTGAGATGATATTTCCATCTTGAATTAGGAATGACCAACTAATTTTAAGTAGCATTTATGAATTCTAGAAGGTTTATGAATAGATCTCGAAAGATAATATGGATTATGAGAATTAAAAGACATTTTAATGCTCCTTTCCTAAACCTTAGACATAGGAGGGCAAAATCCATAAGGTTAAAACTGTGGGTGCGTAAATTGCCTAAGGTGAACTTATTTAGGGCTTAGACATAAGCTCTTGTAATGAAACACTAGTGTGAAGTATTTGAAAGAATATAAACTAAAGCGACAACACGTAATGCTGTTGCATCAGACACAACATTATTGCACTTTAATTGATTTACTTAGTAAAAGCATCCCAACTTACTCTAACCTCTGATTTTCTACACACTTTTACTTTTAATTATTAATGTTGGCCTCAAAAAGTTGTGTATTTAATTTTTCATGCGTCACTAATTTGTTAGCCAAATTAAGCACATATTAAGCTTCAATCCTGGTCGGAACGATCTCTATTTATCACTTACTACTTGTTGGCCCAATCCGGAACAGTTTCCCCCTAAGTCGAGGTCGGTCACAGGAGTACGACCTTGGCTTCAGTTGCAGAAGATGTCCATACCATGAATCAAGGCGGGTTAGAACTAGAAGTCAGACGATCCACGCTGGTGTGGAGTTGGACGCGCCTTGAAGGTCGCCCCGGGTCGGCGGATCCTTGTGGTCGACTTGGGTTAGTCTGGTGTGACACAGGTCAGTGTGTCAGGAAGATGTGATGTTTGACTTGAAACAAGACGTCTTATCATGATGACTGCATAGAACTCAGGGTCTGAGCATTTATTGCCTCGGGAAGAGTAGCGTAGTTTCATCTCTTGGGTCTTGTACCCCTTGTTGTCGTCAAACTCTTAGGTCCTAGCCGTGGTGTCGGCCAGTGGTTTGGACAGTCTTTGATTCCTCTTTTCTTCATGCAATTGCGTTGAGGAGGGAACTCTGCTCCTCAATTGTGGGTTTCCTGACTCCTCTAGAAATGGTCAGGCAAGGTGAGAATGGGACGCAAGTGTTGGATTATACTACGGCTAATGCATGAAGTAAAATAAAGTAAATGCGATAAAGAAAGATAAATTGAAATAAACGTAGAGTTTGATTGATTGATGTGTGTCTTTACATTTCACTCTATTGCTATATATATACACAAGCCCTCGTCGGCCACTATGCTAGCCAACATTTGCCTGCCGTCGGATTGATCTAAGATCGACGGCTCTCATCGCTTCATAGGCCCTCAACAAAGTAGAATAACTGCCCACGATCCCACTGGCACGGTTAGTGGGGTAAGTTCTTGTTGTTCCGTATTTTCGGGCCTCACTGTCCCGCTCGAACTTCAACCGCTCCCACGTTTTATCTTCATGCCGTGTCTTGCCTTCCAAGCAACACCCGCCTTGCCTCGGCCATATGGTGGCTCGGCTACTCTGGCCCATTTTAGGTAATGATTCAGGCGTCCGAGCCACCTAGGCCTTGGCACTATATAGGCAGGGGCAATCATTTTCCTTCGGCTTGGCTCACTGGCCCTCGGGTGTAGCCCCCCCTCAGGGTTTCTTTTTGTCATTTAATGCGTCCCGAGGAGCTCCTTTTGGTTTCACTCTCTTTGGCAAATACCTTTCCTGCCCTTGTCAAGTGGCTTACCTTCACACCATAATTCCTTTTTCCCTCTCTTGGCCCTCAACCTACAACTTACTTATTTTTGGGTGTTAACAATTGCCCCCCTTTTCGTGCTGTCGTGTCGCCTTGAGGACGTGATTAACGGTATGAAAACCCTTGAGATGATTTGAGGTGACGGTTAGAGGGGACATAACCGCTGCTTCATGACACTTGGCGCTTCGCACAAACCGAAACGACTGCGCGACGGTTCCCAAAGACACGTCAGTTGAGATTTTTCCCGAGGCTATAAATAATCCTCATCATTACCCCTGCACAGTTACTTGTTTCTTCCGAAACCCTCTGTTTCTTTCCTCAGACAAAACTTTCCCCCAACCTTTCACCATCCTTCTTCTTGCTCATCATGTCTTCAAACTCTGATTCCCAAAATGAAGAACGCAGTTACGGCGGTGGTGACAGCCCATCGAGTTCTCCTCTTTCCTCCGGGGGGTCCCATACTCGAGGTTTCTTCGCGAGACATACTATTTGCCACTGGTGGAGGCGTGACCGTCCAACCTATTGCTTCCACGGTCCTCGAGAGTTTTGACGCCTTCAAGAATGTTTTTGGCCCTCCCAGTGGCTTGCCCATCTCCTAATATTGGTTCACTTTGAGTGCCAAGGTGACTGAGACTAGGGATTGGGCCAAGCCTACCGATGAGTACCGCGCTTGGTTCGATCGCCTTTGGACCACCAAGAAGGATACTTGGAATCAGTGGCACTTGTATGACATGATCTCCCTCTCCACTTCTTACATTTCCTATGACTTCAACGTCCTGCTTCCCCTTTTGGGCTTCTGGTCCTTTGACCTCAATGCATTTGTTTTCCCTTGGCGCATGCTAACCCCTACTATTTTGGACGTCTCTGCCATTACTGGCCTGCCGGTGCACGACCTCAGTATTCATCCCTCCAAACTGCCCAAGAACATGGATCTTGGCCATACCCACGCAAGTGACATGTACTCCAAGTTTCATGCTGCGCATGCCAGAACCACCGGGGAGATCACCGATGCGAAACACACGACGTTTCTTATGTTCTTCTTTTGCCGGTTCCTCCATGGTACTGCTTCAGCCGGCGTTGTTAAGGAGTTACAACCTTTTGTCACCATGATGTGTTACACTGGTAAGGTATTTGCCTGGGCTCCCTACTTCCTCGGCGAACTCTACAGGGGTATCAAGGTCGTGCTTGATCAACTCAAATATTATGGCCGTGACTCCAAGCTGCAAGGACCCTTGTGGTTCCTTCCATTGTGGTGCAAACTCTACTTCCTGGGGCTCCAACTCTAGGAGACGCCCGTTCATGAAATGACCCCGGCCTGGTTCGTGGAAGCCCTCCTGCCGATGTCTTCCTGTGAAATGTCTTTGTTCCCTGTTCTTGACAAAGGTTTTGGCCCGCATTGGATCTTCAATCCTCAAAAGAATTAGTCTCAACTGAAGCTCTCGACCCGCATTGTTGCTCATGACAGGTGGTTGTCCGCCGTGGTTGCGAGGGACTTGCCAATTGGCTACATTGCTACCTTCCGGTATAGCAAGGCCCTCGTAGAGTATTACTATCCAAATTTCGTATGCCGTCAGTTCGGTCTCCAGCAACATATCCCCCTGCCTTACCAAGGTTTGGCTGATCCTGCCCGTCGTACGGGTTTACCTGAGTCCCAGGTCTGTAGCATGATTGATGATAACCAACACAAACTCACGGAGGGTGTCTGGGCGCACTACGAGGTGTGGTCCGGGGAGACTTACTCCTTTACCAATTGGTGGCCTAGCGTTAAGGAGTTGGCCTACCCTCACGGGATTGAGGAATGTTTGTCCCGGTGCCTCGATCGCCTAGGGAGCACCCCTTCCAGAGATCTTGTCAGTACTAGTACCGCTCCTTCCGGGACGCCTGTGGCTACGACATTGGCTTGCCTGCCTGTAACCCGCTCTCGACCACCTGCTGGTACGTTCTTGATCCTACATCATTTCCTATTTTGCTTATGTTTCACCGTTACTCTAATTTCCCGTTCTTGGTAGATTCTAACCTGGGAGAGAAGGATGATGCCCCATCAAAAACTCCTGTAGCTACGAGGGCTGGTGTGACAGCGGGGAGTGTTTCCCCTCTTGCGAAAAGGCATAAGGTATGGCACCGTCACCCTTCCCCTCGTCTTTTGCTTTCAATCTTTCACCTTCCTCATGGCCACGTTCTTCTGCAGGCTTCTACCTCTGCTCATCACTCTCCTCTTCCTCCAACCCCCAACTTAACTATTGGTGCTGAAGTGGCTAAGTTTTTTGCCTCTCAGAGCAAATCTCAAGCAGCTCCTATTGCAATGAAAATCTCTTTCCATGTTTTGATGATACAAACTTAGTAAGACATTAAGTTTTCTTCTTAATGTTTATCTAACAAGTTTATTTGAAGTGTGAAGAACAAGCCTCAAAGATAGCAGAATGTGAAACTACCTTGAACTAAAAAGAGCACAAAAAATAAGGATAGAAATGAGATGTGAAGGTTGACCAAAGTCAAATGAAGATTGACCAAAAAAGTCAACACAAAAGGTTGACCAAGTCAACTCAACATTGACCAGAATTTAAAAGAGTTGTGGCCCCACATTTATAAGTAAGATCAAGAAATGTGAAGGTTGAAGAACAGTTGATGAACAAGATGAAGAACATAATATTGAAAATCAGAGAGCACAAGCAAAAGGTGACAAACATGTTTGCTCGCATTTATTGAAAATCAGAGAGTTTTTAATGCTGGAATCTTGCAATAAATGAATGAGGAACTCCTTGATTATTCCTAGGCCAAACAAAAGGTGTTTAAGGTATAGAGGATGTGAAGCTTCGTGTACAGTTGTATATCTACTTTTGAAGTATAAGCCAACTAAGGGAAAGTCAGAATTCTAAAGATAAAGGATTGTGTCAGCATGTGAAGGTTGAAAAGTTAGCATAAGGTACAAGTGTCAGCTTGTGAAGCTTCAAAAGCTGTTAACTTTGGAACCATTTATCTAGACAATCCTATGGACCAATGGACATCTCCAAACGTCTATATTAAGATCCAATGGCTATTTAAAGGCTGGAATTCGAAGTCACAAATCATGAGAGTGAATTGGAACCTACATAATTAAAGCTTCACAAAGTTAATCCATCCTACTCATCCCACACTCAAGTTACACAAATCTGGGATTTTCTTATAGAGTGTCTGTTAACTTGTTATACAATATTGTAAGCACTTAGTGTGTTATATTCTCAGGCTATTGTATATCCCAAATCCAAACCATTGATTGTAAAGAGGTATCTAGTGAGCATTCCATCAAACTACCTAGAGAGAGGTGAGTGTTGGTGAGAATCTACTTGATAGAGGAATCCTTTAGGAAACTAGGGAGAGTTTTCTAAAAGCAGCTTGGTGTAGCTGTGTAAGAGAGAATGTTGCTTTTGTTTGTTGATCAAAAGCAGGTGGTGTTGCTGGTTTTTGCGTGTGATCAAAAGCTAGTGGTTGTGAAAGTCTTTTGTGGTTGAGCAAAAGCAAGTGTAAAGGCTATTTGGAAAATAGTGGAAATACTCACTTGGAAGTGGGGAGAGGACGTAGCCATTGTTGGGTGAACCTCTATAACTCTACTGTGTTATTTACTTGCTTTCCATACTATTCACCAACTTGCATTATACTTAATGTTTTCAAAACCTTGTGAAGGTTAATTCATTCAACCTTCACTAGACAGTTTTCCAAACTAATTAATATTTAATCTTTCTACAATCTGATTAGTTGGATTACAACAACTCTCTTACTAACTAAATTTTTTTAACTTATTCCTATTACTCATCAGACACTATATACATTGGTTGTTTGTTTATGAAACTAACTTTAACCTTCTCAACCCCAAGTTTATCTTGAGAATATTCTGCTTGAGACGGTTTCAGGTACAAATTTTAAAAGGGTACACAATTCAACCCCCTCCTTCTTGTGTAACTTAGTCACTTCAGTTGGTATCAGAGCTCACCTATAGAGGCTAAGCACACTTTACAGTGTGAGAGGAAAGATCCTGAAGGAAGTGATGAACAACCCAAACTCTGTTATGTTCCTCCCTAAAAGAGCTTCTGCAAACAGATCTCTTGGATTCACTTGTGAACATTATTACTATTGGAAGGATCAAATGAGGCTGTTTCTGGAATCACAGGATACTGATCTCTAGGGTATTGTTGAAGATGGTCCCTATGTTCCCTCTACAACAGATGCTGAAGGAGTATCTACTCGAAAACCCAAAGCCAGCTGGAATGCTAAGGAAAAATGTATGGTACTTCTGCCAAAGAAAAACGCATGGTAAATTCTTTCTAGCATGTGCTTTAGGTAGAAGTGAATATGATAAAGTAGCTGGAAACAAACTGCCAAAGAAATTTGGGACACATCAAAGACTGCTCATGAAGGAACTGATCAAGTCAAGGAATCTAAGATCAACCTTCTGATCCATAAATTTGAAACATTCAAAATGGAGGAGCAAGAAACAATCTCAGAAATGTTTAGCAGATTCACAACCATTACAAATGACCTAAACTCATTGGGGAATACCTACACTAATCAAGCTAAAGTCAGAAAACTTCTGAGATGCTTGTCTATGGTATGGAGACCCAAAGTGACTGCTATAACAGAAGTAAAAGACTTGTCAACTCTTCAAATAGAAGATCTACTAGGATCTCTAAAGGTGCATGAGCAAGAAATCATGGATGAACTTCATCCAAAGAAAGTTAAAACTATTGCACTCAAAGTTTCACAAAAAGCAACTCAATCATCACAAGCAATGGCTCTGAAGGCACATAGTGAAACTTATGAAGAAGATGATAATGATGATGATGATACTGATCAAGAAGATGAGTTAGCCCTTGTCTCTAGAAGATTAAGGAGATGGGCTTTCAGGAAGAACAACAAGAAACCCTTCTTCAAGAAGGATACATCAAAAGGAGAAAGTTCAAACAAAACTCCTCCTGTGTTCTATGAATGTAACAAACCTGGACATTTCAAAAGTCAATGTCCAAAACTCAAAGGTGACACCAGAAGGTTCAACACCAAGAAGAAAGCTCTACTAACTACATGGGATGACTCTTAAGAATCAGAATCAGGAAAGGAAGAGGAGACTGCTCATTTCTGTCTTATGGCAGACATTGAAGAACCTTCACAATCCAATCAGAACTTCAATACTGAATCAGACACCGAATCAACAAACTCATGTCTAGAAGAGGTAATCACTTTCAAACCATTTTGTGCTTCATGCAAAGAAATTGAATATGCTTTTGAAAATTTATTAGCTGATTCAAACACTTTATCTAAAAAATGTGTAATGTTCAAAAATCAACTTTATGAAGCTAAAAGAATGAATGGAGATCTTCAAAAACAAAGTGAACATTTGATTCAAACCATTCTTACTCTTAAGCACACACACACTGATATTTATATACAACACACACTGTCCATTGAGATAAAAAATGAAAAATCAAAATTAGCTTTGTCTGATCTTGAAAATGAGAACAACCTTCTCAAGGACAAAATCTCAATGATGACTAAAGAAAATGCCATCTCAAATCAAAGCATGATTGAGGATCCTAGAAAGAGACATATTGGACAAAGTTCCAGAAAAGTCTCAAAGGCTAGAAAACCAAGATTGAGATGCTTATACTGTAAAATTTTTGGTCATGATATTTCTGCATGTTTCAAAGTTAAGAAGAATTATCTTTTAAAGAAAACTAACTATGAAGAACTTAAGAAATTCTGGGTACCTAAATCTCAATTAACTTCTGAAACAGGAATGCCTCTTAGCATCAAAGAAAAAGCTGTGGTTCTTGGACAGTGGATGTTCGACGCACATAACAGGAGAAAAGGATAAATTTCTCTCCCTGGAGAGAATTGATGGAGGTGGTGTTGTCTTTGGCAATGATGACAAGGCTTACATCAAAGGTATAGGTACTATAGGAAATTTATCTTCTCCCAAAATAAAAAATGTTCAGTATGCAGAAGGTTTGAAGCATAATCTTTTAAGCAATAGTCAATTGTGTGATAGTGGTCATAAAGTGTCTTTTAAGTCTGATAGATGTTTTATTAAGGAAATCTCTTCTGGAAAAGTGTTATTTACTGCATCTAGGAATAAAAATCTATATAGCCTATGTCTTGATGAATTATCTCAAGAAACTTGCCTTATGTCTTCAGAAAATGACAAATGGATTTGGCACAAAAAAGCTGGTCACACAAGCATGCAAACCATTTCAAAACTTTCCAAAAAGGAACTAGTCAGGGGGCTACCTAAAATAAGTTTTGAAAAAGATAGAGTGTGTGAAGCATGTGTTCATGGAAAACATGTGAAGTCAAGTTTCAAATCTAAAAATATGATCACCTCTTAAAAACCAGTGGAGCTGTTACACATTGATTTGTTTGGCCGTACTAAAACTGCTAGCCTTAGTGGGAAGAAATATGGGTTTGTGATTGTTGATGACTTCTCCAGATTTACCTGGGTTTTATTTTTGAAAAACAAGGATGAAGCTTTTGAAGCCTTCAAAGATTTTCTCAAAAAGGTTCAAAATGAAAAAGGAACAAATGTTGTTTCTGTTAGAAGTGATCATGGGGGAGAATTTGAAAACATATCGTTTCAAAACTTTTTTGATGAAAATGGAATCTCTCATAATTTTTCTTGTCCAAGAACACCACAACAAAATGGTGTTGTGGAGAGGAAAAATAAAACCTTGCAAGAAATGGCAAGAACTATTTTAAATGATGCAAACATTGAAAAATATTTTTGGGCTGAAGCTGTGAACACAGCATGCTACATTTTAAATAGAGTTTCCATTAGAAAAAATGTTGAGAAAACCCCTTATGAAATCTAGAAAAATAGAAAACCCAACATCTCCTATTTTAGGGTGTTTGGATGCACTTGTTTTATCTTAAATAACAAAGACAATTTGAGAAAATTTGATTCAAAATCTGACAAAGGAATTTTTCTCGGTTATTGAACAACATCTAAGGCTTATAGAGTGTACAACCTTAGGACTCACACTGTAGAGGAAAGCATGCATGTCATTTTTGGTGAAACTAACAGTACAGGTGAAGTGATTGATGTTGATGAACTCACCACTCGCAAAGAAGACGGTCAAGTAACAAAAAATGTAGTTGAGAAGGATGAGCAAGACACCTCTTATCAACCTTCACAAGGCTCAAATAAGGCCACTGATGCCTCTGACCAAACTTCTCAAATGCGACGAAGTTGGAGATTAGTAGTTCACCATCATCAAGACCAAATCATTGGTGACACTTCAGATCCTGTTAGAACCAGAACTTCATTAAGAAAAATGGTGCTGGAATGGCACTCCTATCTGACATTGAGCCAAAATCTATCAATGAGGCAATACAAGATGAGTCATGGATAGAAGCTATGACTAAGGAATTTTCACAATTTGAAAAGAATGAGGTGTGGAATCTAGTATCACCTCCCAACCATCAATCAGTCATAGGAACAAAGCGGGTGTTCAGAAACAAGCTAGATGAAAATGGTAAGGTTGTGAGAAACAAGGAAAGTCTTGTTGCTCAAGGGTATAATCAATAGGAAGGTATTGACTATGATGAAACCTTTGCTCCAGTTGCAAGATTGGAAGCAATTAGAATTTTACTTGTATTTGCTGCTCACAAAAATTTCAAACTATTTCAAATGGACGTTAAAAGTGCGTTTTTAAATGGCTTCTTAAATGAAGAAGTCTATGTCAATCAACCTCATGGTTTGTTGATCAAAAGAAACCTAACCATATTTTTAAACTTACCATAGCTCTATATGGGCGCAAGCAAGCTCCTAGAGCTTGTTATGAGAGGTTGAGTAGCTTTTTGATCAAAAATGATTTTACAAGAGGAAAAATAGATACTACTTTATTCAAAAAACCTCTGGACAAAGATTTGTTGATTGTTCAAATTTATGTGGATGATATCATTTTTGGATCAACAAATGAAAAATTGAACAAAGATTTTGGAAATCTTATGAAGAGTGAGTTTGAAATGAGTATGATGAGTGAGTTAAGATTTTTCCTTGGATTGCAAATTAAACAGCTTGATGGAGGTATCTTTATTTGTCAAGAAAAGTACATTAAAGACATTCTCAAGAAATACAAAATGAATGAGGAAAAAGTCATGGCAACACCTATGCATCCTTCATCACAAGTTGAGAAGGATGAAGAGGGAAAACATATATCTGAGAAGGAATACTGGGGTATGATAGGTTCCCTATTGTACTTAATTGCTAGTAGACCAGATATTGTATTTTCAGTTGGGCTATGTGCTAGATTTCAAGTTTCACCAAAGGAATCTCATCTCACTGCTGTGAAAAGAATTTTCAGATACTTAGTTGGTATACAGGTGTTGGATTGTGGTACAAGAAACATAATCATTTTGATCTAACTGCCTTCTGTGATGCTGATTATGCTGGTGATAAGACTAACAAAAAGTACTAGTGGATCATGTCAAATTTTGGGAGAATCTTTAATTTCTTGGTCCTGTAGAAAGCAGAACACAATTGCCTTATCAACAACTGAAGCAGAGTATGTATCTGCTGCTGGATGTTGCTCACAAGTTCTGTGGATCAAAAATCAGTTGGAAGACTACTCATTGAGGTATTCCTGTATCCCCATTTATTGTGATAATACTAGTGCTATATATCAATTTATCAAAAAATCCCATCCAACACTCAAGGTCTAAACATATTGATATTAAGCATCACTTTATTCGTGATCATGTTCAAAAGAAGGATGTCGAATTAATTTTTGTTGGTACCAAGCATCAATTAGCTGATATTTTCACAAAGCCTTTATAGAAGAAAATTTTAATTTTATTAAAAAGGCCTTACACATTTTAGAATGTCCTTAAGATTAGAGGAATTGTCAAAAACTCCAACCTTCACAAGGTTTATGAAGGTTCACTTGAGGAAAATTTAAAATGGGACGGTTGAAGGCTTAAAGTAACCGTTACCACACGAGGGGTAACTCCCTAGGATAAAACGCTACATTTATGTCCCATCATAACTGAACCTAGTCTTATCACAATGGCTAGTTTGGAACTTCTCTCTTCACCCACTCCCTCTTCACACAAGTTCCACCAAAAATTCATTTCTTCCCCTCGATTCTTCTCTCCTCGTCTACAAAACCACTTCCATTTTCCTTCTAATGGTCAGAACAAAACTCCCAACGTAAGAAAAAATCCAGAACCAGAAACCATGAAGCGTACAACAAACACAAAGCATGTTCCTCCTCCATTTAATCGACCCTCTCATGGCTCTAAGTCTTCAAAATCTTCCCAAACTCTCACTAGAAGATCATCTAGAATTAGACAAACTTCATCTACACCCATCGAAGGTCCTGGTGATAAAAGTACAGAACCCACTGTCGTTACTGAGGAAGACTCAGAGGCAACTATTTTTGACTTCATAACATCTGTCACGAAAACATCCAAACGAAAGTCATCTCTTCCCCCAGAACCCTCATCAAAGAAACCTAAAGAAGATTCCAAAGGGAAAGAAAAGGTGACCGAGGAAGAGATCAATGATGATCAGAATGAAAATGATGACGAAACTCTGGATGAAATTCAACCTGCACAAGTGTACAATCCTAAGAAATGGACGAAAAGGGGTATTTTAGTTGGAAGAATCTATCTTTTCGAAGAGATAAAATTATCTGGTTGGGATTTCGTTCCTTACATTGCTAGGCAAGGATGGCACAAATTGTTGACAGAAGAAGAACTCATCTTTTCAAACTTGGTTAGAGAATTCTATGGTGGCATGGTGGTCAACAAAGAACAGACTTGCTTTACTATCCAAGTGAAAGGAAAAGTGATGATCATCACAACAAAGATGTTGTCTGATGCCTTAGGTATCCCTCTACATGGTGTATCAATCTATGGTGAAGTTGTTTTGACAAAACAAGTATCACAAGGGAGCATGTCTTAGAAGAATTGATGAAGGATCCTACAGCTAATCTTGTCTCATCATCTCTCAAAAACCATGCAAGGATTTTACACAACATTGTCATTCACTGTCTCTTTCCCAGAGCAGGAGGATATGAAAGAATCAAGATTGCTGACCTACTCCTTGTGTACCATGATGTGTACAAAAGGTATGTTGTAAATCTTCCCCACACCATCCTTCACTACATGATTGACATTGTTAAGAACCTTAGACAAACCACCTCTTTACCATATGGGACGTTTATCACAAAAATCTTTAAGTTCAATGAAATTCCTCTTGAAAAGGAGGAATGCATCAATGATAAGACTGTGTCTTAGTCTAAGAGTGTGAAACAAATGGGTATCAAGTCATCTAAAACTACGTACACCCCCTTCAAAGGTCAAAGCCACTACCAAACCTGCTCCAAAAGTAAAAGCAACTGCGAAACCTGCTCCAGAAGGCAAAGCCACTACCAAGCCTGCTCCAAAGACAAAAGCCACTGCCAAACTCAGAACCACCAAACCTTCACAAAAGAAAACAGCCGCAAGTTTTACTCCAAATGAACCATCTCGAAAGAAAGATGAGAAAGAGGAAGCAACTCCTCAGGGGGAGCAAGTAATCAATGAAGAAGCTATTGATGCTCAACCCTTGAAGTTGGTATTCCCTGAGAATCACAAATTTCCACAACCTGTTCAACCTTCACAAGAACCATTTATGGAAACAGAACTTGCTGAAAGCTGGAAATAAATATTTGAACTCAATCAAATTCCTGATGAAGAATCTCCAGTTATGCCAGAAGAAGAGATTGTTGATAAGCAAGGTAGTGAAAGAATGATTGATGATATAAATGAAGAACCCCCAATTCCGGATGATGAACCTTCACATGAAGGAAAAGTTGTTGAAGAGGTTATCCCTGCAGAAAAAGAACCTTCACAAGAGGTAAAAGATCAACCCTCTATCATCATTTCTTCTTCTAAGGTAATTCACTCACTTATTCATCCATCTCAAACTGAAGAAATCCCTGTGATAGTTGAAAATCTTTCTGTTGTTGTTCAACCCTTTGCTGAGTCTAAGCAAATTGCAGATTCGTTTTCTCCAAGAGTGCCCTTGGTTCCATATGGCTCCTGGTGTGTGGAAACGTGTGTAAGTATACACAATTACAAACAAGTAGTATAAAAGATCGAACCCACAAGGATTGGATTAACTCTTATATATTGTTGTAAAGACTTGTAAGCTAGTGCAACTACACTCCTCACAATTTTGGTTGAAGTTGAAATGAAAATTAATTAAAGGAAAGCAAGTAAATTGTGCAGGAAATCAGTTAAGAATGATAGTTGAGCACTATATAAATCACTTTTGAGTGCATTGTGTTTTCTTGTGGTGCAGATGCGCTTAGGTGCAGCTGCATCAGTGTGTGCTAGTCAGCTACTTTCTTGCAGCCATTCGTGTTGGAAAAACTGGTGTATCCAACACTGTTGGTAGTTGTGAAATCTCCAATAACCTTTCTTGCAGCCATTCGTGTTGCTCCTGCTGGAATTTCCAAACAGCTTGGTGCTTCTGCATCAAGTGCTCCTGCACCAAGTTTGATGGTTCCCTCACAACTTTCCTATCTTTCAACTCTGCAGATAAGGCTCCAGGTGGATACTTCCTATACTGATGTTCTTCAACACTAATTTGGGCCCCTTGCTTCACACACAATTCAGTTATTAAACATGGAAAGAAAAGAAATCCCTCTATTTTTGTTGCACAATCCAAAATTTCTTCGTCAGTCCAGATTGAATCCAAAATGATCAATCTATCCTTAGAAACAGTGTATGTGTGTGAAGTTGGTAAGATGGAGCAATTTATGAATAATTTCTAGTTTCCTAGTTCAGGGATGATGTACTTGGTTTTCACTTTAAACTCAGTTTGAGTAAATTTTTCCCAATGTGCATTAGGTACTGCCACCTTAGATTTGATTATCTCCATTTGTTTCTTTCCATAAGTCTCCATTTTTTCATCAAAAGCAGGACCATTATAATAAAGATTATAATGATGATTGATCTTTTTCTCATCAAAGTAAATTTTCCTACCCTTAACAAGAGAGTGATCTTGAATCTTACCTCCTTTGTTGCTTTGAATCCCAGCATAGAACTCTCTCACGATCTACTCCAAATAGTAAGTTCTATGTCGTATGAAGAGATCCCAATGCTGAGCAATAATTGTTGCCAAGAAATTGGGGTGTGCCTTCATCAGATTGTAGCCACGCTCTGGTAAGAACTTCATTTCCCATAGGTGTGGTTTGGCTGCATCGATGGTTGTTACCTCTTATTTCAAGCTTAAATCTTTGTTAATTCTCAAGCAATTTAGTGATTAATGTTGTAAATAGGTTAGTTTAGAATAATTAAAGGTGCAAGCTGAATTATGTTATTAATGGGCACTTTGGTGCCCAATTGTGGTTTAATATGTGTGTTGAATTGCTGCAGCACCTGTTGTGGCAGCATTGCCATTTTACGCAACATGAGAGAGAATGTAGCAAGAAACACGGAAATCAAGGCAAGGACAGCTGTCAGCGTGTGTCATGCGTGGGTGTGCGTGCCAATCATTGGTGATGCGTGAATGACCTAGGGTTTTGGGCAAAAAGGACATTGTGCCTTGAAAAGGACAAAATGTGCCTCCACCATTTAGGGTTTCTCTCATCCCAAGGTTTTCCCTATATAAAGGCACTCACCTCCAGAATTAGGTTAAGCCGAATTTCAGAGGTATAGGAATAGCCTTTTGATTTCGTGCCTCCATTGTTACTTAGAATCAATTGCTGGGATATTGATTGCTGCAGCAACGTTAGATCTACTTCAACTTCGAAGGAGCTACATTTTGAGAGCTGGAATTGCTTGGTGGATCACCATTGAAGCTGTCTCAGTATCAAGACCTGTAGTTGAACTTCTCTTCTCGGGTTTAGTATGAAATTTCTACTTCCCTTGATGTTTAGTTTAGTTGTAATGTTGTGTAAGCTCAATATGAGCTAAACCTCTGTAGTTGGGATGCTTTTATGAATTTAATGAAGTTACTTTGATTTTATTGCTTGTGTTATTGTGTTGAGTACTTTATCTTGTGTGTTTTAATTTATCCATCTTAGATTAGGATTGGCCGTCTAATCTAGGTAGAAATACACTCTCAGGAATGGTTTGTATTTAGATCTTGACAAGATAACATGGTCTGTTGCACTATTAGGAATACATGTGCTCCTTGCTTGAGTTCTAGGAATAGAAGAGGCATAAGCCATGAGATACAACACTTAGGTGTAACGCTGCTTGTTCTTCAGTAGCCTAGGGTAATAATCATTCTCTGTTAGTTAGGAATACGTCAGAGTGACTAAAGCCTAGTGTATTGCATTAAGGAATTATGCGCATTGCGGCAGCATCTAGTGCTGCAGCACTTAACACAGCATTATGATCATTGTAATGAAATTATTGACATAGTGCATCTCAACTTGTCCCAAATCTGATTTCCACTACCCTAATACCTTTTTAGTTGTTTGTTACTTGTTACCCAACCAATTGTGTGTCATTTACTTTTGTTACTAAAATCACTACTTGTTACTTTGATTAAACTTTTGTTTGGCAAATTAATCCTCGTGGGAACGATCTCTACTTTCATTATATTACTTGTTACGATTGTGTACAGTTGCACAAAAGAACGTTCACGTTTTCAAGCAACAAGTTTTTTGGCGCCATTGCCGGGGAGTAAATTGATTAAACACTGTTTAATTAATTGGCAATTTAGTGATTTCTTTTGTTGCTAATTCTGGTGCTCTGTTTTTGGTTGTTTCAGTAAGTTAATTGCTGCAGCAACTGTTGCTGCAGCATATGTACAGACTCAGATCACCAGAATATCAACTTCATCCTGAGATAGAAAGACTGTTTAGAGCTTTGAGAAGGGGACACGACCATTCTGGTCTGATTTCTTTGGGAAGAGCTGTCAATATGGCTACACCACCACCTTCTAATCATGGAAACACACCACCTCCTAGCAACCATGGTTCTGACAGACATACTTTAGCTGCCACTGAGCAACCTGAACATGTGAGACAAGTTTTGAATGAAACAGTTATAGGCATGGCTAATGACAGGGACAGACCTATGAGGGATTATGCAATTTTTGACCCTCACACTATGCAAACTAGCATAGTAAGGCCTGAACTTGCCACAAATCATTTTGAATTTAAGCCTATGATGTTTCAAATGCTTCAAACAATAGGGCAATTTGGTGGAGGACCTACTGAGGACCCACATTTGCATTTAAAACAATTTGTAGAAGTTTGTAGTAATTTCATTCTCCCTAGTGTAAGTGATGATGCTTTTAAACTTAAACTTTTTCCTTATTCCTTGAAGGATAGAGCTAAGGTTTGGTTAAATTCCTTGGAACCTAACTCTATCACTACTTGGAATGAGATGGCTGAAAAATTTATGACAAAATATTTTCCACCTATCAAGATTGCCAGGATGAGAACTGAAATTACATCTTTTAGACAAACTGAATTTGAAACATTGTTTGAAGCATGGGAAAGATTCAAAGAATTGTTAAGAAAATGTCCACATAATGGGTTGCCTGTGGTTGTTCAAATGGAAACTTTTTACAATGGGTTGGAACCTCAAACTAGACTGATGCTTGATGCTTCTTCTGGTGGAGTCTTGCTGAATGGCTCTTACCAAGATGCTTATGATCTTATTGAAACTATTGCTGCAAACAGTTATCAATGGCCAACAGCCAGGGTTAGTGCTCAAAAGAAAGTTGCTGGTATGCATGAAGTGAGTGAGGTTACTGCTTTATCTGCTCAGGTTGCATCCTTGTCCAACATGATCAAAAATATGAGTGCAACACCTACTGCAGCAACACCTGCTGCAGCAATTGAATCTGTACCAGAAACTAAAGTGGCAGCAATTGAACAAGTACCAGTGGGTTCTGCTAGTTGTGTGTACTGTGGAGGAGGCCATTTGTATGAAGAATGCCCTGCAAACCCTATTTCAGTCAACTATGTTGGGTATGACAAGAACAATAATCCTTATTCTCGTACCTACAATCCTGGGTGGAAGAACCATCCTAATTTTAAATGGAGCAACAATGCAACATCTGCTACAGCTCCTGCAACACCACCAGGAACACCTGCTCCATCCAAGGCAAAAGAAGAGAGCTCTATGGAACTTATGTTGAAGGCTGTCATGAATGAAACTAAAACTCAGTATCAAACCCAAGGAGCTGCAATCAAGAACTTGGAGAATCAACTCGGTCAAATAGCCACTGCCCTGACTGAAAGACCTAGTGGAGCATTACCTTCCACTACTGAACCAACATCTTCTAAGGGAAAGGAACAAGTCAAGGCTATATCTTTAAGGAGTGGGAAGGACTGGAAAGGACCATCAACTGATTCTAGTGATGGAAATGCAATAAAAGAAAAAGATAAAAAAGAGAAACAAAAAGCACCAGATTCTGTCACAGTTGATGCTGCAGCATCAGATGCTGCAGCAATTCCATCAAAGATTGCTGATCAAGTTTTGCCTGATCCACCTTATCCTCAAAGGTTGAAAAAGGCTCAACAAGATAAGCAATTTGGAAAATTTCTGGAGGTGCTAAAACAACTTCACATAAATGTTCCTTTGGTAGAAGCACTTCAACAAATGCCCAATTATGCAAAGTTTATGAAAGATGTGCTTTCCAAGAGGAAGAGACTTGGGGAGTTTGAAAAAGTAGCTATGTCAGAAGAATGTAGTATGATCATGCAGAACAAGCTTCCAAGCAAGTTGAAGGATCCAGGCAGTTTCACTATTCCATTCTCAATTGGTGAAAGCTATACTGGCAGAGCTTTTTGTGACTTAGGTGCAAGCATCAATTTGATGCCTAAGTCTATTCTTGATCAGCTTGGTATAGGTGTTTCCAGACCTACAACTGTTACCTTACAGCTTGCATATAGATCTGTTGCTCATCCAGAAGGAATTATTGAGGATGTTTTGATAAAGGTTGATAAATTTGTATTTCCTGCTGACTTTGTAATTTTAGATTTTGTTGCAGATAAGGAGGTACCTATTATTCTTGGAAGACCTTTCTTGGCTACTGGAAAGACTCTAATTGATGTGCAAAAAGGAGAATTGACCATGAGAGTCAATGATCAGGAGATTAAGTTTAATGTGTTGAATGCTCTCAAATTCCCTGACCAAGGAACTGAGGAGTGCTCTTTTGTGATGTCTCTTGATTCTGTGGTTCAACAGCACTTCTACAAGCAAAGTGATCATCTGGTGAAAGCTCTTGCTGACATTGATAAGACTGAACTTGTGGAAGAAGGTATTGTGCACAAGGAGGCTGAGGTGAAAGAATTATGGAGTAGGCATTATGAATCTCTTGATCTAGGGGATTCTAATCTCAAACAGAATATGCCTTCTATTGAAAAACCTCCTGTTCTTGAATTAAAAGAGTTACCCAATCACCTGAAATATGCCTATTTAGGG
This sequence comes from Astragalus glycyphyllos, assembly GCA_963573325.1. Classification (NCBI taxonomy): domain Eukaryota; kingdom Viridiplantae; phylum Streptophyta; class Magnoliopsida; order Fabales; family Fabaceae; genus Astragalus; species Astragalus glycyphyllos. The sequence continues at coordinate 19,462,727 of OY754314.1, read as the reverse complement.
GAAAATGATACATTGCCTGTGATCATTGCTTCTGACCTATCCAATAGTCAAGAGCATGATCTCATTACTACCCTAAAGAGGCATAAGAAGGCAATTGGGTGGCAAATGGCTGACATAAAGGGGATTAGTCCTACCATCTGCATGCATAGGATCATTCTTGATGAAAATGCTAAGAACAGCATTGAAGGGCAGAGGAGACTAAATCCTATCATGAAAGAAGTGGTGAAAAAGGAGATCATCAAATGGTTAGATGCTGGCATTGTGTATCCTATCACTGATAGTGCATGGGTGAGTCCTGTGCAATGTGTTCCAAAGAAAGGAGGGGTCACAGTGGTAGCCAATGAGAAGAATGAACTTATTCCCACAAGAACAGTTACTGGTTGGAGGATTTGTATGGATTATAGGAAACTCAACAAGGCTACAAGAAAAGATCATTTCCCTCTACCATTCATAGACCAAATGCTTGATAGACTTGCTGGCAAGGAGTTCTATTGCTTTTTGGATGGTTACTCTGGCTACAATCAAATAGCTATAGTGCCTGAAGATCAACAAAAGACTACTTTCACTTGTCCTTATGGTACTTTTGCTTTCAGGAGAATTCCATTTGGGTTGTGCAATGCCCCAGCAACATTTCAAAGGTGTATGATGTCAATCTTTTCTGAATTCATTGAAAAATCTATGGAGGTGTTTATGGATGATTTCTCTGTCTTTGGAGAAACATTCCAATTGTGCCTTGACAACTTAGAAGAGATTCTGGATAGATGTGAAGAAACCAACTTGGTCTTGAATTGGGAGAAATGCCACTTCATGGTCCAAGAGGGTATTGTGTTGGGACACAAAATCTCAAAGAAGGGAATTGAGGTTGAGAAAGCTAAAGTTGAGGTGATTGAGAAGATGCATCCTCCAACAAATGTCAAAGGTGTTAGAAGTTTCTTAGGGCACGCTGGATTCTATAGGAGGTTCATCAAGGACTTCTCTAAAATTTCAAAGCCATTATGTCAATTGCTGCAGCATGACACTCCATTCGTGTTTGATGACTCATGTGCTGCAGCATTCCAGAAACTTCAAAATGCTCTAGTTACTGCCCCAGTGATAGTGACTCCTGATTGGAGCAAGCCTTTTGAGCTCATGTGTGATGCTAGTGATTATGCCATAGGTGCTGTCCTTGGCCAAAGGTATGGTAAAGTTTTTCATTCTATTTATTATGCTAGCAAAACACTTGTTGAAGCTCAATTAAATTACACTACCACTGAAAAAGAATTATTAGCTGTGGTTTTTGCATTTGATAAATTTAGATCATACTTAGTTGGCACAAAAGTAATTGTTTTCACTGATCATTCTGCCATCAAGTATTTGATTGCTAAGAAAGATGCAAAACCTAGGCTAATAAGATGGGTTCTCCTCCTCCAAGAATTTGATCTTGAAATTAAAGATAAAAAAGGGGTGGAGAACCAAGTTGCTGATCATTTGTCTAGATTGGAAGGTGATAGTGCAGGTAATCAATTTGGAGAAATCAAGGAAAGCTTCCCTGATGAGCAGTTGTTTGCCATTGCTGCTGCAGCACCTGATGCTGCAGCACCTTGGTATGCAGACATTGTTAACTTCCTAGTGAGCAAAGTGGTGCCATGTAATCTAAATTATCAGCAAAAGAAGAGGTTCTTCCACACAATCAAGCAGTATTTATGGGATGAACCTTATCTGTATAAGAAGTGCCCTGATCAGTTACTAAGAAGATGTGTGGCTGATGAAGAACAACAAGGAGTGCTGCAGCAATGCCATGCTGCAGCATATGGAGGACACTTTGGAGGTTTAAGGACAGCAGCAAAGGTGTTTCAATCTGGTTATTTTTGGCCTACAATTTTCAAGGATGCTCATGAGTTTGTTAAGAAATGTGATAGATGCCAGAGGAGTGGAAATATATCTCACAAAAATGAAATGCCATTGTCAAACATCTTAGAAGTTGAACTCTTTGATGTTTGGGGTATGGACTTCATGGGACCTTTTCCTCCTTCTTTTGGCAACTCTTACCTCCTTGTTGCTGTAGATTATGTATCAAAGTGGGTTGAAGCAGTTGCTTTACCTAACAATGATGCAAAGTCTGTTAGCAAGTTCTTATTGAGAAACATTTTTACAAGGTTTGGAACTCCAAGAGCAATAATCAGTGATGAAGGTTCTCATTTTTGCAACAAATTGATTGAAAATCTCTTGGCCAAATATGGGGTTAAGCACAAGATTGCAACAGCATATCATCCTCAAACAAGTGGTCAAGCAGAGTTGTCTAATAGAGAGATCAAAAGAATGTTGGAGAAAATGGTAGGGCCTACCAGAAAGGAATGGTCAAATCATCTTGATGATGCTTTATGGGCTTATAGGACTGCTTACAAAACTCCTTTGGGAATGTCCCCATACAGACTTGTGTATGGCAAGGCTTGCCATCTGCCTTTGGAGCTTCAATACAAATCGCATTGGGCTATCAAAAAGCTCAATTTTGATCATACAAAGGCAGGAGAAGCTAGGCTATTACAATTGAATGAATTGGAAGAGATGAGGCACTTTGCATATGAGAACTCAGCATTGTACAAGGCCAAGACCAAGGCATGGCATGATAAAAAGATTCAAAAAAGGGAATTAGTGGAAGGTGACCAAGTGTTATTGTTTAACTCAAGACTTAAACTATTCCCTGGAAAACTCAAGTCTAGGTGGTCTGGGCCGTTCAAATTAGCAAAGGTGTACCCTCATGGAGCTGTGGATTTGTATAATGATTCAAGTGGAAATACCTTCAAGGTTAATGGGCAAAGAGTAAAGAAATACAATGGTGAATCAGTGGTGAGATGCAGTTTCATCACCATGATCCAAGACCCATGATCTAAGAAGGAAGTCTGGCTGAGGACTCTTAAACCAAGCGCTACTGGGAGGCAGCCCAGGGTTTTTAATCTAATAAATTAGTTGTTTTGTTTGTTTGGTGTTTGTTGCAGGAATTAAAATTTCAGCAAGTTGAAGTTTGAGGGTGTGACAGCAGTTGGTGCTGCAGCATTGCTTCCAGCAACGTTGCTGCAGCAATAGAGAGCAGTTAAGGAAAAAAATAAAATAATGGCAGTTATCACCCAAAGCCTGTGTGTGACAGTGTGTTGTCCAATCGGTCACATAACCGTCCAATCACTCATTATCCACCATACACATAGCCCTTCATCCAACGGCTAGTGCATTTTTGCATTACGCCCTTACCAAAACCGTCCCATCCCCTCAGCTTTATAACCACCCACTCTCTCCAATATTCCCACAATTTCCTCTTCAATTGCGATCAAGAAGTTGTAACCCTCTAAACAGCAAACCCTCGTTCCCAAATCACCCAAATCTCTCACTCACCTTTACGTTTTTTTAACTTCAATCTTTGATCAAGAATGGTGAGAACTAAGGTCAGTGCTAACAAATCTTCTGGAAAGGGCCAATCATCCTCTGGCCGTGGTGAATCAAGTCATGCAAGGCGAAGAAGCATGAAAAATCAGGAAGTATCTGCTATGGAAAAGTTCTCTACTATGAATTTCTGGGCAGAGAGGGGATTCTCGCTGACAAATGCATCTGATGCCCTCGCATTTGTTGTGAAGGCACTAGGTTGGGGGCAGTTGGTGCAGCAACCAAAATACTTCTACCCCTTTGTGGTTCGTGAGTTTTATGCGGGTATTGCCCCAGAAAAAGATGGAAAGCCCCAATTCTTTTCAGAAGTCAGAGGAGTAATCATCAAGTTCAACTCAATGATGATCAATGAATGTCTAGGTCTGAGTTACCATGGCCTCACGTTTGCAAAGAATCTTGAAAAATGGGGCAAGAAGGAGATGGAAGCAGTCAAGAAGAACATCACAATTCCTGGTACTCCATGGGAACCCTGTAGTGCCAACGAATTCAAGGTTAAGAGAAGCAACCTCAACCATGAAGCAATGGTCTGGTTTAACTTTGTCAAGCACACTCTACTGCCAACTTCTCACACCACAAATGTTGAAAAGGAAAGAATGATGCTGCTGGACGCAATTTTGGGTGCAAAGGACGTTGATGTTGGAAGATTAATTTCAAGAGAGATCTTGATTTGCTATTCCAAAAATGCTGGGTATCTTTTCTTTCCCTGCTTGATTACTGATTTATGTATTAAAGCTGGTGTTGAAATGAAGGGGGAGAAAAAAGGATTCCCTCTTGCTGCTTTCCCTACTGTTCTGAAATCAAAGCCTAAGGTTGCTGCAGCATCTGGTGATCCCACCATGCTGCCACAGTTCATGCTGCAGCAACGCTCTGTCTGGGAGTTTATGAGGAAGCAGCAGGAGTGGTTGAAGGCCTTGTTTGCTACAAATTTGCAAGTTGATATTGGAGTAGAAGCACCTTCTTTTCTTGAGTGGGTGCTTGATGAAGAAGTAATTGATAAAGATTTATTTGAAGATGCTGGTATTGAGGAGGATATGCCAGAGGAAGTTGTTGAGAAAAAGAGGAAGAGGAAGGAAATAAAAAGAAGAAAGAAGAAGGTGGGTGAAGAAGAAGAAGAGCTTCTAATTTCTGAGTCTGATGAAACATTAAGTGAAGGGGAAAAGGAAGAAAACAGAGAGATAATGAAGGAGTTGAATAGGAAGGATGACAGTGAAGATCAATCCAAAGATACCACTGATATTGAAATGGGTCCACCACCATCACCATCTCATACCACCAAAACTGCCAAACTAGCCCCCACATCTACCATTCCACCACCATCAACCCCCACCACCACTCTAATCCCAGAAAATCAACCACCACAACCCACAAATCCACCACAAGAAAGCCAACCAGAAAAAGTCCTTGAAACTGCTGATGTACCTGTTGTTGCAGCAACTGATGTTGCAGATGCTGATGTTGAAAGCCCAATGTTCTCACCCTCTAAGAGAATGAGAACCAAGCATGCCCTCAAAAGGAGGAAGATGTCTGTTGTGCCTGAAGATGTTGAGCTGAATATTGAAGAGATAACTGCCGAGGAAGACGCTGCTGTTGCTGCTACTGTGGATTCAGTGCTGACAGGAATTAAAGATGCTGCAGCAGCTGATGCTGCAGCAATTGAAGCTGAGAAATTGGCTGAATATGAAAGGAGATCAAAGGCTGCTCTGGACTTGGTGATTGCCCAAAAGAAGGCAAGTGTTTCTGCTGCTGGCCCTGCTGTTGCAGATGCAGGTCCAGTGCTGCAGCAACCCAGTGCTGCAGCAACAGAAACCCCAAAGGCACCAGAAGCCCCTGTGATTAAAACACCTAGAGTCAAGAGGCCAGTCAGAAGAGGCACTGCAACAAGGCAAAGCCCAAGGAACAAATGAGGAGCCCTTGCACCCTTCTCTTTTATATTCTGTCTTTAAATTTCTGTCTTTATCTTGTTAGTCTTTCAAGTTAAATAAATTTTTGAGTGTGTCGTGTTCGTGTTTTCATTCAATAGCTGTGTTTTTTTTTTTTCTGTTTGCTTTAAAATAGGCCTCTCCCTTATATTTCATGAGCAGTGGGGACACTGCAAGGTCTTAAGTGGGGGGGGGGGGGGGGGGGGGAGGACCTATGGTCATTGTAATATATCAGTATGCCTAGTAGTTGAATGAAAGTTTTTAATTTCAGTAGTTAAGTTGAGCAGAACTTAGTGATGAAATAGTGAGAATTGAGTGATTAGTACCCCTGTTTATGAGTGAACTATATTGCTCCTGTTTTTACACTATGCATGAAACTTAGGAATGACTTAGTAAGTTAGAAATGATCTGAAGCTAGACTAGTGTTGGTAGACCTAGAGACTTGCCAAATTTTTATTAAAAACTTAGGTTAGCATAAGAAACTAAGTTTGGGGGTTCTTTAAGTTATATTAAGGCAAAGCATGAAGGAATGGGTTTAGGTCAAGTGCACATAGTCAAGTCGTTGTATTGTGTTGTAAATATGTGTAATTGTTGTCGTTGGCCATTGAAAAAAAAAAGAAGTAATAAGAGAAAAAGAAAAAGAAAAGAGTGCAATAAGCTACCATTTTGAACTGAGTAGGGAGGCTATTCTGTGGAGACACATTATAGTTTCAGTCAAAAGGATGATAAATGGTAGTTAGGTTGATTGTGAAGTAGGGAGGCCAATTTGTGGTGACACACTTTGGTTTCAGTCGAAATCAGCAGTCAGCCTGTGTGAAAAGTGAGGATAGAATAAGGGCAATGCAACATCAATGTCAAGTATTGTGTGTTTTTAAAATTCTGTTATAGTCTGTATTGCTGCAGCAACTGTTTCTGCAGCATTAAAATTTCAGTTGTAATAAGTGCACTGGCCTAGAATCCTATAATTGCTAAATCAAAGCCCTTGGTCATGCTTATCCCCCCTTTCTGTGCTGAATTGTTAGTCTACCCTTAGTTTTGAAACATCTTTGGCAATCTCAAAAGAAAGCCTCTCTAGTTTTTAGTTAAGTGAAGTTTTGAATCTTGCTACGTTCTGAACTGAGTTAAATGCCACACACACACTTCTGAGCAGGAGTAATTTAGGGAACTTATCATTCAGTGGGTTTGCAAGTTGAGTGGCCAATCTGAAAGTTCTATGTTCAGTTTAATATTCTGTTTTGTATGCCCTTATGAATAATTCAACTATCTGGTTTGTTGCTGATATTTTGCTTGTCTGTGTCAAGTGTCATTGCTTGAGGACAAGCAATGGTTCAAGTTTGGGGGTGTGATAACAATCAAATATGATTGTTATTACCTCTTATTTCAAGCTTAAATCATTGTTAATTCTCAAGCAATTTAGTGATTAATGTTGTAAATAGGTTAGTTTAGAATAATTAAAGGTGCAAGCTGAATTATGTTATTAATGGGCACTTTGGTGCCCAATTGTGGTTTAATATGTGTGTTGAATTGCTGCAGCACCTGTTGTGGCAGCATTGCCATTTTACGCAACATGAGAGAGAATGTAGCAAGAAACACGGAAATCAAGGCAAGGACAGCTGTCAGCGTGTGTCATGCGTGGGTGTGCGTGCCAATCATTGGTGATGCGTGAATGACCTAGGGTTTTGGGCAAAAAGGACATTGTGCCTTGAAAAGGACAAAATGTGCCTCCACCATTTAGGGTTTCTCTCATCCCAAGGTTTTCCCTATATAAAGGCACTCACCTCCAGAATTAGGTTAAGCCGAATTTCAGAGGTATAGGAATAGCCTTTTGATTTCGTGCCTCCATTGTTACTTAGAATCAATTGCTGGGATATTGATTGCTGCAGCAACGTTAGATCTACTTCAACTTCGAAGGAGCTACATTTTGAGAGCTGGAATTGCTTGGTGGATCACCATTGAAGCTGTCTCAGTATCAAGACCTGTAGTTGAACTTCTCTTCTCGGGTTTAGTATGAAATTTCTACTTCCCTTGATGTTTAGTTTAGTTGTAATGTTGTGTAAGCTCAATATGAGCTAAACCTCTGTAGTTGGGATGCTTTTATGAATTTAATGAAGTTACTTTGATTTTATTGCTTGTGTTATTGTGTTGAGTACTTTATCTTGTGTGTTTTAATTTATCCATCTTAGATTAGGATTGGCCGTCTAATCTAGGTAGAAATACACTCTCAGGAATGGTTTGTATTTAGATCTTGACAAGATAACATGGTCTGTTGCACTATTAGGAATACATGTGCTCCTTGCTCGAGTTCTAGGAATAGAAGAGGCATAAGCCATGAGATACAACACTTAGGTGTAACGCTGCTTGTTCTTCAGTAGCCTAGGGTAATAATCATTCTCTGTTAGTTAGGAATACGTCAGAGTAACTAAAGCCTAGTTTATTGCATTAAGGAATTATGCGCATTGCGGCAGCATCTAGTGCTGCAGCACTTAACACAGCATTCTGATCATTGTAATGAAATTATTGACATAGTGCATCTCAACTTGTCCCAAATCTGATTTCCACTACCCTAATACCTTTTTAGTTGTTTGTTACTTGTTACCCAACCAATTGTGTGTCATTTACTTTTGTTACTAAAATCACTACTTGTTACTTTGATTAAACTTTTGTTTGGCAAATTAATCCTCGTGGGAACGATCTCTACTTTCATTATATTACTTGTTACGATTGTGTACACTTGCACAAAAGAACGTTCACGTTTTCAAGCAACAGTTGCCTCCCATCATGTGCTTGTTTTAAGAGTCTTACAGCCTGACTTTTCCTTTTTGTGATTAAGGATTTTCAAAATGAGTGATGCTTTCATTTTGCACCACTTGTTGACCAAAATACATTTTGACTCTTTGCCCATTTACCTTGAAAGTGGTATCTGAGGCTGCATCATAGAGATCAACTGCACCATGAGGATAGACCTTGACTAATTTAAATGGTCCTGTCCATCTTGATTTCAATTTCAACCTAGAATTATATCATGCGATGCTTTGGTTTTAGCTTTATAAATTTCTGCATTCTCGTAAGAGAATTGTCTAAATTCATTTAGTTCTAAAAACCTTTGTGCACCTGCCTTATTAAGGTCAAAATTCAGCTTTTTAATAGCCCAATATGACTTGTTTTCTAACTCAATAGGCACATGGCGTGCTGTGCCATAAACTATCCTGTAGGGGGACATACCTAATGGAGTTTTAAATGCAGTCCTATATGCCTATAATGCTTCATCTATGTGTAAGGACCAATCTTTTCTTGTTGGTCCAACCATTTTTTCAAGCATTCTTTTAATCTCCCTATTAGACAATTCAGCCTGTCCACTTGTTTGTAGTTGGTAGGCTGTAGCAATCTTGTGTTTGATCCCATATTTTGCAAGCAGATTCTCAATAAGTTTATTACAAAAATGTGAACCTCCATCATTAATTATTGTTCTTGGGGTGCCAAATCTTGAAAAAATGTTTCTTTAAAGAAATTTACTAACTGATTTGGCATCATTATTAGGCAATGCTACTGCTTCTACCCATTTGGACACATAATCTACAGCTACTAAGATATATTCATTGCCAAAAGAAGGTGGAAAAGGACCCATGAAATCCATGCCCCAAACATCAAAAAGTTCAATTTCTAAAATATTCGTTCTAGGCATTTCATGTCTTTCAGAAATATTCCCACTTCTTTGACATTTGTCACAGGTTTTGACCAAAAAATAAGCATCTCTAAATAAAGTAGGCCAGAAATAACCTGATTGCAATACCTTAGCTGCTGTTCTGTTGATTCCAAAGTGACCTCTATATGGTGCAGCATGGTAGTGCAGAAGCACAGTTTTCTGTTCAGATTCAGGGATGCACTTCCTCATGATTTGATCTGGACACCTCTTATATAGATAGGGATCATCCCAATAGTATTGCTTCACTATATGGAAAAATCTCCTTCTTTGCTGATAATTCATGTCCACTGGTACAACTTTGCTTACAAGGAAGTTGACTATGTCAGGATACCATGGCGCAACTGCATTAGGTGCACCTGCACGTAGTGTAGAAGCACTAGGTGCTGTCAAGGTGACTGCTAACAACTTTTCATCTGGGAAATTCTCCTTGATCTCTTGTATACCTGTACTTTCACCTTCAAGTCTAGATAAATGGTTAGCTACTTGGTTCTCCACCCCCTTCTTATCTCTAATTTCAAGATCAAACTCATGAAGGAGGAGAACCCATCTTATTAACCTTGGTTTTGCATCTTTCTTTGAAAGCAAATACTTGATGGCAGAATGGTCAGTGTAAACAATAACTTTGGTTCCAACTAAGTAAGATCTAAATTTATCAAATGCAAATACCACTGCTAATAATTCCTTGTCTGTTACAGTGTGTCATACCCTAATTTTGTCCGGCTTGGAACAAAACCTTAATTTTCCACAAAAAAGCAATAAATTATGAAGTGAAGCATCATTCTGAAGGATGTGAAGAACTATGAGCATGCATTTTTGGGTTCTAAAAGTCATTTCAGCGCTTTTAAAATCATTTTTAGGATTGGAATGCCTTTTGGAGCAAAATTAGGGTTTTTTGGGCAAAAGGGGTATTTTGGTCATTTCCAAAATTAAGCAATTTCTCACCAAAAATCATTGTTCAATCTCAGAGGAATTTATTTGGATCTAGATGATTTGGGTTATGAATTTTTGTACGCATGCATGCATGATTTTTGGCATAAAATTCAAATTTTAAGCAAAAGGGCAAAATGGGAATTTCCATCAAGGTGAGGTCTCAAATCAATTTTGGGAAGGGTGATATCATGGAATTTTGGGCCCAATCATTGATTCCTAGGATATGGCCCAAAGTGGCATGATTTTTATGGAATTATCTAGAAAAGAATAATCAAAAATGGTGAAAATAAGGAAGTGTCCTCAATAAGACAAAATGTACTATTTTTCTTGACAAGCTTGCAAAACTTGGGCACCAAGGCCTCATTTGCTCCGAATTTTCCAGCTCATTTCCACCTCATTTTGTGTTTCCTCATGCCCTTGATCCATGTGAGTTGTATTCCTAGCCATTGATTAAAATTCTAGATCAAATCCTAGGCTACAACTTTGTGTAGAATGACCTAGGTGCCCTCAACAATTTTTGTGCAACAAAAACTCATAATTTTTGTGTATGACCAGCTATTCCTCACTCATTTGTGTTTTCTCCTTGTCCCTAATCCATGTGCATTGCAATCTTGGCCTTTGATTCAAATTGTAGCTCAAATGTCAATGGTTTGCAAAAGCACAATGTCCGATATACCCTTAATTTTGCACCTCATATAAAACCCAAAATAAGAGACCATGAGGGGGAGACTCATTTTTTTTACCATAGCACCCAAATATCTCCTCTCTTTCTCTCATTCCTTCGAAGCAACCAGCCACCATACCCATATTCTTTTCTTCAAAATTCTTCCAAAAAATCAACCATCAAACCTTGTTTATTCTTCATCCTTTCAATAAATCTACTTCTAAGCTTGCATAATCATCAAAGTTTCATCAAAAACCATCAAGAATCAAGCATTTGCGAAAGGTTCAAGAGGTTCTTGTGGTGTTCTTCAAGTGTTCTTGCTTCTATTCTCTTTCCTTCTTCATTTTCTAGCTAGATCTAGAGGTAAGCTCACTAACCCTTGCATTTTCTTTAATTTTCATCATGTAATCTCTCTTCTATTCCTCTTTCCTTCTTGAAAGAAGCTTTGAGGACTCATTTCAAACATTATTGGACAAGGACATTGGGAGCCTTGGGTGTTTGAGATGAGTCCTTGGCCTTGAAGGAAAGATTCTTGTGTTTTCTCATCATTCTTTGCATTTCTACCTCATTTGCATGATTTTGGTGAAATAAAACCTTGTTTTCCTACCTATTTTGCTTCGGCCATAGCATGGATTTTAGGTTTCTTGTGTTCATTTTGTTCATTTCATGATTTTAAGTTGAATTTTGGCTTGATTTTGGTGTTGGGTGCCTCGGGTTGTTGCTTCAAAACCTAGGGTTTTTGTTGCCTTTTTACTTCTTTGATTTTGTGAAGAATAAAATACATGATATGCTTGATGCTTACTTTAGAACATGGCATGATGATCTAGGGTTTAGTCTTGTGAATTGTTTCATGTATTAATTGTGAATTTTAACATGAAATTTGATGGTGATTTGTGCTTAGCATTGCTTCGGCCTTAGGCCACTTTTGTGCATATTTTGTGCTTGAAAACGTGTTGTTTTGATCTTGTGTGAATAAATGCAATTGTGCAATTGTGTTTTTACCCTTTTACCTTTTTACTTTACCATCTCATTAAATAATTACCATTTACCTCATGCATTTTTACTCTACCATTTCATTAACTTCTCACTCAAACTTTTTACCACTTGTAAATTTGCATAAAAAAATCCCAAAACATTTCAATCATTTGCATTTTAAACTTTTACTACTTCTCATTTAAAACCCCAAAACATTTTTACCACTTCTTACTCAAAACATTTTCAAACTTTGCATTTCACTTATTTGCATCATCTATGCGACACCTTGCATGCTTGCACACACATTCACTCATACTTGTATACCATGCATAATAAATGCTCATGCATTCTTGTATGCTCATGCATTCTCTTGTATACTTATTCATGCATTCTCTTGTATGCTCATGCATTCACATGCTTGCTTAATCATGTATCATCGCTCACATGTTCATTCATTAAACCTAGAATACTCTATGCCTATGATCAATTGTGTTCACTTGTTCTTGATGCCATCTGAATGACTTGATTTAATTGTGTGCCCTTCCTTCCACTAGTATGTATTCTTAATGAAGACGTAAGCCTACTTTTCCGGTTGTAGCATAGAGTCATTAAGGTATATGCACCCCTTTGAGATTGTTGCCCGTCCCGTAGCAATTCTCACACACACACACAATTGTCTTGAGAACTTTGTCTTGCATCCTTAATAATTGGATCTCTTGATTATATTGGCATGTTTAATCTTGGTTAATAATCAACATGTTTATGATTGCTTGATTGGTGAGTATGTTTGGATCTTGTTCATTCATTGTTGCAATTGGTTATGGACTTGGAATTGATTGAATAATGTTCTACTTGTTTTCCAAAACCCATTTTCTAAACTCATTTTCAAACGCTCCTTGCTTTGCGTAAACATTTTCTTCCTCCATTAAATAAAACAAATTGTCATTGATGATCACTCGCGCTGTTGCCGTTTAGATCGTTAATGATGATTTTATTTTCAAAAAAGAGTTAGTAGTGAGGCCATTCTAACAGTTGTTGTTCGGTCTTCACAAACGCTCACCCAATTGCGAAAAACTCTTAAGCCGTTTTCAGACGCAAAAGCCGAGAACTACGTAGCTTTGATCCCTCAACCCAGTGAGGGTACGTAGGAGCGGGTCCGTCCCGTCAAGCACCCTTTTAAAAAAATCTTTGTTTTGTTTCCACTTTTCAAAGATAACAAAAATATTCCTGTCTTCCGTTCTCAATAAAACAATTTTTCAAATAAAAAGAAAAGAAAAGAAAAGAAAAGAAAAGAAAAGAAGTAGAACAAATCGCTTTCAACTCAAACCTTTGTCAAACCACACATCGAATTAATGGTTCCCTTTCAGTAGAAAGGACGTATGGGATGCTAATACCTTCCCCATGCGTAACCGACCCCCGAACCTACATCTCTGATTTCGAAAGACCACTCGCTTTTCCAAAAAAAAAGGGTTTTTCCGATGTTTTCCCAAATAAATATTGGTGGCAGCTCTACTATTTTTCACGTTGCAAAACGAGAAGTCCCAAACCGGATTTTTCGGGCGCAACAGCTGGCGACTCCGCTGGGGAATTTTTATAAAAGGCGAGGGTCAAGCCTAGTTAACTCGATGTGTGGTTTAAATCGTTTGAATTGAAAGCTTTGTTCTACTTCTTTCTTTTCTCCCTTTTCTTTTCCTTTTCCCTTCTTTCTTTGTCTGTGATGCTTGATTGTTTCTCTAGCATTATCATGATGTTATGTTGTATTCATATGCATTTGTTTTCCTTCTATGTGTGCTCCTTGCGCATTTTCTCTTTGTTCACATACCATGTTCATGCATTCCTGAATTCCCACGTCCCCTCTTCTTTGCTCCCTTTCTAAAGGTAAATTCATGCATTTCTCCCCCACCTTATCATGATCCCTTCCTCTTGGCTCCCTTTCTTAAGGTAAACAATGTTTGCGATTGCTTATTGACTTCCTGTGTTAATTCTTGAATTGGAATGCTATATGATATGCAACATGCTATTGTATGCTTTTGTCTGGACTGTTCTGGGTTTTCATTTGCAGGTGGGGGTTTATGATGGGTAGTTTTAGGCGGTATGTCCTTGCTACACGCACTCACACCTTATGCTTATTGTGCTTTGAGAGGGGCCTAAAACCCAAGGTCTGACAAAACTTAGGGGAGTGGAAATGAGTAGTGACTGGCAATTGGACCGTTGTCCTTCTGACTCTCACGAAAGTTTCAGCCGGAGTATGCTCTTTCACGATGCCTCACACCAGATGGCGTACCATCGTTGTGGGTGCTATTGTGAGAGAGAATTAGCTCTGGTAGCCTGGTGAGGAAGTGATTAAAGCCAACATGGGAGGAACATCTGAGTTGCCCTAGAACCTAGGTTCCTGCCTCGTAGGACACAAGGACATACAAATTGTGTGTTGCATTGTAATCTAGGCATGTTTTCCAAAAGGAGTAGAAGGAGATTTTTCCAAAAAAAGAAAGCAGAGAAAGAACTGCCGTTGTAGCCTTTCTTTTGTCGGTCCGTACGAGATAACATATGGCCCACCCTTTTCAAAAAAGGGAACGAGCTGCCGCTGTAGCCTTTCTCTTATAAAGTAACATATGGTCCACATTTTTTCAAAAAAAAGGGAGAACGAGTTACCGTTGTAACCTTTCTCTTATGAAGTAGCATGTGGCCCGCATTCTTCAAAAAAAGGGAGAACGAGTTACCGTTGTAGCCTTTCTCTCACTGGTCCATATGAAACAACGTACGGCCCGTATTTTCAAAAAAAAGCTTAAATCAATGCCAATAAAGATTTTGCCCTAATCTGCATATGCATAAAACATCATCAGCATTTGCATGCATCCTCGCATTACATAAAACCCATGCATACATCATTGCATCTTACTCAAGTTTGTTTGCCGAGAATCACAAAGTGACAAAGAATCTTGCCAGAGGAACTTAATGGAATCAAGAAGTCAGACAGTGCATGCTCCAAGGTACCCGGGTGTAAGAAAGGTAGACGTCACCAGCTTGAAAGGATATGTTGACCTAATGGGACCTATTGAAAGGGGATCGTTTGACAGCTCTTATGGGAACCTTCGGAAGTTGTTGTTGCTAGAGGTACAGACTGAGGCTATCGTGGCTCTAAGCAGATTCTATGACTCCGAAATCAGATGCTTCCTTTTCAAAAATTTCCAAATGGCTCCCACTTTGGAAGAATATCATCAGATCTTGGGTTTCCCTCAGACCAAAGCTGCTCCCTGCCAGTATCAAGAGCAGTATTACACGGATGAGAAGTTTGCTGCATTGTTGCAAGTAAAGGTAGAGGACCTGAAGCTCCAGAGGCAGAGGAAGAACCTTGTGGTAGGTTTCCCGCAGAGTTATCTCGAGGGTATGATGGATACTCATGCCAGAATCAAAAATTGGGTTGTTTTCAAGCAAATCTTGGCCTTAACAATCTTCGGGATTGTTCTCTTTCCGCAGATTGAAAGACTTGTGGATGTGACTGTCATTGGCATTTTCTTAGCTTTCCAGAATGAGAAGAATCCTATCAATCCGATCCCTGCAATGCTTGCTGACACTTATTCCGCTCTTACTCACCACTGTGAACTCAAAAGGAAGAAAATCTCTTGCTCTTCCCATCTGTTATATGCCTGGCTTCTTATCCATGTTTTCACCAATCCAAAGAAAGTGGAAAAGTTGATTGACTATGCTGTATCTTGTGAGGTGAAAACCATGAGTATTCAAGAGTGGATCCAGTTTCTAGGGAGTCTAGACGAGCACTCGGTTCGTTGGTATCTTTCATCTTGCTGGGAAGCTAGACCTGAGGTAGTCTTCCGCTGTGGTGGTTTTCAAAATGTTCCACTGATGGGCACTAAAGGGTGCATTAACTACAATCCCTCCCTGACGCTGAGACAATTAGGATATCCTATGAGAAACTCGCCTACTGAAGAGATGGCATTCCCGTTTTGCATCTATGAGGGAGGTCCAAAGGATGACAGTTTGACTAGGAAGATTTTGCAAGCTTGGAGTATGGTGACTCGTTATGGAAAAGTAGAGATCTCTCAGAGAACTAGTGGTGTTACCTTTGCTCAATGGCTTGAGAAAAGGATTCAGAGCGTCCGATTGCCTTATCAGAAATTATTGCAAGTTGAGAGGGAGGTAATAGACTCTGGTGCTCCCGTTGTTGAAGAGTTAGGTGAGGTCAAGTTGGCTCTAATGAAAGCAGAGGAAGAGAAAAAATCCTTGCAAGCTGAGATAGAGAAGTTGACTCTGAACAACCAAAGATTAAAAGAAGATAATGCTCTCAAATCTGCTGCCATTGAGGAGTTTGACAAGAAACTCAAAGTAGAAGAGAAGGAAAAGCTAGAAGCTCAAAAGTATCTGCAAGTAGCCAAAGAGGAAATCAAGAGGCAAAAGGCTAAACAAAAGAGAGCCATTGAAGAGACCAGTCAGTGGAGAGATCTCTATGAAAAGACAAAGATGGATGAGAGGACTGTGAAGAGCTTGCTTGCAAAGTCAAAAAGAGAGTCCCGCTTGCTACAGGCTGAGTGGGAAAGCAAACTGAGCAGTGTCGCGCAAGAAAGAAATTCAGTTGAGAGCATTCTCAAAGAATACAAGCAGGCTCTAGGATTTGAGCGAGAGATTTCTGATGAACTGAAAAGAAACCTTCTACACATCAGTGATGCATACAGGCAGGTGAAGGATGAGAGTCAGCATTGGGAACACCACTTTGTTGAACTGCTTGGCAGGATTGAAGAACAGGCAGTTATCATTGAGTTGAAAGATGAAATTCAACAATGGAAGGCTAGATTCTCTGAGCTTGCAGAGTTGGCCAACCAAGCTCTTGCAGGTGTACCTAAAAAGCTAAGAAAGGCTGAGGTTGAGATGTTTCCCTTTAACACTCCACTGGCAGTTTACAAATTCGTGAAGTTTTGTAGGGCCTTGGTTGAAGAAGTCAGAGAAAAGACTGGAAGGGTTCCCACAGGCAACAAGAGAAAGAGAACTGAAGATGCTTATTCATGCATTCTCTTGTATGCTCATGCATTCACATGCTTGCTTAATCATGTATCATCGCTCACATGTTCATTCATTAAACCTAGAATACTCTATGCCTATGATCAATTGTGTTCACTTGTTCTTGATGCCATCTGAATGACTTGATTTAATTGTGTGCCCTTCCTTCCACTAGTATGTATTCTTAATGAAGACGTAAGCCTACTTTTCCGGTTGTAGCATAGAGTCATTAAGGTATATGCACCCCTTTGAGATTGTTGCCCGTCCCGTAGCAATTCTCACACACACACACAATTGTCTTGAGAACTTTGTCTTGCATCCTTAATAATTGGATCTCTTGATTATATTGGCATGTTTAATCTTGGTTAATAATCAACATGTTTATGATTGCTTGATTGGTGAGTATGTTTGGATCTTGTTCATTCATTGTTGCAATTGGTTATGGACTTGGAATTGATTGAATAATGTTCTACTTGTTTTCCAAAACCCATTTTCTAAACTCATTTTCAAACGCTCCTTGCTTTGCGTAAACATTTTCTTCCTCCATTAAATAAAACAAATTGTCATTGATGATCACTCGCGCTGTTGCCGTTTAGATCGTTAATGATGATTTTATTTTCAAAAAAGAGTTAGTAGTGAGGCCATTCTAACCGTTGTTGTTCGGTCTTCACAAACGCTCACCCAATTGCGAAAAACTCTTAAGCCGTTTTCAGACGCAAAAGCCGAGAACTACGTAGCTTTGATCCCTCAACCCAGTGAGGGTACGTAGGAGCGGGTCCGTCCCGTCAAGCACCCTTTTAAAAAAATCTTTGTTTTGTTTCCACTTTTCAAAGATAACAAAAATATTCCTGTCTTCCGTTCTCAATAAAACAATTTTTCAAATAAAAAGAAAAGAAAAGAAAAGAAAAGAAAAGAAAAGAAAAGAAGTAGAACAAATCGCTTTCAACTCAAACCTTTGTCAAACCACACATCGAGTTAATGGTTCCCTTTCAGTAGAAAGGACGTATGGGATGCTAATACCTTCCCCATGCGTAACCGACCCCCGAACCTACATCTCTGATTTCGAAAGACCACTCGCTTTTTCAAAAAAAAAGGGTTTTTCCGATGTTTTCCCAAATAAATATTGGTGGCGGCTCTACTATTTTTCACGTTGCAAAACGAGAAGTCCCAAACCGGATTTTTCGGGCGCAACACAGTGTAATTCATTTGTGCTTCTATGAGTGTTTTACTAGCATAATAGATTGAATGAAAGATTTTATCATACCTTTGCCCTAGGACAGCTCCCACAGCAAAATCACTAGCAGCACACATCAATTCAAAGGGCCTGCTCCAATCTGGTGTTACAATCACTAGTGCAGTTACCAGTGCCTTTTTAAGCTTTTGAAATGCTTCCATACAAAGTTCATCAAAGTTAAATTGTGTATCTAATTGTAAAAGAGTACACAATGGTTTAGAAATTTTTGAAAAATCTTTTATGAATCTTCTATAGAAGCCAGCATGGCCTAAGAAGCTTCTGATTCGTTTGACTGTTGATGGAGGTGGTAATTTCTCAATGACCTCAATCTTGGCCTTTTCCACTTCAAGACCTTTCTTTGACACTTTATGCCCAAGCACAATGCCTTCTTGTACCATAAAGTGGCACTTCTCCCAATTGAGTACTAGGTTGGTGTCTTCACATCTTTGGAGAATTCTTTCTAAATTTGACAAACACAATGGAAATGTATCTCCAAAAACTGAAAAATCATCCATGAAAACTTCCATTGATTGCTCAATGAAGTTAGAAAATATGGACATCATGCATCTTTGAAATGTAGCAGGTGCATTGCAAAGTCCAAAAGGCATCCTTCTAAATGCAAAGGTACCATAGGGACATGTAAAAGTAGTTTTTTGTTGATCCTTAGGTTCTATTGCAATCTAATTATAACCTGAATAACCATCTAAGAAACAATAAAACTCTTTTCCTGCTAACCTATCTAATAGTTGGTCCATCTTTCCCATGCTTCAAACAATGATTCAAATTCTTTTTGTCTAAAAGATGTAATATCATTTCTCATTCTGGCATTTTTGAAGGGTGGAAAATATTTTGACAAAAACTTTTCAGCCATTTCACTCCATGTATGTATAGAATTAGGCTCCAATGAATTTAACCATGATTTAGCCTTATCTTTCAAAGAATATGGAAATAGCTTAAGTCTAAATGCATCTTCACTAACACCAGGTATGATAAAGTTATTACATATTTCTAAAAACTGTTTTAAATACTCATGGGGATCCTCATGAGGAAACCCACCAAATTGACCAATTGTTTGCAGCATTTGAAACATCATGGGTTTAAATTCAAAATGGACAGCCTCTATGTGAGGTCTTGCTATGCTTGTTTGCATGTTTTGATGATCAAACATAGCATAATCTCTCATAGGTCTATCTTTATCATTAATCATACCTATTGGTCCCATGTGAATGAATTGATTCCTGTGATCTGCTTCAGCATCTCTGTGTGATCCAGGACCACCTCTGACTGAGGCTGGTCTTGAGCCTTCTCCTTCACCTTGTTGAGACATAGTATTGCTGCAACTTTGAAGTTTTTGTTTCTAAAGTTTTCGCAACCTTCTAAACTGTCTTTCTATTTCTGGATTAAGTTCAAATTCTGGTGATCTATCCCTGGGCATAAGCTAGTGCATCTGCACCTGTTTCTGCACAGAAAAACAAACTACCAGTGTAATAAAACAAAACACTAATTTACTATCTTTAAAATAACAAAAATTAATGACGATCTCCGGCAACGGCGCCAAAAAATTGGTGTGTGGAAACGTGTGCAAGTATACACAGTCACAAACAAGTAGTATAAAAGATCGAACCCACAGGGATTGGATTAACTCTTATATATTGTTGTAAAGACTTGTAAGCTAGTGCAGCTACGCTACTCCGAATTTTGGTTGAAGTTGAAATGAAAATAAATTAAAGGAAAGCAAGTAAATTGTGCAGGAAATCAGTTGAGAATGATAGTTGAGATGTCTTCACTATCTGAATCACTTTTGAGTGCATTGTGTTTTCTTGTGGTGCAGAGGCACTTAGGTGCAGCTGCATCAGTGTGTGTTGGTCAGCTACTTTCTTCGGAGTTTCGTTACAAGCTCTTATGATCCTGTTTTTTTGCGGTAAGGAAAGAAGTAGTCAATTCCTTTCTCGCCCCCTTACAGTTAATCCAAGTTGCTAAATAAGTACACTCTTGTATCTTAAGATCTTACTACACTCTTGTAAGGTTAGGAATTAACATGGAATTAACAAGCTAACTTCATTAAAACAAGTTTAACAAAAAGCTTCATTAAACCCTTATCCTTGCTTAGTTCTTGATTTCTAGTTATAAGCCAATTAAGTGAATATAACTCTACTTGTTCTAAGCGATCAACCTTAAACAAGATTAAGAATTTAAACACAAGAACTAAAGTGCTTACACCACTTGAAAACACAATAAATTTCCTCAAAAGATCATTGGAAAGTTAGAACATCCCAACTTAAGAGATTTAGCTCATGATGGGCATAACAAAGCAAATATATTTGAATGAAAACATCTTGTAATGAAGGAAAGTACAAGAGAATTCAAAAGAGTAAGAATTACAACAATTGAAAGACTCTTGCATATATTTGCTTACAACCAATTTCTTGCACCTATTAGCTCTTTGAAGAAGTGGAGAGAGAAGTTGTCAATTTCTTCTCACCTTCCTCTCAAACTAACACTAAGAAAATATAAAAAGAACTACAAGAAAATAAACTTGAAACTATGAAAAACTAAGATGAAAAGAACATGAAAAAGAATATAAAAGTCTATGATATATTTCTTTCAAGTGAAGAGTTGAGTCCTATTTATAGCCTTTGGAGATTTCCTTCATGTGGGGGTTTCCTTGATGATTTAAGCTAACCAAAGGGTTTTAACCATGGTTACTTTTCAGAAGATGGAGATAAGCTTTTGATTCCCATACTCAACCTTAAAGGGAGGTCCAATAGGAAGTAGCCACATGTCTTTTGTGAATGATTATTCATGATGGTCTTCCATTGTAGGCGCCTCCTTTTGTAAGTGGCCATGTGCCCCCATGTGACTCAGAAGCAAGCAGCAAGCCAACTAAGCATTATAGCAATGGTAAGAATTAAGGTGCTTCCAATGTGGGGTTGTGAGCTGCTTCGGTGCAGGAAGGTGCAGTTGCACCAACTTCCCTTCAGGTGCAGTTGCATCTAGTGCAGATGCACTAAACTACAGTTGTACTGAACAAACACATCAAACATACCAATATACATGTAAAATGCTAAGTTATGGACATCTTTCACCTTAAAACCATAAATGTTGTTATTTTATTCATACTACCATATTTAACACATATTATACTTGATTATGGGCAATTATTTAAGTGTAGAAGCACGAATAACTCTATATAAAATAGAGTTATCAGCTCCTCACCAGGTGAGCATGGAACTCAAGAAGATTCAGCAGATGGTCAAGCTCAGGGGGTGTTTGATACGAATCACTCTCCTGCAAGAGATGAAGAAGAAGAAGTCCTAAATCAAAACTACAATCATCTTTCACCAATATCCAAAGCCGTTCATGAAGTGTGTCATGACATTGACACTGAGTCTGCACCTGTGAATCCCCCACTCATTCAAGAAACCAACTCTGAAATCCTAGCTTCCATGGACCTTACTCAACTCAACCAAACACAAGCTCAAGAAAATTCCCCACTTCCTACAAATGACAACAATGATCTGTTCACTCAATGGCGTGATCAACCTACACAATCACCTCCCAAAACAGGAAACACTCTGGCTACAGAAAACATAAACAGATTTATGGCTTCTCAAACTCCAATCTATGATTCATCTATTCCAAGAGTGAATGAAGCATCTAATGCGTCAAAATTCCCCTCTGATGTGCCCACTCAGTTTAGTTCCCTTAGCTCATTTTGCTAGACCACTTATGCCCCTCTCTCCTCATCTGACAAAGGACCTAATAGCAGCAAACCTTCTGTTGATAAGGATGATTCTCATCCTTCTGGTGACAGATTGGAGGTCATGGAGAAATCCATGAAGAGAATGAAGGCACAGCAAGAACAGCAGATAAAGAAAATGAAGCTCATGGAGAACAATCTGATGCTTAGCATTGGCATTCTTCAACAAGAAAACAGAATTGAGGCTCAAAGGAATTTTGCATACCAGCAGTGGGTAATGGAACATGTCATTCCTGCCATTCTACCATCCATCTCACCACCAAACTTTCCACCTCCAAAGCCCTTTCAAGATGTTCCAAAACCAGCAACTTCAACCAACTCTTCTGATGATTCCTCCCCTACCAAGTAGCAGCATAATTTCTGTTTCTTCCATCCTTTTTGTTGTTGACAAAAGGGGGAGAATGGAGATTAAGTTTTAGTTAGCTACTTAGTTAGGTGTTAAGTGTAGTTTGGGGTTTGTGTTGACAATCTTAGAATCTTTTTGGACATTTTTCTTTGTGTGACTTGTGAAGATTGTCACACAACTTTGCATATTTAAAAATTTCTGTCATTTAAAATTTTGTCTTGACTATGTATGATAATTATCAGAACAATATGTTCATCATGTTTGCACTAAATGATCAATGATAATTATCTTTTGCTATATGCTTGCTGTGAAGGTTATATCTCTTAGAAATAATTCTGTTAGTATGCTTAATTATTTATCCATGAAAACAGAAAACTTAAAACTTACTCACAAGTTTGTCATCACCAAAAAGGGGGAGATTGTTGGAATGAAAATCTCTTTCCATGTTTTGATGATACAAACTTAGTAAGACATTATGTTTTCTTGTTAATATTTATCTAACAAATTTATTTCAAGTGTGAAGAACAAGCCTCAAAGATAGCAGAATGTGAAGCGACCTTGAACTAAAAAGAGCACAAAAAATAAGGGTAGAAATGAGGTGTGAAGGTTGAAAGATGTGAAGGTTGACCAAAAAGTCAGCACAAAAAGTCAACAGAAAAGGTTGACCAAGTTAACTCAACATTGACCAGAATTCAAAAGAGTTGTGGCCCCACATTTATAAGTAAGATCCAGAAATGTGAAGGTTGAAGAACTGTAGAAGAACAAGATGAAGAACATAATATGAAGATCATGATCATCAAGCTTCTCAACGTTACAAACATGTTTGCTCACATTTATTAAAAATTAAAGAGTTTTTAATGCTGGAAACTTGCAATAAATGAACGAGGAACTCCTTGATTATTCCAAGGCCAAACAAAAGGTGTTTAAGGTATAAAGGATGTGAAGCTTCGTGTACAAGTATATCTGCTTTTGAAGTACAAGCCAGCTAAGGGAAAGTCATAACTCTGAAGATAAAGGACTGTGTTAGCATGTGAAGGTTGAAAAGTTAGCATAAGGTACAAGTGTCAGCGTGTGAAGCTTCAAAAGCTGTTAACTTTGGAACCGTTTATCTAGACAATCCTATGGACCAATGGACATCTCCAAACGGCTATATTCAAGTTTCCAACAGCTATATTCATATCAAATGGCTATTTAAAGGCTGGAATTCAATGTCACAAATCATGAGAGTGATTTGGAACCTACATAATTAAAGCTTCACAAAGTTCATCCATCCTACTCATCCCACACTCAAGTTACACAAATCTGGGATTTTCTTATAGAGTGTGTGTTAGCTTGTTATACATTATTGTAAGCACTTTGTGTGTTATATTCTCAAGCTATTGTATATCCCAAATGCAAACCATTGATTGTAAAGAGCTATCTAGTGAGCATTCCATCAAACTACCTAGAGAGAGGTGAGTGTTGGTGAGAATCTACTTGATAGAGGAATCCTTTAGGAAACTAGGGAGAGTTTTCTAAAAGTAGCTTGGTGTAGCTGTGTAAGAGAGAATGTTGCTTTTGTTTGTTGATAAAAAGCAGGTGGTGTTGCTGGTTTTTGCGTGTGATCAAAAGCTAGTGGTTGTGAAAGTCTTTTGTGAACTTAAAAATAGCAAAAAAAATCACTTAAATAAAAATTATTCAAATAAAATAAAGTGTTTACAAAAGGTTTGAATTAAAATAAAACACAACAAATAAATAAGTTGAAATAAATAACAATAGAAATAGTTTGCAAAGGAAAATAAAAGAGATAAAGAGAAATGGAGAAGACACGTGGAAATTTATCCTAGTTTGACCACTCCTATGGCCTACGTCTAGTCCCCAAGGCAAAACCACCAAGGGATTTTAATCACTGAAACACTAGCTGTTAGAACAGGTTCAGCTAGAAACCATTACAAATACAAACAACTTCCAACAGGGTCTCCTTTATTCACGAGATATAACCTCTCTATGAATTAATAGGATCACACCCCAAAAACAAATTACAATTGAGAAAGAAACAAATAAAGAATATTACACCCAAGTGTAGATGAGACAAATTGAAGCATAAGTTATACAACTCAATTTATATGGAATATAAAGCTCTCAAATAAAATATTAGCAAGTGTAAAGTGATTGAGAGTGATGAGAAGATAATTTTGATATAGCTTTGATGCAAAAATAAGTTGTTTTTAAGAGCTACTACAAGTCTCCTATTTATAGAGAAGATGAAATGAAAGAGAAAAATATAAAATAAAATAATAGGGACCATTTACGCTCCAACGGGTACAATTTGATAAAGCTCAATTAATTGGATGCTTGATTATGAAATCATTCTAAAAATACTTCATATGTCCGTTGGGAATTGATTTCATATCCATGCATAGTTAATTGTTTTGAAGAAAAGGATCACAATAAAGCATGAAGATATTTCAAAAAGAGACACTAGAATTTGTCAGTTGGAAACTGTATTATGCTATATTCATGCATATGGTTTTCAATATAAAAGCATGATAATAGAATATATATGGCTAAAAATAAATTACGTGAATCACATTTGAAAAACCCAATTTATAATGTGAATAAATATAAACATTAAAAATAATATCTTTCCTCATAATTGATTATTCAAATCAATTATCAAGTGTTTTACAATATTTTCATGCAAAATATATTTTTATGAAAAATGATGTGAGTGTGTGATATATTTTATTTTAGAGAGCTTTATTTCCACTTACATAAATATCCTAAAATATCCAATATAAATAATAAAACCAAACAACTTATGACTTGAAGCTTGAACTCCTTTTCCGCTTTTTGCAACTTTGACCTTTTATAACATCTTTTGTCAATCATCAAAACCAAATTATTCCTGTCAAGACATATATTCACATTTGTGTGTTGATCAAAAGCAAGTGGTGTTGCTCGTTTTTGTGTGTGATCAAAAGCTAGTGGTTGTGAAAGCCTTTTGTGGTTGGGCAAAAGCAAGTGTAAAGGCTTTTTGGAAAATAGTGGAAATACTCACGTGGAAGTGGGGAGAGGATGTAGCCATTGTTGGGTGAACCTCTATAACTCTACTGTGTTATTTACTTGCTTTCCATACTATTCAGCAACTTGCATTATACTTGTGAATGTTTTCAAAACCTTGTGAAGGTTAATTCATTCAACCTTCACTAAACAGTTTTCCAAACTAATACTTAATCTTTCTACAATCTGATTAGTTGGATTACAACAACACTCTTACTAACTAAAGTTTGTTTAACTTATTCCTATTACTCATCAGACATTATATACATTGGATGCTTTTTTATGAAACTAACTTTAACCTTCTCAACCCCAAGTTTATCTTGAGAATATTCTACTTGAGAAGGTTTCAGGTACAAAGTTTTAAAAGGGAACACAATTCAACCCCCCCCCCCCCCCCCCCCCCCCCTTTCTTGTGTAACTTAGTCACTTCGCCTCCCCCTTTGGAGACGGAGATGCGGAGATTGGAGGATGCTCTTCGAGGGGAGGTTATCACCGATCCTTCCCAGCTGGTAGATTTGAGGTCTGTTGCTTTTCGTCTAGCCTTCGTGGAGGGTTTACCAGACTCCAGACGACGGGCGCTGAAGGAGATTAGTTACGGTCTTCCGGAGGTTTCTCGGAACTACTCGGCAGCCAAAGTTGTCAGGGATGGTGCGCAGCAAGCAATGGACCGCCTGAGTGCCCTGCAGGCAGAGCATAGGAGTTGCCAGGTTGCCTATGATGAGAAAGAGGCAGAACACCAGTCTGTGATAGATATAAGCTGGGCGGTCGAGCGTAGAATTTAAACCATTGAGGGTGTAATGTCGGATCTCCAGCGAGAGCTGCAGTCTTTTCTTCCTCGGAGGGAAGAAGCGGCCAGCAAGCTTGCTAAAATCCTGGAGGACCAATCACGTTTGTACGAACAAGCCAAGCCTCTGGCTTGCCAGGTCGAAGATTTAGAGGTTCAGAAAGATGGTTTCCTTTATGACTTGGAGGCTGGTCAGAGCAACCTACAGTCTGCCGTTTCTTCCTGGGGGAGGTTGCGTGCTCGCTCGGCCTCTGCCCCTTCTGATGTTGCTGAAACTTCTGCGGTTGCAACTTCTGGCCCCGCTACCACTAAGCCAGCATCTGCCCTTGTGGAGGGAGAAGACTCCGCTGCCGAGAACTGAGAGTGCTCCGGCGATATCCTTTTAATTCCATGCTTTTGTTTCTCACCAGCCCACCGGTGTGTGGCGAGCCACTTTGACAATATTACCTGGTATTTCTTTTTAAAGCCATCTTTCAATTCCTCGCATATTTTCCCATAGAGTAGGATAATACGCTTTGAGGCACTTGCCATTAACATGTTTGTTGTAGGCTCGGGCCATTTTAGATTTGTTCATCTCTGCTCTGCTGAGGGCAGCCAGCATGTCATCGTCCACCGAGTCCATCTCTATCAACATGGCCTACTGGTACTCACCCATACTGAGGGAGTGCTGCCGTGCCACTCTCAACGAGGCTACACTAATCTCCAGTGGTAGCACGACCTCTTGCCCGTAGACCAAACGATAGGAAGTTGCCCCCGTGGCTGTAGACTTGGAATTTCTCACAGCCCACAGGACCTCATTACGGGTCTCGTGCCACCGCCGAGGCTTGTCCTCTATGTTCTTTTTAATGAGTTTGATGATTATTTTGTTGGTGGCCTCTTCTTGTCCATTGGCTTGGGCGTAGTAGGGACACGAATGTCTCATCTTAATGTCGTATTCCTGGGCGAAGGCTACCACCCGCTCCCCAGTGAACATTGTACCTTGATCGGCCGTGATGGTCTCAGGAATTCCAAACCTAAAAATGATTTGGTTCTCGATGAATCTGATCACCACGGCCTAATCAACGCTGCCTAATGGCATAGCTTCCACCCACTTGGTGAAGTAATCAGTGGCGACAATAATAAAGTTGTGCCCTTTTGAACTTCGAGGGTATATCTGGCTAATTAAATCCATGGCCCATCCTCTAAACGGCTTAACAATGGGGTGGGGTCCTAGTGCTCTGTTGTAGTACTTCGACCACCCATTCCTTGTATCCCGAGGCTTGTTGGGCTAAGTCGTTTGCTTCCTGGTTCTCAGTCCTGGGGAAATACAGGATGACGACATCGACAAACAACTTTAGCAAATCGTGCGCCGAGGCCCGTAGCTCTTTGAGCTTAGCATTGTAACACTGGTATTCCCCGGTGATTTGTTTGATCACCAGTTGGGAGTCACCCCTTATCTCCACATAGTGAGCTTTCATGCTGGCCAAGATATCAAGTCCCATGATCAAAGCCTCATATTCGGCCTGATTATTGGAGACTTGATCCTCTATCTAGCACATGAACCTCCATGTCTGGCCGCAAGGGCTGGTGATTATTATCCCTATCCCTGCCCTCGTCTTGGTGCTAGACCCATCGAACATGAGAACCCAGGGCTTAAGGCCCATGTAATTAACAGCTTTGGCCGAAGCATCGTGTACCTCTACACAAGGGTGCTGAGCCAAGAAGTCTGTCAGGGCTTGGCCTTTTACGGCTCTCAACGGTACATAAGTTAACGGAAACGCGTTCAACTAAATGGCCCACTTAACGAGTCTTCCCTGTAAGACGCATAAGTTTTGTACAAGCATTAAACAAGGACAAACACAGTTTCTCGAAAGGAGAGTATCTAGTCTCGACATCATTGTGGATCCCACTGAGATAATATACAGCACGCTCGGCGCCATTATCATCATCTTGAGTAAACAAGCAGCCGATGGTTTGGTGTTCGCCCGCAATGTATAACTTCAGAGGTCTCCCCGGCTGCGGAGGGACCTGGACATGGGGTTGGTCAAGGCAGCCTTGTCTTGGTCGAAGGCATCCTGCTATTTGGCTCCCCAAATCATCTCCTCGTCATTCTTCATTCGTAGCAACAGCGAGAAGGCTTTAAGCTTCCCTGCCGAATTGGCGATGAATCTGCTTAGGAAGTTGATCTTGCCCAGCAAACTCTGCAGCTCCTTCTTTGTTCTAGGATGTCTCGCCTCTAGGATAGCTCGAGCTTCGATTTTGTCCACTTCAATGCCCTGGTTATGCACCAGGAACCCCAAGAAGTTACCTGTAGACACGTCAAAGGCACATTTATTAGGATTCATCTTGAGATTGTGGAGCCTCATCCATTTTAGAGCTTGTTCGAGATCCATCAGGTGGTCTTCGAAGCTCATGGACTTGACCACCATATCGTCGATGTACACCTCCAGGTTTTTAGCAATAAGGTCATGGAAGATAGCGTTCGTCGCCCTTTGGAACGTCGCCCCAGCATTCTTGAGGCCGAAAGGCATCACGAGCCACACATAGATACCCAAGGCGACTGGGCACCTAAAGGCACTCTTATGGGTGTCAGCCTCGCCACATAAATCTGGTTGTAACTAGAATAGCCGTCCATAAAAGTCAAGATGGCATTGTTTGCCGCGGCATCGACGAGCATATCGGCCACAGGCATACCGTACTCATCTTTCGGAGTGGCCAAGTTCAGGTTTCTATAATCAATACAAACTCTGACCTGGCCATTCTTTTTTATCACGGGGACTATATTAAACAGCCATTCTACGTACCTAGTAGTTCTGGTAAACCCTGCCTTCAAGAGTCTTTCCACTTCGGCTTTGATCTGCAGCATTAGTTGTGGGTTGAACCTTCTCGGTAGCTTCCTGTGGGGCTTGCAACCTTCCTCGATGGGTAACCTATGCTCCACCAAGCCTCTATCAAGGCCTGGCATCTCATGGTATTCCCATGCAAAGCAGTCACGGTAGTCCCATATCAAGGCTACCATTTGATCACGTTGCTATGGCTGGAGCTTACCGCTGACTGTAGTCATCCTTTATTCAATTTCGGTTCCCAAATTTACCTCGACTAGGGGGTCTTGAGCTTCAAAGGTAGGTATTCTCCTCTGGATGGGCTCTATGTAGGGGGGTCGGCCGACATCTTGCCGCCAAGGTCATCCGAAACCTCCAACAGAGGAGTTTCTGAGCTTTCATCCTCTCCATACACGGCACCAAACATAGCCTCTTCAATGTTGGACTCCGTTTGAAATAGGTGCAATGGTCCAGCAGGCTCTGTACCTCCGAAGGAAGACTAACCATTATTCTCATTGTTAGGTCGTGGGTCGGCCAACATCTTGAATTCAAAGCCCTTTTTAGTCCAGTCGCATGACTCAATACCGCCCTCTTCATAGTCCCCTGGGATGAAAATAGGACGCAGGTAGGGGGAGTAGAACACGACATCGAACATCTTTACCTTCGCTGGGAAAGGATTAGGATCGGCCTCAACTATCTCCACTCTGTCTCCTACCCATATCATGAGCTTCTGGTGTAGAGTAGAGGGAACACATTCACTTGTGTGGATCCAATCTCTCCCCAGGATCACCGTGTATAATGGTTTTCCTTCGATGACGAAGAATGCCGATAGAGTTACCTTTGATCCAATCGTTACATCGGCCACCAACACTACCAATGCATGAGAGGGGTGACCCATGAAACTAGTCATGGTCATGGTAGTAGGAATGAGGTCCTCGGCGTTCTTCCCTAACCTCTTCATAGTTGACAGTGGCATGATATTCAGTACAGCGCCACCATCCACGAAGACGCTATTGAACAACTTCCCATTGAAGCGGGCTTTGATGTACAAGGGCTTCAAGTGTTTGGTCATGTCTGCAGTTGGCTTCACAAATAGCATGCCTTCTGTGATTGGTCCCTTGGCTTCCGCCAAGGTGGCCCATTCGGCCTCCTCGGCGAAGACATCTCCTTCGAGGGCCCTAGGCTGATCCTTGGTTCCGCAAAACTCCGGTGGAAGGAGGCCTACCATCTCTATGTCTGCGTAGAATACCCGATCGGCATCGTCCATCAAGTCGTCTAGTATTGACTCAGTCATGGAATTCCCATCGAAATGTCGGGGTCCAAAAGAGTGTTCCTCTACTTCCCCAGGAGGTCATATTCTTGCAATTCTTGCTCTGTCATCGCACCCCCACCTGGAGGTTCACTGACTGGCTGGGATCGCCCGAGACTATGAGGTCCGTAAAGGCATTCTATCACCGCCTTTGTGAGCGGACTGTGGGGTGCATCCACCATGCCCACCATTGCTTGGTCTCCTCCCTCGTGACCAACAGGTGGCCCCGGGACGGCCGGTTTGGGAAGCTATTGTGTGAAAACAATATGTGCAAGTATACACAATCGTAACAAGTAATAAAGAGTAAGTAGAGATCGTTCCCACGAGGATTGTTGAGTTCTTTACTATATTTAATAACAAGTTGTAGAACCCAATTTTATCAATAAACAGCAAGTAAAATAAATGATTAGTAGAAATCCAGAATGAGAGTAAGTTGGGAATGCCTTCACTATGCAAATTCATAATAATGGTCTAATGTTGTATCTGATGCTGCAGCAATAGATGTATTTTCTCAAATACTTCACACTAGGGTTTCCTCGCAAGAGTTTATCTCTAAACCCTAAAGGAGTACGCCTTAGGCTGCTTGGGCACCCACAGTATTCACCCTATGAAATTTGCCCTCCTATGTCTAGGGTTTAAGCAAGGAACATTAACATCTCTTTTAATGAACTCAATCCATATTATCCTTTCAGATCAATTTATAAACCATGTCTGAATCTATAAATGGTACTTATATTTAGGTGATCAATTCTAAAATAAGTTTGGGAATAGTATCACACAAAGGATGAAATGCTAAACATCAAATACAAGCATTAAAAACACTAAGACTTCATTACATAGATCTAAGCATCCCAACTAAGAGTATTTAGCTCATGATGAGCAACAAACACCAGAAATGCAACTTAAACATAATGTTTAAAGCCATAAATGCGACAATACAAGGAAGAAATATACTAAGAAGAGGTAGATTGAAGATTGGCTCCAAGAACAGTAGCATGGAGGTTCAGATCAACTCCCAAATCCACGAAATTCTCCAAGTAAGTCAACTAGTGTATTGCTGCAGGATAACTCCTAGCATCAGAATTTCTACTTTTATTGGAAAATGGAGCTTTGAACGAAAACGGAGAGAAAGGCTATGTCTAACCCTAGACTCCTTTCTGAACCAGACTCCCAAATGAGGAAGATGAGCCTCCTCAAATAGTACTAGGGTTTAGTGATCCAAGAAATATCCTTTGGAGGCTCCATTTGTCTTTATGTGTGACTAGGAGTACAATGTGCCCACAAAAGGGAATATTCTGAGCATATGACAGCCTGGTACCAGCAGCAACAGGGAATGTCCGTCCTTTTCTGACAGCTCGCCTCAGCATTTTCTCTCTCATTTGTCGCGGGAAGGCAATGTTGCGGCACCTAATGCTGCAACAATGAAATAAAAACATAAAAGCACAAATGGGGCACCAAAGTGCCGAAATGACTTCAAACAAGAATAAAATCTTCTTTTACACTAAACAAGATATTCTACCTAATTAAACACAATATTACTTTAGAACTCACATTAATTTAAGCTAAGAAAGCATAAATAACTCTTACAAATAAGAGTTATCAGAAGCTGCTCTGGAGTTGTATCCTCGGTTGGTCTTGGGAAGGCCTGTTCCAACATTGTAGCAACGGATGCTGCGGAGGTGGTCAGTGTAACACCCCCCTTTTACTATTACAATTAAATAGACAATTATCAGAGTCACCTCGAAGGGCGCTACATTTTTCACCATTTTAAAAAAAAGAAAATCTCCAAAATAATTTATATAAAAGAAATCACCAAGCAGCGAAAATATTAACCAGTTTAAACATCTCCAGAATTAACAATTAAAGACATCTCCAAAATAAATTAAAACAATTTCCAATAACTAAAATAATAGTTCAAAACGATAACTAACGACTCCCCGGTGCTACATATCAGAGCTGACACAGACCCAAACGAGAGAGGAAGCAAAACCTAGCAATTCCTCCACGAGCACTAGCGATCACCTGCAGCGTTGCCGCATGAGAGCAACATTCCAAGAAGAAGGGGTGAGTCTAACAGAGATAATAAGCAGATGATAAAAATATGCTAGCATCAGGTAACTACAGCAACACAATACAATTACACCATATCACAGCACCAGATACCAAAGGAAAAATCCATTTGACAGTGAACCACCAAAATTATAACATTCATAGACAATGGGATGATATGCAACCCCTCCAGTGGGCATATGCATGCGGTACCGATCACCAAAATGAGCCACGACGGGCATATCACCAATAAACACCAGAGGCAGAGCCTATATCACCAAAACATGCATATGACAATGCGACACCATGATTATGCACCAACTCACCATAACAAGTATTTAAAATAAATACTATATCACCAGAATCAAAACAAATGATTTCACCAAAAATAGCACCAAGTTGTAGCATCACAGCTACCACTAAACTCTCCTGAGCGTACCAGCACCGCACCTGAAATATTAACACCAGACGGCTCCACAACGCGGACATAACGCACGCACACCACGCACAAGACTGGCGCACAGCGCCTAGGCACATCGCACCTACTTCAGCGAATTAATTAAAATAGCAAACGACATCGGATTTCAACAAATAAATACTTGTTGGAAAGCCCTATGGGTCTGGTTATCATCCCTAAGTTCAGTTTTTGAAGGAGAGTGTCCAATAGGTACAATTTTCGAAAAGCACACAGGCTAGTTGCAAAAGAGGACAGTTTCTGTCCTTCAAATTCAAGCAATTCCAAAGTGACCAAAACTCAATCAAATTGCATGAAACTTGTGCATAAACTGGGGCAAATTTTGTCTAGTTTTCAAAGAAATTGAATTCGTTCGAAAAGGAGTTCTTTTGAAAACGTGGTAACCAAAACACTGACCCTGTGTCCAGATTGTTTCCAGAATCTTACTCTAACTTGTGGAATTCATATCTCGAGCTACACAACTCTAAACGCAACCAAACCAGTGCCAAATTAACAAGCATTAAGTCTATTTTCCAGAAAAATAAACCACATAATTTTTCGGTCAATACAACGTTCCCAGTCACCGAAATACCGAATCTATACCCAAATCGTTTCCAGAATTTTAACCTAACTTGTATCGCCTATAACTCGAGCTATACAACTCCGAATTTAGCGAAACCAGTGCCAAAACGACCGGCGTTAAGTCTATTTTCAAAAACAATCAACCTCATAATTTTTGGATCAACCAAACAGCGCCAGTTTTAGAAAAAACGAACTTGTGTCCAGAATCGCTAAATTGCCAAACACCAAACCCTAACGGCAACGACACCGCAACCACCACAACAAAAACGACAATTCGACAACGCGACAACAACAATCAACCACGCACAGCAACAACAAAAACACGAACAATAACAACACCATCATCGTGATACAACAATCACGCAACAACAAATAACGAAAGAAATCACAATAACGTGCAATATTCATCAAAGCACCAATCTCAACGAAAACACGATATGCAACAACACGAACAATTCAACAAAACCCTAGACTACCCACACATAATTATCATCAACCCATTATCAAGGTTAAGCCCACCCTTACCTCGAATAACGTAAGCTCCGGAACACGACGAACGAGACACGAACAAAACCACAGCAACACGAACGATCTCCTTTTGAAATTCTTCGCGAAACCCTCCTCTTCTCTCCCTCTTTGCGCCGCGTGCTCTCTCTCTCACTCTCACTTTCGTTTTTCTTTTGCTTGCTGCGAATGAGGGTTTGGCTTAAACCCCCAGGGTTTAAGTTGAGGGCTCAGTAAACACTGGGCTCTCTACGTCACCACCTCCTTTACTCGTTTCACCTCCTACGCATATAAAATATTAACCTTTTAATTTATCTATATCCCGCCTCCAAATTATTTTAATAATTCAATCAACTATTTTAATTAAATTATTTCCGGGGTGTTACAACCCTCCCCCACTTAGAATCTTTCGTCCTCGAAAACATACCTGATTCAAACAGCTCCGGATAGGACTCTCGCATCTTGCTCTCCAACTCCCATGTCATGCTTTCACCAGCAGCTCCTAACCAGACCACTTTCACCAGGTTTATCTCTTTGCCACGTAAAGTCTTCACTTCACGATCTTCAATTCGCACAGGCATTGTCTCCACAGTGAGATTATCCCGCACATGCACATCATCCATCGAAATCACATGGGACGGATCCGAAATATACTTCCGAAGTTGCGACACATGAAATACATCGTGCAAATTCGAAAGATTAGGCGGCAAGGCCACCCTATAAGCAACATTACCAATTCTCTCAGTGATCTGATACGGTCCAATGAAACGAGGAGTCAACTTCTTTGTCTTCAATGCACGCCCAACACCAGCCATAGGCGTGACTCTCAAAAACACATGATCACCAGCTTGGAATTCTAAATCCTTCCTTCTCTTATCATGATAGCTCTTCTGTCTACTCTGCGACGCTTTCATTTTCTCACGGATCAATTTCACCTTTTCAGTAGTCTCTCGAACAACCTCGGGTCCAAGAACAATACTCTCCCCAGATTCATGCCAACACAACGGAGTCCTACATCTCCGACCATACAATGCCTCGAACGGTGCCATCCCGATGCTAGAATGGTAACTATTGTTGTAAGTAAACTCGATCAACGGAAGTTGAGTATCCCACGCACCTCCCTGCTCAAGAACACAAGATCTCAACAAGTCTTCCAACGACTGAATGGTCCTCTCTGTCTGCCCATCAGTTTGAGGATGATAAGCTGAACTCAACCTCAATTTAGAACCTAACGCTTCTTGCAAACTCTTGCAGAAATCAGAAGTGAACCTAGGCTCTCTGTCAGACACAATGCACAAAGGAACACCATGCAACTTCACAATCACCTGAATATAAATCTCTGCCAATCTCGACACCGGATACGTGATATTGATAGGAATAAAATGAGCAGACTTCGTCAATCTATCCACAATCACCCAAATCGAATCGTGCCCCCTCACAGTATTAGGTAACCCTATCACGAAATCCATAGAAATACTATCCCACTTCCATTCCGGAATCTCCAACGGTTGCATCAACCCAGCAGGCTTCTGATGCTCAACCTTCGATTTCTGACAAGTCAAGCAGGAATACACAAACTGCGCCACATCACGCTTCATACCAGGCCACCAAAACATCTTCTTCAGATCCTGATACATCTTTGTAGCTCCCGGATGGATACTCAACTTACTCCTATGACCTTCTTCTAAAATTGCTCTTTTCATCTCCTCATCATCAGGAATGCAGATTCTCCCACGGTACTTCAATACATTCTGCGCATCCAACTCAAAGTCTTTATTCTCGGATTGATCAATCCCAACCATCAGGTCAACTAATTTAACATCTAACTTCTGAGCTTCTCGAATGCTAGCCATGAATTCATTATCAATCTTCAACATCCCCAATCTGACACTCTGAGGCGTCACTTCACAAACCAAACTCATATCCCTGAACTGCTCAATTAATTCGAGTTCTCTAACCATCATTACTGACATATGCAACGCCTTTCGACTTAAAGCGTCAGCTACCACATTAGCCTTTCCCGGATGATAGTTCAAGCTAAAGTCATAGTCTTTCAGCAACTCCAACCATCTGCGCTGTCTCATATTCAACTCTTTCTGATCAAACAGATACTGCAAACCCTTATGATCACTGAACACCTCAAACCTCGAACCATACAGATAATGTCTCCAAATTTTCAACGCGAACACAACTGCAGCAAGTTCTAAATCATGGGTAGGGTAGTTCTTCTCATGAGTCCTCAACTGTCTCGACGCATAGGCAACTACCTTACCATTCTGCATAAGCACACCTCCCAACCCCATCTTGGAAGCATCACAATACACCACAAACGACTCTTCCGGATTAGGCAACGTCAGAACAGGAGACGTCGTCAACCTCTTCTTCAATTCTTTGAAGCTCTCTTCACAACAGTCATCCCAGATGAAAGCTTTACCCTTGCAAGTCAACTGAGTCAACGGAAGTGCCAACTTCGAAAATCCTTCTATAAACCTCCTATAGTAACCTGCCAGACCCAGAAAACTTCTAATCTCAGTAACTGACTTCGGAGACTCCCATTGTAACACGGCATCAACCTTAGACGGATCCACGGCAATTCCATTCCCCGAAATAACATGACCCAGAAAGCTAACCTCTTTCAACCAAAACTCACACTTAGACAGCTTCGCATATAATTTCCTGTCCCTCAGAATTTCCAATACCAATCTCAGATGTTCTGCATGCTCCTCTTCTGACTTAGAATAAATTAGGATGTCGTCAATGAATACCACCACAAACCGATCCAGATACTCACGAAAGATACGATTCATGTACTCCATGAACACTCCCGGCGCATTAGTCACACCGAAAGGCATCACAGAATACTCATAATGCCCATAACGGGTTCTGAAAGCTGTCTTCTGAAGGTCTTCGTCTTTCACCTTGATCTGATGATAACCCGACCTCAAATCTATTTTACTGAACACCTGAGCACCCACCAACTGATCCATTAAGTCATCAATCCTCGGAAGCGGATACTTGTTCTTAATAGTCACCTTATTCAGCTGCCGATAGTCTACGCACAACCTCATACTACCATCTTCCTTTTTCACCAACAACACTGGAGCTCCCCACGGCGACACACTTGGCCTCACAAATTTCTTTTCAAGCAGATCCTCGAGTTGCTTCTTCAGTTCTGACAATTCAGATGCAGACATTCTATACGGTGCCATAGACACAGGTTTAGTATCAGGTACCAGATCAATAGCAAACTCAACCTCTCTCTCTGGTGGAACATCCGGAATCTCGTCGGGAAAAACCTCAGAAAACTCTCGCACCACCTGCAACTCATCAACCTTCGCTTGGCTCTCAGCAGACAATGACGCCATTAATGAAAACAACTGGACGTCTTCCCTCATTACCCTATGCAACTGACCAGCAGACAACAAACCAGACTCTTCCTCTTCAGGAGGAAAGAAACTCACAGACCTTTCATGACAGTTGATATGAACATGGTTATCAACTAACCAGTCCATACCTAGAATAACATCCATTCCGCTCAGCGGCAAACAAATCAAGTCAACGAGAAAATCATTACCGAATATCGATAAAGGGCATTTAGCGCAAACAACCGAGGTAGTCACCGAACCCTTAGCCGGAGTATCGATAACCATCTCCCTCAACATAGAAGATAAAACAAGATCTAATTTCTCAACACATGCAGTAGCAATAAAACAATGGGTAGCACCAGTATCAATAATAGCAATAAGAGGAGAATTATTAATATAGCATGTACCTCTGATCTCATTCACTGCATCTGACCCCGCCAGAGCGAACACCTTCCCAACGGACCTTTCTTTCTTCGGTTTAGGACACTGAGTGCTGATATGACCACCCTCACCACAGTTGTAGCATAACACATCCTTTCGATCACAGCTAGACGCCATATGACCCTCTTTACCACACTTGTAGCACTTCTTCACATCACCTGGACAGTCAGGACGCTTATGACCGGGTTTACCACACTTGTAACATACCACACTAGCAGCAGCATCTCCCCCACTAGGTCTCTTACCCACAGCAGTTCTCTGATTGCCCTTACCAGCTGGAACCTCATACGGCTTCCCACGACTTGAGAAATTCTTCTGCCTATCCCTCATGACTCTAGAATGAGCATTACTGTCTTCCTCGAAGATTCTGCAGCTGTCAATCAACTCCGAGAACACCCGAATTTTCTGATACCCTATCGCCTTCTTGATATCAGCCCGCAACCCATTTTCAAACTTGATGCATTTGGAGAATTCAGCACCAGCCTCACCATAATGTGGATAGAACTTCGCCAATTCAATGAACTTGGCAGCATACTCAGTCACCGACATATTACCCTGCTTCAGCTCCAGAAACTCAATCTCTTTCTTCCCACGGACATCTTCAGGATAATACTTTCTCAGAAATTCTCTGCTGAACACAGCCCAAGTGACCTCTTCATTCACAGTCGCCAACCTCTGCCTCACCTCCAACCACCAGTCATCAGCCTCCTCTGCCAGCATATGAGTACCATACCTGACTTTCTGCGCCTCAGAGCAATCCATAACACGAAAAATTCTCTCCATCTCTTTCAGCCACGCCAAAGCACCATCAGGGTTATACTTGCCCTTAAAGGTAGGAGGATTCTCCCTCTGAAACGTAGCCAAACTGCGCGACCCAGCATCACCAGCAGCACCTGGGTTATTCTCCACAGCTTGAGCCACAGCCTGCAAAGCAGCAGCGAGTGCAGCATCGTTCCGTCCTGCCATCTCAACCTAACACTGCAACAGAAACTATAATCAGAAACGAGTAACAATTACTCAAGTGTTACTCGACTCGACGACTCGACAACTTGGCCGGACAGACCGAACTGCTCTGATACCACTAATGTAACACCCCCCTTTTACTATTACAATTAAATAGACAATTATCAGAGTCACCTCGAAGGGCGCTACATTTTTCACCATTTTAAAAAAAAGAAAATCTCCAAAATAATTTATATAAAAGAAATCACCAAGCAGCGAAAATATTAACCAGTTTAAACATCTCCAGAATTAACAATTAAAGACATCTCCAAAATAAATTAAAACAATTTCCAATAACTAAAATAATAGTTCAAAACGATAACTAACGACTCCCCGGTGCTACATATCAGAGCTGACACAGACCCAAACGAGAGAGGAAGCAAAACCTAGCAATTCCTCCACGAGCACTAGCGATCACCTGCAGCGTTGCCGCATGAGAGCAACATTCCAAGAAGAAGGGGTGAGTCTAACAGAGATAATAAGCAGATGATAAAAATATGCTAGCATCAGGTAACTACAGCAACACAATACAATTACACCATATCACAGCACCAGATACCAAAGGAAAAATCCATTTGACAGTGAACCACCAAAATTATAACATTCATAGACAATGGGATGATATGCAACCCCTCCAGTGGGCATATGCATGCGGTACCGATCACCAAAATGAGCCACGACGGGCATATCACCAATAAACACCAGAGGCAGAGCCTATATCACCAAAACATGCATATGACAATGCGACACCATGATTATGCACCAACTCACCATAACAAGTATTTAAAATAAATACTATATCACCAGAATCAAAACAAATGATTTCACCAAAAATAGCACCAAGTTGTAGCATCACAGCTACCACTAAACTCTCCTGAGCGTACCAGCACCGCACCTGAAATATTAACACCAGACGGCTCCACAACGCGGACATAACGCACGCACACCACGCACAAGACTGGCGCACAGCGCCTAGGCACATCGCACCTACTTCAGCGAATTAATTAAAATAGCAAACGACATCGGATTTCAACAAATAAATACTTGTTGGAAAGCCCTATGGGTCTGGTTATCATCCCTAAGTTCAGTTTTTGAAGGAGAGTGTCCAATAGGTACAGTTTTCGAAAAGCACACAGGCTAGTTGCAAAAGAGGACAGTTTCTGTCCTTCAAATTCAAGCAATTCCAAAGTGACCAAAACTCAATCAAATTGCATGAAACATGTGCATAAACTGGGGCAAATTTTGTTTAGTTTTCAAAGAAATTGGATTCGTTCGAAAAGGAGTTCTTTTGAAAACGTGGTAACCAAAACACTGACCCTGTGTCCAGATTGTTTCCAGAATCTTACTCTAACTTGTGGAATTCATATCTCGAGCTACACAACTCTAAACGCAACCAAACCAGTGCCAAATTAACAAGCATTAAGTCTATTTTCCAGAAAAATAAACCACATAATTTTTCGGTCAATACAACGTTCCCAGTCACCGAAATACCGAATCTATACCCAAATCGTTTCCAGAATTTTAACCTAACTTGTATCGCCTATAACTCGAGCTATACAACTCCAAATTTAACAAAACCAGTGCCAAAACGACCGGCGTTAAGTCTATTTTCAAAAACAATCAACCTCATAATTTTTGGATCAACCAAACAGCGCCAGTTTTAGAAAAACCGAACCTGTGTCCAGAATCGCTAAATTGCCAAACACCAAACCCTAACGGCAACGACACCGCAACCACCACAACAAAAACGACAATTCGACAACGCGACAACAACAATCAACCACGCACAGCAACAACAAAAACACGAACAATAACAACACCATCATCGTGATACAACAATCACGCAACAACAAATAACGAAAGAAATCACAATAACGTGCAATAATCATCAAAGCACCAATCTCAACGAAAACACGATATGCAACAACACGAACAATTCAACAAAACCCTAGACTACCCACACATAATTATCATCACCCCATTATCAAGGTTAAGCCCACCCTTACCTCGAATAACGTAAGCTCCGGAACACGACGAACGAGACACGAACAAAACCACAGCAACACG
Organism: Astragalus glycyphyllos; assembly: GCA_963573325.1. Lineage (NCBI taxonomy): Eukaryota > Viridiplantae > Streptophyta > Magnoliopsida > Fabales > Fabaceae > Astragalus > Astragalus glycyphyllos. Next base: position 19,422,372 of record OY754314.1, on the reverse strand, counting down.
AACGATCTCCTTTTGAAATTCTTCGTGAAACCCTCCTCTTCTCTCTCTCTTTGCGCCGCGTGCTCTCTCTCTCACTCTCACTTTCGTTTTTCTTTTGCTTGCTGCGAATGAGGGTTTGGCTTAAACCCCCAGGGTTTAAGTTGAGGGCTCAGTAAACACTGGGCTCTCTACGTCACCACCTCCTTTACTCGTTTCACCTCCTACGCATATAAAATATTAACCTTTTAATTTATCTATATCCCGCCTCCAAATTATTTTAATAATTCAATCAACTATTTTAATTAAATTATTTCCGGGGTGTTACAGTCAGGGCATTCCCATTTCTAGCGGAGGTGAACATTTGGAGAGTTTCCTTCATCCTGCTAAAAGCTCTAGCCCTCTGTAACCTCCTCTTCTGCGAGCAAGATCTTAAGGCCACTTTGGGGGCAGGCTTCTCAACGGCAGCCCGAGTCATCCATTGGTCCTGCGGTACGCCCGCCAGAGGTTTGACTGTCCTGGTCGCTCTTAGCTCTCGGCGATTAAGGACCGTGATGTCTACCGAAGTTGAGCTTTGGGTTTCGGTGACCTATGCCACCCTTTTTTCATCTTTGGGGCGAGTTCCCCCGTCTGGAGTTGGCAGGGTAGCTTCCTCGATGGAATCATCTGCGGGCCTACCGTGCCCCCCATGTGGGACGGGTTGGAGTCTTTCCCTCAGGTCCCTGGTCTTGGGCAACTGCCTTTCGAGGTTGAGTTTGGTCAAATGCAACTCCTTGAGCTCGTGGACAAGCCTCCCTGGCTTAGGAAGTTTTTTCTACGGTCTCTGAGGCTGACTCGACGCCCCTATCTGAAACTTTTCTTGTAGCAAGGTCCTCCGTTCTGCCAATGTGGATCCCCGGGGTAGTGAGCTCAAACGGTCGAACACGGATGTCTCCCTTTCTGGGGAAATCTCTCCCTTCGGTACCCACACATACTTCTTTTTTCCTTTCCCGCGGTCACTCCCCTAGAAGGAGACCATATTGACATTCATGCTGGGGAAAGGGTCAGTGTCGACAATCATCTCTGACGCCCCTTTGTCGGCCATTTTGAATCTCCCCTTTCTAATGGCCTTTTGAATGGCTCGGCGGAGGATAATACAATTCGAAATGCCGTGATTAAAGGAATTATGCCATTTGCAGTATTTCTTCCCTTGTATTTCCTCAGGAGGGGGAATCTTATGGCAGTCAAGGAGTTTGATCTGCTTGTCCTTGAGGAGGTAGTCAAAGATTTGGTCAGCCTTAGAGATGTCAAAGGAATATTCAACCCTCTCCTCGCCCTTCTCCTTACCCTTGGCAGGCTTAAGAGCTGGATAGAGGTAAGCCTTCTTCTTAATTATCTCGGTCACTAAGATGTCTGTCGTGTAATCGGCTGGCTCATCATAGTCCGAATCCTCGGCTTCATCCACCATTGATACTAGTGGTGGCCTTCGGCCCCGAATGGCTCTCTTCTTCTCTCTCTCTCTCTCCTGGACGTACAGTTCCACTTGAACTATCCTGGAAGCCAAGCCACTGAGGTTGCTGCAAGCTTGTCCCACAATCTTTTCCTTCAATTGGGGGTGGATTCCAGAGATGGCCATGGAAGTAAGTTGGGATTCTGGGAAAGGCACTGATCACTTTCCGACCATCTTTCTGAATCTCTAAATGAAATCGGTCACCGCCTTGTCCACCTTTTGCCATAAGTTCATCAGATCGGCTGCGGTAACTTCAGGCTGCGGCCAGTAGAATCTGTCATGGAAGCACATTTCCATGTTTGCCAAGGTTTGTATAGAATTAGGTGGGAGAGAAGAATACCATGAGAAGGTAGTCCCATAGTAGACTTGCCATCGTCTTCGGAAAAGTAGAAAAATCGGGGGTTTTGAATCCTCTAGAAAGAGGCACCAAACGGTCCACCCACTCGAGGTAAGGCTTCCTGTACACTGGACGGTCTAGCGGTTTCTACTGAATACCAAAGAACTTCTTGATGGTGTCACCGATGAGATTAGGGTCCAGGAGTTGGGGCCCCGATGGTCCAGGTGGAGGCGTTGGTCGCCAGTGTATCTGGGGGACCATGCGCCCGTGGTTGCGGTGGTACCTGAAGTGGAGCGTCTGTCCATGGCTGCCCAGGCACTACATGGGCCAGGTTAACAAGTCCAGTTCCTGGTACAGATGCCTGCGTGCCTCGGAGAGATGGAATTTGATTCCATGGCTGCCTAACTGGGGCGACATTCATCTATGTTTGCATATAGGAACCCGCCGGGTTGGTACTGAGTGCACCGAAGTACGGCTGAATAGAAGGTAGGTTTGTCGAACCAGGTGGGTTCTGGACCCATGGTTGCTGACTCGGGCAATACCCACTGTTCCTGCCATTCCCTGATTTGGGGGCGAATGCTTGCCCCCTGCGTAGGCCGGGTAGTTAGTCGCGGTAGACATCCATAGGATGATCCTTGCGCCAGACCCACCAAGCCTGCTGCCTCGGGCGGCCTTCTGGCCAACTGCAGTTGTCCTTGTTGAAGAGTAGTCGTATTAATGACATTCGCGAAAAACTGCCCCCTAGTGTTGGCAGTGGCATAAGTACCAGCCTGAGGAATTACAGGGTTAGCATTTACCTGATGAGAGTACGTTTGTTGAGTCCCAGTCATGCTCCTACTTGGTGGACACTAATGCAGCCTCTCATAGGATTATAAGAGGATGCCTGTTGAGGTCCAACAGGAATGGTGTATGACGGGGCCTAATGCGGTCCTCCCAGAGAAGAAGGTTGTCCTCCCTGTGATTGGTGGAAGACAATGTAGTTCATGGTGCTGCTGGCATGCGCAACACGCCTTTGCTCCACTTCCTTGGCCTGTTGCACATTATTGTGCACCATAGGTTTAACTATTTCAGCCAATTGGTGGGACAATACATAATGTCGTGTATCCCCATGTCAATTTGTTGCTGGATAAACGACGTGGTCATGACCACAGGTTCCTCGTAATGTTGCTGGGAACCGTCGCTAGACTCAACATTAACCACTAGGGGAGTTGTCTCTGAAACACTTACTGGCTCACTGTTCTTCGTTTCCAGAGCAGTTACCTTTCTTGATGTCGATGCTGGCACCATACTTAGGTATCTGCCGGAGCGTAAGTGCATACGCCAATTATAATCCAGTCACGGCGAATCAACCAAAGGCGTTTGCTCACCTTTTCCGATCCCACTGGGCGTGCCAATTTTTTGTCGTCGTCAAACTCTTAGGTCCTAGCCGTGGTGTCGGCCAGAGGTTTCGACAGTCTTTGATTCCTCTTTTCTTCAAGAAATTGCGTCGAGGAGGGAACTCTGCTCCTCAACTGTGGGTTTCCTGACTCCTCTAGAAATGGTCAGGAAGGGTTTGGCCCAGTCCAGAACAGTGGCCCCACAAGTCGAGGACGGGGGAAACATGAGTTCGGCCTCGGCTTGTTCTCTGTTTGTTTTCGAGATGAGGATTTGTCGAGCCATGTCTTGTCCTGAAAGGTGAGTCAGAGATAAATATGTGACGCTTTGGGGAGCTCGGATACCTGTTTGCGCAGAGTTGAAGAGGCGTGCATTAATTCATTGTGGCGCTTTAGATCCTGCCTCTATAAAAGGCGAGTTGGAGGCTCATTTGATCATTCTTGCATATTTCGTCATTCTGAGCACTGCAAAGCGAACTCCATTTTGTTGGTGCGCGAGATCAGCATTTCATCCGTCAACGTCATTTCCTGGGTTTGCTTTTGGGCGAGATCAAGATTCAGTCAAATATCCGAAACTTTCCGCAGAGAGGTTAGTTTCTTTCTATAAACTTTTTAAATGCTTTAGTATACTTTTGTCGGCAATCGACATCGTTGCCTCGGCGATCGTTGCTGCTCACTCTAGGGGGAGGAGGTAGCTCGGCCTCGGAAATCTCGAGGCCTGAGCTCATACCGCTCAAACCTTAGATAGGAAGCCTGATGTAGATAGATTTAGCTAGTGATGGCGTCGTCCTCCCCTTGCAGATAATGGTCCGAACTAGGAGTGAGGAACACCCGATTTCTGGGAAACCACCGGGCAAACCAATCTTGCGGAAGTCAGCCACAGGAGATCCGATGCCAGCCCCCAGGGGAGCTCAGTCTCTGATGTCTTCGACGTATGCCCCTTCTCCTGCAGTGTCGGGTGCTTTGACTAGGAAGTTTATTCGCCAGACCTCTGAGTGTACGGTTGAGGAGGAACCTGAAGGAGAGCATGCTGAGGTCGGATCTCGGGCTGAGGAGACTGAAGTCGAGGAAGAAGAAGTGGTAGCTGAGGATTTGTACAACTGGGTCGCCAAGAAGATCTGTAATACTACTGCGAGATTGAAGTCGGAAAAGTCCGTGTCCTTCTACGAGAAGTTTTTTGTCGCCCCTGCTGAGCAGAGATGGAGGCTGATGCAGGCCGAGGACTATCCGGTGTGCACGGAGCATAACGGAGTATGGCTCTTTCTTTATGGGGTCGTGTTGGAAACCATGGGAGTCTGGATTCCCCTTGCTGATTTTTAGAAAGGCGTGCTGAAGTTTCTGCATGTGGCTCCTTCCCAGCTGCACCCGAATGGTTGGGGTTTTATCCGAGGGTTTGAAATGGTCATGGAGCGCCTCGGGAGGGTCCCCACTACTGAAGTCTTCTTCTGCTTCTTCAACGTGTTCCACTCTCCGGATCCCAGGACGGAGGGCAAGAAGCAAGGCCATGTCAGACTTCGGTGCAAAGCCGGACGTTCCTATTTCCTCCCAGCTAATGATTCGAACCGGGACTTCAAGCCAAACTTCTTTCTCGTCCGGGTTTTGAGCAGTGCTGCCAATCTTTCAATTGGGAACTTTGAAGACGGAAAATTAGTGAGGGCCCACTTCCCCCTGTCATGGAACCATGGGCACTTTGTCCAGGACGAAAAGGAGATCGGGAACCCAACTTACATGATTAAAACCTGACCAGCTGGAGGGAGAGGATAAGAGATTCTTTGAACTGATCAATAGATGGGGAAAGCCGATGGTCAAGGCCGGCTTGAGATTTCACTGTGGCTCCATGATCGATGCCGTGGCCAAGTCCAAAGCCAAACTGAATAGATATTTTGATTCTTGTACTTGTCTTTTTCATTCAACCTTTTCTTATTGATTTGAATTACGCCGTCTTCGGCACGTCACCGTTGCGGATTATTTTTTTGTTGTTGTAGGTAAAATGGAAGAAGTGGATCTCGACGCTATCTTTTCCGAATCTGGGCTAGATACAATGGCCAAAATAGATAAAGCTCCTCTTGTGAAAAAGACCACGGAGAAGAAACTTCTGGGTCAGCCTCGGGGACCGGCCCTTCATCAGAAAAACAGGCAGGCAAGTCCCATTCTGGGGGCAAGTCTGCCCCAGAAAAACAAAAACCACAAACTCAAACAAAGTCTCTGGCAGTTCGGTCCTCCACTCTGAAGCCGAACTCGGGGTCCGCCACTAAGGACATCCGCAAGAGGGACAATGCTGAGATCGCCTCCAATGATCCTGCTGTGCTAAAAAACAAAAACAAATGCAGCAAGAGAAAAGCACGGAGAAGGGGAAAGGCAAGGCTTCCCTGGCTGACTTTGAAGCTTGCATCCGGGTCGGCCAAACTGGTGTTAGGGTAATCAAAGAGTTACAGGAGCTGGTGGAAGGCAAGATGACTGAAGGCCTCCAAGGTAAGATCTCTGCCCTTGACGCTGAAAATAGAAATTTACACGGGAAGTTAATTCGTACATGTCATGAGTTGAGTACTTATCGACACAATAATTTGGTAGCTTATTTCGAAGACAATCGAGGTCTAAAGGAAGAGCTTGAAAAATTGAAGGGAGTCCAACTGCAGCTCGATGAGGCCAATGCCAAGGTCAATCAGCAGGCGAAGGTTATTGCTGATCTCCCGACGTTGAAGGCCGATCTCAAGGCGGTCCGGGAAAGATTGGAGGCTGCCGAGGTTGACAAGAAAGAGAGTGCCCAGCTGGTGGAGCAGCTGAAGAAAGATAAGGCCGAGCTCACCATGAAGATGGCGAGGGATGCCAAGTTTGGCTTCGATCGCTGTCTCAACATTGCTGTGGTTCTGGAGCCTGCGTTGAACATCAACCTGTACAAGGCTGAGAATGGGAAGATTGTCTTCCAGGGTACAGTGATCTACGACCCAGCTTCTGTACCTTCCCCAGCTCCTGAAGACGAAGTCGATGCAACCAATCCAGAGCAAGCTGCTGAGGTAGAGGCCGAGAAAGAAGTAGGGAAAGCTGCCTGGCCATTGTATTTTTCATTTTTGATTTGTTATTGGTTGGTCTCGGGCATGTCCGGGGCCAATTTTCATTTGTAAAGTACATTGGGCACTGTCCCCTTTTTCCGGCTTTTATTCATTTTGCACGTTATCAACTTTGCTTTTATGCGTTGGATTATTTGCATGTTTTGAATGAATGCTTGTGATAGAGTAGAAATCAGTTGCTGAGATGAGAGAATAAAATTCGTAGAAGGGCCAAGCTCTGGCATAGGTTAACATAGTATAACTCCTTCGCAGATAGGAAAGTAGAAATCTGATGTAGTTAATAGAAGTCCGGACACCTGTGAGATTCCTGCAGTTTAAACAAGATTCAAGAGAGAGTCATTGTAGGTCGAGCTTCATAGTTGGGAAGGCCGCTGCGGACCCCCCTCTCCGTAGCGAGATTGCATAAGAGAGCCGCTGTGGGCCTTGGCCTTCATAGATGAGAAAGCCGCTGCGGGCTCCTCTCTCCAGAGATTCCTCCAACGGAGGTCGCTATGAACCCCCGCTCTTCAGCCTCTGATGGAGCGCGGAGCTCGGGAGATCAGAGGTGCTGCAGGCTCGCACGAGGCGAAATTGGGAGGATCTCGGCCTCTGATGGAGCACGTCATCTCGGAGATCAGAGGGAGATCGGCTCTAACGAGGCGAAATTGGGAACCCTTCGACCTCTGATGGAACTCGTTAGCTCTAACATTAGAGGGAAGGTCGGACTCTCTAATGGAGCGTGGAGCTCGGAGATAAAAGAGCTATTGGAGCCGCTGTGGGCTATTGATGAATGCCAAGAGAGCAAGATAGAGATCCGAGGTCAGATAGAGAAACCTGCAGAAAAAATCTCCTTGGCCAAGGTTGGATGAAGATCCAATTAGAGATAGACATTCGAGATCAAATGCGAGAATTCCAAGAAATCCATTCTGGTGAATGAGGAGATCCGAGATAGGATGAAAACTCAAGCCATGCTGGGGAGGCGAGTGAAATCTTGCGAGCTCAAGCCGTGCTTGGGAGGCAAGTGTAGCTTTGCGAAGATTCGAGATTAAAAGAAAATCCAAAGAAGTCTGTGCTCGGATGCAGCAACTCAAAATAAGATGAAAGCCCATAACAAGTTGATGGACATTGTTGCCTTTGTCATGGAGATGGGCTCAAGCCATGTCGGAGGCGAGCTAGACCTGCAGACAAAAGGAGAGCGTGGTACACGAAGTTATCGATGGAAGACGGGATGTACCTCAGGGAGGAGAACCAGTCCAGAGAACGACGGAGTTAATTACGTGAAGAGAATCCCCGTAATAAGGGAAAGTAAGATAGATTCGATAGAGTCCGGAAGCAAGTGACGATGCTCCCACTGTGATCGCCAATGTTCGATACCGGAGTATGGTCCTGCAATGCTCGAGCTCCAAAGGTATTTGGGCCCGGTATTTAGGATGGATGAAAGTGCTTCCAGCTCGAGTGCTTCATGAAGATGAAGGTTGAGCTCGGTGGGTTGAAGCTGGAAGTCGGACAGTCCGAGGTAGTCGTTTGTCCACGTCGGGTGGGGGGTACCTGTAAGACACTCTGATGCCCAAGTTAGTAAAGAGAAGAGGGAAGAATGAGAGATAATGAAAGTTTAGATGTGTTGTGTTTGTTGCGTGTGTGTTTGTGTCGTGCCTGATTTGGAGGGCGAAGACTCTATTTATAGACAGAGTGTCGTACCTGGGCCGTTGGATGCGTGGGAAAGTTCATGACCGTTGAGTACGAGTTAGGTGCGTTCGTGAGTGTTCTGAAGTACAAAAGTGGGCCAGGCCCAAGCCAGTGAAGGTTTGGCCCAGTCCGGAACAGTTTTCATCAAGCTTGTTATGAAAAACCCATTTGGTTCCAATCACTAGATGATATTTAGATTTAGGATCGAGTTCCCAAACACTGTTTCTCTCAAATTGATTTAATTTCTCTTGCATAGCCAGGGTCCAATGTTCGTCAAAAATAGCTTCATCGATATTGTTTGGTTCAGTTTGAGAGACAAAAGCCATATGGTTACATGCATTCTTTAAAGAGTTTCGAGTAGTTACCCCTTTTGAGATATCACCTATCACTTTGTCTAGAGGATGGTCCCTTGATATTCTCCATTCTTTAGGTAGATCTTGATGAGGTGATTGATCTTCATCTTCCTTGCTTTTGTCCTGTTCTTTGAGAAAACTATTTCCCAAAATTTCTGCAAGGTCATCAACATTCTTTTCTACAACAGTTTAGGGGTTAGTTTCATCAAAGGTAACATGCACTGATTCTTCTATGGACAAGGTTCTTTTATTATAAATTCTAAAAGCTTTACTAGAGTTGGAATATCCAAGAAATATGCCCTCATCAGCTTTAGCATCAAACTTACCAAGATTGTCCTTACCATTATTCAAAACAAAGCACTTACATCTGAATACGTGAAAGTGAGAGATATTTGGCTTTCTTCCTTTGTAAATTTCACAGGGGCGTTTGTTTTAGAATAGGCCTTATGAAGACTCTATTCATTACATAGCATGCGGTGCTTACCGCGTCTGCCCAAAAATACTTAGGAAGGTTAGTCATTGAGCATCGTTCTCGCTAGCTCTTCAAGAGATCTATTTTGTTGAGGAGTACGTGGTGAGGAAAATGTATGATCAATTCCATTTTCAGAGGAAAAATTTTCAAAAGCCTCATTTTGGAACTCACCACGGTGATCACTTCGGATAGATGCAATAGTTAAACCTTTTTTGTTTTGAATAATCTTGGCAAGTTTCCGAAAAGTACCAAAAGCGTAATTTTTATGAGAAATAAACAACGTCCATGTATAGCGAGAGTAGTCATCCACAATGACAAGTGCATAGTAATTGCCACCAAAACTCATAGTTCTAGATGGGCCAAATAGGTCCATGTGTAAAAGTTGTAAAGGTCGATTTGTAGAAATAACATTTTTTGGTTTAAAAGTGACCTGTTTTCCTTTTTGACAAGCATCACATAATTTATCTTTTTCAAAATGTATTTTTAGTAGGCCAACTACTAATTCCTTGGGAACTAGTTTATTTAAATGATCCATGTGGATGTGAGCTGCTCTCCTATGCCATAGCCAAGTTTCATCCTCTCTACTAATAAGACAACATGCATCATTTGAGGGAAGATCATTTAGATCAACAATATAGGTGTTACCAACTCTTTCACCAGTAAAAAGTGTTTGCTTGTCCACAGTGCTTTTTACCTTGCATATAGAAGAATCAAAAACAACTTTATTACCTTTGTCACAAAGTTGGCTAATACTTAGCAAGTTATGCTACAAACCATCAACAAGTAATACATTTTCAATAACAGGATTCGGTTTCTTACCAATAGTGCCGATACCAATAATTTTACCTTTAGTATTGTCACCATAAGACACAAAGCCACTACTTTTACGAGGTAAATGAGAGAACTTTTCTTTGTCTCCCGTCATGTGCTTTGAACAGCCGCTATCTAGATACCACTTTGAGCTCTTGGCTTTCAAACACACCTACATCACAAAATCTAGTTTTACGTACTTTTTGGTACCCAAATCATTTTGGGTCCTTTTGTGTTAGTCTTGGGCTTTGTACCCTTTGGAATCCATTTCCTCTTGTCATCCATATTAATTTTCTTTCTTGCATTACAAATAGAAGATGTATGTCCTTTTCTACCACAATAATAACATTTTGTGAAAGGGCTACTAGTAGTCTTGTTTGGACAAAAAAACTTTTTGAAAGATTTTTCATGATTCTTTGGTTGATAGCCCAAACCAGCTTTCTCATAAGTTCCCCTTTGATTTCCCATAATTATATTTAAAGTGTCTCTTCTCATAGTGAATTTTGTAAGAGTGTTGTGCAAATCATTAACTTCGTTTTTCAAAATATTGCATTCTTCACACTTGAGAGTATTCTTCTTTTCAATTTTATATGAGTTGCAAGAGGAGACTTCACTTACAAAAGTTTGTTTCTCTTTAAGAACATCTATTTCCTTTTTAAAGTTTCAATTTTAGATTGAAGAGTGGAAATAGTTTTCTTTGAGTTTGACACAATTTTTCTAAGTTTAGTTGACTCATTATTTAGTTCTTCACAAATACTAAGCAACTCATCATAAGTTAAATCAAGTTCATTTTCAAAGGAGCTTACCTAGTCTTCCTCATGCTTTGCCATGAGACATAGTTTTGCTTCCTCATCTTCAGATTCATCGGATGACTCCATGTCGTTTTCATCCCAAGTTATATACGCCCTTCTTCCTTTTGATTCCTTTCGGGGTTCTCTATCCGATTTCTCATATTTTGATTTTGAGGACAGTTTGGCTTTATCTTACCACATTTATAGCATGTTGGATTGAAGGAAGTTTATTCCTCATTTTTCTCTTGAGGATTAGCAAATTGTTTTGATTTACCTTTGTGCCTCATGAACTTTTTGAATCTTCCAACCATTAAGCTCATGTCTTCATCATTTTCATTGAGGCTGTCATAATCTTCCGTATCACTTTCTTAGGTACTTGTTTTTAGAGCAAGTCCTTTCTTTTTCTCTTCACCTTCCTCGCTCTCAGCGAGTCGGTTCAATTCGAGCTCATGTTCCTGCAATTTACCAAATAGAGTTGTTAAGTCCATAGAAGATAAATCTATGGATTCTAAGATAGCTGTCACTTTGGGTTGCCAGTTTCTATTTAGGCATCGTTGAACTTTATTGATCAAATCCTCATTTTCGAAGGATTTTCCAAGGCCTCTGAGATGGTTAACTATATGGACGAATCGTTTGTTCAATTCTTGGATTGTTTCACCCTGTTTCATCCTAAACAACTCATACTCCTGGGTTAATGTGTTCATTCTAGCCCTTTTGACCTCGGTAGTACCTTCATGGGTCACTTGAAGGGCGTCCCACATTTCCTTGGCGGTTTTACAATGTGATACACGATAGAACTCATCGACCCTTAAAGTAGTTGTGATGATATTCTTAGCTTTCAAATTGTATTGAACCTTTTCTTTTTCATCTTTGGTCCAAAGAGATCTAGGTTTGTTCACCATTACACCATTAACAAAATGAGTGGGAACAAATGGACCATTTATGATAGCGTCCCAAATATCACAATCTACTCCCTCAATGAAAATTTTCATTCTCTCTTTCCAAATGGGGGTCTGTTTAATGAGTCATTGTTTGAAGTAATCTTAACTCTTGAGACGATGAGTCTTTACCAATAGTCTAGCTCTGATGCCACTTGTTGAGCAAGTGCTTCAAACACAAGAGGGGCGATGAATTGTAAATTTAAATAAATAAAAAAATAAGAGTTTAATGAAAATTGAATAACGTAGATCTTAGTGTTTTAATAATAAATTTGAAGTGAAGGACAAATGATAATAAATATAAATGCGAAAGTAAATGAGCAATAATAACTTGAAAAAGAAAATAAAAGAGATGAAGAGAAATGGAGAAGACACACAGAAATTTATCCTAGTTCGGCCATTCCTATGGCCTACGTCTAGTCCCCAAGGCAAAACCACCAAGAGATTTTAATCACTAAAACACTAGCTTTTAGAACAGATTCAGCTAGAAACCATTACAAATAGAAATAACTTTCAACAGGGTCTCCTTTATTCACGAGATATAACCTCTCTATGAATTTATAGGATCACACCCCAAAAACAATTACAATTGAGAAATAAATAAATAAAGAAGATTACACCCAAGTGTAGATGAGACAAATTGAAGCACAAGTTATACAACTCGAACTATATGGAATATAAAGCTCTGAAATAAAATTAGCAGCTCGAATTATATGATAGAGTTTCAATGCAAGAATTGTTGTTGTGAAAGAGCTACACCACAAGTCTTCTATTTATAGGGAAGATGGATTGAAAGAGAGAAAACAATAATTAAAACCAGGCTCCAACGGTAAGAATATAGTTAATGCAATTATTTGGATTCCATAAATAATATGTACGTTGATTTCAAAATCCATTTGTCCGTTGGAAAGAAGAAATATGCCATATCCATAATGTCTCTTGGAAAGAAGAAATTCAATTTCGATGCATGTGGTTTTTTTTTTTTCCAATTTCATAAACATGCCATATCCATCCATTAATATCTAAAATCTTATAATCGGCTTGTCATTGGTGGCGCCAAAATGCAGCAACTTTTAGTGCCCCAACTTCAAGCTTATTTACTCCAAATGCCCCTCTTTCTTTTCTTCATATATAATGTTCTTTTTTTTCCTTCATATTTTTAATGTTCTCCACTTTTAAAATAATATTACTTTAAAGTTTAGAAAAAAATCTAGATTTTCAAATACACTAAGTTTGTTCCTCAATTGTCGATTTGGTGAAGAAAAAAGTGTGACAAAATATGTATAGTGAGATGTTAAGCGGTGTGTATTGAAGTAATTTCGGATTCAAAAAGTATTTTAACTTTTCAAATACCTGAAGTTCCTTCCTCAATACCCGGTATAGTGTGACACTGTATAGTGTATTTTGCGATACTTTAAGGTCCAGAAAATTTTTAGATGTTCAAATACGCGAAGTTCGTTCCTCAATAACATGTGTGCTGAAAAATGAAGAGAATTTTGTCACAAAATACGTAAAGTGTGATGCTAAGTAGTGTGTTTTAGAGTACTTTAGGGTCCAATTTTTTTTTACATGTTTAGATAAACAATGTTCATTCCTCAATAATCAGTTTGGTGAAAAACAAATTGTGACAAAATAGCTAAGATGCTAAACAGTGTTTTTTGGGGTACTTTAGCATTCAGAAATTTTTTTAATTATTCTAATATGTGAACTTCGTTCCTCGATAATAATTTCTACTTTGTATATGTACTTCAATTTTTTTGTGGTTTTAAATCAAATTCTGCATGATACCTACATATTTCATTTTCTAATTGTGTTGTCTTATTATGGATAACGCAATTAAAATTCTTTTTACTAACAACTTTTTATTATGATGTTCAATTTCAATGTCTTTGTTAATGTTCATTTTTAATTTTATAATTTTCTAATTTAATTTATAGTTATAATTTAATTTTTTTTCACGGGAACTTCAGCCACATTAACAATAAAACCTTCCATCATATTCTTTCAACTTTGTTCAGGTGATTCTATTTTATTGGTGGTTTTCATCCAACCCTACATCATACCCATGTGTTTCATTTTCTTTTTTTGTGATCTTTTTTTGTGATATTTATTTTGATAATATAAATTTGTGTTTATATTATTATCTTTCCTTTATACGATAACCGCGTTGCAACATTTACTATCGATCGCGGGAAGTTTCAGCATTTACTCCACGAGAACTTCAGCCACAGTTACAATAGAATCTCCATTAACTTCTTTCAACTTGGTATAGCTGCTTCTATTTTATGGTGGCTTTTGTCCAACATTGCATGATACTCGTGTGTTTCACTTTCTAATTGTGTTGTCGTCTTTTTTTTCTAATTATAGGTTAAGTTTTGATATTTATTTTTGATGAATATGGATTATGTTATTAAATTTCTTTAGACTTTTTCTTCTTATTTTCTATGGATGTTCAATTTCAATGTCATTGCTAATGTTTCTTTTTGTAATCTTCTTTTTTAATGGTTATTCACGGGAACTTCAGCTGCATTTACAATACAGTCCCCATCACATTCTTTAAACTTTGTATAGGTGCTTCTAGTTTATTGGTGGTTTGTATCCAACCCTACATGATACCCACATATTTACTTTCTATTTGTGTTGTCTTTTTTATTTTGATCATTTTGCACCAACAAGTATTAGAAGCATATTTAAATTGGTGTTTTTATTATTATCTCTATTTCATATTTCTGAATTGCATTATAGTATTAAATTGAAGCATTTACTCCTGCAAAAACTTCAGCCACATTTACAATAGAACCCCCATAATCTTCTTTCAACTTTGTATAGTTGCTCACGTCAAAAAAAAACTTTGTATAGTTGCACCTATTTTATTGGTGGTGTTCATCCAACCCTTCATGATACTCACATGTTTCACTTTCTATTTGTGTTGTATTCTTTTCATTCTAATTATGGGTTAACCTGCGAAAACTTTGACCATATTTACAGTAGAACTCTATCATCTTTTTCAACTTTGTATAGCTGCTTCTATTTTATTGGTTGGTCTTCATCCAGCCCTGCAAGATACCCATGTGTTTCACTTTCTGTTTGTGTTGTCTTCTTTTCTTTTTAATTATGGGTTAATTTTATAAAATTACATTTATTGAACATGGATAATTTTATTAAGATTCTTTACACTTTTTCTTCTTATTATCTATGAATGTTCAACTTTCACCCACATTTACAACAGACCCCCCATCATATTCTTTAAACTTTCAGTAGTTCCTTCTATTTTATTAGTGTTTTTAATTCAACTATACACGATCCACGTGTTTCACTTTCTATTTGTGTTGTCTCCTTTATTTTGATCATTTCACACCAACAAGAATTAGAAGCATACTTAAATTTATCTTTGTATTTTTTTTTATCTTTCTTTATTATTCGAGTACATTGTTGCAACATTGACTCTCATGGGAACTTTAGCCATATTTACAATAGAACCTCCATCATCTCCTTTCAATGGAAACTTAGCCACATTTACCACTTTGTATAACTGTTCCTATTTTATTACGGGTTTTCATCCAACCATGCATGATACTCACATGTTTCACCTTGTGTTAATTGTTAAAATTGTTTAGATAGAACAGAAGGCAACACAAGGTGAAACATTGGGGTGAAACATGCAATTTTAATAAAAAGTCTAAAGAATTTTAATAACGAATCCTATTTTACGTTTGATGAATGTGGATTGTGTTATTAAAATTCTTTACTTTTTTTTCTTATTATCTATGGAGAATGTTTAACTTAAACGTCTTTGTTAATGTTTCTTTTTTATTTTATAATCTTTTAATTTAATTTACAGTTATAATTTAATTTTTATTCACAGTTATTAGATTATATGTGTTACAAACTAACACCATTGGCCCAATGGCGCCATAGGCTACATTGGGACACAGGGATTGACCCAGTGTTTCCGATAATGACCGACTAAAGAAAGCATAAATAACTCTTATAAATAAGAGTTACCAGATACCTTGCCCGATAATGACCGACTAAAAACGACAACAACAACAGCAGGACCGAGATACCATGCCCGAAGGGGATACCTTGCCCAATAACGCCCTACTAACAGCGACAAGCACAGGACCAGGATACCATGCCTGAACGGGATACCATGCCAGATAATTCCCTACTAACAACAACTACAACAACAAGCGCAGGACCAAGATACCATGCATGAACTCGATACCATGCCAGATAATGCCCTACTAACAACAACTTCAACGACAAGCGCAGGACCAAGATACCATGCCTGAACAGGATACCTTGCTCGATAATGCCCTACTAACAACAACAACCCGGTAGCAACAACAATAGTGACAACAACAACAACAACCACAACCTCTATTGAAATTTTCTCAATAGAAGGTATTCATCAGTAACTAAGGGATAACTTACCCTATAATCATCATCTCTAGTCGTAACTATATATCATAAGTACCATAATCGATAACTAGACCCTATTAGAATCTCTCATAATCACTTCGAGCATCACACTATCACATCAACAGAGAAGTCAACTCATACGCACAACACGGGTAATTCCAAGAAGTCCAACCACTCATTCACGAAACACATTTCATCTATTGAGAGCAAACAACTCATCATGGCTCCAAACATAACCTTTTAACATGATAGACAACACTTATATAAACATAGCACAATCATGAATATATCGATTATATTGTCACAACACATTCACAAACACAGCAATCACAGTTACATATAGTTACAAATATCATCAAGAGATAAACATACTCACATTTAAACTATCTAGTTCATTGCTCCTACATTGAACACATAACAAGACTTAAAACACATTACACAATTAGTCCATTGCTCGTACAATGGCACTCACATAGCTTTGCATTTGGTGTTTTTAATTGTGTTTTGTTCCTAATCTTTAAGTCTTAGGAAGTTTCTAGACTTTGGGTCTTATTTGAGTAGTATTGTAATTTCTTGATTAATTCTTGTTTTTATTGCATATTGACCCCTGTTTACTCTGAAGGCCATAACTTTGGCTTTGTTTATCCGATTAAGGCGTGCAAGCACGCGTTGGAAAGCTAAGGAATAGAGCTACACAATTCTTCTGTTGAGCTCGAAAACCAATTCGGAAGTATTGATAGCCAAAATTGCGAAATACCGAAGCATTTTAATGTAAAACGGGTTTCGGGCCGAATATTAGTTTGCTAACGGGCTTTTATCCAAGAACCCATTAAGGGATTAGGTTGTGTTTAGTGGCACTTGTTCACCATCACGTTTGACTGAACACGCTGTTTTGACGCTTGCTTTAAAACGATGAGAATTCATATAAACTAATTGACGCTTGCTTGATTAGTTTATTATCCATTAAGAACTGAAACCTTGAACGAGTCTTGCACGATTATTTGGAACTGATGATAAATCCAAGACGAGCACCCGGAAACCGGTGAATCGATTGTCTCTCTAATTTGATAAAACCCCTAATAGAAATCGTTTTCTTCATAAACAAACCCCCTGTTTTATTGTTAATTTAGTTCATGATTGTGGTAATCTTAGTATTAGAGATCCTTGTGAGACGACCAAGGTTTCTCACCTTGTACTACATTTTAAATCCTTTTTAATTATTTTGACCCGCGTACGACCGCTGATCAAATAAGAATTAAGAGATAGTGATAACATTGCATCGTAGACTTAGGGATCATATAGAGGATAGTGGTAGTGATAGTGATAACATTTTTAGTCATAATCTCATTGATTTAGATTCTGATCTTGATTCTGTTAACATGGTTGGTAGAACACATAAGGAACTTGTCGCACCTGATGTTACTAACAATGCTTTGTGTATTAATTATCCTGATGTTGCTATTCCTTTTGAATTGAAATATGGTTTAATACACTTGTTGCCAAAATTTAGTGGTCTTGCAGGTGATGATCCACACAAACATCTCAAAGAGTTCCACACTGTGTGCTCAACCATGAAGCAGCCTCAGGGAGTTGCAGAGGAACACATTAAACTGAGGGGCTTCCCTTTCTCACTCCAAGATGCAGCCAAGGATTGGTTGTATTACCTCCAGCCAAGTTCTGTTGAAAATTGTAATGACTTGAAAAAATTGTTCCTAGAGAAGTTCTTTCCTGCTTCCAGAGAAGCTTCAATCAGAAAAGAAATATGTGGTATCAGACAAAACTCCACTGATTCTTTACATGAATACTGGGAGAGATTCAAGAAATTGTGTGCAAGCTGTGCTCATCATCAAATCTCTGAGCAGCCGCTCATCCAATATTTCTACGAGGGTTTATTGCCCATGGACAGAAATATTATGGATGCTGCTAGTGGAGGTGCACTTGTAGATAAGACCCCAGCAGATACAAGGGCTTTAATAGAGAATATGTCCATTAAATCCCAACAATTCACAACTAGAAGCAATTCTGCAGTTCTAACATGGGTTTAATAGAGAATATGTCCATTAAATGAGATATAGGCTGCTGATCATAATAGCTTAGAAAACAGGTTGGATGAACTTATAGTTTTGGTGAAAAACTTGGTAAAAGGTCAGAGAGCAAGGGTTTGTGGTATTTGCACCTCTCCAGAGCACCCCACAGATTCTTGTCCTACACTGCAAGAGGATCCTAATGCTGATACCCCTCAAGCATATGCAGCTAATATATTTAACCCTCAAGCCAATGTTGATTTGTCTTTTAACAAGTACCACTCAAGCTGGACAACAACAACAAGTTGCTGCCATGGCTGAACCTTCATTAGAGGATCTAGTTAAGCAGATGGTTGCCCAGAATCTCCAGTTCCAACAGAGAAAAGATGCCTCAATTCAGAATTTGTGAACACAAATGGGACAGATGACTACCACAATTAATCAGATGCAAGCCCGGCGGGTAGACCAACTGCTTTCTAAAGTAGTGGTTAATCCGAATGCACCAAACCCCAATGTTTGTGCTATCACATTAAGATCTGGGAAGGTTGTTGACATTCCAAAGGTGCCTGAAACTGTTGTTTTTAAAAATAGAAAAGAACCTGAACCTGTTGATCATGAGGAATACATACCACCACTCCCATTCCCTCAAAGAGCATCAATGACTAAAAAACAAGATGAGGCAGATAGAGATAGTGAGAACTTAGATACTTTTAGAAACGTGGAAGTCAACATTCTCCTTCTTGAGGCAAATAAGCAGATTCCAAAATTTGCCAGATTTTTGAAAGAGTTGTGCACATACAAGAGAAAGAGAAGACTGAAAAGAATAGAAAAAGTCAACATGGGGTATAATGTTTCTGCCCTCATGTTGCCCATGCCCCACAAGTGCAAGGATCCAAGAACTTTCTCCATTCCATGCACCATTGGCAACAGTCAGTTTGATGATGCCATGCTAGATCTAGGAGCTTCAATCAATGTAATGCCCACATCTATTTTTAACTCTCTTGCTCTTGGACCTTTACAGGAAACAGGTGTTACCATCCAGCTAGCAAATAGAAGCAATGCTCGACCTGTTAGACTGGTTGAGGATGTTCTTGTTAAAGTTAATAATTTGATCTTTCCTGCAGATTTTTACATTCTAGACACGGAGGAAGAAACTAAGTCTAGCAGGCCGCCTATCATTTTAGGCAGACCATTCTTGAGGACTGCCAAAATCAAAATTGATGTACATGCAAGGAGTCTTTCCATGGAATTTGGTGATACCACTGAAAAATTCAACAGCTTTAATGTTAAGAAACACCCCATGGAAGAGCTTTCCCTTTGTAAAATTGAATTGCTTGATGGTTTGGTTGATACTTTGCAGGTTGACACACCTCCGGTAGCTTACATTGTAGATGTAGCTGCTACCATTGAGCAACCCTTTGTTTTAGAGCTTGAACCACACCCTAAAAATTTTAGTTTTACATATTACGAGGGGAGTGGGAAGCTTCATGAGACTAACATAGCAGGGCTTAAATCTGAAGAGGAAGAGAAGCCGCCAATCCTAAGGAAACATAGGAACAACATTGGTTTAACCTTGACCGGCATTCCTGCCAAGAAAGTGTGGAAAGCTAAGCAAGATAAGATGATTTCCGGAAAGGAGTTCTCCATTGGGCATAGAGTTTTATGGTTCAAACCCCGCCTGAAAATTATGGCTGGGAAACATCGATCCAAGTGGATTGGTCCTTTTGTTATTACTAACATTTTTCCTCATGGTGTAGTGGAAATAAAAAGTGAGACGACAAACAAAGTTTTCAAAGTCGATGGAAAGCGTCTCAAGTTATTCCATGAGAGTTTCGCAATTTAAGATGAAACCATAAGAGAACTCTCATTGGAACATCCCACCTACACTGAAGTTTGACCAGGGAGTCCCTCCTCCTTACACTTATTCTATGCTTGTTGTTTTCATTGAGGACAATGTATGATTTAAGTGTGGGGGTGTCTTTTAGTAGCTTAGTAGTTTGTCTATTTCTTTTAATTTTTGGTATGTTTTTCAGTTTTTTTCATTTAAAAAAAAATGTTATTTTAGCATGATTTTCCATGAGTTCTTAGTTTGTACAAGTTGTGAGTGATATTACTATTCTAGGACAACAGGTGTTTTGACATTATTTGATTGATTTCTTGTTTCTCTTGGCATTATAAGTTGGATATGAGCACCAAATTTTGCATCATTTGTGATAGTCAATGTCCCTGGTGAGAATTGGGCCTTTTATTGGATGGACTACATTTTGCCATTCTCTCCTTTCTTGTGTGTGACTCACTCATGTTTGTTAGTTACTCTAGAACTTGACTTGATTCTTGTTGAAACACTTGTTCACATGGATGTTTGAAATGATCTAGGCAATTCAGTTTTTTTTAGCTACTAGCCAAATAAGCCTACCCTGAATTTATCCCTTTGTGTAAGCCCCTTTGAGGCATTTATCTCATTCTTTGTTTTATAGCTCATTACAAGCCCAAAAGTGAAAAACAATGTTATTACCCAATCTTAGAGGGTGAAGGAGCTTTGAATTGAAAATTGTCAAATCCATAAGTGTGGGGGTGTCCAGATTGTTGCAATTGTGGTTTTCACTTGGGTTAGTTCTTGAGTTCTCGATATAAATTTTGGAAAGTTTATTTGTATAGAAAAATATTCCCCAAAAAGAAAAAAAAAAAGAAAGAAAGAAAGAAAAAGAAAAAAATGGAAAGTGTATATATCTTTTTATTTTTGTTTCAAGAAGAGTGAACATTGTGTGGAGAGAGTTATGTGGAGAAGTATATCAAAATAGAGAAATTCATCATACCTTGTTGAAGTTGGATCCTCTCATGCTCACTTCACAATTGATTTTCATTGCTTCTTTGTCCTCTTTGATCCTTTTTAGCCTAGTCCCCCCTTAGGATTATCCCACCTTGACCTTGGCCCCATTACAACCCTTACAAAGACCTTTTGATCTCATGTGCATGTGTTCTTAAGTGTGGATGTTAGAAGCTTGTCAAGCATATGGTAGTGCTAACTTTCATTGATGTGCTAATTTTATATATGAGAGTAAACACAAGCCTAGACACTTGAGTGATTGAGAGCATTACTAATACATATCCTGTGAGGACTCATCACTTATGATTTACCCTCTAGTGCTCTATTTTCTTGTTTGCCTTTATTGTAATTAAGTACTATCTCTGATTGTCATTCTCCTTGAAGCCTAGAAAAAGAACCTCTCTTATGACTTTGCATTCTTTGGGTTGATTGGAAATTAATGCACTCTTTATAGCTTTGCATTTGGTGTTTTTAATTGTGTTTTGTTCCTAATCTTTAAGTCTTAGCACATTTCTAGACTTTGGCTCATATTTGAGCAGTATAGTAATTACTTGATTAATTCTTGTTTTTATTGCATATTGACCCCGGTCTACTCTGTATACCATAACTTTGGCTGTGTTTGTCCGATTGAGGCGTGTGAGCATGCGTTGGAAAGCTAAGGAATAGATATACAGTTCTTCTGTTGAGATCAAAAACAATTTCAGAAGTCTTGAAGGCCAAAATTGCAAAATACCGAAGCAGTTTAATGTAAAACGGGTTTTGGGCTGAATATTAGTTTGCTAATGGGCTTCTATCCAAGAACCCATTAAGGGATTAGGTTTTTTGTTTTACTCTTATAGACTCTGTTGGAGCAGCCGTCTTTTACTTTCTCTTACGCATTATCATACAACTTTACAAAACTTTTGTGCTCTAGCCTTCATGGAAGCCTAAACTCTTAAGTCGATTCATCGGTGGAAGGCTGCCGTTTTACGGATTTTGAGGTTCGGTGTCTAATGTTCTTTTGTCTACTTTGTTTTTAGTTTCCAGTTCTTTCTTCTCTATCAATTCCACATTTGGATTCTTTGTTTGCAAATTTCGTCTTTGTGTGATGCTTAATTACTCAGATTCGGTTTACTTGCAATATGCAAATCGTTTATGTATGACGCTTGTTTATATGTCAATATGTTTTCGCAACTCTTAACTATTCGAGTTATTTAATCGCCTGTTTTATTTCATTCGAGTAGGAATTGATAGAGAATTGATTGAATTCAGTTATGATTGATTGAATTAGTGGCGCTTGTTCACCATCACGATTGATTGAACACGCTGTTTTGATGCTTGCCTTAAAACGATGAGAATTCGTACAAACTAATTGACGCTTGCTTGATTACTTTATTATCATTTAAGAACTGAAACCTTGAATGAGTCTTGCACGATTATTTGGAACCTATGATAAATCCAAGACGAGCACCCGGAAACCGGTTAATCGATTGTCTCTCTAATTTGATAAAACCCCCAATAGAAATTTCCTCATAAACAAACCCCCTGTTTTATTGTTCCTTTAGTTCCTGATTGTGGTAATCTTAGTATTAGAGATCCTTGTGAGACGACCAAGGTTTCTCACCTTGTACTACATTTGAAATCATTTTTAATTATTTTGACCCGCGTACGACCGCTGATGAAACACCAAGAATCGTGTCTTCACCGTGCGTGAAAGGTAGGGCGTTCCATATGTCACCAAGAGCTCGAGGCAGCCGAGCGGGCGGGTTGAGGCATTGAACCCCGACATATCTGTGCCATCATAAGCAAGTGGCTCGGCTTCGTGGACATTCAGCTTCAACAGAAGGGCCCAGAACTTGACGTCGATGGAGCTTCGCTGATCGACCAGTATTCGGAGGACCCGGACGTCTAAAATAGTTGCAGAGATTACCAGTGGAGCGTAGTCGTTGACGACTCCATTCCGAAGATCACGATCTGAAAAAGCCAGAGGAGGTCTTGCCGGTGGCAGTTCCCGGGTTGAGTTCCTTGATATTTGGAGTATTTGATCCCATTTCCTCTTTAGTGATTTGCGGGTCTCGGGAGCTTCAGATGAGTAACCTCTAAGAATTACGGCCACGGGGCGTCCAACCTTCGCGACTTTCGAGGTCGGGCGGCTTTGAGGTAGTCGTTGGAGAAACTCGAGAGAAGGGGTTTCTTTCTCCTCCGACCCAGGGGAGCCATCGGATCAGATTTGAAATTGGTGAGAGATGATGATCAGCTCCCACTGTGGTCGCCAATGTTCAGTAAGGTGACTTCGGGTTAGCTATCCTTGAGTCAATTATAGTCGGTAGTTGTCTCTGTTCTCTTCACTTTGGCTCGAGGTCGGATGAGAGTCTTCAGAGTCGGAAGAATGGTCTTCAGAGTCGGGATTCTCCGAGGTGCGTGGTATCAGCGTAGCTGGCTCCCGAGGTCGAACTCGGGAGGGTTAGGTACCTGTAGACACTCTGATTTGAGAGGTACAAATGAGAGAGGCGTACCTGATTTGGTGGGGTGATGCTGTATTTATAGGCGCGGGTGCGGGAGCGTTGCGCTCTGTAGCCGGCTCGGGGCCGTTGGATCGGGGCGAGATGATCTGGTTCTTTGATTCGGGTTCGGCGTGGATATGGGCAGGAAAAGTAAAGGATTGGGCCATTTGCCTAGCAGATTGGGTTTGTTGGCCCTGTCCAGAACAGTGTGTGAAGGGAATATGGGGAAAAGTCTTGAAGGTGATGTTGTTAGTGTAGTAGTTATGGTGCTTCAAACTCTTGGATGGAGTGAAACTGAAATTAAAGATTTAGGGTTCCTTGTATGGAGGCAACGTAGAGAAGAAGGAGAAGGAGGGAGTTAAGTCCGATCATGGCCCTGGGTCGTGCGCATTGGCTGAGTTAGTGACAAGGGGGGTGGACGAACGAAAATAAGGGGGTTGTATCCAAGTAAAAGACCCAAAATAAAGTTTTAAAGCACATCAAAAGCCCATCACTAATTCTAAACCATTTCTAGAACTCTTTTTGTCAAAACAATCATTTTAACACTTTCTTAACTCAAATAATTTTCTAAATAATATTACAAACATGAATATTTTATAAAAATAAATCAATTAAATAACATCTATAATATATTAATAATAATTTCTAAACATACCTATACATATAAATACAAATTTAACAAGTTTTAGTAATTCAAATACACATATGGCCTTAAAATCATTAATCTTTTAAAACACAAAATACACAAAGTAATCGTATATTACAAGAAATTTCATACGCGAGAATTTGGGGTGTTACATTGGTGGGTTTCAACTCTCCTATGCCCAGCCTCTCACAAAGGGATAATAGCATCAGACTCACACTGGCTCCTAAATTGCACATGGCTCTGTTTATGGTTTCACTACCTACGACACAGGGTATAGAAAAGCTTCCAGGATCTTTAAGCTTGGGTGGCAATTTATTTTGGATAATAGCACCACATTCTTCAGTTAGAGCCATTGTCTCATTGTCATCTATCTTTCTTTTCTTGGATAAAATTTCTTTCAAAAATTTTACATAAGATGGCATTTGAGAGAGAGCATCTGTGAAAGGAATGTTAATGTTGTTGAGCTTTTTCATAAGATCAACAAACTTTTTAAATTGCTCATCTAGCTTTGATTTTGCAAACCTTTGTGGGAATGGTATGGTTGGTTTATATGGTGATGGTAGAACATATGGTTTTTCTATTTCTTTCTCTTCCCCTACCCCCTCACTTTGTCCATTTTCTTTCGCACTCACATTTTTCTCATTGGTTCCCTTTTGTTCCTATAGTTGTTTCCCACTCCTAAGGGTGACAACATTCATTTGCGCTTTAGAATTTGGTTCAGGCTGCCTAGGAAATATTCCGGAGGATCTAGAGGATGAAGCAACTTGATGAGCCACTTGAGAAATTTAAGTTTCCAACATTTTGTTGTGAGTAGAAATAGAGTCCACTTTTAATGTCAACTTAATAAGAGTGTCATTAATAAATGAGTTTTGGTTTTTGAACTCTTCATTTGGAGCTGGAGGATTCCAAGATGGATTTTGAGGGCTTTTTTGAAAATTTTGAAAACTGGGTGGTGCTCTTGTTGCTGGTTGAAAAGAGGGATTGGCTGGAGGATTTTTATAGGAAAAATTTGCATGATTCCTCCATCCTGAATTATAAGTGTTTGAAAAAGGACCCCCCTTTTGAGCATAGTTAGCTTGATCAAAACCATTAGGAGATACCCCAAGTTAGCAATCAACACCAGTGTGGCCAACAACTCCACAAATTTCACAAGGTGGTACAGAAAGAGTAGAAGTAGAAGAAGGTGAGACAACACTGACATTTAGTTTTTCAAATTTTTGGAACAGTCATCCACCTTTTAGGCAAGATGATCACTAGCAGAAACATTATACTTACCTGGTTCTTTCTTGGGTGGAGATGATGTAGTTATGGCCCGCTCACTTGTCCATTGATAATGGTTTTGAGCCATATCTTCAATAAGAGCATAAGCCTCTTCTATGTTTTTGTTCATCAGAGCTCCACCCACAGCAGCATCCACGATCATTTTTGTAGCATATAGCAGTCGTCCATCGTAGAAAGTATGGATAATCAACCATTTCTCTAGTCCATGATGGGGGCATAGCCTTACCATTTATTTGAAATGCTCCCAAGCATCATAAAGAGATTCCCCATCATTTTGAGTGAATCATGTAATTTGATTCCTCAATTGTGCAGTTTTGCTCGGGGGAAAGAATCTAGCAAGGAATGCTTGCCTTAGTTGATTCCATGTAGTAACGGATTCATTTGGCAATGAATGTAGCCATGCTCTAGCTCTATCCCTTAGTGAAAAAGGGAAGAGTTGTAGTCTTATGGCCTCAGAGGTTACTCCATTCAGTTTTTGAGTACCACAATATTCAAGAAAAATAGAAAGATGAAGATTTGGGTCATTTGTAGCAGAACCAGAAAATTGGTTAAGCTCAAAATTATTTGCATCAACATTACGATGCACAATAACTGCATGTGGCTCTGCCGTTGAAGGCGTAGCATACTCTTTGAGAATACGATTTTGATTGTCAGTCATTTCTTGGTTTTTGCGCAATTCTCTTCATCTTCTATGAAGGAATCTTTCAATCTCAGGAATTGATTGAACAATTTCTCCAAGACTTCGGACTCTTTGCATTCAAAGAAAAAGAGAATACAAAGTGACAAAAGAAAAGTACAAGGATTTTAGTCTAACCGATACCGAAAAGTCAATCAATATCACATAGTCCGCGGCAACGGTGCCAAAAACTTGATAGGCCGCAAGTGCATGGATCTATCTAGTAGTAAGAGAGTATCGATCCACAGAGACTTTGTAATTACCAATTTCGTTTTCAATTGTGATTAGCTAAAAAGAATGAATTGTAGAAGAGATTTTTGATTAATTGAAATTCAGGAATGTGTAAAGAATCTTGGGTTATTAGTTTCATCTCATTGATGAAAACCCATGTAACTCTTTGACTATCCTCCAACCCACAAAAATAATATATTCTAAAGGCATGGTAACAAATGTAATCATAGTATTCTTTCAAAGTAAAGTCACGTGTTTTGATCTAACATTCAATCCTATTCTCATGGTTGAAAGTTAGCAAACCCCTTTAAGAACAAAACCTTTTAAATGCCTCAGGAGAATTAGGATTATTCTCATATCTTAATTCTCTTGTCTATTTTCATAGGTCGAACATAGAATTTCACCTTTCGATACTTCATTCTAATGTTAAAAATAAGATTGAGGCATAATGAAAATAGATTAGAATTACAAAATAATTGGAGTGGAGAATAGTCTTTGGAAATTACTAGGGACCTATCATTGGTTTACTCCCAATAACCCAAGACCGTGTTTCTACTCACTCATGCTTAAGAAGTAAATTGCAATAAGATAAAGAGACATAATTGTAAATGACTGAAATCTAAATGACAGAAAAATAAGAACAGAAGGTAAAGACCGAAATAAAAGTGCTGGAAAATAAGAACAGAAATTAAAAGTGCAAGAAAGTAAAGAGCATGAAAATAAAAGACGAACTAAAAATAAAGCAATAACTTGGATTAAACTTTGGAGTGAGATTACAAGTGAGGAAGTGTAGTTTTTGCCTCAGAAATGAGCTCTATGTATAGCCAAGAATCATAGACAAGACGCTCAATTCGAGTTACAAGCCATAAAGAAAAGAATTGGAAAGGTTAGTAACAACTTTTGGCTACTGCAACAGCCGCACAGATTGTGCTTAATGGCACACGGGTCGTGTGCCATAAGAAAACTTTAGGAATTCTGGCAGTTGACAAGGCACACTGGTCATGCTTATTGGTGCACGGACCGTGCGCTGACCTCTGGTGCTCTGCTTGATTTTCTTTTTTTTTCACGACCAGGAGGCGCACGGGCCAGGCTTAAGCACGCACGGACCGTGACTTAACCTCTGTTGCTTGGCTCTATTAAGCTTGATTTTGCTCCTTTTTCTATGCTCTTTTGATCCATGATCCTTAATCATCCAAAATTTCTCATTTTCTCCAAAACTAGCTCCGAAAATAAAAACAAACAATTGTACTAAAATAGTCCAAAAAGAGAACTAAAATTCCACAAACTTTATTTAATTTAAATACTTTTAAGACACTAAAATAAGACTTATCAAGAACCCAACACTGATTCGTGTCATGGCCATGCCTCCGATGATAGCAGCGACAGTTTTTCTTGTCAGTGTTTTCCCTTTCTACTAGCGGAGCCAAATATTCGGTACCTTGCCTTTGGATCTAGATCCAAGTTAAGCAGTTGGTATGTTGAGTCTTGAGATTGTCCATCATATGTGGAGGTTTCCTCGGTGGTCCGAACCACTAAGACGAAATATACATGATAAAGGCGAACCGACATTGACGCCGAGGTCCCCATCGAAATCAAACAAATACAAAGACGAATTACATAGTTAAAAGTAAATCAACACAAAGGGATGATCAAGGAGTGCGGGCAATGACATCGAAGTCAGTCTTGTTGGAACGGTATTTGACAATCCTTCCATCGAGAACCTTGTGCTCAAACTGGCAGACATCCGGCTCCAGCACATCATCTGGATACATGGATCGAACATGGCTCAAAGCCTTATGGTAGGCACCATGGGTGAAATCCACTGCCTTGCTGGCCACCATCTGCACCTTCTCCTCAACTTCATCTTTCAACTTCTTCATCCTAACTCAGAGTGCACACGTTCAAGCTAAACATGGAGCCCCTGCATTCTCCTCGCATGCTCATCCCTCTCAATATAGGCCTCCTCCCAGTCTTTATGAAGATGGCGAGCAGACTCGTTGGTTTCCCTAAGCTCCATTTGAAGTTTCTTCTTCTCCACGTGGAGTCGATCCCTTTCCTCTCTTATCCCTGCACAAAATAAAATGAATAAGATCAAAGGTTGGCCCAACAAGATCACAATGGCGAAAAGATCAAAGGTTGGCCCAATTTAGATAAGTCTAGAAAGACTACCTGAATCACTCCCGGCATCAATTTTCCACTCTGCATGAAGACTCGACCCAACTTGAACAATCCGCACCGCAAGATCGAAAGGATGCTCCAAAAACTCCTCACACCCAGTCTTAAAAATTCCGCTACCTCAATATCAAGAGAGGGGCACCTACCAGGAGAAGTTCGCCTATCAGGAGAAGGACGCCTACCAGGATTCTTCTTATGCTTAGACTTAGGTTGCATTCCCAAGGTAGTAGCAATCGGACCATCACAAACTTCTTTTCCTCGATGGTCAACTGGAACCAATGCGGCTCCCGAAGGATCTTTGCTAGCTCGAGAAGGCATCCCTAAGCTACGGAGAGATCCCCTTGAGGGATGAGCCACAGTAGATTCAGCAAGGGCAGGGATGTCTTCTTCGTTGAGCTCTGCACCGAGAGGTTTCTTCTTCCGGGCCCAAGAAAGCAAGTCATGAAAGGAAAGCGGAGCAGCCATCGAATCTATAAAAGAAAAATGAAACAGATTAGTGCTATGAAAAAACACAAAGATAGTAAGGATGCACAAAATCTAGCAAGCAACTTAAGATCTCAACAGCATCATCAATGCCCGCAGCCCTAACTAGTTCACTACACAAAATAATTTGAGGTTTGGTATCCAAACGGCCAACTATAGCCTCATGCATGCTCAAAGTTCTCAACTCTGACTCTGATAATAGGGATGGGGAGACACGGTTAGATCGACTAACGCGAGCGGTATCCACATGACACCAGCCAAGATGAAACCTATCCCCACCAATCAGAGACCCTTCCTCATCAAACACTCCCATGATGTCCACGGCCCTCTGGCTTGAAGGGACGAGATAACAGTACCTTGTTTTCCAATCCTTTTGAATTTCAGAATGCAATTGAAAGAAAGGACAATCTGATCGGCATTTCAAGGATATGAACTCATAGCGAGGACTGTCATTCGAGAGCTCTCGTCGATATTGTACCTTGAAGAAGGAGAAAAAGACCCTCAGCTTACACTTCCTTCGCATGGCCCCCATCACAAATTCGAAACACGTCACAAAGCCCCATGCATTTGGGTGAAGTTTAGACTGAGCTATTTGAAGATGGTTCAAAAGTTGCAATTGAAATGGCGAGAAGTGAGGGCAAATTCCCATCTTAGAAATCACACAGTGGTACATCATAAACTTTCCATATGTCCCCCCCCCCCCCCCCCCCCCCCCCCCCACCCCCGGAACATAGATACTCCTGACAGACCAAACACTCTGGGCAACCCAATCATAGTTGACAGAATCCATCTGTACCACCTCAAGGTCAGGTTGAAATCAGCCTCATCAGAAAAAGAACTGACAACAAAGCCAGGCAACCCTGACTCCATCAAAGGAACGGGTTCATTACATACCTCAGATGATCCCCCAATATTCCAACCTGCTTGCCTTATAGCATAATTGGAGCCCTGATACGACCCATGCGTCCAAGTATTAATAGGCAAGTGAAAACTTGTTGACAACCCTCTCTCCTGAGGTCGTCCGTTGAAGACTTCGATAAAATAATATATACTCAAAAACCAAGTAATTCATAGTGTAAAAGTGAAAACTACTTCCATGATGCCTAAGAAGATCCAAATACATGAATATCATAAATTTAAAAGCCAAGCAAGTTACCTTAACGAAGTGGAAGGGGCCAAGACTCACGGAGGGTCTGAATGAATAATGAAAGGTCCAAGGGATAAGACGACTAGCCTGGGCGCCAAGCAGATCCTAAATTTTTTTCCAAAAAGACAATTTGATTAGTACCAAATAAACATAAGAAAAACTGTATGAAAAATAAACTTTTTAACTTGCAAGTCTCCTCGACATAAGGTCACGACTTGCAAGGCCAATGAGGCACAAGGTCACGACTTGCAAGGGACGACTTGCAGAGGACGACTTGTAGGGGGAGACTTGCAGGGGACGACTTGCAAACAAGGCACAAGGGCACAAGTTGTAGGTGACAACTTTCAAGGCCTAACGAGGAACAAGTCACGACTTGCAAGGCCAAACGAGGCACAAGTCACGACTTGTAGGTCATAACTTGCAAGGCCAAGCAAGGCACAAAGTCACGACTTGTAGGTCAAGACTTGCAAGGCCTACTTGGCACAAAGTCACGACTTGCAAGGAAAAACTTGGCATGAGGTCACGACTTGTAAACTCTCCTTGGAGGAGGATCACGACTTGTAAAGCCTCCTCGGAGGAGGGCCACGACTTGCAAGCCCCCCTTCGTGGAGGGTCACGACTTGCAAGGCCTACTTGGCACAAGGTCACGATTTGTAAAGCCTCATTGGAGGAGGATCACGACTTGTAAAGCCACCTTGGAGGAGGGTCACGACTTGCAATCCTCACCTTGGTGGAGGTCACGACTTCAAAGCCCACATGGGGAGAAGGTCACGACTTGCATAAGAAAAAACGAAGAAGGAAAACACTTACCCAAGAGAATAGGAGAAGAAACCTTGCTCCAAGGGAGGGATAAAATGTGAGGCTCCAAAGAACCTTATCTCTTCCCACTTCCACTCCTCTCAAAATTTTTACTCTTCAAAGTTGTGGTCCAAATGACCAAAGTGGTGGAGACCCACTTATTTATGGTGGGTGAAGTAATATTATTAAATTCATTTTAGTTTGCTTTCCAAGTTAAGAAGCAAAATACACAACCACCGTGCGGTGAAAGGATCTAGCACCACTCGTTGAAGAAGACGAACCAGCAGGGGTAATGTTAACAAAAAATTCTTCAAGCCAAGACCATCCTTCAGAATAATCTCGGCTTGGGGGCAACTGTTCTAGACTTGGCCAAGAGGCCCATTCAGCAAATGGACATGGATAAGCCCAATCACTTTGCTCCATATCCACCATATACAAGCCCATTTATGACTCTCATACTTGGAAGACTCAGATTCACTCAATCAATCCGACGGCTCAAAACTGACACAATTTCTTATAAATATTAGCTCACATTGTCATAATTGGGTTCGCTGGTACCCCTCGTGGGGATCACTCTGAACCTCCAGTCGGACAACAGGAGACTTACCATCAACAATCCCTACCAACACTGCTAAGTGCATATCTACCAACTACAGTCCCTATCAGCACCGCAAGGTACACAACAAAACATAATATTAAAGTAACTATTTTGATTGAGTGTATTACACGCATGATTGCAGTGAAATTAATTAACATCCGAATGTAAAAGTAAATTTTTTGAAAAGTAAAACTCTTTAAAATTGAACTTGCTCGTGTAAAGCAAGAAAATAATAGTATATTTGCTTTAACATTATCGTGTACCGAAAGTTAAATCAACCATGAATTAAATTTTAGTTTACTTAGTTTATCTATTATTAATATATTAGTATACATGATATTTTTATACCGCTCTTTTACTTGCTAACAAAACAATTGTTGTCTTTAATGCATAGTAACATTGAGGTATCGAGAATTTTTTTTCTTTGAAGCGGTATCGAGAAAATTTTAATAACAGGGGCAAAAGTAAGAAGTATAAAATTTTGTCAAATGTTATTTGACAAAATTTTATTTATATAAAATACATAGTTTCATTAAATAAAGTATTCGGATGAGAAAGGAGAGAGAAGAATGAGACAGGAGATAACAGGCTGGCCCAAGACCCAAGCAAGGACTCGGGGCCTAATAAAAATTACAACAATAATTCATAGAACTCCCAAGCTACTCAGTA
Organism: Astragalus glycyphyllos; assembly: GCA_963573325.1. Classification (NCBI taxonomy): domain Eukaryota; kingdom Viridiplantae; phylum Streptophyta; class Magnoliopsida; order Fabales; family Fabaceae; genus Astragalus; species Astragalus glycyphyllos. The sequence continues at coordinate 19,390,637 of OY754314.1, read as the reverse complement.
GATACCTCCTCACTCTCAAAACCCCTCTTCTAATATAACTTGTTCGGACTAGTTCGGACCACGCTAATCCGAACCTCTTCTAATATAACTAAACGAAGAAAAGGGGTATGTCTGTGCGTTGTTTACTGGTTCGGACACGCTAATCCGAACTGGTTTGGAGCACCCCTAATATGAACCTCTTCTAATATAACTGAAAGGAAAAAAGAGGTGTGTCTGTGCGTTGTTTACTGGTTCAGACCATGCTAATCTGAACTATCGTAAATCCGAAAAAAAATAATATGTCATTTTGGTTTTTTCACACATTCTGGGGGTGTCCACTGAGTAAGGGGGTTGTACGAAGTATGGGCCAAAAATTAACAAAAGAAAAGGGCCTTCATTTTACTCTAGATAGTCCGCAATGGTACATTATTACAATAAAATAGGGATGTCTTTTTATTTTTATGAGGTGAAAATAAATCTCTATTTTTCAAGTGGAGCAACTGCCCTAATTGCATCAACGTAAATCTGTCCCCACATAGTACAATGAGAAAAGTCGACGTTTAGCTAAAATATTTCATGTGTTGAGATTCGAATAATTCACTACAACATATTTGGGGATGGGCAGCGCTTTTTTTAGCTATGGGTAGCGCTTTTGAGCGCAGCTAAACTTAGTGTTGCTGATTCCACTCCAACAATGGGCAGCGTTTAACAAGCACTGCTCATTGATAGACATGGATAGCGCTCTTGGGGAAAGCGATGCTCATCATGTTAGCGCATTTTGGGTATGGGCAGCGCTTTTCAGCGCAAGCGCTGCTCAATCTCAAAATGTGGTAACACAATGGGCTGCGCTTTCTGTCAAAAGCGCTGCTCATTCCCTTAGCACTTTTAAAGGAATAGGTAGCGCTGCCCATTCGTGAAAGCGCTAAAGGAATGAGTAGCGCTTTTGACTCTAAGCGCTCCTATTGTATAATTTCTTTTTAATTTTTTTCCTGTTTTTGCTTATTTTCCTTTTTACATTTGTAATTTTCCTGGATATACAGCCAATACAATCCAATCCATTATGTATACTTAACAACATATATATAAACTAGTTAAAAGCAAATTATATATATCCAAATGCACCAATATGTCAACATATATATACCTAACAAGATGAACCAAAACAAACTAGCTAACAAGTTACATTATCAAATTCGTATGTATCCAAAACTAGCTAGCAATTTACAATATGAACCAAAACTAGCTAGCTACCAACTTATATGTATCCAAATCAAACTCTAACAACTTACAATATTACAATCTATCCAAAAAAAATGGAAGACATAATGACACCACTCTCCCCTAAGCTCAATCATCTGCTCATCAGAGTATCTCTTGCATCGACAATCGGGAAAATACTGAAATTATAGAAATAAATAAAACTATGTATAATTGAAATGGTTAAATGGAATTAACTATTATTACATCAAAATCAAAAAGAATTCTAAGTAGATATCTGTGTGGGAATAATCATTTGGTCGTAGGTAATAATTTCCTTCATAAATTTCATTGCGTAATACCCAAAATCATCGTTATTGGGTTGTTTTGGACACTACAAAACTAAAGATTAGTTAATTGTTAAATTTAATTTAGGCAAAATTACACCAGATGACCTTTAAGTTATTTATTTGTAACAAGTTAGCTCTTTAAGTTTCTTTTGTAACAAATAGGCCCTTTAAGTGATTACTCTATCTTATATATTTTGATGTAATGCTACTTTATATATTGTGATTACTTTAGGTTATGTAAATTAATGCAACCAAGCATATTTTGGTGTATTTTGATGTAATCAAGGATATGACATTTTAATAAAAGGGCCAATGGTGTCAACGTTAGGTAACTTAAAGGGCCTATTTGTTACAACAAAAAAAACCTTAAAGGGCAATTTGTTACAAATAAATAACTTAAAGATCCTCTGGTGTAATTTTGCCTTTAATTTAATACATTTTTTGACAAAATAATGTAATTAAATATATAAGAACATTGATTACAAACTTACAACTATTGGTACCCATTTGGTCCTTGATTGTTCTAATCCCCAATATTCCTTCAAACAACTGAACACAATGTCATATAACTATATTATTCGAAATACATACATATATAAGTAAAACTAAGAAATATGTAGAGGGATAGAAATACACACACCTATTAAATATTTCGATCATCTCGGGGTAGTTGTTGAAATGACCATGCAATGAATCAACGTAGTACACCGTGTCTTTCTTAGGATTTATTGCAAACAGAATCCAATGTTCCCTACAAAATAAAATTTTGAATAAGTAATTGACTAGTATTTAAAAAATGCATGTTATAAAAGAATGGATTAAATCTCTCACCCTAAGAGACACGGTGCCAAAAACATGGTCTAGACGCTTGTATTTTGAGATTCCCAGTACCAGTAGCGCTTAGTGATATAATTTGTAACCTCTGTCCTGTTTTGTTCCACAAGCGTCTCATAATTACGCAACTTGGGCGACACTCACGAAGGCTTGTTTTATCCGGACACAAGAACACAAATCTTTGTGTTTGTTCCGAAGGGACCAAAATGTCCTCGTACAAGTACCTACAATTAGAGATATATATATACAAATTAAATTAAGGATATCATAAAATAAATTCAATCATGTCAAATAATAAATTACATACGTACTTGATATATGCTCTAATAGAAGTACTTGTTGCCCACTTCATTTTACATACATCATCGATATCCTGACGTGTGATCGTCAATGGTCGACCAAAAATCCCTAAAATTTGGTCATCCATCTATATTTCAAGCAGGGCTTCCTCAGTCATCCTGCATTCCGCGTGCATTTCGGGATAACAAATCATCTTAGAATCATTAATGGAAAAGGCGGAGGGCTGAGACACAATTGGAGAAGGGGAGGGATGAGTCACTTTTGGAGGAGGGGCGGGCTGAGAAACTTGTGTAGAAGGGCCAAATCGAGACACTTTCTTGCCAGTAGATTTTGCCTTGCAAACACTTTTTCCCCTATATTTTGCATTTTGGCGTACCTATATATAATAAAAAAAATAGGCAAAATAACTCCCCGGGTCCCTTAACTTATTTATTTGTAACGAATAGGTCCCTTAACTTTTTTTGTAACGCATAAGTCCCTTAATTTATTTATTTGTAACGAATAGGTCCCTTAACGTTTTTTTAACGCATAGGTCCCTTAACTTTTAAAAACGTAACACTGTTGCCCCTTTTAACTTATTTAAGGGAGAGATTTTAAAAGTTAAGGGACCTATGCGCTACAAAAAAAGTTGAGAGACCTATTCGTTACAAATAAATATGTTAAGGGACCTATGCGTTACAAAAAAAGTTAAGGGACCTATTCGTTACAAATAAATAAGTTAAGGGACCCCAAGAGATATTTTGCTAAAAAAATAATTACTAAATTAGCACACAATATATGACAAAAAATAATAATTAGTTAGTTACAAATATTTTGTCACTTACAACGACAAGGTGTGCTGGCCATGCCACAAAGGTACCAACTGCATGATCCACAATCAATAAATATATACTGTCAACTGGAACGGGCAATGGTGCATCCCCCACAATTGCACAGTAAACTCTAACTCTAAGATGATCTGGAGGTAAGGGGTAAATTATGCATCAAGGGACCCAATTTACATATGAAGCCTATTGCAACCATTTGATGTGGGTTTGAGATATACAATTCTCACTCACATTCATTGTTGTCCTAAATCAATTATATACAAAAAATAATAAAAACATTATTTGATGTAATATATTTGTACAAGAAAGAGAGTATTAATTCCTTATTTATTGTCAAAAAAACAATTAATACCTTAGTTGACGGAATGGTGCAGCTATCTCGTGCGCTATCTGTGGCAGGGGATGGTACCGCAGGCGAAACCACAAATAGCGCACAGATAGCATGACCTTAGTTGACGGAATGGTGCAGCTATCTCATCCGCTATCTGTGGCAGGGGATGGTGAAAAAACTTACAAAGCATGGTCTTTTCCTTTTTAGATAGAATATGAGCTGCCGGAGGTAGATATGTACGTGTACCCTTCTTTATCGGACCCAATTCTAGTCTCAACCCCATACTAAGCAAGTCCAACCTCGAGCTAATGGTATCTTTAGTCTTTCCTTGTATATTGAGTAAGGTATCAATGACACTTTCGAAGACATTTTTTCAACATGCAATACATCAATGACGTGCCTTACATATAATAACTTCCTGTATGGCAACTCAAGGAAAATCGACTTTTTCTTCCATCCCCGTTTGGCAAGCTCTCCTGCAAAAGGCTTCCTAAATTTAATGTTCAAATCTTTCACCTTTTCAAATAGTTGTTCACCTGTCAAATCGATACTGGTGAGTAGATGGCAAAAATCTACGATGACCCGGGTAGATATTCTTCTTACCATGTTCCAACCACATCCAATTAGTGTTATCTTCACATATAGGGCAAGCACACTAACCTTTGTTACTGTCTCCAAATAGATTGCCATATGCTGGAAAGTCATTAATTGTGCAAAAAATAATAGTCCTCAGGCTGAAACTTTCTTCTCTGAACCCATCATACACCTCTACTCCAGTCTCCCACATTAGCTTCCAGTCTTCAATTAAAGGAGCCAAGTATACATCAATATCATTTCCTGGTTGCTTGGGCCTAGAAATTAACAAAGACAACATCATATATTTGCGTTTCATGCAAAGCCATGGAGGTAAGTTATAGATCGCCAAAATCACGGGCCATGTACTGTGGGAGCTACTCTGAATACCTGTTTGCTGGTGTTTTTAGCAAACAATCACTAGTTTTATTAGAAGGTTTGTGAGATCAAACTAGAAAAATCTCAAAGCAATTGCCTTTGAATTGCGCGTGGTTTGTGTTTCAGAAAATGTAGAAAAGGGGACGATTTGCAATGATTAACAGAATTGAAAAGAAAAGAAGCAGTAAATGGTGCATGAATTGTAAAGAAAAGACAAATAAATTGCATTGAATTGTAAAAGTGGTACACGATCACGTACAGCGATTCTTCCACTCGTTTTTCGCTCTGGCTTGGAAGTTAGAGTTTCAGGAATCGGGTTGTGTATTGTGATTTGCGACCCCTGTTTCTTCTCAGAAACTACTATTTATACAAAGGAAAAGAGGGGGAAAAACTGAACTAAGTAACTGCCTAGAAATTCGAAAATTAATAACTGCTACTCCTACTTTCGACAAGAACCGCTTCATCACGCTTCGACCAACTGCTAGTCTTCAGCGCATAACTGCTCTGTTTTCTGTCTGTCGAAAGCTTGTGTCCATTTTCCTCTCTCTTGCTCTTGCTTCCCCGGAAGCTTGTCGAGTTTACCTTGCGCATGACCATTTTCTCTGTCGAAATAATTTGGTCTTTGTCGAAATATAAGTCAGGCCTTGTTGACCATTTTCAATGAAGCCTGTCGAAATTACAGGCTAACAATACCGTGCGGGTTAAATCCATCAGCAGACAATGCAACTCGTAGGTTTCTTGAATCCAACCCGAAATCAGGATAATCAATATCAATTTTTTTCTATTGCGGAGAATCCGCAGGGTGTGGTAGCATGCCATCTTTAATCCTCTCATCCTCATGCCATGTCAAGTGTTTTGCATCTTCTGAACTACGGTACATGCGCCTAAATCGAGGAATTATGGGAAATTACCACAACACCTTTTCCGGAGCAGATTCTTTCTTTTTATATCGCGATGCATTACATTTAGGATACGACTTTAACGATGCATGTTCATTCCAAAATAAAATGCAATCATTGGGACAAATGTATATCTTCTCATAGTTCAAGCCAATGGACCCTAACATTTGTTTTGCATCATACATCCGAGAAGGGAGCACATTATCCTTCGGCAACATTTCTTTCAATAGTGCGAGTAATTCCGTAAAACTCTTATCCGTCCATCCGTGGCAAGTTTTCAAGTTATACAACTTTATCATAGCTAATAATTTTGTGAATTCAGTACAACCCGAATACAACGGTGTCTCCGCATTCGTTATCAACTTCACAAACATAGGACAATCATTTAGATCATCTTCAACAGCCTTTGTCATCTCTTCAAATTCGTCCCCATTAAATGTAAGTCTTTCGGTGTCAACCGACGCACATCTCTAAGTACTATTACCCATATTTGAAGATTCACCTCTTTCCTCACCATGCATTGTTCAACAACTGTAACTTTGATCAATTCAGTAACCCTTTAAATGTCCTGCCAACTCCTCTGCATTAACTGATTTTACGTAACAACAACTTAAACAAGGACATTTGATATTACTAGAAGTCCCTAAACGTTCAACAACACACTTCACAAAATAATCCACTCCAGCGACATATTCCTTGGATAGACGATTGGCAGACATCCACTTGTTTTCCATAATTTCCCAATATTTATAATAAAATCCTGATAAGAAAACTTAAACCTATTATAGGAGAAAAACACACAACGTACAATTTTTTTGAAGCTAAGATATTCAACTATTTTCAACTAATTAAAGAAATCAAAGACTTTGATATCTTCCATATTGCCATTCTTCAAATAACAAATACAAGAAAACAATAAAAGTACCTGAAAAAGTGGAAGAACAAGTGGAAGCAATGATGAACTTGAACGAACTAGAACGAACACTCGAACAATGAACGCAAAGCTCTAGCAAAACAAACTCGCAAAACCTAACAAAAAATTCGCATATTCGATTTTACTTTGCTAGTCTCAGTCACCGCACATATACAATTTAACATGTTCAAACACAACACAAACTTGAAACTCAACATGCATCCATATCAAATAACTAATTTCAATCATTCAACATTCACATGGTTATTGAAATTATGAACACCAAGTGGTATTTTGAATAACTAATTTCCATATCAAATAACTAAGTCAATTATTTACAACATTCACATGCATCCAAATTTCTAGAACACACAACACACGACAAAACAACCACATATACACAATATCACAAACTAAGTAAGATAACTGAAATTGGTTTTCTTTGAGTCAAAAACACAAACACTTTTAAATGCAAACCAAGAAAGACAACACACAACAAAACAACCACATATACACAATACCACAATATCTTAAACCAAGTAATATAATAGAAATTGGGATTCTTTGAGTCAAAAACGCAAACACTTTAAATGCAAACCAAGAAATGGGTTTGATAGGAAAGAGCATTGCCCATCGCCCATATGTGAATTAGTAATAGGCAGCGTTTGCCCAAAGAGCGTTGCCCATTGACCCAATGTGTTCTCCCATAGACAGCGCTTTCTTAAAGGCGTTGCCCATTGCCCCTGCGCGTTTTAGCCAAAAGCAGCACTACTCATTGCTCTGCGCATTTTAACCAAAAGCAGTGCTTCCAACAGGAGCAATGCCCATTCCCTGCGTATTTTAACCAAAAGCAGCGCTTACATCAAGAGCGCTGCCCAATAGGGCGCCCTTTTTCTCAAGATCTAGCGTAGTGTAAGAGACCTTCACTTAGTGTGTCTGACTTTACAAAAATGATACCTACGTAGATTGGAGCTTGCTAAACAAAGCCATTTGGGCCTGTTTGGTGGTCAGGATGGGATATGGACATGATATAATAGATGTGATATGAAGCAAGATAGAGATAGGATATGATGGTGATAGGATAACACTATCATATCATGTGTTTGAAGTGCAACACTTGAAAAGATATAAGATAATATATAGGCTAAATACCACTTTTGGTCCATTATCTTTGGGCGAAGTTTCACTTTCGTCCTTTATCTTTTTTTTGGTCCTTTATGTTTCATTTTGGTTTCACTTTCGTCCCTACCGTCAGTTTAAACTAGCGGACGCCACGCTGACAGTTAACTGCTGATGTGGCGTCCATTTTCATTAATTGACGTGACAAATCTAACATTATTTTATTAAAATCACATTTTACACATCAGCATTACAACATTTAAATAACTAAAACAAATAAAAAACAAATTGAAATTAAAAGAAGAAAGAAAAACATCAGAATTTCAAAATGAAACCACCACTGAGGACTACAAAATGAAACCAACACTTAAAACTTAAAACTAAAAACTAATTAATTTCATCAAAATCACTTCCTCTTCCTAAATCTTCCTCTTCTTACAACTGAATCCCATTTCACTTCAGTAAATTCATTCTCTGCTTGAAATCCCAAATCTTTCTCTTCTTCAATCAGCGTGAAATGAAACCAATAATCTGGAACAAAAACTAACCCATGAACGAAATCAAGAACAATTCTGGAACTAATTGAGAACTGGAACCTATGAACCCATGAACCAAAATCAAGCACAATCAGATCTGGAACATTAAAACATTTAAAAATTGGAACCATGAACCCACAAAAGATCTGGAAACAGAAATGAAACCCATTAACTCATCTTCATCTTCATTTTTCTTCATCATCACAGATCTGGAAACGGAAATGAAACCCACAAATCGTTTTGCTGTTTGAAGAAGAGGAAGTTTTTACGGCAACGGAAATGAAACCCACAAATCGTTTTGTTGTTTGGTGGCATTTGATGTCTCTGCATTTCATGTTTCTGTATTCGTGTGAAACGTAGAGATGTGTGGTTGTCCCCGATGTGGTTGGCGACGACGGAGAAGATAATCGTTGTTGTTGGTATTGATGGAAGGGGATTTAAAGAAGAGGATGATGATGGAATCAGATTCTGGAAATCAGATTCAGATTTGTTGTTGTTGTTGTTATTGTTGTTTTCTAATGAATTCATGTTATTGATGGAAGGGGATTTGAAGAAGAGAATGATGATGAGATTCGATTCTGGAAATCAGATTCAGATTTATTGTTGTTGTTGTTTTCTAATTCATGTTTCTAATTGTTTTATTGATTTTAATGTTTTTAGTTTTTGTTGATTTATGTTTTCTATTTTTATCAAATAAAAAAGTTAAATGCTTATGTGTAATTTCATTTACAATTAAATAATATATTTTTTGTTACGTCATAAATTTAATACGCCACGTCAGTAGTTAATTGTCAGTGTGGTGTCTGTTAGCTTAAATTGACAGCAGGGACCAAAATGAAAGATAAAGAACCAAAATGGACCAAAAAAAAGATAAAGGACCAAAGTGAAACTTACGGTAAAGATAAAGGACCAAAAATGGTATTTAGCCATAATATATATTATTCCTTTTTAGATACAAAGATAACATATGTTATCCAAATATATATATGTTTTAGATAAGATAATTAATAATATATGATATATATTATACGTAAATGACAAAACTGCCATTGTGACAACTATATTTTATTTGCTGAAAAATTAAATTAATTTTCTATTTTTATGCTTTTTTAGTAATAAATTTATTTTTCTCACTTATTTTAATTTATTAAATTTCAATAGATTTTCAATTTTAGATTATAAAGATAGACAAAATTACCCTTATCAAAAGATTTAATATATTTAATTTTTAGTTTAATATCATTTTTTATCTATGTTATATATATATATATATATATATATATATATTAGATTTAAGCTTTATATATTTTTTTAGCAAAAGAAATGGTTGTTATGGAACCTCGTTAAATCCTTATGGTACAAAACCCTCCTTAGGGAGATTTTTATATTTTATAATATAATTTGGAAGGATAAATAAGACAATGATTTTCTTATCATATCATGTTGGTTTCCAACCCAGCTCAAACTCAGGAGAAAATTTTTAACTACAAAGACAAAACAGGAAAAGTCATAGGCTAAAGTCTCATATTCGGCTGGTTCAACAAATCTGGACTAAAACAAGATACGATAGACTTATCATATCCTGTCTCTTTATCATGACAACCAAACATACCCTTAAAATAGTCTATAACACCTAGTACAATTGACGAAACCCACATCACTAGGTCGAAAATATCCCATTTTAATATCCCATTATTTTTTTCTCTTCAGCTAGTCATTTTTGTAAATTCTCATGAAACTTTGTCGAGTGGTAATTGAATTCCCCCCACCTTTTTAGATTATTGTAGTTTTTTTACATGATATATTATGGTCTTATACTTTTATTACCATGATACATGGAAAGGAAAAGCAATATAATGTAGGTAAGAGTAGGCTAGGAATAAAAAGGACGAAAGAAAACGAAGGACGTCTTCTGGGGAAGAGATTGAGACGGTTTTGAACAGTCTGTGACTGTGACTGTGACTGTGTCTGAGTCTCAGAGGTGTTGGAAAAATAAAATCCCCAGTCAGATAGCAATAATAAACAGCTATTTTTATATATTCATACCTTTATTCATAACACTATTATCACATCATTCTACCGCTTACATTTTTTAATTAAATCTGAATTTACTCTTTCTTAATTATTTTGTAAATTATATGAATTTATTAAACATTATATTCGTCTAGTAATTTTTTCTTGTCAAATTTTATAAACTTAATTGATGAATAAAAATAGACTTATAAACTATTTAATAAATTTTTATAATTTATAAAATAAATATGGAGACATTAATATATTTAATATTTATTGTATTCTAATATTTGAATATTGTCCTGTGACCTTTAAGAAGAGTTCCATGTGTTTCGTAATTGCTCTTGGTTTCTCTGCTTTGGTCCTTTAATAAGTTAGGTGTTGTTGTTATAGTCTCTCTTTTTTTATTAGCTTACTGTTATAGTCTCTAAATGTAACAAAATTCTAAATTTATCTTGAAGTATCTTTTTATTGAGATATTTTTGTCCTCCAATGTCTCTTTTGTTAGTTATTTTGGTTCTAAAATATGTTTTTTATTGGATAATTTACTCTCTAAAATTACTTCTATCTTGGTTCCATTTTATATGTTGTTTTAGCAAAATTAATTTTTCCTAAATTGATTGTTGTTTAAAATTATATTTAATAAATAATTTACTTTTATCTTTAAAGAGAGATAAATAGTTAAAATGGTAAATAAGACGTTTTCTATAAAATTTATTCTTCTAATGATTTTTCTTAATGGGTATGTCAAAACCTTAAGAGTGTGTTTGGATTGAGTGTGTTTGGATTGATTGTAATGAATGGAATGAGATGGTACAAAGTTCCATTATTTTAATATTTAAAAAATGGATAACATGAAATGGTAAGTGATGGAATCCATCCTGTCTCATCCCATTTCATCCTTTCGCCTTATTTTTAAATCCCGCCCATCCCCCGACATATATTGATACATACTTTTTATTCTTTTTCCTAAATTACCAGGACATTTTTTGTTTTGTAAATTATGATTATTCACTTGTGTATTTCAAACTCTGATCTGATACTATTTTCATTCTATTAATTATAATTAAATTCAACATGATAACAATTAATTAAGTAAAGAAAATAAGAAAGAGGAAAATGCTAATAATAGTCTAGTAAGTATATATATATTTGTATATTTATTATTATTAGTTGCTTATAATGACAAGAGAAAAGGAGAATATACTTTATATTGGATATAAATTTTTAGTCATTTTAATAAAAAAAGTATAAGATATTTTAATTATACATAATAGTGTTTTCCAAATAAGGGTAAAAATGAATGAAAAGATTATAATGCATTCCATTACGTTTACTTTCCAAACAATAGAAAGGAAATTTTGTTCCATTTCATCATAAATATACAAAAAGTGGAATGAGAGTTTTATTCCATTCTGATGCGCACAATTCCATTCCATTTTGCTTCATTCCGTTAAGTTTAAAGTTTTCAAACATACCCTGAACTATGTATAGAATTGAATGGAGGTAGTAAATCTAAAAGAGACACTTAAACACATGTTTGCAATTTTGATACATTCCTATTCCTAATGAGAGTGAGCATCATATTTAGGACCAAAATAAACTCCTAAATTCAGGAAAAAAACGAGTTTATTATTTTAAGTCCGAATCTCCAACTTTTTCCAATGCCTCGTAGCAGTTTAAAAGACTAGTACTAGCTAGCAGTCTAGTACTCCTTAATTTTAATATTATTATTATAAAAATAAAGAGTTCTTCTTCTTCTTCTACTTATAGATACATGAAGCTTTTCCATGGCTTCTTCTCAGACTAATCTTGTATCTGGAAGAACACAAAAAGATATTATAAGTTAGTTTTGGTTAATGGTTCCGTAAAGAGAGAAACAAGAAGGTTTCTACGTTATGTATGTTTTATTAGATATTTAGATTTTATTTTATAAGAGATTTGGATAAAATAAAAAGTATGCATAGCTTCAAGACAGGAGGAGAAGCAATTTCCCAACTCTACTGCCACCCCTCTTTATTCATTCGGTATCCTCCCTAATAGTTAATTCATTATTCCTCCTTTCTCTTCTATTTTAAGGTTACATCTGAGAAATGTTGTGTTTTGAAAACAGGGGAGACAACACCAGCAGAAACCAAACGCGCTTCTCTGATTTTGGTGGCCTTCACCACCATTCCTCCGCTTTCTTTCAACATCAAGATGCTGCTGATTTAAGTTCAAGTAACATCCTCTCCACATATTTATAATTTGCATGTTTCATGTTATATATTTGTCTGTGTAATTAATTTCATATTTATGTTACTTTTTCAGGTTGTATGTTTAGTGTAAAGTCAAGCAATGTTGATATGCAGTATGGAGCTCTAAACACGGTTTGTTTCTTCTTACTCTTGTTTATGTTTTTATTATTATATATGAAAATAAAAATAAAAGAGATTATATAGTTAGTACATCGTTAGTCTGAAGATTTAATTACACTTTTTAATAAACAAATTTTTTCATGATATCTGTGTCTTTCAAAATAATTATAATAAAAATCAACAATTTTGATTCCATTTCTAATTTGTATCTTTTTTTTTTATAAACCCGTATCCTTTTTCAAAGCTCGATTCAAACTCAGAATCTTACTTAAACTGGAATAGACCCAAACTATCTTATCCAAGTGCTCTTGGGTTCTAGTTCATAATATATAGGAGTAATAAAACATGTTTATGATGGTTTAATTATTGATTAGCTTATAGTGTATCTGATTGAAGTGAAGTTTTTTGGTTTAAATGATAGACCGATGGGGGTGGAGATATTGGTACAAGTGGTGGAGGAAGAAGGCAGGAGGTGATTTACCAACAGCAGAAGGTTGATGTTGTTGAGAATTGGGCTGATTCAGGGTTGGCAGACACTGATGATACTTCCACTGATATTGATATTGATATTGATATTGATACTGATGATAAAAACCAAGTGAGTTGTTTATGCTCTTTTTTCTTTAACAACAATTCAAATATCCAATAATAATCTAATAGATTACGTGTCTTTGTTTGTCTTAGTACAATGGAGGAAAGAGTTCCAAGGATCGCACCAAGTTTAGAGCCGAAGATCACAAGGTTTTTATTTTCATTTTTTTGGTAAAACTTGTTTCAATGTTTCTGATTTCACTCTGCCCTCTTAATAGACACTTCGTAGACTGGCTCAGAATCGTGAGGCTGCAAGGAAGAGTCGGTTAAGGAAGAAGGTAAAAGGTCCCAATGGAATAAATTACCTCTTGTTAAGTAACATCTTTTTTTCATTGTTTATATCGTAGCACCCTTTAATTTAATCTTAAGTTAGCATTAACACTTCAAGTTGAAGACGTGTCTGGTGTAAGACACCATACTAACACTGACTCTTCAATTCACCTATTTTTCAAATTATTACCATTATTTATGTATCTGTGTCGTGTCGTGTCTGGTAATTGTATCTTAAGGCTTCAACATGTTATGACAAATGGGTTCTGGTTTTAAATAGGCATATGTACAGCAGCTGGAGAACAGTCGAGTGAAGCTTTTGCAATTAGAGCAGGAGCTTCAACGAGCACGTCAGCAGGTTATAGATTTACAGTTTATGTTTATGGACAAATTTCAATTTGTTTTCTTGATGATTATGGATTTTCATGCAGGGTGTATTTATTGCAACTCCTGGAGATCAACCTCATTTGGCTGTTGGAAATGGTAATTAAAAAACCATTTCATAACCATTACCATTCTTCTTTAAGCATCTCATCTTATATTTTGGTTTCAGGTGGGTTAGCGTTTGATGTGGAATATGGGCATTGGGTTGATGAGCATGAACGTTTGCTGAATGAGCTAAGATCTGCATTAAACTCTGAAATGGGAGATAATGAAATACATCTTCTTGTTGACGGTGTTATGGCACATTATGAGGAATTATGTAGGTTAAAAAGAATAGGGGCAAAAAATGATGTATTTCACATGCTTTCTGGACTCTGGAAGACACCTGTTGAAAGATGTTTTATGTGGCTTGGTGGATTTCGTTCCTCTGAACTTCTCAAGGTATATATGTGCTTCGTACCTACCAATTTATTCATTTCATATTCTCTTATTCATTTTTTATTTTTTTATTTACATTCAGATAGTGAAGGACCACCTTGAGCCATTAACAGAAGATCAGTTAATGGAGATTTATAATCTAGAGAAGTCTTCCCTGCAGAGTGAGGATGCTTTGACTCAAGGCAAGGATTTATTGTACCACGATCTTTCAGACTTACTTTCCTCTACTTCTACTACCTCTCATGCTTCTGGGAATGTTGCTGATTACATGGGCCAAATGACTATTGCAATGACCAAGCTTGCTACACTACAGGAATTCCTTCATCATGTATGAAACTACCATATTTCATTCATTTCTCCCATGGTTCTAAATTATAATTGCATTCTCGCAGTTGCAGTTGTGATTCTTCCTTCTATTGATAAAAAAGTATTAACTATAATAATCTTCAGGAGTTTATATATTCATTCATGCTTTTGTATTTTTAGGCTGATCAATTAAAGCTGGGGACACTGCAACAGTTGCAAACAATTTTGACCACACGTCAAACTGCGCGAGCTCTTCTTGTCAGAAACGATTACATTTCAAGACTACGAGCAATAAGTGCATTATGGCTAGCGCGCCCTGGAGTAATGTAATATAATGTAATGATCTACCTATGGTGCAGAATCCTCTATTCTATATATGTTGCTTTGACTTCCATTGCACATCGATCATCTTACACCAAGAGGTACACTTGTGTACGAGTACTCCTGATGATTCGGTTGCATCCTTGAAAAATAAAAATAAAAATAAAAATGTATTTATCTTTTCTATTAAGGCTTAAATATTTGATCCCCTGCAAATATCTCTATTTTCCATTTACCCCCTGTAAAAAAAGTTTTAAAATCAACTTTGCAAATAATAAGTGTTTCTAGTTACCCCTTGCAGGGGTAACCGTAAACTTTTTATATTTTACAGGGGATAACCATACATGGTTTATACCCATTATACACTACATAATCTAACAGAGGGGGTGACCGAAAACTGTTTATATTTGCAGGGGTAACCGTAAACTTTTTTTTTACAGAGAGATAAATGGAAAATTAGAATATTTGCAGGGGGATAAAATATATAAGCCTTCTATTAATAATCATTTTGACTCCCCTCAAGTAATATTGCAAAATAAAGATGACTCAATTTTTCAAAATATGGGTGACTTTATTGACTGAGAAATAATTTTATGACAAAAAGATTGATAACAATTTAGATGATTAACACGGTTAAAATATATAGATAATTAATGGATATACCAGAAATTGAAACGTGTCACGTATCCATGTGACTTAATTAACTAATTATTTGAATTGCGTTAACCACGATTTTCAGTTGTTCAAATCAAAATGATTTAAGTATGCGAAAATCAATTTGACCACATTAAGATCGTAGCTAATCATGTTAAAATTTGTGGTTAATGAAATTACGTAGTCATTTAATGAGTTTCGACATCTGATATATCAATCAACCATCTTTTCAACATTCGTAAATCATTAAAATTGTTATCGCGAAAGTTCTCCAATTTTTTATGTTTAAATCAGTGTTATTCATCCTCCATTACCGAGGTCACCACTTTACTAGTGACCTTCACCACACCATTACTCATCCCCACATTAAATGAACACCTACTACCAATACCAAACCAACAATCACACACACAATTCCTAGCCTTATAACGGATGTTGCCTCAAATTACCCTCTTGACCCAACAATAGAAACTGTAGCAGCCACACAAGGGCACCCAAAAAATCCTTCTCTGCCTACGGTACCTGTAGTGAATAAAACACATCCTGTGTTGACAAGGTCCCCAATAGGACCTCTCAAGCCGAGAGTATTCTCAGCTCACACTGAGCAGACAAGTGCGAAAACAAGCACTTGATGTTCCACAATGGAAGGAAGCAATGGTGGCTGAATATCAAGTCCTCATGGATAATAAAACTTGGACTCTTACTACTCTTCCGCTACAAGAAAAAATGGTTTTTTTGGCGCCGGACAGCTGGTAGCAAACGCTATCCGACGGATTTTCCGCCGGAAAAGACAACAAATATGCCGGAAATTTCAACAAATCCCCCGGAAATTAAATTTTTAAAAATTTTCATGAAAATCCGCAGGAAACTTTATTATTATTTTCTTTTAAAAAAAACAAATCCTCCGGAAATTCAAATTATCTGCTTGAAACTTTATTACTTTTTTTAAAAAATATATCAATTCCGTCGGAAATTTTATTTTATTTTAAAAAATAAATCCGCTGCAAAATTTATTTTTTTTAATAAAATATTTATTAATAAATATTATTAATTTAATAATTTTTTTTAAAAAATTACTAATAATATTTTTTATTAAAATTTATTACATTAAATTAAAAATATTATGAAAATTCATTTTGATTGTAACATAAAGATTAATAAATTAAATATACAAATAAAAAACAATAACAGGTCTGAAAACGATATAATTTAATTGACAACTTAAATATCCAAACAAGTGAAAACTTAAATATCCCAACAAAGTACTCAAATATTCATAACCAATACAAATCAAAACTTAAATATCCAAACAAGAAAATAACACAATCTAAAGCTACTGGGATGGGGGCTGAGGTGAGAGCTGGTCTGAATCATCGCTATGATAATAGCTACCACCTGTGGTGTCATCTGATGCAAGAAAAGCACTATTCCGATCGATATTTGAGTTGAAGGGCTGTTGGGAGTGCTGAACCTGTTGGAGTGGATACTGCTGGTATGACTACTGCTGGCGGTGCTGAACCTGCAGGGGTGGATACTGTTGGGAATACTGAGGCTGTGGATACTGCTGGGGGTACTGAGACCATGGCTGAAATGCACCGCCAAAATGCTGTTGCGGCGGATAGGATGGCATATGTGATGATGATGGCCTCGAGTGCTGCTAAGACATCTGACTTAACAATTGATTATAGCGCTCCTCATTTAGCCTAGCCTGCGCTGCAGCTAACCTAGTGTGCTCCTCCATGCTCGCCTCAGCTAACCTAGCCTGCTCCCGAAGCGCCTGCCCTTCCCGTTCATTTTGCTCCTGCCGCTCAGCAAACTGACGATGGGCCTCGCTCAATTGCTGGGTCAATGCGGTAACAACATTCAAGTACTCTCTAATCCAAAATTTGACAGACTCAGAATAATTCTTATTTTGAAAGCATCCGGTCCAATACCACCAGATCCTACCATACGATTACTCTCTCCCAAATATCACAAGCCGCTCTAGCCTCCTACACAGGATCAATATCTGTGCTCCCACTACTCTGCTGCTGAGTCTCACCGGTACTTAGTCAACCCCGCCTCGAAGTTCTCCTAAAAAAATAACACAAAAGAAATGAATAAATATTAATAAAATAATGATAAAAACAATATATATATATATATATATATATATATATATATATATAAAGATAAACAATATAAAGATAAATATAAATAATAAACATTAATATATATATATATATATATATATATATATAATTGTAAAATTAGTTTTACCTGAATCATCTTCGCCCGATCGATAATAAACTCACCAGTGTCCTCCCGTACATGAAGGTAGCAATGCAACTCAGGCAAAGTGATTGGCCTTTGATGAATCGCCTCCTATTTAGATAGTGTTATTAATTAATACACATGAAAATGACTAGTTAAATAATAATTAATTAATCAGGTAATAAAGTAAGAAATTTACCAAACGCCTATGATGGGTTGCAGCATTAACACTTCCACCTGTGTGTGTGCACCTTTTTCAGAAGCCCTATTTTTCTTGGCTTTCTCACAATAAGCTTTAAATTCTGGTGTCGCCCAATACTCTCTAAGCTCATCCCAACTTGAGTCTCCCCAACTTGAGTCTCCCATATAAAGCGGCTTCTCATACTTAACCGTGCCTCCCGTAGTAATTCAGAATAGCGATGAGAACATCTCTTATGGAACACTCTCTCAACTTCTCCTTATTGCTCTCGTAACCATGTACATTTTTCCTATTTTAAAATATACAATTGTGTTGTTAATAAAGACAAATTATCTTGTCAAAAAAAATAAAGACAAATTAATCAAGTTAATAAAATAATTAAAAATTATTTTGTAGAATTAAAACTTACTAAGAAAGATCTTAACATCTTCGCAATTGCATCTTCATCTTTTTTAACCGCAGTTATATATCAAATTATTTTGTAGAATTAAAACTTACTAAGAAAGATCTCCTTAATTGTTTTTGAGATTGCAGTTATAGTTTTCTTTGAAGGAAGAAACCTGTACAATATTAAAAGAGATGAATTTTGTTACACCAAAGTTATATAAAAGGCAACAAAAATAAATTAATAAATAATATACTTACGGATCACCAATAGTCTCCAATATGATACGACCATCAGGTGTATACCTCACCACCTCCTGATTAATGGTAAATGTGTGTATCCCATCTGCATCAACATGTGTTGGGGCTAAGCCCTCAGTACCTTCAGGAATCACTGGCTGTTGTCCACTAGTAGTAGCTCCATCTGACCCAGGTGGTGGCAAATATCTGCCACCAGTAACAACAATACGAGTGGACTGTTGACGACGCCCAAGGCGAGTCGAAATCTTCCTCCTACTAGTGCTGCCAGCATCCGTGGCAGGTGGAGGAACATGCGCGTCATCATGATCGGATCTGGATCCTGAGTGAGATGCCATGACTGTATCTAGCTAGAAATATACATTTAAATTTTAAAAAAGGAAACTTGTTTAATTTAAATACCACCAAAAGATAAACTATTAAGTACTAATTATTACTAAATAAACACAAATATTCATATCCATATAAATATCCATACTAAACAAACATGTATACATTAACATCCATACAAATAGGTTATATATTGTTGAATAATAAAATAATTAATTGGAATCCCATTTATTCTCAAAATCATCATCATCAGAGGAGTGAATTCTTGATGGACCAACGTGGTCTGTTGCATCTTCAATAGCATCTTATTCTGTACCGGAGTACAAATAGTTACTTCGGATGAGCGCACGCTATAAGGACGAAAGGATGACTTCGGGTGGCTGAAACTGGACCTCAGATTGGCCGAGGTGTGCTTCTCCCGCGCCTCGGGTGGGGTACCTGCAAGCACTTCGATGCCTAAGTCAGCAAGGAAAGTGAAGAGGTTATAGAGACGGGAGTAGATGGCGTACTTGGAAATGGTGGGCGAGTCCCATAATTATAGAGCAGAGTGTTGTGCCCGCATCGTTGGATCAGATGAGTGGGTTTGGTCCATTGGATGCGGATCCGGGCGCGGCGAAATGCAGCAATGGGTTGGGCCCAAATGCCGTAAGTTTGGCCCAGTCTGGAACAGTGGCCCCCAAGTTGAGGTTTGAGATCAAAGGGAAGGCTGCTCGCTTGGAGCAAGATAAGGGTCGCTATGGACCCGAGCCGCTGTGGGCCTTGGTGCGCCTCCCGAGTGAGCGTTTGAGCTCGGAAACGGGAAGGACGTGGACCTCGCCTCAAACCGTTGCCCGTCGAGTGGCCAGCTCGGGTCGGACTCGGGTAAGAGGGGCTTCGCCGGAGTCAGAACCTGCGAGTTAGAATAAAAACAGATAGTGAAAGTGTGTTTCAACAATCTTTTTATTGAAGACTGGAATCAAAGTTGGATACAATCTTGATGTTTAGTGTCTCTTTTTAATTCTATCTTCGGGGCGCGGTTCTTTTATTGTTCCTTCATGGCGTCTGGGCCGGCCAAAGCGAGTGCTTCCTTCTCAACTCGGCGGTCCGACTTCAGATACAGATATTGGCATCTCTTTGCCCCGTCGAGGTCAACGGGGATGGTGATCACCTTTTCTTGTTCCGAAAGGAACCTCATTTTGAGATGAACTGTGGAGGCTACAGCTCCGAGCTTCCCTAATGTCAGATGGCCGACGATACAGTGATACGGGGATGAGCAAGGTAACACCAGGAACCTGGTCTTGGTGGTTTTGGAAAGTTTATCTTCCCCGTAGGTTACTCTCAGCTTGAGGTAGCCTAGAGGTCGGGTTCTTGCGTCGTTGAATCCCACCAGGTCGGATCCTTCGTAGGTCCTTCTCGGAGATTTTAAGCTTAGGGAGCAGTTCTTTGAAGAGAATGTCTACCGAACTCCCTTGCTCAACCAGGATTCTCTTCACATCGACCCCGACCAACACGGCAGAAATGACCAAGGGGATCTCTTCGTTGGGTTTACCTCGGAGGAGATCTGTGTCGGTGAAGGACAGCGGGGGTCTGTCTTTTCTGGTTGAGGGAGAACCCGTGGCCGAGCCGATGCTGAGGACTTCCAGCCAATGCCACTTGATGGAGCGCTTCGTTCTCCGGACCTCCATAGAGTAGCCCCCCACGATGACCATGGCCACGGGGCGTGGTCTCGGTAACCTCGGTGTTTCTTCTGCAGAATCGCTGCTATCAGCAGGGGACTTTGTCACTTCGTTTACTGCGGCCTTAGACTTTCGAGGTGAGTGTTTCGGAGACCTCTCCCTCTTCTTGTCGTCCATCCTCAGATACTGCTTCAGCTTTCCTCTTTGGATTAAGTCCTCTATGTCATCCTTCAGCACTCTGCAGGCTTCCGTGTCGTGGCTGCTGCTTCGGTGGTACCTGCAATAAGCTTTTCTGTTGGTGTTTCCCCGCTGGGGGATTGGAGCTGGCCATTTCACATCGCGGAATTCAGTGCTTGCGCATTCGGCTAGGATTTTTTCCCTTGTGGCGTTGAGCTCAGAATATTCTGCGTGCCTTCCGCGTCACTCCTTGGTACAGGCCCCCGAATCCTTCTTATTTTTCCCTTTGCCCGACGCCGAGGCTGGATTGGGAGTGTCTGTGGCGTCGGCCTCCTCGTAATCGATATAGTGTTGTGCTCGCCTTAGGAATTCGTCCAGGGTCCTTGGCTTACGCAACCCGACACTGATCTGGAAGAGGCTCCCTTTCTGGAGCCCATGTCTCATGGACAGACCCCTGATGTCGTCGGAGAGTTGGTGCACCTCATCGGCTACTTGGTTATACCGTTCAATATAGTCTCTTAGAGATTCCTTTTCCCCCTGCCGGATTCCTTGTAGGACATCTTCGGATTTGGGCTTCACCCTGGAGGCGGTGAAACGTGATGAGAACAGCTTCGTGAACTGCTTCCAGCCCGATATTGACCCCGGAGGTAGGTCGTTGTACCATTTGAGGGCGCATTTGCTTAGTGAAAGGGGGAACAGCTTGCATCGTACATAATCTGAGGCATCACGATAATCCAACATCAGGTCAAAGGTGTCTACGTGCTCGTTCGGGTCTCCCTTTCCGTCGTACACGTTTAGCATTGGAGGTTTCTCAAGAGATTTCGGGATCCGGCATTCGGCAATCTCGGGGATGAACGGACTGGCCCGGGACCCCTTGTCTTAATTGGACTTGCCCTTACCGGTGGCTTTTTTGCAGGGAGAAGGGTCCCGAGACAAAGAGGAGGAGCCAGAGGATGGATTGTCTAAGTCGCCAGGGGATTCCGACCCAGGCGGGGAGAGCGGAGTCGGAGGTTTGCCATGTCGTTTCTTCCTCCGGACCGGTGGGAAGGTGTCGCTAGAAGTGTCGTCCCGTGGGGGTGACGTGCAGCGCCTTCGAGATACCACCGTCTGAGGTAGAGACTGGGGAGGTCGATTCACGGGCTCGGGTTGAGCTGCGGTGGCCCTTGTGATGGCGGCCATTTCTTGTTGCATTAAGCCTTGACTGCGCCGTTCCAGCACGTCGAGGAGTTGGCTCACTGGCTTGAAGCTGTGCCAGGATGGCGTTGATCTGCGGAACCGGGAGGGGCGGCGGAAGCCGGCCTGAGCTAGGAATTGCCGGGACTTCCTCGGGAATAGTTTGCACGTGACCCTCAGGAGTATCCTGAGGATGGGGCCCGAAATTCGTGTTCTGAAGTCGGGATTGAGATCGAGTGGGTGGTCGTCCTCGCGGAGCCATGGGTAGTTGAGTGTGAAGTCGGATTGGAGAGATTGGACTCCCACTATGGTTGCCAATGTTCGGTACCAGAGTACAAATAATTACCTCGGATGAGCGCACGCTGCGAGGACGAAAGGATGACTTCGGGTGGCTGAAACTGGACCTTGGATTGGCTGAGGTGTGCTTCTCCCGCGCCTCGGATGGGGTACCTGCAAGCACATATCGATCCTTCAACTCTAGCTTTGTTTTTCACCGATCTTTTGAAATCACCCATGAACCTAGATAAAACGATATGTTAATTAATATAATAAACATATATTTTAAACTTCTTTCTTAGCTAGATTATGATAATAAACTGAACTTTCAAACGGATACATCCATCGGTATTGGACAGGTCCGCCAAGTTTAGCTTCATATGCGAGATGCACCGGTAGATGCTCCATAGAATCAAAGAAACCAGGCGGAAATACTCTCTCCAAATTGCATAAGATAAGTGGGATGTCTTGTTCCATTTCTCTAAGATCATCAACTTTTAGCGTTGCAGAACACAAATTCTTAAAGTATTCACTTATTTCAATGAGCGGATTCAAAACGTGTGTTGGTAACTGTAACACCCCCCTTTTACTATTACAATTAAATAGACAATTATCAGAGTCACCTCGAAGGGCGCTACATTTTTCACCATTTAAAAAAAAAAATCTCCAAGATAATTTATATAAAAGAAATCACCAAGCAGCGGAAATATTAACCAGTTTAAACATCTCCAGAATTAACAATTAAAGACATCTCCAAAGTTAATTAAAACAATTTCCAATAACTAAAATAATAGTTCAAAACGATAACTAACGACTCCCCGGTGCTACATATCAGAGCTGACACAGACCCAAACGAGAGAGGAAGCAAAACCTAGCAATTCCTCCACGAGCACTAGCGATCACCTGCAGCGTTGCCGCATGAGAGCAACATTCCAAGCAGAAGGGGTGAGTCTAACAGAGATAATAAGCAGATGATAAAAATATGCTAGCATCAGGTAACTACAGCAACACAATACAATTACACCATATCACAGCACCAGATACCAAAGGGAAAATCCATTTGACAGTGAACCACCAAAATTATAACATTCATAGACAATGGGATGATATGCAACCCCTCTAGTGGGCATATGCATGCGGTACCGATCACCAAAATGAGCCACGACGGGCATATCACCAATAAACACCAGAGGCAGAGCCTATATCACCAAAACATGCATATGACAATGCGACACCATGATTATGCACCAACTCACCATAACAAGTATTTAAAATAAATACTATATCACCAGAATCAAAACAAATGATTTCACCAAAAATAGCACCAAGTTGTAGCATCACAGCTACCACTAAACTCTCCTGAGCATACCAGCACCGCACCTGAAATATTAACACCAGACGGCTCCACAACGCGGACATAACGCACGCACACCACGCACAAGACTGGCGCACAGCGCCTACTTCAGCGAATTAATTAAAATAGCAAACGACATCGGATTTCAACAAATAAATACTTGTTGGAAAGCCCTATGGGTCTGGTTATCATCTCTAAGTTCAGTTTTTGAAGGAGAGTGTCCAATAGGTACAGTTTTCGAAAAGCACACAGGCTAGTTGCAAAAGAGGACAGTTTCTGTCCTTCAAATTCAAGCAATTCCAAAGTGACCAAAACTAAATCAAATTGCATGAAACTTGTGCATAAACTGGGGCAAATTTTGTCTAGTTTTCAAAGAAATTGGATTCGTTCGAAAAGGAGTTCTTTTGAAAACGTGGTAACCAAAACACTGACCCTGTGTCCAGATTGTTTCCAGAATCTTACTCTAACTTGTGGAATTCATATCTCGAGCTACACAACTCTAAACGCAACCAAACCAGTGCCAAATTAACAAGCATTAAGTCTATTTTCCAGAAAAATAAACCACATAATTTTCGGTCAATACAACGTTCCCAGTCACCGAAATACCGAATCTATACCCAAATCGTTTCCAGAATTTTAACCTAACTTGTATCGCCTATAACTCGAGCTATACAACTCCGAATTTAACGAAACCAGTGCCAAAACGACCGGCGTTAAGTCTATTTTCAAAAACAATCAACCTCATAATTTTTGGATCAACCAAACGGCGCCAGTTTTAGAAAAATCGAACCTGTGTCCAGAATAGCTAAATTGCCAAACACCAAACCCTAACGGCAACGACACCGCAACCACCTCAACAAAAACGACAATTCGACAACGCGACAACAACAATCAACCACGCACAGCAACAACAAAAACACGAACAATAACAACACCATCATCGTGATACAACAATCACGCAACAACAAATAACGAAACAAATCACAATAACGTGCAATAATCATCAAAGCACCAATCTCAACGAAAACACGATATGCAACAACACGAACAATTCAACAAAACCCTAGACTACCCACACATAATTATCATCAACCCATTATCAAGGTTAAGCCCACCCTTACCTCGAATAACGTAAGCTCCGGAACACGACGAACGAGACACGAACAAAACCACAGCAACACGAACGATCTCCTTTTGAAATTCTTCGTGAAACCCTCCTCTTCTCTCCCTCTTTGCGCCGCGTGCTCTCTCTCTCACTCTCACTTTCGTTTTTCTTTTGCTTGCTGCGAATGAGGGTTTGGCTTAAACCCCCAGGGTTTAAGTTGAGGGCTCAGCAAACACTGGGCTCTCTACGTCACCACCTCCTTTACTCGTTTCACCTCCTACGCATATAAAATATTAACCTTTTAATTTATCTATATCCCGCCTCCAAATTATTTTAATAATTCAATCAACTATTTTAATTAAATTATTTCCGGGGTGTTACAGTAACGAACTAAAAGCGATCGGAAGTAAGAACTCCACGAATACATGACAATCATGGCTCTTCTTCCCATGAAACCTCCCATTATCCACATCCGCACATCTAGATAAATTGGAAGAATAATCGTTTGGCATTTTCAACTCTTTTATCCACCGATAAACTGCTTTCGCTTGTTCGGTAGATAAAGTATAATTGGCTTTAGGTTTCAATGTCCTAGTACCTTGCTCAGTCAACAACAAATCCTTTCGTTTTACCTCCTAGCTTTCACATTGTCTTTCGTTTTACCTTTCACATTCATGACAGTGTTAAATATGTTCTCAAAAAAATTCTTCTCTATATGCATTACGTCAAGATTGTGTCTCAATAGATTATCTTTCTAATAGGGAAGTTCTCAAAAAATACTTTTTTTTGTCCAATTGTGCCATTGTCCATAGCCTTCTAGACGAGAAACAACACCCGCTATAACTTCCACAAGAGGGATATCCTTAACACTGTTCCAAACTTCGTCTGGTGTCAAACTACGAGGAGGTCCACCTGTTTCAACATTTCCCTTGATGAATGCATACTTCGGCTTTCGAAAAGGGTGATCCATAGGTAAGAACCTACGGTGCGAGTCAAACCATGAAGTTTTTCCTCCGTATTTAAGAGTAAAAGTCTTTGTATCAACCATGCAAATCGGACATGCCATCTTACCATGTGTCCCCCATCCAGACAACATTCCATATGTAGGGAAGTCATTAATGGTCCACATCAAAGCCGCCCTCATCACAAAATTTTGTTTGCGTGCTGCATCATAAGTTAAAACACCATTCCACAGCCGTTTTAGATCATCAATCAAAGGTTGCAAATATATATTAATACCAGCTGTTGTATTACTTGGCCATGGAATAATAGCATTTAAAAACATGTATGGTTTAGACATACACATTTTTGGAGGAAGGTGGTATGGGGTTGTATGGGGTAACAATAATGGGCTGACAAGAATACGGTGTTGCCGAGGCTTGAATATATGGTGTGAAACCATCAGAGCATAAACAAAGCCGAACATTGCGTGGATCACAGACAATAAAAATTAACGTTATCTAAATATATATTTACATATACATGCACATATATATACCTATACACATATTTACATACACTAACGATGTAAACATTAAATAAATTACTAGGTTTTAAACAAAGTATACTTTTTTTATTAACAATTAATCAAATACAACATTTTTTATTGATTGATATATTAATATCGATTTTAACTATATATTAAAAAAATCAAAATAATTATAATAACAATAATTATAATACATGTTGTTTTATTATATATGATATTTTTTGATAAATATAAATATATTATTAACAACTATATTAATAACTCTATTAGTATTACCCATTTTAACTAACAACATAAATAACATTTTTACTAAATAATAACTATAAATTACTATGTTTTAAACAAACTATCAAATATTACTTTCTAATATATATTGATATAAACTATCAAATATTACTTTCTATTATATATTGATATATTAAGTGAATAATACATATATATTGATATATGTTTTAATAAAGTAAATATAATATTTCGTATCTATCTAAAAATTAATAAAAAACATAAATTAATAATATTTCGCATTTATATAAAAAATATTAACAGAAATTAAAAAGTAAATTAATACGTACAATAATTTTATTTTTATTTCGTATTTATTTATTTAAATTTTTTTAATAGAAATTAAAAATTAAAAATAAATTAACAAATACATCAATTTTATTTCGTATTTATTTATTAACTAATATTATAATATTTTATATTTAATTATTGAAGAAATTCTAACTAATAACACCAAATATCGTTTTATAACAACTACTCCCTCCGTTCCTTAACTTTGGTCTTTTTGGAGTGTTTCACACAAATTAAGAAATCATAAATTTGTAATACCTAATTACTAAAGTACACATTTGTAGCATTAATACCCAATTTGTATTTTATTTTTTTTGGAATTATTGGAAAGAGAAAAGAAAACAATAAATCAATAAAGTCACACTGTAATTGGCTAAACAAGTCCACTAACTTGGGAATCCAAAGGAGTTAATATTGTGAATAGTGACAATTAATTAAAAATAAAGGGTAAACTTGGAAAAATCAAGTAAATTGTATATTGGTATCTCAAAAGTACCAAAGTTTTGGAACAAAAAAAGAGAGGCCAAAAGGACCAAAGTTTAGGAACGGAGGGAGTAATAACTTCGATAACTAACCGGTAGTGAAGAGAAGACTCTGGCTTGATGCTAATCCCGGACTCCTTCGAACAAAAAAGAGAGGAAACCAAACTCAAACAACTCCTAAACAAACAACACCACAATTAGTAACTAAACCCATATTCTAAAACAATACATAAACTAAAACTATTAACTCATGTTACAAACATACCTTAGATTGAAGAAATTTAGCAAAGAGAGGAAGAGATTTTGTAGAGAGAAGAAGAGAGAAATTTGAAGAAAAATTTGGGTGTGAGTGATAAGAATTTCAGATGTGAAGTTGTGAAGGAAGAGGTATAATATATAAGAAGAGGGAAGAAAGGGATTGTAACGGTCAAACGCAGAGACCGAAAAAGTTGAAAAAATCCACCGAAAAAGGGGGTTATCGGCGGATTCAAAATTTTGAATTTTGAAATCCGCCGCAAATGGGTAATACCGACGGATTTATGTTCGTTCCGGCGGATTTTGAATCCCCCACAAATGGGATTTCCGACGGATTTTATTGGTCAATGGGATTTCCGGCAGATTAGTTGGTAATTCCGGCGGATTTTGGATCCCCCGCAAACGGGATTTCCGGCGGATGTTATCCCCCACAAAGTTTCCGACGAATTTTGAAATTTAAATTTTCCGCTTTTTCACAAATCCGCCAGAAAGTACGGTACCGGCGGATTTTTTTTTAAATCAATTTTGGCCGAATAAATCCGCTGGAAAATCTAGAAATTCCACCGAAAAGTTTTCGTGGGATTAAATCCCACTACAACATTTTGAATCTACGACAACACCTGAAAACCTACGGCAACGATACCAAAAAACCGTTGTGTTTGAGAGACAAAGGCAACGGTTATTCCTCCACGCTATGGCAATAGTATAAAACCGTTGTAAACAACGGCAACGGTAAAAAAGCGTTTCCTAATAAAAAAACCGTTGTCTATCATCACCAAATACAACAATTTAAAACCATTGCCATAAAGTATAAAAATTAAAAGAAAACTCCAAAAAGACTAGAGACCATTTCATTCCTTCCCAGCAAAAAATAAATGTGATATCACTCAAATTTAAGATTCAAAATAGTGATTAATTACACAAGGCAATAAATATATGTATCATACAAACCTAGCTACAATTCTCAATGAACTTGGAAAAAATTACCAACAAAACTCTAGAAAGCTAAGTAAAAGCCCAAAGCCCCGTTATTCAATGTTGTTAGTTGCTAGCCATCCTCCACCAAATCCATTTGAAAAACCATTGTGCTTCTGAGTAACCAAGTGCAACGAAAAACATGAGATTGATGCTCCTCCCATTCATTCTTTTTTAATCTTTCTGCGCAAAAAAATCAAGAATACTAAGCACAGTATCAAGAATAGGACAATGATAGCATTTAAACGAATTGATTGACATAATGATTTCAAGATATTCAAGCAAAAAATTAATAAGTTACAAATAAAATGACAATAAAAGATAATAGTATTAAGAATAGGACAATGATAACATTGAAACGAATCTAAGAAAGCGAGAGATACCTATAGATAGCTATAATTAATTATCATGGACAGGTACATGTATATATAATATACTACTAAGTAAGTACTAACCTGTTGATACGTGGACAAACACCTTTATACCAAATGCAACATCGTATCTACATTTGAAGAAGTGAAAAGATGTACAACTTCAATTTTAATCACAAGGAAACAAAGACACTCACCCACACACAAGTTCTAAAGATTATACTACCTACCTTTCATCAAAATTGCAAAAGAGTATGCAATTGCAGTTTGCATTAAGACAAACACCTGCAAAGCAATAAAGACAAATTTTCTATATCAGGTTTGTGTGAAGTATAAAGACAAACTTCCTATATCAGAATTGAATTGGAATAGAATTTGGAATTCTAATTTTACACTCCAATTCTTAGTCAACTCAAACATAGAGTTTATGATTCCGAACTTAGAGTTTGAGCTAAAACTCATTGTATATGCAACTTCTGATATGGTAAGAGAAATTATGACCGAATCAAAATAAGATTGAATAGCAATACCAAAATCAAAGTTAAGGAAAAAAGAAAGAAAACTAACCTTGGCCATAACAGTGGAAAATGAAATTCCAAGAGGGCCCCAATGAAAAATAACCTTGGCCATAACATGAACTTTCTCTAATTTATATGCAAATATTTCAAAAAATAACAGCCCGTAATTACCTATATCTAAGAGTTATTCAAAACCACAAAAGGGCATAAATGGTAAAGTTAAAATAGAAAAGTTACCAAGTAAATAAACTACTAACTAGAAAAAAATTCAGACTAGTTATATATCAAATATAGACGTTATATATTAAATATAGAAGTTATTACATGTCTGCAAATTGAACAAAACCACTTCGCTCGACTGTTGGAATCTTCACATGAACTAGTTCTCCATACTGGCTGAAAACTTGCCTTAGATGATCATTAGTGACATTAGAATCCAAATTGCCAACAAAAAACTGCAATAAAAAACCTTGTCACAAACAAGTAGGAAACAGAGCAATTTCCAAATTGTCAAGAAAAGTATGCTCAGTTGTACTATTTGGACCATTTGGACAATCAAAAACTAAAACATCATATTTGATTTGGTGCTTTTCATATCAAGAACAAGGAAGCTATTGTACTAAATGCTAATGAAAGAATAAGTATGATGCAAAGAATAAAGGTAAAATTTAAGTTAGGATTTCACCTTACACTACTGAATATGCATAACAGCCGAGAAGATTTTTGGCATACCAAAAGCCCTTAAGAAGCCAAAGTAGTGCAAGAACATCTTACTTGATTTTTGGCATACCAAAAGCAGATTCATTACTTGATTTTTTTTCTAAGAACTCATGTAGGAAACATCTGAACAATATGTTTTAAATAATCAAGAAATAAACAATGATAGACAACAACAAAAAAATTCATTTCCACCAGAATTATTACAAAGCATGTCTTAATGTACCTTCAAAAGCCTCCTTTGGTTGAGGCATTTCATCAAACAGTTTAAGGGCATCCTGAATATCAACTCCCTGACCCTCAGAACCAAGGACCAACGCATTCATTTCTTCTGTCACTGCAATTCTAATTTCTAACCGCATTTTAGACTACACAAACCACGCAGAACACAGTTATTGATATGCAACTCAATACATCATGCATATAATTGATAGAAACTGAGCAATAACACAATGATATTAATGTTAAGAGTTAAACAAATGCAAGAAAGATTAACCTGACACCACCACCGCTGACACATGCATCATCCATAGCATAAACCTACTGGTTTTTCACATCACCGAGAAGTGAAGGACAAAATCGAATTGAGACCACCACTGCTGAATGAGCCTACTGGTTTTTCATTTAATCGAAACCAATGAAGAAAAATCCGTAGCGTAGTGACTAGGGTTCTTGCGATTTGTGAAGGGAAGTAGGGAGCCATGCGATTTGCAAAGGGATTAGTGACTAGGGTCTGTGTCTGTTGCGATTTGGGATTTGCAATTGGAGAGTGGAAAGCACCGTGGATGCGAGTCACGTGACAGAGTACGACGATGGGAGTGATAGTGAAAGATAGAACGACAGTTTTTTTTACTATTTTTTTTAATGAATTGAGAGGTGGGTAGCACAACAGTTTTTTTGTTTTTGTCGAATTGTATTGATTTCATTAACCAAATGGGCAGAGGCCCAAAACAATACAATAATAAAGGCCCAACAGTTGGATGGTGTAATATGACAGCTGCTTTTATTTTAGGCGTTGTTGAATAGCCATAATGTTGTAGTGTCCGCTGGAAATTTTCCGGCGGATTTAAATCCTCCAGAAAGTCATGGCCGGTACATCCACTTATTCTTGTAGTGTTCCACCTAATAGGAATTCCATAGCAACAAATGGGTATTTAGGGTCAAGCAAAACCTAGATGGCGCCATCAACAAATTCAAGTGGGACTTACAAATGGTGAAGATTTTGGAGAAACATTCTCCCAAATGGTGAAGCCAATTACAATCACGGTTCTCAAAGTTGTCACTAACAAGTGGGACATCAAATAAATTGATATCAACAATGTCTTTATCAATGAGCAGATACATGAGATGATATATATATATATATATGTCTCTAACTCCTAGTTTCATTAGCAAACACCAAACATAGGTTTGTCTCCCCACGGGTCCCTATTTAGGCTCAAGCAGGTGCTTAGAGCCCGGTGAAAAGAACTCGATGCAAGTCTTTGTCGAGTAGTAGGGCGAGATGCTCATCAAGCTGAAAAGCTAAACTACTCCAAGTGCAGTATCGATATGCTCTTCCTCGCATTGATAAGGCAGGGGTGTGGTATCTACACACACTTTGGTGCTTAAGTTGACATAGGGAATACTTGACATACTGATGGGATATCACGTTTATAGGGAATAGTGCCAATATATGGCAGAATTCTATTAGTGAGTATGGACGTTGATGAGTGTTTGAGCCATACGATGGAGTGGATTTATCTGACACACCCAATCTCTATGAATCATGGGCCTATTTTATTAGAGTCCAAATTTGTTTTCCGGTCCAGAATAGTTGCTCCCCCAAATCGGGGTCGTTCTGAGAAAAGGCCTTAGCTTGAAGATCTTATAAGTTGTCAATTCAATTTTTGGAGCACACCATACCTGTTGGTTCTCATGTACTCGGTTATCCTCGATGCCCTCCAGATGGGCCTAGTCAGGTCACTGAGGTTACTGATCTAGGAAGGGGGTAGTTTAGAGATGTCATTGGCATCTTAGTACCTTGGGGCTTAGATTGCTTCAGATGTGATAGTGGGTAACGAGCTATTGGTGTGACACGTAGCATGTGGGTTTTCTGAAATAATCGAGGAGCCACGTCATTAAAGCCTTCGACACAATCTTGTTTTTTGAGCTAATGTAATCATTGCGGGCTAGGGTTATGTCGCTTAGGCTTTGCATGTCTGCACTCCTCGTCCAAGTATAAATAGGGACAATCTTTTCTCATTTGTACATTTTACGAAAAATGCTCAACAAGCTTTTGACTGCTTTCTTAGCCAGACATCAGTGTTGCACCCCGAAAAAATCCGGTTTGGACCTTTCATCGTACAACGTGAAAATTTGTGAAGCCGCCATCAACATTTTTTATTTAGGGACCAAAACATTGAAAAAGGGTCCTTTTTAAGGCGGGTGGCCCTTTGAGAACTAGAGATGTAGGTTCGGGGGTCGGTTAGGTGTGGGGAAGGTATTAGCACCCCATACCTCCTTTCTACCGAAAGGGAACCTTTAACTTGATGTGCGGTTATGACAGAGTTGATTTGAAACAATTCGTTCTACTTCTTTTTTTATTTGAGAAAAGTGTTTTTGAAAACGGGGGAAAAGAAGAATCTTTTTATTTTTTTTTAAAAGTGTGCTTGACGGGATGTGACCCGCTCCTACGTATCTCCCGGTGCGATGGAGAATTCAAAGCTTACGTAGTTCTCCTTAGTCGAGAAACTTTGTGTTGGTGTTTTTTATTGTAGGGGTTTTCGGTCCTAGACTGTACAGTCCACTAGACCTAGAACAAAGACAACCCCGCCTGTACAGACGACGTGCCCCCTACTTATTGAAAATGTCTTTTTGATTAGGGAAGAAAAAGATTTGTTGTGAGGTTGGTTGCTTTTATTTGAGCAAGTATCTTAGGCTCGCACGAACTGTACAGCTCACTAACCCTAAGACGCTAACCAATACCGGATGTACATCCGACTCGATTCCTTACTCATTTTTTGAAATAGGGTTCAAGTTGTTAATTACTTGTTTTAATTCTCATAAGTATCCCAAGATGTTTGAGCTGTACAGCTCTGATCATAGGACGCTAGACAACACCGGCCGTACGTCCGACTTGCCTCCTTATGAGTTTTCAAAAAGGTTTATTGTTGATCTTAGAAAGAATTTGATTGTCTTATGAAAACAATTTGAGAAAAGATTGAGTTTGGAAAAAAGCTTTAGAAAATGATTGATTTGAAGAAAGGAGAAGGGAGTTTGAGGGTGACATTGGTCACAAAAGGTTTGTTGGGATGGCGTGGCATCCAAAAGGAAAAGAAAGTAGAACATTCAATCAATTTCCAAGTCAAGAACCAAAGTGCAACATTTAACAAATTGCAAGCAAAGCAATCAACAATGTAAGCATAAGCATAAACATTACCAATTACAACATTTGAGCACAAGAATGACACTTAGTCATCAACATCTAATGGCATGCATATGTAAGATCAACAATAGGCACACAAAGAGATCATACAAAAGTTCAATTCAATTAGGTGTCAACACAAGATAAAGCACAAGGTTGAATCCCTTTTGGTAATCCTTGACGCTTGAGACAATGCACAAGTGCATAAGTGTCTAGTCCTTTTACCAAATCATCAACATTAAAGCATAACATTGACCTAGAAAGAACATCACATTTGCAAGACCAAAAGTGACCAAAAGAGGGCATTAACAAGTCATTTTTGTAACCAAAATTGATTAATCAAGTTAGAAAACTAGCATTTGCATTTTCAAGCAAGAATTGCACAAAGAAAATTGAATCATCTTAGGCAATCCTCATCACTTAAAATGAAGTGCCTAAGGCACAAGTGTGAGTCCTCTTGCCAATCATCAACATAGAGTAATTTTGCAAACAAGTTACTAACAAGCAAACCAAAATTTTCAATCAAGCACAAGGTTGTGTTGAATCATCTTAGGCAATCCTCAACACTTAAAGTGAAATGCCTAAGGCACAAGTGTGAGTCCTCTTGCCAATCATCAACATAGAATAATTTGCAAGCAAAGTACATAACAACCAACATCAAAACAATTTGAGAAATCATTTTACTCACAATTGCAAACCCTTTTCACAAAGAAATAACAAAAACCCTATCTTATTAGAAACTTGCGAACCAAAACATAACCAAACAACAAATTCATTCAACAAATACACAAAATCAAGCGAGCAAATGACACTAACAAGACTTAGGAACATTTATTCACAAGATCCAAGCAATCAAACACCAAAATCAACAACTATTCATATTTTTTTGATTTTTGTGAAAATAAGAAGGCATGAAAAATGAATATTTGCAAAATCAAACAACATGTTTGGACATGGGAACTTCAAAATCAAGCCTCAATAACAAGATTGCATAAAGAAATGCATCAAAACTCGATTAAACCTATTTTATGCTAAGGGTGCGAAACATTCATAGCTTCCTAACACAATTTTATTTCACAAAATGCAACAAACAAAATGATAACAACACAAATCACAATTTATTCAAGGGTGAGAAGCAATCTCAAACACCCAAGCCTCCCTAAATGCTTGTCAAAATGTTTGAGATACCTCTCACCAACAACAATCAACAAATCAACAATATAACAACACTAAAATGCATGAATATGGTAGGATGCAAAATTAGAAACATGATATCTACATTTTGATGCAAAAAAGTTGAAGATGA
This sequence comes from Astragalus glycyphyllos, assembly GCA_963573325.1. NCBI lineage: Eukaryota > Viridiplantae > Streptophyta > Magnoliopsida > Fabales > Fabaceae > Astragalus > Astragalus glycyphyllos. The sequence continues at coordinate 19,355,811 of OY754314.1, read as the reverse complement.
TGCTAGGTTTTAAGAAGTTTACCTCAAATCCAAGCTAAGGAATGACTAATATGAAGAACAAGACCACAAATCAACTTGAATCTTCACCAAACTTCAATGAAACCCACGAAATGCTTGCTTAAAAATGCCCTTTGATGATGCAAGCTTGAATTAAATTAGGAGAGAAGGAAGATATATGAAGTAGGAATGGAAATGAGGTGAGAAAATGGTGATTTGGTGAAGGAGAAGTGAAGAATTGATGGAGGAAGAAGGTGGTATGATTTCGGCCAAGAGAGGGAATTAGGAGAGGGAGTTGTGTGCTAGGGTTGTGTGAGTGAAAAAATGAGGCCAAAAGTTGTGAGAGGTGAGGTTAATAGGGTATTTATAGAATGCATCTAGGTTTGAGGGTATTTAGGTCAATATGCACTAGTTGTGCTCTAGGATTTGATTTTAATTTTGAATCAAAGGCTAGGATTGAGGCTCACATGGATTGAGGACATTGAGAAAACACAAAATGAGAGAATAGAGAGGGTGAAATTCGAAATAGCAAGGGAGAGTGGTGCCCAAGTTTTGCAAGTTGTCATCTTGTACTATTGTACTATTATATGACCATTCTATTATCCCTTCATTTTTGATTATTCTTCTTAGGATAATTGTACAAAAATACACCCAATTTAGGCCACATACTAGGAATCTTAGGAATATGCCATTTTATGAGATCACCATGAACAAAAATATCATAAAAACCTCATCTTGAAATTTTTGTAGAATATTCCCTATTGATCCCTTTTTTGAATTTGAATTTTTATGCAAATGCGTGCATGTATGCGCAAAAAAATATATGACCAAGGGTGTCTTGCTTCAAATAATTTCCTCTAAAATTGCACAATGATTTTTGATGAAAAATTATTCTCTTTTTTTTTTTGAAAAATGACCAAAATACCCTTTGCCCTAAAAACCTTGTTTTTTAACAACAAATGCATTTCCACTCTAACAATGAATTTAAAAGCCCTAGAATGAGTTTTAAAACCCAAAAATGCATGCACAATGCTCTTCACTCTTCAAAATAAAACCACACTTCTCAATTTATTTATTTTTTGCGGAAAATTAGGGTTTTGACCTAGGCGGACAAAATTAGGGTATGACAATCAGTTAGTCCTTCAATAATGAAGTCTTACTGCCTTGCGCGAGGCTTTCACAAGGAAGGGGTTTACATTGTTTTGGGTATCACCTAGGGATTCCAAGACGTCCCTTGTGGTTCTTTGTAACATCCTAATCTTGTAGTAGACTTCCAAGATTAGTAGTTACCTTCATATTGAATATTAGATTTTACGAAAATATTTTTGACTGAGCGAATACATTTTCAACTCTAGAATGACTTATACATAGAACCTGAATCTCCTTATTAGTAAATTCCATGAGTCACAAAATCCGTGAAATAATAGATGTGTATGATTCTAAGAACTGCCAAAGGTAATTATCATAAATAACATTGAGTTTCTCTTTTTTAAAATAATAATCGCTTTATAAAGGCTAAATTGCTCTCAGAGTCCCTTAACTTTATTTTAAGTAATGATTTAGTCCTTTATCTTTTTTTTGTCCCAATTCAGTCCTTTATCTTTTAAATTTTTAGCAATTAAATCCTTTTCCGTCACACTCCATCCATCTCCGTTAACAATGCTGATGTGGCTTAATCCAAATCATTTTTATGCTTATGTGACATTCCACCTCATTTGTACATGTTGGAAAATAAACAAATAAAGCTAAAAACATAAATTAAAACACAACAAATTAAAACCTATTTCCAGAAGCCCTCCCTTTCCCACTCTCACTCACGATTCTCTCTCCACTCTCATGCTCAAGCTCAAGCTCACATCATCCATCTCCATTGAAAATCCTCATCTCCATCCTCTGCACCACCCTACTCACGTTTCCCCTCTTTTCCACTCAACTTCATCAAGCTCTTCGTCTTGTCCAATCAAACTACCTCCGCTACACTGGTTTCTTCCTTCCTCCTCTCAACTTCTCTGATTATTGCTGGAACTTCTTTACTTTAAAAAACTGAAATATTTACATGTTGTTTATGGAAGTAAACCTTTAAAAAACTGAAAAAGGAACTAAAGAAAATATGCAATGATTTAATGGGAAAGGGAATTGGGGATTAGGGATTTAAAAACCAATATGAAGCGATTTAATGGAAAAGGGGACTGGGGATTTAAATATGCAGCGATTTACTGAGAAAGGGAATTGGGGATTAAGGGAATTCAAGATTAAGGGAATTCGTGAGTGAGAATGGGAAAGGGAATTGGGGATTAGGGATTTGGTGTTTTGTTTTGTTTTTAATTTTCAACTGGACAGCTGACGTGGCAATGACTTGGATTAAACCACATAAGCATAAAAATGACTTGCATTAAGCCACATCAGCACTGTTAACGAAGTTGGACGGAGGTTGACGGAAAAATGTTTAGTTGCTAAAAATTTAAAACATAAAAGGACTGATTTGGGACAAAAAAAAGATAAAGAACTAAATTGTTATCTAAAATAAAGTTAAAGGACCCCGGGAGCAATTTAACCATTTATAAAAGGGTAAATAGTCAATTTGGTCCCTGGAAGTGTAACTCGCTGTCAATTTAGTCCCTCAATCGAGCGAAAATGCAAAAAGGTCCCTCAATGTGTAATCCGTCTATCACGTTAGTCCCTCCCGTTAATGTGCGTCGTTAACTCCGTTAATCTGTCCGTTACTGTCAGTTTAGTCCCTGAAAGATGTCACTTACTGTCAGTTTGGTCCCTGAAACATATATGTGAATTCATTTTAGTCCATCGAATCTTAAATTACTTTTGCAGAATTTTAAACCAAAATCTACTAGCAGTGCAATCAGTTGATCTCACAATGAAAAGTTTAAAAATGTAGCCAAAAAATCAAAGGACCTAAATCATAATACTAAAATCATATTTTTCTTATTTGCTAAAAAATATTCCAACATAGAGCAGCAACTATAAAATACATATAAACTAAATCAATATGAAGCTAATGTAATCTATAGTGTTAAAATAAAGAACGGTTGTTAACTACGTGAGAATGAATACGAAGGATCCAAACAAAGAAAGTAGAGAGACTCTTGCTTGAGTGACATCTTTCAGGGACTAAACTGACAGTAACGGATGGATTAACGGAGTTAACGACGCACATTAACAGGAGGGACTAACGTGACAGACGGATTACACATTGAGGGACCTTTTTGCATTTTTACTTGATTGAGGGACCAATTTGACAGCGAGTTACACTTTTAGGGACCAAATTGACTATTTACCCTTTATAAAAATACGAATTTGTTGGATATAAAAATATTTGTTGGACTAAATCCTTTGAAAGTAACAAATACTCCAAATTATATGAAGTAACTTCTCCAAAACTCTTACTGTATTTCTTATACAAAACTCAGGAAGAATAATGATATTTGAAACCATTTAAAATACTGGGATAAAATCTTGAATACCTTTATTCCACATATCCGTATCCTTTACTAAAATACTACAAACTCATTAAGAAAATAAATTACAACATTACCAAAATTCTCCACTATAAAATGCAACCACTTAGTATTCCTTCAATAGTGTTTAATAAGGTGACTTCGGATCTCGGATCCTTGAGTCAATAACAGATGCTTGTTGTCTCTATTGTATTCTCCTTGAATTGAGGTCGGAAGAGAGTCTTTAGAGTCAAAAGAGTGGTCTTCTAAGCCGGAGTCTTCCGAGTTGATCTTCGTCAACGTCGCCGGCTCCCGAGGTCGAACTCGGAAGGGTTACCTACCTGCAGACACTCCGATGCCAAAGTCTGCAACCAGAAGTCATTGAGAGGTACAAAATGAAGGAAGCGCACCTGATTCCGTGGGGGTAGTGCCGTATTTATATATGCAGGTCCATGAGCGGCGTGCTCCTGGTTTGGCTTGGGCCTTTTGCCAAGCGGATTGGGCCTCTTGGCCAAGTCTGGAACAGTTGTCCCCAAGTCGAGTATGGTCATGGTAGCGCGGCCTCGGCTTGATTTGTTAGGTATTCCAGATTTTACCATTTAGGAGAGGGGTCAATACTTCGGCTTAGATGAGATCATGGACAATTTCAGTTCCGAAGGCGGGGAGACGTAAAGTTCCGTGGGGATGAAACGTCCCGTCATAAATGATTTGCATTGATTTCAATGCCTACTCATTAACTTCCTTGGGGTTAGCGAAGTCTCTTCGCCTGCCGTGTTTCATATTCCTATAAATAGAGGGGAGCTATTGTCTTCCAGGTATTCCTTGATCTTTACCTTCGGAATTCTTCTGAGCTCTTCCCATTCAACCAGAGTCTATTTCCTGCAGTCTGAGGCTGGGCGTTTGGTTCCCGAAGTGTGTTCTGTGAGTGTCGGGTTTGGATGGAGAATGTCAATTCTTCGCAGGGCAGTACAACAGGCCCGGGGAACAGGTTTGTCATTGATGAGCAAGAGTTGAGTTCAAAAAGATGCCTCGGGAGGTCGTGGACCTTGATTCATCGTCAGCTTCTTCGTTATCTGAACATGCAGTCTCGGACATCGCGGGTGACAATGTCCCTGTAGGTGGTGCAACCGAGGACGGGGCTCCAGTTGATATAAGAGATAACATTCAAGGAAAGGGAGTCATCGACGATGTGGTAAGGGATTTTCGAGAACGAGGTACCCATGACAATACAATATGGAATTTTCGAGAAAGGGACGACCTTGCCCTTGACAATGCAGTAAGGGATTTCTATCTTTCTGCACAGTGCTGGGAACCCGGGAAGGCGCCATAGGACCGGAGCTGGTGTCGTGGGAGGCACGATGGATGCGGGTCGAAGATAATAGTTGGGCTTCGAATGTGATCCGGGCAACGAGGTCAGAATACAGCGTCAGGCAGGACCACGTTCGCGAACTGATCAAATTTAAAGATTTCGTGGGGAAAGCAGAGCTACGGTGGGAGCTCTATCTCGCTGAGGAGGATGATGTTGTCTGCTCTAATGCAAGAGATTTGCAGTTTTTTGTTTCGCTTTTAATGAGTTATCCTGATTTCCCGAACCCTGTATCTTCCATACTGTTTTCTTACAGTTGACTTTTCCCTTGGAGATGGGTTTACTTACCCCAAACCCTTTGCGGGGTTTGTTACCGAATCAAGGGTCAGAGTGGCCAAAGGTCTCGTGGCGGGGACTGCGCCGGTTGTCGAAGGTAGAGTGGAACGGATCTCATCAAGCCCATCCCCGCGAGGTGACGATCAAGTAAACCTTTGCCTCGGGGACTGGGTTGTGCCTTCGGCAGGTGACTTTGAGGCGTGTCTACGAGTAGCGGATTTCGGAAGACGAGAGGCCTGCTGACATCGCATAGAAGTAATCCCTTGGAGGATCGGAACCTTTGGCTAGATGGAGAGCTCTTAGACAAGACAGATAGGCATAATGCCTGCCTGGAGTATCTTGCGGAGGCGCACGAAGGCGGAGAAACACCGGAAAGAAAGGGTCGAGCTATAGGACCGATTGGATCAGTTGGAAAGAGCCCGAGCCAATGCGGTCGTGCTGCGTGGAGAGGTGGCTGAACTGTCCGAAAAGGCCGAGCCTGCAGCGTTGGTGTCGACTCTTGAGGAGGAGATTGCGACCATCAAAGCCGAAGTCCCAGGGCTGGAAAGTGAGGTGGTCGAGCTGGAGTCTTCTGTTGCCTTGAGTGAGGAAGAGTTGAAAAGGAACCAAGAGAAAAGGGACAAAGCTCGCTGTTTTGGCGACCCTTCGACTCGGGAGGCTCTTGCTACGAGTGCAGTGAAGAAGGCCATGGCTAAGGTGGGAGTGCTGCACCCGAGGTTAGATGTCTCTTTGGTGGATCGGCAGAATGAGGTTTCCGGGAGGCGAATCCTCAGGCATGCAGCTGACGGGGCCGGAGAGCCCAATGTTATCTTCCCCAAATGAATATGGATTGTACCTGTAAATATTTTTTCTTTTTCTTTTTCTTTTTGGTTGTCCTTGGGCATGTCCGGGACTAACATTAAGGCGCTGTCCTTTTCCGATTTTAATGCAAGACGTTCGTTTAAAACTACGCGTTGTTCTTTTAGTTTCAAACTGTATCTTTGCAAAACTTGTAAATGTTTAGGGTCTTGTTTCTTTAAGTGACAGAATGAATAAGAGTGTGGGAGTTCGGGGTCGTCGCGTTTCGGCGAGGTTCCCTCGAAGCCGGTCTCATACGATTCCTTATTTAAAGAAGAGCAAGTAGAGTGCTAACCTTGAACTTGGAACCTGGGCCTTGGCGAGGCGATGCGTTGAGGCTTGTGGGGGAAGCCGCTGCTGATCTGAGCTTGGAGGGAGGGAACCCATGTGGTTCGCCCTTGTAAGAATGCTTAGTGAGCCATGATAGACTTGACCTCGTGAAATAGGTCAGTGAGCCATGATAGGCCCGACCACGTTATAGGGGTCAGTGAGCCACGATAGGCCTGACCACGTTGTAGAGGTCAGTTGTAGGCACGTCGGAGTGACCCTTCGAGAGAAGGAGGTCGATCCGAGGCCGTTGAATCGATCAGGTGAGACTTCGATCAGCGTTCTTTGCAAAGCAGCTGAGTTCCTGAGAAGAGTTGGTCGATTGCACCAAGCCATTGAATCGGTCAGGTGAGACTTCATTAGGTCCTATCCGCCAAGTGGGATAACTTGGAGCGAACACAGAGTGAAGAAGCTCGGACGAGACCGGGTGCAAGGGTTGTGCCTTGACCTCGATCAGCGTTCTTTGCAAAGCAGTCGAGTTCCTAAGAAGAGTTTGTCGATCACACCAAGCCGTTGAATCGATCAGGTGAGACTTCATTCGGTCTCGTCCGCCAAGTGCGATAACTTGGAGCGAACGTGAAGTGAAGAAGCTCAGACGAGATCGGGTGCAAGGGTCGTGACTTGACCTCGATCAGCATTCTTTGCAAAGCAGCTGAGTTCCTGAAAAGAAAAATTTATTTATGGGACGGTCCCCGAGTTCAACCAGATTTACCTCGGATATCAACTCTCGTCCAGCCTGTTCGTCCTCAACCTTATCTGATTCATGCTTCTTTTTCAGAGACAAATAATGGCACTTCTTAGTTGCTTTAAGGTCGGCAGAGACATGATTATCTCGTCCTTAGTTGAGTAGAACTTCATCTTTAGGTGGACGGTAGATGCTACTACCCCGAGTCTGCCTAGAGTCGGTCGCCCAACGATACAGTTGTATGGCGATTGGCAAGGCAGCACCAAGAACCAAGTCTTCACTATTCTGGAGAGTTCATCGGATTCGTACGTGACCATCAGTTCGAGGTGCCCGAGTGGAGTCGTCTTTGAGCCATTAAAGCCGGTGAGGTCATTGCCGTTATAAGGAGTGAGCTCGATTTCGGAGACCTTTATCTTCGGTAGGAGGTCTTGAAAGGAAATATCAGTCGAGATATCTTGATCCAACAAGACCCTTAGCACGAGCGCATCGGCCATTACATCATAGATAATAAGTAGGATGCATTTGTTCGACCCGGGGACCGAGAGGTCCCAGTCCGAAAAGGACAGAGGTGACCTGTCAGATAGGTTAGTTGTCTTAGGTGCTCTGGCTATGCTCATAATTCCTCTCCATCTCTGTTGTATCATCGTTTTGGTCTCGACAAAGTCAACCGAGTGTCCTCCGATAATCACTGCAGCTACTACTCTTGAGTGTTGCTGTTTCGGCTGTTCCTCCTCGTTTGAGTCTTTCGTGTCGCCTTTCGCCGGCTTAGTCACCTCATTGACTTCAGACCTACCCTTCTGAGGTTAACGAGATCGCTTTCGCTCTTCGTCCTCATCCTTTTTGATGTACTTGGTGAGTTTCCCCTTTTGTATCATGTCCTCGATGTCGTCCCTCAAGACTCGGCACTGATTGGTATCGTGCCCGTGTCTCCTGTTGTATCGGCAATATTTCTTCGTGTCGGTGCTCTCTCTGGACTAGGGGAGCTGGCCATTTGCGATCCTTGAATTCAACATTCGCACACTCGGCGAGAATTTTAGACTTCACTTTGTTAAGCTCGATTTACTCGGTGAACTGAGGCCACCTCTCTTTGGGGTCCTTGTTGAGTATTTCTTTGGGGCTTTCCCCTTCTCGGCACCCTTGACTGGGGTTGATTCCTGGGTTGCTTCATCGGCGAGGTCGTCCTCTTCGTAGTCAATGAACCTCTGGGCTCACCGTAGGAAATCCACAAGGTTTCGGGGTCGGCGTATCCCGACGTCAATTTGGGACAAGCTCTTCTTCCGGAGCCCGTGCCTCATGAACAACAGCCGGATATCATCTCCGAGGTCACTTACATCGTTTGCCTCTTTATTGAATCTTTCAATGTAATCTCTCAAAGTATCGGTTTATCCCTGTTTCACTGCTTTAAGAACGTCGACAAATTTTGGCTTCATTTGGGAGGCAGTGAAGCAGGCAGTGAATACGCGGACCAACTGTCCACATGAAGAGATGGAACCGGGTTTGAGGTCCTGAAACCATGAAAGGGCTGCCTTGCTTAACGAGAGCGAGAAGATTTTGCACTTTACGTCGTTAGTGATCTTGGTTCCGTCATACATGTTGAGCTGTGGTGGCTTCCCTAATGATCTTGGTACTTTGCAGATGGCGATCTCCCGGATGAAGGGTGTCTTCCTTGCGCGAGAGGTGTCGTCCCGGCGGGAGGGGCGGTCCTTCTTGCGTGGGGAGCACCTCCGACGCGGGGAAGCGCGAGCCGTGGTGTCGGTTACCCCTGCGTGGTGGAGATCGGTGGACATGGCGTCTGTGGCTGGTCTTCCTCCGGGGTGGAGAACGGTGCCGCTTTGATACGATGGTATCCTGGATCGGAGACTTGTCATGAGGCAAGACCGACGCTGCCACAATGTTGGCTTGGACAGCGATAACTTCCTCCTCCATTTTGGTGAGTCGCAGTTCCTGTCGGGCGATGTCGCGGCTTCGCCTATCATGGAGAACAAGAATCTGATCGACTGCTTGGACCGGCACCAGGACGGCCTCGGCCACTGGCTCAATGGCTAACTATTGTTGTCGAACTCTTAGGTCCTAGCCGTGGGGTCGGCTAGAGGTTTAGATAGTCTTTGATTCCTCGTTTCTTTAAGCAATTATGCTGAGGAGGGAACTCTGCTCCTCGACTGTAGGTATCCTGATTCCTCTAGAAAGGGTCAGGTTGAGCGAGAGGGACGCGAGGGTTGGATTATACTATTGACTAATGCATAAAAATAAAAGATAAAGTGAAATAAATATAGAGTTTTTGATTGATTTGGATGTGTCTGTACAATTACTCTATTTGCTATATATATAAGCAGGCCCTCGTCAGCCACTACGCTAGCCAACATTTGCCTGCCGTTGGATCAATCTAAGATCAACGGCTCTCATTGCTTCCTAGGCCCTCAAAGAGGCGGAGTAACCACCCACGATCCCACTAGCATGGTTAGTCGGGTAAATGCTCGCTGCTCTGCATTTTCCGGCCTCGCTCTCCCGCTTGATCTTGAATTGTTCCCACGTTCTATCTTCGTGCCACGTCCTCCTTGCCTTCCAAGCAACGCCTGCCTTGCCTCGGCCACTTGGTCACTCGCCTGCTCTTAACCCTTAAGTAATAGCTTAGGAATCTGATTTACCTTCGTCGTGGCACTCTATATAGGCTGAGGCCATTACTCTCTCTCGACTTAGCCCATTGGCCCTCGGGCATAACACTCCCTCGGGGAGTTTTGTCTATTAATGTGCCTTGAGGACCTCCTTTTGACTCCATTCTGTTTGACAAGTACCCCTTTTTTCTTAGTCGTGTGTCTTGCCTTCACACCTTGACCTTTCCCCCTTTTCCTAGCCATCGGCCTACGACTTAATTATTTTTGGGTGTTAACAATTGCCCCCTTTTTTGTACTGTCATTCGGCCTTGAGGACGTGTCTGACGGTGCAAAAAACCCTAGATATCACTTGATATAACGGTTGGAGGGGACATAATTGCTGCTATGTGACACTTGGCGCTTCGCGCGAATCGAAACGACTGCGCGACGGTTCCCAAGTGCACGCCAGTTGAGGTTTGTGGCTATAAATGGCCATGATGCCTACTTCACAAGGTTCTTTGCATCTTGACCTTTCCCTCGCTCTATACTCAACCCCTTTGCATTTTTTCTTTCTCCATTTTTTACTTCAATCGACATGGCTGCCTCAAACAATGCCCCCTCTTCTTTTGAGACCCTTACTCCTGCCATCTTCCAATCCATAGGCAAAATTTCTGCCCTTCGCCCAATGGCTGCCAACGCTGATCTTGGTGTTTCCCTCTTTGAGAAGCGTTTCAACGCTGGCGACCTCCCTCTGAAATCCCCCCGATTTACCGCGGATGCTAGGTTCTTTGATCTTTGGGGGTGGCTGAAAAGCGATAAGGAGTACAATGCCTGGGTAGCGCGCCTGGCTGCCCACAAAGGCGATTTCTAGAAGGAATGGGGCATCTACGACATGATTCAGCTGTCAACCAAAGAGGTTTCGTGCAACGCTGATCTCCTATTTCCGTTGATGTCATTTTGGTCGACGACCCTTATTACCTTCATCTTCCCCTGGGGAATGCTGACCCCAACCCTGCTGGATGTGGCTGCCATCTTGGGCTCCCTGCGGGCATCCATGGCGACTCCAGTTTTATAGGTGAGGATCCTCCCTACACGTTTGTTCCCAACTTCGCTCCCTTGCTGTCTAATAACGCCAGAACTTCTGGGGGTGTTACTGAAGAGGAACGTCATGCATTCTTGATGTATTTCTTCAACAAATACTTCTACAGCACTAAGTCCTTTGGCGTCGTCAAGGAACTCTCTGTTTTCGTCTACTTGCTACAGTCAGGCAACAAGTATGCTTGGGGCCCTTTCTTCCTCGCCCTCCTTTACCTGAGCATGGAGAGCTTTGTGGCCCAAGTCAAAGAGAAGGGCTACTACTCCAAAGACGAGGGTCCCATCTGGTTCCTTCAACTATTGGCACAGCTCTACTTTCCTAACTTTTCTCCCGGCCTGGACACCAAGTCCCATCGTGTTTTGGGTACTGCCCTTCCTGCCACCCCTACTCTACTCGTGGATCGCGTTGAGGTGTTCAGGGTGTTATTGGACGTTGATCCTACTGCTGGGGACGACTCTTCTCAACGTTTCTGTTGGTACCCTTGCCTGAAGCACGACCAGGGTCCCATTTGGATCCTTTCTCCTTTGGATCTGGACATCTCCCCATCTGATCGGTGTGAGAGGATCTTCCACTGGACGAGTTCTAGTTTCCCTTGACCTGGTTGCTGGGGCCAAGCTCACCTCTGTCAAGAACCCCCTCATCATTGAGCATTATCATCCTAATTATGTGGGCCGGCAATTTGGGGTTGGAAAGCACGTGTCGGCCCCTTATTCCTCCTTGGCTGTGGGGCTCGCCGACAGAAACTCCTTCCCATGGACCTTACTAAACTTCTTGAGTGTCAAAAGGTGGTGTTCCTTGCTTTTGATTGGGGTACATATCGCAGCGTCACTAGCGAGACCCTCTCGTACAGCTCTTGGTGGGCGAGGTTTAGGGAGTACGTCTTCCCCAAGCCCACCACTGAATATCTTTAGTGCTATTTGGGGTCTACTGAGGGGTTTTCTGTCCAGCCTACGTCTGTGGCTGCCGGAGTGAGTCCACCACCCCACGCGGCAAGCCATTCAGCAAATAAACCATTGGAGAAGAATAAGAAAAAGCCATCGGCTGCTGGTCCTCCTCCTCGGAGCTCCTCTCGGCTGAAAGCCCTCAGTCAACCTTCTCCTTCTAGGGGTGAGCTTCTAACTCTCGTATACCGGCCCTACCTCTATCCCCTCTATTTGCTGACTCATCCATTGGGATCTTTTTTTTCAGGCCAACCCCCTGTGGCTATAACCCTGGATAGTGACGATGACGACGACGATGATGATTTTCCTCTCGCGCGGCGCAAGAGAACTGGGGACATGTTGGCCCAGCGTTCCCCTCCGCCTGCGATGTCGGGTTCTGACTTGTCACCCCCCTCCGGCAAAAGACTCCAGGTAGGTTTCTCTTCTTTTTGTCACTTCTGTCTGACCGTTTCGCCTGCCTCATCGTCGGGTGTTTTTTGTGCAGCGGCTCCATGTTTCTACTGACTCCCCTCAATCTCCTCCAGCTCGGGTTCATAGCCCCCAGGTCTTTAATCCTGTAAGTTCAACTCTTCATCTTTGTGGTTTTTGTCGTGCCCGTTTCCATCTCTCACTCATCCCTTCATGCGGGAGGTTTCTACTAACACTGTGGCAGCCGATCCAAGCCCCCTTGAAGTGGCTGAACCTGCCGTGGATCAGCAACCCGAAAGACTTTCTTCTCCCACCATTGATGATGAGGAGGTGCAGCGGTATTTTGCAAGTTTGGGTTCTCCAGAGATGGCTGCCTCTGCTTCGGAGACGGATCTTGCCCAAGTGCCTGGCTTTGGCTGGCGAGATTCCCACAAACCTTGAGGAGGTGGCCAGGCTTCGAGCTACGCTATTTCGGGTGTCCAGGTCTCCTGAAGTCCTTTCCATCAAAAGGGGTATCTTGGAAGAAATGGCCCTTCAGCAGGGGGAGATTTCCAGCCAACATGAACTGGCCAAGGCAACTCGTGATCAAGCCGCAGCCACTCTCCAAACACTTGATTCCTACTTGGCAACGAGGGAGGGCTATCGGGTAACATTCAATACCTTACTCAAACCAAGCAGGCGACTTTGGTCGAGCAAAAGGGAATAGCCGATCGTATCACAGCCATAGAAGATCGGATAGTTTCCCTTCGGTCTGAATAAGCCACCCTCACTCCTCAACATTCGACGACCGCAGACAGGGTTGCTGGCATCTCCGCGACCATTGTCGAGCTTTTCCATCGTAGTTCAGCCTTGGATCCTCTACTTGCTTACCTTCTCCCCCTTCAACCAGGCCTAGAAGCGGATCTGGATTCAAGTAACACCGTTTTGCTACGGATCATCGAAGAATGGGGGGGGGGGGGGGGGGGGAGGTTTGAGAGCTGTTGCACCCCGAAAAATCCTTTGGAGGGATTTCTCTTCGCACAACATGAATTGGAGTCGCCACCAATATTTTTTTAGAGGTAAAACATTGAAAAAACCTTTCTTGAAAGACAATGGTCCTTGGAACCACGAGATTTGAGTTCGGGGGTCGGTTATGCATGGGGAAGGTACGAGCACCCCACACATCCTTTCTACTGAAAGGGAACCTCGATTTGACGTGTGATTTAAAAGGTTGATTTAAGAAATGCTTTGTTTTTATCTCTCTTTATCTCTCCTTACTTTATGGAAAAACTTAAGGAAAATTTAATCTTTTGCGCTTGACGGGAGGGCACCGTGCCTACGTATCCTGGGGAGGGAATCAAAGCAACGTAGTTCGTGTTTTCGAAAATGGTTTTGTTTTTAGGAATTGCCTTGTTTTGGAAAAGGGTTTGTTTTTTTGAAAAGAATATGGTTTTCATTTGTCGTGCTTGACGGGAATGTGACCCGCTCCTACGTATCTCCCAGTGCGATGGAGAATTCAAAGCTTACGTAGTTCTCGGTTGTCGAGAAAAGGTTTTTATTTTTAGTTGTTTAATTGTGAAAATTGAATGTTCACAGTGATCAAACAACAAAGGTTTCGAGTGATCACCACTAGCATCCCATTATTGACGATCGTGCAAGCAAAGGCTTCGCATTATCCTCAACAAAGTTTTTAATTTGTGAAATGAGAGTTCTTTTGAAAAATGAGTGTTCATGATAATCAATTGAGCAAAGACTCCAAGTGATCACCACTAGCACCCCATTGTTGACAATCGTGCAAGCAAAGGCTTCGCATTATCCTCAACAAAGTTTTTAATTTGTGAAATGAGAGTTCTTTTGAAAAATGAGTGTTCATGATAATCAATTGAGCAAAGACTCCAAGTGATCACCACTAGCACCCCATTGTTGACAATCGTGCAAGCAAAGGCTTCGCATTATCCTCAACAAAGTTTGATTTGGAACAAGATTTTGGAAAATCGGATGTTCATGATGATCAAACAACAAAGGTTTCGAGTGATCATCACTAGCACCCCATTGTTGATAGTCGTGCAAGCAAAGGCTTCGCATTACCGCCAACAAAGTGTGATTTGTGAAAAATAGTTTGAAATTGTTTTGAGAAGAAGTGAAGTTGTTTATCAATGATTATGTAAATGCAAAAAAAATGTTTTGAAGTTGGAACGTTACTAACGAGTAACAAGTTGTTCTTTGTATGCAACATGGTTTTGAAGTTTTGGAGAGTTACTAACGAGTAACAATTGGTGGAAATCAAAACAAGCAAATTGTGAACACCAATTCAACATTTTAATGCACCACAACAATTTAATGCATCAAGGCTCTAAGTGGCCTATCCTTTGCCAAAACTTCACAAGCTTCAAACAACAATTCACATTAAACTCAAAGAGCAAAGAAAGCATGATTAAACTTGAGGATGCATCAAGGTCATTGGAGACCAATCATGTGCGCAAATTCAATTGTTTATAGACCCCTTTTTTGCTCACATTTCACAAGCACATCAAATGGGAATTGAATTTTTAAATGCTTACAAGCATAGGCATCAAGGTTGAAGTAACCTATCTCTTGCCAACTTGGCATAACCCAAGATCATTTGTGGATCATAAATGAACCAAAACCCAAATTCATTTTTCTCAAATCACAAATTTCACAATTAACAACATAGGTTTGAATATTTGCAAGTTTAATGGCCAATCATCAATTTATTTTAACAAGTCAACCAAATCAAGCAAGCGAGTGACATAACCAAAACATAGATGCATTTATTCACAAGATTCAACCATGAGAACCAACAAAAATCATAAAACACATTTTTATTTGAAGCATGCGAAATTATCATCAAAGCAAATAACATTTTATTTCAATTAAAACAACAAAATCATGCATATAACCCCAAAATCAAAGCATCAAAACAAAGATTCATGAGATTAACATATGTACAAGCATAAAAATGAAGTTAAAAGAGAGGATCTACATTTTTGGAAGTGGAAATCTCACAAATATGCAAGAAATGATGACTTTATGCAAGGATTTACAAGAGAAGGGGTCTAGGAATCACATACCTTAAGATGAGCTCCAAATAAACACAATAGATGAAGAAACAATCAACCAAATCAACTTATCTTCAAGCTTGATCTTCAATCTCCAAAAAAATGACCCTTGATCTTGAACCTTTGTGTGATTTTATGAAGGATTGATGGTTGAAAATTAGTGTTTAGGCTTGGAAGATGGATTGAATGTGTGTGGGTAGATGAGAAATGAAGAAGTGAGTTAGAGAGAAGGGAGAGGGGTGTCGCATAAAATGGAGAGAAGGTGAGGAGGGAGTTGTGTGCTAGGGTTTGTGAGTGAATGGTGAGGCCAAAGTTTTTTTTTTGTGAGGTGAGGTTAATAGGGTATATATAGAAAGCAATTAGGTTTAAGGGTAGTTAGGTCATTGTGCACTAGTTGTGCTCTAGGATTTGATTTTAATTTTGAATCAAAGGCTAGGATTGAGGCTCACATGGATTGAGGACATTGAGAAAACACAAAATGAGAGAATAGAGAGGGGGGTAGGCGACATTGGGGGTGTGGCCTTGGTCACCAAGTTTTGCTAGTTGTCATATTGTACTATTGTACTATTATATGACCATTCCATTATCCCTTCATTTTTGATTATTCTTCTTAGGATAATTGTACAAAAATACACCCAATTTAGGCCACATACTAGGAATCTTAGGAATATGCCATTTTATGTGATCACCATGACCAAAAATGTCATAAAAATCACATCTTGGAACTTTTTGTAGAATATTCCCTTTTGATCCTTTTTTGAAATTTTGTGCACAATGTATGCATGCATGCGCATACATACATACATGACCAAAAATGTTTTGCCTCAAATAAATTTCTCTAAAATTGCACAATGATTCTTGATGAGAAATTATCTTATTTTTGACAATGACCAAAATACCCTTTTGCCCTAAAAACCTTGTTTTTTAACAACAAATGCATTTCCACTCTAACAATGAATTTAAAAGCCCTAGAATGATTTTTAAAACCCAAAAATGCATGCACAATGCTCTTCACTCTTCAAAATAAAACCACACTTTTCAATTTATTTATTTTTGCAGAAAATTAGGTTTTTAAACCTAGGTGGACAAAATTAGGGTATGACAAGAGCATCTTACGAGCAAGCCCTCGCCCCAGCAGCGCAAGAGGTGGCTGACGTCCCCATCGCCGCTGATGTAGCAACGAGTGAGCTCGTTCTTT
This sequence comes from Astragalus glycyphyllos, assembly GCA_963573325.1. Lineage (NCBI taxonomy): Eukaryota > Viridiplantae > Streptophyta > Magnoliopsida > Fabales > Fabaceae > Astragalus > Astragalus glycyphyllos. The sequence goes on along the minus strand of OY754314.1, from coordinate 19,339,578 downwards.
CTACCACTATTCTACCTCCCACCAACGCCCCTGCTGCCGAGGTAGTGATCCTTAGGGATGATGCCGGTAAGGAGACGCGGGCGCCAGTATCCGAAACATGCCCTGTATCAAAACCCCCATCTGATGCCCTGTATCAAAACCCCCATGCTCTGTATATTGAATCTACCACCAGGCCGCCGGTCTGTGGCGAGCCTATCTGATAATACTTCATGGTTTAAATCCAATTCTCTTTTCCTTGCATATTTTCCCAAAGAGTGAGATAATAAGCTTTAAGGTACTTGCCATTTATTATCGTTTCGAATTCTTCTCCGTCTAGAGTGATTAGACGATAAGCCCCACCGTTGTATACTTCACTAACAATATAGGGCCCGTCCCAATTTAGGGACCATTTGCACAACTGGGGGTCTTTCCTCCCTAGTGGCAAAATGGCCTTCCATACTAGGTCACCTTCAAAAAACTTCTTTGGCTTGACGTGCTTTTTGTAGGCTCGGGCCGTTTTAGCCTTATTCATTTCTATTCTGCTGAGGCCAGCCAGCCTGTCATCATCCACTGAGTCCAACTCCATTAACATGGCTTGTTTGTACTCATCCATACTAAGAGAGTGTTGTTGGGCTACTCTCAACGAAGCTACACTAATTTCCAGTGGCAGCACAATGTCCTGCCCAGATACAAAACGATAGGGAGTTTCCTCCGTGGTCGTAGACTTAAATTTTCTCATAGCCGAAAGGACCTCATTGAGGGTCTCGTGCCACCGTCGAGGCTTGTCCTCTATGTTCTTCTTCATGAGTTCAATGATGATTTTGTTAGTAGCCTCTGCTTGTCCATTGGCTTGGACATAATAGGGAGACGAGTGCCTCATCTTGATGTCGTACTTTTGGGCAAAGGCCACCACCTGTTCCCCGGTGAAAATTGTGCCTTGATCGTCCGTGATGGTTTCAGGGATACCAAATCTGTATATGATCTGGTTCTCAATGAATCTGATCACCGCGACCTGATTGACATTCCCTAAAGGCATGACTTCCACCCACTTAGTGAAGTAATCGGTGGCGACTATAATGAAGTTGTGACCCTTTGAGCTCGGGGGTATATCTTGCCGATTAGATCCATGGCCCAGCCTCTGAACGGCCAAGGTATGACAATTGGATGTAGCTCGTCCGCGGGCACCTTCTGGATTGGCCTGTGCAGTTGGCAAACCTCACATCCTTTGGCAAACTAGAAACAATCAATCGTGATCGTCGGCCAATAGTACATGTGCCTATAAATGAGCCACTTCATGATGGGACCCGACCTATGGGCACCACAAACTTTTGCATGGATCTGTGCCATTACCATCGCTACAACAGTAAAGGGAATTGGCAGCGACTATTTCCCCTCAAAAACAAAGTTGTTGGCAACAGTATATGTGTGGCATCGACATTTGCAAGTCGTTGAGATAAAAAAATTCTTTTCCCAACAATATAATATTGTTGAGAAAAATATACTTATCTCAATGACTGCTAAAATCGTTGGGAATAACAGTTTTATAACAACAATGCAATAATGTTGTTGGCAAAAAATAAACTTTTCCCAACAACAACAAAGATAGTTGAGAATAACAACTTTTTTTTAGCAATACATAAAGTTGCTGCTAAAAATATTTTTTTGTGAAATAGTAAAAAAAAAATGTTTAACATTAAGGGCAAAATTATTTTGGGAAATGATGGTTTCGTCTTATATTAAATATTAAATGTTAAACATTTAATATAATATGGTTTCGTCTTATATTAAATGTTAAACATTAATATAAAATATTAAACATGCATATTAAACATGATATGGTTTCGTCTAACATAATATTAAACCCTGTGGTTTCGACTAACATATGGTTTCGTCTTATATTAAATGTTAAACATTAACTAGCCCCATGTCCCGTGCGATGCACGGGGTTGGATAAATTCCTTCGTGTAAATGAATAGAGCTTATCCACTGTGAGAATCGAACTCGAGAGCACTGAGTGGACCTCGTGTCCCAAGTATTTTATGTCAGTGGACCAATGATGTTGGTTTGTAAAATATATAGTCAAATTAGTCAAACTGCTTAGCGCTTAGTGCATGTTTCATAGATTGTCCATTTTGGAATTGCTCCTACTATCTTGAAAACTGTTATCCGAAGGCTTTTGCTCTTCCTCCAATTTTTCAAGTTCATCATTATACCTTCATCTTCTTCAGCAAAATCATCAAGCTGATAACAAAAATCAAAACTTTCAGAACTTTCCTCATCCCCAAAATTGATGACAACTGCAAGAGCATTAGGAAATGATTATGGACACAAAGAGCATAGAGATTCAAGACATGACACTTGCACCAATTAGAAGAGGAAGAGCGAAGAAGATTAAAGAACAAAAACAATTGGAAGCTCAAATGATTAATTTGCTTAATGATAGCAAATAATCTAAAATTGTTCATTGTCTTTTAAATAGCTTTATAATTAAGATTTCGTATGAATTTTATAATTGTAATAAGCCAAATATTTTTAGGCGCGTTATTTCTCATTTTTAGATGCCTAATTGTGTAAGGCTTAGTTTGGGCTTAAATTTGGGCTTTAGGTTTATGTTTGTCACTTTAGTAAAGTGAGTCCACAATCTATTCCTTATAAATAGGTGTGGTTATGTAAGTTGAAAGGAACTTTTTGACGAAATAAAATTGTGAGAATAGAGTGTTTCTCTAGGGTTCTTCTTAGAACCAAATTTGAGTCTTATCAAGAGCCTCTTACTCTTGTGGTGATTCTACCTTGATCTTATCATCCTCTTGGATGTGGCGATTTCTTCATCTTCTTGCCTAATCTATTTGTATGTTTCTTTTCCCCTTCTCTTTTTATCCTATTTGTTATCTTTGATTCAAGAAATCACTTGGTTAGATCCTTAATCTATCATGGAATCAATTAGATTCACATCAAGTGGTATCAGAGCTATTATCAAGTGTTATTTTGTTCTTGAATCAAGAAGAAAAAATCCAAAAAAAAAAAAAAACAATAGAGGGTTTTGTTTCTGTTCGGCATTTTGCTTTCCCTTCCACATCTTCTTCCTTTGGTTTTTATTTACGTCTTTATGTGTGCCTGATAATTCCATATTGTAGCCTTCACTGTGTCGGTGGGTGCACATCTAAGAATGAGAGGTATTGTGCATCTTATTCCCAACTTACATCTACTTTGATTTAAAGACTATGCCAAAATTCGTTTTTTTAGCTTCGTCTTCTTGCAATTTGATCCAACTTTTGTGTGCTTGTTAGTTGGTTTTAAGTGTTATAAAATGTGTGGGAAGGTTTACCTTGATGATTATTGGTTGTATTTTGGGAAGTTTAATTTCTATAGTTGCTGGAAATTTCTGGAAAAAAAAATCTGCAACTTTATCTTCTCACTTGCAATAGTTTGATCCAAAATCTTAATTGCAAACTTGTTTTTGATGTTATTTGTTTCCATACATGTCCGATTCTGGAAATTCAAAAGCCTAATTTGATTAGAAAAGACTTTATCAAAGATTTTGAGTTCATACTCTTCGGTTCTGGATTGGACCAGTTTATTAGATCTTATCAAGAATTCTTTTTCTTGTGGTGGTCCTCGCACTCATAGACTTATCCTTGTCTTGGATTAGACCAAGGTGGCGCCCCTAACCTAAATACCATCTTCTTCACAAATTCAACAACCATTCATTCTACTCGTTAATCTTAAAATTGTTCCTAAACTCCTCATCCCAAAACCCACAAAAATTCTTCATTCACTTTCCCCATTATTCATTCTTTTATATCCAAAAACACCAAAATATAAGTTACAACCAGAAACCATATTGAAAATCAAAAGAATGGCTAGTTTCCACAACAAGGAGGCCATCAAAAATCCAAATCATCTACGTTTTGTTCTTCATTGTTTTCCAATGTGTCATCCTCAGAAATATGTGGCTGAAAAAAAAATACTATCACCTAATGAACTGATAGAATCTGACTCAGAACTTGAACAAATGAAATAATCTTTAGAAAGAAAATTGTGTGCATGGAGTTCCAAAGGTTTTTGTTTTATAGACACCACACCCTTTAACTTCTCTGACATCTCATCTTCATACAGATTTTGTGAGAAAGTATCAAGAATTTTAGCATTAACAATTTCTTCACTTTTTTCTGGCATGAATTTCTTCCTGGATAAGAAACCAGAATCATTGGTAATTTTATTTTCCAATGGAAAATGATTATCTGAATGAAGAAAACATTATATGACAGTAAAATTTGCAGCCTCAGTTTCATTCAAGAATTGGCGAATTTTCTTTGGGTGAGATAAACTCTTGTTGGTGCATGTAGAAAATGTGTCCCTCTTCTCAATATCACTACTTCCATTACAGTTCCCTTAAATTCCTCACTAATAGTGTAATTCCAACTTTGATATTGGAATTTGATAACCAATTTTGATGTATCTTCTTGTATGTCAAAAAGGCCACTATGAAGAACAATTTCAGTACTACATTCTCTTGTTGAATCTGCTTCCTCAGGTATACAATTAGACTCAATTTGATTCCTTTCATGTGAAAGAGAATCAAAATATTCAGAATCTTTAGAAGAAAATCCTGCTTCAGCCTCCTCAGTATTTGATTCAATTTGAAGATTTTCAAGAGAAAAAATTAAGAAGAACAAATTGGGTTCATTGGTTCAGAATTATAGAATTTGAAATCAAGAAACAAAATAGAAATAGATCATTAAATTGTTATCAGAGAGAGGGAGAAAAATGGAGAGAGATATCAGAGAAACAAACACCAATCTAAAACAATCCATTGGAGAATAAATCTTCTATGACTTCAAATTTGGTTCTTGATCGTCAACAAAACATCCTCATCCACAAATTTATCCTATTATTGATGAGTTATATTTGAAATTCAGGGGAACAATTCCTGATTACTTTGAACTTTTCACTAAAATCTAGAGAAGCATATGATGAATTACAGGCACATGATTTTAACTCAAAGAAATCAAAGGAGAAGCCCAACTTCAGAGAAAACGTGAATGCATAAAAGAACTTAGAAATCAGGATTTGATGTCCAACGTGTGAAGTAAAAAAGAGATGTGATAAAAACCAAAAATATAGTTATGAGGGGAATACGCTAGAGCAGAACCTGAGAAACTTCTACTGCAATTGATGAGTTCCATTGCAAATTATCTACATTATATAGAAATAGCTATCAAATTGTCAGCACGGTAATTCATACACTCAATATGCAAAGTGCACAAGTCAATTAGAAAAACTAAATGATTATTTTCCTAATTCATACCTCAAACCTAGAAGAGATAGAAGAGGTTCCACTTTTTCCAGGCGAAGTTATGTACCTTAGACCACAGTCACCACAAATAGAGATCATGTACTCTGAGGCCTCTAATTTGAACATCTCTCTCAAATTCCTAGAAATATATGTTTGTGTAATTAGTCAACCATATGAAATCTTCAATATCAGTAAATATTCCAATGCATGGTGCTCTTCTCATATCATCAATTTTGAATTATTAAGGCATAGCATGGAAATGCAAACAGTTAATAAATACCTGAAGACCATAGGGCAATAATGTTTCCAGTAGAAATCTACAGAAAAGTGTGGAGGAGTCAACTGTGAACCCTCTTTGGGAAAATACATCCTTATCCTAGCTTGATCATCGAAATCAGAGGACTGAACTTCGCGCGCATGAACTGGTTTAAGTTTTCCAACAGTATACCTGAGAAAATAGCCAGATTTGTTCAAATCAAATTCAAGTCTTCATATGAAACATAATAGCACCAAATGAACAATCCAATCCACATTAATTTACCTAATGCCAAGCTGCAAATTAAGCTTTACATAATAGCTTCTCTTGTTTGCTAAAATGTCCATCCAAGAACTCTTTACTTGCTTCACACTAAACTTATTTTGCCTTCTGCTCATATTATGCAGTATTTCTGAATACTCCTTAGTTCTCTCCTTCGTCAAAAACTCCTTGCATATATTCCCTTTCATAAACCATATTATTACTCATACCAGATTCCTCAGTTTGAACTTCATTAAAGTTCAGTAATGTGGATGACGACTCGCGACATGTGCAATCTCTAGAAGGATTCTGAATGTTCAAATTTGAACTACCACTAACTGCGGAATTCCTTCTTTCCATAAACCTTCATAAATATCTGAATTTCAATACACCTTTTTTCCAATCCCATGGTGAGCATTCATTCTCCAGCCACCTGTGTAAACACAGCCACTTGATTTTGTAAAGGTGCCTTGACCATGAAGGTAACCTCCAAAGAATTCACCCTCATATTTTGCTCCTGATGGTCATATAAGTACTCCATTTCCTGTCATTCTTTCTTCCATCTACCCAGTCACCTTCATATATTGCTCCATCTAACCAGGTGTACTTTCCATTCCCATGGGGTAGTAGGCTCTTGGATTTTCCAATGTAGACATCCCCAATGGAAGGGACTTCTCTTCAAACCTACAATTTACAAGACACAGTGAAATCAAATGCGTAAAGAACAGAATTAACAGATTCAAAACATAATAAGATTGTTATGGTCATGATCTACACCCGCGAACTCTGCTAAGAGCTCCTCGTTAAACTCTAAGCAGTGAACCGAGCCGACCACCGTCATGGTAATAACGGATCCGATCTCTCCTAGAAGAGTGTTGTCCATGTCCATTTGGAGTGCAGCACAAAATGTGCTAAGTATAAGGATAGATTACAGAGCACTACCTTGAGTGGGCAACCTCAGAATCGAGCTTCAAAACCTTCAGAGACATAAAGAATGCCGTAAACCCCCTCTCCTCACTCTCTGTAAATCTCCATTCTTGATTCCAAAACCTAGGAGCTTGGTTGAATGTAACAAATGCCTAATTCCCCAATTGCACACAGTCGAAATCCAAATCAATCAACAAAATCAAAATAGAAATGAAGAGATGAAATAGAGAGAGAGAGAGAGAGAGAGAGAGAGAGAGAAAGGAATGACTAACTTACCACCACCTTCAATCTCCACCATGAACCACCAACAATGGCCGCCCTTGCATGCATGCATTCACCACCACCAGAACCGCATATAGACGCAGCTGAACCACATCGCTCATCTCTCCTTTTCTTACTGCATCCGTCTCGCTAGCTCTCTCTCTCCTATCTCGCTCCTTCCTCTTTCTCCCTCCGTAAGCACCTTCTCTCCGATTCTCCCTTCTCCGTGTTCCTACTTGCATCTCACAAATCTCCCTCCTTCTCTCCTATCGCCTCTTGTCTCTTGCTATCCTTCTATCTCCCAAGAATTGCACAAGCATGTAAATGAAGAGGAGGTGATTGCGGATGTGGAGAGGAAACAGAAGCAAATGGAAAGGGGAATATTGGTATGGGGGTTATGGCGGTGCCGAAGGGTGAGATGAGGTTGCGGAGAAAGAAAAACAATTGTTAGTATTAGATAGACAAAGACGTGTAAAGAAAGGAAAAATGGGAAAAAGATGCATCACATCACATATGGTAAAAGATTGAAAAGATGAAAGGAATATTGTAAGCGAAATACAATATGTGGACACGTTAGTACGTTAGAAACACGCAAGGAAGTTTTTTGGGAAAATTGCAGAAAAAAAAACCTGCATTTTCCGCGCTCAGCGACAAGCCGCATAAGAGATGTAGATATAAAATATTAAACATGTTTTATATGATTTAGACCAATGGCAAAACTATTCGGCTAATATAAAACATGTATATATTAGCTGAATAGTTTTGCCCCCACGAATATTTTGTGGGGGCAAAACTATTCAGTTAATATACATGTTTTATATTAAATGATTTAATTTTATAATTTCCTAAAAATGATAAAGTAGATATAAATACATTGAGGGCTCTTGATTAATATGTTGCAATGGTAAAGAGACGGTGCAGATGCCAAGTAGAAACGAGTACGAATCTCACTTATTAATGGTATTAAAAAAATATATATTCTTAACTGACGCTTTTAACAATAAAAGGAGTTGCAGGAATTGAACCCTCCATGTATAACTCGCTCAGAAGAGCTTAACTACTACGACAATTAAAAATGTAATAAATGATCAGATATAATTATTATTATTATTTTTTGACAAAGATTAGATATAATTATATTTAGTATAATATTTTATTACATTTTCAACCACTACGGCAATTGAAAATGTAATAAAATATACTAAACATAATTATATCTAGTCATTTAAAAAAATTACACAACATATATATTATTAAATGAAATTAAAAAAAGTTTGTAGGGGCCGCGACCTCTACCCGTCCCTTAAAAGATCCACCCCTGATTTTGACTGGACGTACTGACGTTAATAAAAAATGCTTACTACGTTAATAAAAAAAGGCTAGACGTAATGATTTTCGTCCTTATGAATTTGGCTACAACAAATTGTGCAACCTGGATCATTATGAATTCAATGGATAAATGCATGAAGAGGGCGGTAAATTTTTTTATCTAGTCCGGATCAAAGTTATTTAATCTAGTATATAGGGCAAATTGTGCAATATTTTCATTACACGGCCTAAACCATAAAAATTAAAGTGAAAATATTTTCGAACTTTAAATTTTCTCGAAATCCTAAAAGTGGTAAAATTTATAATCAAATCTTGAAGATGGAAGTCAGCTTTGATTTTAGATTTTACTAATCTCAAATAGGTAAAGTTGCCTAAGAGCACTTGGATGAGATTATTGTGGTCTCTTTCAATGGCTTAACCAAGGTACTGGATTACAATCCAGTAGTTGTCGTAGAGACTAAAATTTTGAAATTTTTTTATACCAAAAATATAGTAAAGTTTGAATCAAGATAAAAAATAAAATTTGGGGATTTTTTGATTACTCGTCCCAAAAAGTTAAGTTTATGTTAAGAAAAAAATTATCAACAAATAACCTATAAATTAAATTCAAATTAACATAAAAACTTCAAATTTAAATTTAAATCTATATGTCAAATTTAAAATTTAAATGTTTTTTAAATACAAATTTAAATCTTTAATCCTATAAAGTTGTAACAACTATCGAATAATAAGGAAGTTTGTTGCAAGCCTTATATTTTGCTAACAACTAACTATGTGATGAGGTTTTTTACCGATATGAAGCTAGGAACAGACTAGGACTCTCGCCTATATATAACACAAGGAGTCTCGCCTTATCTGTAGATGCTACTCTCTCCTATATATAACACATACTAGACTCCCCATGACCCGTGCGCTGCACGGGTTTGGCTAGATCTCTATGCAAAAATATAAGAACCGAACGTTGTTTTATTCATTATTAAATTGTTGAAAATTATGAAGTTAGTGGTTAAAGTGCAATGTAGAAATTTGCTAGGTTACTCAATTTCTATATTAGAAGTTTGGAATGAATCCGATATCAATGTTTAATTATCCCGTGCTCCAGGGTAGCCTATACCATTGAGCAAATGGTGTTAGTTTACAAAATATAAAATCTAATAAGGGTGAATAAAAATTAAATTATAAATATAAATTAAATAAAAATATTATCAATTTTAAAATGAACATAAACAAAGACACACATACTCCATAGATTAACAAAGACACGGCTAAATTTGGACTCTTAAGAATAGGTTGTTTGATAATTAGACATAAGAAATGAAGAAAATTAATAATGATGAACTATATTAATATAGATAATATATAGTTCTTTGATACTGGCCCACCTCGGCCCAAGAGAATAATTGTCAAGCCCACTTACTTGAAGGATTTTGTCACTTAAAGGCTGGAATGGATATTACATTGGATACCTTGGCATTGGGTTCGGCTACCACTCTTATCCTATATCTGTCCTTTTCTATTTTATTTGCAATTTTAGATTTGCTTTCCTAAATTCTAGCTGGCATTCTACCGTTGCTTGTCTGCACTTGTCCTTATTCACTATTCTAGAAAGCTCTGAGGTATAGCTCAGATTGTATAAAGTGACCCTCAATGAATGAATGAAGCAAGCAGAACAATTATTTAGCTCATTTCTTTTAGCTAGAGTAGTATTATTCCAGTAGCATATATCATTTTGGTGCTTTCATTGCACTCTTGAACTCACCATGTCCGACCCATCACCTTCTCTTACACCCCTTGAAGCAGCAATCATCGCCCTTTCTGAGAAATTCGACGCCCTCGCCCGGGATGTCGCCGTCATCCGTAATCAAACCCCCTCATCTGCTAGCTCTCCACACATCCAAACACCCCCACCGCCACCCCCACCGCCACCTCCACCACCACCACCACCCCCACCTCCACCTTTACAAAACCAGAACAATGAGAGAACTCAGCCCCACATGAAACTTGAAGTTCCAAAATTCAACGGAGAAGATGCCATAGGTTGGATCTTCAAAATCCAACAATTTTTCGATTTCCATCGAACTCCAGAGTCAGACCGCTTGACCATTGCTTCATTTTACATGGAGGGACCAGCTTTAAGCTGGTATCAGTGGATGACCAAAAACGATCTCGTTCATACTTGGCACGATTTATTGATGACTCTAGAGACTCGATTTGCTCCATCCTTTTACGATGATCCTCGAGGAGCGCTATTCAAACTCACTCAGACAGGTACCGTCAACCAGTATTTGAATGATTTTGAACGCATTGCCAACCGAGTGGTAGGTCTTCCTCATCTTTTCCTTCTTAGTTGTTTTGTTTCTGGGTTATCACCTGAAATCAGAAGAGAGGTCCAAGCATTTCAACCCCTTTCCCTACCCCACGCCACCGCACTTGCCAAAATCCAAGAAGACAAAATCAATGACCGCCGCCGCTCCTTTAAACCAAAACCCACCTACCAAACAAACACAAACACCCCAACACCATCTTTCACAAACACCACCACTACCGAACCTCCTGCACCACCCACAATCCCTAACCAAGTGAACTTCAGAAAGCTTTCAAAAGAAGAGATGGACCAACGTCGCGAACGCGGCTTATGCTTTAACTGCGACGACCGTTTTACTACGGGCCACAAATGCAAAGGTCGTTTCTTTCTCCTCGTTTCAGAAGACGATGGTGACGACACTGGACAAAGTGAAACATCAATCACCCAAATACCAGAAACAACCGAACCCACACCCACAACCGAACAAGAAACCCCAGCTCAACTCAGTCTACACGCAATGTCGGGATCCTCTCTTAACAATACCATTCGCTTAACTGGTACAATCACCAAACAACCTGTTGCCGTTCTCGTCGGCGGAGGTAGCTCACACAACTTCATACAAACCCGTGTGGCCAAATTTCTGGGTCTAAAACTCTTACCAAACCCTACTCCACTTCGTGTTATGGTTGGCAATGGCGACAATTTAGATTGCACTCACAAATGCCCTCAAGTCCCACTTCAAATCCAAGGCAATAATTTTACGGTTGATTTATACGTTCTTCCGTTAGGAGGCACAGAAGTTGTTCTTGGAGCCCCATGGCTAAAGAGTCTTGGCCCAGTCCTCATGGACTACTCTTTACTTTCTATGAGTTTCTAAAGAATGGGTGACTCCATTACATTCTCCTCAGATGCTCCCTTCAAACCAAATGAGACCTTTCACACCCAATTCAAAAGATACCTACAAACCAATGCAGCCTCTTCCCTATTTCATTTACAACTTATAGACCCTGAACCCACCCCAACCAACAGAAACGAAACCCACCCAATCCCATCAATTGAAACCCTAATCTCACAATTCCATACCCTCTTTAACAAACCAGACACTCTACCCCCTCCTAGAACCTGTGATCACCAAATACACGTTATTCCAAATTCTTCTCCCGTTAATGTCCACCCTTACCGTTACCCTTACTATCAAAAGTGTGAAATAGAGTACCAAATTAGTGATATGTTGCGAACTGGAATGATACAACCTAGTAGGAGTCCTTTTTCATCGCCTGTTCTGCTAGTCAAGAAGAAAGATGGCTCATGGCGTTGTTGCGTAGATTACAGAGCTCTCAACGCAATCACCATAAAAGATCGTTTTCCCATGCCTACAATAGATGAACTGTTAGACGACCTTGGAAGTGCTTCATGGTTTTCTAAGCTGGACCTTCAACAAGGGTTCCATCAAATACGAATGAATCCTGAAGACATCTCTAAGACGGCTTTTTGCACTCATCAAGGACACTATGAGTACAAGGTAATGCCGTTCGGTCTATGCAACACATCCTCCACATTTCAAGCAGCGATGAATGAGCTCCTCCAACCGTTTCTCCGCAAGTTTGTAGCTGTATTTTTTGATGATATTTTGGTCTTCAGCAGCTCTTTACGTGATCACATTGCACATCTGCAACAGGTTTTCTCTACTCTATTAACTGGCCAATTTTTTCTTAAGCGTTCTAAATGTTTGTTTGCTCAACGTCAGTTAGAATATTTGGGTCATATCATTTCTAAAGAAGGTATTAAAGCTGACCCCTCTAAGGTTCAAGCAATGGTAGATTGGCCTATTCCCACTTCTGTTACTGCCCTGCGAGGATTCCTCGGCTTAACCGGTTTTTATAGAAAGTTTATCAAGAGTTATGCCACAATAACCTCACCACTTACAACACTACTCCGAAAGGATGCCTTCCAGTGGAACACAGAAGCCCAAATAGCCTTTGATACACTAAAAACAGCCATGACACAAGCCCCTGTTTTAGCCTTACCCAACTTCACTATACCATTTGACCTGGAAACAGATGCCTCAGGTACAGCTATGGGAGCTGTCTTGCTCCAACATAAACACCCAATAGCTTTCTTTAGCAAGAAATTCTGCCCAAGACTCCTACGTTCTTCAACCTATGTAAGAGACCTCCATGCTATAACCACTGCTGTAAAGAAATGGAGACAATACCTTCTTGGCCATCCTTTTGTCATACACACAGACCACAAAAGCTTAAAAGAATTAATCTCTCAGGTTATACAAACCCCAGAGCAGCAGGTATACCTCTCTAAGTTACTTGGTTATGACTTTTCCATTCAATATAAAACCGGTAAAAATAATGTGGTTGCTGATGCTTTGTCAAGGATAGAAAACAAGGCCCAAATTTTTACTTTAATCATGCCTCACTTTGTATTTTTGGATGAGCTCCGTTTGTGCCTACAACTCTCACCTCAATTCAAAGAATTAGCTGCAAAAGTGCAACAAGATCCTGCACAACACAAAGATTTCAAGCTTCATCAGGAATTCCTTTTCTTCAAAGGAAAGATATGGATCAACAAAGACAACTCCTTCATTCCAAGGCTACTACAAGAATTTCACAACTCACCTCTAGGAGGGCATATGGGAGTTCAGAAAACTTTTCTCAGATTACATGATAATTTCTTTTGGCAAGGTATGCGTGACGATGTTTGTAAATACATATCTGAGTGTCAAGTATGCCAACATACCAAATATGAGACAAAAAAACCAGGAGGATTGCTACAGCCCATACCTCCCCCCATAGCCATTTGGGAAGATCTTTCTTTAGATTTCATCACAGGCCTTCCAAACTCTCAAGGTTTCACTACTATACTGGTTGTTGTTGATAGATTCTCCAAAGGAGCTCACTTTGGCGCCCTTCCCACTCATTTCACTGCCCACAAGGTAGCCTCTCTATTCCTTGATATTATTTGTAAATACCATGGTCTGCCACGTAGTATCATATCCGACCGCGACCCTATTTTCCTCAGTCGTTTCTGGCGTGAGTTGTTTTCCCTATACGGCACTAAATTGCGTATGAGCACCTCATATCACCCGGAAACTGATGGCCAAACCGAGGTTCTTAACCGAGTCCTAGAACAATACCTTCGAGCCTTCGTCCACTCCAACCCAAAACAGTGGCATCAGTTTTTGGCCTCAGCAGAATGGTCTTATAACACTTCCCATCACTCCTCCACTGGCCTATCCCCATACCAAATAATATTTGGTAAACCACCACCCACAATTCCAAACTACCTGCTAGGTACTTCAGCTATAGATGCAGTAGATAATCTGTTAAATTCAAGACAAGAAACATTGCACTTGCTGAACAGAAAATTGTGCAAAGCTCAAAAGAAAATGAAGTTCTATGCGGACCAAAAGCGCAGAGACATGTCATTTAATGTGGGCGATTGGGTTTATGTCAAGTTGAGGCCATATAGACAAACATCTATTGCTGCTGTTAATTACAATAAGCTGACCAAAAGATTTTATGGTCCTTACCTTGTACTGGAACGCATCGGACCAGTAGCATACAGACTGAAATTGACTGATAGTTCAAAAATACATCCAATCTTTCATTGTTCTCTACTTAAACCTCACAAAGGACCCCTCACTACAACTCCTGATGACCTCCCTCTTAATGCCATCAATAATAACCCGATCATTGAACCATTAGTGATACTTGACCACAAGGTTGATCATTCAACCACACCAGCAACCCGAATGGTTTTGGTCCAATGGCTTGGCTTACCTCCAGAAGATACCAGCTGGGAAAAATGGGAGGAGCTGTCTAAAACTTTTCACCTTGAGGACAAGGTGATTTTCCATGGGGATGGTAATGATACTGGCCTACCTCGGCCCAAGAGAATAATTGTCAAGCCCACTTACTTGAAGGATTTTGTCACTTAAAGGCTGGAATGGATATTACATTGGATACTTTGGCATTGGGTTCGGCTACCACTCTTATCCTATATCTGTCCTTTTCTATTTTATTTGCAATTTTAGATTTGCTTTCCTAAATTCTAGCTGGCATTCTACCGTTGCTTGTCTGCACTTGTCCTTATTCACTATTCTAGAAAGCTCTGAGGTATAGCTCAGATTGTATAAAGTGACCCTCAATGAATGAATGAAGCAAGCAGAACAATTATTTAGCTCATTTCTTTTAGCTAGAGTAGTATTATTCCAGTAGCATATATCATTCATCATTATTAATTTTCTACCCATTATAGAAAATGGAATGCAATCCAAAACTTCGAGGTCTATAAGTGAGAATATAGATACTCATGAGACTCTAAAATTTATACCCTGAAACGCGGTGTATAAAATGCTCCACTCTCAGTTCTGATAAAAGAGAAACTTATTAAAGAAACAAACGTATTTAGCATGACTCAAATCAGACTGAAAGTTACGGGTTTTTTTATCAATGAAAAATTGTGAAGTTGATAACACCCGAGAGTATCATTGTCTGTTGCAAAAGAATGAACAGTAACATCTCCAGATATATTCATTTTCACTTTCAAAACTCTAATATATCGTAAATGTTTAGATTAAAACGTCTACTAAAAAGCTGGATTTAAATAAATACATTGATTACAGTGTTAATAATGTCACAATTGGTTACACACGTTATTCAGTGCAATATTTTTCCCTTTCCTCTTTCTTTGCCCTTCCCCTATTCCTACTTTAAAAAAGAATCAGAACTTGTTGCCCAAGCTACAATCTACACTTGCACACAAATTCAATTAATGCTTGTAGGAAACCTCAAGAAGAACTATCTCCCAACACCCCGATCTTACTTTGCAGCAGATTTGTTACTTCCCCAACACTTCCTGAAGCATAGGCACTGCAGTTAAGGTTATATCAAATAGGCACATTAATAAATCAAGAAGAACCCTTGCTAAAGTAGTAGCAGCCAAGAGCCCTCATTGTGCAGAGAGTTTTACAACTCTGCTAACACTATAGGAAAGGACGATTAAAGATTATGAAATTGAAAGTAGAAATGAACATTTTAGATGACTTTAATGTGACCATTTTAATCTGTACGTAAGCATATTTTAAAAGCATGGTATGGTCTATTTGGTTGTGTGTTATATAAATTTGTGATCTTATGATATACATGGTACCAACTACAGCCTGGAAGATGCTCATTGTTTCCCCTTATAATCTTCAGATGAGAGTTCCTTTGGAGAGTGCAATCACCTCTAACCAGGTTACTACTAAAAGGAAAATAGAATAACATAATGCAAAGAAACCACCTGGAAAGTGGAAACACACCCTCCTATATTTACCCTTACACACATGATAGGTTCCATCACCCCATGACCAACTACTACGGACACACATGTACATTACACATCCCTTTCCCACCTCTTCTAGAGTACACGTCCCAAATTTTAGACTCGTGATTGGACTGCCTCTCTCCATCAATTGAGCCTTGAATCTCCTTGGCTCTAACACATGCACAATCAGAAGCATAAATTGTTTCATGAAGACCGACAATGGTTCTGTGTTATTATGTGATATCAAATATTCTATAAGTTGGTGGTAATGACTAACCTGGTTTCCAAAAGAAGGAATTACTTGATTAACAATCCATTGCAAGTATGGCTATAAGATTATCAATTTATCATTGAAACCTTCAAAGAGCAATGCAAGAAACTTTAGGAATAATATAATACAATAACAGAAATCTATATCATCTTCACCACCACACTCATACCCTCACCACAGTCTCCTATATTGTTCAGTTTCTTCACTTTATGCATTTCTCTCAATCTAGCTTTATAATACTTACTAATTTCTGGATCAACATTATCCACACCCTAGAGCAAAAAAGATGCAGAAAAGAAAAGATAAGTTTTACCTAGTCATAGTCTTTGCGGTGTTTAGCAGCTGCGACATCTTCAATTCTTCATCCGTATCCAGCGGAACAATGGTTCATTTTTCTCCTCTTCCTGTCTCTCCCAACGCATGCACTTCCCACTCTTCTCGCCTGTAGGGGAAAAAAAATTCAAAATGCGTCAAATCCCTAAAAATCTTTCGTCACCTCTCTACCGCCACCATGCCAGAAGATCAAGACATAAAAGAGAGGGATTGGGAGTGAGTCGGAACAAAAAATTCTACCTTTTGCGTCTGCAACGTGGATAGGCGTTTTCCGGCAAGGTTGCTGCCGTATCCTACCTCCGATTAGCCGCGCACCGTCATATCCTTCTCTCCATGCATTACGCATATCGCCGTCGCCACTCCCTTTCTTCTGTCTGGTGTGGCTCTGCCTCTCCCATTCTTTTCCCACTATGACTGACTCTTTTTCTCTCTATATCCCTCAACATCAATCTTGCCATCGCAGTTGCTCTCTCCTCTTACCTCTCTAATCGATAAATTTTTGACTCTGATTATGATCCTTCTCTCTCCCGGAACCCCTCTTTGTGCTTCTGGCATGCTGAAACTTGACCCTGGTGCTTCGGAAGGGTTATGAGATAGAAGGAAAAATGGAAATTAGAGGAGAGACAAAGGAAAATATATGTTGGAATAAACAGAGGAACATGTGTAGAAGAGAAAGGAAAATGGTGGCAATAATAAGAGAAAGGAAATAAGAATTTTGTGTGGGAAGCTCAAAAGCAGACACGTTATCATATAAAGGAAACGTGCAGTGTGTTTTAGGAAACGATCCATTGGCTGGAGTATTTCGAAGGAAGCTACAACAAATATAAGCAATAAATAGGCTTAAATATGTTTTAGGCCTCTGCAAATATGAGGTGTTTTGATTTAAGCCCCTGCAATTTTTTATTTATTTATAAACCTTTGTAAAATGACACGTTTTGTTTTAAGCTCTTCTGTTAGCAAACTGTTAGTGAGACCTTAAAAATCTCTTCCACGTGTGTTTTTTATTTTATTTTAAGCCCCTGCAAAAATATATTTTATTTATTAGACCCTTGGAAAATATTTTTTTTTTTGGTTTAAGCCACTGCAAATATACACGTAGAAGAGATTTTTAACGTCTTACTAACAATTTGCTAACAGAAGGGCTTAAAACAAAACGTGTCATTTTGCAAGGGTTTATAAATAAATAAAAAATTTGCAGGGGCTTAAACCAAAACACCCCATATTTGCAGGGGCCTAAAACATATTTAAGCCAAAATAAATAAACTAGCATGCGCATTTTGTTAAATGGGCAAAAATAGAAAGGAAGACACGTCCTCTTCAGGAGCTGAATTGGCTCTGTTTGGCAAATCAAATCCGCTAGTTTATAACGGATTTGACCAGCGGATAGCGAATGGAAAAAATTAGAGATATTTGGCAAGCAGTAGTTTATCCGCTATTAACTATCCGCTATCCGCTGGCTTATGCCAAACAGAGCCAAAAAAGTAGCTAGAAATTGACGGGCTCAGCGACAAGTCGCATACATTTCTAAGATATCTAGCAAGGCTCACAAAAGTTGCAAAGTAGCAAGACTTACTCAAGTCTGTTTGCCATAATTGTTCGTAATCATTTATTTGTTTACATAACTCAGGTATACTTCTATTTCAATTAAGAATTCATTTTTATGGTCTTGTAAGTATAATAACAATTATAATTTTTTTTGGTACACAATAATAAGTATATATATATATTTAATAGTTATATTTTTATTTACCAAATGCTATTTGCCTCTAGAGAAGCGATGGATCTTGGTGAAGGCCAATGGGCCAAGGCCTAAAAAAGTTAAAATTAAATGAAAGTTATATATGTATTGAATTTGAATTTGAATTTGAATTGTAAGAATACAAATGATCTTAAAAATATGATTTGTGCCCTAGTCTTGATATGTGTTTGGCCACTGGAGGGATATAAGTTCGATCCCCGGCGGCTGACACCAAATCCATTCCCATTTAAGTATCATTTTTAGAAGACTTTTATTTCAAAATATAAACTTTAAGGAATTAATTAGTTATGCTAAGTAAACTGACTTGGGGTTTAACCCCTATTTTCCAAAAAAAAAATGCTAAGTAAACCGATTCCATTTTTTTAGGATGAGTGGGCTATTATAACTAGAAACTAGAAATAACTAAATTGACCCCATGATTTTAGGATGAGTAGTTATTATTATAACTAAATTGATCCCAGGTTTTAAGGAATTAATTTTTCTCTCAATTTTTTTAAACAAATTAATTTAAGAGTACACTAGAATAATAATTTATTTCAGCTTATATAATGTATATAAAGTTTATTTAGGAAAAGTTACACAAAGTTTTTTGTAGTATGAGAGTTTTGTTTGTTTTTTTAGATAAGCAATACTTCATTGAAAAAAGCACTAGGGGCGCTCAAACCCAAACAACAAAAGTTACATATTGTTTAGGCAATGAAGTGGATCAAGCCACCAAGCAGAAATATCAAAATTTAAATTACAATGAGATATATAGACCAACCAACTCCAAGTTAACTGCTTGATGCGTGACATGATAGATTCAATGTTGGGATCCTCGTTCTTGAAAATAAGAGCATTCCTAGCCAACCAAATACTCCAACAAGTAGTCAACCAAATTAAGTGTTTTGTTTTCTTGGCCTTTTTACCAACCATTTTGTATTGAAAAACAATGACCAATCAAGCTGCAACCCATATCTTCATTTTCACTTTCAAAACTCTAATATATCGTAAATGTTTAGATTAAAACGTCTACTAAAAAGCTGGATTTAAATAAATACATTGATTACAGTGTTAATAATGTCACAATTGGTTACACACGTTATTCAGTGCAATATTTTTCCCTTTCCTCTTTCTTTGCCCTTCCCCTATTCCTACTTTAAAAAAGAATCAGAACTTGTTGCCCAAGCTACAATCTACACTTGCACACAAATTCAATTAATGCTTGTAGGAAACCTCAAGAAGAACTATCTCCCAACACCCCGATCTTACTTTGCAGCAGATTTGTTACTTCCCCAACACTTCCTGAAGCATAGGCACTGCAGTTAAGGTTATATCAAATAGGCACATTAATAAATCAAGAAGAACCCTTGCTAAAGTAGTAGCAGCCAAGAGCCCTCATTGTGCAGAGAGTTTTACAACTCTGCTAACACTATAGGAAAGGACGATTAAAGATTATGAAATTGAAAGTAGAAATGAACATTTTAGATGACTTTAATGTGACCATTTTAATCTGTACGTAAGCATATTTTAAAAGCATGGTATGGTCTATTTGGTTGTGTGTTATATAAATTTGTGATCTTATGATATACATGGTACCAACTACAGCCTGGAAGATGCTCATTGTTTCCCCTTATAATCTTCAGATGAGAGTTCCTTTGGAGAGTGCAATCACCTCTAACCAGGTTACTACTAAAAGGAAAATAGAATAACATAATGCAAAGAAACCACCTGGAAAGTGGAAACACACCCTCCTATATTTACCCTTACACACATGATAGGTTCCATCACCCCATGACCAACTACTACGGACACACATGTACATTACACATCCCTTTCCCACCTCTTCTAGAGTACACGTCCCAAATTTTAGACTCGTGATTGGACTGCCTCTCTCCATCAATTGAGCCTTGAATCTCCTTGGCTCTAACACATGCACAATCAGAAGCATAAATTGTTTCATGAAGACCGACAATGGTTCTGTGTTATTATGTGATATCAAATATTCTATAAGTTGGTGGTAATGACTAACCTGGTTTCCAAAAGAAGGAATTACTTGATTAACAATCCATTGCAAGTATGGCTATAAGATTATCAATTTATCATTGAAACCTTCAAAGAGCAATGCAAGAAACTTTAGGAATAATATAATACAATAACAGAAATCTATATCATCTTCACCACCACACTCATACCCTCACCACAGTCTCCTATATTGTTCAGTTTCTTCACTTTATGCATTTCTCTCAATCTAGCTTTATAATACTTACTAATTTCTGGATCAACATTATCCACACCCTAGAGCAAAAAAGATGCAGAAAAGAAAAGATAAGTTTTACCTAGTCATAGTCTTTGCGGTGTTTAGCAGCTGCGACATCTTCAATTCTTCATCCGTATCCAGCGGAACAATGGTTCATTTTTCTCCTCTTCCTGTCTCTCCCAACGCATGCACTTCCCACTCTTCTCGCCTGTAGGGGAAAAAAAATTCAAAATGCGTCAAATCCCTAAAAATCTTTCGTCACCTCTCTACCGCCACCATGCCAGAAGATCAAGACATAAAAGAGAGGGATTGGGAGTGAGTCGGAACAAAAAATTCTACCTTTTGCGTCTGCAACGTGGATAGGCGTTTTCCGGCAAGGTTGCTGCCGTATCCTACCTCCGATTAGCCGCGCACCGTCATATCCTTCTCTCCATGCATTACGCATATCGCCGTCGCCACTCCCTTTCTTCTGTCTGGTGTGGCTCTGCCTCTCCCATTCTTTTCCCACTATGACTGACTCTTTTTCTCTCTATATCCCTCAACATCAATCTTGCCATCGCAGTTGCTCTCTCCTCTTACCTCTCTAATCGATAAATTTTTGACTCTGATTATGATCCTTCTCTCTCCCGGAACCCCTCTTTGTGCTTCTGGCATGCTGAAACTTGACCCTGGTGCTTCGGAAGGGTTATGAGATAGAAGGAAAAATGGAAATTAGAGGAGAGACAAAGGAAAATATATGTTGGAATAAACAGAGGAACATGTGTAGAAGAGAAAGGAAAATGGTGGCAATAATAAGAGAAAGGAAATAAGAATTTTGTGTGGGAAGCTCAAAAGCAGACACGTTATCATATAAAGGAAACGTGCAGTGTGTTTTAGGAAACGATCCATTGGCTGGAGTATTTCGAAGGAAGCTACAACAAATATAAGCAATAAATAGGCTTAAATATGTTTTAGGCCTCTGCAAATATGAGGTGTTTTGATTTAAGCCCCTGCAATTTTTTATTTATTTATAAACCTTTGTAAAATGACACGTTTTGTTTTAAGCTCTTCTGTTAGCAAACTGTTAGTGAGACGTTAAAAATCTCTTCCACGTGTGTTTTTTATTTTATTTTAAGCCCCTGCAAAAATATATTTTATTTATTAGACCCTTGGAAAATATTTTTTTTTTTGGTTTAAGCCACTGCAAATATACACGTAGAAGAGATTTTTAACGTCTTACTAACAATTTGCTAACAGAAGGGCTTAAAACAAAACGTGTCATTTTGCAAGGGTTTATAAATAAATAAAAAATTTGCAGGGGCTTAAACCAAAACACCCCATATTTGCAGGGGCCTAAAACATATTTAAGCCAAAATAAATAAACTAGCATGCGCATTTTGTTAAATGGGCAAAAATAGAAAGGAAGACACGTCCTCTTCAGGAGCTGAATTGGCTCTGTTTGGCAAATCAAATCCGCTAGTTTATAACGGATTTGACCAGCGGATAGCGAATGGAAAAAATTAGAGATATTTGGCAAGCAGTAGTTTATCCGCTATTAACTATCCGCTATCCGCTGGCTTATGCCAAACAGAGCCAAAAAAGTAGCTAGAAATTGACGGGCTCAGCGACAAGTCGCATACATTTCTAAGATATCTAGCAAGGCTCACAAAAGTTGCAAAGTAGCAAGACTTACTCAAGTCTGTTTGCCATAATTGTTCGTAATCATTTATTTGTTTACATAACTCAGGTATACTTCTATTTCAATTAAGAATTCATTTTTATGGTCTTGTAAGTATAATAACAATTATAATTTTTTTTGGTACACAATAATAAGTATATATATATATATTTAATAGTTATATTTTTATTTACCAAATGCTATTTGCCTCTAGAGAAGCGATGGATCTTGGTGAAGGCCAATGGGCCAAGGCCTAAAAAAGTTAAAATTAAATGAAAGTTATATATGTATTGAATTTGAATTTGAATTTGAATTGTAAGAATACAAATGATCTTAAAAATATGATTTGTGCCCTAGTCTTGATATGTGTTTGGCCACTGGAGGGATATAAGTTCGATCCCCGGCGGCTGACACCAAATCCATTCCCATTTAAGTATCATTTTTAGAAGACTTTTATTTCAAAATATAAACTTTAAGGAATTAATTAGTTATGCTAAGTAAACTGACTTGGGGTTTAACCCCTATTTTCCAAAAAAAAAATGCTAAGTAAACCGATTCCATTTTTTTAGGATGAGTGGGCTATTATAACTAGAAACTAGAAATAACTAAATTGACCCCATGATTTTAGGATGAGTAGTTATTATTATAACTAAATTGATCCCAGGTTTTAAGGAATTAATTTTTCTCTCAATTTTTTTAAACAAATTAATTTAAGAGTACACTAGAATAATAATTTATTTCAGCTTATATAATGTATATAAAGTTTATTTAGGAAAAGTTACACAAAGTTTTTTGTAGTATGAGAGTTTTGTTTGTTTTTTTAGATAAGCAATACTTCATTGAAAAAAGCACTAGGGGCGCTCAAACCCAAACAACAAAAGTTACATATTGTTTAGGCAATGAAGTGGATCAAGCCACCAAGCAGAAATATCAAAATTTAAATTACAATGAGATATATAGACCAACCAACTCCAAGTTAACTGCTTGATGCGTGACATGATAGATTCAATGTTGGGATCCTCGTTCTTGAAAATAAGAGCATTCCTAGCCAACCAAATACTCCAACAAGTAGTCAACCAAATTAAGTGTTTTGTTTTCTTGGCCTTTTTACCAACCATTTTGTATTGAAAAACAATGACCAATCAAGCTGCAACCCATATCTTCATTTTCACTTTCAAAACTCTAATATATCGTAAATGTTTAGATTAAAACGTCTACTAAAAAGCTGGATTTAAATAAATACATTGATTACAGTGTTAATAATGTCACAATTGGTTACACACGTTATTCAGTGCAATATTTTTCCCTTTCCTCTTTCTTTGCCCTTCCCCTATTCCTACTTTAAAAAAGAATCAGAACTTGTTGCCCAAGCTACAATCTACACTTGCACACAAATTCAATTAATGCTTGTAGGAAACCTCAAGAAGAACTATCTCCCAACACCCCGATCTTACTTTGCAGCAGATTTGTTACTTCCCCAACACTTCCTGAAGCATAGGCACTGCAGTTAAGGTTATATCAAATAGGCACATTAATAAATCAAGAAGAACCCTTGCTAAAGTAGTAGCAGCCAAGAGCCCTCATTGTGCAGAGAGTTTTACAACTCTGCTAACACTATAGGAAAGGACGATTAAAGATTATGAAATTGAAAGTAGAAATGAACATTTTAGATGACTTTAATGTGACCATTTTAATCTGTACGTAAGCATATTTTAAAAGCATGGTATGGTCTATTTGGTTGTGTGTTATATAAATTTGTGATCTTATGATATACATGGTACCAACTACAGCCTGGAAGATGCTCATTGTTTCCCCTTATAATCTTCAGATGAGAGTTCCTTTGGAGAGTGCAATCACCTCTAACCAGGTTACTACTAAAAGGAAAATAGAATAACATAATGCAAAGAAACCACCTGGAAAGTGGAAACACACCCTCCTATATTTACCCTTACACACATGATAGGTTCCATCACCCCATGACCAACTACTACGGACACACATGTACATTACACATCCCTTTCCCACCTCTTCTAGAGTACACGTCCCAAATTTTAGACTCGTGATTGGACTGCCTCTCTCCATCAATTGAGCCTTGAATCTCCTTGGCTCTAACACATGCACAATCAGAAGCATAAATTGTTTCATGAAGACCGACAATGGTTCTGTGTTATTATGTGATATCAAATATTCTATAAGTTGGTGGTAATGACTAACCTGGTTTCCAAAAGAAGGAATTACTTGATTAACAATCCATTGCAAGTATGGCTATAAGATTATCAATTTATCATTGAAACCTTCAAAGAGCAATGCAAGAAACTTTAGGAATAATATAATACAATAACAGAAATCTATATCATCTTCACCACCACACTCATACCCTCACCACAGTCTCCTATATTGTTCAGTTTCTTCACTTTATGCATTTCTCTCAATCTAGCTTTATAATACTTACTAATTTCTGGATCAACATTATCCACACCCTAGAGCAAAAAAGATGCAGAAAAGAAAAGATAAGTTTTACCTAGTCATAGTCTTTGCGGTGTTTAGCAGCTGCGACATCTTCAATTCTTCATCCGTATCCAGCGGAACAATGGTTCATTTTTCTCCTCTTCCTGTCTCTCCCAACGCATGCACTTCCCACTCTTCTCGCCTGTAGGGGAAAAAAAATTCAAAATGCGTCAAATCCCTAAAAATCTTTCGTCACCTCTCTACCGCCACCATGCCAGAAGATCAAGACATAAAAGAGAGGGATTGGGAGTGAGTCGGAACAAAAAATTCTACCTTTTGCGTCTGCAACGTGGATAGGCGTTTTCCGGCAAGGTTGCTGCCGTATCCTACCTCCGATTAGCCGCGCACCGTCATATCCTTCTCTCCATGCATTACGCATATCGCCGTCGCCACTCCCTTTCTTCTGTCTGGTGTGGCTCTGCCTCTCCCATTCTTTTCCCACTATGACTGACTCTTTTTCTCTCTATATCCCTCAACATCAATCTTGCCATCGCAGTTGCTCTCTCCTCTTACCTCTCTAATCGATAAATTTTTGACTCTGATTATGATCCTTCTCTCTCCCGGAACCCCTCTTTGTGCTTCTGGCATGCTGAAACTTGACCCTGGTGCTTCGGAAGGGTTATGAGATAGAAGGAAAAATGGAAATTAGAGGAGAGACAAAGGAAAATATATGTTGGAATAAACAGAGGAACATGTGTAGAAGAGAAAGGAAAATGGTGGCAATAATAAGAGAAAGGAAATAAGAATTTTGTGTGGGAAGCTCAAAAGCAGACACGTTATCATATAAAGGAAACGTGCAGTGTGTTTTAGGAAACGATCCATTGGCTGGAGTATTTCGAAGGAAGCTACAACAAATATAAGCAATAAATAGGCTTAAATATGTTTTAGGCCTCTGCAAATATGAGGTGTTTTGATTTAAGCCCCTGCAATTTTTTATTTATTTATAAACCTTTGTAAAATGACACGTTTTGTTTTAAGCTCTTCTGTTAGCAAACTGTTAGTGAGACGTTAAAAATCTCTTCCACGTGTGTTTTTTATTTTATTTTAAGCCCCTGCAAAAATATATTTTATTTATTAGACCCTTGGAAAATATTTTTTTTTTTGGTTTAAGCCACTGCAAATATACACGTAGAAGAGATTTTTAACGTCTTACTAACAATTTGCTAACAGAAGGGCTTAAAACAAAACGTGTCATTTTGCAAGGGTTTATAAATAAATAAAAAATTTGCAGGGGCTTAAACCAAAACACCCCATATTTGCAGGGGCCTAAAACATATTTAAGCCAAAATAAATAAACTAGCATGCGCATTTTGTTAAATGGGCAAAAATAGAAAGGAAGACACGTCCTCTTCAGGAGCTGAATTGGCTCTGTTTGGCAAATCAAATCCGCTAGTTTATAACGGATTTGACCAGCGGATAGCGAATGGAAAAAATTAGAGATATTTGGCAAGCAGTAGTTTATCCGCTATTAACTATCCGCTATCCGCTGGCTTATGCCAAACAGAGCCAAAAAAGTAGCTAGAAATTGACGGGCTCAGCGACAAGTCGCATACATTTCTAAGATATCTAGCAAGGCTCACAAAAGTTGCAAAGTAGCAAGACTTACTCAAGTCTGTTTGCCATAATTGTTCGTAATCATTTATTTGTTTACATAACTCAGGTATACTTCTATTTCAATTAAGAATTCATTTTTATGGTCTTGTAAGTATAATAACAATTATAATTTTTTTTGGTACACAATAATAAGTATATATATATATTTAATAGTTATATTTTTATTTACCAAATGCTATTTGCCTCTAGAGAAGCGATGGATCTTGGTGAAGGCCAATGGGCCAAGGCCTAAAAAAGTTAAAATTAAATGAAAGTTATATATGTATTGAATTTGAATTTGAATTTGAATTGTAAGAATACAAATGATCTTAAAAATATGATTTGTGCCCTAGTCTTGATATGTGTTTGGCCACTGGAGGGATATAAGTTCGATCCCCGGCGGCTGACACCAAATCCATTCCCATTTAAGTATCATTTTTAGAAGACTTTTATTTCAAAATATAAACTTTAAGGAATTAATTAGTTATGCTAAGTAAACTGACTTGGGGTTTAACCCCTATTTTCCAAAAAAAAAATGCTAAGTAAACCGATTCCATTTTTTTAGGATGAGTGGGCTATTATAACTAGAAACTAGAAATAACTAAATTGACCCCATGATTTTAGGATGAGTAGTTATTATTATAACTAAATTGATCCCAGGTTTTAAGGAATTAATTTTTCTCTCAATTTTTTTAAACAAATTAATTTAAGAGTACACTAGAATAATAATTTATTTCAGCTTATATAATGTATATAAAGTTTATTTAGGAAAAGTTACACAAAGTTTTTTGTAGTATGAGAGTTTTGTTTGTTTTTTTAGATAAGCAATACTTCATTGAAAAAAGCACTAGGGGCGCTCAAACCCAAACAACAAAAGTTACATATTGTTTAGGCAATGAAGTGGATCAAGCCACCAAGCAGAAATATCAAAATTTAAATTACAATGAGATATATAGACCAACCAACTCCAAGTTAACTGCTTGATGCGTGACATGATAGATTCAATGTTGGGATCCTCGTTCTTGAAAATAAGAGCATTCCTAGCCAACCAAATACTCCAACAAGTAGTCAACCAAATTAAGTGTTTTGTTTTCTTGGCCTTTTTACCAACCATTTTGTATTGAAAAACAATGACCAATCAAGCTGCAACCCATATCTTCATTTTCACTTTCAAAACTCTAATATATCGTAAATGTTTAGATTAAAACGTCTACTAAAAAGCTGGATTTAAATAAATACATTGATTACAGTGTTAATAATGTCACAATTGGTTACACACGTTATTCAGTGCAATATTTTTCCCTTTCCTCTTTCTTTGCCCTTCCCCTATTCCTACTTTAAAAAAGAATCAGAACTTGTTGCCCAAGCTACAATCTACACTTGCACACAAATTCAATTAATGCTTGTAGGAAACCTCAAGAAGAACTATCTCCCAACACCCCGATCTTACTTTGCAGCAGATTTGTTACTTCCCCAACACTTCCTGAAGCATAGGCACTGCAGTTAAGGTTATATCAAATAGGCACATTAATAAATCAAGAAGAACCCTTGCTAAAGTAGTAGCAGCCAAGAGCCCTCATTGTGCAGAGAGTTTTACAACTCTGCTAACACTATAGGAAAGGACGATTAAAGATTATGAAATTGAAAGTAGAAATGAACATTTTAGATGACTTTAATGTGACCATTTTAATCTGTACGTAAGCATATTTTAAAAGCATGGTATGGTCTATTTGGTTGTGTGTTATATAAATTTGTGATCTTATGATATACATGGTACCAACTACAGCCTGGAAGATGCTCATTGTTTCCCCTTATAATCTTCAGATGAGAGTTCCTTTGGAGAGTGCAATCACCTCTAACCAGGTTACTACTAAAAGGAAAATAGAATAACATAATGCAAAGAAACCACCTGGAAAGTGGAAACACACCCTCCTATATTTACCCTTACACACATGATAGGTTCCATCACCCCATGACCAACTACTACGGACACACATGTACATTACACATCCCTTTCCCACCTCTTCTAGAGTACACGTCCCAAATTTTAGACTCGTGATTGGACTGCCTCTCTCCATCAATTGAGCCTTGAATCTCCTTGGCTCTAACACATGCACAATCAGAAGCATAAATTGTTTCATGAAGACCGACAATGGTTCTGTGTTATTATGTGATATCAAATATTCTATAAGTTGGTGGTAATGACTAACCTGGTTTCCAAAAGAAGGAATTACTTGATTAACAATCCATTGCAAGTATGGCTATAAGATTATCAATTTATCATTGAAACCTTCAAAGAGCAATGCAAGAAACTTTAGGAATAATATAATACAATAACAGAAATCTATATCATCTTCACCACCACACTCATACCCTCACCACAGTCTCCTATATTGTTCAGTTTCTTCACTTTATGCATTTCTCTCAATCTAGCTTTATAATACTTACTAATTTCTGGATCAACATTATCCACACCCTAGAGCAAAAAAGATGCAGAAAAGAAAAGATAAGTTTTACCTAGTCATAGTCTTTGCGGTGTTTAGCAGCTGCGACATCTTCAATTCTTCATCCGTATCCAGCGGAACAATGGTTCATTTTTCTCCTCTTCCTGTCTCTCCCAACGCATGCACTTCCCACTCTTCTCGCCTGTAGGGGAAAAAAAATTCAAAATGCGTCAAATCCCTAAAAATCTTTCGTCACCTCTCTACCGCCACCATGCCAGAAGATCAAGACATAAAAGAGAGGGATTGGGAGTGAGTCGGAACAAAAAATTCTACCTTTTGCGTCTGCAACGTGGATAGGCGTTTTCCGGCAAGGTTGCTGCCGTATCCTACCTCCGATTAGCCGCGCACCGTCATATCCTTCTCTCCATGCATTACGCATATCGCCGTCGCCACTCCCTTTCTTCTGTCTGGTGTGGCTCTGCCTCTCCCATTCTTTTCCCACTATGACTGACTCTTTTTCTCTCTATATCCCTCAACATCAATCTTGCCATCGCAGTTGCTCTCTCCTCTTACCTCTCTAATCGATAAATTTTTGACTCTGATTATGATCCTTCTCTCTCCCGGAACCCCTCTTTGTGCTTCTGGCATGCTGAAACTTGACCCTGGTGCTTCGGAAGGGTTATGAGATAGAAGGAAAAATGGAAATTAGAGGAGAGACAAAGGAAAATATATGTTGGAATAAACAGAGGAACATGTGTAGAAGAGAAAGGAAAATGGTGGCAATAATAAGAGAAAGGAAATAAGAATTTTGTGTGGGAAGCTCAAAAGCAGACACGTTATCATATAAAGGAAACGTGCAGTGTGTTTTAGGAAACGATCCATTGGCTGGAGTATTTCGAAGGAAGCTACAACAAATATAAGCAATAAATAGGCTTAAATATGTTTTAGGCCTCTGCAAATATGAGGTGTTTTGATTTAAGCCCCTGCAATTTTTTATTTATTTATAAACCTTTGTAAAATGACACGTTTTGTTTTAAGCTCTTCTGTTAGCAAACTGTTAGTGAGACCTTAAAAATCTCTTCCACGTGTGTTTTTTATTTTATTTTAAGCCCCTGCAAAAATATATTTTATTTATTAGACCCTTGGAAAATATTTTTTTTTTTGGTTTAAGCCACTGCAAATATACACGTAGAAGAGATTTTTAACGTCTTACTAACAATTTGCTAACAGAAGGGCTTAAAACAAAACGTGTCATTTTGCAAGGGTTTATAAATAAATAAAAAATTTGCAGGGGCTTAAACCAAAACACCCCATATTTGCAGGGGCCTAAAACATATTTAAGCCAAAATAAATAAACTAGCATGCGCATTTTGTTAAATGGGCAAAAATAGAAAGGAAGACACGTCCTCTTCAGGAGCTGAATTGGCTCTGTTTGGCAAATCAAATCCGCTAGTTTATAACGGATTTGACCAGCGGATAGCGAATGGAAAAAATTAGAGATATTTGGCAAGCAGTAGTTTATCCGCTATTAACTATCCGCTATCCGCTGGCTTATGCCAAACAGAGCCAAAAAAGTAGCTAGAAATTGACGGGCTCAGCGACAAGTCGCATACATTTCTAAGATATCTAGCAAGGCTCACAAAAGTTGCAAAGTAGCAAGACTTACTCAAGTCTGTTTGCCATAATTGTTCGTAATCATTTATTTGTTTACATAACTCAGGTATACTTCTATTTCAATTAAGAATTCATTTTTATGGTCTTGTAAGTATAATAACAATTATAATTTTTTTTGGTACACAATAATAAGTATATATATATATTTAATAGTTATATTTTTATTTACCAAATGCTATTTGCCTCTAGAGAAGCGATGGATCTTGGTGAAGGCCAATGGGCCAAGGCCTAAAAAAGTTAAAATTAAATGAAAGTTATATATGTATTGAATTTGAATTTGAATTTGAATTGTAAGAATACAAATGATCTTAAAAATATGATTTGTGCCCTAGTCTTGATATGTGTTTGGCCACTGGAGGGATATAAGTTCGATCCCCGGCGGCTGACACCAAATCCATTCCCATTTAAGTATCATTTTTAGAAGACTTTTATTTCAAAATATAAACTTTAAGGAATTAATTAGTTATGCTAAGTAAACTGACTTGGGGTTTAACCCCTATTTTCCAAAAAAAAAATGCTAAGTAAACCGATTCCATTTTTTTAGGATGAGTGGGCTATTATAACTAGAAACTAGAAATAACTAAATTGACCCCATGATTTTAGGATGAGTAGTTATTATTATAACTAAATTGATCCCAGGTTTTAAGGAATTAATTTTTCTCTCAATTTTTTTAAACAAATTAATTTAAGAGTACACTAGAATAATAATTTATTTCAGCTTATATAATGTATATAAAGTTTATTTAGGAAAAGTTACACAAAGTTTTTTGTAGTATGAGAGTTTTGTTTGTTTTTTTAGATAAGCAATACTTCATTGAAAAAAGCACTAGGGGCGCTCAAACCCAAACAACAAAAGTTACATATTGTTTAGGCAATGAAGTGGATCAAGCCACCAAGCAGAAATATCAAAATTTAAATTACAATGAGATATATAGACCAACCAACTCCAAGTTAACTGCTTGATGCGTGACATGATAGATTCAATGTTGGGATCCTCGTTCTTGAAAATAAGAGCATTCCTAGCCAACCAAATACTCCAACAAGTAGTCAACCAAATTAAGTGTTTTGTTTTCTTGGCCTTTTTACCAACCATTTTGTATTGAAAAACAATGACCAATCAAGCTGCAACCCATATCTTCATTTTCACTTTCAAAACTCTAATATATCGTAAATGTTTAGATTAAAACGTCTACTAAAAAGCTGGATTTAAATAAATACATTGATTACAGTGTTAATAATGTCACAATTGGTTACACACGTTATTCAGTGCAATATTTTTCCCTTTCCTCTTTCTTTGCCCTTCCCCTATTCCTACTTTAAAAAAGAATCAGAACTTGTTGCCCAAGCTACAATCTACACTTGCACACAAATTCAATTAATGCTTGTAGGAAACCTCAAGAAGAACTATCTCCCAACACCCCGATCTTACTTTGCAGCAGATTTGTTACTTCCCCAACACTTCCTGAAGCATAGGCACTGCAGTTAAGGTTATATCAAATAGGCACATTAATAAATCAAGAAGAACCCTTGCTAAAGTAGTAGCAGCCAAGAGCCCTCATTGTGCAGAGAGTTTTACAACTCTGCTAACACTATAGGAAAGGACGATTAAAGATTATGAAATTGAAAGTAGAAATGAACATTTTAGATGACTTTAATGTGACCATTTTAATCTGTACGTAAGCATATTTTAAAAGCATGGTATGGTCTATTTGGTTGTGTGTTATATAAATTTGTGATCTTATGATATACATGGTACCAACTACAGCCTGGAAGATGCTCATTGTTTCCCCTTATAATCTTCAGATGAGAGTTCCTTTGGAGAGTGCAATCACCTCTAACCAGGTTACTACTAAAAGGAAAATAGAATAACATAATGCAAAGAAACCACCTGGAAAGTGGAAACACACCCTCCTATATTTACCCTTACACACATGATAGGTTCCATCACCCCATGACCAACTACTACGGACACACATGTACATTACACATCCCTTTCCCACCTCTTCTAGAGTACACGTCCCAAATTTTAGACTCGTGATTGGACTGCCTCTCTCCATCAATTGAGCCTTGAATCTCCTTGGCTCTAACACATGCACAATCAGAAGCATAAATTGTTTCATGAAGACCGACAATGGTTCTGTGTTATTATGTGATATCAAATATTCTATAAGTTGGTGGTAATGACTAACCTGGTTTCCAAAAGAAGGAATTACTTGATTAACAATCCATTGCAAGTATGGCTATAAGATTATCAATTTATCATTGAAACCTTCAAAGAGCAATGCAAGAAACTTTAGGAATAATATAATACAATAACAGAAATCTATATCATCTTCACCACCACACTCATACCCTCACCACAGTCTCCTATATTGTTCAGTTTCTTCACTTTATGCATTTCTCTCAATCTAGCTTTATAATACTTACTAATTTCTGGATCAACATTATCCACACCCTAGAGCAAAAAAGATGCAGAAAAGAAAAGATAAGTTTTACCTAGTCATAGTCTTTGCGGTGTTTAGCAGCTGCGACATCTTCAATTCTTCATCCGTATCCAGCGGAACAATGGTTCATTTTTCTCCTCTTCCTGTCTCTCCCAACGCATGCACTTCCCACTCTTCTCGCCTGTAGGGGAAAAAAAATTCAAAATGCGTCAAATCCCTAAAAATCTTTCGTCACCTCTCTACCGCCACCATGCCAGAAGATCAAGACATAAAAGAGAGGGATTGGGAGTGAGTCGGAACAAAAAATTCTACCTTTTGCGTCTGCAACGTGGATAGGCGTTTTCCGGCAAGGTTGCTGCCGTATCCTACCTCCGATTAGCCGCGCACCGTCATATCCTTCTCTCCATGCATTACGCATATCGCCGTCGCCACTCCCTTTCTTCTGTCTGGTGTGGCTCTGCCTCTCCCATTCTTTTCCCACTATGACTGACTCTTTTTCTCTCTATATCCCTCAACATCAATCTTGCCATCGCAGTTGCTCTCTCCTCTTACCTCTCTAATCGATAAATTTTTGACTCTGATTATGATCCTTCTCTCTCCCGGAACCCCTCTTTGTGCTTCTGGCATGCTGAAACTTGACCCTGGTGCTTCGGAAGGGTTATGAGATAGAAGGAAAAATGGAAATTAGAGGAGAGACAAAGGAAAATATATGTTGGAATAAACAGAGGAACATGTGTAGAAGAGAAAGGAAAATGGTGGCAATAATAAGAGAAAGGAAATAAGAATTTTGTGTGGGAAGCTCAAAAGCAGACACGTTATCATATAAAGGAAACGTGCAGTGTGTTTTAGGAAACGATCCATTGGCTGGAGTATTTCGAAGGAAGCTACAACAAATATAAGCAATAAATAGGCTTAAATATGTTTTAGGCCTCTGCAAATATGAGGTGTTTTGATTTAAGCCCCTGCAATTTTTTATTTATTTATAAACCTTTGTAAAATGACACGTTTTGTTTTAAGCTCTTCTGTTAGCAAACTGTTAGTGAGACGTTAAAAATCTCTTCCACGTGTGTTTTTTATTTTATTTTAAGCCCCTGCAAAAATATATTTTATTTATTAGACCCTTGGAAAATATTTTTTTTTTTGGTTTAAGCCACTGCAAATATACACGTAGAAGAGATTTTTAACGTCTTACTAACAATTTGCTAACAGAAGGGCTTAAAACAAAACGTGTCATTTTGCAAGGGTTTATAAATAAATAAAAAATTTGCAGGGGCTTAAACCAAAACACCCCATATTTGCAGGGGCCTAAAACATATTTAAGCCAAAATAAATAAACTAGCATGCGCATTTTGTTAAATGGGCAAAAATAGAAAGGAAGACACGTCCTCTTCAGGAGCTGAATTGGCTCTGTTTGGCAAATCAAATCCGCTAGTTTATAACGGATTTGACCAGCGGATAGCGAATGGAAAAAATTAGAGATATTTGGCAAGCAGTAGTTTATCCGCTATTAACTATCCGCTATCCGCTGGCTTATGCCAAACAGAGCCAAAAAAGTAGCTAGAAATTGACGGGCTCAGCGACAAGTCGCATACATTTCTAAGATATCTAGCAAGGCTCACAAAAGTTGCAAAGTAGCAAGACTTACTCAAGTCTGTTTGCCATAATTGTTCGTAATCATTTATTTGTTTACATAACTCAGGTATACTTCTATTTCAATTAAGAATTCATTTTTATGGTCTTGTAAGTATAATAACAATTATAATTTTTTTTGGTACACAATAATAAGTATATATATATATTTAATAGTTATATTTTTATTTACCAAATGCTATTTGCCTCTAGAGAAGCGATGGATCTTGGTGAAGGCCAATGGGCCAAGGCCTAAAAAAGTTAAAATTAAATGAAAGTTATATATGTATTGAATTTGAATTTGAATTTGAATTGTAAGAATACAAATGATCTTAAAAATATGATTTGTGCCCTAGTCTTGATATGTGTTTGGCCACTGGAGGGATATAAGTTCGATCCCCGGCGGCTGACACCAAATCCATTCCCATTTAAGTATCATTTTTAGAAGACTTTTATTTCAAAATATAAACTTTAAGGAATTAATTAGTTATGCTAAGTAAACTGACTTGGGGTTTAACCCCTATTTTCCAAAAAAAAAATGCTAAGTAAACCGATTCCATTTTTTTAGGATGAGTGGGCTATTATAACTAGAAACTAGAAATAACTAAATTGACCCCATGATTTTAGGATGAGTAGTTATTATTATAACTAAATTGATCCCAGGTTTTAAGGAATTAATTTTTCTCTCAATTTTTTTAAACAAATTAATTTAAGAGTACACTAGAATAATAATTTATTTCAGCTTATATAATGTATATAAAGTTTATTTAGGAAAAGTTACACAAAGTTTTTTGTAGTATGAGAGTTTTGTTTGTTTTTTTAGATAAGCAATACTTCATTGAAAAAAGCACTAGGGGCGCTCAAACCCAAACAACAAAAGTTACATATTGTTTAGGCAATGAAGTGGATCAAGCCACCAAGCAGAAATATCAAAATTTAAATTACAATGAGATATATAGACCAACCAACTCCAAGTTAACTGCTTGATGCGTGACATGATAGATTCAATGTTGGGATCCTCGTTCTTGAAAATAAGAGCATTCCTAGCCAACCAAATACTCCAACAAGTAGTCAACCAAATTAAGTGTTTTGTTTTCTTGGCCTTTTTACCAACCATTTTGTATTGAAAAACAATGACCAATCAAGCTGCAACCCATATCTTCATTTTCACTTTCAAAACTCTAATATATCGTAAATGTTTAGATTAAAACGTCTACTAAAAAGCTGGATTTAAATAAATACATTGATTACAGTGTTAATAATGTCACAATTGGTTACACACGTTATTCAGTGCAATATTTTTCCCTTTCCTCTTTCTTTGCCCTTCCCCTATTCCTACTTTAAAAAAGAATCAGAACTTGTTGCCCAAGCTACAATCTACACTTGCACACAAATTCAATTAATGCTTGTAGGAAACCTCAAGAAGAACTATCTCCCAACACCCCGATCTTACTTTGCAGCAGATTTGTTACTTCCCCAACACTTCCTGAAGCATAGGCACTGCAGTTAAGGTTATATCAAATAGGCACATTAATAAATCAAGAAGAACCCTTGCTAAAGTAGTAGCAGCCAAGAGCCCTCATTGTGCAGAGAGTTTTACAACTCTGCTAACACTATAGGAAAGGACGATTAAAGATTATGAAATTGAAAGTAGAAATGAACATTTTAGATGACTTTAATGTGACCATTTTAATCTGTACGTAAGCATATTTTAAAAGCATGGTATGGTCTATTTGGTTGTGTGTTATATAAATTTGTGATCTTATGATATACATGGTACCAACTACAGCCTGGAAGATGCTCATTGTTTCCCCTTATAATCTTCAGATGAGAGTTCCTTTGGAGAGTGCAATCACCTCTAACCAGGTTACTACTAAAAGGAAAATAGAATAACATAATGCAAAGAAACCACCTGGAAAGTGGAAACACACCCTCCTATATTTACCCTTACACACATGATAGGTTCCATCACCCCATGACCAACTACTACGGACACACATGTACATTACACATCCCTTTCCCACCTCTTCTAGAGTACACGTCCCAAATTTTAGACTCGTGATTGGACTGCCTCTCTCCATCAATTGAGCCTTGAATCTCCTTGGCTCTAACACATGCACAATCAGAAGCATAAATTGTTTCATGAAGACCGACAATGGTTCTGTGTTATTATGTGATATCAAATATTCTATAAGTTGGTGGTAATGACTAACCTGGTTTCCAAAAGAAGGAATTACTTGATTAACAATCCATTGCAAGTATGGCTATAAGATTATCAATTTATCATTGAAACCTTCAAAGAGCAATGCAAGAAACTTTAGGAATAATATAATACAATAACAGAAATCTATATCATCTTCACCACCACACTCATACCCTCACCACAGTCTCCTATATTGTTCAGTTTCTTCACTTTATGCATTTCTCTCAATCTAGCTTTATAATACTTACTAATTTCTGGATCAACATTATCCACACCCTAGAGCAAAAAAGATGCAGAAAAGAAAAGATAAGTTTTACCTAGTCATAGTCTTTGCGGTGTTTAGCAGCTGCGACATCTTCAATTCTTCATCCGTATCCAGCGGAACAATGGTTCATTTTTCTCCTCTTCCTGTCTCTCCCAACGCATGCACTTCCCACTCTTCTCGCCTGTAGGGGAAAAAAAATTCAAAATGCGTCAAATCCCTAAAAATCTTTCGTCACCTCTCTACCGCCACCATGCCAGAAGATCAAGACATAAAAGAGAGGGATTGGGAGTGAGTCGGAACAAAAAATTCTACCTTTTGCGTCTGCAACGTGGATAGGCGTTTTCCGGCAAGGTTGCTGCCGTATCCTACCTCCGATTAGCCGCGCACCGTCATATCCTTCTCTCCATGCATTACGCATATCGCCGTCGCCACTCCCTTTCTTCTGTCTGGTGTGGCTCTGCCTCTCCCATTCTTTTCCCACTATGACTGACTCTTTTTCTCTCTATATCCCTCAACATCAATCTTGCCATCGCAGTTGCTCTCTCCTCTTACCTCTCTAATCGATAAATTTTTGACTCTGATTATGATCCTTCTCTCTCCCGGAACCCCTCTTTGTGCTTCTGGCATGCTGAAACTTGACCCTGGTGCTTCGGAAGGGTTATGAGATAGAAGGAAAAATGGAAATTAGAGGAGAGACAAAGGAAAATATATGTTGGAATAAACAGAGGAACATGTGTAGAAGAGAAAGGAAAATGGTGGCAATAATAAGAGAAAGGAAATAAGAATTTTGTGTGGGAAGCTCAAAAGCAGACACGTTATCATATAAAGGAAACGTGCAGTGTGTTTTAGGAAACGATCCATTGGCTGGAGTATTTCGAAGGAAGCTACAACAAATATAAGCAATAAATAGGCTTAAATATGTTTTAGGCCTCTGCAAATATGAGGTGTTTTGATTTAAGCCCCTGCAATTTTTTATTTATTTATAAACCTTTGTAAAATGACACGTTTTGTTTTAAGCTCTTCTGTTAGCAAACTGTTAGTGAGACGTTAAAAATCTCTTCCACGTGTGTTTTTTATTTTATTTTAAGCCCCTGCAAAAATATATTTTATTTATTAGACCCTTGGAAAATATTTTTTTTTTTGGTTTAAGCCACTGCAAATATACACGTAGAAGAGATTTTTAACGTCTTACTAACAATTTGCTAACAGAAGGGCTTAAAACAAAACGTGTCATTTTGCAAGGGTTTATAAATAAATAAAAAATTTGCAGGGGCTTAAACCAAAACACCCCATATTTGCAGGGGCCTAAAACATATTTAAGCCAAAATAAATAAACTAGCATGCGCATTTTGTTAAATGGGCAAAAATAGAAAGGAAGACACGTCCTCTTCAGGAGCTGAATTGGCTCTGTTTGGCAAATCAAATCCGCTAGTTTATAACGGATTTGACCAGCGGATAGCGAATGGAAAAAATTAGAGATATTTGGCAAGCAGTAGTTTATCCGCTATTAACTATCCGCTATCCGCTGGCTTATGCCAAACAGAGCCAAAAAAGTAGCTAGAAATTGACGGGCTCAGCGACAAGTCGCATACATTTCTAAGATATCTAGCAAGGCTCACAAAAGTTGCAAAGTAGCAAGACTTACTCAAGTCTGTTTGCCATAATTGTTCGTAATCATTTATTTGTTTACATAACTCAGGTATACTTCTATTTCAATTAAGAATTCATTTTTATGGTCTTGTAAGTATAATAACAATTATAATTTTTTTTGGTACACAATAATAAGTATATATATATATTTAATAGTTATATTTTTATTTACCAAATGCTATTTGCCTCTAGAGAAGCGATGGATCTTGGTGAAGGCCAATGGGCCAAGGCCTAAAAAAGTTAAAATTAAATGAAAGTTATATATGTATTGAATTTGAATTTGAATTTGAATTGTAAGAATACAAATGATCTTAAAAATATGATTTGTGCCCTAGTCTTGATATGTGTTTGGCCACTGGAGGGATATAAGTTCGATCCCCGGCGGCTGACACCAAATCCATTCCCATTTAAGTATCATTTTTAGAAGACTTTTATTTCAAAATATAAACTTTAAGGAATTAATTAGTTATGCTAAGTAAACTGACTTGGGGTTTAACCCCTATTTTCCAAAAAAAAAATGCTAAGTAAACCGATTCCATTTTTTTAGGATGAGTGGGCTATTATAACTAGAAACTAGAAATAACTAAATTGACCCCATGATTTTAGGATGAGTAGTTATTATTATAACTAAATTGATCCCAGGTTTTAAGGAATTAATTTTTCTCTCAATTTTTTTAAACAAATTAATTTAAGAGTACACTAGAATAATAATTTATTTCAGCTTATATAATGTATATAAAGTTTATTTAGGAAAAGTTACACAAAGTTTTTTGTAGTATGAGAGTTTTGTTTGTTTTTTTAGATAAGCAATACTTCATTGAAAAAAGCACTAGGGGCGCTCAAACCCAAACAACAAAAGTTACATATTGTTTAGGCAATGAAGTGGATCAAGCCACCAAGCAGAAATATCAAAATTTAAATTACAATGAGATATATAGACCAACCAACTCCAAGTTAACTGCTTGATGCGTGACATGATAGATTCAATGTTGGGATCCTCGTTCTTGAAAATAAGAGCATTCCTAGCCAACCAAATACTCCAACAAGTAGTCAACCAAATTAAGTGTTTTGTTTTCTTGGCCTTTTTACCTTTGGATAGCTTCCCCCACCAAAGACAATGTTCGAGCAAGCTGTTGGATCCCACATGGTCAATCCTACACCAAACGCACACCCGCGACCAAATATCCGATGCAAAGGTGCAGCTCAAAAACAGGTGAAATTGCGATTCAACTTCATTCCAACACAATGGACAGAGAGCGTCATCGTCCGGTGCGATAACAAGTCGGTGTCGCAAATTTCCGCGAGTTGGAAGAGCATCCCTAAGTAAGCGCCATCCAAAAACAATAACCTTGGAGGGAGCGACACATCTCCATAACTTCTCCAACATCTTATGTAATTCATTTTGATCGCTCCCCATTACCTCCCGAAGCATCTCTTTGTAACAAGAACGGACGGTAAATTTTTTCGAAGTCTCAAGCTTCCATATCCAAGTATCCTCAATCCCTTGAGCAAGAGTCACTGGGGCCAAGATTTGTTGAAGATATGCAGCCTCCAAATGATTAACACGCGATTGAGATACTAGCCAAGATTCATTCCACCGCCAAACTCCATCCCTCCACCCTCCAAAGTCCCGCACCACCACACGGTTTGATTCACGGCCCGTCCATAGAGAAGGAAAAAGCCGAGAAAAAGAAGAAGTTCCCAGCCAAACATTATTCCAAAAATCCATCGAAGCGCCATTCCCCATCCTACGAGAAACCTGCTGGCAGAAAAAAGATAGAGGAGAAAACGCGAGATCAAGCATCATCAAATCACGCCACCAAATAGACCCAACAGCACCTCTTCTTCATGCACCCTCCGACCGTTGTATAAAGGCATCCTTGAAGCTTCCATATCTATGAAATAATAAGCCTTTCCAAGGAGCGAAATCATCAACAAGTGCCCGCCACTTCCACTTACTTAAAAGATCGAGCCACATTAAATAAATCTAAATTTTTGATACCGAGGCCTCCGTCATTCTTCGGTTTGCAAATTTTGTCCCAAGCAACCCAATACATACCCCTATCTCCA
This sequence comes from Astragalus glycyphyllos, assembly GCA_963573325.1. Taxonomy (NCBI): domain Eukaryota; kingdom Viridiplantae; phylum Streptophyta; class Magnoliopsida; order Fabales; family Fabaceae; genus Astragalus; species Astragalus glycyphyllos. The sequence continues at coordinate 19,298,903 of OY754314.1, read as the reverse complement.
TCATTGATTTGCCACAGAAAATCCCTTTGTATTTTAATCATTGCTTTAATAACCGACTTCGGTGCTTTATAGAAAGAAAAGAAATACAAAGGGATACTATTTAACACAGAATTAATAAGAGTGACTCTACCTCCAATTGAAAGATGACGCCCCTTCCATGATGCTAGCCTTTTTCTAAGCATATCAAGTACCGGTTTCCACATTGTCGCCCTTCTTGGATTGGCCCCAACCGGAATCCCCAAGAACTTAAACGGGATGGACTCCGTTTTACAATGAAGGAAAGTAGAAGCGGAATCAAGAAACTCCTCTGAAGTGTTAATACCAATGATCTTGCTCTTATGAAAATTCACACGTAACCCGGAAACCAATTCAAAGCTTCTTAAAATTGTCTTGATGGCCCACAGATTATCCCAAGAAGGCTTCCCCATTAACACCGTATCATCCGCAAATTGCATAATAGAAAACCGGAGAGAAGAATTAATATCATAACCCGCAAAATAGTCAATCTCCACCGCTTTAGCTACTAAAGCCGACAAGCCTTCCACCACAATGAGGAACAAAAAAGGGGAAAGAGGGATCCCTTTGTCTCAAACCTCTAAACGCCTTAAAATCATTAGTGGGACTCCCATTAACCAACACCGAAAAAGTAGTATTGCAAACACAAGACTTCATCCAAAGAATCCATTGTGAGGAAAGCCCATCCGATCTAACATATAAAATAAGAACTTCCACGAGATGGAGTCATATGCCTTCTCGAAATCAACTTTAAAAATCAAACATTCATCCTTCGATCTCTTAGCATAATCAACTACCTCATTAACGACCAACACCCCGTCCAAAATTTGCCTACCCCCCAGAAAAGCCGATTGGCTATTCGATATAACACTAGGGAGCACCTTCTTAAGCCGATTTGCCAACACTTTTGCCAAAATTTTGTAGAGAGACCCTATCAACGAAATCGGTCTATACTCCCCCAAACCTTGAGGATTATCATTTTTGGGAATCAATGCAATAAAAGTTGCGCTAATGGCCTTAGGGAGAAATGTTTTATCATGAAACTCATTAATAAAATCAACAACATCCTTTTTCAACAAATCCCAACATAATTTGATGAAGCTCATGTTAAAACCATCCGGCCCGGGGCTCTTATCGCCATCACACCTCCACACTTCCTCCCTAATTTCTTCCTCCGAAAAAGGTTCGATCAAGAAATCAACACGAGAAAGCTGATTAAAAGCAAGACCATCAAGAGTGGGGCGAAATTGACAAGACTCCACAAAACACTTCTCAAAATGATGTTTAACCGAATTCTTCACTTCCTCCACCTCCTCCATCATCTCACCATTACTCCTTAATAACAACAAACTACAACGGCGCCTTTTAAATTTTAAAAGGGAATGGAAATACCTTGAGTTCATGTCACCTTCCTTGATCCACCGTGCTCGAGACTTTTGCGCCAAAATTGACTCCTTTTCCTGAATTTGATTCCAAAAAGAAGTTGAGACCTCCTTTCGGTTCATAACCAAAGCGCTATCCCACCCCTCACATAAAGCATGGTCAGGCGAATTCAAATCCCGAACCAACGACTCTATGTTCAAGTCAAGCTTACCGAACACCTCTCTATTAATTCCAACCCCGCGATTTCTCCTTTAAAAGCTTGAATTTTTCCTTTACCACATGAGCCTTATGACCCCTAATATTGAACCCATTCCAGCACTCCTTCACAAAGGGTAAGAAATCAGCATGATCATACCAAGCCTTAAATATCCGAAAAGGCTTTGGCCCCCAGTCTTTTGCAAAACGAAGGAGCCAAATAGGATTGTGATCGGATATGTCACGCTTACCAATCCATTGTCCAAATATGCCCCACAAATCAATTAAACCCTCAGAAACAAGGAACCTATCCAAATGACTCATAGAAAGACCATCCGAACAATACCAAGAGAATCTGTTACCTGATACCGGAACATCAATCAAATCCATGGTCGATATAAAGTTGTTAAAATCAGAAATTTCTATATAAGAACTATCACCACTTCTCCCCCGCCGCTCCTCCACACTAGTGTCATACCCTAATTTTGTCCGCCTAGTTTCAAAACCCTAATTTTCAGCAAAAATAAATAATTTTGTGAGTGATGCATTATTTGAGAAAGGGTTTAGGGTATTTACCCAAGCATTCTAAGGTTTTCAAAATCATTTTTGGGAAATTAAGGAATTTTGGGGCATTTAAAAGGGGCATTGTTTGGTCAATTTCAATTTAATAAATTTTTGCTAGTTGAAAATCCAATTAATTAATTTTTGGGAATTTATTTAATGAAATTGTATTATTTTGAACAAAAAATAAAAAATAAAGAAATTCATTTTTCAAATTGTGCGCATATTTTATATGTGTAGTAAAAAAAATCAAGTTCAAATTAATTCAAGAAAGCATTTCAAAAAATAGTACAAGGAATATTCCCAAAAATTATATGATTGGATTTTTGTTGGCAATTTTGGTCATCTCTCATTTTCAAAAATGGCATATTCTTCAAGATACCTTGTATATGGCTAAAAATGGTTAGATTTATGTATAATTATCTTGAAAGGAATAATCAAAATTGAGAGGATAATTGGAAGGTTCAAGGATAATACAATAGTACAATTGCCAACTTGCAAAACTTGGGCACCACTCTCATTGCTTGGCTGAATATCTACCCCTTCATTCCCCTCTCATTTTGCATTCTTTTGCCCCTCATCAAGGTGTGTTTCAATCCTCACCCTTGATTCAAAATTAAAATGCAATCCTAGAATGAGATGAGGTACACAATGACCTAAATGCCCCTAAACCTAATTGCACATTATATATACCCTCATATCCTCACCTCTCACAAGTTTTTGCACACAATTCACACTCAAAAACCTAGCCTCTCCTCTTCTCCCTTCTTGGCCGAATACCCCTCTTCATTCCCTCACCTCATTTCTTCACTTTTTCACTTCAAATCAACATTCTAATCCTAAATCCTTCATCATCCTTGCATTCTCTTCAAAGATCCATCTTCAAATCTCAAGAATCAAGCTCAAGATTGAAGATTAGAGGGTTGATTCAAGTGGTTTAGTGTTCATTCACCTTATTTCTTTCGCTATTCTAGCTTGGAGTTGAGGTATACTCTCAATCTTAGCATCATCAAAATTTTAGCACCAAAAATGTAGATCATCAATCTATTTTTGCATATCAAGCATTTCTTTGCATTTTAGTGCTCTATTTTATGTTGAAATGTTGATCTAATTGTTGTTGTTGAATGAGAGATGTGTTTCAAGCATTTTGACAAACACTTTGGGAGGTTTGGATGCTTGAAATGCATCTCTCTCTTGGAATAAATTGTGTGTTTGTGCTATTTTCATTTTGTGCTTGCATTTTCATGAATAAAATTGTGATTTGGGCTTATGTTTCATTTCGCATATTGTAGAAAAATTAGAGTTTGTGCGATTTTAGTGCATTCCTTTGCTTAATCATGTGAATCCTTGCCAAAAAGTTTGATCTATGTCATTTGCTTGCATGATTTTGTTGCTTTCAAAGAATAAAATGAGGTTTTAGCTCTATGTTGGTGTCGCATTTCATGAGATAATTAGGGTTTGTGCTTGTTTTTGTTGCTGGCTTTGAAAATCATGTTTGTGTTGATGATTTACCTAAAGGGATTCAACGCCTTAATTGCATATGCTTGCTAAATAAAATGTCAAATTGATTTTTCATGGCTTGCTAATGATCTTACTTGAGGCAAATGCCCTTTCCAACTTATTCCTTTCATGTGGTTGATTGTAGAAATATGCTAAATGTTGATGCCATCAAAATGATACCACATTGTTGCTTATGTCAAATGTTGATGTGAAATCCCTAGGATTTTGCAAGTGATTCATTAAATGTTTGAATTCACTTGTGCTTTGTAAATTCCTTGCCTACTCACATGTTGTGTCATAAATGCCTAGTTAGGTTCATTTCTTGCCATGCATCTTCAATAAGATGTTCAACTTGGGTTCATTCTCTTGCCTATTCATGCATTTTGCAAAAATGTTCAATTTAGGTTCATCTTGCCATGCATCTTCAATAAGATGTGCAATATAGGTTCATTCTCCTGCCTATTCATGCATTTTTGCCAAAATGTTCAACTTGGGTTCATTCTTTGCCTATCTATGTATTGTGACATGATATGTGTAGTCTAGGTTCATCTTTGCCTATTCATGCATTGTGTATTCAAATGTTGTAATGAGATGTTTTCAACATGAAAGGGTAAGTTGCAAATTGTGTCTGTGTTGTTGCTTGCTTGATAACATGATCTCAATGAATGTGCTATGCTTGCATCTATGAACTTTCTTGCATTCATTGTTTTCTTTTCTAAACAACTTGACATGAAAATGGTTACTAGTTTAGATCATTGCATGAATTGTAGTTTAGCAATTTGCATTTTGGTTATTGACTTGGAACTTGATTGAAAATGTTCTACTAGTTTTCCAAAACTCTTTTCCAAAAATCAAATTGCTTTCAAACTTCTTTTCTAAACTATGTCTTTAACAAATTAAGACCAATTTCTTTTCCAAGCTTAAACCCTAAGTTTTTCATAAACAAAATCATTAGTGGCCACTCGAAGCCTTTGCTTGTTTGATCACTAATGAGGAGTTATTAGTGGTACTCACTCGAAGCCTTTGCTTGTTTGATTATCATGAAAGCTCCCAAACCTTAAATACATGCGAACCCAATTCAATTCCAAAAACAACACGAGTCATTAGTGGTAATTGTCCTAAGCCTTTGCTAGATGATTATCACCGATGCTCGCCTCATTTGCAAAAAAAAGATAAAATAAAAACGTTGTTACTTATAATCACTCGAAGCCATTGCTTGTTTGATTATCGGTTTCAATTTATTTTCTTTCGAGTTAGTAATGAAAACCACTCGAAGCCATTGCTTGCTTGGTATTAGTGAACACTCGAGTCTTATTTCACAAAACACCTAAAAACTAAAAAGCTAAAAACAAAAGAGCCTTTTCAAAACAAGACTAGAACTACGTAGCTTTGAATTCTTCATCGCACCGGAGGATACGTAGGAGCGGGTTCACCTCCCGTCAAGCACCCTTTTAAAAAAATAATAACCAAAAGATTCTTCTTTCCCCAGTTTTCAAAAACATTTTCTTAAATAAAAAAAAGAAGAAGAAAAGAAGTAGAACAAAGTGTTTCAAATCAACAGTCAAAAACCACACACTAAATTAAAGGTTCCCTTTCGGTAGAAAGGATGTGTGGGGTGCTAATACCTTCCCCACACATAACCGACCCCCGAACCTATATCTCTCGTTTTCAAAAGGCCAATCGCCTAAAAGGATTTTTCCAATGTTTTTTCTAAATTAAAATATTGGTGGCGGCTTCATTGTTTTTTCCCGTTGTACGAAGAAGGATCCAACCGGATTTTTCGGAGTGCATATAGCTGGCGACTCCACTGGGGATATTTTTTTTAAGAGGGTCGAACCTATTTAATTTAGTGTGTGGTTTTAATTGTTTGATTTGAATGCTTTGTTCTATTTCTCCCTTTTCTTCTTCTTCTTTTTCTTTTCCCTTCCTTCTTCATCAATGAATTTTGAGTGTTAATTGCTCTCTTGCATTCTCATACTATCATGTTGCATTCATGTGCATTTACTTCTTCTTCTATGATTGCTTCTTGCTTGAAGTGTAGTTTCTTCTCCTCCTCTTCTTTGTTAATATGCTTATGCTCATGCATCATTCTCCCCAATTCCATTATGTTCCCTTCTTCTTTGCTCCCTTTCTTTGAGGTAAGTTCATGCATATTTCCCCAATTCCATTATGTCCCCTCTTCTTGGCTCCCTTTCTTGAAGGTAAGCATTGCACACGATTGTTGATTGGTACCCTAGGTTAGTTTACATGCTTATATTAAAATGATATATGTTTGCAAAACCCTAGGATAGACGACTCTTTGTCTAGACTGTTCTGCTTTTTCCTAGCAGGCGGGGTAATTTTAGATTGAGTAGGCTTTAGGTGCTATGCCCTCATCACACACTTTCACACCTTATGATTTATGTGCTATGAGTGGGGTCCTATACCCGGATCTGAAAAAACACATAGGAGAGTGGAGACGAGTAGTGACTGGCATTCGAGACCTTTGTCTGTCTGACTCTCATGAAAGTTTCAACCGGAGTACGCTTTCTCATGATACCTCACACTTGGTAGCTTTCTACATTTGTGGGTGCCGTCATGAGAATGTCTCTAGCTCCGGTAACCATTGTGAGGATGTGATTTAGAGCTACATGGGAGGTACCTTTGAGTTGCCTTAGACCCTAGGATTCCCACCTTTGTAGGACACGAGGGCATACAAATTGTGTGCTGCATTGCTAGCTTAGGCATGTTTTCCTCAAAGTGAGCTTTTCAAAAAAAGAATTTTCAAAAAAAATCCAAAATATATCTTTTCTTTTTCCATAAACCACTACGTGAGGCGGCACGTAGCGTGTTTCCTAAATTTTTGAACTACCGCTCATGAGCATTGTCCTTATTTTTCCACATGCATCATTAGCATCATAATTGCATTGCATCATGCCGCATTTATAAAACCAAATGTAAAAAAAATATATTGCATACATTTTGCATCTCATTCATATTTGCTTGCCGGGAATAGCCAAATAATGTACCGTCCTGTCATAGATGCATAAAGATGGAATTGAATAGCAAAGCTTCACCTACTTCCAGGTTTCTGGTTGTAAAAAGGGTTGATGTTGACAGTTTGAAGCAATGTGCCGCACTGATGGGTCAGATTGAGTTGGGGTCCTTTGACGAGACATATGGGAACATTCGTAGGCTGCTGCAGTTAGATGTTCAGGAAAATGCTCTTGTGGCTCTAAGTCAGTTTTATGACTCAGATATCAGATGTTTTCTCTTCAAAAACTTTCCACTATCGCCCACATTGGAAGAGTATGAACAACTTTTGGGGTTCTCTAGGTCGCATGTCACGCCGTACCGATATCAAGGTCATTATTACACTGATGAAAAGCTAGCATCATTGCTCAAAATCAGTTTAGAAAAACTGAAGCCTCAAAAGTTGGAAAGGAATGGTATAGCCGAGTTTCCGCAAGAGTACTTTGAGGGTTTGATGCAATCTTATTCTCTGGCCAAACAGTGGGGTCTCTTCAAGCTGGTGCTTGCTCTAACCATTTTTGGGGTGGTCCTCTTTCCTCAGATAGAGAGATATGTTGATGAAACTGCAATTGGTGCTTTCTTGGCATTCAAAGACACCAAAAATCCTATCAATCCTGTTCCCGCTGTTCTCGCCAACACTTATCAGTCTTTCACCCGTTACAGTGATTTCCACAAGAAGAAAATGTGTTTCTCCTCTCACGTCCTCTATGCTTGGCTTGTCACTCATGTTGTCAACAACCGAAAAGAAGTTAGGGAGTTGATCTCCTATGCCTTAAGCTGTGATGTAAAGATCATGACTTCTCTTGAATGGGTTGAGGTCTTGAAAAGTCTCAACGGTCTCCAGATCCGCTGGTTTACCACTTCTTGTTGGAAGGAAAGGCCTATGGTGGTGTTCAGCTGTGGAAGTTTCCAGAATGTGCCTCTCATGGGAACGCAAGGGTGTATCAACTATAATCCTTCACTGACCTTAAGACAACTCGGTTACCCAATGCGGAATTCACCCTCCGAAAGCATGCTGTCTCACTTTTACCTCTATAAGGGGAGTCCTAAATGCGAAGACTTGCTTCGGCGAGTTCTGCAAGCATGGGAGTCCGTAGTGCATAAGGAAGGCGAAGAGCTGTCCAAGAGAACCAGTAGCATCACCTTTAACCAATGGCTCAAAGAGAGGCTTCAAAATGCAAAATTACCAAATCAAGGGGCACTATCCCTTGAAGAGGAGATATCAGAGCCTTACACTCCTACCTTTGAGGAGTTGAATGAAGTCAAGTCAGCCTTAGCAAAAGTGGAGGAAGAAAAGAAGGCATTGCAAACAGAATTGGAGAAAATGACCATAGAGAAAGAAAGGTTAGAGGAAGAAGATGATATCAAGATGATCGCTATTGAGGAGAGCGTCAAGTGATTCAAAAGAGAAGAGAAAAGCAAGCTAGAGGCTCAGAAATACCTGAGGGGAGCTAGAGAGGAACTCCAAAGGTGCAAGCAGAAAACAAGAAAAGCACTTGAGGAAGCCGAAGAATGGAAGAGTATAGCAACTAAGTCAAGACAAGAATCCCGCTTGGTAGTAGAATTGAAAGGTCAGCTAAGGAACCTTGAGCGAGAGAGGAGTTCTATTGGATATATCCTTAAGGAGTATCAGCAAGCTCTGAGGTTCGAACAAGGAAGATCTGAGGAACTGGGGAGGAATCTCAGGTGTCTAGAAGGGGCTTATAGGCAAGTGCAAGCAGAAAGCCAGTACTGGGGGAAACGCTTCATGGCATTGGTTGGCAAAATAGAGGATCAAGAAATCATCAAGGAGCTAAGAGAGGAGATTCAGCTTTGGAAGAACAAATTTTCAAAGCTGGCAGAGCTAGCTAGCCAAGCCATTGCGGGAGTCCCCAAGAATTTGAAAATAGCCGAGGCCGAGATGCACTTCCTCAATACCCCACCCGAGGTTTACCAGTTTGTGAAATTCTGCAGGGCTTTAATCACGGAGTTCAGAGAGCGATCCCGAGATGCGAACGTCAGCAAGAAAAGGAAGAGGGTCGGAGATTTCAATGCTCTTTGTATTTGAGCTGTTTATTTGTACCTTTCATTTTGAGTATTTACTTTCCATTTGAGTATTGTATTCCTGAATATTGTACTCTTTTATTTGCTTTCGAGTATTGTACTCCATATGAATATTGTACTATCCTTCCCTTTAAGGAAGTTGTTAAGGCTTTTGTTAGAATTCCCGATGTATGAAGTGTGCTGACTTGCTATTTCGATTCCCCTCTCATTGCATTTCCAAAATTAATTAAAAAAGAGAGAGAGAAAAAACGATTATGTGCTTATGACAAGACGAACTATGTCGCGATTCCTAGCATCAAGCAACATAAAATCATATGCATCTGCATTGCATTTATTCATTAATTCATTCACGAGCTCATATCAGTGTTCCATCAACAGAAAGTAAGGCAAGCTGGTTCGCTAACATCGTTATTGGACACGTTCTCAAGCAAGAGGCATGGCAACGATTCTGAACGATCTTGATCAGTCCCATCCAAGTGCGGAGAATCCGAATCAAGCAAATCTGAGCTCAGAGATCAGAAACGAGACAGGCCCAGGTCCAGTAGTGCAGAATCAGGGTAACCCAACTTCGGATAGTTTCAGTCAAGGTGACCAAGAAATCAGAAATGAGATGAATGCTATGAAGGCACAGATGTCAGAGATGATGAGGGTCCTGCTGTCCCTGAAGAATGGAAATGACTACCAAGCTGCTCAATGGCCTCCTTTTGGACTACCTCTAGGCTACACTCCTCCTTCAAACCCAGAAGTTAACCAAGGAACTGGTCCTTTGGTGAATGTCGAGAATGGACAACCTGCATCTGCAGGATCAGAGGGAGCAATGGGCGAACCTCGGGTTCAGTCTCCACGTCCCATTGTCATACCTCAGGTGACTCCAGAAGGCTTTACTCCCCAGCCAGCTGCAAATCCTCAGGCTCAAAGCCTCATTCTTGGGAACTCTGCTTATCCTCATGCTCCGCATGCAGTCTCAACCATGGCTCCAATGTTCCGTCCCCACCTTGGAATGAACAGTTTCCCCCAAGGCTATTATGTTGAGCACCAACAAACTAGAGAAAAGTTTCAGGTGTTAGAAGAGCGCTTAAAAATGATTGAAGGATCAGGCTCTAGATCGAGAGAGGCTCGCGATTTATGTCTCATTCCCGATGTGGTTTTACCTCCTAAGTTCAAAGTGCCTGATTTCGATAAGTACCGAGGTGTAACTTGCCCTAAGAGCCATCTGACCATGTACTGTAGAAAAATGTCTACGCATTCTCATGATGACAAGCTGTTAATCCATTGCTTCCAAGAGAGCCTTGCTGGGGCATCTCTCAACTGGTACATGCAGCTAGAACCGTCCCAGATTCGTTGTTGGAAAGACTTGGCTGATGCCTTTCTCAGACAGTACCAGTACAACACAGATATGGCGCCAGATAGAACACAGTTACAGAGCATGGCAAAGAGGGACAACGAGTCATTTAAAGAGTATGCCCAGCGGTGGAGGGCTCTAGCTGCACAAGTGTCACCACCTCTGTTAGAAATGGAATTAGTCTTCATGTTTATGGAAACTTTGCCTCCATTATACTATGATCGGTTCATCGGCAGTGTGTGCTCCAACTTTTCAGATATGGTAATCATCGGCGAGAGATTAGAAAATGGGCTGAGGAGCGGCAAGATTGCCCATGGTTCCGCAGGTACAAGCACCCATAAAAAGCCGTTTTCCGGATTTCCAAAGAAGAAGGAAGGAGAGACCAACACCATTACCATAAGCCCACCTTGTCAACCACAAGATATCCCTGTCCCCACTCAAACACAACCAACCCTCTCACCACAAAGTAATCACCATAGAAATTATCAAGGCAGAAAACGGACCACCTCTGATCCCATTCCTATGTCATACACCGACCTCTTTAACTACCTTGTCACCAACGAGCTCATCAACACCAGACCCATGAAACCAGTCCAACCACCTTACTTCCGAGGATACAATCCCGACATTACCTGCAGATTTCATGAAGGGGCAGTCGGACATGCTGTGGAAGACTGCAAGGCCTTCAAACTTGTAGTGCAAGATCTGATTGACACCAAAGGGATAACCTTCAAACAAGAAAACCCAAGCATTACAACTAACCCCCTGCCTGGTCATGAAGAACCTGCAACCAACACCATCCTTGACACGGGAGGCCAACCCTTAATCAGAACTGTGGAGTGTATTCAGACACCACTGAAGGTCATTCATGCAGAGCTGTGCAAGTTTGGCGTCATCAAGAAAGGCTGTACTCAGAAAGAAGTCTGTGCTGATGATAATTGTGCTGGGGCATGTGAGGCCTTCAAGATAGTTTTGCAAGACCTGTTGGATCGTCATATAATCCAAATAGGTGTGCAAGAAAAAGAGGAAGATGTGTTGACTTTCCAGTCTGATAAGAACAGAAGTGTCCAGAAGCCTATTGAGGTCCCGTATAGTCAAAAGCCGAGCATGGAGAAACCTAAGACAATTGTGATTCCTGTCCCAGCTCCTTATCAAAAGGATAGTGCTGTTCCGTGGAGTTATGGTGTGCCAGTTCAAACTCAGAATCCTCAAGCTGTTCCCGATGTCACAAACATTGCGGGAAGCAGCGGAGTCACTAGAAGCGGACGTGTCTATGTCCCTGAAGCCCTTAAAGTGGGTCCATCAAAAGAGGATGTGGAAAGAATTCGAAAGGGTAAGGGTAAAGAGCAAGAGCCCGTGGAAAGTAGAAGGGTGTCAGAGCAAGAAGCTTTTAAATTTCTGAGAATCATGCGGCAAAGCGATTACAAAGTGGTGGACCAGCTGCACCACACTCCTGCAAAGATCTCTATCATGTCCTTGCTGCTCAGTTCAGAGGCCCACCGCGCTGCCCTAGTGAAAGTGCTGAATGAAGCCCATGTAGCCCAAGACATCACTGTTAACCAGCTTGACGGCATCGTAGGGAACATCGTTGCTTCCAACTATATTACCTTTACTGATGACGAGCTCACCCCTGAAGGAAAGGGGCATAATCAAGCATTGCACATTTCAGTCAGATGTGGTGAATATACACTTTCTCGGGTCCTCATAGACAATGGATCCTCTTTGAATGTCATGCCCAAATCAACAATGAACAGGCTAGACGTAGACTGTTCATATATGAAGCCTAGCTCAACGCTAGTCAGAGCATTCGACAGATCCAAGAAAGAGGTTATCGGGGAAATAGAGTTTCCAGTGCAGATAGGGCCTGAGGTGTTTTATGTGAACTTTCAAATCATGGACATCGCATCATCCTACAGCTGTCTCTTGGGAAGACCTTGGATTCATGCTGCAGGAGCTGTTCCTTCATCTCTCCATCAGAGGCTTAAGTTTGTAGTCGACGACAAACTGATAGTCGTCTTTGGAGAAGAAGAGTTTATGATTAACAAGCCCCATCCCTCTCAATACGTCGAGGCTGCAGAGGAATCCCTTGAAACTGCTTTTCAGTCATTGGAAATTGCAAATGCCGCTTTCGCGGGAGAGGAAGCCCCACTGCCTGCACCAAGAATGTCCAATGCAGATATCATGGTCGCCAAGGTCATGCTGAGAAATGGTTACCAGATCGGAAAGGGTTTAGGAAGGTCCGAGCAAGGAATTCTAGCACCTGTCCAGTTGCAAGAGTACAAGGATAGATGTGGGTTAGGATATTGGCCCACTCAAGCTGATAAGAAGAGAATGGCTGAGGAGAAGCGAGAAAGAAGACTAGCTAAGCTTCAGGGGCGAGAACGAAGCTTGAAGAGGGTTCCCATCTGTGATCTCAAGCAGAGCTTCAGGAGCGCGGGCATGCTGGACCCCAATCAGGTGGCTGTCATTGGGGAAGAATCAGCTGTGGAAGACAAGAGTGTGGACCTGGTGCATCGCAGTGCTGCAAATGAAGAGCTCGGCAATTGGAAGATCATCGATTTCCCTGTTGCTTTCATTTCAAAGTAATGATTTTGTAATGCGAATCCTTTGGCTCTGCCCAAGGCCTCAGGACATTTCATAAGGGCATGCATGTTTTTCCTTCGAATATCATCAATCAATAAAATGTTGTTTTGAATTCTCAAATGAATAAAATCGTTTTTCATACCATTATTGTGTGTCTTCATCTTGTGTTTCTATTTTGCTTGTTCATTGTTTCCATTCCCGCAAATGCAGATCTAAAATGAACATCTTTGAAAATAATGACGCCAATGATTCATATGTTAACTTTGACTACCCCGTTAACCAAGCCGAGGAGGATGTTGAGGATGACTGGGAAACTCCTCCAGAATTGATGAGAATGGTTGGGCAAGAGGAAAAGGTTGTTCAGCCGCATGGGGAATCTGTTGAGACAATCAATCTGGGCACAGAGGACAGTAGGAAAGAAGTCAAGGCTGGCACTTCGATGAATGAAAGTGAGCGTAAGAGGCTAATTCAACTCCTGCATGATTATGATGATGTCTTCGCCTGGACTTACCAGGATATGCCAGGGTTAGATACTGATATAGTGGTGCACAAGCTTCCAGTCAAGCCTGAGTGTCCTCCAGTGAAGCAGAAACTGAGAAGGATGAAACCAGAAATGTCCTTAAAGATCAGAGATGAGGTGAAAAAGCAGTTTGATGCTGGTTTCCTAGCGGTAGCAAAATATCCGCAATGGGTTGGTAATATTGTGCCGGTTCTGAAAAAGGACGGGAAAGTCATAATGTGTGTTGATTACCGAGATCTGAATCGGGCCAGTCCCAAAGACGATTTTCCCCTGCCTCATATTGATGTCTTAGTGGATAGTACAACGCAGCATTCACTGTTCTCCTTCATGGATGGGTATTCAGGGTACAATCAGATTAAAATGGCTCCTGAAGATATGGAGAAGACAACTTTCACAACTCTTTGGGGAACGTTCTGTTACAGAGTCATGCCATTCGGGTTGAAGAACGCCGGTGCAACCTATCAAAGGGCTATGAACACATTGTTTCACGACATGATGCACAAGGAGATCGAAGTCTACGTGGACGATATGATTGCAAAGTCTAAAACCGATGAGGAACACATTGTCAATTTGCAAAAGCTCTTTGAACAGTTGAGAAAGTTCAAGCTCAGATTAAATTCGGCCAAGTGTACCTTCGGTGTGCGATCAGGGAAGTTGCTGGGATTTATTGTCAGCCAAAGGGGGATAGAAGTTGACCCAGACAAGGTGCGGGCAATTCTTGAAATGCCGGTGCCTAAAACAGAGAAGGAGATCCGTGGTTTTCTTGGAAGACTGAACTACATCTCTAGGTTCATATTCTAGTTAACCGCCACATGTGAACCAATCTTCAAGCTGTTATGCAAGAATCAAGAGACTAAATGGAATGACGATTGCCAAGAAGCTTTCGAAAAAGTCAAGAAATATCTTCAGAATCCACCTATGTTGATGCCTCCTGTACCCGGCAGACCTCTCATCCTGTACCTAACTGTGCTAGACAACTCAATGGGCTGTGTGTTGGGACAACATGATGAATCCGGGAAGAAAGAGCATGCCATCTACTATCTGAGCAAGAAGTTTACTGACTGTGAAACAAGGTACTCGTTGCTAGAAAAGACTTGTTGGGCATTAGCTTGGGCTGCTCACCGTTTGAGGCAGTACATGCTAAGTCACACTACTTGGTTGGTATCTAAAATGGATCCTATCAAGTACATCTTCGAGAAGCCCGCACTTACAGGGAGAATTGCCCGCTGGCAAATGCAGTTGTCAGAATATGACCTCCTGTACGTCACTCAGAAAGCCATCAAGGGTAGTGCGCTGGCCGAGTACCTAGCACATCAGCCTATCGAAGACTATCAGTCGATGCTGTATGACTTTCCAGACGAGGATATCATGGCCCTATTTGAAGAAGGGAAATCCCCGGGAGATGAAAGATGGAGAGTGATATTTGATGGTGCCTCCAACATATATGGGCACAGAGCTGGGGCAGTACTGATTTCCCCTGATAGTCGCTTCATCCCATTCACTACCAGACTGAGTTTCTATGTCACAAACAATATTGCAGAATATGAGGCATGTATTCTTGGCATTCAGGCAGCCCTAGATTGGAAAGTCAAGAGACTAGATGTGTATGGAGATTCAGCTCTAGTCATTCACCAGGTAAACGGCGATTGGGAGACCAGAGATCCCAAGTTGTTTCCTTACCGAGACTACATCCGAGAGTTGGTTGAGCCTTTTGAGGAAATCACATTTCAGCATCTTCCTCGCAATGAGAATCAGTTGGCTGATGCACTGGCCACTTTGTCTTCAATGTTCAACATCAACTGCGAGAAAAACTTGACTCACATCAGAATTCAGCATCGGGATCTGCCAGCCCATCACTACTGCGCAGCAATTGAAGAAGAATCTGATAGTAAACCCTGGTATCATGACATCAAGCAGTACATCTTGAACAGAGAGTATCCTCCCGGGGCCTCCGAGAATGACAAGAGAACACTCAGAAGGTTGTCGATGAATTTCTTCTTGAGCGGCGAGGTGCTCTATAAAAAGAATCATGATAAGGTACTCCTCAGGTGTGTGACAAAGGAGGAATCAGAAAGAATTATGAGAGATGTCCATGAAGGCTCGTTTGGGGTTCATTCCAGTGGACATACCATGGCAAGAAAGATATTGAGGGCCGGCTACTATTGGCTGCAAATGGAATCCGACTGTTACAGCTTTGTGAGAAAGTGCCACAAGTGCCAGATCTATGCCGATCATATCCATGTGCCACCTGCTTCCTTAAATGTTCTGACAGTATCTTGGCCGTTCTCAATGTGGGGAATGGATGTCATTGGTCCTATTGAGCCTAAAGCGTCAAACGGGCATCGCTTCATTCTAGTCGCCATTGACTACTTCACCAAATGGGTTGAAGCCGCCTCGTTCTCCAGCATAACCAGCTCTGTGGTTGCTAAGTTCGTAAAAAGAGATCTGGTTTGTCGCTATGGCCTTCCAGACAAGATCATCACAGACAATGGTAGCAACCTGAACAACAAGATGATGAAAGAGCTGTGCAAAGACTTCAAAATCCAACATCATAATTCTTCTCCATACCGTCCCAAAATGAATGGGGCAGTCGAAGCAGCCAATAAGAACATCAAGAGGATCGTGCAAAAGATGGTAGTAACCTATAAAGATTGGCATGAGATGCTTCCTTTCGCTCTGCACGGGTATCGTACCTCAGTGCGCACTTCAACCGGGGCAACCCCCTTCTCTTTGGTTTATGGGTCGGAAGCAGTCCTCCCTATCGAAGTTGAGATACCCTCCCTGCGGGTGCTGATGGAAACCAAGTTGGAAGAAGCTAAATGGGTTCAAGCTCGTCTGGGCCAGTTGAACCTCATCGAGGAGAAAAGAATTGCTGCCCTGTGTCATGGACAACTGTATCAACAAAGGATTAAAACAGCCTTCGACAAGAAAGTGCGTCCTTGAGAATTCAAAGAAGGAGACCTCGTGCTCAAAAAGATCCTGCCTATTCAGAGTGACCCTCGTGGGAAATGGGCTCCTAGCTATGTGTGACCCTATGTGGTAAAGAAAGCCTTCTCTGGAGGAGCATTGATACTCACCAGCATGGATGGTGAAGAACTCAGAAACCCAGTCAATTCAGATTCAGTCAAGAAATACTACGCCTGAGAAAAATGAAAAGAAAAAGAGAAAGATGAGCCAAGCAAGAATTAGCTCGCTAGGTTGAAAACCCGAAAGGGCGGCCTAAGCAAAAAAAGAGTGACCCGGTGGACTGAAAACTCGCAAAGAGCGGTCCAGGCAAAAATTAGGGTCAGAGAAGTTGGACTTAAAAGAAAAAGAGGCAAGCAGCACCTCCAAAGGTTTGGATAAAAGGGTGATCAAGGCTGCAAGTATGGGTGATTGGCACACTTCAAAGATGAAAAGCGCTCCTAAGATCTGTTGCGTCCATTTTTCTTGTTTTTTTTCTTAGTTTCAAAAAATTCCAATGTACTCTTTTCAGTCGGCGTGACCTTCTGCACGTTCGGTTTCCATATGAATAAAAGTCCAAGTTTTTCACTCCATCTGTTTGTTGTTTTACCATTTGCTTTCTTTTCATTTCTGCTTTAAAATGATGTTTTATGGTAGATGATAAATGATTATGAAAATGTGCATAAATCAGAGCATTAAAATCATTGCGAAATTTTTGAAAATTACAAAGAAAAGAGATGATCTTTCAGTCAGGTAAAATTCACAAGAACTAAACAAAAAGCACTGATTGCATCAAAACAAATATCAAAAAGGTTGGAGCGTGGCTCTCGCACTGTCATCATGGACGATCATTGTGCCTCGTAACGCAAGTCCAACGATTTGGTCGAGCCAGCAAAAGAAAAAGGCAAAAAGAGCAAAAGAGCAACAACTAGCAAAAGAAAAGAAGAGAAGAAAAGCTAAAAAAAAAAGAAAGAGCAAAAGAGCAATAAGAGAAAAGAAAATCATGCATTACATTGCATTCATCAAACATAAACAAAAAGAGAAATTCATGCATTACACTCATTCCATCAAAACAGCAATCATGGCATTTGCATTGCATGCATTTGTTCATCTCACTTGCAGGTACAAACACGGATAAATACTTCGGTGTTAATCCCCGCACTCAGTTCCCAGAAAACGCTCCCTCAGTTCGGAGTTCAAATGCTTTTTAGTTCAGCGCTCAAGCGTGCATTGCAGTTTGGAGTTCAAATCGCTCTTGTCAGAGTTCATCGCTCCCTTCTGTTCATGGTCTCACGTCGTGTACGAGCAACACGATGGACCGCAGCCCCATGTGAGGTTCAACGGAATAGTTGTATCCGCCTAAGATACAGTGGACGCCGTGCATGGATCAGTATATCAGTTCCGGAGCTGATAACGATCCCCCCCGATCGCTTGAAAGGCCATTCTCAAGATGCGTGCTCCTCAAAGCCACGTGCAAACGCGGACTCGCCAAGGGTTCGTTTAAAGGTTTTAGGCAACCTTGCATTTTACAGCTTTCTTTATGGCTTTCTTCATTTAGCGTTTTCCTTGCTTTTCGCAGTTAGCGCGCAAGTCGTTAATCATTTCATTTACTGTTTTCTCATCAGCGCGCCAAGCGTTCACTTTTCAAAAAAAAAAGAAGTAAAAAAAAGAAGAAAAAGAAAAAGAAAATTCGGGTTTCTCCAAGTAGACAAAATTGGTATAATTTCTGAATTCTTTATTTTTATTTTATCTTCGAAATATGTCTCGGCCAATTCATATTTCTTGGTAAAATCCAAATAAAGAGGGGCAGCTATCATACCCTAATTTTGTCCGCCTAGTTTCAAAACCCTAATTTTCAGCAAAAATAAATAATTTTGTGAGTGATGCATTATTTGAGAAAGGGTTTAGGGTATTTAACCAAGCATTCTAAGGTTTTCAAAATCATTTTTGAGAAATTAAGGAATTTTGGGGCATTTAAAAGGGGCATTGTTTGGTCAATTTCAATTTAATAAATTTTTGCTAGTTGAAAATCCAATTAATTAATTTTTGGGAATTTATTTAATGAAATTGTATTATTTTGAACAAAAAATAAAAAATAAAGAAAATCATTTTTCAAATTGTGCGCATATTTTATATGTGTAGTAAAAAAAATCAAGTTCAAATTAATTCAAGAAAGCATTTCAAAAAATAGTACAAGGAATATTCCCAAAAATTATATGATAGGATTTTTGTTGGCAATTTTGGTCATCTCTCATTTTCAAAAATGGCATATTCTTCAAGATACCTTGTATATGGCTAAAAATGGTTAGATTTATGTATAATTATCTTGAAAGGAATAATCAAAATTGAGAGGATAATTGGAAGGTTCAAGGATAATACAATAGTACAATTGCCAACTTGCAAAACTTGGGCACCACTCTCATTGCTTGGCTGAATATCTACCCCTTCATTCCCCTCTCATTTTGCATTCTTTTGCCCCTCATCAAGGTGTGTTTCAATCCTCACCCTTGATTCAAAATTAAAATGCAATCCTAGAATGAGATGAGGTACACAATGACCTAAATGCCCCTAAACCTAATTGCACATTATATATACCCTCATATCCTCACCTCTCACAAGTTTTTGCACACAATTCACACTCAAAAACCTAGCCTCTCCTCTTCTCCCTTCTTGGCCGAATACCCCTCTTCATTCCCTCACCTCATTTCTTCACTTTTTCACTTCAAATCAACATTCTAGTCCTAAATCCTTCATCATCC
Source organism: Astragalus glycyphyllos (assembly GCA_963573325.1). NCBI lineage: Eukaryota > Viridiplantae > Streptophyta > Magnoliopsida > Fabales > Fabaceae > Astragalus > Astragalus glycyphyllos. The sequence goes on along the minus strand of OY754314.1, from coordinate 19,280,047 downwards.
TTGCATTCTCTTCAAAGATCCATCTGCAAATCTCAAGAATCAAGCTCAAGATTGAAGATTAGAGGGTTGATTCAAGTGGTTTAGTGTTCATTCACCTTATTTCTTTCGCTATTCTAGCTTGGAGTTGAGGTATACTCTCAATCTTAGCATCATCAAAATTTTAGCACCAAAAATGTAGATCATCAATCTATTTTTGCATATCAAGCATTTCTTTGCATTTTAGTGCTCTATTTTATGTTGAAATGTTGATCTAATTGTTGTTGTTGAATGAGAGATGTGTTTCAAGCATTTTGACAAACACTTTGGGAGGTTTGGATGCTTGAAATGCATCTCTCTCTTGGAATAAATTGTGTGTTTGTGCTATTTTCATTTTGTGCTTGCATTTTCATGAATAAAATTGTGATTTGGGCTTATGTTTCATTTCGCATATTGTAGAAAAATTAGAGTTTGTGCGACTTTAGTGCATTCCTTTGCTTAATCATGTGAATCCTTGCCAAAAAGTTTGATCTATGTCATTTGCTTGCATGATTTTGTTGCTTTCAAAGAATAAAATGAGGTTTTAGCTCTATGTTGGTGTCGCATTTCATGAGATAATTAGGGTTTGTGCTTGTTTTTGTTGCATGCTTTGAAAATCATGTTTGTGTTGATGATTTGGTAAGAGGATTTGACACTTATGCACTTGTGCATATCCCAAGTGTTAAAGATTACCTAAAGGGATTCAACGCCTTAATTGCATATGCTTGCTAAATAAAATGTCAAATTGATTTTTCATGGCTTGCTAATGATCTTACTTGAGGCAAATGCCCTTTCCAACTTATTCCTTTCATGTGGTTGATTGTAGAAATATGCTAAATGTTGATGCCATCAAAATGATACCACATTGTTGCTTATGTCAAATGTTGATGTGAAATCCCTAGGATTTTGCAAGTGATTCATTAAATGTTTGAATTCACTTGTGCTTTGTAAATTCCTTGCCTACTCACATGTTGTGTCATAAATGCCTAGTTAGGTTCATTTCTTGCCATGCATCTTCAAAAAGATGTTCAACTTGGGTTCATTCTCTTGCCTATTCATGCATTTTGCAAAAATGTTCAATTTAGGTTCATCTTGCCATGCATCTTCAATAAGATGTGCAATCTAGGTTCATTCTCCTGCCTATTCATGCATTTTTGCCAAAATGTTCAACTTGGGTTCATTCTTTGCCTATCTATGTATTGTGTGACATGATATGTGTAGTCTAGGTTCATCTTTGCCTATTCATGCATTGTGTATTCAAATGTTGTAATGAGATGTTTTCAACATGAAAGGGTAAGTTGCAAATTGTGTCTGTGTTGTTGCTTGCTTGATAACATGATCTCAATGAATGTGCTATGCTTGCATCTATGAACTTTCTTGCATTCATTGTTTTCTTTTCTAAACAACTTGACATGAAAATGGTTACTAGTTTAGATCATTGCATGAATTGTAGTTTAGCAATTTGCATTTTGGTTATTGACTTGGAACTTGATTGAAAATGTTCTACTAGTTTTCCAAAACTCTTTTCCAAAAATCAAATTGCTTTCAAACTTCTTTTCTAAACTATGTCTTTAACAAATTAAGACCAATTTCTTTTCCAAGCTTAAACCCTAAGTTTTTCATAAACAAAATCATTAGTGGCCACTCGAAGCCTTTGCTTGTTTGATCACTAATGAGGAGTTATTAGTGGTAGTCACTCGAAGCCTTTGCTTGTTTGATTATCATGAAAGCTCCCAAACCTTAAATACATGCGAACCCAATTCAATTTCAAAAACAACACGAGTCGTTAGTGGTAATTGTCCTAAGCCTTTGCTAGATGATTATCACCGATGCTCGCCTCATTTGCAAAAAAAAAGATAAAATAAAAACGTTGTTACTTATAATCACTCGAAGCCATTGCTTGTTTGATTATCGGTTTCAATTTATTTTCATTCGAGTTAGCAATGAAAACCACTCGAAGCCATTGCTTGCTTGGTATTAGTGAACACTCGAGTCTTATTTCAAAAAACACCTAAAAACTAAAAAGCTAAAAACAAAAGAGCCTTTTCAAAACAAGACTAGAACTACGTAGCTTTGAATTCCTCATCGCACCGGAGGATACGTAGGAGCGGGTTCACCTCCCGTCAAGCACCCTTTTAAAAAAATAATAACCAAAAGATTCTTCTTTCCCCAGTTTTCAAAAACATTTTCTTAAATAAAAAAAAGAAGAAAAGAAGTAGAACAAAGTGTTTCAAATCAACAGTCAAAAACCACACACTAAATTAAAGGTTCCCTTTCGGTAGAAAGGATGTGTGGGGTGCTAATACCTTCCCCACACATAACCGACCCCCGAACCTATATCTCTCGTTTTCAAAAGGCCAATCGCCTAAAAGGATTTTTCCAATGTTTTTTCTAAATTAAAATATTGGTGGCGGCTTCATTGTTTTTTCCCGTTGTACGAAGAAGGATCCAAACCGGATTTTTCGGAGTGCATACAACTAGAAACCGCATTAAAATCCCCAACAACACACCATTCCCCTTCTCCAATGGACTGTTTAATCAGCCTCAAATCATTCCACAGTCTTCTCTTTTCCACTATCGAGCATGGGGCGTAAACATTGATGATATGCACCAAGCTAGATTGGAAAGATATAGTAACTCCCAAAAAACCTTCACCATTAAAAGTAGAAGAGACAGACCCACCACTTTCAACCCAAGAACACAGTAAGCCACCTGAGAGACCCGTCGACGGATGATAAATAAATTTAAACGGCTTTGCTCCCCATAACACGCCCACTTCCCTTTCATCCACCACCTCCCTCTTAGTTTCCTGAATGCAAATAAAACCAAAGCAACCAGACTGAATATTAGTTGCTAGCCGGCGCCGTTTACTACGGTCACCCCACCCTCTCATATTCAACGAAAGCAAATTCATGGAACCCCGTTGGTGTTCACCCTCTTACTGCATGCCTCTTCATCTCTTGCCTCCCCTTCCTCAATCAGCCTAACATAATGTTCGTCAGGCATGTTTCCTTCAATTCCCAAACTCTTTGCAGACTCCCACACCTTTTGAGGAACTGACTTACTCTGCAGAATCCAAAACTTATTATTACAGCAAGCAATATTACCCGAAGAGATAGAACCATCACATAACACCACCCCCGCCGAAAATAAAGATGATGAGTCTGGCCTTTGATTGGATACCAAAGGAACAGCGACAACATCATTTTTCTCAAGAGAAGCGGTGGAAACGGATTTGAGCTCACAGGGAGCTTTCTTTAGCTTGCCTTTTCTTGGGTTATGTTTCGGTGCCACCATTAAAATTTTACGATCCTTCTTGGTTTTGGTGAAAGCAGGTGGGGCGTCCACACCATGCTGATCATTAGGAACACAAGTTACCAGCGCTGGTCCCGATTTTTGATTAGAAGAAAATAAAGACTCTTCCACCATAGTTGGAGTCGCTCCACCGGCCTGGGTCCCACCCATCATAGCCTCATGATTCCCATTTATATTTAAATTTGAACTTTCCCACAAAGGTTGTACCTCATCAACGACTTTCTCATTAATATCATCCTTAATTGCTCCGTTACTCCCCCTTAAATTGCTGGGCATTGATTGCCCATTAAAGTCGTTATCATCACCAGATGCATCCCCGAAGGTATCACCGTTACCGGAAAAGTAGGACTCCAAGAACTCCGCATCAGAACTAGAGGAGTCATCATTCACCTTTTTGGTGTCATTCTTAGTCCACACCAATGGACCACACCAATCTTCCACCATTTTAATTGAAAAAGATACCTTGTTAATTGATACTTGGATCACCTTGTTGACCGTTCCCGTGATTGGAGTGCGAACCATGATTCGGGCAACATCGAAAGACTTCTTCAAAGCTGTATTATCATCTGAGCACATATAGATGCCAACATTAGCTGATAGTTTCTCGAAAAAATCAGCATTCCATGCATGCACCGGAACCCCGTAACATCGAATCCAAGTTACCCTCTCTGTGTCAACATCAGTGGGTTTCCACGGACGGACCCATTTGAACCATTGAGCTAACCATTCCTTCGCATCATCAATAAAGCCAGTGAAATCATCGTCATCTTGTCCACCTTCCAACAGTACTAGATTAGACCCCAATGGAGTAGCTTTGATAGTAAACACCCCTTCCCTCGCAAAAAATTCATGGATATTATAAGCATCTCCCGGATTGATAACCTCACCCACCATCGCTCTTACCAACTACCCAACGTCCGGAATATCATAGGACCACATATCCTTTGTCACATCTCTCTGCTGGATGAAATTCGGATTGAGTTTCTCTTTCCAAACCATCGTTGCTTTCGAAGGAGCCTTGGGAATGGGATTTGGTCGAAGTTTCTTGGGATCCTCCCTTTGGAACCTAGGAAGATTGACGTGAATCTTTTCTCCCTCCACGAATATATTATCCAACATGATCGCCATTCTCTCCGGATTGCGAACGTCAAAGAAACGAACGAATCCAAACCTATGTCCAAGGGCGTTTCTTCTTCCCGGAATTACGACCTCCTTCACCCTTCCATGTTTGGAAAATATCTCCAGCAGATTTCGTGCCCAAAGCCTCTCCGGGATGTTCGTAAAATAGAAAGAGGTGCAATCTTTTCTCCTATCGTCATCCTTCATGAACTGAGACGCGATATCTACTTTTCTCTGTCGGTGTCCGTCTCCATAGCGTTTGTTTTTCTTTCGCATAACCACGTGCCATCCTCCATTGATACGGCCGCCACCCCACGGTTCACCCTTGTCCTTCTTCCACATTTTCATACTAATTGTCGTTCACTAAACCCGTTCTGCGTCAAAAACAAATTTGTTCAGAACATTGTATTGCATCAACAAGTTAGTCGTAGGAGAAGAATCAAGTTTTGATGGTGACGGCTTAAGGTTGAAGACGGCGGCGCACAAGCATGATACGCGACGGCTAGAGAGTCTTGTTTGTGTCACATATTTTAAAATCTAATGTATATTTTCATGCATATTTATAAGCAGGTATTGTTGCAATGACAAAACAAAAAATGGAATGGATGAAATTTAAAAGAGGTTCACCAGAGTACGTAAAGGGATTAAGAGATTTGTAGAATTTGTTTTTCGTGGCCCAAAGCCTGAAAAAACAATTAGGTGTCCGTGTTGTAAATGCAATAATGTTAATTATAAGCCATGGCGGGATGTGATGAATGACTTTCTTAATTGGAGATTTGAGCCAAGTTACACTAAATGGGAGTATCATGGGGAAACCTCAGACTGCCCATCATTTGATGATGTCCATGATTCTAACACCGACAATATTAACTCAAGTGTTGATCTTGAAAGGGGTGATGATGCTTAAACCTACTCTATGCTTTATGACATGCATCAATCATTTAATGCAGATAGAGGTAATTTGTTTGATCATCCAAGTTCTAGTAATATCAATGAAGAGCCAAACAAAGAAGCTAAAAGGTTTTATGGATTGTTGGAAGATGCTGATCAATAGTTGTATCCTGGTTGTCTAAAGGTTTCCAAATTATCTTTTATTGGGCGCCTTTCCCAAATGAAATGTCTTTACGGATGGAGCAATACTTCACTTGATTCATTGCTAAAACTATTGATTGAAGTTTTGCCAGAAGGTAATGTACTTCCTGACACGATGTATTAGGTCAAAAAGATTATTAAGGATCTAGGACTTGATTATGTTAAGATAGATGCATGTGTTAATGATTGTATTTTGTATAGAGGAAAAGACCGTGAAAATCTTAATGAGTGTCCTGTTTGTAGGATAAGTAGATGGCAGGCTAATACGAAGAGGAGTGATGTCCCTAATAAGGTAGTTCGTTGCTTTCCTATTAAGCCAAGACTTCAAAGATTATTTATGTCAAAATAAACTGCAGAAGACATGAAGTGGCATAAGAATAAAAGGGTCGATGACGAAGTTTTGAGGCACCCAGCAGACTCATTGACTTGGAAAAGGTTTGATGACCAACATAAATTTTTTTCTTCAGATGCACGTAATGTAAGATGTAGCATGTAATAGAGTGGGTGCAACTATCATTAGGGCCCATTGTATTGGGTTGTATTAGGCCCACATCTGTTGTATTGTGTTTAGTGAGCCCACATCCATTAAACAGTGTATTAAAGGCCAATTTGGCAGTTAATCAAATAACAGAATCACACTTTCTGTTTTCATTCGTTACAATTGGCATTAGAGCTCTAACGTGAGGGCCTGGTTCTGAGAAATCTTGCAAGATCGAAACAAAGAAGATCAATGGCGGAGAAGGAGAATGGGAACTATGTGCACGCAGCGATTCAAGGAATATTGGGAGGTTGTTGAAAACGGGATTCCAACCCAGACGGCGAATGCAACTCCGGAGCAACAGAAAATCGTGGCTGAGGTGAAGCTGAAGGACCTAAAAGCAAAAAACTACCTGTTCCAAGCCCTTGATCGAAACGTTCTTGAAACAATTCTGAAGATTGACACTGCAAAGGACATTTGGGATTCACTCAAACAGAAATTTCAAGGCTCTTCGAAGGTGAAAAGAGCTCAATTGGAAGCTTTGAGATGTGAATTTGAAGCCTTACGCATGAAGGAAGGAGAAACAGTGAATGACTATTTTTCAAGAACCTTGACAATTGTGAACAAGATGAAATCGCACGGTTAGAAAGTGGCTGAAATTGTGGTTGTTGAGAAGATTATGAGGACGATGACACCTCAATTCAACTACGTTGTGTTCGCGATAGAACAAGCAAATGATGTTGAGACCCTTTCAATTGATAGTTTGCAAAGCAGTATTCTTGTCCAAGAAGCAAGAATGAAGGTCCAGAGAGAACAAAAGGTAGATGATTTGGCTCAAGCTCTAAAGGTCACGGGTCCAGGAAGGAGTGGTGGCAGAGGAAGAGGGAGAGTTTCTGGAGGCAGAGGAAAGGGAAGGCAAGGGTCAAAAGAGCACATTGAGTGCTACAAGTGCCACATATGGGGCACTACCAAAATGAATGTCCTAATTCTGATGGAAAGGAAGCCAACTAAACTGGTTTTGATGAACAAGAAGATGTACTTCTTGTGGCTTATACTGATGAATGTCTAGCTAATTCTGTTGATGAATGTGTAGTCAGTTCTGTTGATGAGTGTGTAACTAGTTTTGTTGAATGCAAGTATGTTGACTCTTATCATGAACCAAGAAATAAGAGATGGTTTCTTGACTCTGGTTGCTCTAATCACGTGAGTGGTATTAAGGAATGGTTTTTTAATTTAGATGAATCATTCAGAGAGACAGTGAAATTAGGAAACAATTTGAAATTACCTGTAATGGGAAAGGGAAGCATCAGGCAAAATATTGAAGGGCGTGTGTTAGTCATTACTGGAGTCTACTATATCCCTGAATTAAGAAATAATCTGCTCAGCATTGGACAATTACAGCAAAAGGGATTAAAGGTTGTATTTGAAGATGACTTGTGTCAAGTTTACCACAAGGAGAAAGGGTTACTAATAAGCTCAAAGATGGGTAGTAATAAGGTGTTCACTGTCATGGGATCTACTGTTGTCTCTACTTGTATGCAAGCAACTTGTGAGGATCGGTCTAGTCTATGGCATAGAAGATATGGCCATCTGAGTTACAACAGATTGAAGTTACTGAGCCAGAAAAACTTAATGGATGGTTTGCCTAAGTTAAAGGATCCAGTGAAGAGTTGTGTAGACTGCCTGGCTGGTGGACAACATAGAGACAATATGTCAAAAGGAAGCAAATGGAGAGCTTCCAGGAAGCTTGAACTTGTTCACTCAGACCTGTGTGGACCTATATCTCCAGAATCAAATGGTGGAAAGAGGTACTTCATGTCTCTAATTGATGATTTTTCTAGGAAAGGCTGGGTATATTTACTGTCTGAAAAATCAAGTGCTTTTGAGAACTTTAAGAAGTTTAAAGTCATGACAGAAAAAGAATCAGGGTGCTCAATTAGTTGCCTTAAAACTGATAGTGGAGGGGAGTTTAATTCAATTGAATTTACGAGTTTTTGTGAAGAAAATGGAATTCGAAGGCAACTTACAGCTGCTTACACACCCCAGCAGAATGGGGTAGCTGAAAGAAAGAATAGAAGTGTCATGAATATGGTAAGAAGTCTCATCAAAGAAAGTAATCTCCCAAAGCAATTTTGGCCTGAGGTAGTGAAGTGGGCCTTCTATGTACTCAACAGAAGTCCAACAGTAGCCCTTGTTGATAGTACACTAGAGGAGGCATGGAGTGGCATGAAGCCTTCTGTTAAGCCCCTGAGAGTATTTGGTTGCATTGCTCACATGCATGTACCAAATGTCCAAAGACAGAAGTTGGATGATAGGAGTTTCAAATGTATTTTTCTTGGAGTAAGTGATGAGTCCAAAGCTTATAGATTGTATGACCCTATTAACAAGAAAATTCTAATAAGCAAAGATGCGATATTTGATGAGTATGATACTTGGAACTGGAATGACAAAGAAGGTACATAGAAAGAAATTGAGGTCATTGATAATGATGCAGTAGAACCAACTGTACAGGTGGGGAATCAAAATGAAATAAATGAAGTAGCACAAGGTGAAGAGGCAACAGTGCCTATTATTGCTCAAGATAATGAGGAACAGAATCCTGATATTAATGATGAGACAGAATTTAATGGTAACACTGATACTGGTGGTGAAAGAATGTCCAGAGCAGGGAGAGTTGTAAGAAAACCTTCTTACCTGAATGACTTCATTACTGATCTTGATGACAGTGATGATCAATAGGGGGGATTTTATGATCTTGGCAGTATTTGAAAATTTTGCAGATCCCACAAGCTATGAGGAAGCAGTAAAACAGGATGTATGGAAGAAAGCTATGGACAGTGAGATTGCATCCATAGAAAGGAATGACACTTGGAGACTGGTTGAACTTCCACAAGGAGGCAAGAGAATAGGTGTGAAATGGGTGTATAAGACCAAATTGAATGAAGAAGGAAAGATTGAGAAGCACAAAGCCAGACTTGTTGCAAAAGGGTATGCCCAGCAACATGGCATAGACTACTCAGAAGTCTTTGCACCAGTTGCTAAGTGGGATACCATCAGGTGCATTTTAGCCATAGCTGCTAGTAAAGGATGGAGTGTGTACCAATTGGATGTTAAGAGTGCTTTCTTTCATGGAGAGCTTGAGGAAACTGTTTTTGTAAATCAACCAGAAGGCTATGTACAGAAGGGAGAAGAGGATAAAGTATATCAGCTGAAGAAGGCTCTATATGGGCTAAAACAAGCCCCAAGGGCTTGGTATAGCAAGATAGAAGCCTACTTTGACAGAGAAGGATTCACAAAATGCTCACATGAGCACACTTTGTTCACCAGAATCAAAGAGAAACATGACATACTCATTGTCAATTTCTATGTTGATGATTTGCTCTTTACCAGCAACAATGAGTCACTAATATCTGAATTTATGGAATCAATGAAGAAGCAGATTGACTTGAGTGATTTAGGAAGAATGAAACACTTCCTTGGAGTAGAGGTTACTCAGAATCAACAAGGAATTTTCATTACACAACAGAGATACATTGAAGAAGTGCTAGACAGATTTGGCATGAGGGAGAGTAAGCCAGTTGCAAATCCTGTAGTGGCAGAAAACAAGCTTACCAAGAGCAGTGATGATCACAACATTGATACTACTTATATCAAGAAAATAATAGGTAGTTTAACGTACTTGAGTGCCACTAGGCCAAATACTATGTATGCTGTTAACCTGATCAGCAGGTTCATGGATAAGCCAACTGAGAAGCATCTAGTGGCTGCAAAACGTGTGTTGAGATATCTGAGAGGAACCACAGATTTTGGAATCATGTATAAGGCAGGTGAAAGGCTAGAATTAATGGCATATTGCGACAGTGACTATGCAGGAGATGCAGAGGATAGAAAGAGCACCACTGGTTTTGTATTTTTGCTCAGTACAGGTGCTGTGTCATGGAGCTCTAAGAAGCAACCAATAGTGACATTATCCACGACTGAGGCCGAATTTGTTGCAGCTGCCTACTGTGTGTGTCAAGGGGTGTGGCTCAAGAGGATTCTAGGAGAGCTTGGAGTAAATATGGAGAAGTGTTTGACTGTGCATTGTGACAATAGCTCCACGATCAAGCTATCCAAAAATCCTGTCATGCACGGCAGGAGCAAGCACATTGACATAAGGTACCACTTCTTAAGGAATATGTGCAGAGAAGGAACACTTGAATTGAAGTTCATCAGTTCTGAAGACCAACTAGCAGATCTTCTCACCAAACATTTGAAGAATGAGAGCTTTTACAAGCTAAGGAGGTGCCTTGGAGTGTGTTCTCTTAGTTGATTTTTTGAAACCTTTGTTTGTCTTACCAGTAATATAGCTGTAGTTGGTTGTTTCTGTTGTAATTGTAAAGTGTTAAACTGAGTGTCTGATACACTTCAGTTTAAGGGAGAGAATGTAGCATGTAATAGAGTGGGTGAAACTATCATTAGGGCCCATTGTATTGGGTTGTATTAGGCCCATATCTGTTGTATTGTGTTTAGTGAGCCCACATCACTACAACAGATATTGAAAAAAAAGGCGCTAAAATGGGCAGCGTTTATGCTAGAAGCGCTGCTTTTGGCTGAAACACGGAGCAATGGGCAGCGCGTATGAAGCAAGCACTGCTTTTGGGGTAGGATGCATTGCGCAATAAGCAGCGCCTATGGAGCAAGCGCTACCTTTTGGGATAGACGCGCTACGCAATAGGCAGCGCCTATGCAGCAAGCGCTACCTTTTGTCATGATCGGTTCTCAATGGCCAGCGCTTATTAGTGAAGCGCTGCCTATTGGTGTATTTTTTATTTTTTCATTTTTTTCCCTCTCAACACATACATTTTCGTGATCTAGTCCTCTCCTCAACACACTAACACTCTCTCAAGCTCTCTTCCTCCTCCTCCTCCATTGGCCTCAAACGGACACACACTCCTCTCAAGCTCTCATTTTCGTTCTCTCAAGCTCTCATTTTCGTGGCTCTCTCCCATTTTCATTTTCCCAAAGGACATCTCTTCCACACTTCTCCATTTCTTCTCCATTTTCGTGTAAGGTGATTTCTTCCTCATTTTCGTTTCTCTTTCACAAAGTTTAGTATTACTACATGTTGCTCTAGTTATTTTAATGGCATTGGAACATTAGGTTAGATGATTTAAAGGTTATGGTTGATGATTGGTTCTTTAAAATGGTGTTTCTAAACTTTGGGGGAAATGTAGTTGTAGTGTTTGTTGAAATGTCCAAATGAAATGCTTGTTAATTTAATTTGATGTAGGCTTAGTGTTTGTTGAGATGTCCAATGCTTGATAATTTAATGTTGCTTTCGGTTAAGGGATTTTATAAACTTGAATAATTAGGATTGCATGTTGTTTTATTAATTTTAATGGCATTGGAACTTTATGTTAGATGATCAAAGTTGATGGTTATTGATTGGTTTATTGAAAGGGCGAAGTGTTTGTCTTATTTTGTTAATGTCACAAAAATTGATTGTATTTTTGTCTTCCATATTTGTATGATGGTTCTTTAATTAGTAATTTAATTAATGAATTGTTTATAGGAATTGAAAATACTTCCTTCGAGTTCGTGTTGGTTCGTGAGTTCGAGCTCGAGTTCGTGTTTGTTCGCTTCATTTGCTAGTGCGTGGTTCGCATTCGTTGGAGTTCATCGTTGCTTCCACTTGTTCAGGTACTTTTGTTGTTTTCTTGTATTTATTATATGAAGAATGACAATATGGAAGACAGATACGGTGTACTACATTGATTCTGTGCATGGTCATTTCAACACCCACCTAGACTTGGTTGTCATATTTAATAGGTGTGTGTATTTCGATCACTCTGCATATTTCTTTGTTTTAGTTGTTAACTATATGTATTTTTAATAATATAGTTATATCCAATTGTGTTCAGTTGTTTGAAGGAATATTGGGGATTGGAACAATCACAGACAAAATGGCTGCCAATAGTGGTAAGTTTGTAATGAATCTTCTCATATATTTATTTTCATTATTGTTGTCAAAAAAATGTATTAAATTAAATTTAACAATTAACTAATCTTTTGTTTTGTAGTGTCCGAAACAACCAAATAACAATGATTGTGGGTATTACGTAATGAGATTTATGAAGGAAATTATTACCCACAATCAAATGGTTATCCCCAGACAGGTATCTTTACAGAACTCTTTTTTATTTTGATTTAACCATATATTTCAATTCTAATTTTATTTAATTATATAATTTCAGTATTTTCCCGATTGTCGGTGGAAGACATACTCTACTGCACAGCTTGATGAGCTTAGAGGAGAGTGGTGCCATTATGTCTCGCAATTCTTTTGATTTTAGATAGATTGTAATGTTGTAAATTGTTAGAGTTTTATTGATTGGATACATGCATATGAATTGGTTCATGCATATGTAAGTTGCTAACTTGTTTTAATTTAGATACATATTGTAAGTAGCTTGCTAATTTTGGATACATGCATATGAATTGGTTCATGCATATGTAAGTTGCTAACTTGTTTTAATTTAGATACATATTGTAAGTATCTTGCTAGTTTTGGATACATATTGTTAGAGAGTTTGATTTGGATACATATTAATTTGTTAATATTGTAAGTTGCTAAGTTTTGGATACATATATATAATAACTTATTAGCTAGTTTTTGGTTTGTGATCATATTGGTGCATTGGGATATATAACTAGTTTTTATATATATATATATATATATATATATATATATATGTTGTTAGTATATAATGGATTGGATTGGTATTAATTGGCTGTATATGACTAGGAAATTATCAAATGTAAAAAGGAAAATACAAAAAAACAAGAAAAAAAGGAAAAAAAAAATTAAACAATGGGCAGCGCTTGGTGTGAGAAGCGCTGCCCACTCACCTAGTGCGTATAGCAATGGGCAGCGCTTGGTAAAGGGAAGCGCTGCCCATTGCTAAACGTGCTAGGTGAATGAGCAGCGCTTGGTGGGAGAAGCGCTGCTCATTCACCAGCAATGGGCAGCGCTTTCCTTTACCAAGTGCTGCCCATTGCTATACGCGCTAGGTGAATGGGCAGCGCTTCTCCCACCAAGCGCTGCTCATTCACCTTGCGCGTTTAGAAATGGGCAGCGCTTCCCCTTACCAAACGCTGCCCATTGCTAAACGCGCTAGGTGAATGAGCAGCGCTTCTCCCTTCAAACGCTGCCTATGGCTATTAATGAGCAGCGCTTCTCAAACGCTGCCCATTTTTGGGGAGGAATCACCAGCGCCAAATTTAGCAGCGCCCAGAAACGCTGCCCATGGCTAAAAAAAACGCTGCCCATCCCAAAAACTGTTGTAGTGCATCCATTAAACAATGTATTAAAGGCCAATTTGGCAGTTAATCAAATAACAGAATCACACTTTCTGTTTTCATTCGTTACATAAGATTGGGCCTAGCATCAGATGGTTTTAACCCCTTTGGTACCATGAGCACAAATTTTAGTATGTTTCCTGTGGTATTAATTCCTTATAACTTACCTCCTTGGTTATTTATGAAACCACCAAATTTTTTGTTATCATTTCTCATTTCTGATCCAAAAAATCCCGGGAATGATATTGATGTTTACCTTTAGCCACTAATTGATGACTTGAAAGAGTTATGGGATGTCAGCATTAAAACTTTTGATGCTTCTTCAAGACAAAATTTTCAGTTGCATGCAGCATTATTGTGGACCATCAATGATTTCCCAGCTTATGGAATGTTATCTGGGTGGAGTAATAAAGGAGCATTAGCGTGTCCTTGTTGCAATGTAGCAACTAGCTCATTTCGTTTGAAGTATAGTTGCAAGCAGTGTTATATGGGACATCTTAGATTTTTGCCTATTGATCTAACAAAATTAATTATAATATTCTTCCTAAAAACAACATCACTGAATCAAACGAAAGTTTTTTTTTCCTGTAATAAAATGTACAAAAGAGATTTTTGATGTAATCTTTCCTGGTGTATGATTAAATGATTCAATGATAATACTACCAGGTCTTTTGTTTTAGTTGCTATTTGTAGTTTTCATGAATATATGGTAAAATAACTAAAATATGCAGTTTGCATGAATAAACTTCATTACATATTACTCAATTAGTGTCATGGTACTCATGTTTAGATGGATGAAATATATTCGACTGGTTGATTCACGGGAGAGTTGGTTGACAAAAAGTTGTACTTCTTTTTTCTACAGTGATATATTTTAAGCAGAAGATATTTAATGTTCACTTTTGGAAAAGAGCGTTTTCTGTGACAGTTTAATTTCAGTTGTCTATTATCTTTTGAAGCTGCATCTTTTGAAGTTGTATTGTATAAACATTAGAATTATGTTTTGAATGCATCTGTTTACAATTACTTATTATAAAACTTGGTTATGGCTGCTGGAGTTAATACTACATCAATGATCTAAACATGAATTCAATTTTTTACTTCAAATTAAAGATTTTGGGATTATGTTATTTTTTGATAAGCAAATGTTAGTAGTTAGTAATTTGTTAAGGGTTGTGGAAAATGTTAGTTTTCGGGATTTGAATCCTGAATATCTTTCTTTAAACTATTTTATGTCATAAGGTATGTGTGGCGATGAGTTTGTTCAGCAAGTTAGTCTCTTGTTATGAATTTTTCTCTATTATTTGCATTTCTTATGATAACCCAATTCTAATATATTCATTTTGATAATAAAAAGAAGTAACATTAGGTTGTCTTTAAATTGCAGGTCAACCAATATGATGCCTATCACTGCACAACGATATGTTCAAAGCAACTTTAAACAAGACAATTAGGGTTGTAGACATATTGTTTTAGTAATTATAGTATAGTGTTTGCAGGTTATTTTTTTAGGGAGTGTAAACTTTGATAACTCGATACTTATGTAACTCATATTTGACAATATTAGTTTATATTTAATATTTATGTAAATTGTGTTTATGTCTAATTTTTCTTTTTAATTTTTGCATTAATAATTCTATGACATGCTTTTAATAAGCATTTACGTTTGTGTTCCAAAAGGATTCTATTTAGAATAATAATGATAACTAATTAAATAAATATAATATTAAAAATAGCATTTTATTTTCAGAAATTAAATTTAATATCCATAGACAATTTTGCAACTAGATAAGTTGTTGCTAAAATGTACTTTATCACAACTACTTTAATTGTTGAGGTATGTTAGTTTCGACAATAAATTTTGTTATTGGTAAAAAACCCTATCGCAACGACTTTAATTATTGAGACATGTTATTTTGACAATAAATTTTGTTATTGGTAAAATACTCTATCGCAGCGACTTTAATTGTTGAAACACTAGTATGAATGACCCGTGCACTGCACGGGTATATATATATATATCATTATTTATTCAGAAGATTATTTTTAAATTAATCTCTAATTATAAATAAAAATAAACCTATGTTATTAATTTATGCTAATTTGATTAAAAATAAACTTTTCTATATAATATCAACATAATAAGAGAATTGGAACAAAGTTAAAATTAAAATTCAAGATAAAACATGAGTCCCTTTTCTAACAATGGCAAAAAGAAAGAAGGATTGTTTGTGTAGTACAAATGTAAAATATATTCAACATCCAAAATAAAGAAGGTGACACTAAGATAGAATACCAATCTAAAGGACTGTATCACACCTTTCATGAAACACCCCTCTTCTTGTGGAACAAAACACAAAATATAGTTAAAACAAATGGCTATTCGTTACACCTTGCAAACAGAAAAGATAGTTGAAATTAACACTCATGTAACTAAAAAGTTCAAAGTAGATTGCTTTGCTTGTGTTTAGATCAATAGAATTTCTACTTCCTTGTTTAGAGTGAATTGAGTAATTAAGTCTCAACAAAGAGTTACACCTCTGTCCCGTGACCCCTACAACAACACAAAGTAAACCAAAAATAAGGTTCAGTAAATACTCGAAAAACATTAAGAGTTAGAAAACGAAAAGTAGCTCACATGATTAAGGGATTAAGTTCAAAAATTCATTAGAAAATACTATTTTAATAAAATCCGTGTTTTTATTGATTGCTAACATATATTATTGGTGATAATGCATGTTAATTTTTTATGTGAATTTATATTATGGAAATATATACCACTTTCAAAATTCAAAATATGACAATTTTAATGGCTCCCTATTATGACGTTATATGTTGTGAAAAGTATTTTACATGTAATTTAGGTATCAGATGCAATTTAGTGGATTTTTTCTATTCTTATATTGATATAAGTTCACATTATTATGGTCATACTTTTATTGTAATAAATGCGATAATTCAGGGTACTTGTACATTAAAGTATTATGATTATTGTAATAATTAGCATAAATTATGGTATGTTTTAATTCTAAATGCCATGTCAGCTTTGTTTGGCTATTAGGGGTGGTTAAATGGTGACATTTGGCTAATGAGTTATGGTGGAAAATTTCCAATTGTATTATATATAGATGTTAGTAATCGTGACAACTTTAGTGGCTGCCACAAGCTAGATATGGCAACAAAAGATTGTTCAAATAGCAGATACAATTATTGTTGTAAAACAATGAGTTATGACAACGACATCAAATGTTGTTGCGAAACTTTTCGCAACGGGACTTAGGGCAGCAACATGCAGCGACTATTTCCTGGTTGAAAAAAGCAATTTTCATAACAACTTTAAACATTTAGGAAAGACTTTTGTTGTTTCAAAACACCTTTTATCTTGTAGTGCATATAGGCGTCTCTCCTTTTTAGGCATTTTAATAGTACCCCATTGGCGCTTCTCTTATAAAGGTCGTCCCCTATCAAGATATACTTCAGTGCCATTTGCCTGACCTTGAAGTCGGTATCAGCTGTTGGGTTACGGAGGTACCTCGTCAATACTCCAATCCAAGCATTGGCGGGTTCCTCCTCGGCGGGAGTTAAGGTCCCTTGTTGTAGTACATCGACCACTCACTCTTTGTAACCCGAGGCCTGTTAGGCCAAGTCATTTGCCTCCTGGTTTTCATTACCGGGGACATACATAATGCAGACGTCGGCAAACAACTTAAGCAAGTTAAGCGCCGAGGCCCTCAGTTGTTTAAGTTTTGCATTGTAGCACTTTTACTCCCCAATGATCTGTTTGATCACCAGTTGTGAATCGCCCTTTATTTCCACGTAGTGGCCCTTCATAGCGGCCAGGATGTCAAGTCACATGATCAGGGCTTCGTACTCGGCTTGATTATTGGAGGCTTTGTAACACCCCGGAAATAATTTAATTAAAATAGTTGATTGAATTATTAAAATAATTTGGAGGCGGGATATAGATAAATTAAAAGGTTAATATTTTATATGCGTAGGAGGTGAAACGAGTAAAGGAGGTGGTGACGTAGAGAGCCCAGTGTTTACTGAGCCCTCAACTTAAACCCTGGGGGTTTAAGCCAAACCCTCATTCGCAGCAAGCAAAAGAAAAACGAAAGTGAGAGTGAGAGAGAGAGCACGCGGCGCAAAGAGGGAGAGAAGAGGAGGGTTTCGCGAAGAATTTCAAAAGGAGATCGTTCGTGTTGCTGTGGTTTTGTTCGTGTCTCGTTCGTCGTGTTCCGGAGCTTACGTTATTCGAGGTAAGGGTGGGCTTAACCTTGATAATGGGTTGATGATAATTATGTGTGGGTAGTCTAGGGTTTTGTTGAATTGTTCGTGTTGTTGCATATCGTGTTTTCGTTGAGATTGGTGCTTTGATGAATATTGCACGTTATTGTGATTTGTTTCGTTATTTGTTGTTGCGTGATTGTTGTATCACGATGATGGTGTTGTTATTGTTCGTGTTTTTGTTGTTGCTGTGCGTGGTTGATTGTTGTTGTCGCGTTGTCGAATTGTCGTTTTTGTTGTGGTGGTTGCGGTGTCGTTGCCGTTAGGGTTTGGTGTTTGGCAATTTAGCGATTCTGGACACAGGTTCGGTTTTTCTAAAACTGGCGCTGTTTGGTTGATCCAAAAATTATGAGGTTGATTGTTTTTGAAAATAGACTTAACGCCGGTCGTTTTGGCACTGGTTTCGTTAAATTCAGAGTTGTATAGCTCGAGTTATAGGCGATACAAGTTAGGTTAAAATTCTGGAAACGATTTGGGTATAGATTCGGTATTTCGGTGACAGGGAACGTTGTATTGACCGAAAAATTATGTGGTTTATTTTTCTGGAAAATAGACTTAATGCTTGTTAATTTGGCACTGGTTTGGTTGCGTTTAGAGTTGTGTAGCTCGAGATATGAATTCCACAAGTTAGAGTAAGATTCTGGAAACAATCTGGACACAGGGTTAGTGTTTTGGTTACCACGTTTTCAAAAGAACTCCTTTTCGAACGAATCCAATTTCTTTGAAAACTAGACAAAATTTGCCCCAGTTTATGCACAAGTTTCATGCAATTTGATTGAGTTTTGGTCACTTTGGAATTGCTTGAATTTGAAGGACAGAAACTGTCCTCTTTTACAACTAGCCTGTGTGCTTTTCGAAAACTGTACCTATTGGACACTCTCCTTCAAAAACTGAACTTAGGGATGATAACCAGACCCATAGGGCTTTCCAACAAGTATTTATTTGTTGAAATCCGATGTCGTTTGCTATTTTAATTAATTCGCTGAAGTAGGTGCGATGTGCCTAGGCGCTGTGCGCCAGTCTTGTGCGTGGTGTGCGTGCGTTATGTCCGCGTTGTGGAGCCGTCTGGTGTTAATATTTCAGGTGCGGTGCTGGTATGCTCAGGAGAGTTTAGTGGTAGCTGTGATGCTACAACTTGGTGCTATTTTTGGTGAAATCATTTGTTTTGATTCTGGTGATATAGTATTTATTTTAAATACTTGTTATGGTGAGTTGGTGCATAATCATGGTGTCGCATTGTCATATGCATGTTTTGGTGATATAGGCTCTGCCTCTGGTGTTTATTGGTGATATGCCCGTCGTGGCGCATTTTGGTGATCGGTACCGCATGCATATGCCCACTGGAGGGGTTGCATATCATCCCATTGTCTATGAATGTTATAATTTTGGTGGTTCACTGTCAAATGGATTTTTCCTTTGGTATCTGGTGCTGTGATATGGTGTAATTGTATTGTGTTGCTGTAGTTACCTGATGCTAGCATACTTTTATCATCTGCTTATTACCTCTGTTAGACTCACCCCTTCTGCTTGGAATGTTGCTCTCATGCCGCAACGCTGCAGGTGATCGCTAGTGCTCGTGGAGGAATTGCTAGGTTTTGCTTCCTCTCTCGTTTGGGTCTGTGTCAGCTCTGATATGTAGCACCGGGGAGTCGTTAGTTATCGTTTTGAACTATTATTTCAGTTATTGGAAATTGTTTTAATTAATTTTGGAGATGTCTTTAATTGTTAATTCTGGTGATGTTTAAACTGGTTAATATTTCCGCTGCTTGGTGATTTCTTTTATATAAATTATTTTGGAGATTTTTTTTTTGGAATAAATGGTGTTTTTTTTTAAAATGGTGAAAAATGTAGCGCCCTTCGAGGTGACTCTGATAATTGTCTATTTAATTATAATAGTAAAAGGGGGGTGTTACAGGCTTGGTCTCCTAGCTTGCACATGAACTTCCACGTCTGACCACAAGGGCTAGGGATGACTACTCCTATCCATGCCCCCGTTTGGGTACTTGAACCATCAAACATGATGATGCTGAGCATGGAAATCAGCAAGGCTTGGCCTTTGACGGCCATTAGTGGCACGTAGGTCAGGGCAAACGTGTTTAACTCAATTGCCCATATAACAAGTCGTCCCTGCAAGACAGGCCTATTAAGGAGGTATCTGACAATGTCAACTTTACTTACAACCAAAACATCCTTAGGCCGAAGATAATACTCTAGTTTCGTACAAGCATTAAACAATGATAAACAAAGCTTTTCAGTAGGAGAATATCTAGTCTCAGCATCATTGAGAATCCTACTAAGATAGTAAGTATATAGCACACTCGGCGCCATTGTCATTATCTTGAGCCAACAAGCAGCCGATGGCTTGATCATCGGCCGCAATGTATAACTTCAGAGGCTTCCCAGGATGTTGAGGTACCAAGACAGGGGGATTGGCCAAGGCACCCTTGATTTGATCAAAAACCTCCTGTTGTTTGATTCCCAGTATCATTTCCTCGTTGTTTTACACTTTCAATAAGGGCGAGAAAGCTTTCATTTTCCTCGCTGAGTTGGCAATGAATCTTCTTATGGAATTGATCTTTCCTAGTAGACTCTGCAGTTCTTTCTTCGTTAGGAGGTCTTGCCTCCAGGATAGCCCGAGCTTTGTTTTTATCCACTTCAATGCCTTGGTTGTGCACCAAAAAGCCTAGAAAGTTGCCTGCAGATACGCCAAAAGCACATTTAGTAGGGTTCATCTTGAGGTTGAGGAGCCTCATCAGTTTTAAAGCTTGTTCGAGATCAGCCAAGTGGGATTCAAAGCTCTTAGACTTGACTACCACATCGTCAATGTATACTTCCATGTTTTTACCAATGAGGTCATGGAAAATAGCATTCATTTCCCTTTGGTACGTTGCCCCAGCATTCTTGAGGCCAAAAGACATTACTAACCATTCATAGATACCTAAGGTGCCTGGGCACCTAAAGGCATTCGTATGGGTGTCAGCCTCGGCCACATAAATTTGGTTATAACCAGAATAGCCGTCCATAAAAGTCAGGATAACAATGTTCGCCGGGGTATCGACAAGCATGTCGACGACAGACATGCTATACTTGTCCTTTGGAGTGGCCAAGTTCAGATCTCTGTAGTCAATACAAACTCTGACCTGGTGTTGTGTAAAATAGGGTAGTGCATGTGTACACTGTCCAACAAGCAGTAAAGTAGAAATAAGAATCGTTCCCACGAGGATTAATGCTCAAAGTGTGTTTAATTTGATTAACAAATTAGTGAGAGTAACAAACGTAAAGACACAAGTTTTTGGTAACATTCACAACAGTAAAATTAAATGGTAACAAAGATAAGAAATGAGAACTAGTTGAGATGCTATACTTCAGTAACTTCATTAAAATGCAATTAACGGTATGTTCAATACTGCAGCATTAGGTGCTGCAGCAACAGACATGTTCTTTCAAACACTTCACACTAGGGTTTCCTTACAAAAGTTTATGTCTAAACCCTAAATAAGTACGCCTTAGGCTGCTAGGGCACCCGCAATGTTCACCTTATGGACTTTGCCCTCCTATGTCTAGGTTTTAAGCAAGGAACATTAAAATGTCTTTTAATGAACACAATCCATATTATCTTGTGAGTTAAATTTACAAACCATTTCTGAATTCATAAATGCTACTTGAGATTAGTTGGCCATTCCTAATCTAAGATGGAAATATTATCATGCACAAGATAAAATGCTTAACATTAAACATACTTCATTAACAACATAATAAGTCCATTACGTCAGATCTAGCACCTCAACTATGAGTATTTAGCTCATATTGAGCAAACAACACAAAAGAAATAACTTAAACAAAGTTGTTGAAGTCATAATACAAAATCAAGGAGAGAAATTATACTACTAATGATGACCCGAAGGAGAACTCCAAAAGGAAGTAATGGAGACGTGAATCCAGCTCTTCATTGTAGAAATCTACCAAGAAAATGTACTTCCAGTGATGCTGCAGCAACAATTCCAGCAATTGTATCTTTTTGGTAACTAGAGGTGAAGTTGCACGAAAATGGACAAAGCTATGTCTATACCTTCTCCTTTCGGCCAAGTGTGTGGAATGAAAAAGAAGGACAGCCTTTTATAGCCAAGGGGCACATGATCCTAGGTTAAACCCTAAATGGGAGGTGCCTTTTGTTCTTATGTGTGCTCCAAGGTACATTGTGCCTAAAAATGGGTGGCATCATAGAATATTCTTGCTGAGGCACGCACACACACGCACATTCCATGACGTCAGCTGTCCTTTGCCTTGAAATCAGCGCCTCAGCACTTTTTCTCTCATCTGTCGCAAATTGAAAGTGTTGGGACATCTAATGTGCAACAATGAATTAAACACATCAAAGCACACAATAGGCACCAAAGTGCCATTTAATAAAATTTCCAATGCTACACCTTATACTCTTCTAACACACAATATTTACAACAATAATTACTACTTTAAGAATTCACACTGATTTAAGCTTGGAAAACGAGTAATAACTATCATAAATGAGAGTTATCACACCCCAAAACTTGAACCATTGCTTGTCCTCAAGCAATGACACTTGACAAAGATAAGCACAAAACTAACAAACAACTAGACAGTTGTTTCAAACAATTAACACTTGAATAGAATATCAAGTTGAGCCTCAACTTTTAGACTGGTCACTCAATTGCAAGCCTCCTGTTTAACAAGTTCCCTAGACTACTCCTGCTGAATAGTGTGTGACACTTATCTCAGTTCAGATCATGGCAAGCTTCAAAATTTCACTTAGCTAAAACTAGAGAGGTTTTCTTTTGGGAATGCCAAAAGTTTTTCAAAAAGAAGGGTAGACTAACAATTCAAGCACAGAAAGGGGGGATAAGCATGACAAAGGGCTTTGATGCAGCAATCCAGAACTCTAGGCCAGTGCACTTATTACAACTTGACACAATAGTGCTACAGCAACAGCTGCTGCAGCATTACAGACTAACAAAGACGCTTTGTACAGACACTTAATTGCTACCATGTTGTTTTGCCCTTATTCTTTGATTTTTTTTTGATAGCATTTTTGCTTCTTTTTTTTATATGCTTGGGCAATTACAACATTTTACACTTAATTACAGACCTTGGTGCTTTATAACATAGCACAATACATTTGAACTTCATGCACAAACTTAAACTATGTGCACATGACCTAATTCCATCCCTTTATGCTTTGCCTTAATATAACTCAAAGAACCCCCAAACTTAGTTTCTTATTCTACCCTAAGTTTTTAGTAAAAATTTGGCAATTCCCTAGGTCTACCAACATCTACCTTAGTTTCAGATCATTTTTAACTCACTAAGTTCCTACCTGAGTTCATGTTAAAGTGTGGGAACAAGAGTAGTTTTAATTCACTTGCAAACAGGGGCACTAATCACTCAATCCTCACCAATTCATCACTAAGTTTTTGCTCAACTAGACATCTAAAATTTTAAATTCATTCAACTGACTAGCAAACAAGCTAATAGAGTACAATAGACTATAGGTCCTCCCCCCTACTTAAGACCCAGCAGTGTCCCCACTGCTCATGCATACTACAGGGAGGCCTATCTCCTAAACAAAAACTAAAAATAGACAAACACACTACCACTTTAATAGTTTTGTTTCACAACAAGCAACTAAAAACAGAAACTAAAGAGTTTAAGGTGCGGGGGCCCCTGGTTTGGTTCTTGGGCTTATCTTGTGGCACCTCCTCCTTTTGGCTTTGACTTGTAGACTTTTGGGGAACTAAGCTTGGGAGTCTTTAGAGCATTCGAGGTTTCTGTTGCTGCAGCATTAGATTGCTGCGGCACTAGCACTATATCTGCAACAACAATACCAGCATCAGCTTCAGGCATAGGAGCAACAGTTGCTGCAGTAGGCAAAGTGGCAGCATCACCAGGCACTGACTCAATTTCTTTTTCTTGGGTTTTATGACGGGGTGATGGTGGTGTGATGGTTGTTTTTCTGGCTCAGAGGTTAGTTGGGTAGGTATTTTTGTATTGGGTTGAATGATGGGTGTAATGATGGGACTAGTGGTGGTGGATGTTGTGGCTTGTGTGGGTATGTCTTGTGTTGGTGGTGGGTCCATCTCAATGTCAGTCAAATTGTCCCAATCAGGCTCTCCCTCCTTGCCATTTCCTTCATCTTACATAGTATCATCATCTTCCTCATCACCCTCTCTATTCAGTTGAGCCATAATTTCCTTGTTCTCTTGTTTTTCTCCCTCACTTAGGGCCTCTTCATCATCAGTTTCTAACAACTCCTCCTCCTCTTCAACCTTCTTCTTGCCTTTCTTTATCTCTTTTCTCTTTCTTTTCTTTTCAACTACAGCTTCTTCTTGAAAGTCTTCATTTGCTTCATCTTCAAACAGGTTAGCATCCATGACTTCATCATCAAGGACCCATTCTGGGAAGACAGGAGATTCAATCCCAGAAAATTCCTTCAAGTTTGTAGTGAGCACAGCATTTAACCAGTCATGCTGCTTCTTCATGAATTCCCAGACAGAACGTTGCTGCAGCATAAATTGTGGCAGCATGGTGGGATCACCAGATGCTGCAGCAGACTTTGCTTTTGCTTTCAGCACAGTGGGAAATGCTGCAACAGGGTATCCATTCTTCTCTCCTTTAATTTCCACCACTGCCTTGACACAAAGGTTAGTGATGAGGTAGAGAAAAACAAGTATCCTATAGTCTTGCTTTGGCACACCAGAATCTCCCTACTGATTAGCCTTCCAACATCTACATATTTCCATCCAAAGACTGCATCCAACAACATCATTCTTTCCTTCTCCACGTTAGTGGTGTGAGAAGTTGGTAACAGTGAGTGCTTCACAAAGTTGAACCACACCATAGCATCATGATTCAAACTGCTCCTCCTAACCTTGAATTCATTTGCACTGCAAGGCTCCATGGTGTACCAGGAATAGTAATTACTTTCTTAACAGCCTCCATTTCTTTCTTGCCCCAATTGTTGAAATTCTTGGAGAATGCTAGACCATGATAGTCTAATCCCAAGCACTCGTTGATCACTTTTGAGTCGAATTTGACAATCACTCCTCTGAGTTCTGCAAAATATTGGGGCTTCCCTTCTTTTGGTGGTGCTATACCCGCATAGAACTCTCTTACAATAGAGGTGAAGAAGAATGAAGGGTGCTGCACCAATTGCTCCCACCCTAACGCCTTCACAATGCTTGTGAACACATCAGGGGGGTTTTGCAGCAAGAATCCCCTTTCTGCCCAGAACATCATGCTCTGGAATTTCTCAAGATCATTAGCCTCATGGCTCTTAGTGTTCTTGCGACACACCTGGCTTGATTTACCACGCCCAGTTGTTGATTGGCGCTTTCTAGAATTCTTGGTTGCACTTACTTTGGTTCTTGCAATTGTGGTTGCAATGCGAATTGAGTGAGGGAATTTGAGAGAACTTGAGTGATTGTGATAATGGAGGTTTAGTGTTTACGGATT
Organism: Astragalus glycyphyllos; assembly: GCA_963573325.1. Taxonomy (NCBI): domain Eukaryota; kingdom Viridiplantae; phylum Streptophyta; class Magnoliopsida; order Fabales; family Fabaceae; genus Astragalus; species Astragalus glycyphyllos. Next base: position 19,254,915 of record OY754314.1, on the reverse strand, counting down.
TTCTGATTTCAATCGCATGCAAAGGGGTGAAGTGGTGAGAGAATGGGAGAGAGTGGGTGGTTATAAGGGTGATGATGGGACGGTTTTGGAAAATTGGCGCACTCATTCAATGAGATAGCCGTTGGCTCCTGGGTCAGGTGTATGGTGGAGATTAAGTGATGGGACATTTGAGTGAGTGATAAGACCAATCAGTGACATCGCATCAGCTTCTGGGAATAATAACTACCTTTATTTTCTATTTTTTTTCACAACTGCCACTTACTGCTGCAGCAACATTGCTAGAGGCAATGCTGCAGCATCAACTACTACCACACCCTCAAACTTGAGAACACAAACACTTTGTCATACCCTAATTTTGTCCGGTTCCTTTTACTAATCGTTCAATTTACCCGTTAAATTACCGCGAGTTAGTTTTTGGGCCTAATTTTAATATTTTGTTCTAATCGGGTCTGACGTCCATGTTTGGACGTGTTTTAGCATTTGCGATTGGGCCTCAGTCATTATTCCCGGGTTTGGCCCAATTTCAATTTTGTTTTCTTTTAATCAAAAAAGCCATAAGAAAAACAAAAATAATAAAATCAAAATTGCAAAAATATAATTATTCTTCTGGACTACTGCAGGTATCATAGGAGCAGCGGTCATGACACCTAGGCCTGCAGGGTGTTGAAGGACGACATAGAGGACCTGATTCAGAAGGGAAAACTAAAACGGTACCTAAGATCAGATGACAAGAAGAGGGAGAGGTCTCCAAGGCACTCGCCACGAAAATCGAAGGGCGTGGTCAACGAAGTAACCAAATCTCCTGTGGACAGCAGCGACTCGGCAAAAGACGCGCCGAGGTCCCAAAGGCAGCAACCCGTGGCCATCGTAATCATGGGGGGATACTCCATGGAGGTCAGGTGGACTAAACACTCCATAAAGCGGCACTGGCAGGAAATACTCAGCATTGGAAGTGACCCGGTCTCGGCTCTGATCAAATCAAACAGGCCGTCACTAACGTTCATCGATGCTGACCTCCTCCGAGGCAAGTCCAATGAGGAAATACCGCTGGTCATCTCTGTAGTCTTAGCCGGGGTCGATGTAAAGAGGATCCTGGTTGACCAAGGGAGCTCGGTGGACATACTGTTCAGGGAGCTGCTCCCAAATTTAAAGATATCTGAGGCCGACCTCTCTGAGTATGACGTCTGACCTGGTGGGTTCAATGGCTCCAGAACTAAACCGCTGGGCTATCTCAAGCTACGGGTAACATACGGGGAGAACAAACTTTCAAAGACCATTAAGACAAGATTCCTAGTGCTGCCTTGCCCCTCCCCACACCACTCCTTCGTCGGATGACCGACGTTGGGAAAGCTCGGGGCCGTTGCCTCCACCGTTCATCTCAAGATGAAATTCTTCTCAGATCAAGAGGAGGTGGTCACAGTCCCGGTGGATCTCGATGGAGCGAAAATACCTCTGCCTCAAATCGGAGCGGCAAGCCGAGAAACAACAATCTCTCACAGTGACCGATCTGGAAAACAAGAAAAAAGAATAGAAAGGGAAATGGGCCTGACAACGGTTGAAGACAGTGGAAAAAGAATGAACATAGAAATGTATTGAAACCGTCTTCAATAAGAAAAGATTACAGAACTGTGCCCTCAATTTCTATTTTTTTATTACTATATGCGCATCCGGCAACACCCCTCTTACTCGAGTACGACTCGAGCTGGCCACTCGACGAACGACGGTACGAGGCGAGGCCCAGGCAGAGACGCGCATGCCCTTCCCGGCTCCGAGCTTAAATTCTAAGTCGAGAAGCGCAAATAAGCCCACAGCAGCACTCAACCTCGCCTCGAGCGAGCAGCCTTCCCTCTGATCTCCGAGCTCAATGCTCCACCAGAGGCCGATGGAAGAAGTCCCTAGTGGCTTCGACCCAAGACTTTCCCTCTAATCTCCGAGCTCAATGCTTCATCAGATGCCAAAGGGATTGCTGATTTCCGAGCTCCGCGCTCCATCAGAGGCAGAACCCCTGATCTCCGAGCTCCACGTTCTATCAGGGGATAAAGACTCCCCTGATCTCCGAGCTCCGCGTTCCATTAGGGGACGAAGACTCCCCTGATCTCTGAGCTCCGCGCTCTATCAGGGGATAAAGACCCCCCGTGATCTCCGAGCTTAGCGCTCCATCAGGGGACGAAGACCTCCATGATCTCCGGGCTCCGCGCTCCATCAAGGGACGAAGACCTCCCTACTCTTCGAGCCCCGCGCTCATCAGGGACCCTCAAGGTGAACTCGCGATAGTTCAAGGTAAGATACTCGATCTCGGCCTCGGCCACTCTCACCTCACCATCAAAATCAATTGCAAACGAAACATAAGTAAATAACAAGATGGTTTAAAATAAAATAAACTTTCATTGATATTGCAAATGTTACAAGGGGCATCCAGGCCAATATATACAAATACAAAATATTAGAAGAAACTAGGAAGGGATGGTCATTCAGACACCTCCACCTCGGAACCGACATAGAGCACCTAAGCCTCGTCCAAAGGGGCACCGGGTACGGGCCTAACCAGATTCCCTTCGAAGACTTCATTCTGAGGTTCCGCAGGTCCAGTGGGAAGTCAGGGCTAACCACGGCCAAGAGGCTCTTACAACGGTTGAAACCGAGTACCGCCGAACTCTCCATTCTAGCCTCAACAGCGCTGCACTCACCCTTGAGCTTCTCCACCTCAGCCCGAAGAACCTCGGCCTCAACCTGAACCCGGACCTCGTCTGCCTTGGCCTCGGCAAGCTACCTTTGGAGCTCCCTCGCTTCTTCTGCCTCATCTTTACCCAACAGCAGTTGAGCCTCAAGGTTTGCAATTTGCTCTTCAGCCGAGGCCAGAGAACTGATGGTACCTGGAGGAAGCGATTCTCTTCTATGAGCTCTGGGATCCTCACGTCCCGGCAGAACTCCAACTTGTCAGCCCTGTCCACGAAATCCCCCTCCAGCTCACAATTGATGGCCTCACACAAGCCTCCAGATCTTCAAGCTCCTGAAACAAACTGAAGGCTGTCTCGGCCACCCTCACACAAGCCTCCAGCTCGGCCGCCGAAGGGACCTCAATCCCCAACGCAACAGGCAAAGCAGAACCTTTGTTAGCAAATGCTCTTGATTTTTTAAAGGGGGAAAGGGCCTCAGTGCTTAGAATAGCCCATTTCCGACATGAAGCATTCGTACCTGTCCTCCGCCTTGAAGAACATGGCTTGAGTTGGACCCCCCGGCCTCCTGGGCGTTGGGATCGGGCACGGGGCAAGCAGCCAACGCATCTGTGAAAAGAAAAAAATAAAATTGGTTAAAGTCACCGGGACAAACAAACCGGAAAGCAGACTTCGGGAATTTCGGTTTACCTAACGTCGACTTCAGTCTTGCTGCGGACTCAGCCCCAACTTTGATAATGTCGGCATACTGAAATCTCAGGCAGGCCTTCAGAAGCTTGTCACCCCATTCCTTAAGGAGCTGATAACTAACAACATCCTCACCCCACAGGGACTTCGGGTCCACAGAAAAGGCTTTGTTACTGTGGTCGTAATGGCCCCCGTCTCAGGACAAGGAAAAATGTGTCCCCACCAGCTCAGACCCCTCGTAGTCGGCAATGGCTTACTTTGCTCTCTTGTTCACTGCCCGGACCTAAAAGTAAAACTTCTTGAAACCTTTGATCGAATCGTTCACCGGAGTAAAATAAGCCCGATATCGGACCCCACGAAAGCAAACGTGGCCATGACGGGTGGGATCTTTTTTATCAGGCTGGAAGAAAACATTGAAGAAGGCGAAGAAAACCTAGACCGACAGAGTCCGCCCTAGGTAAGCCATCACGTCTTCAAAGGACTTGATGTACCCTCAAACATTGGGGGCCAACTGAGATGGAGCCACCAGCAGATGATCCCGCACGCCCTGTTGGAACTGGGATAGGGGAACTCAGATTCCCATAGTATCCAGGCACCTCCCTCCCGTAGAAGAAGTATCCGACCTCCTTCTTGGGTAATTTGGTGCAAGCAGGCAGTTGCCCCGCGCTCTCCAACCTCCACTTCTGGTCTGTGGACGCAACCACGTACTTCTCAAACTCGGCCAATGCGTCACCATTCAGTTTGGACGTGCCATCCACCACCTTGGAAGAAACCCAGTTGTACAAAGCCGATTGAACTGATACTCCTCGATTTCTGCCTCAACTGCGTTGGAGCCCCGTACCTCGGGAGCAGAGTCTTGTGGAGAACTCCTATGTGGGCTAGAAACCCTTTGATCTTCTGCAAATGAACCTGACATTTAAACATTTGACATCGGGAAGAATTTTGTTCTCGGTGGTGAGTTCTTAGGTAGGAACGGCTAGCGAAAAGTTAATCAGAACTGACCTCGCAAGAAGAAGGAATCTTAGCTCACTCAAAATGATAAGTAATGGATGAAAAACTCTCGTTGAGCTTAAAATACCACAGAGACTCGGAAAATGAAGCAGCACGTCTAGTCAATGCACCTCTTCGAATCCTGACATGGGAAACTGAACCATAATTATGACTCCTGCCTCAGATTCGCCAAACGTCACCTTCTGCACCCCCACTCAATGGAAAACACGTGGCATTGCAATCATAGGTCTATCCCGAAACTGTCACGTCAAGCCGAGGCCGACCTTGGTTTCTCTCCGACCTCGACTTGGGGGGCCATTGTTCCGGACTGGGCCAACCCTTTGAAGAACTTGGGCCCGGCCCATTTCCGTACTCTACTGCATTTGCATCAATGCCTAACCTATATCCAACGGTTAGGACTTGTCCACCTGATCCAACGGTTTGGGTACGTCACTGTTGTCTATAAATAAGTGATCGACCCACCATTTCCAGATACGCACTCATTTCTCTCTCCGAATACCTCTTCTCTTCCCTTGCTGACTTAGGGATCAGAGTGCTTACAGGTACCCCACCCGAGGCGCAGGAAAAGATCACCTAGGCCAATCCGAGGTCCACGTCCATCCATCCGAAGTCAACCTTCAACCTGAATCTCAGACCCGTACTCCGGTACCGAACAATTACAATTATCCAAAAAGTCCCAAAATACAAAAAAACAATAACCAAAAAATATAAAAAAATCGGAAAACGAAAGTACAACAAAAAAAGGGTGTCAACAGCTGCTCCATGGGCTTTTGGATGCTCTACTTGGCCTCCAAGGCGTCTCATGAGGCCCGATAACTGAAACAGGAAAGAAATCACATCAAGTCATAAAATTTAATTTCCTAAACCTAAAAAATGACTATAAAAACAGCTCTAATTCTCAAAAGAAAGAGGGACAAAAAAATTCAGAACATAACCTAAAGGATTAGTGGTTCGCATCAGAACCCTAATCACTAAATTTGTCTCAAAAATTCTGAAGCAAGAAAGGGTGGACAGCGGAGGCAAAAGTAGCAACATCACAAACATCGTATTCAACAGCACACAGTAAAAAAGGGTTTTCAAGTGCACTAATAATTTTTTTTTTAATCTTTTCATAAATAATTTCTTAATTTGAAAAAATATCAAATCTTCTCTTCTTTTAATTTCTTTCAATTCACAATAAAAGGGGTAAATTAAACATTTTTGAAATTAGCATCTTTCACGCAACTAATTAGCAGGTAACCTTCCTTACGAAGGATGCCGTGGGGTGCTAACACCTTCCCCATGCATAACCGACTCCTGATCCCGAATCTGGTCTCAAGAATCCCTATCCATTCAATAGGGATTTTCCAATATTTTCCCTTAAACTAAACTTTGGTGGCGGCTTCACTTTTGAACCTTCGAGGAATCCTTTCCCGGATTTTTTGGTCGCTACACGCTTTAATTTTCTGCAAAAACAAAAATAAAAACAAACAACTAATTTACTAGATAAAACTCTGGGTTGCTTCCTAGTAGCGCTTGGTTTAAGAGTCCTCAGCCATACTTCCTCTAATGGTTAGAGGTCCTTCAATTTTGTGGTGATCTTGCTGCTCACCACAGCTCTCCAAAGTATTGTTTCACCCTCTGACCATTAATCTTGAATGTTGACTTTGTAGATTCTTCACAGAGATCCACAGTACCATGAGGGTACACCTTCACTAATTTGAGTGGCCCAAACCACCTTGACTTGAGTTTACCAGGGAAAAATTTGAGTCTTGAGTTGAACAACAACACTTGACTACCTTCCACTAGCTCCCTTTTCTGAATTTTCTTATCATGCCAAGCCTTGGTCTTTGCCTTATACAAATCAGTATTCTCATAAGCAAACTGCCTCAATTCCTCCAGTTCATTCAGTTGCAATAGCCTAGTTGCCCCTGCGTTCTCATGATCAAAATTGAGCTTTTTGATTCCCCAATGAGACTTGTATTGAAGTTCCAAAGGTAGGTGGCAAGCTTTGTCATAAACAATTCTATATGGAGACATTCCCAAGGGAGTTTTGAAAGCAGTTCAGTAGGCCCATAAAGCATCATCAATATGATTAGCCTCAACCCACTTAGATATATAATCTACAACAACAAGGATGTAAGAATTGCCAAAGGAAGGGGGAAAAGGTCCCATAAAATCCATACCCCAATCATCAAAGAGTTCAACCTCTAGAATGTTGGTTAATGGCATTTCATGCTTGGTTGAAATGTTCCCAGTCCTTTAGCAATTATCACATTACTTAACCAACTCCAGAGCATCCTTGAAAATAGTAGGCCAATAGTAACCAGATTGCAACACCTTTGTTGTTGTTCTCATACCCCCAAAGTGTCCTCCATATGGTGCAGCATGACATTGCTGCAGCACCAAGTGCTGTTCTCCATCAGCCACACACCTTCTTAACAACTGATCAGGGCACTTTTTGTAGAGGAAGGTTCATCCCAGAAATATTGCTTGACAAGATGAAAGAACCTCTTCTTCTGTTGGTAGTTCATGTCACATGGTACCACTTTGCTGACTAGAAAATTGACAATGTCTGCATACCAAGGTGCTGCAGCATCAGATGCTGCCGCATCAATAGCTAGCAATTCCTCACCAGGAAATCATTCCTTGATTTCTCCACTATGATTACCTGTACTATCACCTTCCAATCTAGAAAAATGATCAGCAACTTAGTTCTCCACCCCCTTTTTATCTTTAATTTCAAGATCAAATTCTTGAAGGAGGAAAACCCATCTTATTAGTCTAGGTTTTGCATCTTTCTTGGCAGTCAAATACTTAATGGCAGAGTGATCAGTGTAAACAATTACTTTTGTGCCAACTAAGTATGATCTAAATTTATCAAATGCAAAAACCACAGCTAATAACTCTTTTTTAGTAGTAGTGTAATTCAATTGAGCATCTACAAGTGTTTTGCTAGCATAGTAAATAGAATGAAAGAATTTTCCATATCTTTGGCCAAGGACAGCACCTATGGCATAATCACTAGCATCACAGATGAGCTCAAAAGGCTTGCTCCAATCTGGAGTCACGATCACTGGGGCAGTGACTAAAGCACTCTATAGTTTCTGAAATGCTGCAGCACAGGCTTCATCAAAGACAAAAGGAGTGTCGTGCTGCAGCAATTGACACAATGGCTTTGAAATCTTAGAGAAGTCTTTGATGAATCTTCTTTAGAACCCAACATGCCCCAAGAAACTTCTAACTCCTTTCACATTGGTTGGAGGAGGCATTTTCTCAATAACTTCAACCTTAGCTTTGTCAACCCCAATTCCCTTTTTAGAAATCTTGTGGCCCAACACAATACCTTCTTGGACCATGAAGTGGCATTTCTACCAATTCAAAACCAAGTTGGTTTCTTCACATCTGTCTAGAATCTTTTCTAAATTGTCTAGACATAATTGGAATGTTTCCCCAAAGACAGAGAAATCATCCATAAACACCTCCATAGACTTTTCAATAAAATCAGAGAAGATTGACATCATACACCTTTGAAAAGTTGTTGGTGCATTGCATAGCCCAAATGGCATTCTCCTAAAAGCAAAAGTACCATAGGGACAAGTGAAAGTAGTCTTTTGCTGATCTTCAAGCACTATGGCAATTTGATTGTAACCAGAGTAATCATCCAAAAAGCAGTAGAACTATTTACCAGCAAGTCTATCAAGCATTTGATCTATGAATGGTAGAGGGAAATAATCTTTTCTTGTGGCTTTGTTGAGCTATCTATAGTCCATGCAAGTCCTCTAACTAGTTACTGTTCTTGTGGGAATAAGCTCATTCTTCTCATTTGCTACCACTGTGAACCCTCCTTTCTTTGGAACACATTGCACAAGGCTCACACATGCACTGTCAGATATAGGATACACAATGCCAGGATCAAGCCAGTTAATGATCTCCTTTTTCACCACATCCGTCATGATGGGATTTAGCCTCCTCTGCCCCTCAATACTATTTTTAGCATCTTCATCAAGAATGATCCTATGCATGCAGATAGTAGGACTAATCCCCTTTATGTCAGCCATTTGCCACCCAATAGCCTTCTTATGCCTCTTTAGGGTATTAATGAGATCATGCTTTTGACTTTTCCCCTAAATAGGCATATTAAGGTGCTTGGGTAACTCTTTAAGTTCAAGCACATGAGGTTTCTCAATTGAAGGCACATTCCTTATGAGAGTTGAATCCTCAAGTTCAACAGATTCATATTGTTTGGTCCAAATCTCCTTCATAGTTGCCTACTTTGTCAATTTCAGCAAGAGCTTTCACCAAGTGGTCACTTTGCTTGTGGAAATGTTTCTGAACCACAGAATCAAGAGACACCACAAAAGAACACTCCTCAGTTCCTTGGTCAGGGAACTTGAGAGCATTCATCACAATGAATTTTATCTCCTGATCATTGACTCTCATAGTCAATTCTCCTTTTTGTACATCAATTAGAGTCTTGCTAGTAGCCAAGAAGGGTCTTCCAAGAATTATAGGCACTTCCTTATCTGCATCAAAATCTAAAATCACAAAGTCAGCAGGAAATACAAATTTATCTACCTTTATTAAGACATCTTCAAAGATTCCTTCTGGGTATGCAATAGATCTATCTGCAAGTTGGAGAGTAACAGTTGTAGGTTTGACAACCCCTATACCCAGCTGAGTGAAAACAGACTTAGGCATCAAATTGATGGTTGCACCTAAGTCACAAAGAGCCTTGCCATTATAGGTTTCACCAATTGAACAAGGAATAGTGAAACTGCCTGGATCATTCAACTTGCTTGGAAGCTTGCTTTGCATTATCATACTACATTCTTCTTTCATAGCCACTGTCTCAAATTCTCCAAGTCTCCTCCTCTTAGTAAGCACGTCCTTCATGAACTTTGCATAGTTGGGCATTTGTTGAAGTGCTTCTACTAGAGGAACATTGATGTGAAGTTGTTTTAACACCTCCAAAAGTTTACCAAATTGCTTGTCTTGCCGAGCCTTCTTCAACCTTTGAGGAAAGGGAGGAGATGGAACAGCTTGATCAGCAACTGGTGATGAAACTGGTGCAGCATCAGATGCTGCAGCATCAACTGTGACAACATCTGTTGGCTTCTTTTTCTCCTTTTTTTGATTTTTTTCTTTAGTAATGGCACCATCACTAGAATCAGTAGATGGTCCATTCAAATCCTTCCCACTCCTTAAAGATATAGCCTTGCAAGTCTCCTTCCCTTTTGATGTTGATGGTTCAGTAGTGGATGGAAAAGATCCACTAGGTCTTTGGGTGAGAGCAGTAGCTATTTGACCAATTTGATTCTCCAAGTTCTTGATTGCACCTCCTTGAGTCTGATATTGAGTCTTTGTTTAATTCATGAAAGCCTTGAGCATGGCCTCATAGAATTGTCAACTGCTGGTGCTGCTACCTTGGGTTGAGCAGGGAATCCTGGTGGTGTTGTAGGAGCTGTAGCAGGTGTTGCATTATTGCTCCATTTGAAATTTGGATGATTTTTCCAACCAAGATTGTAGGTATTTGAATATGGATTATTGTTCTTATTGTATCCCACATAGTTAACTGAAATAGGGTTGGAAGGACACTATTCATATAAGTGGCCTCCTCCACAGTACACACAACTAGCAGAACCCACAAGTACTTGTTCAATTTCTGCTATAGTAGGCTCTGGTGCTGATTCAGTTGCTGCAGCAGGTGTTGCTGCAGCATTGGTTGTATTCATGTTCTTGATCATGTTGGTTAAAGATGCAACTTGAGCAGATAAAGCAGTAACTTTACTCACTTCATGCATACCAGCAACCTTCTTTTGAGCACTAACCCTGGCTGTTGGCCATTGGTAGCTGTTTGCAGCAATGGTTTCAATACGATCATAAACATCTTGATAGGAGCCATTCAGCAAGACTCCACCAGAGGAAGCATCAAGCATCAGTCTCGTCTGAGGTTCCAATCCATTGTAAAATGTCTCCATTTGAACAACCACAGGCAACACATTGTGAGGACATTTTCTCAGCAACTCTTTAAATCTTTCCCATGCTTCAAACAATGTTTCAAATTCAGTTTGTCTAAAAGATGTAATTTCAATTCTCATCCCGCCATTTTAATAGGTGGAAAGTATTTAGTCATAAATTTTTCAGCCATCTCATTCTAAGTAGTGATGGAGTTAGCTAGGTTCTAAGGAATTCAACCAAACCTTAGCTCTATCCTTCAAGGAATATGGAAAAAGTTTAAGCTTGAAAGTATCATCAGTCACACCAGGGAGAATGAAATTACTAAAAACTTCTACAAATTGTTTCAAATGCAAATGTGGGTCCTTAGTAGGTCCTCCACCAAATTTTCCAATTGTTTGAAGCATTTGAAACATCATATGCTTAAATTCAAAAAATGATTGTAGCAAGTTCAGGCCTTACTATGCTGGTTTGCATAGTTTGAGGGTCAAAAATTGCATAATCCCTCATAGATATATCCCTGTCATTAGCCATGCCTATGACTGTTTCATTCAAGACTTGTTGCACATGAAAAGGTTGCCTAGGTTGCTGAGTTGCAATGATAGTTCCTGGACCATGGTTGGTGTTTCTTTCTGTGTTGTGGTTACTAGGAGGTGATGTTCCTAGTTGAGATCCTTCATGATGAGTCTTGTTTGATCTTGTTCCCTTCTCAACGCCCTAAACAATCTTTCTATCTCAGAATGCAACTGAAATTCTGGTGAACTGCGCCTGTGCATATGCTGCAACACAAGATGCCATAGCAATCTAATACTGTAACAACAGAAACAGAGTACCAAAAATTAGAAACAAAAAGCACTAACTTGCTAATAAATTAAACAGTATTATGAACTAATTTATCTCCGGCAACGGCGCCAAAAACTTGTTGTGTAAAATAGGGTAGTGCAAGTGTACACTGTCCAACAAGTAGTAAAGTAGAAATAAGATTCGTTCCAACGAGGATTAATGCTCAAAGTGTGTTTAATTTGATTAACAAATTAGTGAGAGTAACAAACATAAAGACACAAGTTTTTCGAAACATTCACAACAGTAAAATTAAATGGTAACAAAGATCAGAGATGAGAACTAGTTGAGATGCTATACTTCAGTAACTTCATTGAAATGAAATTAACGGTATGTTCAATGCTGCAGCATTAGGTGCTGCAGCAACAGACATGTTCTTTCAAACACTTCACACTAGGGTTTCCTTACAAGAGTTTATGTCTAAACCCTAAATAAGTACGCCTTGGGCTGCTAGGGCACCCACACTGTTCACCTTATGGACTTTTCCCTCCTATGTCTAGGTTTTACGCAAGGAACATTAAAATGTCTTTTAATGAACACAATCCATATTTCTTGTTAGTTAAATTTACAAACCATTTCTGAATTCATAAATGCTACTTGAGATTAGTTGGCCATTCCTAATCTAAGATGGAAATATTATCATGCACAAGATGAAATGCTTAACAGTAAACATACTTCATTAATAACATAATAGATCCATTACATCAGATCTAGCACCTCAACTATGAGTATTTAGCACATACTGAGCAAACAACACAAAAGAAATAACTTAAACAAAGTTGTTGAAGTCATAATACAAAATCAAGGAGAGAAATTATACTACTAATGATGATTCGAAGGAGAACTCCAAAAGGAAGTAACGGAGACGTGAATCCAGCTCTTCAATGTAGAAATCTACCAAGAAAATGTATTTCCAGTGATGTTGCAGCAACAGTTCCAACAATTGTATTTTTTGGTAACTAGAGGTGAGCTTGCACGAAAATGGAGAAAGCTATGTCTATACCTTCTCCTTTCGGCCAAGTGTATGGAATGAAGAAGTAGGGCAGCCTTTTATAGCCAAGGGGCACATGATCCTAGGTAAAACCCTAAATTGGAGGCGCCTTTTGTCCTTATTTGTGCTCCAAGGTACATTGTGCCTAAAAATGGGTGGCATCATAGAATATTCTTGCTGAGGCTGAGGCACGCACACACACGCACATTCCATGATGTCAGCTGTCCTTGGCCTTGAAATCAGCGCCTCGGCACTTTCTCTCTAATCTTTCACAAATTGAAAGTGTTGCGACATCTAATGCTGCAGCAATGAATTAAACACATCAAAGCACACAATAGGCACCAAAGTGCCATTTAATAAAATCTCCAATGCTACACCTTATACTCTTCTAACACACAATATTTACAACAAAAATTACTACTTTTCTTAAGAATTCACAATGATTTAAGTTTGGAAAACAAGTAATAACTATCATAAATGAGAGTTATCACCTGGCCATTCTTTTTGATCACAAGGACTATATTAGACAACCATTCTACGTACCTGGCAGTTCTGATGAACCCTGCCTTCAGCAGCCTCTCTACCTCAGCTTTGATCTACGACATCAGTTGCGGGTTGAACCTCCTTGGTGGCTACTTGTGAGGCTTGCAACCTTCCTTGATGGGAACCTATGCTCCACCAAGGCTCTATCAAGGCCTAACATCTCATGGTAGTGACTTTCGCGGTAGTCCTTTATCGAAGCTACCACCAAGTCACGCTGTTGCGGTTGAAGTTTGCCGCTAACCTTGGTCATCCTCGGTTCACTCTCTGTCCCTAATTTGTGGTGCCCATGGTCATGGTGGTTAGAATGAGGTCCTCGGCAATCTTCCTCAGCCTCTTCAATGTAGCTAGTGGCATAATATTCAGCACAACACCACCTTCCACGAAGACCCGATTGAACAACTTCTTGTTTAGGTAGGCTTTGATATACAATAGCTTCATGTGTCTAGTCATGTCTTCCGTTGGCTTCTCAAATAGCATGCCTTGTGTAACACCCCCCTTTTACTATTACAATTAAATAGACAATTATCAGAGTCACCTCGAAGGGCGCTACATTTTTTCACCATTTTTAAAAAAAGGAAAATCTCCAAAATAATTTATATAAAAGAAATCACCAAGCAGCGGAAATATTAACCAGTTTAAACATCTCCAGAATTAACAATTAAAGACATCTCCAAAATAAATTAAAACAATTTCCAATAACTAAAATAATAGTTCAAAACGATAACTAACGACTCCCCGGTGCTACATATCAGAGCTGACACAGACCCAAACGAGAGAGGAAGCAAAACCTAGCAATTCCTCCACGAGCACTAGCGATCACCTGCAGCGTTGCCGCATGAGAGCAACATTCCAAGCAGAAGGGGTGAGTCTAACAGAGATAATAAGCAGATGATAAAAATATGCTAGCATCAGGTAACTACAGCAACACAATACAATTACACCATATCACAGCACCAGATACCAAAGGAAAAATCCATTTGACAGTGAACCACCAAAATTATAACATTCATAGACAATGGGATGATATGCAACCCCTCCAGTGGGCATATGCATGCGGTACCGATCACCAAAATGAGCCACGACGGGCATATCACCAATAAACACCAGAGGCAGAGCCTATATCACCAAAACATGCATATGACAATGCGACACCATGATTATGCACCAACTCACCATAACAAGTATTTAAAATAAATACTATATCACCAGAATCAAAACAAATGATTTCACCAAAAATAGCACCAAGTTGTAGCATCACAGCTACCACTAAACTCTCCTGAGCATACCAGCACCGCACCTGAAATATTAACACCAGACGGCTCCACAACGCGGACATAACGCACGCACACCACGCACAAGACTGGCGCACAACGCCTAGGCACATCGCACCTACTTCAGCGAATTAATTAAAATAGCAAACGACATCGGATTTCAACAAATAAATACTTGTTGGAAAGCCCTATGGGTCTGGTTATCATCCCTAAGTTCAGTTTTTGAAGGAGAGCGTCCAATAGGTACAGTTTTCGAAAAGCACACAGGCTAGTTGCAAAAGAGGACAGTTTCTGTCCTTCAAATTCAAGCAATTCCAAAGTGACCAAGACTCAATAAAACTGCATGAAACTTGTGCATAAACTGGGGCAAATTTTGTCTAGTTTTCAAAGAAATTGGATTCGTTCGAAAAGGAGTTCTTTTGAAAACGTGGTAACCAAAACACTGACCCTGTGTCCAGATTGTTTCCAGAATCTTACTCTAACTTGTGGAATTCATATCTCGAGCTACACAACTCTAAACGCAACCAAACCAGTGCCAAATTAACAAGAATTAAGTCTATTTTCCAGAAAAATAAACCACATAATTTTTAGTTCAATACAACGTTCCCAGTCACCGAAATACCGAATCTATACCCAAATCGTTTCCAGAATTTTAACCTAACTTGTATCACCTATAACTCGAGCTATACAACTCCGAATTTAACGAAACCAGTGCCAAAACGACCGGCGTTAAGTCTATTTTCAAAAACAATCAACCTCATAATTTTTGGATCAACCAAACAGCGCCAGTTTTAGAAAAACCGAACCTGTGTCCAGAATAGCTAAATTGCCAAACACCAAACCCTAACGGCAACGACACCGCAACCACCACAACAAAAACGACAATTCGACAACGCGACAACAACAATCAACCACGCACAGCAACAACAAAAACACGAACAATAACAACACCATCATCGTGATACAACAATCACGCAACAACAAATAACGAAACAAATCACAATAACGTGCAATAATCATCAAAGCACCAATCTCAACGAAAACACGATATGAAACAACACGAACAATTCAACAAAACCCTAGACTACCCACACATAATTATCATCAACCCATTATCAAGGTTAAGCCCACCCTTACCTCAACTATGGTGGCGCAAACTCCCTCCTAGCCTCGTTCCTCGATCTCCGAATACGGCGACTCCCCCAAACTGCAGCTTCAGTGCGAAGGCAATATCTCTCTCCTCAGAACTCGTTTCGAAGATCCGAACGGTGAAAGTGTAGAAATATATCTTACGAACCTGATGCCCAAAAACGAAGACGATCCAACGGTTAACGAAACCGGAATCGCAATTTTACGGTGACAGGTTTGAGAAAAACGGGAATTGTTTTCTCTCTTCTTTTCTCTCTCTTTGGTGGCTGCTCTAATCCGAAATTCCTCTCTCTCTCAACCCTAAATTAATCCTCTCCACTTATAATAAGTGAGAAACATAATGGGCTAAATTATTTGGGACTTTATCCACATAGGAAGGGAGCCCAATGCTATTTTTAACTAGCCCACAACACGTGATTATCATCTAACTCGTTTTCAACATAGCTACTACGCCCATAATTTCAATTCTTACAATCATCCTACGGCAATCCAACTTCGAAATAATTTGATTAAATTTTAGGGCGTTACACCTTGTGTGACTAGCCCCTCGGCTTCCTCAGCGAAAACATCCCCTTCGAGGGTCTTTGATTGGTCCTTAGCTCCCTAGAATTTAGGTGGAAGGAGGCCCACTGCTTCTATGTCAGCACATAACTCCCCATATGTTCCATCCATCAAGTCGTCTAGTATTAACCCAGTTATGGAATTTCCATTGAAGTCCAGCGGGCCAAACGGGTTCTCTTCTTCCTCCCTCAGTAGGTCATCTTCTTCAAGCTCGTGCACTGTCATCGTCCCCTCGACTTGGGGTTCGTCAACTGCTTGGGGTTGCTTAGGACTATGAGGTCCATACAGGCACTCGATCACAGCTTTGGTGAGTGGGCTATGAGGGCCATCTACCATTCCTATCATGGTATGGTCTTTTCTCGCCTGGTCAACGGACGGGTGCATCAGGGACAGCTGGTTCGGGAGCCTTTAGCTCTGAAGGTGGTTTCACAATTCTACTGGCTCTTAACTCGTGGTCATTCAGAACCGTAATATCCCCCGAAGTTGAGCTCTGAGCCTTGGTGACCTATGCCACCCTCCTTTCTTCTCTGGGGCGAGTCCCTCAAGTCTCTGGGTTTGGGCAAGTGTTTCTCAGGGTTGAGTTTGGACAAATGCAACTCCTTGAGTTCGTGGACAAGCCTCCTCGGCTTAGGGAGCATCTTCTAGGGTCCTTGAGGCTGACTCGGTGACCCTATTTGCAATTTTTCTTGTAAAAGGGCCATACGTTCTACCACAGCGAATCTTCTATGAGGTGAGCCCAAACGGTCAAATACTGACGTCTTCCTCTCAAGGGAAGCCTCTTATTTAGGGACCCACACATACTTCTTTCTTTTCCCTTGGTCACTCCCCCAAAAGGAGACTATGATGATATTCATGATGGGGAAAGGGTCAGTGTCGACAATCATCTCTGATGCCTCATTGTCGACAATTTTGAATCTTCCTTTCCTGATGGCTTCTTGAATAGCTCGGCGGAAGATAAAGCAGTTGGAAGTGGAAAGATTGAAGGAATTTTATGGCAGTCAAGGAGTTTGATTTGCTTGTCCTTGAGGAAGTTGTCAAAGATTTGGTCAGCCTTATAGATGTCGAAGGAATATTCTACCCTTTCCTCATCTTTCTCCTTCCCTTTGGCAGGTTTAAGAGCTGGATAGAGGTAGGCCTTCCCCTTAACTATCTAGGCCAATAAGATGTCCGCCGTGTAATCGATTGATTCATCATAGTCCGAATCTTTGGCTGCATCCACCACTGACACTAATTGTGGTCCTCAACCTCTTGTGTCTCTCTTCCTTTCTCTTTCTTGTATGAAATGTTAAATTTGGACTGCCCTGGAATCCAAACCACTGATGTCACTACAATCCTGTCCGACAAGCTTTTCCTTCAATTGGGGGTGCATTCCAGAGATGGCCATGGAGGTAAGTTGAGATTCTGGAGAGGTACTGAGCACTTTATGGCCATCTTTCTGAATCTTTCAATGAAGTCTTTCACAACCTCATCCACCTTCTGCCGTAAATTCATGAGGTCGGCCGCGATAACTTCAGGCTGTGGCCAATAAAATCTGTCATGGAAGCACCTTTCCATGTCTTCCTAGGTCTATGAAGAATCAGGTGGGCCCTCTCAAGGATAGTGGGAACAACTGCAACTTGTGATACTCATTCCGGTTTCCTTCTTCACATTGGGCCATGAATCAGCCGATGTGC
The DNA here is from genome assembly GCA_963573325.1 of Astragalus glycyphyllos. Classification (NCBI taxonomy): domain Eukaryota; kingdom Viridiplantae; phylum Streptophyta; class Magnoliopsida; order Fabales; family Fabaceae; genus Astragalus; species Astragalus glycyphyllos. Next base: position 19,237,577 of record OY754314.1, on the reverse strand, counting down.
TTCGTAATAGACTTGCCATCATCCCCGGAAAATGTGGCAAAATCAGGGGTCTTGAATGCTCTGGGAAGAGGCACCAATCTATCCACCCACTCGAGGTAAAGCTTCTTGTACACCAGATGGTTGAGCGGTTTCAACTGAACGCCAAAAAACTTCTTGATGGTGTCAGCGTTGACATTAGGATTCAGGAGTTGGGGCCCCAATGGTTTTTCAGGTGGAGGCGCTGGTCACCACAGTGTGACTGGGGGACCCTGCGCCCCTGGTTGCGGTGGTACCTGAGGTGGAGCGTCTATCCATGGCTGCCCAGGCACTACTTGGGCCAGGTTAACAAGACCTGTTCCTGGTACATATGCCTGGGTGCCTCGGTGAGGTGGAAGTTGATTCCATTGCTGCTCGACCTGAGCAACATTCATCTGTATCTGTATATAGGAACCCGTGGGGTAGGTACTGAGTGCTCCGAGGCGAAGGCTTGCCCCCTGCGTAAGCTGGGTAGTTAGCCGCGGTAGAGCATCCATAGGATGATCCTTACGGCAGACCCACCGAGCCTGCTGCCTCAGGCCGCCTTTTGGCCAATTGCACTTGTCCTTGCTGAAGAGAAGCCATATTAGTCACATTCACCAAAAACTACCCCCCAGTGTTGGTAGTGGAAAAAGTACCAGGCTAAGGAATTAAAAGAGTAGGATTTACCTGGTGAAAGCATGCCTGCTTGGGCCCAGCCATACTCCCACTCGGTGGACACTGTTGCATGCCTCCCATTGGGTTATAAGAGGATGCCTGCTGAGGTCTAACAGGGTTGGTGTATGGCAGGGTCTAATGCGATCCTCACATAGAGGAAGGTTGTCCTCCCTGTGATTGGTCGGGGACAACATAGTTCATTGTGCTACTGGCTTGCGTACCCTGTCTTTGTTCCACTTCTTTGGCCTGTTGAACTTCATTGTGCACCACAGGTTTACTATGTCAGCCATTTGGTGAGACAGTTGGTACATGATGTCGTGTATCCCCATGTCGATTTGCTGCCGGATAAACAACGTGGACATTACCACATGTTCCTGATAATGTTGAAGGGAACCGTCGTTAGACGCATTAACCGCCGGAGGGGTTATCCCCGAAGTGCGTACTAGCTCTGCATTCTTCGTCTTAGTTTGATGCCGATGGTGACTCCATACTTAGGTTCCTACCAAGACGTAGGTGCATACGCCAATTATAATCCATTCCAGGCGTATCAAACAAAATTGTTTGCTCACCCGTTCCTATCCCACCGGGCGTTTCAATCTTTGTTGTCGTATAACTCTTAGGTCCTAGCCGTGGGGTCGGCCAGAGGTTTGGACAGTCTTTGATTTCTCGTTTCTTCAAGCAATTGCGCTGAGGAGGGAACTCTGCTCCTCAGCTGTGGGTATCCTGACTCCTCTAGAAAGGGTCACGATGAGTGAGAGGGACGCGAGAGTTAGATTATACTACTGACTAATGCATAAAAATAAAAGATAAAGTGCAGTAAAAAAGATAAAGTGAAATAAACGAAAATTTTTGATTGATTTGGATGTGTCTATACAATTACTCTCTTTGCTATATGGATAATGCTAAGTCTCACGAATTCTTTTTCGTGGTCAACACCATGACCGTTGTGTTGTATGAGTTTGTTGTACTGTACACCTGTCAGTCAAAGTTTTCTTTTTTTTTTGATAACTGTTCCTTGAATTTTTTTCTTAGTATAATAACAAGTAAAATAGCACTCTCGTGGAATCCACGAAAACGGTGCTTCGTGGTATATAGCAGTGCCCTTGCTATATATATACACAGGCCCTCGTCAGTCACTACGCTGGTGTTAGCTTGCATTTTCGACAAGCTCAATTAAATGCAGTCAACGAGGTTTGACTTATTATTTCAAGAGAAAGATGTCAATTTCGACATTGAGAAGAGTTAAGTTATTTGGTTGTGTCAAGATGATTTCGACATGAGGCTTGCTGAAATCGAAGTGTTGAAGACAGTGATTTCGACAAGAAGAGGTTTTGATGACTAGTAACGGATTGGAATCAAGCAACCGCTGTCGAAGGGATGCAGCAGTTACATTTTTAAATATTCTGTACAGTTATTTTCTATTTGTATAAATAGTAGTTTTTCATAGGAAAAATGGGTCACAATACGCACCTACAGAATTCTCATACTCCAACATCCAAGTGAGAGAGAAAAGCGAGTTACAAAACAATGTATGCACTTGTACACCAATTTCTATTCATTCAATGCAATTTTAATATGTTTTCTTAAATTCCTTGCACTTTACTTGCTTTTTACACATTCTGTTCAGAACTGTATCATTTTGAAGTAATTTCGACAGTTTCAGCACCTTTGAAATTGGCGGTTATCTTCATCATTTTCATTAAAACCGAAAGGACATTAACGAAACTCGATAATTTCTGGGAAATCAATGCACAATATGTCTAAGATTTACTAGTTGAGCTTGCAAGCAAAAAATTTTAAACTAGCGGTTGTTTGCCAAAAACCACGGTAAACAGCTGGCCAACATTTGCCTATCGTTGGATCAATCTAAGATCAACGGCTCTCATTGCTTCTTAGGCCCTCAAAGAGGCTGAGTAAATAACCATGATCCCACTAGCATGGTTAGTGGGGTAAATACTCGTTGCTCCGCATTTTCGGCCTCACTTTCCCGCTTGATCTTCAACTGTTCCCATGTTCTATCTTCGTACCATGTCCTCCTTGCCTTCCAAGCATTGCTAGCCTTGCCTCGGCCACTTGGTCACTCGACTGCTCTTAACCCTTAAGTAATATCATGGGCATCCGATTTACCTTGGCCGTGGCACTCTGTATAGGATGAGGCCATTACTCTCCCTCGGCTTAGCCCATTGGCCCTCGGACGTAACCCTCCCTCGGGGAGTTTTGTCTTTTAATGTGCCCCGAGGACCTCCTTTTGTCTCCACTCTATTTGGGAAGTACCCCTTTTTTTCTTAGTCGTGTGGCTTTCCTTCACACCTTGACTTTTCCCCCTTTTCCTAGCCCTCCGCCTACGACTTAATTAGTTTTGGGTGTTAACAGTAACTCTAGCCCTCGGCTTCGATGACGCTTTGTGGGCGATGTTGACTGCGAGTCGGAGGTCTTCCACTATGGTTTGGTGAGAGATGGCGATCAACTCCCACTATGGTCGCCAATGTCAATAAGGTGACTTCGGATCTCGGATCCTTGAGTCAATAACAGTTGCTTGCTGTTTATATTGTCTTCTCCTTGACTTGAGGTCGGAAGAGAGTCTTCAATGTCGGAAGAGTGGTCTTCTAAGCCGGAGTCTTTCGATGTGATCTTCGTCAAAGTCAGCAACCAGAAGTCAGTGAAAGGTACAAAATGAAGGCAGCGTGTAGCGACCGAAAAATCCGTGTGAGGATTCTTCGAAGGTTCAAAAATGAAGCCGCCACCAAAGTTTAGTTTATGGGCAAATATTGGAAAATCCTTTTGGTTCGGATAAGGATCCTTAAGGGCAAATATTGTAAATTAAAAGAAATTAAGAGAGATAGACTTGGTATTTTTGAATTAAGAATTTATTTAGAAAAAGATTAAAAAAGGGTTTTTTTCATTAGTGCACATGACAGAGGTGGGCCCGCCCTCTGCTCCTATGAATCTCCGAGTAGAGAATCAAAGGCTACGTAGTTGTTGGTAGAAAAAATTTGTGTGTTGGTGTTTTTTATTTAGGAGTTGTTGTCGTCAAACTCTTAGGTCCTAGCCGTGGTGTCGGCTAGAGGTTTGGACAGTCTTTGGTTCCTTTTTCTCCAAGCAATTGCGTCGAGGAGGGAACTCTGCTCCTCAACTATGGGTTTCCTGACTCCTTTAAAAAGGGACAAGAAAGGTGAGAAGGGACGCGAGTGATGGATTACTATGGCTAATGCATAAAGTAAAATAAAGGCAAAAATGCGATAAAGAAGATAAATGATCTAAGTTCAACGGCTTTCATCGCTTCATAAGCCCGCAACGAAGCGGAATAACTGCCCGCGATCCCACTGGCACGGTTAGTGGGGTGAGTGCTCGTTGCTCTGAGTTTTCCGGCCTCGCTCTTCCATTTGAACTTCAGCCGCTCCCACGTTCTTTCTTCGTGCTGTGTCTTGCCTTCCAAGTAATGCCCACCTTGCCTCGGTCGTATGGTGCCTCAGCTGTCCTGGCCCCAGTTTAGGTAATGGTTCAGGTATCCGAGCCACCAAGGCCTTGGCACTCTATAGGATGGGGTAATTACTTTCCCTCGGCTTGGCTCATTGGTCCTCGGGCATAGTCCCCCCTCGGGGAGGTTTTCTCATTTAATGCGCCCCGAGGACCATTTTGGGTTCACTTTCTCTGGCAAAATACTTCTTTGCCGTTTGTCGTATGGCTTTCCTTCACACCATATTCCCACTTTTCTTCTCTCAATCCTCGGCCCACGACCTATTTATTTTTTGGTGTTAATAATTGCCCCCCTTTTTGTGCTGTCATGCGACCTTGAGGACGTGATTGATGGTACGAAAACCCATTACGCAGAACTAGTTTAGCGCAAGTGCCCGTATAGCAGACCCCTACGCATTGGCCATACCTACTGTTGAGTATCGGATTTGGAAGACCGTGGGTCTTTGCGACATAGTGGCCTTTTATTCTTTCGTTGCTCCCAACTGTCTGGAGATGCTTCTACCCCTCTTAGGTTTTTGGTCATCCATCCTTAATGCTTTCGTGTTTCGGTGGGGCAACCTAACCCCTACAGTGCTTGATGTTTCCGCCATCACAGGCCTACCGGCGTCGGGCAAGACGATTCATCCTTCCAAGTTGCCGCAGGAGGCCGGCCGTATGAAGGTCCCAGCCAGGGGATCTTTTCCCCAATTCGTTGAAGACCACCTCGGGGGTGTTCCAGAGATCACCGATGATGAGCACCTTGCCTTCCTACTATACTTTTTCTGCAAGTTCTTCCATGGCACCGACTCTGAGGGTATCATCCAGGACTTACAACCCTTCGCGGTTATGATGGCCAGCGACAGGCGTTACACTTGGGCTCCTTTATTCCTCGGCGAGCTCTACCGCGGCATCCTGAACATGCTTGGCCAAATTCGGGAGCACGGTCAAGTTACCCGGGTTCAAGGTCCCATTTGGTTCATGCGGCTGTGGACCATTCTCTACTTTCCCATAGGATGATCCTTGCGGCAGACCCACCAGACCCACTATGGATGTTCAACCACGGCTAACTGCCCGGCTTACGTAGGGGGGCAAGCCTTCGCCCCAGAATCAGGGATTGGTAGGAACAGTGGTTTTTGCCCGAGTCAGCAGCCATGGGTCCAGAACCCACTTGGCTTAGTAAGTCTACCTCCTAGTCAGCCGTACCCTGGTGCACTCAGTACCTACCCCGCAGGTTCCTATATGCAGACATAGATGAATGTCACCCCGGTAGAGCAGCCATGGAATTAAGTTCCACCTCTACGAGGCGCGCAGCCACCTGTACCAGGAACTAGCCTTGCTAACCTGGCCCAAGTAGTACCTGGGCAGCCATGGACAAATGTTCCACCTCAGGTACCACCGTAGCCGAGGGCGCAGGGTCCCCCAGACACACCGTGGCGCCCAACGCCTTCACCTGGATCATTGGGGCCCCAACTCCTGGACCCTAATCTCATTGGTAACACAATCAAGAAGTTCTTCGGTGTGCAGTTGAAGCCGCTCGATCATTCAGTGTACAGGAAGCCTTACCTTGAGTGGGTGGACCATTCGGTACCTCTGCCCAGAGGAAAGGGAGGAAGAAATACGTGTGGGTCCCAAAGGGAGAGATTTCCCCAGAGAGGGAGACATCTGTGTTCAGCTGTTTGGGCTCACCCCCACGGGGATCCACTGTTGCAGAACGAAGGGTCCTCCTACAAGAAAAATTACAGATAGGGGCGCCGAGTCAACCTTAGAAATCTCAGAATAGGCTTCCTAAGGTAGGGACGCTTGTCCACAAGCTTAGGGAGTTGCATTTCTCCAAGATCAACCCCGACAGACATGTGCCCAAGATGAGGGACCTGAGTGAAAGACTCCAAGCCATCCCGAATGGCGGGCATGGTAGGCCCGCCGATATTTCCATCGAGTAGGTCACCCTGTCACCCCCAGATGGGGAAATTCGCCCCAAAGAAGAAAGAGTGGCCCAAGACACCGGAACTCAGAGATCAATCTCGGTTGACATCACAGTCGTCAATAATCGAGAATTAAGAGACACCAGGACGGTCAAACCTCCGACAGATGTGCCGCGGGATCAGTGGATGACTCAGGCGGCTGTTGAGATGCCAGCCCCCAAAGTGGCCTCCAGATCTCGCTCGCAGAAGAGGAGGCTGGAGAAGGCTAGGGCGTTCAACAGGATGAAAGAGACCCTTTAGATGCTCACCTCTACTAGAGATGGGAATACCCAGACCAACCCCACAACATTCGTTGCTGCAGTGTTGGAACAGGCCTTCCCAAAACCAGTGGAGGACACAGCTCCCGAGCAGTCTCCTGAGGCAGTTACCCCAGAGCCAACTGTTGATCACGGGGGAGGGGACCAGGCAATGGTAGGCAGGGTGGAGAGACCCCATAATCCCCTCACAAGGGCAGTGATGAATGCTTCCATGGGCCTCATACTCCAAGGCGACCCTAACCAGCCGGTGAACCCCAGGAGGGGGGTACAATGACTAAATCAATTCTAGATGATTTGATGGATGAAACCGATGGAGAATTCTATGCGAACATCGAGATGGTGGGTCTCCTTCCACCGGAGTTATGGGGGACTAGAGATCAGCCAAGGGCCCTCGAGGGAGATGTCTTCGTCGAGGAGGCCGAATGGCCCGCCTTGACAGAAGCCGAGGGACCAATCACAGAAGGCATGATGTTTGAAAAGCCAGCCGCAGATATGACTAGACACTTGAAGCCATTGTACATTAAAGCCCACATTAACGGGAAGTTGTTCAATAGGGTCTTTGTGGATGGTGGTGTTGTGATGAACATCATGCCACTGTCGACTATGAAAAGGCTGCGGAAAAACGCCGAAGATCTCATTCCCACTACCATGACCACGACCAATTTCATGGGCCACCCCTCTCATTCCCAATCCTTTCCTAGTCAAGATAAAGATGTTTTAAGCCGTGCTCTATACCACCTACCTGCGCCCGATTTCCATACCAGGGGACTACGAAGAGGGCGGTATTGAGTCATGTGACTGAACCAAGAAGGGTTTTGAATTCAAGATGTTGGCTGACTCACGGCCTGACAAAGAGAATAATGATTAGCCTTCCTTCGGAGGTACAGAACCTGCTGGACCGATTGCACCTATTTCAGATAGAGTCCAACATTGAAGAGGCTATGTTTGGTGTTGTACACGGAGAGGATGAAGACTCGGAGGAGGCTTCAGATGACCTTGATAATGGGTTGTCGGCCGAACCCGCTTACATAGAACCTATCCAGAGAAAGATGCCTACCGTCGAAGCTTAGGACCCATTGGTTGAAGTGAATTTGGGAACAGAGAGTGAGCCTAGAATGACTAAAGTTAGCGGTAAATGCCAACCGCAACAACGTGATCAGATGGTAGCCTTGATACGGGACTATCGTGGCTGCTTTACATGGGACTGCCATGAGATGCCAGGCCTTGATAGAGCCGTGGTGGAGCATAGGTTACCAATCATGGAGGGTTCCAAGCCCCATAGGCAACCGCCGAGGAGGTTCAACCCACAGCTAATGCTGCAGATCAAAGTCGAAGTGGAAAGACTCTTGAAAGCAGGGTTCATCAGAACTGCCAGGTACGTAGAATGGCTTCTAATATAGTCCTTGTGATCAAAAAGAATGGCCAGGTCAGGGTCTATATTGATTATAGAAACCTGAACTTGGCCACTCCGAAAGATGAGTACGGTATGTCTGTGGCCTATATGCTTGTCGATGCCGCGGCAAACAATGTCATATTGACTGCCTTTAGGTGCTCAGACGCCTTGGGTATCTATGAGTGGCTCGTAATGCCTTTAGGCCTCAAAAATGCTGGGGCAACGTACCAAAGGGAAATGAATGCCATCTTCCATGACCTTATTGGTAAAAACATGGAAGTGTACATTGATGATGTGGTAGTCAGGTCCAAGAGATTCGAAGCCCACCTGGGGGATCTCGAACAAGCTCTGAAGCGGTTTTGACTCCACAATCTTAAGATGAATCCTACTAAGTGTGCCTTTGGCGTGTCTGCAAGTAACTTCCTAGGATTTCTGGTGCATAACCAGGGCATTGAAGTGGACAAAAACAAAGCTCGAGCTATCCTAGAGGCAAGACACCCTAGAACAAAGAAAGAGCTACAAAGTTTGCTAGGTAAGATCGACTTCCTAAGGAGATTCATCGCCAACTCGGAAGGGAAGCTTAAAGCCTTCTCGCCGTTGCTACGAATGAAAAATGAAGAAGAAATGATCTGGGGAGCCAAGTAACAGGATGCCTTCGACCAAGTCAAGGGTGCCTTGATCAACCCCCTGTCCTGGTACCTCCGCAGCCTAGGAAACCTCTGAAGCTATACATTGCGGCTGAAGACCAAACCACCGACTGCTTGTTAGCTCAAGATGATGATAGTGGCGCTGAACGTGCTATATATTATCTCAGTAGGATACTGAATGACGCGAGACTAGATAATCGCCCATTGAGAAACTTTGTTTGTCTTTGTTTAACGCTTGTACTAAACTAGAATACTATCTTCTGCCTAAGGAAGCTTTAGTTGTATGCAAGGTTGACTTTATTCGATATCTGCTTAATAGGCCTGTCTTGTAAGGAAGACTCGTTAGGTGGCCCATTAATTTGAACGCATTAGCTTGAGCTTATGTACCTTTGAGAGCTGTAAAAGGCCAAGCCCTTTGCAGACTTCTTGGCTCAGCATTCATGTGTAGAGACACACGATGCTCCGGCCGGAGTGGGTATAGTCGTCACCAGCCCTTGTGGCCAAACATGGAGGTTCATGTGCCAGATAGGGGACCAAGCCTCCAACAATCAGGCCGAATATAAGGCTCTAATCATGGGACTTGACATCTTGGCCGGCATGAAGGCTCACTACGTGGAAATAAGGGGTGACTCCCAATTGGTGATCAAACAAATCACTGGGGAATACAAGTGCTACAACGGAAAGCTTAAAAAACTGAGGGCCTCGGTGCACAACTTGTTAAAGTTGTTTGTTAATGTCGTCATCCTGTATGTCCCCAGGAACGATCAGGAAGCAATTGACTTGGCTCAGCAAGCCTCGGGATACAAAGAGCGAGTAGTTGAGGTGATGTAACAAAGTGTTGTGACCTTCACCCAGGAGGATCCCGCAGACACTAGGATCGGGGTGCCGACGAGGTACCTCTGTAGCCCAACGGTTGACATTGACTTCAAGGTCAAGCAAGGGGCGCTGAAGTATATCTTGATAGGAGATGGCCTGTACAAAAGAAGTGCCAATGGAGTACTGTTAAAGTGCCTCAAGATGAAGGACGCTTATATGGTAATGGCACAGATCCATGCGGGAGTCTGTGGTGCTCATAGGTCGGGCCCCATCATGAAGTGGCTCATCTATCGGCATGGGTACTATTGGCTGACGATCACGGCCGATTGCTTCCTGTTTGCCAAGGGAATCAAGGCTTGACAACTGCACGAACCAATCCAAAGGATGCCGGCCGATGAACTCCATCCTATTGTCAAACCTTGGCCATTTATAGGGTGGGCCATGGACTTAATTGGCAAGATATACCCTCCGAGTTCAAAAGGGAACAACTTCATTATTGAAGCCACCGATTACTTCACTAAGTGGGTGGAGGCCATGCCGTTAGGAAATGTTGATCAGACCGCGATGATCAGATTCATAGAAAACCAGATCATTTTCAAGCATGGAATCCCTGAGACCATCACGACCGACCAAGGTACAATGTTCACCGGAGAACGAGTGGTGGCCTTTGCCCAGGAATACGGCATTAACATGAGACATTCGTCCCCTTATTATGCCTAAGCCAACGGACAAGCAGAGGCCACCAACAAGATCATCATTGAACTCATCAAGAAGAACATAGTGAATAAGCCCCGGCGGTGGCACGAGACCCTCAATGAGGTCCTGTGGGCTATGAGAAATTCTAAGTCTACGGCCATGGTGGTGACCCCCTATCGTTTAGTTTATGGGCAGGAAGCTGTGCTACCACTAGAGATCAGTGTAACCTCGTTGAGAGTGGCACAGCAGCACTCCCTTAGTATGGATGAGTACCAGTAAGCCATGTTGATTGATCTGGACTCGGTGGATGATGATAGACTGGCTGCCCTCAGCAGGATAGAAATGAATAAAGCCAAGACGGCCCGAGCCTACAACAAACACGTTAAACAAAAGCAGTTTGTTGAAGGTGACCTCGTATGGAAGGCCATTTTTCCACTAGGGAGGAAAGACCCCCAGTTGGGCAAGTGGTCCCCGAATTGGGACGTGCCCTATATCGTTAGCGAAGTATATCACGGTGGAGCATATCGTCTAATCACTCTAGACGAAGAAGAATTTGAAACGAAAATAAATGGCAAATACCTCAAAGCATATTATCCTACTCTATGGGAAAGCATGCGAGGAATTGAAAGGTGGGTTTAATAGCAAAATAAAAAGGAAATTGTCAGGATGGCTCGCCACACACCGGCGGCCCAGTGAAAAAACAGAGGCAAGGAACAAAAGTAAAATCACTAAGGCACCCTCAGTTTTCGGTGGCTGAGTCTTCTTCCTCCATAAGGGCAGATACTTGTTGGGTGATCGTCGGACCTGAAGTGGCAGCCACAGAGGTTTCAGCAATGCCAAGAGGGGCAGAAGACAAACGAGCACGCAGTATCCCCCAAGAAGAGTCTACAGACTGCAAGTTGCCTTGGCCAGCCTCAAAATCATAGAGGAAACCCTCCTTCTGAGCCTCCAAATCTTTAACCTGGCCAGCGAGAGGCTTGGCCTGATCATACAAGCGCATTTGATCTTCCAAGACTTTTGTAAGCTTGTCGGCCGCCTCGTCTCGCTGGGGAAATAGAAGCTGCTACTCTCGCTAGAGATCCGACATTATACCTTCAGTTGTTTCAATCCTGTTCTCAACCATCCAGCTCTCATTTATCAAAGACAAATACTCCGCCTCCTTCTCATAGTAGGCAGCCAAACAAGTCCTATGCTCTGCTTGTAGGGCACTCAGGCGGTCCATTGCTTGCTGAGCACCATCCCTAAGGGCCTTGGCTGCCGAGTAGTTCTGGGAGACTCTTGGAAGACCATAACCAATGTTCTTCCACCCCTGCCGCCGAGACTCTGACAAACCTTCCACAGAAGCTAGACGAAAAGCGCGATCTCAAATCGGCCAACTGGGCAGGATCAGTTACAACTTCTCCTTGAAGGGAATCCTCCAATCTCTGCAGCTCCATCTTCGAAGGGGAAGGTGCTTGAGATTTTCCCCGAGAAGCGAAGAACTGAGCAGAAGTGGAAGCCTGCGGGAAGAAATATCTGTGAGGGAAAGGAGATACTAGAGGCAAAGACAAGGGGAAAAGGAGGACGACACTGTACCTTATGCCTTTTTGCAAGGGAAGAAACGCCCCCCATTGTCACACCAGTCCTCGTAGCTGAGGGGGTTCTTGCTGGGACTTGGGTGAGCTTCTGACAGAAACAAGGAAATTGGAACAACAATTGAAACACAGGTGAAATAAAGACCGAGGCAAGAATCGAAAACGTACCAACAGATGGCCGAGAGGGAGTTGCAGGGCGACAAGCAGAGGATGTGGCAACAGGTGTTCCGAAAGGAGTAGCACTAGTACTGGCGAGGGCTCTGGAGAGAGTAGTCCCTAGGCGACCGAGGCATCGGGATAAGCACTCTTCAACTCCGTGAGGGTAGGCAAGCTCCTTGACACCAGGCCACCAGTTGGTGAAAGAGTAGGTCTCCCCCACACACACCTCGAAGTGCGCCCAGACACCCTCCGTGAGCTTATGCTAGTTGTCATCAATCAACTTGCAGACTTGGGACTCGGACAAATTCGTGCGATGGGCAGGATCAGCCAATGCTTGGTAGGGTAAGGGAATACGCTGCAGGAGACCAAACTGGCGGCACACAAAGTTTGGATAGTAGTACTCTGCAAGGGCCTTATTATACCGGGAGGTAGCAAGGTAACCGATCAACAAGTCCCTCGAGCCAACTGTCACGAGTAGTGATACGAGCCGAGAGCTTCAACTGTTCCTCTGGGGGTGAAAAATCCGATGGGCGCCAAAGTTTTTGTCAAGAACAGGACACCATACCACATCCCCAGGAGACATCCGCAGGAGGGCCTCCACAAACTAGGCTGGACTTATGTCGTGATCAAGCGTTTCCCAAAGTTGAGGCCCCAAAAATCGGGTTGTCGGCGACCTGGGGATGTCAAGACCAGCGGACAAAATGTGGGAGAAATAGAGCTTGGACCACAATTGAAGGAACCACAAGGGTCCCTGCAGTTTGGAGACACGACCTCCATCCCTGATCTGATCCAAAACAACCCTAATGCCTTTATAGAGCTCACCGAGGAAGTAGGGAGCACAGGCAAAGACCTCACCGGTATAGCACATCGTGGCGACGAAGGGTTGCATCTCTTGAACAACACCGGCCGAAGTAGCATCGCAGAAAAAGCGGCAGAAAAAGTACATGAGGAACGTCGTATGCTCCGTATCAGTAACCTCCCCACTGGTCTTGGCATTTGTGGCAAGAAACATGGACTACAGGCCACCCTCGTGGATGTGACCAAGATTCACGTTCTTGGGCAGTTTGGCGGGATGAATACTGTGGTCGTGCGCTGGTAGACCAATAATAGCAGAAACATCCAGGACATTAGGGGTCAGCATGCCCCAGGAGAATACAAACACATCGAGGTTGGTAGACCAGAAGCCCAGGAGGAGGATCAAAACATTGAAATCATAGGGAGCGTAAGAGGTCGACAGGGAGATCATATCATTCAAGCCCCATTGATTCCAGGCATCCTTCTTGGAGGTTTTGAGGCGATCAAACCAGGCGCGGTACTCTTTGGTATAAGCCTAGCCCACCCCCTAGTCTCGGTAACTCTGGCGTTCAAAGTGAACCATTCTTGGGAGATGGGCAAGCCACCGGCCGGACCAAAAACCTCCTTCAAAGCCTTGAAACTTTCAAGAACCATAGATGCGATCCGTTGGATGGTCACGCCTCCGTCGGCGGCAATTAGTATGTCCTTTGAAGAGACTTCATGCATGGTACCACCGGAGGAGGAAGAAGAGCCCGATGGACTGTCACCGTCACCATAACTGTGGCCTCTGTTTTGGGAGTCGGAGTTGGAAGACATGACGTGCGAAAGATGGGAGGCTAAGGGGGAGTTGAGTAGGAAAAATGGTAGCTTTAGAAAGGGCAAGTAACTGTACCGGGGTAATGGTGAAGGCTATTTATAGCTTCGCAAAACTCAACCGGCATGTCCTTGGGAACCGACGCGCAGTCGTTTCGATTCGTACGAAGCTCTAAGTGTCATGTAGCAGCATTTACGTCCCCTCTAAACCGTCACTTCAAAATCATTTCAAGGGTTTTCGTACCGTCAATCAAGTCCTCGAAGCCGCACAACAGCACAAAAATGGGGGCAATTGTTAACGGCCAAAAATAAATAGGTCGTAGGCCAAGGATCGAAGAGGAAAAAGGGGAAATATGGTGTGAAGGCAAGCCATATGACAAGGGGCAAAAAGGTATTTTGCCAAAAAGAGTGACCCCAAGAAGGTCCTCGATGCGCATTAAAGAGAGGAAACCCACGAGGGAGGACTATGCCCGAGGACCAATGAGCCAAGCCGAGGGAGAGTAATCACCCCATCCTATAGAGTGCCAAGGCATTGGTGGCTCCGACGCCTGAACCTTTACCTAAGGTGGGGCCAGGATAGCCGGGCCACCATACGGCCGAGGCAAGATGGGTGTTGCTTGGAAGGCAAGACACGGCACGAAGGAAGAACGTGGTAACGATTGAAGTTCAAATGGAAGAGCGAGGCCGGAAAACTCGGAGCAACAAGCACTCACCCCACTAATCGTGCCAGTGGGGTCGTGGGCAGTTACTCCCCTTCGTTGAGGGCCTATGAAGCAATGAGAGCCATTGATCTTAGATCAATCCAACGGCAGGCAAATGTTGGCTAGCTTAGTGGCCAACGAGGGCCTGTGTATATATATAGCATTAGAGTGAAATGTAAAGGACACATCAATCAAATGAAACTCTACGTTTATTTCATTTATCTTCTTTATCTCATTTCTTGCCTTTACTTTATTTTTATGCATTAGCCGTAGTAATCCAACACTCGCATCCCTTCTGACCTTGCCTGACCCTTTCTAGAGGAGTCAGGAAACCCATAGTTGAGGAGCAGAGTTTCCTCCTCGACGCAACTGCTTGAAGAAAAAGGAATCAAAGACTGTACAAACCTCTGGCCGACACCACGGCTAGGACCTAAGAATTTGACGACAACAGCCAGTGATGGCAGAAACATATAGCACGGTAGGGGTTAGAATGCCCCATGGAAACACAAAGGCGTTGAGGCTGGATGACCAAAAACCTAAGAGGGGCAAAAGCATCTCCAGGCGGTTGGGAGCAACGAAAGAAGAAAGGGCCACTATGTCGCGAAGACCCACGATCTTCCAAGCACCAGCCTTGACTCCGTGGACTCACACGAACCAATTCCGATAATCATCAGTAGGTATGGCCAATGAATCGGAGTCTGCTATTCGGGCACTTGCGATAAACCAGTCCTGCGTAATAGGGAGCGTCGAGTGTGTAAAAATGTGTTTGAAGGCGGCAAAACTGTCAAGAACTACAGAAGTGGTAGGACGCATTGTCACACCATTCCAAACGACAGCGAAAAGATCCCTCAGGGAAGCCTTTGGAGGAGGGTTTGCCAGAGGCGAGGAGGAGAGTGATGAGCTGGACGACGAATCAGCCGGGCTGTCGGCGCCGCCATAATTGTGTTCTTGATTCTGAGAGTCGGAATTAGAAGCCATATTGGGGAAAAAGAAAGAGTGTTTGTCGCGCAGGGATGGTGGCGAACGCTTCGAAAAAGCAATGGAGGTAGTGGCTAGAAATTTCGGAAATCTCAAGTAACCATGTAGGGGTAATGATGAGAGCTATTTATAGCTTTGCAGAGAAAACTCAACCGGCGTGTCCTTGGGAACCGTTGCGCAGTCATTTCGATTCGTGCGAAGCGCCAACTGTCATGTAGCAGCGGTTACGTCCCCTCTAACAGTCACTTCAAGTATTGTTAACACCCAAAAGTAAATAGGTCGTAGGCCGAGGATTGAGGGAAGAGAAGTGGGAATATGGTGTGAAGGCAAGCCATACGACAAAGGGCAAAAAGGTATTTTCCAAGAGAGAGTGAACCCAAAAAGGTCCTCGAGGGGAATTAAATGAGAGAACCCCCCCCCCCCCCCCCCCCCCTCGAGGGAGGACTATGCCCGAGGACCAATGAGCCAAGCCGAGGGAAAGTAATTACCCCATCCTATAGAGTGCCAAGGCCTTAGTGGCTCGGATACCTGAACCATTACCTAAAGTGGGGCCAGGACAGCCGAGCCACCATACGACCAAGGCAAGGTGGGCGTTACTTGGAAGGCAAGACACGACACGAAAAAGAACGTGGGAGCGGTTGAAGTTCAAATTGAAGACTGAGGCCGAAAAACTCGGAGCAACGAGCACTCACCCCACTAACTGTGCCAGTGGGATCGTGGGCAGTTACTCCGCTTCGTTGAAGGCATATGAACCGATGAGAGCCGTTGATCTTAGATCAATCCAACGGCAGGTAAATGTTGGCTAGATTAGTGGCCGACGGGGGTCTGTGTATATATATAGCATTAGAGTGAAATGTAAAGGACACACACATGAATCAAATCAAACTCTACGTTAATTTCATTTATCTTCTTTATCGCATTTTTGCCTTTATTTTACTTTATGCATTAGCCGTAGTAATCCAAACCTCTAGCTGACACCACGGCTAGGCCCTAAGAGTTTGATGACAAGAAATACTAATTTAAAACTCTAATCTGTACATAATATCGTTTCTTTTTTAGACCTAATTTTCTATGCCTATTTCTTCTTTTTTGCTACTGTTTTGTTTTTCTGTTGATATGTGTTTTCTAGAACCCTAATTTTTAAACTATATTATGTTCGCGATTCAAATATATTTACAGTATGAATATTTCTAAAAAAGGAACATAAACTCAATCTTATTATTTTCATGTTCATGTAAACAGTTTTATCACTAATTTCCTATCAATGATATATACATTTAATTGTAAAATAGCCTATCATGTACAAAACTAAAGAAAATGAAATTGTTATTACCAACCTCTTTTCTAGCTTTTGAACTTCTCCCTATTACTGCTTCGCTACTCTGTTGCGGCCTTCCTTTCATACGACCGGAAATCCTTTTTTACAGTATTTAACTGACTATTTTAGTGAGAAAATGTTGTGTTTATCAGTGTTTTTTAGGTCTCCCCCTCTATCTGATTTTGGCCCAATTGAACAAATTTGCTAAACGTTGACATAATTAAATGAGATCTGTATTCCTTCCAAAATCATTTAACAAGTAATAATGTATTCCCTCCACAAACTTTCTTCAAAAATAGATCTGTATATTCACCTTTTGGGATAACTCAGCTCTCTTGCTTATCTGAAAACCACAATATATAAAAAATAAGACTTCGAAAAAATCTCAGTAAATTGCTAACAGGCACCTCACCAATACCTCCAAAAGTTTCTTTTACCATCTTTTGGCCAGTAGCATAATCCATAAGAGACATGACAAATATATATAATGTTAATTCAATGGAGAACCACCAATCAACATTTTAGAAGAGCGCATGTACGATGTTGGACTCGGCCTCATGACTTCCCTCTCCAAGTTTGTTATCCATCCTTTAACCCTTTAAGATATTTTATTAACCACATTGATACCTTTCTACCAACTTATTTATCTTGTTAATCGTTCTCTCTCGATAGTTAGTCATACACCATAAGGTCGTCATGTTACCACAATAACCAACCAAGCATCAATTGTGCATAAACAATCATTCAATCATTAACATTGAACATAATTAATCATGCTTATAGAAAAGCATATCCATCATCATAATTTAGGTATAACACTATGTCATACTCTCAATTATCACAACAATGATTTATACAACAAAGTTCCATTCAAAGACAACATATGTACCCTGCTTGTCAGGAAGACCCCGAGCTTGCTCCCGCGAGTTAGGGAGAGAAGTCCAAAAATCTGCCTCCTCCGAGCTCGCTTTTGAGGGCCAAAAAACTGAGACCGAGCAAGTCGACGGAAGGCAATGTTGAGCTTTCCCTTGAAGACTTCGCAGCCTATCTCAAGGTGGGTGAGCTCGGACAACAGCTGTTCACCTGCTGGAGCAGGATAAGTCTGATAAATTAATTGCTTGCTTGAAACTCCTTTCAGAAGCTCGTGACGACATTGAGAGGTTCAAGAAGGAGAAGGAGGAACTTCAAGCTCGGTTGAACACTCTGACTGCTGTCGAGGCAAATGCTGAAGCCCTAAAGCGAGGCGTTGGCTGTTGCCTCGTTAAACAATGCACTGGCTCAGCTTGAGGTGTTGCATCCCGGGCTCGCCATCCCCCACGTGCACCCGTCGCATGTGGTTTATGCTAGGAGGATTGTCAAGCCATGGGGGTCTGATGAAGAACCGGGGGAGCCTAAGCTCATCTATGCTCCAGACACTTAGCTCGTAGACTTCATTTTGCATTTCATTGTTTTGTTTTGGTGGCCTCGGTTATGTCCGGGGTCACTTCTGCTTGTAATATAAACTTGTGCCACTGTATGTATGAATTATCTTCTCTTTCATTATGCCCGTCTATGCTTTTGAACTTTATTTCACCTTTCCGCTAAAGGTATATTTAAGTTAGGGTTAAATATGTTTTTAGTCCCTACAAAATTTTACTATTTTGTTTTTAGTCCCTATAAAATTTTTCATTGACTTTTAGTCCCTATAAAATTTCAAAATTTCGTTTTTAGTCCCTATAAATGCCAACTAGTGTATATCCATTGAATTTTTGAGTGATATTTTGCATACATGCCTATCTTCAAGCCAGCTATATTCACATTTGAAAGGTATATTTAATTTATCTTCCATACTCCATGTGGCGGGATATCCATTCTTCAGTCCTGCTTCATCGAAATGAACTATTCCATTTGTAACACTCCGAACACAGTTAAAGCGCAGAATATTATTTTTGTACAAAGAATTAAAAATTATTAAAACTACTTCCTTTGATTTAGGATCATCGTTATAAGCAAATACCTGTGATGTAAGTAGCCATAACAGGAAAACACTACGTGCAAACAGACCCATTGCACCTTCTCTTACACCTTTTGTTGTTGCTTCTGTACTCTTTGATGTATATATATATATATAGGCTGAATTATGTATTATGTTATTATGTAATTTGTTTTATTCTTATCAAATCCTCCATTTAAGTTAGTTGACCATTTTTGTTTTTATTTACGGTACATTTATTTGAATTTATTGCAATTAATTATTCATATTTTAGCATTCAAAGAAATTAATTGTGATTGTTTCCGTTTTGTCTTATTGTAATATTATTACCTTTTTTATTTATTTGAAAAGGAATTACATAGCTACTATTAGGGGAGTCAACGATAGAAAATTCAAAATTACATAGCTATTATTACCCCAATAATTTATTTAAAGTTAGCAAAAATTAAAATTAAAATATATAAAACAAAAAATATTTATAAAGGTAAGACGAAAAAATAAAAGTTTAACATTAAATATAAAAAAATATAAAATTTAGTCTTAAACTTTATATTTTAATATTTAAAAAGGATAAAGGTAAAGAATAAAAATATAAAATTAGCACAATTTAATATTTTATATAAAATCACAAATTAAAAGACTAAAAAATCTATTACTTAGAATATAATATATATCTATAATATGAACATTTATATAATATATTTGGGGGCGGAGTCTCCGCGATGCGGGGGTTATTGACCCCGTCCCCATCCCCGAATTGACTGCGAGGGGATTTTCTCCCCCATCCCCGTCCCCACGGGGAAAAATTCCCAGCCCACAGAGCTCCAAACAGGGCAATCCCCGCGGGATCCCCATTTGTGGGTAGAAATTGCCACCCCTAGCATCCGTTTAAGTGGTTCATCTCTCCCACCCGATATATTTCGGTACGCACCGGTTAGGAATCGAACTCTTGACCAAATGGTTAAGCATCTCACGTATCTACCCTTGTGCTATATTATGTTGGTAACAACTCAAAAAAAAAACATTGTTGCAACTTGAAAGAATTTAATACATTTATATCTTTCTTTTGACAATATAGTATATCTAATTGGTCCATCACATCACAGATTATACACATCGACTGCCACTGTGGTACTGGGAGGTTATGTTATTAATAATTAATAATAAAAAAACAAGTTAACAATTATATTCAGTTTATCAACAAGATGGTAAATTCGACTATTAAAATTTAGCGAAATCCATTTTTAATTAACCGTAAAATTTTCTCTTGATTTTAGTTGGTTATCAAGAAGATAATATTTACCTACATGATCTTTTGAAACTCTGGGAAGGAATTAGTGACAAGTTTATGAAATTGAAAGACTGCATTGCATGACTGATTTATGACTGCTGCTAATATTTCTTTGAAGACAATGAGCTAAAGAGTTATCTTGCAAAAGCTCAATACATCCGAGAGGGGATTTTGAATTTGATAATTCTCTATGGTGGCTGCTGCTATATCTGATATAAAAGTTGGTAGGATGGGTGAAAAATGATACATAGCATAAATGCAAAACGGGAAGAACTCAAAAACATCCAGGGTTGATATTGAGGAATCTCTGTTACAAGCACTACTTTGCAAGCTTCGAATCTCTTTCTCGGTGTCAACTGAAGGTTCCGTAAAATATGCGGTGCAAATCGAGCAAGTAAGGGACATGAGACCGGAGGTATGACACTCGAAAGTTGTGCATTTCCTTGACCAAATATATGGCCGGATATGACCATGTCAGGATATGCTTATTAACATCGTCGTATTCAAATATAGAGTATGAAATTAAGAACTCTAATAACCACAAAATGATATCATTTGTCCTTGAAGATAACAAATAAATACGAAGTTTTTATAATTTAAATATTATCGTCAAATCACACAAAAAACCCGCTATTTTCGTATACATGCATTTTGCTACCAACTTACAAAATATAGGTTATTCGACAACAATTTTCAATAGCATATACCCGTGCATGGCACGGGTTAATTATTCTAGTTTAATACATTTATATCTTTCTTTTGACAATATAGTATATCTAATTGGTACATCATATCACAGATTATACACATCGACTGTCACTGTGGTAATGGTAGGTTATGTTATTAATAATTAATAATACAAAAAAACAAGTTAACAATTACATTCAATTCATAGCGCACACATATAGAAGGTATAATATCATTTTATCACCCAAATTCAATAGTATGATTTGTGTTTTGTTGACCAGTTTTAGTATTAGTATAAGCATCACAAATCTTTCCGCTATTACCACCGAAATTCAAATTTCAAAATTTATATTGAACCACATTCAAACTTTTCTAAAATTATAAAATTAAGGCAAAATTACACTAGTAGTCCTTTATGTTATTTAATTGTAACAAGTTGGTGCTTTAAGTTTTTTTCGTACCACTTAGGTCCTTTAAGCTACATTATGTGTACACCGTTAGTCCTTTTTTTCATTTTTCGTTACAAAAAACGAAAGTTGGCCCGAATAGATCTGACGTGGCCATGCCCGGAGTCTACGTGTCATCTATCTGGTGACAATTTGGACATTTAAGACTACTGTCATGTAACAATTTGGTACTTTCAACTTAATTTTTTTAAAAAAAATTGGTTCATCTTCTTTTACATTTAAGATAAAAGGACCAAATTATTACATGACGGTAGTCTTAAATGACCAAATTGTTACGAGACAGATGATACGTAGGCTCCCTCACGATCACGCCAGCTCTATTAGTACTATCTAGGGTTTTTTGAAATGAAAAATGAAATAAGGACTAACGGTGTACACAATTAAATAACTTAGAGGACCTCTAGTGTAATTTTGCCTAAAATTAATATGGAAGTTTAGGCTTTTAATGCATTACCTCATATAGTGATCAAGAATTATGTCAGAATAATATCTCAACTATCGTCAATTACCATAAATAACATTTCGAACTGTCTCAATAACTGGTTGACATACCGCAACTACAGAGACTAATTCCCGAGGTATTGAGATCCATTTAAGAGATTTACCTCTTCCACCAAATATTTTTCCATACACACCGGAAGTAATCGAACTCTTGACCAAATGGTTAAGTATCCCAAGTATTTACCACTTGTCCTAGTAACAACTTAAAAAATATTTGTTGCAACTTGTAAACATGTTGCTGAATGAAATTAAATAGCTCCGTACAATAAAAGGCTTAATTGTGGATTGAGCAAATCACCCAATCATCAACCAGCAGGGGGTCTAAAGAGCAGCCTTTGGAGAAACATATCAAAGGTAGCAACTTGGAATGAGAAAATCAAAGAAGTAATCCTTGAAGGTTGGTGTAAGCGAGTGGGGGGAGGGAAAGACACTAAATTTTGGCATGAAACCTAGATAGGGACACTTCCACTTAAAAACAAGTTTCCAACATTTCTTTGTAAAAGAATGAAACCATTGCAAATATGGGATTCTGGGATGGTCTCCATTGACAGTGGAACATAGTATGGAGGAGGAGCCTAGTCCAATGGGAAGAGGATCAAATTGATTGGTTAATGGCAAGCCTTCAAGATGTGCACCAATCCAAAACCCTATAGGATAGAAATTGGTGGCATTTTAGTAAGAAAGGGGAATTCTCAGCCAAATTTTTACTAGAGTTTGGTGGGATAGGAATGCATCAGACAACCACAAAAATAATGTGTTGGAAAGGTCTTGCTCCACCCAGAGCTGAATTACTAGTGTGGTTCATTCTACAAGGAAAGATGAGCACTAGAGATCGACTATGAAAGCTGAATATGATAAATGCTAGTGAAGCCACGTGCCCCCTCTGCAACTTAGAAGAAGAATAAGTTCAACACCTAATCCTTCACCGTCAATTCTCTTGGGTTTTGTTGACAAGTGCTCTGATGTGGTGGAACCTTCAATTCCCCATTATTGACACTTGTGAACATTGGATGGAGATCTGGCTTGGGCAAGTTGAAGGGGATCACTCTAGCTAAGTTTGCTGCCTATATGGGAGTAAGGGACTCAAATGAGGCAGAATTCCTAGCTATTATCAACGCTCTCGAGATATCCTTAAACAAAGAATGGCTGCAACAGGGTAGTCTGATTGTGGAATCGGATTTCACGGTGGCGCTCTCGTGGGTGAAATTTGGCTCTCACAGGAAGCTTCGATCCTACGTCAACAAGCTGAGGAATGTTCTCTCGGTCTTGGGAAACATGTCATGAATTCATTGGAAAAGAGAATCAAATGAAATTACAGATAGCCTTGCAGATAGCCTTGATCATATGTGTGCGACATAATCTAGTTTTGTATCTGACCCGGCTGATATATGAGTGCTCTATTGTTGCAATTGGGCCTTGTCTTGTCATATTCCTTGGTGTGATTCTGGGCGTCTGCTAGTTGTATTCATCTTGCTGGCGTCTTCGCATGTTTCCTTATATCTATCTTATATCCTAGCCTTCTTGACCTTGTTATTTGGGTGTTTTCATGCTTGGTTTCCTTGTTATGCGTTGTAGGCTCTCTCCCTGCCGCTATTGGTGAGTGACAGTGTTAGTTGAGAAGCAGTAGCTGATAAGCTAATGAGGTGGCCGTGTTGTTGTCTTCAAGCCTCGGCTTGCACCAATGCATCTTTTTGATTGTGTCGGTCTCCTAATACTTTGCAAGGTGGAGAGAGCTTCCTTTAGAATCAGTAGGCTATGTATTGTGGAGAGTGTGTGTGTGTGTGTTTACACTTCTGATGTGGGTGTTGTGTGGTAGGTATGTGTGTGTGTGTTCTCTCAACTCTAGTATGCATGTGTGTTGCTTGGTGTGATTTGCGGCTCACCCTCTTGGTGTGTGTGTGTGTGTTTTAGGTTTGAGTGTGTGTGTGTATTTTCTGATGTGCGTTGAGTTTTTCGGTGTTTGTTAAGTCAATCTCCTTTTGGGTGTGTGTTCTTCAATACATAGTTCTGTTTGTTTGAGCATCTTGTTCCCATCCTTTTTTATTGTGGAGCCAAAATCTGAGTTTGTGGAGTCCCTTATTTTCTAGTCTTATCCAGCCTTGCGAGCACACAATTAGACGTCCTCTTTACAACCCTTCCTAGAAGGTGGACATTGGGTATTCTCAATGAAGTTGGGGATGATCTAATCTTAACAATCTCTTGCAGCTCTTGAAAATACTGCATTTGGAGAATTAGTCTCTGGTGTAAATATGATGGTATCTTCCACATTAGCTTATATCCAATCATGGGCACAATATGATTTTGTTTCTACTTTGATGGTCCATCCACAATCGTATCTTTGCTAGATATGGTGTTAATATAAAAAAGGAGGAACTTTGGCATGCTAACATTCAAGGAATCTAACAAATACCTGTGCAACTTCTGGTCAAGCAAAACGTGAAGCAAGTGGTGTTGGTGACAGCAGCATCATGGTTAAATTATCATTTTGGGCATATCTGGTCTGGCCTATCCTCTTGCATCAGTACTAATGTGTTAGTGGGTCACCTTGGAGGTCGTTGATAGCTTATAGTGGAGCTTTTATTATCAACACATATTATGGGAGATCAGTACAGAAGTGATGTTCTCTACTTGAGGCTTTGGTGTATTCTGGTCCTGGTCCCTTGATTGGAGGATTTGTGAGTTTTCCAGACCGTCTCTTCTTCTTCTTCAAATTTAATCTTTTCCGTTTTGCTGGTTGAGCTGTCTGGTTTGTCACTTCCATTACAGGGTGTTTGCATCTTAGATCTGGTTCTGGTTCAAGCTTGCGACCCAGATCTGTCTTTGTTGACTCTATTTCTTCACTAAACATTGCTGGTCCGACTGTTGTTTCTGCTACGTGACTGCTCGTGGGTCTGGTGTTGCGACGTGTAACCTTGAACCATGGGTATGGAGGTTGCTGGATTGACATAATCAGCTAAGTTTTCTTTACCTTTGCTTTTTATTTTATTGTAGCTTTGTATTGTCAATGTATTTTTGTTTATTGTTGTGATGTTAACTCGATGAGAGTACGATGAGAGAGGGAGAGTACGAGAGAGCGAGATTGTTCGATGGAGGGAGATGGCGAGAACGTCGATGGGGATGGGAGGGAGGAAGAGGGATGGAACAATGGAGATAGGGGTTACGAGGGCAGAGGATTTGGCGTGTTCACGGTCGTGGTCGGCATGAGAGGTTTTCTAATCGAATGGATAACAATCATAAGTGAGACGGCTTGACGAGGAAAGAGGGGGTCGATCGAAGGTTTTCTAGTAACGCAGAAGCTTCTCAAACAGAGGATGGATGGCAAGTGGTTCGTAGAAGAAATGGTGCGAGTAGAGGGGTCATGAGGCCCATGAAGACTGATCTTGCAATTGCTTCCAGGGCCGAAAATAGAGATGGAGTTGTATCTTCATTCTTCTTTTCTAATTTCCCTAAGCACTATCAGGCAAAAGATCTTTTAGCTATGTTCAACTCTTATGGGAAGGCTCAGGAAGTCATTATTCTTCTGAGAAGAGACAAGAATGGTAGGAGGTTTGGGTTTATCCGTTTTTTGGATGTCAAGGAACCACACACCTTTGCTGTGAAGCTCGATAACATTTTCCTTGAAAAAACTAAGTTGTTCGTTAACCAACCTAGGTTCGATAGGGTGGGAGTAGAGACTAATAATAAGAAACAAGTAAATGACAAGGCTGCGAGTGAGCTCAAGAAGGCGCAAGCTCCATCTCAGGTGTGGGTCGCCAAGAATCAAGAGGGGTATCTGTCAAAACCGTTGAGGTGGGGTCTAGTGATAAGGAGAAGATTCCTGCAGGCAATACGTTGGATGTTATCTTTAACCCTCTACCCGAGACGGTATCGATTCTTGATGCAGCTATGGTCGGAGAGGTCTTATACCCGGGTAAAACCTATTTTATACATGATGAGTTTTTTAGACAAGGGGTTTTTTCGGTGAAGGTTACACCTTTAGGGGCTAACCTGGTGCTTCTGGAAAGTAGGGAAGACGGTGATCTTCAAGCTCTTGTTAAGGAGGCGGGAGATTGGATGGCTCAATGGTTTAAGGAGATCAGACCGTGGCGGCCTAGGGAGCTTGATAAGGAGCGTCTGATGTGGGTTCGGTGTTTTGGTATTCCGGTTTATGCTTGGTCATTAGATTTTTTAGCCGCTTTAGTTGAGCCTTTTTGGTACTTATGTCTACTTTGATGATAACACGGAAAAGAGAAAAGCCATGGATGTTGCCCGCATTTTGGATAGGATGGAGTCTTTTATGGCGATTAATAGGGTTCTCAAGGTCAAGATCAATGAGGATGAGTTTGAGATAAGGGTTGTGGAGGATTGGAGTGGGCCCATGCAATGGAGTCTTCTCGTTGAGTCCAAGGCTTCTGTGTCTAGTTCGGACGATGAGGAATCAGAGATCGGTGATCGTTAGCCAGAGATTCCTTTTGAAGAAGAGCAGGTTTTTCCAGTAAGGAAAGTGCAAGATCAAGGTTTTTCTAATGGTGGAGGGGAAGAGGAACCAGCTTCCAAGTATTAATCTAAGGTTGAGATGGAGGCTAATGATTCTTTTTCTAATTTTAGTGATTTTGTTCTTCCTATTGGGTCGGTTCATTAGGCGCAGGGGCCGAAAAAGTTATCGGCAGTAGAGATGTCGTCATTAGTTCCAATTCCACTGATAATGTTTATCAAAGGGATTAATTTGAGTCGGATGGGGATTTAGGGAGTGGCAATAATTCTATCCCTATTTCATCTTCGAGTAAGAGTTTGAAGGACCTCGGGGCTTCAAGTCAGAGTTCTTCTCTGGGCCTAGCTTCTTCTATTAGGCCCGTTGATCTCCCTTCAATCCCAAAGTCTAGAAGTGTAGCATGCGTTCTTCCTTCAGATCCTGGTGGGAATCAAAGTGTTAGTGGGCAGGGTGGTGTGGCTGGATCTTCGTTGTTAGCTTCTGTTCGTAAAATCCTGCCCATTGGGTCAGGGTGGTGTATTCGGCCAAGAGTTGTGAGGGTCCCATTTGGAGTGGTGGTTCCTTAGGAGATTTAGGTATCCAGACTGCTAATAATCGTTTCTGGGTTCTTCATAAGAAATCTACAGCGCAAAAGGTTTGGAATGTTGCTTTCACTTTAGGGGTGGAGGGGGTAAGTCCTGACTCGGTTTATATTTACTTAATTGCCGTTGGGGAAGCTAGGGATCAAGCGGCGAAGGTTCTGAGGGAGAAAGAAAAGGGTGCTCCATGAATATTGTATCCTTAAATATAAGAGGATTGGGTGATAGTGCCAAGAGGAGACATATGGCTGCTATCATCAATAAAGGTTGTTTTGATATTGTCTGTATCCAAGAAACTAAGAGGGAGTCGATTGATGATGTTTTGGTTCGTAGTTTTTGGGGGCATCAGAATTTTGAATGGATTGCGAAGCCTTTTGTGGGTCTCTCTGGGGGTATTCTTTTGATGTGGAAAACCGGTTTGTTTGAGGTTAAGAGTTGTTTTGTAGGTGTGGGGTATGTGGGCCTGTGCTGTATGTGGCAAACTCCTTATTATATGTGGTGAATGTGTACGCTTCATGTTCGACAGCTGGGAAAAGAGAAGTTCAGGAGGCCCTTCTTGCTTTTAAAAAATCAGGGCGATCAAGGCGATTGGTGCGTTGTAGGGGATTTTAATATCGTCTCTTCTTCGGAAGAGCGCCAAGGTAATAGTGCGCATCTGCGTAGGGCAAACACGCTAGAGTTTAACTTGTTTATCGCCAATATGGAGCTTGTTGATGTACCTTTGTATGGGAAATAGTTCACTTGGTTTTGTCCCGATGGTTTATCTAGAAGCAGACTGGATCATTTTTTAATCTCTGAGGGTTTAATTTCTTCTTGGAAAATTAACGGTCAATGGGTGGGTGATAGAGACATATCTGATCATTGTCCTATTTGATTGCTTCGCTCCGTTAAGAATTGGGGCCCGAAGCCTTTTCGGTTGTTTAATGGTTGGCTTGATCATCCTGAGTTCAATGTTTTAGTGGATCAATGGTGGAAAGAGTTTTCGGTTAGGGGAAAAAAGGGGTATGTGATTAAAGAGAAACTTAAAATGCTGAAAGCTAAGCTCAAGGTGTGGAATAATGAAGTATTTGGGCGGACGGATCTAAACATTAAACATCTTATTTCTGATATTAATGATCTTGATCAAGTTATCTTAAAGGGTGGTGCAATGGAAGATGTTGCAAAATTGAAGGAGATGTCTTCGTTCTTTTGGAAGCAACTCCATATCGAAGAGAGTATGATCAAACAAAAATCTAGATCTTATTGGATTAGAGAAGGGGATCTCAACACTATGTTTTTCCATGCCTGCATTAAGAATCGTAGTAGAGCTAATCAGATTTTGTCTTTGAATAAGGATGACATGAGGTTGGAGGCGGTGGAGGAGGTGAAACAGGAAGTGAAAAGTTTTTTTGAAGCCAATTATGTAGATCCGATTATGCATAGACCTATTCTCAGTGGTATTGAGTTTGTCAAGATTGGTGACGACGAGTATCGTCATCTTTGTGCACCATTTACGGGGGACGAGGTGAAATAAGAAGTGTGGAATTGTGATGGGAATAAAAGTCCAGGGCCCGATGGCTATAATCTCAACTTCTTTAAATATTGTTGGGAGATTGTGAAGGAGGACGTTATGGGATTCTTTGAGGAATTCTATGTTAATGCGGTGTTACCTAAAGCCATTTCGGCTTCTTTTTTGGCTCTTATTCCCAAAAAGGAGAACCCGCATGATTTAAAGCACTACCGCCAGATTTGTCTCATTGGGTGTATCTATAAAATACTGGCTAAAGTGTTAGCTAGTAGATTGAAGAAGGTGTTGCCCATAATTATTTCACCTGGTCAATCGGCGTTCCTTTTGGGTCGTCAGATTTTGGATGGGGTATTGGTGGTTAATGAGTTGGTTGATCTGGCTAAAAGAAGGAAGGATGAATGCATGCTTTTCAAGGTTGAATTTGGGAAGGCTTATGATTTTGTTTCTTGGGGGTTTCTTGAATACATGATGGGTCGCATGGGTTTTGGCGCAGTGTGGATTAAATGGATCAGATCTTGTCTCCATAATTCTTCGATGTCTGTTCTTGTCAACGGGAGTCCTATTCGAGACTTTCAGATTCACAAGGATCTTAAGCAAGGGGATCCTTTATCTCATTTCCTTTTCCTTATTGTTGCCGAGGGTTTAACTGGAATGGTGTAGAAGGCAGTGAGTGATGGTTTATTTTCTGAGTTCAAGGTTAGTAATAGTCTGAGCTTTTCGTTGCTACAATTTGCTGATGACACTATCTTTGTTGGCAAGGGCTTGTGGGATAATTTATGGAGTATAAAGCCTATTTTTAGAATTTCCGAGCTTGTATCCGGTTTGAAGGTGAATTTCCAGAAGAGCTGTTTGTATGGCATCAACTTGAACGATGACTTCTTAGAAGCGGGTGCTACCTTCTTGTTCTGCAGTAATGCCGCTATTCATTTTAAATTTCTGGGTGTCCCAGTGGGAGCCAATCCTAGAAGAAGACATACTTGGAACCCAATCATTGAGAAGGTGAGAAAGAGACTTTCCTCGTGGAGTGGGCGTTTTCTATCTATTGGGGGTAGAGTGACTCTCATAAAGTCTGTTCTCAATAGTATCCCTCTCTACATGTTCTCCTTCATCAAGGTCCCCAAGATTGTTATCCAAAAGCTTATTAAGATCCAAAGAGACTTCTTGTGGAGGGGTACTAGAGCTGGTCGTCCTGTTTATTGCGTGTCTTGGGATAAAGTTTGTAGACCTAAGAAGGAAGGTGGTTTGGGGGTAAAAAACCTTGAAGCTTTCAATTTGGCCCTTTTGAGCAAGTGGAAATGGAGGTGCATTGATGATATTAATGCTAGTTGGTGGCAACTATTATATCATCGATATTGTGATTTGAGGTTTGTTTTCATGGGGGCTATTTCTTCTAGAGGCGGCACCAAGGATTCTTTATGGTGGAGAGACTTATTATTTTTGGAAGATGGCATGCCTTCGTGGCAGGGCGCTTTTGCTTCTAGTCTGAGGCCGGTGATGGGTAGAAGGAATTTGATTTCCTTTTGGTCGCATAAATGGGCTAGTGCTGAAACTTTTAAGGACTTGTTCCCTAGCCTTTTCCATCTGGCTAAGTTTCAAAACGGTTGTATCAGGGAGCATCGGCATTGGGTTGATAGCACTTGGCATTGGAATCTCGTTTAGGGCCGTGATTTGACAGCGATGGAGAGGGCCGACTCTGATTTGCTTTTGAACATTTTACACTTTTTCCATCTCGTCGACTCCAAGCAAGAGAGATGGCAGTGGAGGCTTGATAATTTCCACGTTTTCATAGTATCTTTTTATACTCCGTTGTTGAATCTTGTGCATCAAGATAGGTTGGATAGCGACACTCAAAGTGCTTTAGATGATTTGTGGCAGCTCTCCATTCCCACTAAGGTGGGGGTTTTCGGTTGGAGATTGTTGTTAGGAAAGCTCCCAACCCGGGATGCTCTTATTTCTAAGGGTATCATTACGGACCCTCATGGGTCGTGTTGTCCTTTTTGTTTTGAGCAAGATGAGACTATTTTTCACTTATTTTTTCTGTGCAAGCGAACTCGATCAGTCTAGATTGATATTCATAATTGGATGGGCAGTGCGCTTATGGATTCTCTTGTTGGAGTGTCGCATTTTAGGGCACATGGTATCAGGTTGGATTCCAAGAAGATTGGAAGATTGAAGTATCTTATGTGGATGGCAGTCCCGTGGTGTCTATGGATTCATCGAAATCATATTCTCTTTAAGGGCCAAGTCTTCAATCATCAAGTGGTAGTCAATCATGTTAAAACTATATCTTGGAGTTGGTTCATTAGTATTGAAGGGTGCAATTCAGCTTTGAAGATTTCTGACTGGTGGGGAAACCCTATTGTTCGTATGAACTCAGTATAATATGGTCTTTTGTCTCATTCTTCCTGAGGTACTCTTTCCTCCTTGGGTTTTTTTTCCCATGAGGTTTTGGCCCAATGAGGTTTTAATGAGGCCCATTATTTTTGTACCGGTTGGGGTGCCCGTTTGCACCCCCTTTAATAAAAATTTTGCTTTAGATTTTCTAAAATGTGTTTTCCGTGGTTGTTATCTTGGTGTTGTGGGGTGCTCAGATATGGCCTGGTGCCTATTTGGATAATTAACCCGTCCTTTTAGACGCTAATGTATTTTCTTTTTGCTCATCCTTTTTTGCTCATACAGATTGGTCCCCTTGGAGCAGTCCGGAACATGTATATATATATATATATACACTGAATTACGTAATTTATTTTATTTTAATCTAATTCCACCATTGAAGTGAGTTGACCATTTTAGTTTTCACTGCAACTTATTGCAGTTAATTATTGATATTTATTATTACTATTTACTCCTTTTATCTCACTTTGTTTGCCGTTTAAGGTTTTGACACACCCATTAAGAAAAATGATTAGGAGTTTAGATATTTTAAAAAGTGTTGTCTAATTTATAATTTAACCATTTTATCTCTCTACATAACAAAAATGTGAATCATTTGGTCCATTGGGTTTCCCGACAAAGTAACAAGTATCATCTGTAAAATCATACACGCAAGATGGAGATTGTGGATTTGAACGTGGGTAATTATAGAAAATAGGTTGTTTTCTTTCATTAATCTACAAACATTTACGATATTTTGTCAACACAGACATTTACTTTGTTTTTTCTCTTCAAAATACATTATATCCCCTTTCATTCCCTTCATCAAACATAGTACTAAACATATATGAGCATGTTAAGAATATTTCGTTTACAAATACGAAAACCTTGGGCTGGATATCAAAAACATAAGAAAAATATTAGTATTTAGAACGGGGAGCGGCTAATGCAGAGACAACGATATTGTTTATTTTTTCTATGAGTACAACATTGCGTTATTAAATAAAAAACCCATAGATATCTAATCACCCTTCCCATTTAGTGCAAGTAGTTCTCGTACATGGTCCACTTTCCTTGATATACCAATAAGCTAATGGAAAGCCCCAGAAATTAAAATAATTTGGTTTATTTTCTATAGTAAACTTGTGAGTGACTTGAAGCCTATCTTCAAGCCAGCTAAATTCACATTTGAAAGGTATATTTAATTTATCTTCCATACTCCATATGGCGGGATATCCATTCTGCATTCCTGCTTCATCGAAATGAACTATTCCATTTGGAACACTCCGAACACAGTTAAAGCGCAGAATATTATTTTTGGACAAAGAATTAAAAATTTTTAAAACTACTTCCTTTGATTTAGGATCATCGTTATAAGCAAATACCTGTGATGTAAGTAGCCATAACAGGAAAACACTTCGTGCAAACAGACCCATTGCACCTTCTCTTACTCCTTTTGTTGTTGCTTCTGTACTCTTTGATGTGTATATATATATAGGCTGAATTATGTAATTACGAATTTATTTTATTCTTATCAAATCCTCCATTTAAGTTAGTTGACCATTTTTGTTTTTATTTACGGTACATTTATTTGAATTTATTGCAATTAATTATTCATATCTTAGCATTCAATGAAATTAATTGTGATTGTTTTTGTCTTATTGTAAATTATTACCTTTTTTTTTATTTGAAAAGGAATTACATAGCTACTATCGTAATATTAACGCCCGTCAAGGATAGAAAATTCAAAATCAACAACTTAATTTTTTTCTTGTTTTTGGTAAAACCTAAGTTATCTCATACGTGCGCAATTGCAGAGACTAATCCCCGAGGTACTGAGATCCATTTAAGGAGTTGATGTCTCTTAGCAGGTATTTTTTCACTTAAAAAATATTTATTGCAACTTGAAATAATTTAATACATTTATATATATTTTTTGACCAATTTATATCTTTCTTTTGACAATATAATATATCTAATTGGTCTAGCACCTCACAGACTATACACATAGACTGCCACTGTGGTAATGGTAGGTTATGTTATTATTCATTATTAATACAAAAAAAAAAGTAAAACAAGTTAACAATTACATTCAATTCATTTATTTGATAATTAATATGATTTAGAAGGTATAATATAATTTTATCACGGAAATTCAATAGTAGGATTTGTGTTTTGTTGACCAGTATTAGTATAAGCATCACAAATCTTTACGCTATTGCCACCGAAATTCAAATTTCAAAATTTATATTGAATGACATTCAAAGTTTTCTAAAATTATAATATTAATATGGAAGTTTATGCTTTTAATGCATTACCTCATAGTGATCAGGAATTAGGGAGAAGATTGTCTCCCTTGGAAAAAAAAACTGGACAAAATAAAGTGGTTGAATCTGAACCATCTATTAATTCTTTTTAACAAGTGATCAATGGTTAGAATTAAATTAATATTGTTTTTTACCAGAATCGAGATGCTCACTCTCTCTCTCTCTCCCTCCCTCCCTCCCTCCCTCCCTCCCTTGTCATGTCTTCTTTCTTGAATTTTGCAGAATTACGTTACTATTGTTTTTCAGTTTTTCTCTTCTTCTTTCTTGAATTTTGCAGAATTACGTTACTATTGTTTTTCAGTTTTTCTCTTCTTCCACCCAAATTGCAGAAACAAAATTTTTTTGCAGAACAGATAACACACAATTTTCATTTTTCTATTCTTCTGCCTCATGTAGCCTTTGAACAATTTAAGTGTTGGAATTCTGGAAGAGTTTATTCAAGTATGGGCTTTCTGTTGGAATAAGAATCTCATTTTAAGTTTTGATGATAACAAACTAAGTAAGATTTAGTTTTTCTTTTCTAATGAAGTGTGATCTAACATGTTTGCTAAGTGATAAGAACATGTTTCCTAACTGTCCGGCCAGGATTACCCGGCTAGTACATCCGCTCGGTTCTTGAAGGGCTTTGCCCAGAGAGAAACCAGTCGGCCTCCAAGGTCAAGCCGCGTCCTCCTCCCAAAAAGGAATGAGGCGCAATCAGAGGGGAAATATCCCTGATTTCCCTCCCCTGTCTGTAACGGTCAACTCGGCCATAAGTATGTGTTAATTAGCACTTATGTACAGTGTAATATATATATAAATTGCCCACTAAGGCCAATAAAAGGATCCCACATTCATTCTCTCAATTCAGACTCTCAAACACACTCACAAACACGCGTTCGGTCCTTTCTCATCCCGAGAAACCGACCGTAACATTAGCGCCCACCGTGGGGCCTGGTAAAACTTCTCCCACGTCCCACACCATGAACACAGAAGAGATGGAAGACAATCGCAGCAACCTGGAATACTTATTGCGAATCACACGGTGGCTTCAAAGCCGCAACATAGAGTTGGAGCAACAATGACAGAACCTGGCAGACTAGATTTGCAACCAGGAGCATAGAATACGACGACTGCGCGAGCACCTTAGGGATGCGGCAAGGCTAGCCCAGGTCCTGGAGGAGGATTCTTTGAGGAGAGAAGAAAATCGCCAGAGGAAGACACACTAGTTGAACCTCCAGATCCACCGTGCTGTAACTCGGGTGCGCCACCAGCAGGATGAAACCACAATGGCCAAGGATGGGCAGATCTTGACGATTGCCGATGGCTTTGCCGGCGGAGGAGCCTCTACTAACGCCAGAAAGAGGTACTCACGTTCCATCATGAATTTAGATACTGACAGTCCTTTTGTAGTGCCTGGATATTCCACAGTCACATTCAGAGTAGAAGACTCCAAGGGAATCCAATCACATGACGACGATCCCCTTGTAATAGCCGTCACCATCAGAAGAGTCAACATCCGCCGAGTGTTAGTCGATGGAGGCAGCTCCGTCAATATCATGTACTGGAGGTGCCTGGAGCTTTTGCAGATCCCGCAGGAGGCCGTAAAAAACTATCCCAGCACCCTCTTGGGATTCACTAGACACAGTAGAAGTTCATGGCTACTTGGACATCACCACGACCTTCGGAGGTCAAGGACGGCAGAAAACAGTGATATTGAGATACATGGTAATTGACACCCCAGCAGCGTACGACCTCACCTTAGGACGATCGGCCCTGAATGATCTTGCAGTAGCAATGTCCTATCCGCAGCTACGTATGAAATTCCCCTTGCTGGACGGTCAAACACTCACTGTCAGAGGAGACCAAACGATCGCGCGCAAATGTTATGCCGAAAGCGCGAGGGTGTAGATGGTTGGTGACCTGACAATGCAACCCCAAGACATTGGGCTGTTAGACCTGGACCCTAGGCTGTATGAGCCAACAAGAGAAGAAAAATGCCCGAAGTCAGCAGACGACCTCAAGGAAATCGTGCTAGGATCCGTCACCCACCAGAAGTCAAAATAGGAGCAAGCTTGCTCCCCACAACCGAACGCAAGCTCATCAAATTCCTCTCGGACAACCTTGATGTCTTCGCGTGGTCCCCCAAAACATGTCAGGTATAGACCCAAACTTTATCTGCCATCGTTTATCACTAAGTCCTACTGTTAAACCTGTGGCCCAGAGAAAGAGAAAGCAGGGAGGGGAGAAGACGCTGGCTGTGGGAGAGGAGACCGAGAAGCTAAAAAAGGCAGAATTCATAAGAGAAGTAAAATACCCCACTTGGCTCGCAAACTTGGTGATGGTGAGGAAAGCTAACGGCAGATGGAGGATGTGCGTGGACTACACGAACCTGAATAAAGCCTGCCCGAAGGACTCCTATCCGCTGCCGAGCATTGACAGCCTAGTAGGCAGAGCGTCAGGATACAAGCTGTTGAGTTTCATGGACGTTTATTCTGGATACAATCAAATCCGCATGTGCCCTACTCATGAAGAAAAGACAGCCTTCATGACCGACCGATCAAATTACTGCTACAAAGTCATGCCTTTCGGCCTGAAGAATGCGGGAGCAACTTACCACGCCTGATGGACAGGTTCTTTGAAGATGTGATCGTCCAAGCAATAGAAGTCTACGTAGATGACATGGTGGTAAAGGCTGAAATGGACGCAGCACATCTCGCCAATCTTGACAAGACCTTCCAGCTGCTGAAGAAGAACAACCTCAGGCTCAATCCCGACAAATCTTCCTTCGGAGTACAAGCAGGAGAATTCCTCGGCCTCGTCCTCTCCCATAGGGGGATCTAAGCAAACCCCTCCAAATGCAGAGGAATC
The DNA here is from genome assembly GCA_963573325.1 of Astragalus glycyphyllos. Taxonomy (NCBI): domain Eukaryota; kingdom Viridiplantae; phylum Streptophyta; class Magnoliopsida; order Fabales; family Fabaceae; genus Astragalus; species Astragalus glycyphyllos. The sequence continues at coordinate 19,202,296 of OY754314.1, read as the reverse complement.
ATTGACATGCATAGCTCAGACCAAGCCAAAGAAGTACAAATCCTGACGGGAAGAATCACAACATCATCTCGGTTCATGGCCCGATCGGCAGCTAAAGTGAAACCGCTCTTCCAACTACTCAAGAAAAATACTTCCTTCCAGTGGACCGAAGAATGTGAACAAGCGTTCCAGGCAATCAAAAGATTCATCGCAACGCCACCTATCCTGACAGCTCCAAAATCAGGAGAACCGTTGCTGCTTTATTTGTCTATCTCGGAAAACACATGCAGTGCAGTGCTAATCCAAGAACAAGACAAACAACAAGGCCCCGTCTACTACGTAAGCAGGATGTGGCAAGGAGCAAAGGCGAGCTCTATAAAAGGGGGTTCTCAACACCACTGCTTAAATGTGTAAGCCTTAGCCAGGCGCAAGAAATCATCCGAGAAATACATGAAGGGGTTTGCGGAAGCCACATCGGCGGCAGGGCCCTAGCGGCCAAAATCACAAGAGCCGGGTACTATTGGCCAACCATCAGACAAGATTCCATGGACTTCTTGAGTAAATGTGACAAAATGCCAGCGCCATTCCAACATCCCTAGAGCTCCCCCCACCTACCTGCAGGCCATCTCGCTCTTATGGCCGTTTATCACATGGAGAGTTGACATCCTGAGACCATTCCCACCGGCAGCCGGACAGGTGAGGTACCTAATAGTATCTGTTGATTACTTCACTAAGTGGATCGAAGTCGAACCAGTGGCTACAATCACTGGTCAAAGGGTAAAGAAGTTCTACTCGAGAAAACTAATAAGCAGATTCAGAGTCCCAAAAACCATCATAACTGACAATGGGACCCAGTTGGCATCAAAGTGGTGGCCGAGTTTTGCGCAACATGGAAGATCCAACAAATGTTCGCCTCAGTGGAGCACCCACAGACGAACAATCAGGCGGAATCAGCCAACAAGATACTGCTGAACGGTTTAAAAAAAACGGCTAGACGAGTCCCTGGGCAATTGGTCTGAAGAGCTTCCCTCGATGATCTGGTCCTACCACGCCACTATGCAGTCAGCAACTGGAGAAACCCCATTCAAGCTCTCAAACGGGAGCGACACCATGATCCCTGTGGAAATCCTGGAGTCAAGTTCTAGACAGCTGCTAACTGAAAAGGAATCCAACGAAGAACAATTGAGAACCGATCTTGACCTGCTAGACGAAGTTCGTGCAATGGCAAAGGTGAAGGAAGAAGCTGCCAAACAAAGGGCCGCTAAAAAGTCTAACACCAAAGTGAGGCCACGAGAATTTAGACCGGGTGACCTCGTGCTCATGCACAAAGTCACAACCGGAGCAGTTGGAAAGCTATCTCCAAACTGGGACGGCCCATTTCGAATCAAAGAAGTGATCGGCAAAGGGGCGTACAAGCTAGAGAAACTGAACGGCGGAAACATTCCAAGGTCAAGGAACACCACAAATCTCCGGTTCTACTATAGCTAGAAATAACAATAATGTACTGTTTTGTAACGCCTGGATGCACTCAAAGTATCAATGAAATGATCCTTCACACAAAACGTTAGAATGCACCCAACAATCGCAGACGAAATTCCCAAAGCGGTAAGGACCGAGCAACGCCTCGATGTTACTTTTGGGCAAAACAAACAAATCCCGACAGGCAATAGGCGGGGCTGACGAGCCTACGCCCCATCCTTGGGCAAACCTCGCTGTAATTAAGCGAAACTCACGCATTTGCCGCGCTGTGAGGAATCTTCTTAGACAAAAAGGAAAAACCAGGCGGGGAGCCTCAAGACGACCAAAAGGTCAATGTTGATCTAAGAAGGAATAACAAGTCCCGATAGGTGAAGACTGGATAAAACCGGCTGTTTGGCCTAAATAACATACTCCCAGCAGAGAAGCCCCCTGCTGGACGCACGAGCATTCTAAATCGTGAATCTCTAAGATGCTACACCGAAGCCGGGTACACTGATATTTCAAGCGTCAAAAATAATAAACCAAACAAAACGTAAACTCCGGTTGGGCAGAACCCATAAAACCGAGCGACATTACATTAAGTAACAAACAAAGAAGTTACATCAATCTCGCAGAAGAAGAAGAAGGTGAAAATTCACATGTGTTACAAACTAACAAACGGAAACTCGTTTTTCCTTGGCTCCTTTTACCTTTGCAAGACCCACGGGGCGGTGAAGACGGTGGCGAGTTGAAGGATCAGGAGAAGACTCCGTTGAAAATGTCAACAACACTCCCTCTAATACCGGCGTTGAAGTTGATAGTGCTGAGCAATTCGCGACCAACACTGAGCAGCGGACCATCGACAAGGAAGTGCCAACGAAGAACCAGAAAGCCACCGCCACGGCGGGGCGGAGCACCCCCCCTGAACAGCAAGCCACTTGTGCGATGAAAACTCGAACAGAGAAAGAAGAGGACAAGAAAGCGCCCAAGAATGCCTGAACGCAAGAATACTCCCACCTCTATATAAAGAGGTCCAAAGGCTGTTACTACACCCACACATATGAAGGCACCAGAAACGACAAGCCAAACGAGAAAACCAATGCATTCAACGGTCAAACAGTCAACACGTCAAATCAAACATCAAGACCCATCAATGACTTCAGAAATCAAGAAACGTTAAGTCACAGGCCAAGTAACGCACAAGCACTCGGAACTTCCCCAAGACCAAAGAGTTAGGCGTCAAAGCACCAACTCTGAACACACTGAAGGGCTATTCAAAACCGAGCTCCACTTGTTAGAACGACTTTCCGCTACGCGCTCGCCGCTCGAAGGGCTCTGTTCCTGCCAAGATTACCTGGCTAGTACATCCGCTCAGTTCTTGAAGGGCTTTGCCCAAAGAAAAACCAGTCCGCCTCCAAAGTCAAGCCGCGTCCTCCCCAAAAAGGAATGAGGCGCAATGATAGGGGAAATATCCCTGATTTTCCTCCCCTGTCTGTAACGGTCAACTCGGCCATAAGTATGTAATAATTAGCATTTATGTACAATTTAATATATAAACTGCCCACAGAGGCCAATAAAAGCATCCCACATTCATTCTCTCAATTCAGACTCTCAAACACTCTCACAAACACGCGTTCGGTCCTTTCTCATCCCGAGAAACCGACTGTAACACTAACATAGCAAAATAAGGCTCTACCTTGTTTCAACTAGTAGGTAAAATACAATGGTAGAAAAAAAAGCCTTGAGAAGGTTAAATTATCTTAAAAGAAGTCAACAGAAGGTTTGACCAAATTAACAGAAGGTTGACAAAAAGTCAACAGAATGTTTGAACAAAAGTCAAAAGAAGGTTGACCTCACAAACACCTTAGAAGCATAAGTTCGTACTTGAGAAGGTTAATGTGTAAAAAGAATAAAGGTTGAGAAGATTGCTGGAAACCGTAACCAATTTAAGACAAACGCATTAACTCCTCTTGAATGTTCTTCAGATGCATTAAATGAAGAACCCTTGCAATAAAAGTGCTGGAATGTTTCAAGCCATAAAGAGGAAATGCTTGATTATTCCCTTTGTACATTTGGAGTGTTTGTTCATAATAGAAAGCTTGAGAAGGTTCGTTTAAATCAGTTCCAGGCTGGCCAATAGTGGCAAATCAAGTCATAGCTGTTGAGTAGGATACTAGGAGAGTACATATCCAGCTAAAGAAGATTCAGTGGTTCCGATGATGCATAAAGCAAGTCTTAAGAAGGTTCAAAAGCTGTCAACTTTTGTACCTTACTTCACATCACTCCTATGGACCAATGAATATTCCAAACGACTCTCTTCAAGTTTCTAACGACTATATTCAGCATTTGGGACTATTTAATGGCTGGTTTTCCAGATTTACAAGTAGGAGATTGAGTTGAAACCTTCTCATCATTCAAAACCTCTCAAACATCCAACCTTCTCATCCCACACTCAAAGCTTCTAAAATTAAATTTCTTGGATATCTTTGTTGATTGTGTGTTATCTTGATAAACATCCTTGTATACACTTTGTGTAATTCATCTTCAAGCTCTTAAACATCCCAAAACCCAAACCCTTATTGTAAACACTATCTTGTAAACATCTCACCAAACTACCTAAAGAGAGGTGAGGGTTGGTGGTGATTCTACTTGATAAGGTGACTCTTAGCAAACTAGTAGAGAGTTTCTAAGAGGGTAGAAACAGCTTGGTGAAGCTGTTTAAGAGAGCACTTGACTTTTGTGTGTTGATCAAAAGAAAGTGGTGTTGTAAGTCTTTTGTGGTTGAGCAAAAGCAAGTGTAGGTAAAAGTCTTTTGTGTTTGATCAAAAGAAAGTGTAATAACTATTTGGGAAATAGTGGAAATACTCACAAGGAAGTGGGGAGAGGACGTAGCCAAGGATTGGGTGAACCTCTATAACTCTACTGTGTTATTTACTTGCTTTCCATACTATTATCCTATTTGCTATTACTTGCCTTTGGTTTTTCAAACTAAGAGAAGGTTTGTTTCTCCAACCTTCTCAAAATTGTTTTTAACTAGCAAATCCTTTCAACTACTCTAAAATTAATTTAAGGCTTATTCTCTCATTACAAGCTAAGAGCTATTCAAAATCATTTATGTTTTCAAGCCAAGAGAAGGTTAATTTTATCAACCTTCTCAAGACAGTTTTTGAACTCTCTTACATAGTTAATATCTATCTTGCAATCATTGCTAGTCTTCATCTTTCAAGGGTCTATACTTGATTATAAATCACCTGTTGGTTTTCAAACTAAGAGAAGATTATTTCATTGAACTTTCTCCACTTAGTTTCAACTAAAGCAAATTCGTTTTAAACCTAAAACCAAGTTAAAACCAACAAATCTCTTATATAGACTTATTACTATTCACCACTTTTCACTAAAGAAGGTTTGTCTCTGAGTAAGGAAATTATTATCACTATCCTTATCATATCCAAGTTCATCTTGAGAAATACTTTAAGAAGTTTTTCAGGTATCCAGCTTTAAAAGGGAACACAATTCGAAGTTAACCAACTTTTCTTGTGAATTCAGCAAAAGCTCTTTCTAGGTATAGGCTCATCGTTTTGCTCTCAATGTTTTCTTGAGAACTTTATATTGACTGATTTTTCTTTCATTAGAAAGTAGACTTACTTTGCTTCACTTTGAGAACAAATTTCATGTTATTTAACTTAGTTTTCACATTTAAAATTTGTGTTACAAACTGAGCCACTAAAACTGTCCAGTTTTTGAACTTATGTACAAAGTTTTATTTAATTGCACCTGTTGGATCATTATTTCAAAAAAATGAAAATTATAATCATAAACTAGACTTCCATAGATTTCCATTGAATGTTGTTTTGCCCAATTTCATCATCATTTGATATTTTAATTAAATCACCGAAGTTGTCGTACCACTACAGAAAATACTGCACATAAATTTATATGGATCACATTTAATTCGATTATACGTTGGTTTGATTGATATTGAATGATATGTTTATCGAGTGAGAAAACCAATGAGTCAAAGTAAAAAGCATAAAACATCATGGGGATGACGATCCCAAAACCATTGTAGCACACCTAGTGGAGGGGAGTCGTGATCCCGAACCTAGGGCTCTGGCATTATTTGGCAGTGATTGTCGGACTGGGGTTTCCGTTGAAATTGAGTGATTTGATCTCTCAGATTGTGCTAAGCCATAGGAATAAAACTGATCAGTGCATTTTGATGCACATTCTTCTACTATTGTACTTAGGCATTTCTTTAGTTTGTTTTATTATTTTTACTGTTTTATGGTGTTTTATATTTTAGTTTATTTTTTTGCCTTTATTTAATTTTCGTATTTTATTTTCAGCATTAGCGGTTATTTGATACCTGTCCACTGTGCAGACCATAACTTGAGCTACGGGAATCGGATTGATGCATTCTTAGATGCGTTGGAAAGCTAAGAGAAAGACCTACAAGTTTTCTGTTGAAGCCAAAATCTGATTCGGAGTTCATAAATCTCAAATAATTCGTTGAAGTTCCAGACTTAATAAATATTTAGTTTTGGGCCCATTTTTTTTTGATGTTTTTCGACCCGGTTGGGTTAGAACCCGAATTCTTTGTTTTGCCTATACCTAATAGCCGCGAGTGCTGTTGAGCTATCTCGTTTTTACTGTTCACAAATTATTTTTCGGGAGCTTGGTACGAAAACCGATGGAGAACTAATCATCTGGTTGATCTGCTGTATCCAAGTTCCGATACTTGAGATTAATATAACCTTGCAGTTTAATTCCTATTCCTTTCAATTCTATTATATGTCTATCGTTTGCTTCATTCGATTTGTCATAGAATAGTTTTGTTTGGTTCGATTGATTTATGTTCCCTAATTTTGATTGCGTGTTACCGTTTGCTTAATCCGTTAATTCGCTTTATTCTTAAACATTTGCTTAATTCGGTAAACAGGAAACATACTTCTTATAATATCATTCTCGCTTGTTGAATGTTGATGTGATCGAACAGGAATAGGATCCGCTTAGGATAGTGAAGTTATAATAATCGATGATAGGTAGGAACCGAATCAGTAGATTAGCTTATTTTATAATCACTTAATTTATAATAACTTTCTATTAATTGTTTTCTGAATCAAAACCTACAACCCCCCCCCCCCCCCCCCCCCCCCCCCCCCCCCCCATTTTTCCAGTCAGTTGGTTAATTCATACAAGAATCCTTGAGAAACGATACTCGAGTTGTCGTTACCGTAAACTACATTTTAAAATTACTCGTTTTGATCCGTTCGCGACAGCGAACCAAAAACACAGACAAGGAATACACCGAGAGAGGAACTGTGAGGGGTCACGAAGGAACTCATTGAGATTTGTAATCTCACTGCTTTTATGTGGTGTTTTCAGATGTACAGGGTAAAGCGAAGCAGACTGAGGAGAAGTAGCAGATGCTTTAGCTACTTAGTTGGATGGGAGATCCTTTTGAGATCTTTATGTTGTATTTGCTTCATTTCCCTTTTCTTGTATTTTGGACCTGAATCATTGAGTTATAGTTAAGGTCATGTAGTTCTCATAAACCTTGTCTTGTAGTTGGACCATAGTTATTTTTATTATATCAAATTTGTACCTATTAAGTACTTATTTCGGATTCGTCTTTGAGAAATTTTCTCTCAAGGCTATGTTATGTGGTTTCAATCCGCTTTAGTTTTAATTTGGTCCAAGATTATGAGCAGGTTTATACTCTGATTTGTTATGATTATGTTAATGCTTTTAGTTCACCTAGTTGTGATCTTAATGTGTTACAAGTATCTTTGAATGCTTTACATGTACCGATTGCGGACCATAAGGTTAAAGAACTACGTGGAAAGCACATTATGTTAGTAAGGGCTGTCTGGGATGATGTCACCGGAGATACCACCGAAGTGACTAAAATACACAAGAAAGGGGGGGGGGGGGGGGGGGGGGGGGGGGGGGGGGGGGGGGTGGGGGGTTTGAATTGTGTTCCCCTTTTTAATAATCTTGATCCCTGAAAAACTTTTTCCAAAGTGTTTCTCAAAAAGAACTTGGAAAATTTTGTAGGTTAGTGATAGAAGTTTCTTTACACTGTGATAAACCTTCTCTAATGAAGAATGATGATCTGTAATTACTCAATGAAAGAGATATGTTGATATTAACAAGAATCTAGGTTAAAAACGATTTAGCTTTATTCAAACCTAGGTTGAGTAGGTTGAATGGAACAACCTTCTCTCAGATCAATAATCAACAGATGATGCAGAGATGAGTATAACCTCTTTCTAAGATGAAGACTAATGTTGAAAGTAATATATGATATATATATATATATATATATATATATATATATATATTATGTAAGAGAGGTAGTTTTCAAACACAGTTAAGTAGGATGAAATATGAAGTATTAGTTCAAAATCTGTCTAGAGATGGTTGATGAAATTAACCTTCTCTTGGTTTGAAAGCACATTTGAGTAACAAGCAACTTAAAGAGTAGTTATGGAAAGCTGTAAAGAACATAGAGAAGTTATAGAGGTTCACCCAACAATGGCTACGTCCTCTCGTCACTTCCAAGTGAGTATTTCCACTATTCTCCAAATTGCTTTTACACTTCCTTTTGATCACACACAAAAGACTTACACGAATACTAGCTTTTGATCACACACAAAAGCCTAGCACACTCTTACACAGCAACACCTTGATGTTTTCCACCTCTTAAGAATCTCTTTTATCAAGTAATTTCACCACCAACACTCACCTCTCTCTAAGTAATTTGATGAGATGCTTACACACAACAATATTTACAATAGGGGGTTTGGTTTGGGATGATTATGAGCTTGGAATAAATATAGATACACTGTAAACACTAATTCTAACAAGCTAACACACATTCAAGAAAAGGATCCCAGATTTCAACTTGAAGAATCTTTGAGTGTGGGATGAGAAGGTTGAATTGCCTTGAGAAGCTTGACTTTGTGTAGGTTGCAATTCACTCTCATGCGTATGAACTTCATAATGAGTCCTTTAAATAGCCAAGGATGATTAATATAGTCGTTAGCAACTTGTTGAGAGCCGTTGGGAATATCCAATGGTCCATAGGAGTAGCTTTAAGTAAGGTACAAAAGATGACAGCCTATGAACCTTCTCAAGACTTGCTTTATGCTTTATCTGCTGATGTGAACCGTTTACAGCTGGATATGTACTCATGTAGTTGCCTACTAAACAACTATATATGCTTTAGGTTGTAACTGTTGGCCAACCTGGAACTGATTTAAAGGACCGTTCTCAAGCTTCCTAGTATGCACAAACACACCAAATATAGAACGGGAATAATCATGCATTTCCTTCTTTATTGCTTGAAACTTTTCACCATATTTATTGCAAGATACCATCATTTAATTCAGGTGAAGATCATTCAAGTTGTGTTAATGTGTTTGGATTGAATTTGATATGGTTTCTAGCAACCTTCACAACATTCATCCTACTTTCACATCAACCTTCTCAAGCATGAACTTATGCTTCTAAGGTGTTTGTGAGTCAACCTTCTTTTGACTTCTGGTCAAACCTTCTGTTGACTTTTGATCAACATTTTGTTGGCTTTTGGTCAACCTTCTGTAGAGTTAGTCAAACCTTCTGTTGACTTAGTTTAAGCTTCATAAGGCTTATTCTACCTTTGAATAATACCCAATTGTTGAACCAAGGTAGAGCCTTTTTTTTTCCTATGTTAATGTACCTGTTCTTATCACTTGGCAAACATGTTAGATCACACTTCATTAGAAAAGTTAAATCTTACTTAGTTTGTTATCATCAAAACATAGAATGAGATTCTTATTACAACAATCTCCCCCCTTTTTATTGATGACAAACTTTGAGAAAGTTTTTAAGTTTTCTATTTTAAACATAGATAATTTTAATGCATATTGATCTCATCTTTGCTTACATGATTTAAACAGATATTTCACAAGAATTTTTAAACATGTAAATAAGTGAAACGTACATAGCAACATTGATGATTATCATATATTTAATGTTTTAAAACATTCAGAGAATAATTGATAATCATTCATACATACTAATAGGCAAAACTTATAAAAGAAACATGTTTGTGTGACAACTTCCCAGATATGCTGACATGCAGCTCAGATTTTTCATAGCAAAAGATGATTATCATATATCATGTGAAACATTTAGAGTACAAGAGTTTGATAATCATGCATACTTAAAGAAAGAAATTTAAAAACATAACTTGTGCTGTGACAAACATTTGCCACAAGTCACATAGAAAATATCACAGAAGAGTAGTTGAATTGTCATATTACAAACCCCAAATTTCACTAACAAACTAAGTATCTAATACTAAAACTTAATCTCTATTCCCCCTTTTGTCAACAACAAAAAGGAGGAAGAAAGGAAATTAGGTTGCTACTTTGTAGGAGAAGAGTCATCTGAGGAGTTTGAAGAGGCTGCTAGTTCAGGGATGTCTTCAATGGGTTGAGGAAATGGAAAGTCAGGTACTTCCACTTTTGGAATAACTGAGGGAACAACATTTTGCAGCATCCATTGCTGATAGGCAAAGTTTCTCTGGGCTTTAATCCTATTTTCTTTCTGCAGAATTCCAATGCTTTTGAGAAGATGATTTTGTTGGGTTCTCATTTTCTTCATCTGTTTTTCATGCAGAACCTTCATCTTCTTTATGGCATCCATTAGATCCTTCTTTTCCCCGTAGGTCATTTATTCTGCTTTCTCACTTGAGGGTTTGCCACTTTGGGGTGCCTTCTCAAAAGAGGAGGCAGGAACATTTAAGTTCTGGCAGAAAGACCCAATTGATCCAAATTTTGTAGGTATATCAGAAGGGGATTTAGAAGGGCCAGAAGCAGCAGGCATCCTTGGCAAAGAGGAGCCATAAATAAGTGTTTGGGACACCAGAAACTTGTTTATACTCTCTAAAGCTAATGTGTTGCCAGGAGATGCTTTAGGATTGACTTGCCAATAAGAGAAAGGGTTAACAAAATGTCCAGTTGATCCTTGAATGTCATAGTGAACTGGAGTGGTTGATGGGGCAGGAGTGTTCAGCATTTCTGTTAGAGCTATGGAAGCTAGGAACTCAGAGTTGGTTTCATGGAGATTCAGTGGTGTTAAAATATCTGTAGAGTCTTGAACAACATCATCCACAGGTTGTGAGATTGGAGATAGTGGCTCAAATGGTTCTTCTTCTTCCACAAGAGGAGGTTGATTTATATCTAGCTCCCCCTGAGCTAGCTCCCCCAGAGCTGGATCTCCTGAAGATTCTTCTAATGACTCTTGCTCCCCCTGGGAGAAGCCATATGGAACTAATGGTCCATCTAGGGAGAGTTGAATGTCATTTTCTTCATCAGAAGGTTGCATTTCAGCAACAGCAGGTTCCTCATCTGTAGGCACTGCTTGAGAAGGTTGATCTTCAATATTCTCTTGAGGAGGTTCTTGAGCAGTGACTTGAGGGATCTCTTGTGAATATGGAATTTCAGATTCTTCTACAGCAGAGACTTCCTTTCCAATGTAGAGCACTAAATCAGTGCATGGATTCTCTTGAGAAGGTTGTTCCAGTTCTTCTTCAAGATCTTCATATGGATCATCCATTGGCTCATCAAGGTTTCCATTTGGATCATCCATTGGCTCATCAAGAATTTCTTTCCAACTCTCAGAAGGTTAATCATCTACATACATATCTTTAGATGGTTGATCAGTGACTAGGATGGGTGATGATGGGGGTGAGTTTTGTGATTGGTTCATTTTCATGGAATGGTTCTTTTGGACAAGGTTCAATGGTAGGTTCTTGAGAAGGTTCTACTGTTGGTTTTAAAGAAGGTTGAGGTTAAGGTTTAGGAGATGAGTTTGAAGATGGTTCTTTGGTGGGCCACAAGTTTAGGTCTTGATTGATGTCTAAGCCTTTTTGAGGAGGATTTTCTTCACTAGTGGATTTGGCTTGTGTTTGAGAGGGTTTAGAAAACAGATCTATTTTCTCACTAAAAGGCTTCAACAACATTTGTTTAGCACTTTTTGACCAAAAAACAGTTTTCTCTTTCATGCAACTTTCATTTTCAAAAGAGAGGTTCTTTGACTTGAAGAGTTTGGTCAAAAACATGCCATAAGGAAGGGATGTGGCTTGCCTAAGGGTTGTCACTAGATCAATCATGTAGTTAAAGATGATGTAGGGAAAGTTTATCACATACCTCTTGTACATGTGATAGACTAGAAGCAAATTAGTAGTTTTCACTCTTTCAAACTTCTTGCCCTTGGAACCAGAGAGTGAGCCACCATGTTGTGCATGATTCTTGTTTGATCCTTCAAAGTAGATGAGACCAAGTTGTCCTTTGAGTCCATCATTAGTCTCTTGAAGACATTTTCCTTGCTGATGTTTAAAACCTCATACCAGTTGTCACCATACACACATACTCCTGAGTATGGGATGTTTAGAGCACTAGCTAACTCCTTAGGAGTTATCACCATGGTTTTTCCTTTCACCTGAGTTGTGAAGCTTGACTTGTCATTTCTCACATTCACGCTCCCATAGAATTCTTTTACCATGTCAGGGTAGATAAACTCTTCTTGAGACAGTAGATTTTCCCATCCTTGTTTAGCAACGTGGGGGAATAAATCCCAACCAGAGTTCTTCATTTCAGCTAATAGGTAGACTCTTGAAGACAGAATTCCTCTTTTCTGCCATCTTTCACGATCATATACTTTAGAAGGTTGAATTCCTTCAAGTTTCTCATCCAACACAGTTTTCCCTTTTTCCCTTTTCTGTTTTGTTTCTTCTTCAACCACCTTCTCTTTGCTCTTGATAGTACTTTGTTTGACACTAATTTTAGGTTTCTTTGAAGAAGGTTGTGCACGATTGTTAGAGCTTCGTTTTTGTCCAAGGGGGTGTTTGGTGGTTGCCATCATCTCTGATAGTGTTGTATCTGAATCAGAATCTTTGACATCAATAGGTTCATCCTTCTTCGAACCAGATCCTTCCATCACTTTCCATGAACTTGTTCTGATCCTTGATGATCTACGAGAGGGAGTAACAGAGATTTTGGATGATTCAGAGGTTGTAGGTTTTGACGAGGGAGCGCGAGGAGGAAGAGCTAATTTTTCCTTTGATTTTGGGTGGCATTGTTTCTCGTGGAGGATTTTGAGATGCTTGAATGTTTGTAATTTTTGTTCTTGCCATTTCAGAAAATTTTGCTAATGAGGAAGGAAATGGAGTACTAGGTTGGCTTGAATAGTATATTTGGTGAGGTAGAGTTGTTGGAAAAGATGAAGAAATGGGTTGACTTGATATAAGGAGATATTGGCAGAGCGTAGGTGGGTTTAGAATCTAGTAGATAGCCGTTGGAGTTGGATGTTTAGAGAGATGACAAGGCTATTCTCAATAGTGAAAGTTTTTAATAAACTGTTCACATTTTCTTTGTAACTAGTTCCCTAAAGATTCAACCTTCTAAAATGAAGTTTCTCAAGTGAACCTTCTCATTACTTGAGAAGGTTCGGGTTTCTTGACAATTGTGTTATTCTTAAGGGCATTTTGAAATGTGTAAAGCCTTTCTAATAGATTTGTAATCTTGTTCTTACAAAGGCTTGAAATGTTTTAATTTTGAAGCTTGCTATTTAATAATACAATCAATTTCACAAAATTTCGCAAATATAATGATTCTCAATAGCAAACATAATTTAGAATGATCAATAAAATTTTGTGAGAGATATGAAAATATTAATACTGTCATAGTAGGAGGAGATATATGTGTACCTTGATGAGTATTCCTCCAATATTGAATTTTGATCAACAGTATTTGTGAACAGTGCCCATCATCAGATTTACACTTCTTTTCATCAAGTTGCATTTTATCCCCATCTTGTTCCTATGACTGATTGATGTTTGTAATTGCAGCTAGATTGGATCATTTTTTCAATTTTCAGCATCTTGAGAAGGTTGGTCAGAAACTTGAGTAGCTTCATTTAATTGTTGAGAAGGTTGAGGAGAAGCTTCTGTTTCATCCTTCTCAAACCTATCTTTATTTTCTTGACCTTCTTCTATGTCTTTTTCATCAGTCACTTCATCTGTACCTGTAATCTTACTACAAAAAGGACATGCATGCTTTCTTCAATGATATGAGTCCTAAGGTGAGTTCTCTATATGCCTTGGATGTTGGTGAAAATCCCAAATTAATTCCCTAAGGACATGCATGCTTTCTTCATTGTTTTGAGACCTAAGATAAGTTTTTTGGGATGATCCAACAGGACATGAACTATAGAGATTGTTGTTACTAGATGCAATGAATGAATATTTTGCAGAAAAGATTTTCTTAATAAAGCATTTATCAAACATAAAGACATTTTAGGTATTCTGTAACCAAGTTGACTGATACTAAGAGAAAATGTGTTTTAAAACATCTACATGCAGAGCAATATTATCTAGAAGAAAAGATACCAAAGGTACCTATTCCTTTTGATGCAAGCTTTGTCATCATGCTTCAATGGCAACATAGCTTCCATCCATTCTCTCTTATAGAGAGAATTTCTATCCTTCTCTTCTGTTATGAGCCTTGGGCATCCATTGTCCAAGGGCCACAGTTTTTTCTTGGATTCCAAGAGGCATTTTTGTTTCAGATTTTAGTAAGGGTTTGGGTACCAAGAGTCTCTTGGGTCCTTCTTGGTTAGAATTCTCTTCCAATAAACATTTTTCTAAACTCTGAAACATGCACAAACATCATGACCAAACATTTTACAATAAGTGCATTTCATTTTTGGTTTTCTAGCTCTAGAAACAATGTTAGAGCTATGTTCAACATGTCTTTCAAGAGGTTTTTCAAAAGAATTTTGATTTTGAATAGATATGGATAATTCTTCTGTTAAGACTAAGATTTTGTTTTTGAGAAGGTTGTTTTGTTCTTCTAGATCAGAATATGTAAAATTTGATTTTTCAGACATCTTATCATTCAAAAGTTTTTATTGTTCAGAAAGCTTGAAATGTGAGTGCTGGAAAGTGAGAACAGATTTTAGTATATGATCATTTTGTTTTCTAAGTTCTTCATTCTCTCATTTTGCATCACATAGCTGATTTTTGAACATCACACACTTTTGAGATAAAGTGTTTGAATCAGCTAACAGATGGTTTAAAAGTAATTACCTCTTCTGGATCAGAGTCAGCTATGAGATATAGGTTAGTGGATTCCTTACTTGATGTATGATAAGTTTGAGAAGGTTCTTCAGTATCTGCCATAAGACAGAAATTTGTTATTTCTTCTTCGTGCTCTGACTCAGTTTCCTTAGAGGTATCCCATGTAGCAAGCATTGCCTTCTTCCTTGGTGAAAATTTTCTGTTGCCTCCTTTGAGTTTTGGACACTCATATTTGTAGTGACCAGGCTTATTATTACATTCATAGCATATAGGAGGGGTTTTGCTTGTGCTTTCTCCTTTAGATTGATCTTTCTTGATGAAAGGTTTTTTATTGTTTTTCCTGAAAGCCCATCTTCTCAATCTTCTGGAGATTAGAGCCATTTCATCTTCTTCATTAGTGTTGTCATCACTTTCTTCAAGAGTCTCTTCCTGAGCTTTAAGTGCCAAGGCTTTAGAAGGTTGAGAAGCTTTAAGAGCAATGGTTTTAACCTTCTTTGGATGAAGTTCATCCATGGTTTCTTGCTCATGCACTTTTAAGGATCACAGTAGATCTTCTAATTTGAGAATAGATAGATCCTTTGCTTCTATTATAGCAGTCACTTTAGGTCTCCACACCTTTGGCAAGCATCTTAAAAGCTTTCTAACCTTAGCTTGATTTGTATAGGTGTTTCCCAATGAGTTCAGATCATTTGTTATTGTTGTGAACATGCTAAACATTTCAGAGATTGTTTCTTGCTCTTCCATTTTGAATGTTTCAAATTTATGAATGAGAAGGTTGATCTTAACTTCTTTGACTTGATCAGTTCCTTCATGAGTAGTTTTCAATGTATCCCAAATCTCTTTGGCAGTTTCCTTCCCAGCTACTTTATCATATTCACTTCTACCTAAAGCACATGTGAGAAAGAATTTAGCTTTAGAGTTTAGAAGTACCATACGTTTGTCTTTAGCATTCCAGCTGGCTTTGGGCTTTGGAGTTGTTATTCCTTCAGCATTAGTTGTAGAGGGAACATATCGCCCATCTTCAACGATTCCCAGAGATCAGTATCTTGTGATTCCAGAAACAGCCTCACTTGATCATTCCAATAATAATAGTGTTCACCAGTGAATCCAGGAGGTCTGTTTGCAGAAGCTCCTTCAGGGAGGAACATAACAGAGTTTGGATTGTTCATCACTTCTTCCAGGATCTTTCCTCTCACACTGCAAATTGTGCTCAGCCCCTAGAGGTTAGCTCTGATGCCAATCGAAGTGACTAAAATACACAATAAAGGGGGGGTTTGAATTGTGTTCCCTGGTTTGAATTGTGTTCCCCTTTTTAATAATCGTGATCCCTGAAAAACTTTTTCCAAAAAGTTTCTCAAAAAGAACTTGGATAGGAGAAGGTTAGTGATAGAAGTTTCTTTACACTGTGATAAACCTTCTCATATGAAGAATGATGTCTGTAATTAGTCTATGAAAGAGATATGTTGATATTTACAAGAATCTAGGTTAAAAACGATTTAGCTTTAGTCAAACCTAGGTTGAGAAGGATGAATGGAATAACCTTCTCTCAGATCAATAATCAATAGATGATGCAGAGATGAGTATAACCTCTTTCTAATATGAAGACTAATGATGAAAGTAATATATGATATATATATATATATATATATATATTTAATATGTAAGAGAGGGAGTTTTCAAACACAGTTAAGTAGGATGAAATATGAAGTATTAGTTCAAAAACTGTCTAGAGGAGGTGGATGAAATTAACCTTCTCTTGGTTTGAAAGCACATTTGAGTAACAAGCAACTTAAAGAGTAGTTATGGAAAGCTGTAAAGAACACAGAGGAATTATAGAGGTTCACCCAACAATGGCTACGTCCTCTCGTCACTTCCAAGTGAGTATTTCCACTATTCTCCAAATAGCTTTTACACTTGCTTTTGATCACACACAAAAGACTTACACGAATACTAGCTTTTGATCACACACAAAAGCCTAGCACACTCTTACACAGTAACACCTTGTTGTTTTCCACCTCTTAAGAATCTCTTTTATCAAGTAATATCACCACCAACACTGACCTCTCTCTAGGTAGTTTGATGAGATGCTTACACACAACAATGTTTACTATAGGGGGTTTGGTTTAGGATGATTATGAGCATGGAATAAATATAGATACCCTGTAAACACTGATTCTAACTAGCTAATACACACTCAAGAAAAGGGTCCCAGATTTGAACTTGAAGAAGCTTTGAGTGTGGGATGAGAAGGTTGAATTGCTTTGAGAAGCTTGACTTTGTGTAGGTTGCAATTCACTCTCGTGCGTATGAACTTTAGAATGAGTACTTTAAAAAGCCAAGGATAATGAATATAGCCGTTAGAAACTTGTTGAGAGCCGTTGGGATTATCCAATGGTCAATTGGAGTAGCTCGAAGTAAGGTACAAAAGATGACAGCCTTTGAACCTTCTCAAGACTTGCTTTATGCTTTATCTGCTGATGTAAACCTTCTACAGCTAGATATGTACTCATCTAGTTGCCTACTAAATAGCTATGCTTTAGGTTGTAACCGTTGGCTAACCTGGAACTGATTTAAAGGAACCTTCTCAAGCTTCCTAGTATGCACAAACACATCAAATATAGAAGGGGAATAATCACGCATTTCCTTCTTTATTGCTTGAGACTTACCATCATTTAATTCAGGTGAAGATCATTCACAAGTTGAATTAATGTGTTTGGATTGAATTTGATACGATTTGCTGCAACCTTCTTAACATTCACCCTACTTTTACATGAACCTTCTCAAGCATGAACTTATGCTTCAAAGGTGTTTGTGAGTCAACCTTCTTATGACTTCTGGTCAAACCTTCTATTGAGTTAGTTTAAGCTTCTCATGTTTAACCTTCTCAAGGGTTTTTCTACCTTTGAATATTACCCAATTGTTGAACCAAGGTAAAGCCTTAATGTACCTGTTCTTATCACTTGGAAAACATGTTAGATCACACTTTATTAGAAAACCTAAGTCTTACTTAGTTAGTTATCATCAAAACACAGAATAAGATTCTTAATACAACAACCACCAAAGAGCGTGAGGAGGATATTCGTCAACAATATCCTAATCTTTTAACAGGTATGTCAAATTTCGGGGACAAAATTTCTATAAGGGGGTTGTAATGTAACACCCCACTTTCTCTAAATAATTATAAAGATATGCTTTGGAAATTGTTTTATTTTAATTTGCGTTTTTGGGCTTAGAGAAGGATCTAGGTGTACCACTCCAATTTTTCTAAATTAAGATATACTAGTTTGTATGACCCGTGCGCTGCACGGGTATACATTTCCTTTAAACATAAAATGTGATGTTTTTGTTTGGGACTAAAAAAAGAGGCATTTGTATGTTTAAGTGTAAGTGTGCTAGTACATTGGTCATAACAAAAATACAACTTATTAGCATATTATTATAAATTCTTAAATGCTCCCCCCCCCCCCCCCCCCCCCCCCCCCCCACACACACATATGTAGCATTGTTTAATTAATTTATGTTTGTCAAATAGATGAGAGACATTTTTTTACCAAGAATGTGTGAGGAGTCATGATTATAGTGCTTTAATGTATCAATATTATAAACACATTTCTGTTTTTATCTTTTGACGTTAGTACGATACATCATTTCATATTTTACGATTATTAATACTGTCAATTGTGTCTTATTGGTTAATAATAGTAATTATGTATTTGTAGTATGTAATATATATATATATATATTAGTTTGAATTTATATTACATAATGATTATTCAAGATATCATGAATTAGTCAGGAACCCATGGGGTGTGGTTGAGCGGTTGGGACTCATCCTCCCTTAACCAAGTGTCGAGGGTTCGATCCTCGCCTTGGGTACGGATCAACTTTAATTCCCTGGGCCAGCTGTCCCACCCTTCGAGGTGGCTCCAATCTAGCGAGGGGATTAGTCACTGCGTTTGCCGGTGGATACGCTGGTCTCGACCATAAAATTAGTCAGGAAAAAATATCTTAAATTTTTTAATGGCGTGCATAAATAAAAAGGTATCAAAAATAAGTCACTCACAATAGAAAAATATGTCAACAGATTATGAATAACAACCGATTCGTTGCTAACAAAATTAAATTAGGTTGAAATCCCTGGGCCAGCTGTCCCACCCTTCGAGGTGCCTCCAATCCAGCGAGGGGATTAGTCACTGTGTTCGGCGATGGATACCCTGGTCTCGACCAAAAAAATTAGTCAGGAAAAAATATTTTAAATTTTTTAATGGCGTGCCTAAATAAAAAGGTGTCAAAAATAAGTCACTGACAATAGAAAAATATGTCAACTGATTATGAATAATAACTGATTCGTTGCTAACAAAACTAAATTAGGTTGAACCCAATACATGGTGATTCAAAACCAGTAAGATTGGGATGTGTATAGCCTTTTTTTTGTCAAAGAATGTGTATGGCTATTTTTTTGGAAACAAATATGTATGGCTTGATTCCTATATTTTTTGACAAAAATAATATGTATATTATCCAAAAAAAATATGGAATAATTGTAGACTAATTAATCAACAGCGTTGATTTGTTTCATATTCTATTTTCCATAATAACTGGTGTCTTTATTAGGGTATATTTTTGCGGAAACTCTATGGTGGAAATTGACTAAAACGTTAAAGTTTTCGGAGCATATCCAAAGGTGAACTCATTGCATATTCTTAAAGTAAACTCCACAATGCCTCCTATGTTTTAAGCAACCGAACGAATTTTTATTTCAATTGTGAACCCACAAAAACATAAATTAGGTCTAATAATTTATCTAACTTAATTACTTTTTATTCATTTTTATTTTTGTATGAACTTAATTTATTGATTAATTTATTTTAAAATATATTTATTTACATTTATTATTTCTTTTATTTTAACCAAAACATAATATGTTGTATTAAAACCATAAAACGTGATGAATTTGACTATTTTTTACTAAAAGTTTGATTATGTGGGTGGATAAAATATACTATAGTACTAATGATTTAATTAATTGAATTGGAACACATTGATAAGCTTTATATTACAATATATTATAGTACTAAAATACCATTGTACACATAGAATCTATTAATTTAAGTTAAGATTTTATTACACAAATTTTAAATAAATTTACTACATTTGAAAATCCTATTCTAGAAAAAACAATAAAAACAAAAAAAAAAATCATTTAATATGTAGGCCTGTGCTATGTACGGTATATAGTAAAAATATTACAAATTCTATGTTTTTTGAAAATGTCAATTTTTATATTATTAATTTATTTTAATAATATGTATAGTTATTTAATAATAATAATAATAGTGACAAACAAATAAAGAAAATTGAACAAACTCGATGAAATAAAAAGAGTATCCCACAACCAAAACTTGTGAAATGAAAGAAAAAATAAGAAAATGATAGAACTATTTTTTTGGGGATTTTAATTAGAGCTTAGGGAAATAGTGAAATTAATTATTGGATTTAAATAAATGTAAATTATATTTTTATAATCAAATAGTTCTAATAGTAACCTTAGTAATTAATCAAAAAAAAATGATTTGCCTAAAATTATTAACAGTTAAATTATTAGTTTTGAATTTTCATCAAAAGACAAAAATAAACAGAAAATAATTTAATATTTACCATCATTTAATTAATTAAGTTAATAGAATTTTAATGTTTTTCAGTATAAAGATTCTTCACTTTACATCGTGGCATTTCAAAATGATTCAAATGAATAAACTTGGATTTTCGTTAATTATTTCTAGGGATGGGCAATGGGGCGGAGCAGCGGTGGGGAGTACTCCCCTGCTCCATGTTCCCGCCTGCCAAATTGTCTCTCATTCGTGTCCCCGATTCCCATTTTGGGGGACATTTCCTCCTCAAACCTCCTTCCATACGGATCCTGATGATCCCGCGGGGACACCAGATGTAACATCCTAGATTGCTTTGAGATCTGTTGACTGCCCCCACAAACCACCACGTGTTTTTTCAGCATGTGTTGTCCTCACTTGCATGCTTTCTAGGAAACTTCCCAGAAGGTTACCCATCCTACTACTACTCCAACTCAAGCACGCTTAACTATGGAGTTCTTATGAGAAGGGCCCCCGAAAAGAAGATGCATCTTGTTGGTATAGGTAGTCTAAATCAATTCTTTTAAGCCTTCCGTCAACTGTACAGTCTCATACCTTCACAGCCTAAGGATCCCTCTCATTCCGGTGCGTATTCGGTTCATTCATGTGCCCCTTCGCTGGAAGCTTCCACATGCCCACCAGCTTCTGCTTGGTTCGTCCTCGAACCACACCGTACTAGGAGAGGTCTGCTGCTCTGATACCATTTGTAACATCCCAGACTACTTTGAGAACTGTTGACTGCCCCCACAAACCACCACGTGTCTTTTCAGCATGTGTTGTCCTCACTTGCATGCTTTCTAGGAAACTTCCCAGAAGGTCACCCATCCAACTACTACTCCAAGTCAAGCACGCTTAACTATGGGGTTCTTATGAGAAGGGCGCCTGAAAAGAAGATGCATCTTGTTGGTACAGGTATTCGAAATCAATTCATTTAAGCTTTCCTTCAACTGTACAGTCCCATACCTGCACAACCTCGGGATTCCTCTCATTCCGGGGCGTATTCGGTTCATTCACGTGCCCCTTCGTTGGAAGCTGCCAGGAGCCGCTCTTTGTCCGTGCCACCTTTTGGGCACCAGCGATCACTCCCTGCCCTCGTCAGCCCCGGATGTCACACCAGAAATTTATTAAAAGTTTGCAGAAATATGAACTAAAATATAATAAAATGGAAAAACAATATAAAAGTATGATTGAAGGTAAAAAAAGTTTAACATTTTAATATAAAAAGTATAAAAGTTAGCCTTACGTTGATATTTGAATATTTAAAATCTATAAAGTAAGAATAAAAATATCAAAATTAGCATAATTTAATATTTTATTAATATTTTTAATTAAAACTTATAAAAAAGACTACAAAAGTCAATTACTTATAGTATTTATTTGTACCTATAATAAGAATATTTATGTAATATCTTTAGGGCGGAGAAGTATATGTGTCTGGGACCATGTTCATTTGAATATTACTGACCCTTTGGACCCTTGTATTATACTGAAAATTAATTTTAAACTTGTGGTGAGTTGTACGATATGTACCAGCATTAGAAACAACATCAAAGTTGGTGATGTTATAAACATCCTCTTCATTCAAGTCAACCTCAAATTTGTAAATAAGTGATTTCCGAATAGTTGCACGTATCTTGTTCCCCTGTCGAAAATATGAATGATATAAAAAGTTAAGGACCTAACAAAACAACATCCAAAAGTACTCAAATATGTATAATATATGTTAATATGTTAATTTTTCTTGAAATCGTATTAGAGATTCTAATTATACGGGCAGTTGAATCTCTGGCTCCAGAAAAAATCATCATGAGACATATGAAAAGTAAAATGCAAAAAAAAGAAAAAAATATTGCTGATGTTAAAAACATGATAAAGTACATAATATTAACCTCTCTATCAATCAAAACGATTTCGATAGAAAAGGGGATCCTGTTATTGTTCAGATCAGGGACTTCCCATTTCCTTGTGATGCCCACGAGTAGGTTGCATTTGCCATTTCTGGCATTGATGTTAGATATCATGTCATACTTTGGAGGCATTTTGTAAAAGGGGACAGGAATAATAATCAGAATAATTTTGGATATAGATGAGTGTTTATAGAGTTGGCTATGAAGAATGTTGGTAGTGGAGAAAAAGTTGGTTGTAGTCATCTTATTTATAGATGGGCGTGTCTCTTCAAATTGTCCTTTTAATTTGATTATTATAATAAATGAACCGTTACTAATTTATGTTGCATTTGCTAATTAAAATAAATTCACCGTTACTATTTAATTATTATAATAAATTAACCGTTACTAATACCAGGTAATAATTATCCTTTTCAATACCAGGTAATAAATTAACCGTTACATGTGATATAATTAACTATTATAAAAAACTAAATGTAACATATATATCAAATGGAACCCACAAAAACTTTGAACAGTTTATTATATCACATTTAACTTTATTATAACGGTTAATCATGGGACTTATGACAAAATTTGAAAGGAAAGTTGTATCACAAAATTTGAATATAAAAATTAATATTATAACCGTATATATACATTTTAATAATTAATAATATAAACTTTTTAATATTTAATACTTAGCTAGAATATTAGCTATAATATAGTTAATAATTTGCTTAATGTGACGTTTTATAACGTTACTTCAATGACATTATGAACTTTTTAATAATTAATATTATAACCCATGCATTTTATAACGTTACTTCAATGACATTATGAACATTATAAACACTATATTTTGTAACATTTTATTGTAATTAAATGATGGGCGGTTATTTTAATAAAAAAAGTATGGTAATAAAACATACATATAGATCAGTCTTATATTAAACAAATATTTTTAATTTAAACCATGTTTGAGGAAATATAGATCAGTCTGATATAACATTCCTTATTTGTGATTATACAGCTAATAGAAAATATAACTCTTCAATATAAATCAGAATTCAAGAGAATTTGGAACCTTCGAGGATCAAGTTCTGCGTTTTTTGCTTTGGACAGCTTTATCGGCCATTGAAATCAAGTTAGTAGCATTGAAATCTGTTTCTGTGATTCATCATGAGATGTTGAAAAATGATTTATACACATATGATATAGGGTTAACATTTAATACAACAATGATAAAATTTCAAATTGGTTTGTGTCCACTGTGCAACAATCATGAATTTTAATTAAAAATAGTTATAGAATCAACCAATTTTCGTATATAAAAAACCATTTAAAAATGGTTGACACGTTTTGACATTTTTTCATAGACTTTGTTGCACAAAATAACCTACTCTTAAAAAACATAAATATGCACCACTGCTGTATTATTCCATTTTTTCCACGTTTAGAAGTCACCGACGTAGCTCATATGTCGGTACAAAGCTAAATAACACTAAAAAGTAAAAGAATGAGAAAGCTTGAACAAAATATACATAAGATGGACAACCTAATTGAAAACATGTCAAAATTTACATAATATGGAAAACCTAATTGACAACATGTCAAATATGCACTACTGCGTTATTATTCCATTTTTTCCACGTTTAGAAGTCACCCACGTAGCTCATATGTCGGTACAAAGCTAAATAGCACTAAAAAGTATAAGAATGAAAAGGCTTGAACGAAATATACATAAGATGGATAACCTAATTGAAAACATGTCAACATATACATAATATGGAAAACCTAATTCCAAATTGTGACGAATAACTATCAAAGAAAAAGTGAAACTAACGTTGATGAAAAGATTATGCTTAGTGAAGATGAAGTTGTGGTGTGGAGAGTGGCTCAACCAATCACTCAACCTTGGATATTGGATATTCCACGTGCAAATGTTTTGACGTGCAACCTTGGATATTTCACGTGCAAATGGCATGACCTCCTTCCACATGAAAATTCTAAATGGTGACGAATAACTATCCAAGTAAATTGAAACGAACGGTGATGAAAAGATGATGCTTAGTGAAGATGAAGTTGTGGTGTGGAGAGTGCCTCAACCAATCACCCAACCTTGGATATTGGATATTCCACACGCAAATGTTTTGACGTGCAACCTTGGATATTTCACGTGCAAATGTTTTGACCTCGATCCACATGAAAATTCCAAATGGTGACATATAAATCTCCAAGAAAAGTGAAATGAACAGTGATGAAAAGATGATGGTTAGTAAAGATGAAGTTGTGGTGTTGAAAGTGGCTCAACCAATCACCCAACCTTGGATATTTATAGCGATAGTTTTTTGATAGGTTACAAAGAAAAATAAAACGTTTTTTTTCCATTAATTCGCATTATTATTTTGGGAAGTTACAAATTAAAACAACATTTTATATTATTTATTCAAATTATCACAACTAATATTTTTATTTAATAATATAAATATAAATAATTTGGATAAAACATTAATTATCAAATTGCTAATTGAGTGACATGTGTTAGAAGGTTTAATGAGGTTACTTGCAAATGTATAGTATATAGATATAGATGTAGATATAGATATAGATTATGTGATATATTGAATACTTTGTACACCGTCTAAAAAAAACCCATTATAATATAATATATATATATATATTATATTATAATATACATAGTATCGAATTCTCGAATCGTATTATGTTTAAGTGTATTATGTTATAATATATATATATATATATATATATATATATATATATATATATATAATAACATATATTTATACATAAATATTTATACTAATATATATTTAAGTCCATTGTTCAATGACAAATTAATATATATTTAATATATATATATATATATATATATATATATATATATATATTTAATTCCATTCTTAAATGACAAATTTATACATTATTCTCCTATCATTATTCAAATTCGTATTCCTTCAAAAAAAAAAATTAAGTCGAGATGATATTTATATTTGTATTTAAATTAGTATTCCTATTCTTCAATTTCTTAATTTGTTTGTTAGGTCGTTAAAATTGTTGGCTATCTATTTTTTGTTTTAGGTATTCATATCTTGGTAGTCTGCTGTTGGTTTTTTTTTTTTTAGATAAGCAATTGTATTAAGGGGCGCATAAGGGGTGCACCAACCCCTTACACCTAGGAGCCTCATTAAAACCTTCGAGAACCAAAACCCAATGAGAAAAAGACTCAGGGAGGGAAAAAGAGTACCCGACTACAAAGTTGTTACAAAAAAGATTACAATAACATTACAATGATGATAAGCAACCCAACGGACAATTATACCAATCCGACCAACCAACTGTACATTTTCTTTCTTGCCTCGCCTTGAACCACCCCACGCACAATCTTTGATACCCGCAACCAAAGACAGGATTGATACTACCTCTCCTTTATCTCACACTTCATTTACCTTTTTTATACCATACAAAAACTCTTCTTATAACTATAATAGATTTTCATTATGTAGTAATAAGTAGCGTTATTTTACCGATACACCCACCATAGTTATATTCAGAGCCCCATATTTATGTTATGTGTATCTTATGCAATATTTCTTATATTTAATATAATAATAAAATAAATATAACTATATAGGAGAACATGTAAAAACATAATCTTTAGATCATTATATAGTTATTTGTCATTTTTTACTACTTCAATCATCCATTCGGTTTATTAATATACTTTAGTATTGCACTCATCCATAGCAATATATTTGCATGGTGTTCAATTGAAATCATGTATATAATTAAATGTATATAATGCAGGTACAGGCTCGAGTTTGGGCAATGAGACATTTTGTTGATGGAGATTACTTTGTTGTTCACTATCGCGATGATGGGAAAAAGTCTATTGTGATTATTTAAATATTTTTTTGTACCAAATCATTGATTGGATTTTGATATAGTATAAATAATTGCTCATTAAGAAGATGACTGTAATTAATGTTTGATATTATACCACTGTTTTTACTAATATAATCCAAGTTATTATTGTTTTTTATTTGATTGCGTAGCAACTTCCATATGGTTTCGCCTCAAAGTTTGGGAAAATTTTGAGAAATCCATTGATGATTAAGATTGGTGACAACATTGAGCGACAAATTCAATTTGGCACATCTGGTGGGTTAATTCAATTCACTAAAGGATGGAGTTCCATTGAAGATGAAATAAAGCTAGGGTGCCATGATGTCCTCCTCTTTCAATACAACGGGGGTTCATCATCTAACATGAAATGCTTCCATTTAGGAACGAATGGGAAAACACTTCATCCGAACCCAGTTGGTGGGTTTCCATTAAACATTATGCAATGCTTAACTTTGATCAATATACAGAAAAACTGGTATGGTTGAACAAAGTTGATATGAATCAAAATTATAGTGAGTACAGTGCCATGCATCTAACATTTATTATGTTGGCGTGTAGATATTGCCATATTGGTTTTGGATTTATCATAGGCGACTCATGAGAAACTCAATTACAATCTTTCTTGATGACGGAAGTAATTGGCAAGTGAGTTGGATTGATGAGGGTGGAAGAATTTTCTTGGAAAATGGATGGGAAGAATTGGCAGCACACTGTGATTTCAAATATGGAGAATGTTTATTTATGGTTTTGAGGAGCGACTTAGAGATAGATCTAATGCTCGTTAGGACAGCCGCTAAGTGTTGTATCATTGCGCAGTATCAGAAATTATTTGTTTTAAATAGGGATTTTAGGACCTGATTCGTACGGTTCATTCGTGGTCCTAAAGAGCTGGCTAACCCGACTGTACAGCTGATTAATCCCCTATTTATATTTTTGATGAGAGAATATATTTATTTATTTTTATAGAAAAAAGTACATTGTGAAAGAAATTGTTTATTTGTAGAAAATATGAAAAAGGAACAAAAGGGGGTGTATTTTCAAAAAGAGGGTGCATAGAGCAGCAGGGGGTGTGTTAAAAAAAGGGGTGCGAAAAGCAGAAATAGTTTTTTTAAGCAAAGCAGAAACAGATTAGTTTGCATTATTGTGCCTTTTAACATTTTCTGCGAAAATGGGCTAATAAAAGGGGTCGCGCAAAAGAAAAACAGGGGGTGTAAAAAGTATTCTGATATTTAAATTTTAATTTTAAAATAAATTAATGGTGATATAAAAGGGAAGGAGCAAATTAGGGAACCCTAATTTCCTAATATATTGTTCTGTTTTCTCCTAGTTCTAATGTCTCTAAAATCCAGCATCTATTAACTAAAATTGTTTATGTTTTTTTCTCTTTTTTTAACCTATTTGTTCTATCCCTTTTTATTTACTCATATATACATTACTGAACAAATGTTTAAATGATTATGATAAAAACAGGTTTAAAGTTGCCATATCTACATATTGTTCAGCATATAAACATAAAATAAAAACCTAAAGCATGACAGATCACCTATATGTTTTTATATTTTCAGATTTAACAACATATAAAAAAAGTACCAACCTACTCCAGCTTCCTGCTGCTTTCGAAACTCAGTTATTGTTTCTCGGACGACTACTTCTGTTTTCTGAACTTTTTGGTGTTTTGCGATTAGGGTTTCCCACAAAAATTAATTGCTTAAATGTTGTATTCGCAGGTGTACCAATTTCGAATTTCATCAAGGAAGATTGATTGGAGGTGTAGCCATTATCAAATGAGAATGCGCAGACAAATGGTTTATTCGGACAATCGAAGCTGAATTTTAGATTGTTTGATATAAAATGTGATTTATTGTTTTTTTTTGGGATCTGGTTTTGCAGATATGTCGAGCCCATACACTTCTTCCGATGACACTTCTTTTTCGTGTACTCCATCCCGGTCTTCTCCAATGAGTGGATCAAATCCCACTCCTTCTGTTGAACAATAATCCCCTTGGGAGGTGGGGACTTACTTCGAGCATCCTGGCGACGTAACCATGCCCGATCAACCTGCTAACGGCGGGGAGCCCCAAGTTGACCAACCTATGGACGAGCTCGCCCGTTCTGAGCGAGCAGAGAATGAGGTAGAGGTGGACGAGGAACATAATTGGGGTGGAATTATTGGCACTAACCGCTCTTGGATTTCCAACGTGGTTAAGGGCACGCCTTCCGTGTTTTTCCTAGGGGAGGAGATGGAGGAATGGTTCGTAAAACTGGTTGGTATGAAGGGTCAAGTGTGGAAGGTCGAAGTAATTTCGGAGAATGAGCATGCGGCGACTATTCCTTCCTCTTTAAGGTTTATTATGTATGCCAATATTCTTTGTGACATGAGGATACCCCCGCCCTTAACTTTGTTCCAACGATCGGTTCTCCGTTATTTGAGAGTTGCCTCCGCAGAGCTACATGCTAATTCTTTGGCTTTCATCAAGCTTTTTGAGATTAGCAAACATCCCAAGCCCAAAAGCAATAGAAGCCTATGGGAACATTTGAGCATTAAAGGTCATCAAGGACACAAACTCTTCAACGCCTATTGTGATTCACTAAAGCCTTGGAACACGCTTTATTGTGGGTCGTGCCCGTTTGTGAGGAAGCTTGCAAAGAGGTTGGCTCGGTGAACGACCAAGGTA
Source organism: Astragalus glycyphyllos (assembly GCA_963573325.1). Lineage (NCBI taxonomy): Eukaryota > Viridiplantae > Streptophyta > Magnoliopsida > Fabales > Fabaceae > Astragalus > Astragalus glycyphyllos. The sequence goes on along the minus strand of OY754314.1, from coordinate 19,173,594 downwards.
TGGTGGTCAGTATGAAGTTTCCCCTTGCATTGACGTACGCTCACTATAATCGCACCCCCACACCTATAGAACCAGAAGTAATCTTGGAGGGCACGACTTAGAAACACTTCGATTATTGGAGAACATGGTCAGTTGGATAGAGGATGGCAGAATCCAATGTTACAAGCTGACGCGGGCTAAGAATGATGTCGATGTCAAAACAAAATTTAGTGCGGCCGGCTGTCGTCTAATTCTTCTTATTAGATTTTATTTTTCGTATTATTAAATTGTTTAAGTGTTTCTGACCGCCTTTCTTTTTACTTTGCAGGTGAGATAACCGGTCTTGGATATGAAGCGCGGATGAGGAAACTGAGGAAGGGGAAGAAACAACAAACTACCCCTTCTCCTTCTGTCGCCGTCCCTAACTCTGGAAGGGGGACACACCCTGATGCCGACAAGGGGAATGATGTGTCTGTGCTCGTCCCTAACTTTGGAAGAAAAAGGGGATCACCTTAGTCATGCTGCTGAGACCAATGCCCAAGACACTGAGGTCGAGCCTCCTCCAAAGAGAAAGGGGAAGGACGCGCAAAGGAAGTCTTCCGCCACTGTTGACTTGGATAACCTCTCGGATTCAGACTTGGCACGCTTTCGTCAAGATCCCCTCTTGTTTTTGGTTGAAGTGGCTAAGGCGGCTTCTCGTCAGATCTCCCAACTGAAGAGTGGGGAAGCAGAGCGGTCAGCAGGCAAGCGCCTTCTCATTAAAAACTTGTGGTTGGAGGGAGATCTCTTAGATAAAACTGATAAGCTAAATCGTGCTTATGATTATATCACAGAAATGCGGAAAGAGCTCGAATCAACGAAGAAAAAGCTCTAAGAGGCTGAGTCCGCCCTCCAACCTACTACTGACGTTCTCACCCAGGCTCGAGAATCCCTCGCCTCTATGACTAAAGTGCGAGATAATGCTTTGGCCGCCAAAGATGATGTAGAGAAGAGGGTCAAGTCTGAGGCGAACAAGATGAACGGATTTTCTGATATGGTCAAGGAGTTGAAGGAAGAAGTGGCTGGTTTGAGAAAAAACCTTTGCGATGTGGAGAACGAGCGGGATAATTCTTTGGCCGAGTATAATCAGTTAGCTGATTCTACGCTGGCCATTGCCAAGGAGCGATTTCATGAGGCCCTCGCACAAGTGGAGAATCTTTTCCCGGAGCTTGAAATCAACCGCAACATCGTCAGCAACAATCACTTCCTTAAGGCTGGTCAGATCGTTCTTCCCAAAGAGAGACGGGAAGATTATCAAAGAGGAGATGGTCATTTTCAAGCATCCTGAATGACTTGTAATTTTATTCTCATTTTGTAAGACTTTCTCGTGGTTGGGTGGTCGTTTGGTCGTCCTTTTGTTGTAATGTATACATTATGGAGCCCAGCCTTATTCTGGGAAATTGTAATTATCGTTCCACCCGCCTTTCCATGCATGATCGTTACACCGTCTTTGTTTTGTTCAACGTGATTTCCTTTCCATTAATTCTTATTGTCGGATCTAAAATCTATTCGTCTTAAGCGTTTTTAATCGGTTCGTTCGTAAGCACGTGTCTACGGGCAGTTTACTAGATTTCTATCCAGATTAACTCGCCTCGTTTCGCAACTTAAATCGTTAAGTGCTTTTGCCCTTACTTAGCAGTTTACCAAACTCGATTTGATTTTAGCTTGCTCTACAGGATATGTGTTTTAATCAAGAACATAAATTTGAACACAAAGTCATAAAAATGCCTTCTCTTTATTGACTGACGGACGGGCGGGCCTCGATAGAAAACCCAATGAGAAAAAAAGCGTCCCGCCCGTTTTTATTACAATTCATTATTTTGACCTGATATTCTTTCAATGTACATTAATCAAATGAAATATATTCTGACGTTCATCGCATTCCAAGTCCTTGGAATCACCCCCCCCCCCCCCCCCCCCCCCCTCCGCGCTCATTGTCTGAAGCCGGTAAGCTCCCTTTCCTGTCTTTGAGATGACTTTGTAGGGACATTCCCAAGTCTTTGAGATGACTTTGGAGGGACCTTCCCAATTTGGGGCAATCTTGCCCTGGGAAGCATTCTTTTGTCCTATGTCCGCTTTTGTGAGCACGAGTTGTCCAACGCTGAAATCCCTAGGAACGACTTTCACATTGTGTCTGGTCGCCATCCCTTGTTTGATAAGTGCTTCTTTTAGCGCAGCCTTGGTACGAAGTTCCTCAACTAGGTCCAGTTCTTCTCTGATTGCCTGATCATTTTCCTGAGGCGGCTTTGGGTTGGCCGTTCTCCAGCTTAAATCTCTGATTTCAACTGGTGTGAGAGCTTCTGTTCAGTAGACCATCTTGAATGGGGCCTCACCAGTGGTTGAGTGAGGGGTCGTCCGATATGCCCACAACACATATGGGAGTTCTTCTGCCCATTTACCTTTAGCCTCATCAAGTTGCCTTCTCAACCCGCGCAAGATGATCCTGTTGGCGGCTTCTGCCTGTCCATTAGTTTGAGGATGTTTGACTAAGGTGAAGCGCTGTTTCACTCTGAACTCGGCCATGGCTTCCTGGAAGTGTTTGTCTGTGAACTGGGTGTCGTTATCTGATACCACTACCTCAGGAATCCCAAACCGTACCAGGATGTTCTTAAAAAACTTTAGACAATTCTTGGAAGTGACGGTCGCCAAAGGTTCGGCCTCAACCCACTTGGTGAAATAATCTACTGCCACTATCAGGTATTTGAGTTGTCCTGGAGCGACTAAAAAAGGACCTAAGAGGTCGATCCCCCACCAGGCGAACGACCATGGTGCAGTAATACTGTTCAACTCGACCGAGGGAGCGATCTGCATGTCTTTGGCATTTATCGTATTTTCTCACTAATAAATTTGTGTCTTCCTCCATGGTGGGCCAATAGTAACCCGCTCTTAGTGCCTTCTTTTCTAAGGCTCTCCCGCCTAGGTGGTTTCCACATATTCCTTCATAAGACATAGTTGGATTCTTTCGGGGGAAGACATTTTAGGAGGAGCATGGAGAATCCCCTACGAAAGAGTTGCCTGTTGATAATCAAGTAAGTGGAATACCGCTGCGGTACAAGGGCCGCTTCTTTGGGATCGTTGGGCTCCTCCACATCCTTGATGTACCTCTGGATTGGGTCAATCCAACTTCCCTCTACCTCGACCATGCAAACATACAGGTCAGGAGCGACCTCGAGTTGAATCATACTTTTGTGGTTTTCGGGGTTCTTCGTGCTCGCTAGCTTGGAAAGTATGTCTGCTCTAGTGTTTTTCAATCTGGGAATGTGCTGTAACTCTACATATTCAAACAACCCGAAAACTCTCTAACATTTGCCAGATACCTTTGTAAGATCTCGTCCTTTGAATCGAATACCTCCTTGATTTGTGATACTGCAAGTAGGGAGTCCGAATGCAGTTCAACTCGTTTTATGCTGAACTCTCGGGCAAGAAGGAGCCCAGCAATGCATGCTTCATACACGACTTGGTTGTTGGAGATGGAGAATGAGAAGTTCATGGACACTTCAATTGTAGTTGCTTCAGAATTTTCAAGGATCAAACCCGCCCCACTTTGCTGTTGGACGAGCCATCAACATGCAACGTCTAGACCGGATATATTGGATCTTCTAGAGTGGGGGTCATTTCAACTAAGAAGTCGGCCAATATTTGTGCTTTAGTGGCTGATCTAGATTCGTATTTAATGCCAAACTCTGACAATTCGACTGCCCACCTGATCATTCTGCCCGCTAGATATGGTCTGTGAAGGATTTGTCGTATAGGTTGATCAGTTCTCAGGACAACCTGATGGGCTACAAAGTACGGCCTCAGTCTCCAGGAAGCCACTATTAGTGCTAGTGCTAGCTTCTCAATTTTCTGATATCTGATTTCTGGTCCCTAGAGAGCCTTACTGACAAAATATAAAGGGTTTTGTTTGGAGTCTCGTTCTCGTACCAATACTGCGTCCAGGGCCTCATCAGTGATTTCTAGGTAAAGGTAGAACGTCTCCTCTGGATCTAGTGTTGTTGGTATAGGGGGTTGCAGTAGTGTGGCCTTTAATTGATTCAGCGCTTCCTCGCATTCGGGCGACCATTCAAACATGGCCTCTTTCTTCAATAGCTTGAATAGTGGGAGCCACTTGTTTGCGGCCTTTGCAATGAATCGAGAGATCTCTTTCTTTGTGGTAGGCGGTATCATTTCTGTTACCGCCCTGCACTTATTTGGGTACGCCTCGATTCCTCTTTCTGTTAGGTAGTGTTTTCGTCAGACTCTTAGGTCCTAGCCGTGGTGTCGGCCAGAGGTTTGGATAGTCTTTTATTCTTTTTTCCTTCAAGCAATTGCGTCGAGGAGGGAACTCTGCTCCTCAACTATGGGTTTCCTGACTCCTCTTGAAAGGGTAAGGCGAGGTGAGAAGGGACGCGAGTGTTGGATTACTACAGCTAATGCATAAAGTAAAATAAAGGTAAAAATGTGATAAAGAAGATAGATGAAAGGCAAAATTACACCAGGAGACCTTTAACTTATTTATTTGTAACAAGTTGGCCCTTTAAGTTTCTTTTGTAACAAATAGGCCCTTTAAGTTACCCGACGTTGACACCGTTGGCCCTTTTAGTAAAATGTAATATCGTTCATTACATCAAAATACACTAAAATATGTTTGTTTGCATCAAAATACATAAGCTAGAGTAGTCACAATATATAAAGTAGCATTACATCAAAATATATAAGCTAGAGAAATCATTAAAAGGGCCTATTTGTTACAAAAAAAACTTAAAGGTCCAATTTGTTACAAATAAATAACTTAAAGGTCCTCTACTATAATTTTGCCTAAATGAAATAAACGTAGAGTTTGATTTGATTGATGTGTGTTCTTTACATTTCGCTCTAATGCTATATATATACACAGACCCTCGTCGGCCACTAAGCTAGCCAACATTTGCCTGCCGTTTGATTGATCTAAGATCAACGGCTCTCATTGCATAGGCCTTCAACGAAGCGGAGTAACTGCCCACGATCCCACTGGCCCGGTTAGTGGGGTGAGTGCTCGTTGCTCCGAGTTTTTTGGCCTCGCTCGTCCATTTGAAAACGTTCTTTCTTCGTGTCGTGTCTTGCCTTCCAAGTAACGCCCACCTTGCCTCGGTTGTATGGTGGCTCGGCTGTCCTGGCTCCACTTTAAGTAATGGTTCAGGTATCCGAGCCGCCAAGGCCTCGACAGTGGCATGATGTTCAGCATAGTACCACCATCCATAAAGACCCTATTGAACAACTTCCCATTGAGGTGGGCTTTAATGTACAATGGCTTCAGGTGTCTGGTCATATCGGTAGTTAGCTTTCCAAACAACATGCCTTCTGTGATTGGTCCCTCGGCTTCTGTCAAGGCGGTCCATTCGACATCCTCGGCGAAGGCATCTCCCTCGAGGGTCCTTGGCTGATCCCTGGTCCCCCAAAACTCCGATGGAACTCCCTGGTCCCCCTCTTCTTCCCCCAGGAGGTCGTGATCAACAGATGGCTCTGGGGCAACTATCTCGAGAGACTGCTCAGGAACTGTGTCCTCGATTGGCTTTGGGAAGGCCCGTTCCAACGCCGTAGCAACAGATGTTGCGGGGATGGTCTGGGTATTCCCATCTCTAGCAGAGGTGAGCATCTGGAGGGTCTATTTCATCCTGTTGAACACCCTGGCCCTTTGTAGCCTCCTTTTCTGCGAGCGAGATCTGGAGGCCACTTTAGGGGCTGGCATCTCAACGGCTGCCTGAGTCATCCACTGATCCTGCGGCACATCTGCCGAAGGTTTGACCGTCCTGGTGGCTCTCAACTCTCGGTCATTGAGGACCGTGATATCAACTGAGGTTGAGCTTTGGGTTCCGGTGACTTGGGCCACTCTTCTCTCTTCTTTGGGGTGAGTTCCCCCGTCTAGGACTGCCAGGGTGGCTTGCTCGATGGAACCATCGGCGGGCCTACCGTGCCCCCCATGTGGGATGGCTTGGAGTCTTTCCCTCAGGTCCCCCGTTTTGGGCACATGTCTGTCGGTGTTGATCTTGGACAAATGCAACTCCCTAAGCTCGTGGACAAGCCTCCCTTGCTTAGGAATCCTCTGCTGAGGTCTCTGAGGTTGACTCGGCGCCCCTATCTGCAATTTTTCTTGTAGCAGGACCCTTCGTTCTGCAACTGTGGATCCCCGTGGGGGTGAGCCCAAACGGCTGAACACGAATGTCTCCCTCTCTAGGGAAATCTCTCCCTTCGGGACCCACACGTACTTCTTCCTCCCTTTCCTTCGGTTGCTCCCCGAGAAGGAGACCATGTTGACATTCATGTTAGGGAAAGGATCAGTGTCGATAATCATCTCTGATGCTCCCTTGTCAGCCATTTTAAATCTCCCCTTCCTGATGGCCTCTTGAATGGCTCGGCGGAAGATAATACAGTTCGAAGTGGCATGATTAAAGGAGTTATGTGATCAGTGCATTTTGATGCACATTATTCTACTATTGTACTTAGGCATTTCTTTAGTTTGTTTTATTATTTTTACTGTTTTATTGTGTTTTTTTGTTTTAGTTGATTTTTGCCTTTATTTAATTTACGTATTTTATTTTCAGCATTAGCAGTTATTTGATACTTGTCCACTGTGCAGACCATAACCTGAGCTACGGGAATCGGATTGATGCATTCTGAGATGAGTTTGAAAGCTAAGAGAAAGAGATAAAAGTTTCCTGTTGAAGTCAAAAGCTGATTTGGAGTTCAGAAGTCTCAAATAGATCGTTGAATTTCCAGACTTAATAAATATTTAGTTTTGGGCCGATTTTTTTTTAATGTTTTTCGACCCGGTTGGGTTAGAACCCGAATTCTTTGTTTTGCCTATACCTAATAGCCGCGAGTACTGTTGAGCTATCTCGTTTTTGACTGTTCACAAATTATTTTTCGGGAGCTTGGTACGAAAACCGATGGAGAACTAATCACCTGGTTGATCTGTTGTATTCAGGTTCCGATACTTGAGATTAATATAACTTGCAATTTAATTCCTATTCCTTTCAATTCTATTATATGTCTATCGTTTGCTTAATTCGATTTGTCATAGAATAGTTTTGTTTGGTTCGATTGATTTATGTTCCCTAATTTTGATTGCGTGTTACCATTTGCTTAATCCGTTAATTCCCTTTATTCTTAACCGTTTGCTTAATTCGGTAAACAGGAAACATACTTCTTATAATAACATTCTCGCTTGTTGAATGTTGTTGTGATCGAACAGGAATAGGATCCGCTTAGGATAGTGAAGTAATAATAATCGATGATAGGTAGGAACCGAATCAGTAGATTAGCTTATTTTATAATCACTTAATTTATAATCACTTTCTGTTAATTGTTTTCTGAATCAAAACCTAAAACCCCCCATTTTTCCAGTCAGTTGGTTAATTCATACAAGAATCCTTAAGAAACGATACTCGAGTTGTCGTTACCGTAAACTACATTTTAAAATTACTCGTTTTGATCAGTGCGCGACAGCGGATCATTATGCCACTTGCAGTATTTCTTCCCCTTTATTTCCTTAGGCGGAGGGATCTTATGGCCGTCAAGGAGCTTGATCTGTTTGTCCTTGAGGAGGTAGTCAAAGATTTGGTCAGCCTTAGAGATGTTAAAAGAATATTCAACCCTTTCCTCGTCTTTCTCTTTACCTTTAGCAGGCTTAAGAGCTAGACAAAGGTAGGCCTTCCCATTAACTATCTCGGCCGCTAGGATGTCTGCCGTGTAGTCGGCTGACTCATCATAGTCTGAATCCTCGGCTGCATCCACCATTGATACCAATTGTGGCCCTCGGCCCCTAATGGCACTCTTCCTTCGATTGCGGGTGCATTCCAGAAATAGCCATAGAAGTAAGCTGGGATTCTGGGAAAGGCACCGAGCACTTTCCGGCCATTTTTCTAAATCTCTCAATGAAGTCGGTCACTGCCTCGTCCACCTTCAGCCGTAAGTTCATGAGATCGTCTGCGGTAACTTTAGGCTGCAGCCAGTAGAAATTGTCATGGAAGCACCTTTCCATGTTTGCCTAGGTCTGTATAGAATCAGGAGAGAGAGAGGAATACCACGAGAAGGCTGTCCTCGTCAAAGATAGAGGGAACAGCTGCAACTTGTGATACTCGTTCTTGTTTCCTTCCCCACATTGGGTCGTGAATCAGCCGACGTGCTCCATAGTAGACTTGCCATCGTCCCCGGAAAACGTGGCAAAATCAAGGGTTTTGAATCCTCTGGGCAGAGGTACCAAACGGTCCATCCACTCGGGGTAAGGCTTCCTGTACATTGGACGATCGAGCGGCATCAACTGCACACTAAAGAACTTCTTGATTGTGTCAGCAATAAGATTAGGGTCTAGGTGTTGGGGCCCCGATGATCCAGGTGGAGGCGTTGGGTGCCACAGTGTGTCTGGGGGACCCTGCGCCCCTGGTCGTGGTGGTACCTGAGGTGGAGCATCTGTCCATGGCTGCCCAGGTACTACTTCGGCCAGGTTAGCAAGGCCAGTTCCTGGTACAGGTGCATGCGCACCTCGGAGAGGTGGAACTTGATTCCATGGCTACTCCACCGGGGCGACATTCATCTATGTCTGCATATAGGAACCTGCCGGGTAGGTACTGAATGCACCGGGGTACAGCTGACTAGGGGGTAGACTTGCTGAGCCAGGTGGGTTCTAGACCCATGGCTGCTGACTCAGGCAAAAACCACTGTTCCTACCAATCCCTGACTCCGGGGCAAAGGCTTGTTCCCCTGCATAAGCCGGGTAGTTAACTGCGGTAGAACACCCATAGAATTATCCTTGCGGCAGACCCACCAGGCCTGCTACCTCGGGCGGCCTCTTGGCCATTTGCACTTGTCCCTGCTGAAGAGAAGTCGTGTTAGTGTCATTCGCCAAAAGCTACCCCCCAGTGTTGGCTGTGGCAAAAAAGTACTAGGCTGAGGAATCATAGGGTTAGGACTTACCTGATGAGAGTACGCCTGCTGAGTCCCAGTCATGCTCCAACTCAGTGGACTCTGATGCAAGCCTCCCATAGGGTTATAGGAGGATGCCTGCTGAGGTCCAATAGGGATGGTGTATGGCGGGGCCTGATGCGGTCCTCCCAGAGAAGAAGGTTGTCCTTCCTGTGATTGGTCGGAGACAACATAGTTCATGGTGCTACTGGCTTGCACAGCACGTCTTTGATCCATTTCCTTGGCCTGTTGCACTTCATTGTGCACCATAGGTTTATCTATGTCAGCCAATTGATGGGACAATTGATACATGATGTCCTGTAACCCCATATCGATTTGCTGCCAGATAAACGACGTGGTCATGACCATAGGCTCCTCACAATGTTGTGGGGAACCGTCGTTAGACTCACCGCTAACCGCGAGGGGAGTTACCTCCGAAACACTTGTTGGCTCAGTGTTTCTCGTTTTCGGAGCAGTTACCTTCTTTGATGCCGATGCTGGCTCCATACTTAGGTTTCTGCCGGAGCGTAAGTGCATACGCCAACTGTAATCCAGTCCAGGAGAATCAAACGGGGGCGTTTGCTCACCTTTTCCTGTCCCACCGGGCGTGCCAATTTTCATTGTCGTCAAACTCTTAGGTCATAGTCGTGGTGTCCGCCATAGGTTTGGACAGTCTCTGATTCCTTTTTTCTTCAAGCAATTGCGTCGAGGAGGGAACTCTGCTCCTTAACTATGGGTTTCCTAACTCCTATAGAAAGGGTCGGGCGAGGTGAGAAGGGACGCGAGTGTTGGATGACTACGGCTAATGTATAAAGTAAAATACAGGTAAAAATGTGCTAAAGAAGATAAATGAAATAAACGTAGAGTTTGATTTGATTGATGTGTGTTTTTACATTTCACTCTAATGCTATATATATACACAGACCCTCGTCAGCCACTAAGCTAGCCAACATTTTCCTGCCGTTGGATTGATCTAAGATCAACGGCTCTCATTGCTTCATAGGCCTTCAACGAAGCAGAGTAACTGCTCACGATCCCACTGGCACGGTTAGTGGGGTGAGTGCTCGTTGCTCCAAGTTTTCCGGCCTCGCTCTTCCATTTGAACTTCAACTGCTCCCCACGTTCTTTCTTCGTGCCGTGTCTTGCCTTCCAAGTAATGCCCACCTTGCCTCGGCCGTATGGTGGCTCGCTGTCCTGGCCCCACTTTAAGTAATGGTTCAGGTATCCAAGCCGCCAAGGCCTTGGCACTCTATAGGATGGGGTAATTACTTTCCCTCGGCTTGGCTCATTGGTCCTCGGGCATAGTCCTCCCTCGGGGGAGGGGGGGGGGGGGGTTCTCTCATTTAATGCTCCCCGAGGACCTTCTTGGGTTCACTCTCTCTAGCAAAATACCCTTTTGCCCTTCGCCGTATGGCTTGCCTTCACACCATATTCCCACTTTTCTTCTCTCAATCCTCGACCTACGACCTATTTATTTTTGCGTGTTAACAGGTAGAAACCTAAGAACTTGCCCGCCCGTAACCTAATCGTACATTTCTTCGGGTTAAGCCTGAGTGTTTTTTTGCGGGCTTCAGCGAACACTTCCTTCAGGTCGACTACATGGTCGAGATCCTTTTGGCTTCTAAAATTCTTCCTATCTGCTCTTGAAAAGCTCTGTTCATCATTCTCTGATAGGTCGCCCCAGCATTTTTCAATCTAAAGGGCATGACTCGATAGCAGTAGTTCCCCCTCTCCTTCATGAAGGCCGTTTTCTCTTGGTTTGGTGGGTGCATGGCGATCTGGTTGTACCCCGAATACGCGTCCATTAACGATAGTAATTGGAACCTGCTGGCACTATCCACTAGTCGATCAACATTGAGTACTAGAAAGGCATCTTAAGGGCACGCTCGATTGAGGTCTATGTAGTCCACACACATTCACAACTTTCCGTTTGCCTTTTAGACTAAAACCACATTGGATAACCTTATTGTGTACTTGATCTCTTTGATGAAGCCTGCCTCGGCTACAATGGCTTGACTCCCCCTTTTCCCTGGGTTCATTGCCTCAGATCTTGATGTGGGTATTTACTCCTTTTGGAATGTTGTAGTTGCGGGAGAAATTGATTCTCGCAGATTCAGACAGCGATGGCCATTTGATTCACGATGGTGATACTAAAATCTGATTTCAGGAAAGAATCGTACTAGTACCGCAATGGCGGTGAAGCAAACAAAGAACCAGATCTGACTTTTGGTCTTGACAAAGATTAGCATGAATTCCAATTGAAGGCTTACGATTATGATTACGATGTCGCTATGACCGATGAGAACTGTCGCCTGAACGTTGTACCGTGAGGGTCTATATATAGATGCAGGGTTTGACGTAGGACCATTGGATGAGGTCGCGTTGATCTGGTTCGTGCATCTTGCTTCCGCCTTAGAGGTTAGCCCTTGGGCCAGGTCCAGCAAGGTAGAGGCTGACCTTGGCTGTTGCCTGGGCTGGGCCAGGTCTAAGATAGTAGAGGTTGACCCTGGTTGTTGCCTGGGACAGGTCCAGCATAGGAGTGGGCCAATTCTTCAGGGGATTGGGTTTTGCCCAGTCCGGAACAGTTGCCCCCAAGTCGAGGTCGGTCACGTCAGTGCAGCCTCGACTTGAGAAGCAAGAAGTCGTTGTGAGGCGTCGTATCAGTTTGATCTGGCGTGGACTTGGAGAGTCGAAGTCATTGTGGACTTCTTCTCTGGTCTTTTACCAAGTTTTCAACTTGAAGTCAAAGAGAGGGCGAGGCGAAGTGACGGAGGACTTCTTCCTCCGGTCTTTAACTGAGTTATTAAACTTGGAGTCAAAGAGGAGGTCGGGCTCACGAAGAACTGATATCGAAGCAGCTGTGGGCTTATTCCTTCAGTCTTTGACTGAGTTGTTGAACTTGGTGTCAAAGAGGAGGCTAGGCTCGCGAAGAGCTGATGTCGAAGCCGCTGCGGGCTTCTTTTGACCAAGTGACTTCAAACACAAGAGGGGGGGTGAATTGTGAAATTAAAAATAGCGATTAAAAATGAATCACTTAATAAAAAATTAATAAAATAAGATAAAGAGCTTAGAAAATGTTTGAATTAAAATAAGAACGACAAAGAAACAAAAATAACTTGCAAAGAAAAATAAAAGAGATAAAGGGAGATAGGAAATAGATACGTGGAAATTCATCCTAGTTCGGTCACTCTTAAGGCCTACGTCTAGTCCCCAAGGAAAATCTCCAAGGGATTTTAATCAATCACTAGCTTTTAAAACAGGGTCAGCTAGAAACCTTTACGGCCGAAAAACACCCCCTTCACACAAAACTGGGATATCACCTCCCTATGTAGCTCAAAACCCAGAGATGTCACATCTCTTGAATAACTTGGGATCACACCCAAAAACTAAGAAATAAAAATAATTCTTTCCCACATAATTGCTTATCTTATAAAAAAATATATTTTCATGCAAAAACATACTTTTATGAAAAATATTGTGAATGTGTGATTTATTTTATTTTAGAGAGCTTTATTTTCACTTACACAAATATCCTAAAACATACAATACAAATAATATTTATGCCTTTAATTACCAAAAATTCGTTGATTACTAAATAATACAAATACTCTTCATTTGTGGGCGAGGTCAATCGTGGTTGGCGTGATCGTAGAGGAGATGCGAACCTTAATTTGTGAGTACGTTGCGTATTCGTTGGCGGGCTGAGGAGGCCGAGTTGGAATTCGTTGGCTCTAATGGCGAACCAAGTTGGAGAGAGCCCATCTCGGTGGGAAGGAGATGTCGTAGGAGCCGTGGTTAGAGGCTCACAATTCAGCCGAGCTAGCTTAGGCTGTGGTAGTTGGAGAGGACCTCCCTCAAATTAACTTCACCGTGTTCTTGAAGAGAGCAAAGAATGTGCTCCCACTGTGGTCGCCAATGTTCACGGCGGTGGATCCGAGGTCAATCCAAGTATGTCCGAGCTGGCAAGGTCTTTAGTCCGAGCTTGGAGGTCCTTCGTTCAGGTCCAATCCCGGTGGTATCCGAGGTGAGCAGGAGCTAGAATGGATGTTGAAGTCGTGTGATTAGCAGAGGCTGATCTCAGCTGTTGAGCCTAGCATAGTAGAAGCTGATCCAATAGAGACTGACCTAGGTTGTTGCCTGGGTCAGGTCCAACACTGGATTGGGCCAGTTCTTTGGCGGAGTGGGCTTTTGTCCGGTCCGGAACACTAGTAATTTGAAAAGAAAGGTTTGGATTTCAAAAGGAAGTTGTTAGTAAAACCAATCAAGAAATAAGAAACAAGAAACGTTTTTCGTATGTGAGAACCAATCATCAAACGTTCATCATAATAAGGAAGCTATCTATATAGCATTCTAGAAGCAAGAATGTTTACTTTCCACCACACGCTTCAAAGCTGAGACCACTGTTCAAATCAAATAACTACTTTATTCATTTACAGCTAGACTTGGCATTACAAATTACAAATTACAAATTACAAATAAATAATTTCTTTCTTTTTTAAATTTTGCAGCACCAAACTGAAATTCCAATATTTCAAGTTGCGTCCAACATCGATTGATGTTCTCCGTAAGACTCATCTCACCAGTTATCATCCGCGTCAGATTCCGTTAAATCTCCTAACGGAGCAATAACTTTCCTCATATCACCAACTGTCACACCGTTACGCCCGTTATCTCTTACGTAAACCTTTTGGACGCCGCCAGATTCCACGCGCACCGTCTTTCCCACCGCGGGGCCCCACTCAGCCACAACCGTCGGTTTCCGCCTCCGTAAGCGCGTGTCCCAAATCTCAACGGCGAGATTACCACGCGCTCCTTCACCGGCAGCAACAACAACATCCGGTGACGCGACGTAACTAACAGGCGCGTTACCGTGTTGGTTGCTAACGACGTCGTATGAAGAATATACCCCATCCTCGTAATCGTCGAAATCTAACCCCAAACCGAATCCAATGCTATCCCACAACTTCACGACGCTTTTACTATTAGCGAGTTCCAAAAGGGAAAAAATATCACCGATGCTACGACGTCGTTTGTGGCCTTCGTTTTGATTAATGAACTCATCGTCGTCTATGTTATCACCGCTTCCGCTGACTCGAAAAAACTCATTAACTCGATTAGATGGTTCGTCTTCGAACTCCGATGATGAAGAGTAGCTTAAAACGTCGTCGCTTATGGAATCGTCGGCTGAAATGCTGTAATCATCGTCATCGTCGTCGTCGGCGAAGGATATTGAAGGGAGAGAAGAAGCTTTATTGCGGAAGTGGATGATGATAATGGTGATTCTGTTGATGATGCTAGTGAAGGTGGCGACGAGTGCGAGAATTACAGCACCCCACTTGCAGAAATTGAAAGCTACGGAAACGGATTGCATTCCATTGAAGGAGGTTACGATTTGAGAAAGGAAGGATGTGGATGGATTTTGAAATGAATTGAAACCCGCTTTGAAATCGCTGAGGGTGTCGATCAAAGGAACCTGCATGATCGGGTTTTGGAAGAAGAGAAGGATTGGGGTTTGAGAAGAGGAGAGTGATATGAAATGCGGTGGAGAGAAAGTTTTGAGAAGAGAAGTGAGAGTGCTTTATGGAGAAAAGGGAAAGGAAATGAATGCTGGCAAATATAAATAAAATCCATAAATAAATACTTCTTCCGTCCATGACAATGACATTTGTGCATTCAACACAATAAGAAAATATTATAAATTAATTTGTTTTTTCATAAAAAAAACTATTAAAAGTCATTAAGTATTATTATAGTCATCAGAAACTAAAAATAAAAACCCGAATTTTATAGGGAACAAAAATATATTTAACCCTCCTTACTATTATGTACATAATAGCACAAATTTTATAAGTAATTTATTTAAAATTAAACATGAAAAAATAGTTAATACTTACACCATCTCAAATTATATTTATTTGTTTAAAGTGGTATATTAGTCTTAAAAAAGGAATACGTTGTCACTCATTTTTAAAGTGGCCCAGTTTATTTTCATAATAATACTCGTGTAATAATTGGGGTTACGTAGAAATAATTGTTAATATAAAATAGTTGAAATATACATTTTTGGTCAAGGGGTCTTTAACCCCCCGTTCCGGTGTCCAGGAATAATTCGGAGTCCACCGCTTAATACTAACTATTGAGAGTGTTAATAGAAAAATCTGTTTAAAAGTCTAGCATTTTTTAAAGTCTGTTAATTAATGTCAGAAAACCTGTTTAAAAGTTTATTTCACTATTTTTTTTTTTAAAAAAGACTTTTTCGATTATACTACTTAAAACTATTCTCAATAAAATTGGATATAGCTTTTTTTTGACAGTAAAATCAGATACAACTATTTCCAGAAAATAATCGTTTGATACATATAGAATATTTGCCCCACAATATTACTTGCAACAAGTGATTATTATTTCGGTATTTCTTGCACATGAATTTTTTTTCTGGAAGAGCCTGCACATGAATTTAATACTAATGCTATTGCATGAATTTTTTTTTATATACTGTAGGTCTGTTGCTTTGAATCTTGCATTCGTTCCATGTGTTTTGGTTTTTTGTATTTTAGGAGCAATACTTTTAATTATAGTTGGGAGAGTAATTGTTTAATAGTACTCCACTGTCTTGGTAGTGGCGTGGTGCAGCACACTCTTTCAATACAGTAAGAAAATTAGAGGAAGTTTTTTGGTAGTAAATTGGTTTCTTGGTTTTCTAACTATTAGCTAAAACGACTAATAAACTGGAATAGATGGAGTATATTTTATATATAGTTACTATTGTTACAATTTTAAGTATATTCAACTTTAAATAATAAATTCAAATTAAGATACGAAAAAAATAATGGCCTTTTTAATTGAATTATAATGTTTTTAATGTTATTTGTTATTTTTTACTTTTGAAGTGCGAGTGATGAACATGCCCATGGGGCACTTGGTGCCGAGCGGGTACGAGGACGGGCACTATAGTATCCTACCCATACATGTGCGGGCTCTGATACAAACACTATAGTACATTGCCCATAAGGTATCCATTGCCTTCCCTAGTAAAAGGGAAAGAAAATAAATACTTAGAAATAAACTAAGAGTAATTTCAAATTTAATAATTTTATTCTTATAAGTTAATTCAATAATTCTAATAATTCTAAGAGTTATTTCAAAATGAGTATTTTGAAATTAGATAAAAAATGTGTAATTAGAAAATATTTCAGATTATTGAGGTTCAGATAAAGTACCTTTATTTTTCTATTTTAGAGAAGAGAAATCACAAGGAATGATAAGATTATTTTTGTGTTATTACTTTTACTCTTTTTTCACAGCTAAAAAATAAAAGATAAGAGAAATGGTATTAGTTGAAGGAATATCAGTTCCACGTAAGAAAAGGGTGGGCAGGCTTTTTGGAATGACCAATTGAGAAGAGATTGGAATGGCTGAGTCACTGGACGCTAAAAAACGTAACTGGTAGGTCTGGTCGGAGGAGCAAGCAGGTCATTCTAAAACAAATAAATTTGTGGTGGTTAGGTTCACTAATTAGTCCACCAATAGAATTAGAACACGTGGCAACATGTCATTGCTCTGTCTGCGTTTGTTTGAATTTTTTTTCTTCTCAAGACCAGAGTATCCACTAACGAACACAATGACTAATCCTCTGGCTGGATTGGAGGCACCTCAAAGGGTGGGACATCTGGCCTAGAGATTTAAAGTCGCTCCGTACCCAAGAGAATGATCGAACCATCGACATTTGGTTAAGAAAAGATGAGTCTCAACCCACAACCACACTGCTGATTGTTTGAAATCTTATTTGAAAACATCTTGTCGGTCTTTCTTGTACCCTTTAACTTTCGTTCAACTTTCGGTCTGAGACAATGATAAATTACAACTGTTTTTTTAAAATAAAATATTTTTGTTGAATAATATATATATATATATATATATATATATATATATATATATATATATATATATTGAACTGTACCTAGCACTGTCGTGCGGACTGCGTCGGTGGTCTCTTGCAGTATGAAACTTGAGAGTGGGTGGAGATAATATTTTGGAAGAGTGGATAAGATTTTGGGACCACACAAAATTTCCTTTGAAGCTCTCCCTCATTTCTCCCTTGGTAAGTGTATCTTCCTTCATCCTCTTTTATCTTTTTTTTACATTATGTGCTACCATTGCATACTTCATGAGAATGCTAGCTCTTAGTGACAAAAGAATGTTGATGCCTCATGGCATTGATCTTCCATAAAAGTTATAGGTGACAAGGGAATGTTGGTGCCTCATGGCCTTGTGTTCGTGAGAGAGCCACGAATTCGCGTCCTTCCTCATTGTCTGTGCGCGCACCTCCTCGCACACCGGCAAGGTGCCGGGCTCCAAGCCATGATCGCGTATCCCCTTCGAAAACCGGCAGGGTGCCGGGTTTCCCACATAAACCGGCAGGGTGCCGGGACTCGCCTTCTCTTCGCACGCTTCAAACGCTCCCACCAAACCGGCAGGGTGCCGGGTTATGCGCCACCCTCGTGTGCTCACGCGACAACACCTTTGCGCTTCGTGCGCATGTCAACCAACACTGGCAGGTTGCCTGGTTAGGCGTAGACACCGACAGGGTGCCGGGTTACGCCTCACGCTCGTGCACTTGTCTTTCGCGCCTCGTGCGCATGAGTTTCAACGCCGGCGGGTTGCCGGTTTGGGCGCAGACACCGGCAGGGTGCCAGTTTACGCGTCGCGCTTGTGCGCCTGTCAGACACGCCCTTCGCGCCTCGTGCGCTTGACTTCGAACACCGGCAACTTGCCGGGTTACACGTCAGTGCTTGCGCGCTCCACCATATTTTTGTGCATCGTGCCCCTGGTTGTTGGTTGGTCATGCTTTGATAATATTGCACATGATCCCACCATATTGGGGCCTCGTGGCTCTTACTCTTTGACACTTAGTTTATTTCTCATGAATTTCTTTCGCACCTTAAATTTTTCAGGGCTCGCTTGGCGTCATTGGGAGTTGCTTCTTTGTTGAGTTCACCACAGCTTGCTCCCCATACTTTGTTAAGGTAATTTTTCTTAACTTCGTTATTTTTATCTTCTATACCTTGTCCTTCGACCTCAGAAGAGAGGTTTTGACAACAAGTTATTTTCTGACATGCGACCGCTTGTTTCGCCCCTTTCTTGCAGGTTCTAAGAGATGGGGAGAACCAAGTCGACCGCTCGCGTGAACGCGGCATACCTTGGTCCCACAATCAAAGTTCCTCGGTCGGAAACAACACCTTGCGTAGAAGGGGTAGTACTTGGCTATCCCGTCACTTCTTCTGACGACGAGGACGTTGATGACGAGCGTCAGTTCGAGTTGGAAGTGGTGGAGGTTGATGGGATCAACTATGACTGGGTCGTTCGTAGTGTTCCGTCCACCGGGAGTTTCTATTTTCCTGGTAGGAGCTTACCTTCAGGCTTTTGTGAGGATGTGCTTGGGGAAAACTGGCGGTTAGAGGCGGTCGGTCAGGATGACAGAGTTTGTTGTATTCCCTCGGGTCAGAATTTCATGATGTTTCACCCCGTTATTCACAAGATGAAGATTTCCCCATTCTTCACTTCATTCCAACTCTCTGTTTTGAAACATCTCGGGATAGCTCCTTCCCAACTGCACCCAAACTCATGGTGCTTCATCAAGTGCTTTGAGTCGGTGTTACGGGTCTTGAGACGCAGGCGTAGTTTAAGACTCTTCTTTGCCCTCTTCGAGGTGCAGCGGTGTCTAAAGCTTTCAAATGGTGTTACGCGATCAGAGTTCGTTTGCTTGAGGGGTCGTCAAACTTTGCCCTATTTTTCAATCTATGCGGAAAGTCAGCATGATTGGAAACATAGGTATTTTTATGTTGTCCCAGTGAGCCAAGAAGCAGTTGATAACATGAATCTTTTAGATGTGCAAGGGTCAATTGCTGGGGATAAGTTCACCTTGGGTGGAGCAATTCTGATATTGAGTTCGCCTCTCGAAATTATCGAGCTCTTCCATCTGAGTTGAACAGAGAGGATTCAGATACTTTGATTTAATTCGAGATGTTGTCGAACGTTTTTATGTAGCGTCAAAGAAGATAGTTTGTAGTGAGCTCACTAAGGCTCTGGACCTTCGTGATGCTGTTTGGCACTTAGGTTGCTTGTTTACTCATGTTCTTTAATTTCTACTTTCTTATTTCGCTTCCTGCTTTGTTGACTCATTTCCTTGTTCTGTTGCAGATAAAATGGCTGCTCCCCTCACATTTGATGAAGTTGCTACCTTGGCTGGGAGGAGGAACCCTCGGAATTCAAATGGGGGAGGTCGCCCTATCCCCCCTTCATCTACTACTGGTCGCCCCTCAATGGGGTCTCGTTTGATTCTTGGTGCTCCCGGTCGGGCTGGGAGAGATCTCTCTGGAGTTCCCAGGATTCCTGTCGAGGTTTGAGACAAGGAGGTTTGTATTGAAGGAGCTTCAAATACTCCAAAGGGTCGTGGCAATTCATCTAAGCGTAAGAAAAGTTTTGCCAGACGTTGCTCCCCTGTCGAGCGCCCTTCTCCTGATGGGCTTTCCCCTCCTACTGACCGTCCTCTTGGACTTGACCTTGAGGTGGTCAACTTCTCTTATGCAGAGTGTGAGCGTTTTGTGACAATCCTTGGAAATTTGCCATCCGCATGGTTCTGCTTGGACAAGGAATGCATGCCAAATGGAAGGATGAGGATGCGTTGGCCATATCGATTCTTGATCGTCTCTTCTTGCAGGGGAACGGGATCGTTTGCTTGCTGAGAATCAAAGACTTACACGAGAGCTACAAGAGGTTATAGAGTCTGGTCATCGAGCACAAGAACTCATGGGGCGCTATCAGAAGGAGAGGGATGAGGCTTTTTGTGATAGGGATGCCTGCCTACGGAAGATGGAAGATCTCCACACCCAAATTGAAGGAGTTCATGCTGAATTGGAAGGTGTTAAGCAGTAAAGAGATGAAGTTGTGAAGAAAGTGGAAAAGATTGCCGGTCAAGTGGTGGACTTCTCTCACCAAGCCTACGCTAAGGCATTGAGTCACGTTCAGTACCTGTATCCGGAGGCTCAGTTGGATACCTAGTATCTCAACTTTGATCATGACACCTTGGATGGGAAAATTGTCAAGTACCACACTGGTGGCAGTGGCTTTGACGTTATCTACCCGTGATTTTTATGCTTTCCAGTCTTTCAACAATTTAGTTTTCTTTCCGCCTCTTTATATTTGGTTATGTACTCTGACTATGGGCCCGGCCATCTCCGGTGTGACTATCTTATTTTGATTTATGCATGCTCATCGTATATTTTCTTAGCTTGATATTTCTCGAATTGCGCGGATCGAGGTTTATGCTTGGTTGGTGTCTTGGATGGCATTGGACGCATGTCCTGCCTTGCTCATCCGAGCGTTCACTACTATGTTATCTCATGGTCATGTATACTCTGGGGACAGTTTATCAGAACACCGTCTGATTCTAACTCGCCCATCAGAGGTTACGACACGTTCAAAGTCGCTTCGTGTGGCGAGTAAGTCCACTCGCGCCTCGGTTTAAAGGAAAGCGCAAACGATCGTAGCGTCGATCTCATGCCGCCCCTTTTCACCGTCAGGCTTTTCGATAGCTAGTCCCTTGCCTTCAACATCGGGACTCGGTCTTTTATCCTGCAAATAACAATAAGTACTGCAAACAACATTTCTATTTGTAAAAATAACATTTCATTCATCTGAGCACTTTAACATTAATGGTCGAAGCCATTACATAGATTTTTTATTGTTCAAACAATAAATTTTCCCTGTTTGTCAGTATTCCAAGTTCTAGGGATTGTTTCTTTATTCAAAGTTTCTAACTTGAACGCTCCTTTTTCGGTCTCTGCGATAATTCTGTAAGGTCCCTCCCAATTGGGGGCTAATTTTCCTTGGGATGCGTTCTTCAAACCCACGTCCGCTCTTCGTAGGACTAGGTCACTGACCTCTAAGGTTCTTCGCACCACTTTGGTTTCTTACCCATCCGTTGTTTGATTACTGCTTCTTTCAACGCTGCTTGGTTTCTTACTTCATCAACGAAGTCCAACTCCTCTCGGAGCTTTTGTTCATTGGCTTCCGGGGGATTTGGGTGTTTGGTCCTCCAACTTAGCTCTCCAATCTCGACAGGTATGACTGCCTCTGTACCGTAAGCCAACCAGAATGGCGACTCTGACGTAGATGAGTGTGGCATGGTTCTGTAAGCCCACAACACATAAGGTAGCTCTTCAGGCCAACACCCTTTTGCTTCGTCAAGTCTTCTTCGCAATCCTCTAAGGATGACCCTATTAGCAGCCTCTGCTTGCCCGTTGGTTTGCGGGTGCTCCACTGAGGTGAAGCGATGCTTGATATTAAGCTCTGTCATGAGTTGTCTGAACCCTTTGTCTGTGAATTGTGTGTCGTTGTCAGTGGTGACTACTTCTGGTATGCCGAACCTAGTCATGATGTTCTTCTTGAAGAACTTAATGCAATTTTTTGCTGTGATGCTGGCCAATGGCTCGGCTTCGATCCACTTGGTAAAGTAATCCACTGCGACAATTAAGTATTTCACTTGGCCCGAGCCCGAGAGGAAGGGGCCTAAGAGGTCAAACCCCCACCAAGCAAACGGCCAAGGAGCACTCAGGTACTTCAAATCGGAAGAAGGGGCAATGTGCACATCAGCATGCCTTTGACATTTGTCACGTTTTTTGACGTAATTTTGCGAATCTTCAATCATGGTAGGCCAATAATAACCTACTCTAAGCGCTTTTGCCGCCAAGGCTCGTCCTCCTAGGTGTTGCCCGCAGATTCCCTCGTGGATTTTCGCAAGGACATAGTCTGCTTCGGCTCCTTCGACACATTTTAATAGAGGCATGGAAAAACCTCTACGAAAAAGTGTTCCTTCAATAACTGAATACGATGCTGCCCGCCTTCTTACGGATGCTGCTTCTTTCTCGTCAGCGGGCTCATGCCAATCGAGTATGTACCGGAGGATCGGAGTTATCTAGTTTTGACTGGCTTCCACTGTGAGAACCGAGGTTGGTGAACCATTGTCAAGGAGGATGCTTGGACTGACAAGGTTTCTTGAAGAACACTCCTATGATTCCCTAGTGCCCTAGTACTTGCCAATTTGGATAGTATGTCTGCTCTGGTATTCTCTCCCTTGGGTACATGTTTCATTTATGCATTCTTGAACAGTCCTAAGAGTTCGCTCACTCTAGCTAGATACTTCTGTAGCACCGGGTCATAGGCACCAAATGCTGCATTTATCTGGTAGACCACCAAAAGCGAATCTGTGTGAAGTTCAACTTGGGTAGCTCCGAAGTCTTTGGCCAACTGTAGGCCAACTATGCAAGCTTCGTATTCTGCCTGATTATTTGACGTGGAGAATAAGAATGAGAGAGATACTTCTATCATTAGTCCTTCGAAGTTTTCAAGTATCAAGCCTGCTCCACTTCCTTTACTGTTTGAGGATCCATCCACGTGGAGGGTCCATGACGTTTTCACATTATCTTCCTGAGTTGTTGTCATTTCGGCAACAAAGTCTGCTAACACCTGAGCCTTCATGGCTGGTCTTGTCTCATATTTGATTCCAAATTCTGAGAGCTAAACAGCCCATTTAATCATCCTTCCAGCCAGATCGGGACGATGAAGTATTTGTCTGATAGGTCACAGCCCTGCACTTGTCAGGGTTGGCCTCAATACCTCTCTCAGTGAGATAGAAACCGAGGAATTTCCCTGTTCGAATGCCAAATGTACACTTTTCTGGGTTCAATCGCATATTGTTCCTTCGAATTTCTGAGAACACTTCATTTATGTCTTTAAGATGATCTGGGTCATTCTTACTTTTTACTATCATATCGTCGAGATATACTTTGATTACTAGGCCGATTTGATTTTTAAACACTTTGTTCATCATTCTTTGATAAGTTGCCCTGGCATTCTTAAGCCCAAAGGCATTACGCAGTAGCAATAATTCCCTTGCTCCATCATGAACGCCGTTTTCTCTTGATCAGGTGGGAACATTGGGATCTGGTTATATCCCGAGTATGCGTCCATAAAAGATAATAAACGAAAGCCTGATGCGCTATCAACTAATTTGTCTACACGGGGAACGGGGAAGGCGTCCTTTGGACATGCCTTATTAAGATTAGCATAATCAACACACGTCCTCCACTTTCCATTAGATTTCTTAACAAGGACTACATTGGACAACCAAGTGGAGTACTTAATTTCTTTTACAAAGTTTGCCTCTATAAGGTCTTTCACAGCCCTAGCATCAGCTTCAGCTTTCTCTCCCCTCTGGACTCTTCTCTTCTGAGCCACCCACTTTGTGTTAGGATTAACAGCAAGGTGGTGGCATGCTACCTCGGGTGGTATTCCTGGCATCTCAGCTGCGGACTAGGCAAACAGATCAACATTCTCCTTTAAGTATTTGATGAGTTGCTCTTTGACATCCTCCGGGAGGTCAGAGCCTATCTTGACAGTCTTAGTAGGGTCTTCCCCCAATTGGATGGAGATGAATTCGCCATCTGGCTCAGGCCTCTTCATGCGCCTTTTGAGTTCCTTAGCGAGGGCGGAATCCTCCTCCTCTTCCTCACTATCAGGGTCATATCTAGCATCCAAATCTGCCAAATTCACCTCTGCTTCTTTTCCTGACCTCTTGATTGGGTTTTTCACTTTAGCAATTTCATTTTCATCCTTATAGCTCATGAAGAAGCATCTCTGTGCCGCGCCCAAGTCAGCTTGAAGGGTCACGACCTTGTTTTCCAAACTGTAGAACTTCATCTTTAGGTGAACCGTTGATGTTACCGCCTCCAGTCGGCCTCCCGAACAGATTTGCACGGAAGGACTAGGAAGGCTGTCTTAACAGTTCTGAATAGCGGTTGCTCGCCATCGGGGTCTCCATTGGTGACCATCAGCTCTAAATGCCCGAGTGGCTTGGTTTTGCTCCGTTGAATCCTGTGAGGTCCTTTCCACTGTAAGGAGTCATATCTTTGGGGGAGATATTCAGGACTTGCAGCAAATCTTCGAAAATAATATCCACCGAGCTCCCCTGGTCGACCAGGATTCTCTTCACTCCAACATTTGCCGTGATAGCCGAAATCAGCAATGGAATGTGTTTGTTTGGTCTCCCATCCAACAAGTCCTTATCATCAAAGGATAAGGGTGGTCTAGCTGGTCCTTCCCTGATGGTTGATGTTGATGCCACATTCATGATTTCCTTCCAAGTTCTCTTCATTGATTTGTTTGATCCCCAATCGTCAAGGGGGTTGGTCCCGTTAATGACCATAGCCACAGGCCTTCCTTTTTCTTTCCGAGTGTCCTCCCGCTCTGAGGATTCAGTGTCGTTATCCCTGACAGCTTTGACCACCTCACTAGGTACAGCCTTTCCTTTTCGAGGGGACTTGGACCTTCTCTCAGGCGAACGGCGCCTCTTGCGAGAGTCAGTATGCTCTCCATCTTTTTTCACATATTGCAAGAGTTTACCCTTCCGAATCATCTCCTATATATCGTCTTTCAGGGATCGACAACCATTCGTATCGTGATCTCCACTTCGATGATATCGACACCACTTCCTCGAAGGATTTTGGCCTTCTTTCAGCACCAAAGGCTCTGGCCTCTTAACATTCTTAAACTCAGCATTGGCACACTCAGCCAGGGTTTTGGCCCGAGATTGGTTGAGCAGAATGTGCTCAACGAACCGTCGTGGTCTTGCCTCACGACGTCCTCCTCTTGAATCCTTTTGCTGTCGAGTTTCTCTGGTATCACCCTTATCATCTCCATCTTTGGCTGCCTCGCGGTAAGCCATCTTATTCTCTTCATAATCCATGTACTTTTGAGACTTTTGGAGGAATTCTGCCAAGTCCCTTGGCTTGTTGATTCCCACATCAATTTCGAAAAGACTTCCTTGCCTGAGACCGTCTTTCATCCAAAATAGTCTTTGCTTATCTTCCAAATTCCGAACACATGAAGCTTCCTTATTGAAACGCTCAATATACTCTCTAAGTGTTTTGCCTTCCTGCTGCGTGACAGCCCTCAGCACTTCCTCAGATTTTGGCTTCAGTCGGGAGGCGGTGAAATGAGCCGTGAATAGCCTTGCCAGTTGCCCCCATGAAGAGATGGAGTTTGGCTTCAGCTCTTGGAACCACTCTAATGCGATGTCCTCGAGGGTGAGAGGGAAGATCTTACATTGAACAGGATCTCGAGCGCCTCTATAGCGCATCATGAGTGAGAAATGAGCCAAGTATCGGTCTGGATCTCCGGTCCCATCGTACATCTTGAGTGTTGGGAGTTTTTCCAAAGTCCTTGGAATCGGGCATTCCTCCACCCTCCAAGTGAAGGGTCCTTCATCCCCAAACCTCCTTGAATTGTGAGGTGAGACATCTTGGAAGTCAAAGTCTTAGTATCTGTGCTTGTCGGGAGATCTCCTCGATGGCGATCTTCTGCGACGTCTCTTATGAATCTTAGCCTTGCTCCTTGATCTGTCACGCGAATCAGAGGAATCACGTGAAGACACTTTGGAGTGGGTGTCATCAGGCTGATAAGTCCCATCCAAAGAGGAAGGAGTCGCCCTTGGTGATTCGGATCCCTGATGCTTCCCACGCCGAGGTGGGGAGCGATGCACATGCTTCCTCCTAGGTGGTGAACGATGAACATGACGCCTCCGAGGGGGGAACGACGGGGTCTCGATACCACAATCGTTTGAGGGGGAGTTCCCCACAAAGGAGGAGGTTGCTCAGGCATAGAGGCCACACGTCTCTCAATTTGCCTAAGGCGTGCCTCTTGTAGCAGCATAGTCTGAGTGCGGTTGGTCAGAAGGTCCAACAGTTGATTGACATCCGGCGGATGAACCCCTCCCGATGGGGGAACTTCTTGCGCAGCTTGAACAAGGGTGTCTTCGTGGGTGGCGACATCGCCCTCAGGAGTGCCTTTAAGCTGGGGTGCAGGCACATCAACACTCTTGATGCGTGGTCTGCCTCTTGGAGTCATGGAAGTGCAAGAGAAATGTTTCTAAGTGTAGGAATGGTGTGAAAGGTAGAGACCTCCCACTGTGGTCGCCAATGAACTGTACCTAGCAGTGTCGTGCGGACTGCGTCGGTGGTCTCTTGCGGTATGGCTTGATATCAACGAGCGTCCGGTAAGGGGACCTGCGAAGCCACTTCGACGCCCAAGTTAGTATTGAGAGTAGGTGAGTGATTTAGCAAGAAATGAGAGTGTACCTAATTATGGCTATGTGAGCCAGTATATATAGGAAAGCGTGCCCATTGTGAGCCATTGGATCGGATGATTTGATCTGAGCCCTCCAATCATGAGATTCATATTGGGCTTGCGAATTGGGGATATGGACCAAGTTGATTGGGCCAATCCATTTTAATTGCTGAACGGGCCTCGTGGCCCAGTCCATAACATATATATAGTGTTGGTTGGTAAGATTATTTTTTTAGGCTAAATTGCACTTTTGGTCCTTTATCTTTGGCTTTAGTGTTATTTTGGTCTTTTATCTTTTTTTCCTCGTTTTGGTCCCTCGTCTTTCGTTTTTGTGTCATTTTGGTCATTTTTTTGGTATTTTTCGTCCATTGACTTAACAGACGCCACGCTGACAGTTAACTGCTGACGTGGCCCCTAATTTTCCAATCTAACGTGTCTTCATTAATTGACACGACCAATGGGGGACCAAATTGGAACTAAAAAAACATAGGGGATCAAATTGACAAAAACACAAAACATAATCAATCACTCTCCTTCTTCCTCCTTCTTGTTTTTCTTCTTCTTTCCTGGCGAGTCACCACCACCTCCGGCGAACCACCACCACTACCACAAACCAATCACTCTTCAACTCTTCTTTCATGAGGCAAACTTAATCATCTCTTCAAAACCCAAAACCCCAAATTTCTCAAATCCCTAAATTTGATTTCAAATCCCCAATTTCTTCGATGAAACTATACTACTTATATGATACTGTGAATTTATTTATGATTTTGCTTTTTGCAGGTGATTGCACGTGGAAATGGTAGTCTCAACTGATTTGTTTTTTCGTGTGCCACTCATACTGATTACGTGGGCATTTTCGACATTTCCTATTTTACAACACTAACACGTTTCTCATTCAGTACTGTCTTCTCTGCTTGAATGTTGGAGCGACTTCTCTGCTTCTTTTTTTCACACGAGTTCCTTCTTTCAACGACTTCCCTGTTTCTTTCTTTCATAGGTAATTTCGTTTTCTCTTCTTCTTCTTTACTTGATTCTGATTTTTTCGTGTCCTGTTCTACTACTAAAACCCTAACTTTTCTTTTATTCTTTCACTTCTCTGTTTTGTTGCTTTATAGTTCATCCATGCAATAATGAGTCAAGCAAAGAAGAAAAAGGAGGTAGATATTACATGGGAACATTGTACATCTGTCCAACCTCATAGATTGTAGGTGACTTGCAAATATTGCACACATTCTTGTTGGGGTGGTATTGCAAGAATGAAACACCATCTTGCGGTAGCAAATCAGAACGTCAGTGCTTGTGCTACGGTTCTGGATGAAGTGAAAGAAATGTTTGTGAAGCTTTTACAAGAAGATAAAGCTAAAGAAGCAACTAATCAAGGAGAGACTGAACAAGCTATTGCAAAGCAACCAACAAAAATGGTTAGGCAGAAGACAATGACTAAGGTGCTTAAAAATAGAGAGGTGGTGATTCAAGATATCTGCAGTGCCATATACGGTAATGCCTTGCCATTTAATTTAGTAAGAAGTCCCATGTTTGTGAAAATGCTTAATTCAGTTGGCGAATGTGGAAGGGGTTTAAAATCTCCTACTTATCATGAGGTGAGGGTGTCTTATTTAAAGAAAGTTGTTGATATAATTAAAGAAAATATGGAGCTATACAAGAGTGATTGGGAAAAATGGGGACTCACTTTGATTAATAGTCGAAGAGGTACTTTTTTCTTGAAATCAATCGACACTAGTGATGTGGTCAAGGATGCCAAGAAAATGTTTTTTTTATTGGATTCCATAGTAGAAGAAGTAGGAGAGGATAATGTGGAACAAGTTGTGACAGATGGTGCTTCTAATCTTGTAGGTGCAGGACAATTATTAGAGGCTAAGAGAACAAAATTATTTTGGTCTCCTTGTGCAGCTCACTGCCTTGATTTGCACCTTGAAGGCATTGGGCAACTACTTGTTTTTTTAATACTATTGCGAAAGCCAAAAAGGTCACCAAATTTGTTTGTAATCATGCATGGGTTCTAAGCCTATATAGAAAGTATTCCAACAGAAGGGAATTGGCTAGACCAGCAGTCACGAGGTTTGCCACAGCCTTTCTCACTCAACAGTGTATTATGCGACAAAAGAATGCTATTCGTTCTACATTTGTTTCAGAGGAATATGCTTATAGTAAGTATGCTGGTAAGAGTGATAACAAAGAAGTGGGGAACATTGTTTTGAGTGATGCTAGATTTTGGAGATCTATTCAATATCGCTTAAAGTGTGTGACAACATTGGTGAAGGTTTTAAGGCTTGTGGATGGAGATGTGAAATCTACTATGCCATATATTTATGAAGCTATGGATAGAGCAAATAGCCGCAAATTTCAACGACCAAGAGTCGAGCTACAAGAAGGTGTGGAATATAATTGACACCCGTTGGGATATGCAATTCCATAGGTATTTCCATGCCGCTGCTTTCTATCTTAACCCCAAGTGAGTAATTGCATTCTTGAAGGATAGTATAATTATTTATTTTAGACTTTTGTATTTTTAACAATTCATCCTTTATTTCATTAGGTTCCTTTATGTACCGGGTTTCACTCCTGATGATGAAGTTTTATTTGGTTTACATGAAGTTATGAGAAACTAGAGCCAGATAGAAGAACTAGATTTCTTATTGATAAACAATTGGATAGTTTCAATACTGCGAAGGGACTCTTTGGAAGGACCATGGCAATAGACACTAGCGACAAGAAACAACGCGGTTAGTAACCTATTTCAGTTATTGTTCATGACAAGGGAAGATCATATTGTAGCAAAAATATAATCTTGATTATGTGAACTTTGTTTTGATAGCTCTATGATGGGAAAGGTATGGTGGTGGAGGTAAGGAACTACACAAGATAGCAATGCGAGTTTTAAGTCTCACATGTAGTGCTACTGGGTGTGAAAGGAATTGGAGCGTATTTGATCAAGTTCATACCAAGAGAAGAAGTCACTTAGAGCAACAAAGATTAAATGCTCTTGTTTATGTTAAGTATAATTTTCAACTTGAGATGAGACAAAAGTCAAAGGAGGAGAAAGGAGATACTTATGATCCTATATGCTTATATGATATTGAGTCAGATGGTGAGTGGATTAATTACTGAAGTAGAGGATCCTTGCTTGCCAGGTCCGGATGATACTTCATGGATGAATGTGCATGAGTCATTTACTCTTGATGAAGGAGCTTCAATCAAGAAAAGGAAGAGAGGTAATCCTATAAATTTTAAACTTCAAAACATAAAGTTAACAATTTATTTTAGTATTGTGCTTTGTTACTTATTAGGTTTTTATTATATATAGGTCCAAGAAACCTAAAAGCAAGGAAAGATAAGGGGAAGTCAAACTCAATAGAGAATGACAATAAGATGGAAGACATATATAGTGGAAGATGTAGAGGAGGAGGAGGAGGAGGAAGAGGAAGAGCGTGAAATTCTGGGGAATGAAGATGATTTGAGTGATGTTGATTTAGGAAATGATGAAATTCCACCAATTGTGGTTGAAGAGTAGATCATAGTTAGATGATGTTTTTTGGGGGGTTGAATTAAACACTTGTTATGTTTATTTATGACTTGAATTGTTTTCAACTTCATGTTTTTTCCTAATGCTATCTTGGATTTACTCAAAAATGTTATATATATTTTTGTTTATGTATCTTACGATACGATACATGATACGATACACGATTCAGTTTATGGACCTAGTGATACACGATATGTATCCCGATATGATAACCATGCTTCAAATAAACAATACCAAATTCACAATCTTGTAATGCTCCATTGTTGGCATCATTGATAATGTATATGATGAATTGTAGTTCACTTGTAAAATATTTCCTTTCTATTACAAGTTTGTAATTCTTCTTGGAAATAATGAAATATTTCCTTTCTCTCTGAATTGTGTGGTTACTGATTTTGCATAGCAACACATTAAAAAAAACATGTGACGACAAGTTAAAGCAAATGCTCAAAACCAAAACAAACAAATTGAAACACATAAAGGAATCTATCATAAAGTGTGACCGATTTGGATTGGAAGGGAGTGAGCTCCAGAACAATCCCTAGCTCAAACTAGAAGCTCTAATGAAGGAATAGAGCTTGGAATAATGAACTTTCGTTCTAGTGTTAACAAAAAACTTAGATACTATAGAGTATTTGAGAGAATAATTAATTGGATAATGATTGATGTATTTGTTCCATAAATGTGAGTGGTTAAGTACAAGATGGTACCATACAATCATTAGGGAGTGTTGTATGTGCTAACAGTTGGTATAGCTAGTACATCTTCTAGAAACAAATAAAAATGCAAATACTAGAGTGTAGTACAAGTACTAAACTGTAGTACAATTTAGATGAAAATAGTAAAATTTCTACTTTTTACCATACTATCTGACTCTGTCACAATACCCCCCGCTTAGACCACACACTCTTGTCCTCAAGAGTGAAACTTGTGGAAAGCCCTAATGAGGTCGTAATAAAACTCCCAGGGTGCCTTCTCTGGTGGATAATTCTTCCATTTGACAAGTACATTGGTAGCAACCGTCCTTCTACGTTTCACCATTTTTCTTGCCAAAATAGCCTCTGGTTCACCCTTGGCAGTGATAATAGTGGAGACAGTAGGGTGTTGAGTCGATGTGGTTGCAGGAGCAGTGCAAAGCTTCAGTTGGGACACATGGAACACGTTGTGAGTACATGATGTAGCAGGAAGATCTAACTGATAAGCGACCTTCCCAATGCGGTCCATAATCTTGTAAGGCCCATAATACTTTGGATTGATCTTCTGAAAAGCCTGATTTCTCAATGTAAATTGTCTGTAGGGATACAACTTCAAGAAGGCAAAGTCACCAACGGAGAAGTGTCTATCACTATGATGTTTGTTTGCTTTTTGTGCCATACAGTTCTGTGCTCTATTAAGATGAAATTTGAGCAGATTGATTGCCTATTTTCTTGCAGCCAAGAACCTATCAACAGTGAGAGGGGAGGATTCCCCAGGGAGACAAGGGAGATGGAGAGGAGGTGTATACGCGTAAAATACTTCATATGGAGAAGTGTGAATTGAAGAGAGGTTATTGGTGCTATACCATCATTCAGCTAGAGATAACCAGTTAAGCCAAGTGGAAGCCTGCTCGAAGCATTTACATCTGAGGTAAGTTTCAAGTGCCTTGTTCACAATTTCGGTTTGACCATCACTCTAAGGGTGATAGGCACTAGACTTGTTCAAAGCCACATCTTGGAGATAGAAAAATTCAGTCCACACCTCAGTAAGGAAGATGAGGTGTTGATCACTTGTAATTGAAGTAGGCCTACCATGAAGTTTAAATACAGAATCAAGGAACAATTGAGCTACATCCAAAGAAGTGTAAGTCTATCCACCACAACTAGGATAACTTGTTTGCCATTAGATTTTGGGAGACCCTCCCCAAAATCCATACTGATAGCTTCCCAAATACACCCATGAATGAGCAATGGTTGTAGTAAACCAAGATAAGCAGTCTGATCTGCTTCATTCCTCTAACACACAATGCATTCACGAACATAAGCCTGTATTTCCTTAGTCATGCCCCTCTAGAAAACCAGAACCTTCACCTTGGCAGTAGTGTTATCCTTACTTGAGTGGCCACCCGTGGCAGAGCCATGAAGCCACTTCAGTATGAAACTCCCGACAACAAGGTTATTACCAATGACTATCTTTCCTCTACACCTCAAAATGTCATCCTTCCAAGCAAACTTAGGGTTAGAAGATGGATCTTTCTTGAAGTCTTCAATGATCATGAGCACATGAGAATCATTGCTCCAAGAGGCTTTGATTTTCTACAACAAATCAGGGTCTACAAAGGTAACTGTTAAAGACAGTAACTCAGAGCCCTCAACATGAGATAAAGCATTAGCTGCAATGTTTTCCTTCCCTTCCTTATATTGGATCTCAAATTTGAATCCCATCAAGTTGGCCACCCTCCTACTAAATGGGGGTGTTTAACCTCTGCTCTAGGATGTACTTGATGCTTCTCTAGTCAGTCTTTATGATGAAGGGTTTGTGAGCCAGGTATGTACAACACTTTTGCACTACGTAGATAATGGCAAGTAGTTCATTCTCATAGATTGATAGTGCTTGTTGTTTAGGGCCAATAGACTTACTGATATACGCCACATGGTGGTTGTCTTGCATAAGGACAACACCAACACCTCTTCTGAGGCATCGGTCTCAAGGAAAAATTTATTAGAGAAATTGGGGAGTGAGTACAGGGGCAGTGACAAGAGCAGATTTCAGAGATTGAAAAGCTACTGCAGCTGCATCAGTCCAATCAAAACAATCTTGCTTAAGTAAATCATTGAGTAGCCTACTAAGCCCAAGAATCCTCTAAGATGCTTCACTGTTTTAGGAGCAGGCCATTCAGAGATAGCTTCCACCTTTGCAGGATCACTGGATACCCCTTCCTTTGTGATGAAGTGACCAAGGTATTCAACCTTAGTAGTAGCAAAGTGGCACTTGGCTTGATTCAAGAATAACTGATTAGCTCTAACAGTTTCAAAAACTTGAGTTAGATGCTTAACATGATCTGGCAGAGAAGCACTGTAAACCAAAATGTCATCAAAGAAAATAATTATAAATTTTCTTAGAAAAGCTTGAAACAAATGGTTCATATGTGGTTGAAAAGAAGCAGGTGCGTTAGTAAACCCAAATGACATCACAAGGTACTCAAAGTGGCCACTATGACTTTTGAAATCTATTTTATACTCCTTTCCTTCACACATTCTGAGTTGATGATATCCTGACCTCAAATCTAATTTGGAAAACATTGAAGCTCCTCCCATTTCATCCATCAAATCTTCAATCAATGGTATTGGGAATCTATCCTTGATAGTGTAATGGTTTAATATTCTATAATCGACATACGATCTCCATGATCCAGCCTTCTTCCTTACCAACAACGTGGGTGAAGCAAAGGGACAGTTGCTATATTGGATGAACCCTTGAGTCAACTTTCCCCAACTAATTTATCTACAATGTCTTTTGGACTACAAAATACCTATAAGGTCTCATATTCACAGGAACATCACCTTGAGGGGGTGTTATGACCGACTAAGTTCCTTTTTAATGGAAAACAAATTTGAAAAAAGCCAGGTAGAGGCACTACATTATTTACAAAATCATGTAAAAGGGCTTTATAGTAGTTAAAGTCTATGTGGGTGATATCATATTTGGTGGTATTGATTATAAACTGTGCAAAGAATTCTCAAAGTAGGTGCCAAATGAGTTCGAGATGAGAATCAAAGGAGAACGCAAATTTTTCTTGGGTATATTCATTTTTTCATTCTATTTCCTTCTTTCTCCTATCTTATTTTTTGTCTCTTTCTTTGCTCTCTGCCCCCTGTGTTGTTTGAATTTTTCATCGTGTTTACCCATTTCACTTTTCATGTTAAATGCTTAAGTAGACAAGGTAGAAATCTAGTGGCAAAGGTAGCCACACCAACAACTAGCATGGTAGTAGTTGCAGAGTTGTTTGGTCTAGAGCAATTTGGGAAAGAAGACAAGGGAGCAAGAAGAACACATGTTTGAACTAATATTAAGAAAAAATCCACTACTTGCTGTAACAGAGCGCATGGCCCTGCATTCTGTTATGTATTTTGCACTTGATGTCGTGTAACTTTTTAAAGAATGATGAATGACAACGTTTTTTTTACTCATGAAGATACACACAACATGCTAAGAAGATTTTTCAAGAATTTATGCAAAGAAAATATAGAATACATAAAAATTTATATTTTTTTTTTTGTATAAATCGGGTATCCTATACACGCAACTGCAGAGACTAGTCCCTCAAGTTGGGTAGGACCACAATGGGCGGCAAAACTCTCCCTCAAGAGATTTAACACTGCTCCATGCCGAAAGCTGGATTTAGACTCAGGACCTTGGTTAAGCTGGAAGAGACCCTTACCATCTCATCCAAGTGGTCTTGGGTAGAATTTATATTTTTTTAATGACATACTTTCTAATGCTTAATTAAGCAAGATTGATTAAATTTCATCTTTTGAGATGACAATCACTCAAAATAGGTGGTTGTTATACCCTTTAAATGTTTACTTAGAGACAAATACTGATGACTTCCTTGTTGTAGAAATTTACCATTTGCTTCAGTTTTAGTATAGATTCTGGTTGACACTTATGTTTTTGTATTTTTGATATCAAATGGATGAAAGATGGAGTAGGGATGGTAAGAACCTCGTGGTTTTGATGGTCGAGTTTTAAGGAAACAGAATAAAAGAAAACAAACAACAAAACTCAAATGTGGTAATTGAAGAAAATGGATGATTGGGGTTGGGGCGCCACTTTAGTCTATTCCAAGACAATCATAAGCTTATGAGTCTGATGATCACCGCAAGAAGAGAATTTCTTGATAAGATCGAATAAAATGGTCCAATCCAAAACCAAAGAGTATGGACTCAAAATCTTTATAAAAGTTTATTGAAACTTGTGCTTCCCATATGTAATGAGGAAGGCTCTTGCTATTCTGAAGTTACAGGGAATCCTTGGCTATCATAACTAGCATAATAAAATAAAATTACAAACAATTATTGTGTTGATTGCTCTTCATGACTAGGAAGGTTTCACAAACACAAACTGAATGCAATTTAACTTGTTGTGCTTTTAATATTTTGATGTCGTATTTATCTCTGTCTTGTGTAACTCCTTTTTGCCTTGATCGTTTTTGAATTTCTTTGTCTTTCTTTTTCAGCAAGGTTATTGACTCCTTCAACTACACAAAGATTGGGCCACACAACCACTTGAAGTGGATTAAACACACCGAAAGAAATTAAATAACTTAGTGTCTTAGTCCCAGATAAATCAATTGGTCACTAGCACTTTTATTCAATTAAAATAAAATAACTTGGATACTAGCTTCTGTTATGCAAGTTGCGCCTCCTCCACCACTTGTATGACAAACATGGTTTTTGGTGCAATGACATCTTTGCCTTGGTTTGCAATTGTCTTAGTCATGAATTGGAGTAAGTTTTCTTGAACCCTCCTTGACATAACCCTAGTCATTGGACCTCCTAAGCTTTGAATGGTATTTTTAGTGCTCCACGTCCTCATCATTCCCTCCCTCTTGAGGAGAATTCAGCCTCAAATTGAAATCTTCATCACCTACATCAAAAGGGACAAGTCAGCAACATTGAAAGTGCACTAACACCATACTCACCTGGAAGATAAACTTTAAAGGAATTATAATTGACTTTGGCAACCACTAGAAAAGGCCCATCGCCCGTAGGCATTAACTTAGATTCTCTTTGTGAAGGATACCTTTCTTTGCTCATATGGATCCAAACCAAATCTTTGGGTTCAAAATGAACCCATTCGCGCATTTATTGGCACCTTTGGCATAGCTTTCATTTTTCTTTTCAATTTGCAGTCTAATTTTCTGATGTAAAATTTTAACAAACTTTGCAAGTGGCATCCATGTTTCCCATATTTTCAAATTCCATGAAAGTACAGCCCTTAAAAGAGTAGAAAGAGTTCTGTTTACTCCCTCAGTTTGTCCATCAATTTGGGGATCACGAGTTGTAGAGAATAGTAACTTAGTTCCTACCTTACCCCACAAAGTTCTCCAGAAATGGCTTAGAAATTTAGTGTCTCGGTCGGGCACTATACATTTTGGTAGGCCATGTAGGCGCACCACTACTTTGAAAAACAAATCAGCAATGTGCCAAGCATCATCCACCTTTCAGAATATTTTTGTACATCAATTTTCATGTGAGGCCAATAGAAATGTTCTTTCGAAAATTCCACAGTTGTAGGAATACCAAAATCTCCATTAAGCCCCCTCATGCACCTCTTTGACTAAGAGTTCTCTAGTGGATCCTTTTGGCACACATAACCTTTTTTCTTTAAGTAAATAATCATTGTGCCTAAAAAATCCCTTATCGATAGCATGCACACATTCAACATATTTAACAGAAAAATCAAGATCATGGTCATACAACTTCTTAACGTGCGCAAGACCAAAAATTTTATGTTCAAGGGTAGAGACTATTTTTTTGTGACTAAAATGGGCTAAACGCCCAAAATAAGGCTAGAGGCCCACACAGAAACTACACCGTCAAGGAAGATCGAGTCCATCTCCAAAATGGAGCAAACACAAATTGGGCTAGATTATAAATCACAAACCCTAGATTGGGTCTGAGATAACTTCGCCAAGGCATCAGTGGCTAGGTTAGCTTCACGCGGCACCAGCAACCGCCGAACGTGTTACAGAGCTCCAGTTAGGCAACGAATGTCACTAATCAACTACGCGAGGACATTGGATGGAGCGACGCCGTCGACGATCATTTGAATGGCGGACGCACTGTCGTTTTCCACATTCAGGTTAAGGGTTCCATTTCTCCGAGCAAGCTCAACTCCATGGAAGACCAATCTGATTCCTGCTTCTATTGTTGTGCAGGTGTTCAGTTTCTGGGAAAATGCTCACATTAGCGAGCCAGAAGCATCACGAGCAAGGCCACCACAACCAGAAAGAGTGTCGGATCTGGTCACTGAGCCGTTGTAGTTGATTTTGACAAAATCGAGAGGGGGCTTTACCTAGAATAGGGCTTGTTGCATGGGGATTTGAGTGCTGCTGTGACAAAAGATGCAATCTCTTTTAGCTACTTCCAAAACAGCATCAACACTAATGCGTACCTTTTTGATAATGCATCGGCCACAACATTAGCGTTACCCTTCTTATGCTTAATCACATAAGGAAATTGCTCCAAAAATTCAATCCATTTTGCATGCCTCTTCCTTTAAATTACCTCAAGGACTCATGATCACTATGAACGAAAATTTTTTTGGGCAGCAAGTGATGTTGCCACGTTTGCAATGCCCTTACTAAGGCATACAATTCCTTATCATAAGTTGAGTAATTTAGGGCAGCCTCTTTTATTTTCTCACTAAAATAAGCAATTGGATGACCTTCTTGCATCAAAACAGCCCCAATCCCAATATTGGAAGCATCACACTCAATTTCAAAATATTTTGAGAAATTAGGCAATGCTAGAATTGGTGCTTGGGTGAGCTTTTCTTTAAGGATAGAAAAAACTTGTTCTTGTTCCTCACTCCATTTAAAACCAATTTCTTTTTAACAATTTCATTAATAGGTTAAAATCTTTGACAAAGTTCCTATAGAAACTCGCTAAGCCATGAAAACTTCTTACCTCAGTCACATTTTTAGGACCTGGCCACTCTTGGATTCCCTTCACATTTGCTTCATCCACATGTACTCCTTGATAGCTTATGACAAAACCTAGAAAAAACTTGATCCGGCAAAATACACATTTTTCTAAGTTTGCATACAAGGTTTCTTTTCTTAGCACATTTAAAACAACCCTTAGATGAATGCAATGGTCCTCTAAATTTTTGTTATATATCAAGATATCATTAGAATGTACAAAAACAATTTTTCCCAAAATTCCCCCCAAAACATGGTTCATCAATCTCATAAAAGTGATACGTGAATTAGTTAATCCAATAGGTATAACTAACCACTTATATAAACCATATTTAGTTTTGAATGCATTTTTCTAGTCATACCCTTTCCTTATCCTAATTTGATGGTATCCACATTTCAAATCAACTTTGGAAAACAAGCACACACCAATTCATCAAGCAAGTCATCTAACCCAGGTATTGGATGCCTATACTTAATAGTAATATTATTAACAGCCCTACAATTAGTGCACATTCTCCAACTACCATCTTTCTTAGGGACTAAAAAACAGGGAGAACACATGGACTTAAATTTTCTCTTACCCAACCTTTACTTACCAATTCAGTTACTTGCTTTTGTATCTCTTATGATTGTTGTGGGTTTCTCCAATAGGTTGGCATATTAGGCAAAGCGGTGCCTGGGATGAGATCAATGTGGTGCTCAATATCTCCCAACGGTGACAGCCCAATTGGTATTTCATTAGGAAACAAATTTTCAAGTCCCTAGAAAAGAGAACTTATGCAATTTGGCAATTTTTGAGTGTTAGGTAAATTTTCCAGCAGGGTCACCTCTTTGCTAAAAAGCAAATACAGGGGATTATTTGCAAAAATTGCTATTTTAACCTCCCTTTTTCTCGCCATCAAATTTTCTTTCTTTTTTCCCATCAACATTTTTTTTGTCACTCTTTTTTCTCTTTTTTTCTTTGGCGAACTTTTCTTCTTCTTTTTGTTGTTTTTCTTTTTCACATGTTTCTCTCAATTTGTTTTGATCATATCTCACCGTACCCGGGCTCAAAGCAGCGAATACAATTTGTTTTCCATGATGACTAAAAAATACTTGTTGGTATGCGCTTCATGGCTTGCATTTTTGTCAAATTGCCAAAGTCTTCCCAACAAGACATGGCTGGCCTCCATAGGAATTACATCACAAACGACCACATCTTCATTTTTACCAATTGAAAAATAATTTTCTACTTGTTCATCAACAATCATCTCAATATCATTAACAAGCCATTGAAGCTTATATGGCTTGGGATGTGGATTAGTTTCTAGTTGGAGTTTGGAAACTAACCTTGTGCTAGCAACAATTGTACAACTCCCACCATCAAAAATAAGGGAACATACCTCACCTTGTATGAGGCACCTTAAGTGAAATATGTTCTCTCGTTGAATCGCATCTTCCTCCTTTACCTTGACTTCTAACTTCATCATAAGTAACTCTACACTAGGCATTTGAGCCTCCTCTTCATCACAATCCCCTCCATACTCTCCAGGGCCTTCAACTTCCTCCTCAGCCTCCTCTAAAATCATATTTCTCTTGGTAGGACATTGAGATGCAATGTGTCCTAATCCTTAACACTTATAATACTTAACAACTCGGTTAGTTGAAACAGCTTGAGAAGGACTTGTTGTAGTGTTTTTACGTTTTGTATCAGCCGCGGTCTCTTTGGGTGATCAAGTACCTTCATTCTTTATATTGCTCTTCCAATTTTGATGATTGGAAGTGGTAGTGTTTCTTCTTATTTGGCCCTTCCTATTGACTTGTGTTCTACCATTGTGGCTTGATGAACCAAATTTGAACATAGTTTTGTAATTCGACTATGTCACTTATATCACGATTTAGACCATGCAAGAATATGGCCATCGTTGCTTCGTCATCTTCCTCCACGCTTGCTCTCATTTTCGCCTCCTCCATCTCCTTGTAGTACTCATGAACATGTTTGTTGCCTTGGGATGAATCTCTTCCTTATGAGCCTTTTCATCTTCTCCCATGTGGCAATGGCTGGCTCAATGTGCCTTCTCCTTTCTTTTGTCAATTGATCCCACCACACCAACGCGTAATCTGTAAGCCCAATAGAAGCAACCTGCCCCTTTTAAAGACCAGTGTAGTTGTTACAGGAAAAAATTATTCAACTTTAGTTTCTCATTCCAAATATGTGTTCGCGTCATTTTTTCCAACAAATTGTGGTATTTTTATTTGTATACCACCCAACCTATCTGCTCTAGGTGCCTCACGTCTTCCTCTCCTCTGACTCTCCACATCACTGCTATTTTGTCTGTTTTCTAATTGGTCAATTCCTTCATTTATACCTTCCACTTCTTCTTTCAAAAGTTCTCTCATTTTTTCCGTGAGGGCAGTAATTGATTTTGAGGATCCATGACTCCGTTAGTTCTTTAGAGAAACCAGGAAATGATCAATATAAGAAATCAATTAGAATAATAATCCACACAAACAACAGTTTTGAATTGAAAGGAAAAAATTTTGAATTCAAAGTTTGGGAGACTAGAACAAGAAAGAACTCACTCAAAAGATAGAAATAAAATTCGGGGCATAGCAGTAAGGAATAAAAAACCAATATATATATATATATATTCAAATTTTTTTATGAACTCAAAAGCAATAGAAATGGTAAATAAAACCTGAAATTGCTTGAACAAAGGTCCACTTCGAACCTTGCTCTGATTACCAAATGATGGCCTCGTTGTTGTAGAAATTTGCCATTTGCTTATTTTTTTTGTGTAGATTCTGGTTGAAACAAATGTTTTTGTATTTTTGGTATAAAAATGGATGAAAAATGGGAAAATATTGATAGGAAATTTTGTGGATTGGTGGGAAAGAGATATGGGAACAGATTAATTAAAAACCAACAACAACAAAACTCAAATGAAATAAATAATCCAGGATTCAAGGAACTGCTTTTCTTTTCATTATTTTATGAACAAGTGAAGTAGATGGATGGATGGGGAAGGGGCATCACCTTAGTCGAATCCAAGACAAGGATAATCTTATAAGTGTGAAGATCACCACAAGAAGAGAATATTTTGTTAAGATCAATAAGTGATCCAATTCAGAACAAAAGTGTATGAACTCAAAATCGTTGTTAAAATATTTATTTTTTATTTATTGACACTTGCTCCCCCTATATGTGATAAGGGAGGTTCTTGGTGTGACAAAAGTGAAAGTACTAAGTCATTATAAAGTTACAACGAATCCAAGGCTATCATAACTAGTGTAATAAAAGACAATTACAAGCAATTATTTTGTTGATTGCTTTTCATGACTAGGAAGGTTTCACAACGACATATTGAATGTAATTGAACTCCTTCATGCACCTTAAATACAAGCAATTATTTTGTTAGTTGCTCTTCATGACTAGGAACATTTCACAAACACTTATTGAATGTAATTGAACTCCTTTATGCGCCTTTAATGTGTTGTTGGAGTATTTATCTCTTCTTTTTTTTTTTTGGTAAAAAACGGGGGACTACGCCCCAAAGAAGGAAAAACTAACGAACAATACAACGAGGGGAAGCTATTCCCAATCTATCAGCATCTAGCAATTGCTTAATACTGGGAGGGCAATGCTCTAGGAAAATCAAGGACCCCGTCTGACTACAAGCTAAACTAGCAAGAGCATCAGCACATCTATTGGCTTCTCTATAAATCCTAACAAACTTCACGTCAAGATGAATCAAATTACGGATTTCCCTCACCAAGCCCCAGCCAACCAATGTACCAGACCCTGTGCCATTGATAATGGAAAGTGCCACTGAAGAATCAACCTGAACCACAACGCACCGGAGACCATGCGACCAACAAAATCTCAAGCCATCAAGAATGGCCCACAATTCAGCCTCCAACACAAAACACATGCCAATGCTCCTGGAAAAGCCCCAAACCCAATTACCAAAGTGATCCCGCACTAATCCTGCACAACCTGCTTTATTCTGATCCCACTTAATAGCACCATAAGTATTCAGACAAAAAGCCCCAAGAGTGGGAGGCTCCCACCTAACGTGCAACACTACTCTCGACACGGGATCGGCGCTCTCCATATTCTGCATAGAATAGGAATAATCACGGGCACTTTTATACACCACATTCCACCCACGGAGGGGTCTAATAAAGCTAGGCTCATGAGCTTCCTTGTTGCACTAAGACCAAAGATGATGACAAGCAAGCGCCCAAATACTAGCCCAGTTTGTATCAGTAGAGCTCATCATTGATCCACCAAGATTGAAATTGAGCCAATAAGATAAATTCCCCCCAAAAAAATCAGATCACATACTGGGCCGCACAAGCCCCAACCAAACCGACATAGCCAAAGGACAATCCCGCAAAACATGCAATTGGTCTTCACTTGTCTTGTAACTTCTTTTGCCTTTTTTTTATAAGCAAAAATTATACTAAAGGGGATGCAAATGGGCACCCCTATCGTTACAAATACAAGGGGGCTCATTAAAACCTCCTTGGGCCAAAACCCCATGGGAAAAAGACCCAAAGAGGAAAGAGTACCCCAGGAAGAAAGAGGCAAAACGCCATATTAAACCGAGTTCATACAACCAATAGGGTTTCCCCACCAGTCTGAAATCTTCCAAGCTAAATTACGACCTTCAATGCTAATGAACCAACTCCAAGATATAGCTTCAACATGATTGACTACCACTTGAGAGTTGAAGACTTGATCCTTAAAGAGAATATGGTTTCAATCAACAAGGAACAAACCTGCTTTACTACTCAAGAAAAGGGAAAGTAATGATCATCACTACGAAGATGTTATCTGATGCATTAGGAATCCCTTTACATGGTGTGTCAATCTATGGTGAAGATTGCTTTGACAAAACAAGTTTCACAAGGGAGCATATCTTAGAAGAACTGATGAAGGAATCTTCAGCAAATCTTATCTCATCATCTCTCAAAGACCATGCAAGGATTTTACACAACATTGTCATTCACTGTCTCTATCCCAGAGCAGGAGGATATGAAAGAATTAAACCTGCTGACCTACGTGATAGATGTTGTCAAAAACCTTAGACAAACTACCTCTCTGCCATATGGGATGTTTCTCACAAGAATCTTTAAGTTCAATAAAATTCCTCTTGAAAAGGAGGAATGTATCAATGATAAGACTGTCTTTTGGTCTAAAAATGTGAAACAAATGGGAATCAAGTCATCTGAAACTACACCCCCTTCAAAGGTCAAAATCACTGCCAAACCTTCTTCAAAAGTCAAAGCCACTCCCAAGCCTGCTCCAAAGCCAAAAGCCACTCCCAAGCCTGCTCCAAAGCCAAAAGCCACTGCGGAACTCAGAACCACCAAACCTTGACAAAAGAAAACAGCTACAAATTCCACTCCAACTGAACCATCTCCCAAGGAAGATAAGAAAGAAGAAGCAACTCCTCAGGGGGAGCAATTGAACAATGAAGAAGCCATTGATGCTCAACCCTTGCATTTTCAATTCCCTGAGAGTCACAAGTTCCCACAGCCAATCATACCTTCACAAGAACCCATTATGGAATCTAATCCCGCCGAAAGTTGGAAGGAGATATTTGAGCTCAATCAAATTCCTGATGAAGAATCTCCAGTTATGTCAGAAGAAGAGATTGTTGATAAGCAAGGAAGTGAAAGAATGATTGATGATCTAAATGAAAAACCCCCAATTCAGGATGATGAACCTTCACATGAAGGATTTGCTGTAAAAGAGGTTAACACTGATGATAAAGAACCTTCACAAGAGGTAAATGATCAACCTTCTGTCATCATTTCTGGTTCTGAAGTAATTCTCTTACCTTCTCATACATCTCAAACTGAGGAGATCCCTGTGATAGTTGAACAACCTTCCGTTGTTGTTCATCCCACTGTTGTCTCTGAGCAAATTACAAATTCGCCTTCTCCAAGAGTGCCCTTGGTTCCCTATGACTCTTCACCAGGTGAGCATGGAAGTCAAGAAGAAACAGCAAATGGTCAAGCTCAGGGGGAGTTTGATATAAATCATTCTCTAGCAAGGGATGAAGAAGAAGAAGCCCTCAATAAGAATTACAATCAACTTTCACCTCTGTCTCGAGCTGTTCATGAAGTGTGTCATGACATTGACACTGAGTTTGCACCAGTGAATCCCCCACTCTTTCAAGAAACCAACTCTGAAATCCTAGCTTCCATGGCCCTCACTCAACTCCGCCAAACACAAACTCAAGAAAATTCCCCCATTCCCACAAATGACAACAATGACTTGGTCACTCACTGGCGTGATCAACCTACACATTCACCTGCCAAAACAGGAAACACTCTCGCTTCTGAAAACATCAACAGGTTCATAGCTTCACAAACTCCCATTTATGATTCCTCTATTCCTAGAGTAAATGAAGCTTCTAATGCATCAAAATTTCCTTCTCATTTTGCAAAACCACGTATGCCCCTCTCTCCTCATCTGACAAAGGACCAAATAGCAGCAAACCTTCCGTGGATAAGGATGACTCTCATCCTTCTGTTGACAGATTGGAGGTCATGAAATAAT
Organism: Astragalus glycyphyllos; assembly: GCA_963573325.1. Classification (NCBI taxonomy): domain Eukaryota; kingdom Viridiplantae; phylum Streptophyta; class Magnoliopsida; order Fabales; family Fabaceae; genus Astragalus; species Astragalus glycyphyllos. The sequence continues at coordinate 19,129,689 of OY754314.1, read as the reverse complement.
CCATGAAGAGAATGAAGGCACAGCATGAGAAACAGATTAAGAAGATGAAGCTTATGGAGAACAATCTGATGCTGAGTATAGGTATTTTGCAACAAGAGAACAGAATTGAGGCTCAAAGGGATTTTTCATATCAGCAATGGGTTACTGAACTTGTCATTCCTCTAGTTCTGCCAACCATCACACCACCAGACTTTCCACCACCAAAGCCCTACCAAGATGTTCCTCAACCAGCAACTTCAACCAACTCTTCTGATGATTCCTCCCCTACCAAGTAGCAGCATAATTTTTACTTCTTCCTTCCTTTTTGTTGTTGAAAAAAGGGGAGAATGGAGATTAAGTTTTAGTTAGCTACTGTTAACACCCAAAAATAAATAGGTCGTAGGCCGAGGACCAAAAGAAAAGAAAGGGGAATATGGCGTGTAGGCAAGCCATATGACAAGGGGCAGAAAAGGTATTTTACTTTATTTTTATGCATTAGCCGTAGTAATCCAACACTCGCGTCCCTTCTCACCTTGCCCGACCCTTTCTTGAGGAGTCGGGAAACCCATAGTCGAGGAGCAGAGTTCCCTCCTCGGCGCAATTGCTTGAAGAAAAGGAATCAAAGACTGTCCAAACCTCTGGCCGACCCCATGGCTAGGACCTAAGAGTTTGACGACAACAGCTACTTAGTTAGGTGTTAAATGTATTTTGGGGTTTATGTTGACAATCTAGTAATCTTTTTGGACATGTTGCTTGTGTGACTTGTGAAGATTGTCACACAACTTTGCAAATTGAAATTTATGTCATTTTAAATTCTGTCTTAAGTATGTCCTTGATAATTATCAAACAGTTTGTTCATCTTGTATGCATTGAATGATTAATGATAATTATCTTTTGGTATATGCTTGCTGTGAAGGGGATCCACGATTTGTCTCATAATCTCACTCTATACTCTCTATTATACTTTGTCATCTTTATCGTGTTCTAAGCTAGATCCTCTCAAGGGAAATAGTTAGGAACATTGGCGCCCACCATGGGGCCGATAAGATTCTCCTACCCCACTAAATCACCTGAAATCCTTACTTCACCATGGTGGCCACAAGAAGCAATCCATCATATAGTGATACTGATCCCAGGTTGTTGGAACTACTCGACGCAATAAAATAATTGTAGGAACAGAATGCAGAGCAGGCTAGAAGGAATGAGGAGCAGCGCCTACGCTCCCAGGCACTGGAGGCAAGAGAAGTAAGGTTACAAGAATATCGGGCAGAGATGCAAAACAACAGAGCTGAAGCTCCCAGAGCTCCTTTGAGGGCATTTCAACCATTTACGGCGGCGATTGAAGGAGTTGCCATCCCTCACTGATTTCCCGAACCATCTATCGACACGTATGACGAAACTGGGGATCCAAAAAGTCATGTGGATGCGTTCCAAACTCAAATTATGATCAGTGGTGGAGGCGACGCTGTCAGCTGCAAGATGTTCGCCGACACTTTAACCGACGTAGCTCACAAATGGTTCAATGGATTGACCTCAGGGTCAATCACCAGTTTTGAAGACCTGGCAGTTTTCGGCCAATAAAAAGAAGATGATTCACATGGAAGACTTGTTCGACCATCGGCAAGGATAAGCCGAGCCCCTTAAGAAGTATCTGGAGAGTTTTAACAAAGTGACCGTCTTAGTGGAGGAACCAGACGAGATGTTTTTTGTTAAGGCGTTCCTGAAGGGCCAAAGAAACATTACCTTTAGTGGAGCCCTGTCAATCCGAACACCTAGGACCATGGATTAGGTCAGAGCTCGTGCAAACAAACATATAGAGGCAGAGGAGACCGCAGCCAGCAAGGATGAACGTGACACCAAATCATCAAGGAGACCATACTCACCACCAGAGAAGTCAACTCGGGCCGATCAACAACATTTTTCTGCTTGGCGCGACTGAGGAGGCGGGGCTAGGAATCAGAAGTCATGGCCTAATCTGGAGGTTGCATATACTCCACTTAGGGCCAAACCATCTACCATCCACCATGAAACACTGAATGATGGAATCATACAGAGGCCGACACCTTTTGTCGGCACCATAGGTAAGTATCCACTAGCATATTGCCTTCACCGGACTGAGGGACACACCACTGATAATTGCTGGACTTTGAAGCATCAAATTGAACAACTGATCCAGAGAGGACAACTTAAAAAGTTTGTATTGATAGAGGAACAGAATAGCAGACAAGCCAATAGCCCATAGTTGAAACCACCGACGAAGAGGGGGGAGCCCGAAAAGAGGCTGCGCAGAAAGAGGGACATGAAATTGCAGACAAGGGTGATGTAAACACCATCTCAGGAGGCTTCTCAGGAGGAGGATCCACATCGTCAGCCAGGCGAAGGTACGCACGGTCTATCATGTCTGTTACTAATAAAGAGTCTGATGTGCCCATTCTAGAGTATCCACCGATCTCCTTCGACATAGAAGACTTCAACGGGATTCATCCCCACTATGATGACCCAATTGTGATTTACATCACAACCAATGGATACAGGGTCGCCTGAGTCCTGGTAGATGGAGGAAGCTCCGCCAATGTGATGTACTGGAAGTGCTTCCAAGATCGTAACTTACCGGTGGAGTTGTTGAAGAATTACCCGGGAACATTGGTAAGGTTCTCAGGAGAACAGGTTGAAGTCCGCGGGTACATGGATCTTAGAAAGACATTCAGAGAAGGAGATTGGCCAAGATTGTTGTCCTCAGGTACATGATCATTAATGCAACATCCTCTTACAACATCATTGTAGGCATGCTGACTCTTAATGCAATTATGGCGGCAATATCATATCCTCACCTCTGTCTCAAGTATCCTCGACCCATTGGAGGTGTCGACACTGTAAGGGGCAACCAGGTGATGGCCCCCAGATGTTATGCCGAAAGTGCCAAAGTGAAGACGATCCAAAAATCCGAGGTAACCTGGACCCAAGGATGTATAATGCAGTTAAGGAGGAAAAGGGACTGAGACCAGCCGACGATCTGAAAGAAGTAATCATCGGCCCTGCACAACATCAGAGAACAAAGATAGAGACTGGTCTGTCAACGGAGATTGAAGATCATCTCATCAAACTCCTATCAGACAACGTCCACATCTTTGCATGGTCTCCCTAAGACATGCCAGGTATTGATCCGAACTTTGTCTGTCATCGGTTATCTCTAAATCCTTCTGCCCAGCCTGTTTTGCAGAAAAAGAGAAAATAGGGATACGAGAAGACTAAAGCAATCAAAGAAGAAACAGACAAGCTGATGGCTGCTAAGTTCATCAGAGAAGTGAAGTACCCTACCTGGCTGGCTAATCCCGTGATGGTGAAAAAGTCCAATGGCAAGTGGAGAAAGTGCGTAGATTACACTGATCTCAACAAGGCGTGTCCGAAATATTCCTACCCGTTGTCGAGTATTGATGGACTTGTCGATGGAGCTTCCAGTTACAAGCTACTCAGCTTCATGAACGCATAGTCTGGCTACAACGAAATTAGGATGAGCTACATTGACGAAGAAAAGACTACATTAATGACCGACCGATCCAATTACTGTTACCAGGCGATGCCATTCGGTCTTAAGAACGCTAGGGGGACATACCAGCGCTTGATGGATCAGTTCTTTGAAGGGGAGATTGGGCGGACCATAGACATGTATGTTGACGACATGGTCGTGAAGTCATCCACGGACCCAGCTCAAATTGACAACCTGACCAAGATATTCAAGCTCTTGGAGAAACAAGATCTTCGCCTCAATCCTGACAAGTGCTCGTTTGGGGTCCAAGCAGGTGAATTCCTAGGGTATGTCTTAACCCAAAGAGGCATTGAGGCCAACCCCTCACAGTGCCGAGCCATTATTGAAGCCAAAAGTCCCACAAAGGCCGAAGAAGCTCAAATCCTAGCCAGTCAGATAGCGGTGTTCTCCCATTTTCTTGGCCATCAGCAGACAAGATCAAGCCTTTATTACATCTCCTCAAGAAGAATACCAATTTTCAGTGGTTCGAAGAATGTGAAAAGGCCCTCCAATAACTCAAAGAATACTTGGCAGCGCCTCCAATCCTCACGTCCCCAAAACAGGGTATCCCCTTAACAAGGAAAGGAACAGCTCCCTGTCTACTGCATCAGCCGGATGTGGAGGGGCCCAGAACAGAGGTGTCGTGACCGGGGCCCCGACGTGGACGGCTCAAAAATAGATTATTTAAGGGAGTCGCCACCCAATTTATTAAATAGGAAAAATTGAGAAAAACCTAACTTAAAGTTATTGGTCTACGAAAGCTAGGTTGGATTCGGGAGTCGGTTATGCAAAGGGAAGGGCGAAAACTTAATTCCACTGCACCCCTAATACATCCGTTCTAAGACGGTTACCTAAAATTCGATTGTGCAAATAAATTACGAATTATTTGTTTACCGCAAAAATAATATTTAATAGTAGAAAACAATAAAGACTAATTTAGAAAGATTTAATTTTGACTTGACGGGGAAGCCCCGCTCCTACGTATCCTCCGGTGCAATGAGGAACTCAAAAGTCACGTAGTTCTTCCTGAAAATATTGTTGGTTGGTTGATTTTATTTTTTTGAAGGGGTTTGAGATCACCAAGTAGTACAACTCAGGCGTCCCAAACCAGGATTTGACAAGATGTCACATCTCAGCCAATCCCTATTTTTGTATTATTTTTAGGAAAATAGGTGCTAAAGAAAAGAAAATTGATTATTTAGGAAAAAAGGTTAATTTTTGTGCTTGACGGGGAAGCCCAACTCCTACGTATCTCCGCGTGCGGAGAATCAAAGGCCGTAGTTCTTCCTGAGAAAATATTTGTTTGTTGAATGATTAAGTTTTTGGAGAAAGGGGTTAGGATCACCAAGTTGTACAACGCAGGCATCCTAACTAGGTTGCGGGTTTGATAAGGTGTACACCTCGACCAAAGCCACTTTTATTATTTTTTAGGAATCAATAAAAAAAGGAGAAGATGTGAAAATACCTTATTTTTAGAAATTAGTAAATAAAAGATTAAGTAAAAAAAGGGAATGATAATAAATAAATAAATAAATAAACAACTAAATAAATACACACATAAAAAAGGAATAAATAAATAAACAATAAAATAAATAACAAATAAATAAATATGTACATAAATGAATAATTAAATAAATACAAAACTAACCTTAAGTTGATGAACACGAAGAATGCCGAACCAGACCGAGCAGCTTAACAAGGTCAACTGTGAACCGGACTCCTATCTGGTCCATTTTGAGTCAAGAACCTCCTTGCGCAAAAACCGCTTTGAGAACCAGAACGCCGACTCAAAAAAAAAATTAACTAATCAAAGACAGACTTTTAGTGTAAAGGAACCGCAAAGGCTAGCGCAAAAGATCACTTAGTCCGTCAATGATCTCCCCCCTAGTCTTCGCCTCTCAACCTCTTATATAGCCCATTGCTAGATGGCTCTTGCTTCTCTCAAACGATGTGGGACAAAAACAAGATAGTAAACACAATTTTCATTTAGAGAAAGCAATTCCCGTTTTGCTCAAACCAGCCACCGTAAAAGTGCGATTCCGGATTCGTTAACCGTTGGATCGTCTTTATTTTTTGACAGAAGGTTCAAGAGGCACGTGTCTTCTCTCTCGCCGTTCAGATCCTCGGGACATGGTCTGAGGAGAGAGAAATTGCATTCGCAAAAAGCTGCTGTTTTTGGTATTTTTCTCAAACCTGTCACCGTAAAAGTACGATTCCGGATTCGTTAGCCGTTGGATTGCCTTAATTTTTTGGAAGAACGTTCAGGAGACACATATCTTCACTTTCACCATTCGGATCATTGAAACTAGGCCTGAGGAGAGAGAAATTTCTTTCGCAAGTAGCTGTAGTTTTTGGTGTTTGGTCTATTTTTGTATTTTTTGTAACTTTGGCATTCTAGGGCCAAGTCATGTACATGGTCATTCTCTTTTTGTATCAAATAGCATATTTTACTTATTTTTGTTTAACCTCTAAAAAAAAGTAATAATAACGCAAAATTAGTAAATTAGCGCAAAACTACATTTTTGAGGGATTAAGAATCAAATAAACGAAAAAAAAAACATTTTTTTTGTGATTTTTTACTAAAAAAGTGAAAAATACCGGTTAAAATTGGGGTGTTCACAGATGCCCCTCTGTACTTACTTTCTTACGAGATAATACCCAACACTAGGTTTTGTTGTATTATCAAAGTAAGGAATAAGTACAGATATGAACCTCAATTTTAATCGGTGAAATATGCACAAAGGTAGTAGGAACTACAAACAGTGCTAGAGCTGAATCGGTAGCAGGAAATTTAAAAAAAATGATGCTAGAGCTGAATTGATAGCATGAAAATAAAACAGTGCCAGAGCTGAATCGATAGCACGAAATATAAAAGACAATGCCAGAGCTGAATCGATAGTATGAAAATAAAACTGTGCCAGAGCTGAATCGATAGCACGAAATATAAAAGACAATGCCAGAGCTGAATCGATAGCATGAAAATAAGACAATGCCAGAGCTGAATCGATAGCATGAAAATAAAACAGTGCCAGAGCTGAATCGATAGCACGAAATATAAAAGACAGTGCTAGAGCTGAATCGATAGCATGAAAATAAAATAGTGCCAGAGCTGAATCGATAGCACGAAATATAAAAGACAGTGCCAGAGCTGAATCGATAGCATGAAAATAAAACAGTGCCAGAGCTGAATCGATAGCACGAAATTTAAAAGACAATGCCAGAGCTGAATCGATGGCATGAAAATAAAACAGTGCCAGAGCTGAATCGATAGCACGAAATATAAAAGACAATGCCAGAGCTGAATCGATAGCATGAAAATAAAACAGTGCCAGAGCTGAATCGATAGCACGAAATATAAAAGACAATGCCAGAGCTGAATCGATAGCATGAAAATAAGACAATGCTAGAGCTGAATCGATAGCATGAAAATAAAACAGTGCCAGAGCTGAATCGATAGCACGAAATATAAAAGGCAATGCCAGAGCTGAATCGATAGCATGAAAATAAAGGTGCAATGCCAGGGCGGAACCGGTAGCATGCAGTGCCAGGGCGTCACCGGTAGCACAAAATAAAATGCAATGGATGCATTGTTTTGGACGATTCCTTTTCTTTTTTGATTATTTTCGCATGCTTCTATTCATGAAGTAGAATGCATACTTTGACATGAAATGCATGTATGCTATGACATGAGATGTATGGATTATGCATGAGCCTTGAGTTGAAATTGAGATGGACGTGTCATAGTGCTATGACATGAGATGTATGAGTTATGCATGAGCCTTGAGTCATAGAAGTTAGGTTCACTGAAAACATTTGTTTTTCGTGCATGCTTCATTTGAAATCAATCAAACTCGTCCTCAGATGGAAGGTTGTCTTCATCCTTGCTAGCTTTCTAAGATCTCCTTTCTTTTATGATCATTTCTCATCCTTCAAAGCAAAACACCTTCAAGCTTGACCTTCTTCTTCTTTTTTTTTTATAGATTGTCATTAACTCTCTAAATCATATCATTGATTCCAAGTTGACTATTGTTGAAGAAATATTTAATGAGTATGCATGGATTCATGGGTATTGACAAGCTGGACTCTTTTTTGTGCTTCTTGGTTTTCTTGTTTTTGGGTTTTTGTGTTTTGATGGTTTGAAGTGAGGGGTATTCTTTTGTTTTTAAGGTGAAAACATTAGGGAAGACAAAGGCGACACAAGATGGTCGGGAAAAATGTATATAATAACCTCCAATTGGATATTTCTTTTATTTGAGGTAGGTGACTTGCTGGAAACAGGTTAGGAATTGATGAAAGGTTTTATCATAGAGGGAATACTACTAGGTGTAGCAAGCAAAATCTGACTCATCAATGGTATGCAATTATTTTTGCCCCAATTAAAGGAATTTTCCCAAGAGCAGGATGCACCAGTTTGACTCATAATGGGTCTTGTAAAATTTTTGCCTCTGTGTGGCAACAGACACTCTTCAAGATAAAACAACACTGGTGGAGAGAGAAGTTTTGACTCGCGAAGTGTCTTATAAGATTTCTACCTCAATCTGGTGAAATACATTGCCAAGAGAGAACACTACATGGGTATAGCATGAAATATTTGACACAAAGAGGGTCTTGCAAAATTTTGCCTCAATGTGAGATTTTTTCATTCGACAAAATTGCCCCAATGTAGACTCATGTTTGGCATAAGTAGGAGAAATCCAGTGAACTACACCAACGAACATTGTAAGTCTCATTTCCCTTTTGTACCCTAATTTTTGCCTAGACTGCCTTTGCAGGTTTTCAGTCTAGCGGGCTTTGTATTTTTATTTTTTTTTAAAGCCTTAACTTTTGCCTGGACTGCCTTTACAGGTTTTCAGTCTAGCGGGCCTCATTTTTTCTCTCTTGTTTTTTTAGAGCAAAGAAAAGTTTAAAAGAAGCAAATGATTTATTTCAAAACTAATATTATGAAAATGAAAGTCATCATTCATCAATCAGAGTGAACTTTTAGAGGCTTGTAATGTGGCTATGGGTATTGGGTTATGGAAGAGATGTGATTAGAAGGCTTAAAGACAGGTTTCACGGGTATGGGTTATGTAAGAAATGTGATTGGAATGCTCAAAGAAAGGTTTCACGGGTATGTGATCAGGAAGCTCAAAGAAATATTCTATGTGTAGGTTATGGGTTATGGAAGAAAAATGATTGGAAGACTCAAAGAAATGTTTTATGGAAAGGGTTATGGGTTATGAAAGAAAAATGATTAGAAGGCTTCAAAGAAATGTCTTATGGAAGAAAAGTGATTAGAAGGCTCAGAGAAAGGTTTTACGGGTTAAGTGGATCAATGATCTTTAGTGCATTCAGCTTTCTATGTGTTTTGATGACAACACCATTTGATTCCTTCATTTCTCTTTTTTTTCTTTTTTTTTCTTTTTTTTTGTTTCTCTTTTTTTTCTTCATTTTTTTTTCTCCTCTCATTTCAGCCTTTGCCTTTACATTATATACGGCTGATTCTTTCTTTATTTTTTTCCAACTTCCGCCATCATTTTTTTCCAACCTCTCTTTTTTCTGTTTTTCGCGTTGCCAATGATTTGTGTCTCATCAATTCTTTGGAACTCATCTGATAATCTAAATGCACCAAATTTTGATGTAGTGTTGATATTTGTCTAGGGTTTAATGAAAGGGAATTAAAGGCTCAAAAGGCGGACAACCAGGGATATATCTTGGGATAGAGAAAAAATGGTCACTCTTCATTTTGAATCATGATTTCTCATTTTTTTTAAAATTTTAATTTCGAAAAAACCATTCACTCTTTTGACAAATTCTTTGCTCTTTTTTTTAATCTCTTTTTTTGTGTTTTTTTTTTGTTGGGAAATGGACCTTCAAAAATCTGATATTTGTTCACTAGTCCATCCTAGAATGACGCAACCAAAATGGATTTGAGAATTATCACTTGAGGCAAGAACTTGAAGGGGTCAGTTTTTAAGGGAAACTTGGGGTGAGGAAGGATGGAAATGGGTTTTTAAATCCATGCGAATCCATTAGTATAAAGCTTCAACAAGGTCAACTTAGTTTCAAGCTTATTTGACTTTGTACAACATGATTAGACAAGTGCTAATGACAATCATATTTTCCCTCTCTTTTTACCCGCTTTAAGTTCTCCCCTTTTCTTTTTCTCAATATGCCCAAGTATTGTGTGCCCCATGACACATTTCCCCACGTTACTTCTCTAACCCTCTAGTGATTTCTCAACAACTTTCATAAGAATGATCCAATGAGTCTAAGCTTGATTGATATCCATTTTTACACAAGCACAAAAGTTTAAACTTTTCTCTATTTTTGTGAACATAACTCAGTGAGTTCAAAACTCTCTTTTTTACTTATTTATTTTCTTTAAAGAAAAATTAATGCTACATGAGAATGGGTCAAAGCAAACAAGATCTCATGGAATGCATGGTATGGTATGTATGCAAGCATTTATCCTAAGATGTAATGTTTTTATGCAAGAAATGCCAATGCTATTTTTCTCTTTTTCCCCATTTGAAGGGATTATGCTATGAGGATTGATAAATAAAAATGTGGTTTGCTTTATTTACTCGAGAAAGTTTGCATACCATTCAATTTTTTTTTTATGCAAAGAAAAAAAAATGAAATATGGAGAAAATTACGACAATGCAATGAAAATGTGCACTACATGCATAAATTTTTTATTTTTTTTAGTACTATTGCATAAAAAATGAATTATACTTTTGAATGCACTATTTTTTTTACTACAAATGCAACAAGATTTTTTTTTTATGGTTTTTTTTTTATGCATGAAATGCAATATGATTTTTTTGTTTATGCTTTTTATACATTGCAATGTAATCTTTATGTTTTTTACTTTTTATGCATGAAATGCAATTTAATCTTTTTATTATTTTCTAGAAGAATAAACCATGAGTGTTAACGAGGAAAGAGAATGTACAACAACAGGAAAAAAAAACAAAGGATAATAGGCAAAAGAGCTCCCTTTGTGGCCTATACAGGTTTGTCCATACTATTGGGCTTTGGGCCCGATGGGTCTAATGTCTTTCTAATGTGAGTACTCACAAGGTGGGTTGCTCTAACCTATGGAAATTTAGGGTCTCTAGAGCCAAGTATTCTTCTAGAAGGTTAAACACACCAGGATGTACATCCCAGGTGTGAATACCCGCATAGAAGAATCGTACTCTAGATGAGGAATTCATGGAAGTCACATAGGATGTACATCCAAAATGAGTCCCATTTATCCTCGTTCTAACTTATGTGTTTTTGTGGCTCGGGTGTGAGTTCAACTCTCAGTGTGTGCTCACGGTGTATGTGTAGTGTGCGAAGGGAGCATACAAACCTCAAATCATAATAAAATAAGTAAAGGTAAAATAATCAAAAAATACAACCAAACAACAATATTTAAAGTCTTCTACCCTAAGGTTCATATACAACAAATAATAGCATAAAAATATATTGCACAAACAATTTAAATAGGCTTGACTCTCACCTGTCCCCAGCGGAGTCGCCATCTGTCGTGACCGGGGCCCCGACGTGGACGGCTCAAAAATAGATTATTTAAGGGAGTCGCCACCCAATTTATTAAATAGGAAAAATTGAGAAAAACCTAACTTAAAGTTATTGGTCTACGAAAACTAGGTTGGATTCGGGAGTCGGTTATGCAAAGAGAAGGGCGAAAACTTAATTCCACTGCACCCCTAATACATCCGTTCTAAGACGGTTACCTAAAATTCGATTGTGCAAATAAATTACGAATTATTTGTTTACCGCAAAAATAATATTTAATAGTAGAAAACAATAAAGACTAATTTAGAAAATTTTAATTTTGACTTGACGGGGAAGCCCCGCTCCTACGTATCCTCCGGTGCAATGAGGAACTCAAAAGTCACGTAGTTCTTCCTGAAAATATTGTTGGTTGGTTGATTTTATTTTTTTGAAGGGGTTTGAGATCACCAAGTAGTACAACTCAGGCGTCCCAAACCAGGATTTGACAAGATGTCACACCTCAGTCAATCCTTATTTTTGTATTATTTTTAGGAAAATAGGTGCTAAAGAAAAGAAAATTGATTATTTAGGAAAAAAGGTTAATTTTTGTGCTTGACGGGGAAGCCCCGCTCCTACGTATCTCCGCGTGCGGAGAATCAAAGGCTACGTAGTTCTTCCTGAGAAAATATTTGTTTGTTGAATGATTAAGTTTTTGGAGAAAGGGGTTAGGATCACCAAGTTGTACAACTCAGGCGTCCTAACTAGGTTGCGGGTTTGATAAGGTGTACACCTCGACCAAAGCCACTTTTATTATTTTTTAGGAATCAATAAAAAAAGGAGAAGATAGAAAAATACCTTATTTTTAGAAATTAGTAAATAAAAGATTAAGTAAAAAAAGGGAATGATAATAAATAAATAAATAAATAAATAAACAACTAAATAAATACACACATAAAAAAGGAATAAATAAATATATACATAAATAAATAAACAATAAAATAAATAACAAATAAATAAATATGTACATAAATGAATAATTAAATAAATACAAAACTAACCTTAAGTTGATGAACACGAAGAAGGCCGAACCAGACCGAGCAGCCTAACAAGGTCAACTGTGAACCGGACTCCTATCTGGTCCATTTTGAGTCCAGAACCGCCTTGCGCAAAAACCGCTTTGAGAACCGGAACGCCGACTCAAAAAAAATATTAACTAATCAAAGACAGACTTTTAGTGTAAAGGACCCGCAAAGGCTAGCCCAAAAGATCACTTAGTCCGTCAATGATCCCCCCCCCCCCCCCCCTAGTCTTCGCCTCTCAACCTCTTATATAGCCCATTGCTAGATGGCTCTTGCTTCTCTCAAACGATGTGGGACAAAAACAAGATTGCAAACACAATTTTCATTTAGAGAAAGCAATTCCCGTTTTGCTCAAACCAGCCACCATAAAAGTGCGATTCCGGATTCGTTAACTGTTGGATCGTCTTTCTTTTTTGACAGAAGGTTCAAGAGGCACGTGTCTTCTCTTTCACCGTTCGGATCCTCGTGACATGGTCTGAGGAGAGAGCAATTGCGTTCGCAAAAAGCTGCTGTTTTTGGTATTTTTCTCAAACCTGTCACCGTAAAAGTACGATTCCGGATTCGTTAGCCGTTGGATTGCCTTAATTTTTTGGAAGAACGTTCAGGAGACACATATCTTCACTTTCACCATTCGTATCATTGAAACTAGGCCTGAGGAGAGAGAAATTTCTTTCGCAAGTAGCTGTAGTTTTTGGTGTTTGGTCTATTTTTGTATTTTTTGTAACTTTGGCATTCTAGGGCCAAGTCATGTACATGGTCATTCTCTTTTTGTATCAAATAGCATATTTTACTTATTTTTGTTTAACCTCTAAGAAAAAGTAATAATAACGCAAAATTTGTAAATTAGCGCAAAACTACATTTTTGAGGGATTAAGAATCAAATAAAAGAAAAAAAACATATTTTTGTGATTTTTTACTAAAAAAGTGAAAAATACCGGTTAAAATTGGGGTGTTCACAAGAGGTATCAAAAAATTGAGAAAGCGGCATATACTGTCATCTTAGAAGCAAGGAAACTCAGGCACTACTTTCAGAGTCACCCAATAGTAGTCAAAATAGATCTTCCAATCCGCCAAGTACTCTCAAAACCAGATCTAGTAGGGAGGATGGTCTCTTGGTCGGTGGAGTTCTCCGAATTTGATATCAAGTAAGTACCAATTAAGAGGGCTGACCAAGGCTCAAGTGTTGGCCGATTTTATTGCCAAACTCGTTGAGACAAATCCAAAGGCCAAGCCTTCGGCCGAGTTTGTGTGGTCTTTGTTCGTTGATGGTTCGTCTAATCTGAGAGGAAGTGGAGCTGCGGTGACCTTAGAAGGACCAGATGAATTTCTCCTTGAGCATTCCCTTCGGTTCAACATCAAGGCCAGCAACAATCAGGCGGAGTATGAAGCATCATTGTTGGCATGACATTAGCTGCAAATCTGGGAGAAAAGCACCTGAAGGTCCGAAGTGACACCCTGCTCATAACCGGGCAAGTCACAAATACACTCAACACCAAGGATGAACTTCTCAGCAAATACTGTGATTGTTGGAATGAAAATCTCTTTCCATGTTTTGATGATACAAATTTAGTAAGACATTAAGTTTTCCTGTTAATGTTTATCTAACAAGTTTATTTCAAGTGTGAAGAACAAGCCTCAAACATAGCAAAATATGAAACTACAAAGAGCATAAAAATATAAAGGTAGAAATGAGATGTGAAGGTTGAAAGATATGTGAAGGTTGACATATGTGAAGGTTGACCAAAGTCAAATGAAGGCTTACCAAAAAGTCAGCGCAGAAAGTCAACACAAATGGTTGGCCAAGTCAACTCAGCATTGACCATAATTGAAAAAGAGTGTGGTCCCACATTTATGATGAAGATCCAAAAATGTGAAGGTTGAAGATAAAGTTGAAGAACAAATTGAAGAACATATTCATCAAGCTTCTCAATGTGACAAACATGTTGGCTCTCATTAATTGAAAATCAGAGAGTAGTTACTGCAGGAATCTTGCAATAAATGAAGGAGGAACTCCTTGATTATTCCTAGGCCAAACAAAAGGTGTTCAAGGTATAAAGGATGTGAAGCTTCGTGTACAGCTGTATAATTGCTTTTAAAGTACAAGCCAGCTAAGGGAAAGTCAGAACTCTGAAGATAAAGTACTGTGTTAGCTTGTGAAGGTTGAAAAGTTAGCAGAAAGTACAACTGTCAACTTGTGAAGCTTCAAAAGCTGTTTGCTTTGGAACCGTTTATCTAGACAATCCTATGGACTAATGGACATCTCCAAACGCCTATATTCAAGTTTCCAACGGCTATATTCAGATCAAATGACTATATAAAGGCTGGAATTCGAAGTTACAAATCATGAGAGTGAATTGGAACCTACACAACTAAATCTTCACAACGTTCATCCATCCTACTCATCCCACACTCAAGCTACACAAATCTGGGATTTTCTTATAGAGTGTGTGTTAGCTTGTTATACATTATTGTAAGCACTTAGTGTGTTATATTCTCAAGCTATTGTATATCCCAAACCCAAACCTTTCATTGTAAAAAGCTATCTAGTGAGCATTCCATCAAACTACCTAGAGAGAGGTGAGTGTTGGTGAGAATCTACTTGATAGAGAAATCCTTTAGGAAACTAGGGAGAGTTTTCTAAAAGCAGCTTGGTGTAGCTGTGTAAGAGAGCACGTTGCTTTTGTGTGTTGATCAAAAGCAAGTGGTGTTGCTAGTTTTTGTGTATGATCAAAAGCTAGTGGTTGTGAAAGTCTTTTGTGGTTGAGCAAAAGCAAGTGTAAAGGCTATTTGGAAAATAGTGGAAATACTCACTTGGAAGTGGGGAGAGAACGTAGCCATTGTTGGGTGAACCTCTATAACTCTACTGTGTTATTTACTTGCTTTCCATATTATTCACCAACTTGCATTTTACTTGTGAATGTTTTCAAAACCTTGTGAAGGTTAATTCATTCAACCTTCACTAGACAGTTTTCCAAACTAATACTTAATCTTTTTACAATCTGATTAGTTGGATCACAACAACTCACTTACTAATTAAAGTTTGTTTAACTTATTCCTATTACTCATCAGACATTATATACATTGGTTGCTTGTTTACGAAACTAACTTTAACCTTCTCAACCCCAAGTTTATCTTGAGAATATTCTGCTTGAGAAGGTTTCAGGTACAAAGTTTTAAAAGAGTACACAATTCAACCCCCCTTCTTGTGTAACTTAGTCACTTCTGTGATAAGGTACAAGAACTTAAAGCCAAATTCAATTCCTTTGAACTAACGCATGTCCCTAGGGAACAAAATGGCAGGGCGGATATCTTGGCCAAGCTTGCCAGTACTAAAAAACCTGGGAACAACCAGTCGGTTATCCAGGAAACACTATTTGAACCTAGCGTAAATAAAATCCAGGTTCTCTCAAAAGAGATTGTGCCTCGAAGCTGGATGACCAATATTATTGCTTACCCAGAGGGAGAACAATTACAACTGCAGGAAGAAGAGCTGCAGAAACTGGCTAAGATCGCGAGAAAATACACTCTCATTGAGGCCGAGCTTTACAAACGCGGGTTCTCATCACCACTCCTCAGATGTGTCTCGGATCTAACGGGCGCAGGAAATCATGAAAGAAGTACGTGAAGAGATATGCAGCAGCCATATAAGAGGCCAAGCCCTAGTAGGTAAAATTCTGAGAGACGGTTATTACTGTCCGACCATGAAGAGGGACTCGGTGAAGTATGTCAGAAAATGTGACAAGTGTCAACGCCATGCAACCATACCCAGGGCGCCGCCAACCAATATTCAGTCACTAGTGTTGGGGCGTGGAGTTGCCACTAGTGTTGTGGTCTTACCACACCACTCCCTAGTCCTCCACAAGGGAAACTCCGTTTCGGCTGATCTATGGTAGGGATGCTCTGATACCAGTGGAAATGCTGGAACCAAGCCCAAGGAGAAAGTTGACAGAGAAAATTCCTGATGAGGGAATGACCTGGATCTCTTGGACGAAGTCAGAGAAATAGCCAAAATCAAAGAGGAAGTAGCTAAGCAGCGAGTAGCAAAAAAGTATGACTCCAAGGTCAAACCTAGAAACTTCAAGTCAGATATCAGGTACTCAAACAATCAAGCAGAGTGGGAGCCACAGGGAATCTGTATGCCAATTTGGAAGGTCCCTTCAGAGTCAAAGACGTCATCGATCTAGGAGCTTTCAAACTGGAGGTTAGATGGAGGAAACATCCCCAGATCCTGGAACGTAGCCAACCTTCGGTTCTACTACAGCTAAAGAAGTAAGCATTGGTTCTCATTATCCCGCATATTTTAATCAATGTATCATTTGTATGTGGCACTATAAAGCCCCAAATGTACTCCACTGCCATTATTGAATAAAGAGAACCGATTATCTAAATGAAGAATATGCCATAATAAAAACGTCCCGACAGGCAAGGACAAAGCAACGTCTCAATTTTGTTCTTGGACAACAATGACTCAAAGTCCTGACATGTGAGAGCGGCGCTGACGACCCCACGTACCACCCTTGGGCACACTAGTTCGGTTTCAAAGAAGTTTACTTCCATGAAACCGAAAGGGGGCTTCCACCATATAGGCAAAGCTAACACGCTCGTCGACGAAAGCAAACAAGCTTAGTACGAGGTAAGATCCTTCAATGTGTAGGCGAAGCTAACACGCTCGTCCGAACGAGCCAATGAGCTCGGCACAAAGAAGGCCATTTTAACACAAGACTCGACAGGTGTAGACTGCGCGAAAGCCGACATACAGCCCTTGGTCACCAAAAAAAGGACATTCGTACAACAAACATTGACCCGGCAAGATAAGCCGAAGCAAAACAAAATAACAAATAAATCTGATCCATGCAATAACAAAGACGAAGCATGAAGAAAAATAATGTAAAAGAAAGACAAAGATAAGAAGTAAAACGCTGCTAAACATGCAGATTACAGGTCAAACCGAAGGTAACATTGTCAAATTTTTACAAACATTAACAACATTACAAAACAGTATCAAAGGGTCTCCTCCGAATCCTCAACACCCTCGGTCATAGCATGATCAGCAACACCATGACCAGCAACACCTTCGGCCTGCTTCTGCATCTCACCGTCCACGTTCAAAAGGTGGTCAAGAGTAGATAAGTCCAAAGGCATCTGTTGAGGATTCTGCTCTACATTCGGCGCAACATCAGAAGTTGGAGCTACCTGTTCAACAATCTGGTCGTTGACCACAGCTTTGTCAATATCAAACTTCTCAACATCCACCTCAGGATAAAGCACCTTATGCTGAGCCAGCGCAACATCAAACCCCTTGTTGAACTCTGTGGCCACTCCAACCTTCAAGTCATCAATGCCTTGAACCACATTTGCACCTTCGGCCAAGTCAGGAAACAAAGCCTAGATCCTCTTTAGCTCTCCTTTTCTCCTCTCCACCTCCTCACAAGCCAGCTTCAGATCACTGTTGCGTTAAAAACAGACTTGACAGCAAGTGTACTCTCTTGCAGAAGTAGTATAAAAAATATAGTTTCCACGGGGATTAATTAATAAGTACCAAATTACTTAAGATTAATTATTATTTAGACGAACGAGTGTTTGGTTGTTATAGAAACTAAAATAAGACGAAGTAAATAGCAAAAATTAAAATTGTAAGGTTCGATCAATGGAGAGAAGCCTAGGGTCTCGGTTTCACTTGCTAGATTCGATTCCTCTATGTCTAATTCTACCTGAATTCCCTTATTTTGTTCAATTACCAATCCCTTTACTAAAACCATTAATCCGTTTGGTCATTCATGATTTATTTCCTAAATTAACCCTAGTTTGGTCATGCTAGAATTTAAATTTAAGAAAAGCATGACGTACAAAAATGTTGAATGATTGGAAGACTAAATTAAAGTTTGGTTATTCAAAGTATAAATTAAAAACTAGCAGAGTTTGGTCATGCTAGTTGTAGTACGGTCGCTAATCAACTAATTGATTATAAACATGCAGAGTTGTCAATCCTAATTATGTGATAAAACAATAGGATAATATTAATTAAAATAAAAATTGGGAATTCAAAGTATAAATTAAAACATAAAAAGGTCTCTAATCAAGCAAGATCCACCTAAGACTCTAGAAGAGGATTTAGCTATCCATAGTGTTCAAGAACAATGAAATAAAATTTGGAGAAATGAATTGCAAAAAAATAAAAATAACCCGCAGAAGAGGATTTAGCTATCCATAGTCTCTGTTTTTCCACCAAAGCTCTCTCAGAGTGTCAAAAATAAGTACCCAAAAGCTTGCAAAGAACTAATGTGCCTAGAGCTCTCCTTTGCGCCGTCGGTCTTCTCTTCTCAATTCTCCTCTATTTCGTCGGTGTGTGCACTTTTTCTCTCCCGTGAATGTGCCGTCCCCTTTTCTCAATCAAGGCTTGCTTTTATATTTGGAACTTAGAGTTATGTGCAGTGTTTTAAAAACCGGCTCGGCCCGGCCGGTCGGACCGGTCGAACCGGGAACCGGTGGGGTAACCGAGTCGGTCAGTCCTCTGGATCGGAAATGTATCAATCCGGTGGGAACCGGTGGAAACCGGCCGGGTTTTAGTAAAACCGGCGACCCGGTGGAAACCGGCCAAACCAAACCGGGTTGTGCATGTGTGATGATAACAGAAACAGAATTTTTATAAAAATTCGCAGAAAAGGCTTCAGAGAGGTTCGAACCTCTTCCCTTTTGAGTCAATCTATAAGGAAGTTAACCACTGCACCACCTGTTGATGTTGTCTATGTTGCGCACGTGAAACATATAACATATAACATATATTACATGGGTTTGCCATAATTCAAGCATTAATTACTAATTAGTTTTTTTTTTACATTACTAATTAGTTTTTCTTTTCTTTTTTTGATAAGTTACTAATTTGTTTTTCACCATACACATTTCATGGTTGATTGTATTTCCACCTGTTGTTGCGATTGTTTTGGATTTTTTTGGCATTATGTATAATTGTTTAA
Organism: Astragalus glycyphyllos; assembly: GCA_963573325.1. Classification (NCBI taxonomy): domain Eukaryota; kingdom Viridiplantae; phylum Streptophyta; class Magnoliopsida; order Fabales; family Fabaceae; genus Astragalus; species Astragalus glycyphyllos. The sequence goes on along the minus strand of OY754314.1, from coordinate 19,110,646 downwards.
TTTTAGTAAATTAAATTTTACAGGTATGAAATTTATAGGTCTTGAAAATTTGGAAATTTTTTATATAGGTCTTGAAAATTCACGAAATACAGACCGGGTCCGAGTCATGCGGTCCCGATTTTGATCATGCGGTTCAACTGTCGACCCCTCGGTCCGACCCTTGACCCAGTGACCCGGTACCATCACCGAGTCGGCCACCGGTCCGAGTTTTAAAACATTGGTCCCCTTCAACAAGTCACGGGATCCTTCCTTATTTCTCTTTTTTTTTTCTTTTATTATTTCTGCCTCGATTTCCGTGCCAAGCCAATTGATGCATTCCTTTTCTTTCTCTTCACGTTTCACGTGTACTACTTGAGTGTTTGCTTTTTTTTTTTCTTGGCTCATGCCAATTGGGCCTCTTTCTTTAATGGACTTGGCCTTAGTTTGTTTCATTAAGCCAAGTTTAGGTACCCAATATATATATATAGCTATATATATATATATAGCTATTTCTAAATGGCATTGCACTCTCTTTTCATCTTTCCTGCATAAGTAGAGAAATTAAGTTAATACTTTATATAATTGGTAACAATTGCTCTTATAATAACTCAAAAATATCTCTAAAAAAATATGTCAAATTGGAATTTATCAATCACTCTCAGCCTTCGCCAAGCTAGCCGCCAGCACCTTCTTCTCCTCAGACAACTCAGCCACTTTTCCCTCTATTCGACCCTTCTCAGCATCCCATTTTTGAAGATCTTTCTTCAACAACTCCTTCTCCTCCCGGCATAACTTTAAAGACTCCTCGTTCTTCCCCGAATGCTCTTCCAAACGGATAAGCTCCTCAATGGTCTTCTTAAAAGAGTGTACAACAAGATGAGCAAGCAAAGAAGCCCAATGACTGTAAGTCTTCACAGCCACCAAAGTACGTTGCACCCCCATTGAGGAAACCTTCTCAACATCATCCAAACCCGCGACATTGTGTAAGACTCGGTTCAGCGGATACCAAGAGTCAAAAACACACCAGATTGGAGTATCAGGACTAACGTCGGCCCTCTTTTGACACTTCAAAATGTTCTTCAAAGACATGTCATTCACGACTTCACCTCCACCAGGCAAGCCGAGCTCAATGCTTGGGGAAGGTCCAGTCTTTGCTCTCTTGGAGGCAGGAAATTCTGGGATTAGGCGGAGGACAAACCACATTCTGAGTAGCACTTGGATCCCCAGCTTGACTCTCAACCACCCTATCAGCTTGAACAAAACTAGCCTCAATGTTTGGAGAACCTAGGACAGTGTTTGGAGCGTCGCCAGCAGGGTTCAGACATGAAGGAGATCCTTGAATCACTCCATGCTTCCGCTTTTGTTGTTTCCAAATTCTCTTCCTTTCGGCAACACTGTGCGTCGACTTCTCTAACCCCGCTGAAAAGAGGAAAACATCCAGTCAGTCAAAAATAGGGGGCAAATAGATTACTTAGATATCCAATCAATGTTTCAGCTTCATCCACCAGGTTAATCAAGAACGAAGCCTTAGGCAGTACGGCCGACGTAGACTGATCATAAGACCACAGCCGATCAACTTCAGCCTTCTCAGTCGACTCAAAGATCTCCTCTCAACAGAATACTTATCCCGAGGATTGCGGGTCAAGTACAAAGGAAATCGTTCCTTCCCAGCTCCATCAACAACCAGATAAGGATTGTTCGGTCCTGCTTGCAGCCGAAACCACTGCTTCTTAAAAGATTTATCACTGCTCTTATAAGCAGTCATAAAAGTACGTCGGCTATGGTTACATAGAGAGACCCAACGCTGAGGCTTCTTGACCGAAGTTTTGAAGAAATGGAGGAACTTGCAAGCCGACACCTCAATCCCAAAACAGTTGTAGAGGATCTCGAAGGCAAGCATGTACGCCCAACCATTCTGGTGAAGTTGAGAGGGGGCCACAATAATCATCTTCACAAGCTGACAGTAGTAGGGGGAGAAGGGGGCTCGGATACCTAAATTCTCAAAGATGGTCTTATACACATAGGTGAAGGGTTCAACCCCTGGTCTAGGAGGATCAGAAACCTCCTCTTCCAACGAGACTGGGCGCGCTATGGCCGAACATTGTCCGCTGGGTAACATAAAAAACTATGAACTCTAGCTAAGGACTCTTTGGTGAGAAACTCAGAATAGGAATCCAAGACTTGGTCTACTCAAGACCCTTCGTCGTCAGATTGCTCTCCCTCTCGGTCAGAGTGGTCCTCTTCTGCCAAAGGCGTGGACTGAGCCGACCCTCGTTAATGAGAAGACGACCCACTGTCAAATTCTTTTAAAGCATCTATTGCTTGTCTGGAATTGCGTATCAGACAATAAACACAATGTTTAGGGGCACAATATTAGGCCTAGAAAAACGAAATTCTGAGGTTACCTCTTCGTCACTCTCGCTACTTATTTCTATTACCGTCGCCATTTTGTTTTTCCGGCGAAAAAGAAAAAGCAACAAATGACGAACAAGAAACAGAGAATAAAGAAGAAGGTTTGCGTACCTTAAGAAAATGTTGCACGGAAAAGTAGAGGAGAAGTAACAAGAACAAGAGCACCAGAGAAAGATGGAGGGAGCAATAGAGAAAGATGGCGAGAGCACCAGAAATCTGGGAGCAGGACACGGGGGCATGACACGTGGCGTTTAGATGCATAATCTTTCAAATTCCGCAAAACGGGGGCATGACACTTGGCGTTCCCCCAATGGAAGACTAGAAGACGTGACAGTTCCCAATGACGTCATTATGAAGTTTCCTGCCAAATCAATCAAACGTCACATTCAAAACATCACATCACTCAGACGTTCGGCTACGAGGAAAGCCGGCAAAACGTGAAACCGACCACACAAGGATCGACTATGAGTCCATGATGAACCAAGGATCGGCAAAAGAAGAGCTCAACTAAGGGAAGGCACTTATCTTTAAATATATCAATTCTTATTCAAACTCAATTACATCAATACATGTGCCACCTAAGCTACAATCAGCCTAAAACATAAAACATAAAACTTGAAGTTACAAATGAAATGCTGACATATCTTTTGAAATAAGAATCTCATTCGAGGTTTTAATGATCTAACATGTTTGCCAAGTGCTAAGAACAGGTTTCCAAACATCGCAAATTAAGGCTCTACCTTGGATTAACAAGTTGGTAAAATACAAGGGTAGAAAAGCCTTGAGAAGGTTACATTATGAGAAGCTTAAAATAAGTCAACAGAAAGTTAAACAAAAGTTAACAAGAGGTTGACCAAAGTCATCAGAAGGTTTGACCAGAAGTCAAAAGAAGGTTGACTCAACAAACACCTTAGAAGCATAACTTCATGCTTGAGAAGGTTAATGTGAAAGAAGATTAAATGTTGAGAAGCTTGCTGGAAACCGATCAAATTTAAGACAAACACATTAACTCCTCTTGAATGATATTCAGTTGTATTAACTGAAGGAATCTAGCAATAAATGTGCTAGAATGTTTCAAGCATTAAAGAGGAAATGGCTGATATTCCCTTGGTACATTTAAAGTGTTTGTTCATACTAGGAAGCTTGAGAAGGTTCCTTTAAAGATGTACCAGGCTGGCCAATAGTAAAAATGCAAGTCATAGTCATTTCGTAGGATACTAGGAGAGTACATATCCGGCTCAGAGGTGCAGATAAAGCATAAAGCAAGCCTTTCACGCTGTCAACTTTTGTATCTTACTTCACATCACTCCTATGGACCAATGGATATTCCAAACGGCTCTCTTCAAGTTTCTAACGGCTATGTTCAACCTCCTTGGCTATTTAAAGGGTCCATTCTGAAGTTTCAAAGCATGAGAGTTAATTGCAACCTACACAAAGTCAAGATTCTCAGAGAAATCGACCCTCTCATCCCACACTCAAAGCTTCTACAAGTTCATATCTTGGATAACTTTCTTCAGTGTGTGCTAGCTTGTTAGTATCAATGTTTACATTGTATATATCTTTATTTCAAGCTCATAAACATCCCCAAACCAAACCCCTTATTGTAAACACTATTGTGTAAGCATCTCATCAAACTACCTAAAGGGAGGTGAGTGTTGGTGGTGATACTACTTGATTGAGGAAACTCTTAGGAAAGTAGAAGAGAGTTTCTAAGAGGTGGAAAACAGCAAGTTCATGTTGTGTAAGAGTATACTAGGCTTTTTTGTGTGTAATCAAATGCAAGTGTAAAATCTATTTGGAGAATAATGGAAATACTCACTAGGAAATGAGGAGAGGATGTAGCCTATAATGGGTGAACCTCTATACCTCCTTTGTGTTCTTTAAACTGCTTTCCAGAACTATTTACTAAACGACTTTATACTTAAGCTTATTTTCAAACTTCTCAAGATAGTTTTGAACTGATACTTGATCTTTCAAACTACTCATCATTGTTTGAAAACTACCTCTCTTGCATAGTATATATCTATCTTATTATCATTGTTAGTCTTCATCTTTCAAGAGTTTATACGAGCATTTATATCAACTGTTGGTTTTCAATCTAAGAGAAGGTTATTTCATTCAACCTTCTCAACTTAGGTTTAACTAAAGGTAAATTGTTTTAAACCTAAAACCAAGTTAAAAAACCAACATATCTCTTGTATAGACTTATTAATACTTGTCATTCTTCATTGAAGAAAGGTTTGCCTCTGTGTGAGGAAATAATTATTACTAACCTTCCCTTATCGAAGTTTATCTTGAGAATCACTTAAGAAGTTTTTCAGGTATCAAGTTTTAAAAGGGTACACAATTCAAATCCCCCCCCCCCCCCTTCTTGTGTAATTTAATCACTTCAATTGGTATCAGAGCTAACCTCTAGGGGCTGAGAGCACACTTTGTAGTGTGAGAGGAAAGATCCTGGAAGAAGTGATGACAATCCATACTCTGTTATGTTCCTCCCTGAAGGAGCTTCTGCAAACAAACCTTCTGGATTCACTGGTGAACATTATTACTATTTGAAAGATCAAATGAGGTTGTTTCTGGAATCACAAGATACTGATCTCTGGGGAATTGTTGAAGATGGTCCCTATCTACAACTGATGCTGAAGGAGAAACAACTCCAAAGCCCAAAGCCAGCTGGAATGCTGAAGACAAACGTACGGTACTTCTTAACTCTAAAGCAAAATTCTTCATAACATGTGCTTTAGGTAGAAGTGAATATGATAAACTAGCTGGGAAACAAACTGCCAAATAGATTTGGGATACTTTGAAAACTGCTCATGAAGGAACTGATCAAGTCAAGGAAGCTAAGATCAACCTTCTAATCCATAAGTTTGAAACATTCAAAATTGAAGAGCAAGAAACAATCTCAGAAATGTTTAGCAGGTTCACAACAATAACAAATGATCTGAACTCATTGGGAAACACCTATACAAATCAAGCTAAAGTTAGAAAGCTTCTAAGATGTTTACCAAAGGTGTGGAGACCTAAAGTGACTGCTATAACAGAAGCAAAAGATCTGTCTGTTCTCAAAATAGAAGATCTACTAGGATCCTTAAAAGTGCATGAGAAAGAAATCATGGATGAACTTCATCCAAAGAAGGTTAAAACCATTGCTCTTAAAGCTTCTCAACCTTCTAAAGCTTTGGCACTTAAAGCTTAGGAAGAAATTCATGAAGAAAGTGATGAAAATGATGACAACACTGATGAAGAAGTTCAATTGGCTCTAATCTCTAGAAGATTGAGAAGATGGGCTTTCAGGAAAAACAATAGAAAACCTTTTGTTAAGAAAGATCAATCTAAAGGAGAAAGCACAAGCAAAAATCCTCCTATATGCTATGAATGCAACAAGTCTGGTCACTACAAAAATGAGTGTCCAAAACTTAAAGGAGGCAACGGAAAATTTTCACCAACAAAGAAGGCAATGCTTGCTACATGGGATGACTCTGAGGGATCTGAGTTAGGTCATGAAGAAGAAGCAGCAAATTTTTGTCTTATGGCGAATATTGAAGAACCTTCTCAAACATATCCTACATCAAGTAAGGAATCAACCAAGTCATATCTCATGGCAAATTCTGATCCAGAAGGGGTAATTACTTTTAAACCATCTACTTGTGGTTCATGCAAAGAAACTGAATATGCTTTCGAAAATTTATAGGTTGATTCAAACACTTTATCTCAAAAGTGTGTAATATTCAAAAACCAACTTTGTGATGCAAAAAGAGAGAATGAATAACTTCAAAAGCAAAATGATTATCTACTAAAAACAGTTCATACTCTAGCAATCACACTTCAAACTTTCTGAACAATACAAACTTTTGAATGTTAAGTTAACTGAAAAATCAAACTTTATATATTCAGATCTAGAAGAACAAAACAACCTTGTCCAAAGAAAAATCTTAACTTTAACAGAAGAACTATCCATGTAAATCCAAAATCAAAGTTCTTTTGAAAAACCCCTTGAAAGACATGTTTAACGTAGCTCTAATACTGTCACTAGAGTTAGAAAAACAAAAGTGAAATGCACATACTGTAAGATGTTTGGTCATGATATTTCTGCATGTCTCAGAGTTAAGAAAAATCTCTATTAGAAGAATACTAACCAAGAAGGACCCAAGAAACTCTGGGTACCCAAATCTTGACTAATCTCTGAAACAGGAATGCCTCTTAGCATCCAAGAAAAAACTGGGGTCCCTGAACAGTGGATGCTCAAGGCACATAACAGAAGAGAATGATAAAATTCTATCTATAAGAGAGAATAGATGGAAGCTATGTTATCGTTGGTCAAAAGTGCTAAACAGATGCTAATTAAGCCTTTTAGTGAGAAAAACGAGTTGTTCTCTAAAACTTCTCAAACACAAGTCAAATCCTCTAGTGAAGAAAACCCTCCACAAAAAGAACCAGAAATCAACCAATACCTTAACCTATCACCAGCCAAAGAACCATCTCCTGAACCATCTCCAAAACCTTCACCAGAACCTTCTCTAGAACCAACAAAAGAACCTTCTCTAGAACCTACCAAAGAGCAAAATCAAGCCACTCCTCAAAATGAACCAATCACATTTGCTGAACAAAATGCAAACACCCCACCATCTCCCATTAAAGTCACTGATCAATCATCTCAAGACATGTATGTGGATACTGAACCATCTGAAAGCTGGAAGGAAATTCTTGAACACCTATCTGCAAATGAAGAGCTTGATGAGCAAATGGATGATGATTTATGTGAAGAATTTGGTTACAAAGAAGATCAGAAACAACCTTCTCAAGTCAACCCATGCATTGATTTAGTGCTCTACATTGGAAAGGAAGTCCCTGCTACAAAGGAATCTGACATTCCATCTTCACAAGTAATCCCTCAGATGCACCACCAAGACGCTGCACAAGAACCTTCTCAAGAGAATATTGCAGATCAACCTTCTCTAGCAGTGCCTACAATTGAGGAACCTGTTATTGTTGCAGAAATGCAACATTCTGATGATGAAAATGCCACACAACTCTCTCCTAATGGACCATTAGTTCCATATGGTTCCTCCCAGGGGGAGCAAGAGTCCTCAGAAGAAACACCAGGTGATCAAGCTCAGGGGGAGCTAGATATGAAGGATCAAGTGGACAATTTGTGAATCCTTTCTCGCAATGGCAAGAAAATCCCAAGGCATCTCCTGGCAACACTCTAGCCTTAGAAATTTCTGGTGTCTCAAACACCAATCTATGACTCTTCTGTTCCTAGGATGCCTGATGCTTCTAGCCCCTCCAAACTCCCTTCTGATATGCCTGCCAAATTTGGATCAATCGAATCCTTCTGTCAAAACTTAAATGTTTATGCCTCTTCTTCTGAGAAGCCACCCCAATGTAGCAAGCCCTCTATTGATAAGGAAGAATCAATGGCTTATGGGAAAAAGAAGGATCTGATGGAAGCCATGAGGAAGATGAAAGCTCAACATGAGAAACAAATGAAGAAAATGAGAGCTCGGCAGAACCATCTCCTCAAAAGCATTAAAATCTTGCAGAAAGATAATAGGATTGAAGCACAGAGGAACATTGCTTACCAGCAGTGGATGCTGCAAAATGTTGTTCCCTCTATTGTTCCACATGTGGCAGTACCTGACTTTCCTTTCCCTCAACCATTTGAAGACATACATGAGCTTGCAGCCTCCTCAAACTCCTTAGATGACTCTTCTCCTACCAAGTTGCAACCTAATTTCCTTTCTTCCTCCTTAGTTAGATAGTGATTTTGGGGTTGTAATATGACAATTCAACTACTTTTTTGTGATATTTTGCTATGTGACTTGTGGCACACTTTTTCTCACAACACATGTTATGTTTTTAATTTATGTTTTTAAGTATGCATGATTATCAAACTCATGTACTCACAATGTTTCACATGATATATGATAATCATCCTTTTTCTGTGTTTAAAAAATGTGTGCAAAAATATGACCAACATGCTTAATTGTCTATGCTTAAAATAGAAAACTCAAAACTTACTCTAAGTTTGTCATCACCATAAAGGGGGAGATTGTTGGAATAAGAATCTCTTTCTAGGTTTTAAAGATACAAACTAAGTGAGATTTAGGTTTTCTAATGAAGTGTGATCTACATGTTTGCCAAGTGCTAAGAACAGGCTTCCAAATAAAGCAAATTAAGGCTCTACCATGGATTAACAAGTTGGTAAAATACAAGGGTAGAAAAGCCTTTAGAAGGTTACATTATGAGAAGCTTAAAATAAGTAAACAGAAGGTTTGACCAAATTAACAGAAGGTTGACCAAAAGTCAACAGAAGGCTGACCAAAATTTAACAGAAGGTTTGACAAGAAGTCAAAAGAAGGTTGACTCAACAAACACCTTAGAAGCATAAGTTCATGCTTGAGAAGGTTAATGTGAAAGAAGATTAAATGTTGAGAAGCTTGCTGGAAACCGTATCAAATTTAAGACAAACACATTAACTCCTCTTGAATGATATTCAGTTGTATTAACTGAAGAAATCTAGCAATAAATGTGCTGGAATGTTTCAAGCATTAAAGAGGAAATGCTTGATTATTTCCTTGGTACATTTAAAGTGCTTTTTCATACTAGGAAGCTTGAGAAGATTTGTTTAAACCAGGCTGGCCAACAGTAAAAATGCAAGTCACAGCTGTTTAGTAGGATACTGGGAAGTACATATCCATCTCAAGAAAGTTCAAAGCTGCAGATAAAGCATAAAGCAAGTCTTGAGAAGGTTCAAAAGCTGTCAACTTCTGTACCTTACTTCACATCACCCCTATGGACCAATGGATATTCCAAACGACTCTCTTCAAGTTTGTAACAGCTCTTGTCAAAAAAAAAAGTTTGTAACAGCTATATTCAACCTCCTTGGCTATTTAAAGGGTCCACTCTGAATTTTCAAAGCATGATAGTTAATTGCAACCTACACAAAATCAAGCTTCTCAAAGCAATCAACCTTCTCATCCCACACTCAAAGCTTCTACAAGTTCAGATCTAGGATCTCTTTCTTGAGTGTGTGCTAGCTTGTTAGTATCTTTGTTTACAGTGTATCTATCTTTATGTCAAGCTCATAAACATCCCCAAACCAAACCCCTTATTGTAAACACTATTGTGTAAGCATCTTATCAAACTACCTAAAGGGAGGTGAGTGTTGGTTGTGATACTACTTGATTGAGGAAACTCTTAGGAAATTATAAGAGAGTTTCTAAGAGGTGGAAAACAGCAAGTTGTTGATGTGTAAGAGTATACTAGGCTTTTATGTGTGATAAAAATCTATTGTGAAAGTCTTTTGAGTGTGATCAAAAGCAAGTGCAAAAGCTATTTGGAGAATAGTGGAAATACTCAGTTGGAAGTGAAGAGAGGACGTAGCATATATTGGGTGAACCTCTATAACTCCTCTGTGTTCTTTAAACTTCTTTCCAGAACTATTTGCTAAACTGCTTTATACTTAAGATTGTTTTCAAACCAAGAGAAGGTTAATTTCATCAACCTTCTCAAGTCAGTTTTTGAACCAATACTTGATCTTTCAACCAATTCATCATTGTTTGAAAACTGCCTCTCTTGCATAGTATATATCTATCATACTATCATTGTTAGTCTTCATCTTTCAAGGGTTTATATGTGCCTATATATCACCTGTTGATTTTCAATCTAAGAGAAGGGTATTTCATTCAACCTTCTCAACAATATCTCTTATATAGACATATTACTACTTGTCATTCTTCATTGAAGAATGGTTGCCTCTATGTGAGGAAATAATTATTACTAACCTTCTCTTATCCAAGTTTATCATGAGGAACACTTTAAGAAGTTTTTCAAGTATCAAGTTTTAAAAGGGTACACAATTCAAACCACCCCCCACCCCCTTCTTGTGTAATTAGTCACTTCAATATCCTCGGCCCACTTGGGCTGAATCTTTTCTCTACTTGATGATCATTGTGCAGGTCGGACGTCAATTCCGCAAGTCTCGGGAAGCCTTCTCGACCGGTCGAAGATGAAGCAGATAAGCTATATCTGATGTTCTGAATCGTATAGATAGTGGAAAATTTGGAAGCGTCACAAGAGGATAGCTTTATTGAAGATGAAGCAGATGAACCTTAAGCTTCCATCGGAGCTCCTACCTGGAATATTTGGAAGCATCACCTATGATAGCTCGAGGATTGCCTGCTAATACGGCCAGAGAGCATCGCATACGACGACCCTCGGCAACACCTTCGGCAAAGCTCTCCTTGAACGACCGAGAGACCACCTCCAGCAAGTGGCAACATAAACCAGGCACTACCACATTTTGAGTCTTCTGCACAGCCCTTACGCCTCGAGTAGGAGCGTTGCCAAGAAATATCCACAACTCGCGAAGATCAACAACTCCCATCTTGAATCTCCTGACAAACCCAACGCGTAAAAGCTTGATGGGCAGTGTTGTAAGAGTGGCACTGTTTCTTTCTGTTCATACTGTGTCTAGATTTAAGTGGGTAAATTTATTTTTTATTTTAATTTGAATGATTTTCTGAAAAGAAAGACCCATGGCAAATTTTGGGTGTCCGATTTACCAACAAATCACAATAGGGGAAGGCTGGATCCGATAAATATCGGTTTTTTGCGGTTTGAATTGGTTCTGTTTGCGGTTTTCTGTTGAGTTGGTTTAGTTTTGAACACCCCTACATCACATGCAAAGGATATCAGAGGTCGACTCGGTTCTCCCGAGTTCAATTTTCGTGGTGGACACCCTCGATGTTGGCCAGTGCAAAAAAAGTTTAGGGCCACCAAGTTACTCAATCTTTCCCCCCTTAGCCTACATTTGGTATTGATTTTTTTAAATGCGAAAGGAGAAAACACTAATCCAAGACGTTTTTATCACTTTTTTCTGAACTTAACAAACCTTCTTTAAATAGAACGATCCCTTTTCTCTCAAACCCTATCCGTCTATTAATTTTCTCACTGCAAATGTTACCATTATCCATTTATCCCCTGCAAAATGTAACATTATCCAATTACCCCCTGCTGTTAGTTTCGGTTAATGTTGTTAATTGATTGCTGATGTGGATACCTAGCTGGGTCAAATACGTGGCTGCCACGTTAGCAACCAATGGGAACCAAAAGGTTGAAACGAACAAAAAGGTTGAAGAATGAACACCGAACGAAACATTTGTTGTTGAAGATGATAAAGACATTGGATTCTGGAAGATGAAGATGGTAGTTTTCAGATCTGGTTTTCAATTTCATTTTTTCACACACTGGCTAAATGTTATTCTTGTAAGAAAGTAAACAACTTGAATTGGTGGTATAGTGGTTATTTAGCTTGCTAGTAGGCAGATGGTGCTGGGTTCGATTCCCATCTCATCTTTTTTATAAAACACATTTCAATCCATATATTTCAATTATAGTAAGCACGTCGCAGCCACATCAGCAATCAATTAATATTGGTAACCAAAACTAACAGCAGGGGGTAAGTGGATGGTGTTTTTTAAACGTTTTTTTTGCAGGGGGTAACATATATTTAAGCCCTGTTTTAAGCTATTAATTTGGGTGTCGTGAGTTTGTTTGCGGATTCATACTTTTCATTTTTAGCAATGCTGAATTTGCGTTATCTTTGATGTAATCTCTCGATTTGAATGAATAAATAACTTCTTTTTTGTAAAAAAAAAGTCTTTAAATAGCAACAAACACTAATAAAGATAAAAAATTTTAACTAGAATGCACTTTTATAACAAAACAGGTTTCCGTATTTATGTAGGCAAACAAACCAATCCACCATATATGGTAAACTTTTTATTGATAAATCAAAAAGGCATGTTAAAACTTGAAGGGAGTAACATACTCAAATAAGGATCAACCCTTTCTACTAACCATCAAGAGGATTGATCACTTTTCCAACAAAGAGTATTGTTCCGCTCAAATCTTCTCTAATCATAAATAGAAAAGGGTGGTCAGCTACAAAGTCTATCTTGATTGGAGTCTGATAATATTGAGAACAAGTCGATAAAAAACAAGCAGTGACTGCCGCAGCTTCAGTACCAATTTCATTCACTTCAATGAAAGCCTTTTGAAATATGTTTGGTAACCACAATGCTTTTAGAGTCCAATATTTTTGTCAATCCTCCATATGTGAAAGGTGAAACTAATCCTTGTTCCTTCAGCGCATCAGAAATTTCAAGTCCAAAAGAAATTTTGAATTTTGGAATCCTAAATTCACCTACTTCCACTTTTTTATTAGGAAGTATGCTTTCTAGAAACTTAGATTCAGAAGCCACCTTCTCAATCAAAGATGACAAACCATCTTTAGCATTTGGAAGGAAATAGTACATAGAGAATTGACGCTTATCTTTACCTGGTTCATAATGAAGACAAAGGACTTTGAAATCATCAAAAGCACTAATAAATTGGTTGTTTTTGCTGCTTATGAATGGAACTTTGACTGGGTTGCCATTGAGAATGTGAAAATCATAGTCTTTTGTCATCGAAATATCAAACTTTCTAACCCATGCATACTCCTTTGAAGTATAGTGCATTTGCAAAGATGAGTTGGGTTGTCAACGTAACTGAGTCTTGTGGAAGAAAATCTTTAATAAGGCCATTTGTCTCTTTTTCTGCCCATAAATTCACTTTTTTAACTGCTTCCTCAGGCTTTAAAATAATATAATACAAAACAAAGATTAGGAGATATAATATCTAATTGGTATTTATAGGAATAAATATGTTAGAACATTTAAACAATTCCCGTTGATTAGTTTATTCTTAGCAATACTATTTAAAAAAACTTATTCATGAAGGAAGAAATTATCAATAATTACAATAACACTTACCACTAAGGTGACACACCATTGACTACTAGTAACGCTGTGTCAAAGTTGTTCAAAATCTTTTTCAATAGATTTTACATATATAATATCACGTTAAAAAAATTCTAATGTTTATATATTTTGTGATATTGTGTTTTTAGTTTTAGAAGAGCACTAAAATTATAAAACAATTTATTTTCTTTTTATCTCTTCATGCCTTCCATTTCCTCTTTCATTTTTCCAAACTCGTCTCCTTCCCTCTCTCAAACTCCCAAACAATATATGCATACGTGTTTGCAGAAGTAAATCTGAAAATGAATAACAAATAATAGGATGGCATGGATGGTTGAGAAAGATAGGGAGATGTACCTTATACAGAGCAGCTAGGAGTTGTTTAAAGGAGGGATTGAGAGAAAGAGTTTGTTGAAACCACACACCATTAGCGACAGATAGGCGAGGTCCTCCTGCAGGAGCAGCGTCAGAAAGCACATCAGAAACTATATGAGAGACAACATCATTGATCTGCTCAATGGATTTGGATTGCAAGAAGGTGAGGAGCTCGTGTTGTGTTAGACCCTCAGAGCCAGCAGCCAGAATGCTCAGCACAACATGGAGCGACAATGGAGAAAACACTGCGTTCTTTTCTTCACATGACAACAAATGCTTTGTAATGCTTAGTGAAACATTTGTTAGGTTTGTGATTGTTTTTATAATCCCTTTTGTTGGGTGAACATTTTGATGGAGTCGTATGGTATGGTACAATTAATATAAATAATGATTTGTGTGTTTGGGCAATTCCTATCATTTTACTTCGCCAATTAATTCCATTTATCACCAATATTTTGTAGCAACCTTCTCCTAACAAGGAGTCAAAAAATTGTTATTTTAGTGATTACTAAGAAATCAGTATTAACACACAATTATAAGAATCAGAATCAAATGAAATCGCAAACGTGAAAAACAATTACTTCTTCTACAATGACCGTTTATTACATAGTCATGCTCACTCTCTCTCTCTCTCTCTCTCTCTCTCTCTCTCTCGAGCCTCATTCTCCAACTTTGCCTTTGACATGCTACTTATCTTCTCTTCTTATAATTTTACACTCCCCAGCTTTAACATGCTTTGTAATTTGTAGCTTCTCTTCTTATAATTTGACACCTATGTCAATTGATCTCATCAGATTAATAATTCTTCAAATACTTTAAAAACAGCATAAACGAAGAAAGAAAGAAAAAAGTTAAGAGAACAACTCAAGGCAAAAAGTAGTGTGCTTCACAGTTTCTATTTCTAAAACTTACTTGCTTCATTTTTAAGTTATTTGAATCTGAATGTCCTTCAACTAGTTTTTTAGGTGATGTAATATTTTTATTTTTCTTTTATTCTTTTGATTTTGCCAAAAAAAAAATTAGAGAACCATTGTACATCTATACATATCTAAATAAATAAATAATAGGGTGAAATATGTTTTTGCTCTTTATAAATATTGGATTTTGTGGTTTTTTGGTCCCTCTAAAATCTTTCACTTACCTTTGGTCTCCATCGTTTTCTTTTTAGTTTTAGTCCCTCGTGACTTTTAATAGCTCTTCTAAGCGTTATTAAAAGTCACGAAGCACTACTAAAAGTCACGAGGACTAAAACCGATGGAAGAAAAAAATTGGGAACCAAAAGTAGGTGATAAATTTTAGAGGGGCAAAAACCAAAAATTCAATAGATATAGGAACAAAAACATATTTAACTCTAAATAATGTTGTTACGAAAATGGATACTCAAACTTCGCACCATGTGACATTAGCTAACTTTGGATTTATTATCAGAATAACCTCATTGCATACCTACTGGAACAAATTACAAGTTGATCGTTATTTAGATAAGTAGAGTTAAGGCAGAAATAATGGACTAGCATACCTAAAAAAAGTGTGTAGCTTAAACTACATTTTCGACTATACAAAATTACAGGATTTTGCATTATAAAAAAGTGTTGCCTCCTTTCTCATCCACATGCCAAATTTAAGGTAAGTAGATAAAGAATTACCTTTCTCAATGTTCTATTGAGCAAGAAACTATGTTTATTTGCATACTTCATTAAGAGTTCTCATTACGAAAAAATTTAACAAATTTTGACTTCATATCTGCTGGAATTCGAGTTGGACGATAGTTTTTGTCAAGCCACACTGCTGTGGCCTTAGCTTCCAAAATAGGCTGTCATTAAATTCACCAAATATCAACAAATATTCTCAAAGATGAAAAAAGAATAAACTATAAGTGATAAGGAAAAGACCTCTTGATTTGGTAGCTTATAGATGAAGTGATCAATGTATAAACGAGCAGCTGAAGAGCGAGAAATCCTGACCCTTACAACAAATCTGTCTCCACTCTGGTTGCATGTTTTACAAAATGAGAACAAACCAGACATATGCTATACAAACACAATTGACTCACAAAAGTGGTAAGAGACTTACTCTTAGAGGTGCAAGGAACTTGAGGGATAACTCTGACAATGCCAATGCATCACCACTACGAGCCACAGCATCACAATTGATACCAATGCTTTCCAAGAGTTCATGACGACCTTATGAAGATACAAATTAAAAATTCAGCATACTATTCAACTCAATACTTTTGCAGACTATTCAACTCAATACATTTCAATTCAGTGTCCTGTTAAGGGCCACCCCTCATCACAGCAACTAAAAGGATATACCAGAACAACATTTCCAAGCATATAATCAAATAATGTGTGAATAATCATAAGATTGATACAAATTTGAATTGTAAAGTTTTGATATGACCCTCTGAAGGTCTAGATATCACTCAAATACCATACTATATGATCCATCGGATCATATTAACAGACAAATAAAATCCATCAAATAAAAACATCCTTGAGTTATGGTACCTTAAGCCTTTCATATTAACAAGGAGAATCATTCTTTTGTCAAGACCACAAATCTTGGAATATCTGTTGCTTATGTGGCACTCCTATGGTTGCTATCTCACCCTAAGTGAGTCCTATGTGGCACCTACGTGGGAGTTCTCATTGACTCAGCATAACAGAATTGAAGAAGTTAGTTGAGAGTTAGTTATAACAGAATTTTAAACTCTGTTATTGGTGCCAAACAAACACACACAAGTATATAGCTTCAATTCGCAGTCAGTGGAAAGAATCAGCATTCTGCAATCACTGGGGAGTGGAGAGAAACACTGGGAAACGTGGGAATTGGGAAGTGAGGGGGAAAACACCAATTGGGGAAGAACATACTTTCAATCGTGTAATCCAAGTAAAATTCCAATTCAATGAGAATGGACTGCAGCAATTGCTCCGTCCCCCAGAGTAGACATCAATCTTGATGTTGAACTGGGTAAACAAATTACTGTGTTGATTTCTATCGTTTTCGCCCAATTCTGCGTTTTAGGGTTCATAATTGCGCAATTCTAATTCTTGATCAATTCAACAATTCTATGTTGAATTGATGCTCGATTAGTTGTTCATTGTTAGTTTAACAATCAATTCTTCTATTATCTTTCGTTTGATTATCGTTCTTGGTTAGAATTCAATTAGTGTTGTCTTTCGGGTTCTGTTTCATTAAGCTTGTAATCTCAATTATCAGTCATGCAGTTAATTGATTTCTCAACAGTATCTAAGTGCACATGCGACTTCTGGTATTTCTACCCGGAAATTGCCTTACACATGCACAAATTCTTTTTTCCTTTATTTCTTTTAAGAGTTGAGGCATCAAGTTTAGACGGCTTTTCAATGATATTCCTCGTTTATTTGACTATTGAGTCTACAAAATAGTTTTATAATAAAGGAAAAAAGGGACCAAGACACTGAGTAGTTTTGATAAACCTAGAAAAACAAATAATTGCTGATACTAAAGTCACCAACTTACCACAGTACTGTTGTATATATTATGATGCCATGTGAAAATCAAGTTTTCATTTGAGATTGTATTTGTATGTTCAAAAGTAACATTTTTGTTTCAATTTCATCCACCAATAACATGATATATACATACAAACTCAAAGGCTCCAGTTAATAGTAACAGTTTGTGATTCTAAAATTCTAAAAAGGCTCAAATGCACCAGAACAGAGATTGAGAAAAATTTGCAGACTACTGAATTCATTGCATTTCAATTCAGATAATAGTAACAGTTTGGGATACTGAAATTCTAGATGTAATAATAGGTCAAGAGGTCTCACCGTGTTGGCAATAACTAGCATAAACTGCATTGTTGACCACACCATACTGATCCAACTCATAATCCCGCACTTTTAGTTCTACATCAAAGAACCCACTCATGCTGCAAAATGAGAGAGCCAAATATAAGTATCAACTCAAAAAAGAAGGTACAAATTCAAGTTTTCATTTCATTCCACCAATTCAACAAAAATTGTATATCTGCTATAAATGGAGACCCAATTTGAAGCTCTGAACTAGAAGAATGAACATGAGTAGGAAAATAATTAACTAACAAAGAAGCATAAACAAGGGTTTAGTTTAGTGGGGAAATTACGAGTATCCTTTGTTGCCGTCGAGACCGAAGAGTGGTAAAGAGGCGCCAGCACTCACCGGGAGAACTGATCGGAGTGCCGGAGGATTGAACGGCTGGCGAGGAAACGAGAAATTGGAAGACTGGCTAGTGAGATTAGACGACGTAGTATTGACCAATGATGGGGAAGAACAAAACGCCGTCGTTGAACCATGCTTGGAACAACCAAATGAAAAAGGGTGCAACATTTTGTTTTGTCTTTTTTTGGGGGTGAAATTTCAGTGTTTAGCGTTATATCTTATGCAAGTGCATTTTTATCTCCGGAATTAAATTCTGCTCCTCGTTTCTTCCTCAACTAATTAAGTTAGCTCTGCATCTTCATCTGCATCAAATTAAGGACCACCGAAGTAGCTCATCTACCTTCCGGCTACACACTTTTAACAACTCCCTCCATTTCAAAATCGTTCTCACTAAAGTACTCAACAACATGTTTAGCTTTACCTATTTTTTCATAAAATTAATTTTTTTATCAAACCGGTTTTTAAGAATGAACTTCGTATTTAAATTGTTAAAATTTTGTCCAAATCATAAAGTACCTCAAAACATGCCGTTTAGTATCGCACTTTCACAAAATAACTTTTTTGAAAGGTGTAATCTTACTAATATACCCCTATAAAATATGATGGGACATAAGTATAAATTGTATAATTGTGTATTGAGTACAAGCACTAATGAGTTTAAATAGACTACTCTATGTGTAAACCTAACGGGCCTGGTAAATGGGCCAAATACATATATAAATAAATCTACTATTTACAACATATCTCAACACTCCCCCTCAAGCTGGTGTATCACTCCCAGCTTGGATGTAAGTTCTTTGAAATGTTCTGTTAGTAAGCCCTTCGTTAATACATCTGCAAATTGGTGTCCGGAAGGAATGTAAGTTGTAGATATTAACCCGCTATCAAGTTTTTCCTTAATAAAGTGACGATCTATCTCAATGTGCTTCGTCTTGTCATGTTGAACGGGATTATGAGGAATACTGATAGCCGATTTGTTATCGCAAAATAACTTCATAGGACCTTCAAATTGTATCTTCAAGTCATTTAGTATAATCTTCATCCACAATAGTTCACAGATTCCTTGTGCCAAAGCTCTAAATTCAGCCTCAGCGCTTGATCGAGCCACTACATTTTGCTTCTTACTCCTCCAAGTAACAAGGTTCCCACATAGGAAGGTGCAATAACATGAAGTAGATCTTCTATCACGTATTGAACCTGCATAGTCAGCATCAGTATAAGCTTCCATAGTTAGGCTCCCACCTCTTTTGAACAATAGTCCTCTTCCTGGAGAGGCTTTGAGATATTGAAGAATACGATCAACAGCCTGCAAATGTCTCACCCTCGGGTCATGCATGAATTGGCTCACCACACTGACTGCATAAGCCAAATCAGGTCTAGTGTGTGCCAAGTAAATCAATTTCCCCACCAATCTCTGATATTGGACCTTGTCAACTTTGGCACTTTCTTCTTCAAAGTTAATTTTGCGATTGTGCTCTATGGGAACACTTGTAGGTTTGCATCCAAGTTTTCCAATTTCCTGCAAGAGGTCAAGCACATACTTTCTTTGAGAGATAAAAATGCCTTCCTTTGAGTAGGCTACTTCGATTCCCAAGAAATACTTAAGTTGCCCAAGGTCTTTCATTTCAAACACTGCTGATAATTTCTCTTTGAGTAGCTGTCTCTCAGCTAAAGCGTCACCTGTAATAATGATATCATCAACATAAACAAGAAGTATAGTCAGTTTTCCATCTTTCGAATGTTTGAAGAAAAGAGTGTGATCTCCTTGGCTTTGCTTATAGCCTAAGCACACCATTGCCTTTGTAAATCTCCCAAACCATGCTCGAGGAGACTGTTTTAGCCCATATAAAGCTTTCCTTAATCGGCACACCTTGTTTGTTCCATCTTTTGAACCAAATCCTGGAGGAATCTCCATATACACCTCCTTCTCTAAATCTCCATGCAAGAATGCATTTTTCACATCAAATTGGTTTAGTTCCCACCCAGAGTGAGCAGCAAGTGATAGTAAGATCCGACTAGTGTTCATCTTTGCCACAGGAGCAAAAGTCTCCTCATAATCAATGCCATAGGTCTGAGTGAATCCTTTAGCCACTAGTCTTGCCTTGTACCAATCAATAGTACCATCTGATCTGTGTTTGACTGTATAGATCCACCTGCAACCAACGGGCTTCTTGCCTCCCGATCTCTCAACAATTTCCCACGTTCCATTCTTCTCAAGTGCTTTAATTTTCTCATCCATGGCTTGGACCCAATTTCTATCTTTGAATGCTTCTTGAACAGATGATGGAATCATCACAGAGTCAACAGCTGAAATAAAACTCTGATGCTGCACAGAAAGATTTTTAGTGGAGACAAATTGAGAAATAGGGTATTTCGCACAAGACCTTTTCCCTTTCCTCAAAGCAATAGGCAAATCATCTGTATCAGTGTCACTAGTGAGAGGGTTAATTTCAGTACTTACCTCCGGTACAGGCAATTGAAGTTGTGTATGGGGCAGGTCGGGCTTACTTCTTCTCTGATACACCAAAGTTGGCTCACCAGCTTTAGCATTTGCTGGTGCCGAAGATGATGGTTCCTGCAAAACAGAAGATAAAGGAGGGACCAAAATAGAAGTAGGTGACTCAGATTCGGTATTTGTGGAAGCAGGATCAATAGTAGAAGGTGAGACAGGAGTCACAGGCGACTCAGGGGACTCAAATGTAGGACTTGTGGATGTAGGACAAGTAGGACTAGTAGTAGGACTTAAGACAGGAGCCTCAGGTAACTCAGGTAGGACCAGAAACTCAGACTTAGATTCCAAATCATCATGAATACTCTCCCCCTGAAGCTGAGGACGAGTGATGTAGGATACATTCTCAAGAAACGTGACATCTTTAGAGATAAAATACTTACAACTAGGAGGATGATAACATTTATATCCTTTCTTGTCAGGAGGATAACCCACAAAAATACATCTGACTACACGAGGGTCCAACTTACTTCGATGTTGTTTGTGAACATGGACAAAAGCAACACAATCAAACACTCGAGATTCAAGACTCTGCAAAACATGAGTAGAAGGAAACCGTGAAGTCAAAAATTGAACAGGAC
This sequence comes from Astragalus glycyphyllos, assembly GCA_963573325.1. Lineage (NCBI taxonomy): Eukaryota > Viridiplantae > Streptophyta > Magnoliopsida > Fabales > Fabaceae > Astragalus > Astragalus glycyphyllos. Next base: position 19,089,794 of record OY754314.1, on the reverse strand, counting down.
TGACATTACCTAACATTCATTTGGGGACCCGATTAATCAAGTAGGCAGCAGTCAGTACTGCTTCTCCCCAGTATGAGTTGGGAACTGCCATTTGGAAGAGAATGGCTCGCGCAACTTCAAGTAAATGACGGTTCTTTCTTTCTACGACACCATTTTGTTGTGGGGTGTCGACACATGTAAACTCATGAAGAATTCCTTGTTGACTGGTAAAATTTGAAAGACTCTGATTGGCATATTCCTTGCCATTGTCAGAGAGAATTCTTTTAATGCCTTTGCCAAATTGTGTTTGCACCATGTGATAAAATCTGATAAATAATTCTGGTACTTCTGATTTATCCTTCATCAAAAAAATCCAAGTTGCTCGAGTACAATCATCAAGAAATGAAACAAACCATTTAGCACCCGAAACATTAGAAATAGGTGCAAGTCCCCAAACATCAGAATGTATAAGATCAAAAGGTTCAGCATTTTTAGTGGAACTAAGAGGAAAAGAGACACGATGATGTTTAGCTAACTCACAAACTTCACACTTAAAAGACTCAACTGAATGATGTAAAAACAAGGAAGGAAACATAGACTTAACTAAAGAGATGGAGGATGACCAAGACGTTTGTGCTGCAGCCAAATTTGTGCAGCAGAATGAGAAGACTCGGAAGAATCGGTTTGCAAGCAAGAAGCCAGCACCTTCGAACAATCTAGTTCATCGGATAAGTAGTATAACCCTCCCTTTTCCTTAGCAACTCCAATCATCTTCCCCGTGGTCAGATCCTGAAAAACACAATAAGAAGTGAAAAAGGTTACTTTACAATTCTGATCACGAGTGAGTTTACGAACAGATATTAAATTGTGAGAGAGTGTGGGAACATGTAGCACATCCTGTAATTGAAGTGAAGGTTGCAAGTTAATACTCCCAGAGCCATCAATACGGGCATAAGAACCATTAGCAATTGTAACATAACAATTCTTCTCAGAGGAAGTATAGGAAGAAAATAAACTCGAATTGAATGTCATATGGTCGGTGGCACCGGAGTCCAAAATCCAAGCATCCTTAGGGATTTTACAGCAAACATTGAAAGATCGGGAGCATACGCTAATACCTGTCGTTGGTAGAGAACAAGACTTACTGGGAGAGTAAAGTAGGGCCTTCAAACGATTCACCTCATCCTCGGTGAATGATAAAGAGTAATCAATAGCAATATTATCAGACATCGTGACAAAAAATGTGAGTTTCGAAAATAACCCACAACAAAATGTAGCTGGTGGCGTTTAGGAACTTCAATAGGTGTTGTGAGAGCACAAACAAGAGAAGCACCAACCCAAAAAAGAGCAACACCACAAATAAGAGTGCCCGAATTTGAAGCAAACACCCAAGAATAGTCGCAAAAATGAAGAGATATTCTTCAAAAGAAGAGCAATGTGCTAATGGGCAGCCAAGGGTGCTGTAAGGCCAGAACCTGTAACCAAAACACAGAAACAAACACCAAAGAGGTGCCTTCAAAGTGACTCACGAACCAATAAAGTCAAAATCAAGATTTGATCCCTTAAACAGGACCAGAAAGTGCCGATCAATAAACTGTTTCAAAGGACCGTCGTGAAAAAATCAGTGTAGGGCGGCGCGTGGGGTACACTCGCCAGAGAGTGGCGGTGGTTGTGGCGGCACGTCAGCACACGTCCGGCGACGGTTGGCGGAGAAAATTTAGGGGCATGCTCGGAATTTGATTCCGAGTGTAACGATGGGGGTGGTGTAGTTGAATCGGTCGTGTAGGGTGGCTTTCCAAAGAGAACAGATGCGAATGCCAAAAAAAAACAAAAAATTGTGGTTTTTTGAAATGAACAGTAACACGAACAACAATAGTAGCACAAACAGTGGTGGTTCCAAAGGGAACTGTTCTCTCAGGTCAGAAATTGCTGCAATGAAGGCAGGAAGGTCTCACAATTAAGGTGACTAAGGTTTATCGCAATGAAGGCGGCTAGGGTTTATGCGAAAGCAAGTCTCTCAAGATCGAGAGCTCGTGATACCATGTAGAAAAAGAAATAGGAGACACGATATTGGTCACGCAGTTCGGCCAATCTTTGCTTACGTCTGCGACTACAGAGCAGCTGTAGTTCCGTCTTATAAATTGTATAATTGTGTATTGAGTACAAGCACTAATGTGTTTAAATAGGCTACTCTATGTGTAAACCTAACGGGCCTGGTAAATGGGCCGAATACATATATAAATAAATCTACTATTTACAACATATCTCAACACAAACAAAACTTAGTTGATCCAAAAAAGAAAAGGGCAAAGTTGGAGCCTATATTTTCCTCACAGTCAATCTTGCCTTCTAACAAAAACTAGACCTTACCCATGTGAGTGCATCGATTTTTTAACAAAAATTATATTTTTCGCACAGGATATAATTATGAAAAAATAGGTAGTATTATGCACTTTTGGATTTATTATGTATTTGAACTATTTGATAGACACATTATTTGAGAATTTTATGTAAAAATAAAAAGCAAATCTGACTCATATATAAAATTATTGATGAAACAAATTAGTGACATATATCGAGGTTAAATTTAAAAATAAAAAAATGCTCACTTAAGTAATTCTTGATAAAAAAGAAAATAAAAACCTCTTTTTCAAGGAAAAAATTAAAATTATTATTTAGATCTAAGGCTCTGTTTGGTAAAAAGTAAGGGATAGCGGATAAACTAGCGGATAGCAAATGAGCGGATAGCAGATGAGCTAGCGGATAACAAATGACGTGTTTGGTAAAACTAGCAGTTAAAATAGCTGATAAATGTAAAATGACATAAAAGGATATTTAATTAATGGTTAAATTACTTAATGATGACAAAATGTTTAATGAGGAAAAAGAAGTAATTTAAGAAAAATAAAAAGGGTAAAAATGTCAACAAAAAAAGTGAGACGCTATCTGCAATCCGCTAGCGTTTCAAAAAACGCTACTTGAAGTAGCGTCTGAAAAAATGCTAAACTCTACCCGAAAAATGCTAAACGCTAATGCTTGCTAAACACGCATACTCTTCACCCGCTAATCTCATCCGCTATCCGCTAGCGGACAGGACGCGCCAAACAGAGGCTAAATAATAATTTAAATAGTCACCCAGTATTTTAAATTCAACTCTATAATTACTTCCCCGTTATTTTAACAACTTTCCTGTTCAGAATTTGTGATGGTCTTCTGAAACACGTGGAGGTTTACTGAAGAATGAGTTTGTGAAGGGTACTTAAAATTTTCTCTAGACCTTAAAGTACCCAAAACACACAGAGTTTGTGATGGTCTTTTGTTTTGTCATGAAATTAATTTCTCTTTGCGTAAGTCGGTGTTAACACCCAAAAATAAATAAATCGTAGGCCGAGGGCCAAGAGAGGAAAAACGGGAGTCATAGTGTGAAGGCAAGCCACACGACAAGGGCAGAAAAGGTATTTTCCAGAAAGAGTGAAGCCAAAAGGAGGTCCTCGAGGCACGCTGAGTGACTAAACCCCCCCGAGGGAGGGCTACGCCCGAGGGCCAATGAGTCAAGCCGAGGGAAAGTGATTGCCCCAGCCTATAGAGTGTCAAGGCCTAGATGGCTCGGACACCTTAATCATTGCCTAAAGTGAGTCACGACAATCGAGCCACCATACGGCCGAGGTATGGCGGGCGTTACTTGGAAGGCAAGACACGGCACGAAGATAAAATGTGGGAACGGTTGAAGTTCAAGCGGAAGAGCGAGGCCGGAAAACGCGGAGCAACAAGCACTCACCCCACTAACCGTGCCAGTGGGATCGTGGGCAGTTATTTCGCTTCGTTGAGGGCCTATGAAGCAATGAGAGTCGTTTGATCTTAGATCAATCCAACGGCAGGCAAATGTTGGCTAACATAGTTGTCGACGAGGGCCTATGTATATATATATATAGCATTAGAGTGAAATGTAAAGGACACACATCAATTAATCAAACTCTACGTTTATTTCAATTTATCTTCCTTTATCGCATTTACTTTATTTTACTTTATGCATTAGCCGGAGTATAATCCAACACTCGCGTCCCTTCTCACCTTGCCTGACCCTTTCTAGAGGAGTCAGGAAACCAATAGTTGAGGAGCAGAGTTCCCTCCTCGACGCAATTGCTTGAAGAAAAGCTGAATCAAAGACTGTCCAAGAATCAGGAAAAGCATAAAGTACAAAAAGGTTGAATGATTGGAAGACTAAATTAAATTTTGGTCATGCATTAATTATAGCCCCAATTATCCTATAGGTCCACCAACTAATTGCAGTATGGTCGCTGATCAACTAATTGATTATGAACATGAAAAGGGTAGCTAATCCTAATTATGTGATAAAAACAATAGGACAATATTAATTGAAATAAAAACAGGAATTCAAATAAGAAATTAGAACATAAAGAGGTTTCTAAACATGCAAGATCCACCTAAGACCCTAGACGAGGACTTAGGTGTCCATAATAATAAAGAACAATAAAAGAAAAATAAGGTTCATGAATTACAGAAAAAAGAATAACCCAAAAATAGAGAAAGTCTTAATCTTTGTCTTCAATCTCCTTCTTTTACTTCAAAGCTCTTTCACGGTGCCGAAAAACTCTTCTCTCCCTCCGTAGCGTTTGTGTAACTATTGTTTGTTTATGCGGTGTGGCTCTCCCATTCACAAATGAAGCTCTCCTTTTATATTAGTTCCTTTTCTTTCTCTCCAAGCAAAGGATCAAGTCAAGATTGCTTCCACTTTTAATTGCAAGATATGTCAATCCCTAAATATTAGGATTTAGATCCTTCCTAAATATGTGTTGCTTCCTCTCCACTCCATGCCTCTTTCTTTCTCTCCAAGTCACATGTGCATCACTTTTAATTGAAATCTCCAAGAGGATCTTCTTCTTTTTATCACTGTGGGTCTTCTTGCATTAATGGGCTTTGGGTTTGTTTTCTTTTATTTGTTAGTCTTTCTTCTAATTTCAGCCCATATTTGTGTCATTTTTCTTTTTCTTCCTTTCTGCAAATATAGAGTAATTTAAGTTAGTTATTTATTTAATCAATAATAATTACTCTAAAAATGACTAAAAAACATTTTTTAAAAATGCACTAAATTAGAGTTTATCACTACTCTGACTAGTTGTTTAAGTATTTTTATTAGAATTTAATTTCAATTGTTGGATATTTTAATTTATATTTTGTAATAGATATTTTTACTTAGTACTTTCTTATATTATGAAATTATCATTTTAAAGCATTATTAATTCTCATTTAAATTAAATTGATTTTAAAAAATATTTATATATTAAATAATGTAATTTTTATTTTTTGCATCTTCAAATACGAAATTAAAGTTCGGTATTAAAAAAATTCAGAAAAAAAGTAATATTAATTTCTTTTGAAAAATAATTAAAAAGAAAAAAAAATTAAAAAAAAGGTATATTTTACCGGCAGATATTCAAATATTCCGGCAGATTTTATTTTGAATTTAATTATTACCGGCAAATATTAATATAATTACTGGCGGATTTAATTATTTTTTTATTATCGGCCAAATTCGAAGAGTTACCGGCAGAAATTTTGAAATTTTACCGGCAGATGTCAAAGCTTTACCGGTGGATTAGGCGCCGGTAATTACCGGTGGAGTTGCGGCAATTACCGGCGGATTTGTAAGGGCGATAACCGGCGAACTTTTAGCTTTTACCGGCGGATTTACCGAGGGACATATCCACCGGTAATTACCGGCGGAAAATCCGCCGGTATCGGTTACCGACAAGTGAAATTCCGGCGGACAAAATCCGTCGGTAATGGCCAATTTTCGGCGGAATTTTGATTTTTCCGTTGGATTTTGCCCGCCGGTAATTACTGAAATTCTTGTCGTGAAAGTACCCCAAAACATATTGTTTAGCGTCGTACTTCAAATAGTTTGTCGCAGAAGTTTTTTCCGAACCTTAAAGTACCCCAAAATACATTGCTTACAGTTGTACTTTAGTATTTTGTTGAGAAAACGAACTTCCTGTATTTAAACATATAAATTTTCCCAGACCCTAACCTTTATTTAACACACCCCCTTAGCGTTTTACTTTACTTATTTTCTGACGAAATTATTTCTTCCACCAACTCGGTTTGTGATGAACGAACTTCGCGTATTTGAACATTTACAATTTTTTTGGACCCTAAATCACACTGCTCGCACTTTACATATTTTATCAGGAAATTAATTTATTTTTGTTTCAAAAAACTGATTATCAAGGAACCAACTTAGCCTATTTGAAGAATTAATTTTTTTTCTGAACAGTAAAGTATCCTAAAACATATTGGTTAGCACCGCACTTGACGTATTTTATCACGAAATTAATTTTATTTTTCACCAATTTTGCTTAATTTTGCCTTAAGATTAAGAGATGATAGCAATAAAAAATATATTTTACCATAGTAGGACACATCTAAGGTATATGTATTTTTATAGCAAATTGAATATCTCCTTTTTCTTTCTCACACCTTGCTTGTGGGACCCACTAAAGTGATTGTGGAACCCACCTAAAAATTGGCTGCAAAACACCACCACTAAACTTACGTACATTCAATTTATCCTTAAGAGTATCAAGATATTGTTTCTTTTAAGCACAGTTTGGTGGGTTATATCTCCTGTTTCAAGGACATTTCTTTTTTATCTAACTATTGTTAGTAAGATATGGTTTTTTAGTTTCTTGGTTGTTGTGTTTAAGGGCCTTTGTTAAAGGCTCTCTATTATTGTTTGGACTTTAGCTTCTATTATGCCAAAGGTTTTGGTCTAGTCCCCCTTGTAATATTCTCTGTCTTCTTTCTCTTTTTTTAATAAATTCTGACAGGTTGTCTGTTTGAAAAAAAGAAAAAGATATTGTTTCTAAATGAATGTCATTTTCAATTTCTAACACAATATTAATTACTTATTTGCAATTGTATTATCTATATACACTACTTCCAAAATATTATTTCTACTTTGTATTAATGAGTGTGGAAAATACACCAACAGTTAATAGACATAATTTGGTAGTGTTTAAATATATTATTGCTACTTTTTATTCATTGCATTTCCTAATATGTATTTAAAAATCTTTTTTTGACAATATATGTGTTTAGAAATCTTAAACAACATTCATTTTGAAACGGAGGGAGAGAGTAATTAGCTAGAGCCAAACAATTTTCAACAAACTAGTGAGAAAGTTTTGTAAATTCAGTCTGGATTCTTTTTTCTTTTTACAAGAAAATGTCAGTCTAGATGAAGGTTATTAAAATCGCATCAATTATTTAGTCACTTAGGTATTAGTAAGAATTTTATGTACAACTCAACTTAACGGTTAATACTACCTCAGGTCTAAAATATAATAAACAAACGTTTTTTGCTTCAAAATATAAGAAAAAACATTATTTTTCAAATTTATTAAATAATCAATTTTAATTGTATCCATATTTGGCTGAGGCGATTAAAGACTATATCATTAATTCGAAGAATAAAATATCATTTAACAAAAATAGTACTTTTAGAAGAAAAAAGTTAAACTTTTACTTTATTAAATGAGAACAGCTTATTTCAATGTCAGTCACTGATTTGCGTGATGAAGAATTTGTTTCTTATATTTTTGGCCAGAGGTAGTATTATTTTATGTTCTATACAATATGTTAAGCAATATTAAAGAGGTTCCTTGCCCTGTGTAGTGTTCGATGTGCAAACTTTATGATGAGAATGAATGGCATCTTTTCTTTGGATGTCAATATGCCGAATCAATTTGGAGGGAGGTGGGTTTATGGGGTCAGATTTAGTTTTTTTAAATAAGATGCAGAAGGGTATAAGGACCGCTTCTTCAAATTCTCGGCATCGCTGCAAGAAGGCCGTAAGGAGATTTTTGCTATGATGATTTGGCGTATCTGGAAGCATAGGAACGAAAAGCTATAGGAGGAGATGACCACGCCACTCCGAATTTCCGTTGAAACTACGACTGACCTATTGTTTGAATGGGAGGAAGCTAGGAGGCGAAAATCAAATCATCCAACTTTGCCTCAATATAGCATGGATATGGTTTGGACCAACCTAAGAATGATTTTCAAAAGAGTAATGTTGATACCGCTGTGTTTGAGGATGGTAGGTTAGGTCTTGGCTTGTGCATCAGAAACGAGGAGGGTGATTTTGTGAAGGCAAAGACACTGTGCTTTACACCTTGAAGGTAAAGAATCATGAAGATTCCTCAACCAGAGAATCAAATTAAATAAATCTTTGAAACTAATTTGTCTAAATGTTGCCTTAATTAATGGAGTCAAACCTAATAATTTCCATAAATTTTTCCCTTGATACTATTTCCTTACATATGTGTAGTTACCATTGGCATTGTTCCTACCTATTTAATATTGTAAATAAAAGGGAGGACAACCTACGGTATATACAGGATACAGGTTTTAACTAGGTTGCTTTTTCAACATTATTTAAAATAATATTTGTTCTTCGACCAACAAAATAATAATAATAATAATAATAATAATGATATTTGTTCCCTTTTTCATTTGCACTAAATTTATGCCCATCAGTGAAATTAGAAATAAATAAATAAATAAATAAATAAAACACTAAACAGCGCTATATCACTCAACCACCAGTGAGAGCTTTCTCTTCTTTTTTTTGACAAAAAGCTTTCCTTCAGAAAGGGAGAAAAACAAAGAGTTATAAATAATAATTAAAAAAAGCAAGAGATTGTGATCAAATATATGTACATGTATAACAAGAGTCTGTCATCAACTATAGTTCCTCGCTTTTTCTTCTGAAGTGAACCTTTCAAAGGAAACTAAATCTTTAATTTGTATACTATACAAAAATACAAAAGATGAAGATCGATCTTAAATTCTTAATAAGAAAAAAAAATGGGGAAATGTACCTAGTTTCAACTATCCTAGCAGCATCAACAACTGACTGACAGATAATCAATTAACTGATGAGGTAGTAGATGAAGATCTAACATGCCGTGCCACAAATGACTCAACAAGTGGGTTCACAAGATGAGGTGCTTCATCCTTCATGAAGTGAGCAAGTAATAAAGTGAGAAGATTGTGGAAACCAAAATAAAGTTATAAAGTAAATCAGATATAACCATTTAATGTTGGGACGGACAAGTACTAAAATAAGTATAGAAGTTAAATGAGAGAAAATACAATTACCAAAAATAAGTACAGAAGAAAAAGGAAAAATCAATGCTAACCAGCACTATGGATCAATATTTAATCTAAAGCTGACATATAAGAGTTAAGTTTATTAACAGTGGCCTGGCCACATTTCAATACCAACTGCGACAATCCCTTTGGTGTCATAGACTCTGTCATGTGGTCCTGGGTTCTAGACTTCTAGTTGTGAAATCAACCCGTATAAATACAAAATATTCTACCTACAGTAGATCTGCATTAGATCCAACAATTTATTAGAACTCACCATGGTAGGATGTAACGAGTCTAAAATTAAATGATCCAAATGGTATTGTTATTGAAGGACCTAGAGTGAGTGCAGTTAGGCATTTTGTGCAGTCATGCTCATGCAATCATAAAAATAGTAGCCATTAGATTTAGTTTTCATACATTTTTAACCTTTGATTGCTTTGTCAAAAACTTGGAAAAAATGTAAGATAGAGAGAGATAGGAAGTGACTGCACCCAATCCAAATCCGTTATTGAATCAGTTGAAAATTGGAACAGCATCTTCCAGTTATATTAAGCTGTAAGGCCTCAATGCTAGAGACTGGACAAGACAAGGAATTGCAGAATGGAAAAAGAGAAAGAGACAAGCAAAATCAGAACCAAGGAGCGAGAATTCTAGGGAGAGAGATATCAGAAATCCATTACACAACCCATGCGTCCACGTGTCCTTGCTTACTGGCTTTCTCTATTGGTATCATTAGATTACTTGTCTCCATTAAAATCAACCTCGTCCTCAAGGTTGAAGTTAAGATTGTGAACAAAGGAATTAAGGTTGTTGCATCTACACACAATTACCCTTCACTGCAGTTTTACAATATTATCAGATTGTGTTCCACCTTTGTAATGGCAGTTACCAGCTGTTACACCCCCAGCCTTCTCTATTTTATCAAAAGGCCTCTTTGATTCCTCTATATTACAGTGACCATCTATCCTTATCCCCCAAGACATTCCCAACTATCTACGCTTTTCCATTAGTGAACTCAAATGCTCCTCAAATATAATCCAACACATGCATTTAGATGAATTTTAGTCTTTTAAATTACATTCAAAACAATTAACTCAGTAGCAATACAAATAAGTTCTCCCCCAAATGTGCTAAAATAGTACCCGTATTGCAAGACACGTGCAATCCAAGGAATTGTGATTACTGCTCCAATAGGTGACACTATTGCACACTCGATGAATCACAGCGACATTGGAATAAACCTGTTAATCTTGATGGAGAATTTCTGAAGTATCTGCCACATCACCCGACTCAAACAGGCAGTTCTGCTTGCTAGCTGTGAACACCAGCGACAATGCAGCAACTCAGATCTGGTGGTTTTGTTGGTGGTTGAACTGTGAACTGGAGTATAAGCGGTTCCTGCGGTGGAATGCATCAGAAATGCCACTTCATCAGGTGGTTCTGGTGGGTAAGCATTGTCACCATGTCTTGAAAGAGCAATAGTGGAATTGTCTTAAACACCCTGTTTCTAAGGGGCATTTAAACAAACGCATTGCGGTTCACAGCTCCAAAACTCAAAATTATGCATTAAAATAATCCCAATGTTGCAACCCAGTAGATAAAAAATTTGATAAGCAACAACTTCAGAACTGAGGTTGCAAGGATACGAGTTGCATGGCAATGCGGGTTATGTTATTCCACAACTCCAAAACTCAAAATTATGCATTAAAATAATCCCAATGTTGCAACCCAGTAGATAAAAAATTTGGTAAGCAACAACTTCAGAACTGAGGTTGCAAGGATACGAGTTGCATGGCAATGCGGGTTATGTTATTCCACAACTCCAAAACTCAAAATTATGCATTAAAATAATCCCAATCAACACCCGGTAGATAAAAAATTTGATAAGCAACAACTTCAGAACTGAGGTTGGAAGGATATGAGGGTCCTCGTATTACATCAGGTGAAAATTGGGAAGCGAGAGAGGCAAGAGGGGTATATTCCATGATTTAAGGTGGAGATTTAAATGTTTCACCATCGTAAGTAACAGTGTGGAAGATCAGCACCTCAGCAAGTTCTCTCCATATCACCAAGTTCCTTCATGCTATCTTCCACAAACATCCGTATTAGAGACTTGCTTCGTTGAATTCACTGATCGGTTTCAGAACTTCTAATGTTTGGTGACTCTATAGTAATCAATTGACAGAGATCTATGTGGTTCGCTTCGATTACTGAATTCTTCCCAGTGAGAATACCATGCACCAGTAGGGTGTGGCGCTGGACCTTCGTGACGCAACGCCCCGCCGCGATTGCGGCCACAACCACCGCTTTTAACTACAGAGCTTCCCACCAACCGTTGACATCAGTTCTGTAAAAGGGGAAAATTTGTTCAAAGCGGGAGAACTTTGTTCAACGATTCTAAAGTGTAGTGCAGTGATTCTGAAGAAGGCACCTCTTTAAATGGGTTTGTAACACCGTGGAAAAACTCCATGAAAAGTACTATTAATGGAACCCGAATTATAGTGGGAAAAAAATGCTACTATTTATCGATAAAGTAACTGTATCACGGAAGTAAAATTCCCTTCTAAGGCTGTAACCCGAAGCTACTATTCCTCAGTGAAGAGATTATTCTCATTCTTCCTAACCTCTAAAGCTCTAACAGAAAATAATCCATAATCCCATACTAGCCCTTCCTTCTCTCTCTAACTATGTTGCCTATGCTAACTAACTAGCCAACTCAGCAATTCCCTATTTAGCCCATCTGTTGGGTTATGGCCCAAATCCAATATCCTAACAACTATCTCTGCATGTCCAACTTAGCTTCAAATGAATCCAGAATAGTGTGTAACTAGAGCTGTCAAATCAGGCTGCTCTGCGTGGCTCAGTCTAGCAACGGCCCAAAAAAGACACGGCCAAAATAGTTATCTACTAGGCTACATTTTTTTGCATATGAGCCCAGCCAAAAACATTGGCCCAGTAGGCCGGCTCGGCCCAGTACGATTTTTAACCAAGGAAGCCATAAAAAACGTCTAAAAAAAACATTAAAAAAGGGCACTCTCTTGCCCATATTGGCCAATCGGGTTGAGCCAAAATGTCATAGATGTTTTTTGGGTCTCTATTAAGCAAGCTCAACCCAGCCCAACCCAAAAAATTGGGCCAACAGGCAAACTTGTTGGTCTGAGCCCAAATTGACAGCTCTAGGTGTAACCAAATCTGTCAATTTCACAGTTTCCCCCATGGAGTGTTATGATCTACTTCCATTTCGCCTATCAAGTTCCTACTGCGGTCACCATTCTTACTCACACATGGTGACAATGAAAGCACCAATGTGATTAGTCTAAAATTAAACAAATGAAATATGTTGTTATTGAGTCGGTTGAAATTGCACCAGGAACTTCCAGTTAGACTTATATGACCAGGAAGGAATTTCAATCAAAGAGGATAAAAGCCTTTGATGCTCGAGATTGGGATGCTTAACTTAATGTTCATTGTTGAACATAGAGGTCAGTGAGTGATTGATGAATAGGTAAACTGATCAATAACTAAATTTCCGAATGTACTCTAAACTTCGTATTGAAATAAGCATGTATACAACAGGAAAAATTATTTTCATTGAACGGCATTCTCTGTCTTTCTCCCAATCTATTTCTCCATTTCACTATTGTTATGCTTTTTCATTTTCAATAGTGAAAAAAGAATTGAAACCCAAACTTATAGTGTTGGCAGTATGTATTTCTCAAGTCAACTTAAGTTGATAGTAGCTTTAAAAAGACAAAAAGCAAGAGTGTACGACCAAAGTTATTAATCGCAGATAACATGATATTGCATGGCAGGTTGACTGCTAATATAAATTTTATTATACAAATTAAATAATTAATACTAAATGTATAAAAACTCTAGAATTTTAAAGATTACTCAAAATTATGAGATTGGAAAGCTTTTACATATTTGTTTCATCAAACTTGGCCTATTATTGGGCTTATTAAAAGCCCAGTATATGAAACCCAAACCCTAAACTGAAATGGCCTCTTCTCAATAAAATATGGAGCATACTTAATCGTAGGAAAGAGGTATTTCACGAGAAATACAAAACAGTGTGTTTGTCCCTTCTTACTGTGACTGTAATCACCATCAGATACGGACTGGTCCATTTTGTTTGTTTAAAATACTCGCGTGTGTCGATTCGTGCACAATTTCGTTCATACCATATAACAATGCTCACAAAATATAGAATAATGCTAAATAACACGAAAGAATAATTCAGGAAACATCTAACATACGTGGCTCAAGTTAAGCCAACGACTTTTATTTTACAACCACCCATGTATAACATAGAACTCCTGATTGGTCAATATTCTTTTCGTGCGTATTATGATGCACTGCTTCGCGACAAATAGCAGTGCTTTAAACTACATGCAGCCTTTTCGGTCCTATTACCACAACCTACAGCTGCACCCCAACATCCTTCAACCCCTCTTTTGTTTTTTCTTGTATTCTTCTTTCTTCTTCTTTATAATATATTACGATGAGAAAATTGTAGAATTCTTTCCCAATTGCTACTTATAGTGTTAACAACTAACAACAGTAGCTTCACAAATAGTTTATACTTAGAGAGAGAGAGAGAGAGAGAGAGAGAGAGAGAACCTGGGGGCAGTGGCCAACATTTGGAAGAACAATGAAGTCTTCTACTGAATCAAAATTTCTGTAATTTCTCCCAAGCTCAATTGGTTCCCAAGGATCCTTGTCACCCCATGCTATCAGAATCGGACACTGATTAAAGAAAATCATACATATCATTAATGTTTGTTGCATTTTAGTTTATCGAAATTTACATTCACCTGATGTTTCAACTTTCTCACCTAGGAGTATAAGGATGCTTACCTTTACTTGGGGTAGTAGTTCCTCTGGAAGAGGGCCACCTGAGTAACAAATGAACTCAAGAAAAACGTCCACAGCACCGGGTTCCAGTCCTGGACTAAGAATGACATCTACTAGCTCGTCTGTCACCTTGGAAGTGTCATGATAACACTGCCAAAAGTAAACCATTTGCAATCATTACAGTTTGCCAATATACAAAGCATGACACCCCTTGAAGCTGGTTGTTTGCAACATCAGTGAAAGATATCCACCCATCACATGGGTGTACATTGAGAGAGTTAATAGAGAATGAAGGGAATTAGAGACTGTCGTGGGTGAACCACAAACCAGCCTCTCAAAGTATTTGCAGTGTTTCTATGTTGAATTCTCTATCTGTTTTGAGTGTGAGAGTCTGCTTTGTGAATTCAATTTTGTAGGGATTCCCATTTCTGTAATATAATATAGTTGGGTTCCTATCACCAGATGATTCAAATTTATTCTAGAGGAGTACCTGGCAAAGAATGTTTCTCACAGATTCTTTTGTTGCAATAGCTTTAAAGAAGAATTTGCCTACAGGAGTATCCCTATAACAAAAAGCATGGTAATAGTAAATCAATGCTGAAGGCTTGAAATCTTTGAAGTCAACATAAGAAAACTTTTTTCAATTTGTACCTAAGCAATCTCTGGAAGGATCTTATGAAAGGTCTTCCATACCAAGGCTGCTTCTTTATATGAAGCATACGCAAAGATATGTTGAGAAGGAGAATTCCCTGACAGATTTTTGGTGCTGTTATAGCTGCCTGGAGACCAACAACTCCTTCAGATAAAATTCAGAACAAATTCTTAGCAAAAGCCTGAAAAATCTCTCCCAGTTTATCACACGAGCGAAACAATTAATTCAAAATAAACCAATCGGTTATTAATTATCAAGGCACTTTTAAAGAATTTACCTCCAATAGAATTGCATATAAAAAACGCTTCATCCTTAATGACATCAAGACAAAACTCATTTAATTGTGCAGCCCATGTATCAAAAGTGTAAAAGGAATCATCTCCAATTTGACGAGGATTTGGTTTATCTGAATATCCGTACCCAATAAGATCAATTGAGTATACCCGGTGAGATTTTGCTAGTACTGGAATATTTTTCCTCCAGTGGTCACTGCAATGAAGTGGAGTCTCAATTACTTTGTGGCACAAAGTCAAAATAATTGCAGAACCAAAGAGACCTCCTAACTAACTATTAAATTGAAATACAATAAACAATTGATATAACATGAACATGCACACACATTTCTAAAACAAAATTCTAGATATGTCTAGACAGTAAACAATTCTGGATAGTTTAGTTTCTATTATTATATTACATAACTACATAATATGGAAAAAATATATTTAATGATCACTGTAACTGTAGAACTGGATCCATGTATACAGGCTTCACCTATTAAATGACCAGTGTTTAAAACATTCATTCATGTAGATTAACTTAACATAACAGAGAGTCCACCTAGACAGTTGGTTGTCTGAATTTAAAAGCATAAGTCAATTGTCTATTAACTTTTATCCACCTAATTGCAGTTGCCACTAGCAAATAAAAACTGAAAAATGGAAATGCATATTGTTCATAAAGTGCAAATTCTTTTTATTGAGGAGGAAAAGCTAATTATGTACTTTCATAACAACACAAACTAGCACAACAACTTGCATCCATTTCAACCCAAGCATAAACAGTACATGAAAAATAACTAACTCAAAATTTCATGTGACATGTCTAGCAAGTGCTCTTTAGATGAGAGTTGAAAAGTCTCCTACTACTGGTTGCATTGTTGGTTGCATTGGTAACTTTCACAGACATGAGGATAGCGACTCTCAAATTTGAATGGGGTGCGTCTATTTGGTAGCGTGTGCGTTGTGTTTTTTACTCAGGGTATGTTTGGATTGGTAGTATTGGTAACTTTTGATGAATATTATTTATTTTCTTATTGAATGAATGAAAAATCTATACTCAAGATATTAATTAAGTAAAATATATTTATAGTCAAATAACAAGAGTTAGATTGGTGAATAATGTTTTCTATATAAGGGTAAAAAAGGAATAAAAATGTTATAATTCATTCCGTTCCGTTCATTGTCCAAACAATGGAGTGAGAATTTTGTTTAAAGTATTCAAACATACCCTCAATAAACCAATCAAAATGTGGCTTTTAAAATTTAGGATAAAATTAGTCAAAAAAAAATTAGGATAAAAGTCAAACATATATATATATATATATATATATATATATATATATATATATATAACGTGCCAATTTTTAAATAATTAACTGTCTAAGTTTACACTGACAGTGTAAAAATTATTTAGTGCATAATAATTAAATCAAAGTTAATACCTATGGGAGATGAAGAAATGGATAGAAAAATATGAAGAAGGAAGACCTGTTAGCTCCGAAACCATGCACCAAAACTAGAGCAGGGCCATTATTCCCGGAACATTGATAGCGAATCGAATAACCCCTCCAATTCCACATGCTACCAAAATAATAACAAAGGCATGAGAACTACGTCAACATTACAACATTATCTGATTTCAAATTTAACAGGTTAGAAGAATTACCGAGTTTGAACTTGGAGCTCTGCATTTTCGTTGCTTAATTTGCAAACAATTTGATTATTGAATGAAGGATATGAGATAGCCCTATTTGATTGGGGAAAGTGGATTTTGGGGTAAGAGAGCGGTGTTCGACTTCGACGGTGAGAGAAAGTAAGGGTGAGAGTGAGAGTGGCGGTGGTTGACGCCAATGTCATAGTAGCTTGCTAACGGTTGCGCTTCCACTTGTTCGTTGCTTTACATTTTCTTCTCGTCGTCTCAAATTCTCACCACTTCATTCTTGTGCTCAACTACGCGCCACGTTGTTGGATTTTTTTCGTAAATTAAAATTTAGGGTGACGGATGGTTCATCATGTTTTTAATTTTTTTTTAAAGAAAATATAATAAAATCAAGGCAAATTTGCGGTTTTAATCCTTTAAATTTCAGTTTGTTTCTTTAAATTTCCTTTATAGACTTAAATACTTGTTACCCCTGCAAATATAGCTGATATCCATTTACCCCTGCAAAACAAAAAAAATTAAAAAACACATTGCAAAATATAATATTATCCAGTTGGCTCTTACACGTGAAGAAAGAGCTATCTTTTTCGGCCACACTATTTTTCGGTTTGAATAATCCCACACTACCTTTGTTTAGTTTCAGCCTTTAATCAACAATTGGGGGGGGGGGGGGGGGGGGGGGGGAGGGTAAAGGGACCATCATGTGGGTTATGGAATAATACACAAAGCATTGGTTGTCGTTTTTAGTTGTCTAGGGAATCTTTGTTGTAGTTTAAGACATTGGTAAGGGGACCACCATGTGGGGTTGAATGTTGACCTTGTGTTGAGTGAAATTTCAGATTAGGGCAAAAATTTAGCATGAAATGTCCTTTATAGCCCTGATTTTGATTTGTACTATTTTCTTTCCTTATACAGGGATGTCAATTACTGTTGTGTTTCACCATGGGGGGAGTTTGTATACATTTCTGTACTACAGTTTGAAGGGGGCAGTGAGACAGCTGTGAAAGAACAAGATGTGGATAAATGGAGCTATTTTAAAGCAGTTGGTATTGTCAACGAGTTGGGGTTTCAGGTTGGCAGTTATAGACTTTGGTGGAAGAAAGAGGAAGAAGTTTTGTTCAAGAGATTTTTGTGTGATGAGGCTGCATCAGAAATTGTTGACCATGCACTGAAGTTCAAAGTTGAGGCTCATAGCTACATTGAGCACTTTGAGCAACCTAGTTCTACAACTGAAGCCACAAATGAAGAAACTGAAATTGGTAATGGGGAAGAAACTGATGAAGGTTTAGAGAGTGATAGCGAAGATGAGCTTAAGGGAATTCATATGGATGATATTGAGGAAGAAAGAACATATGGCAAACGCTTTGGAGATGAAGAACAACTTCCTTCACAACCTACAGCTCCTTCACAACCAAAAGCTAATATACCACAAAGAACAATGATTAATGGTACTCCTTATAGAGTGAAATGTAGGGCAAAAAGAACACCGAAAAAAGCAATGGTGCAAGTTCTATGCCCCACCTGAGGATGTGGGTCAACTAAGTGATGGTTACATAAGTGAGGAGTTGAATAGTAGTGACCCAGATGAAGATGGTGAAGAAAGAGGTAGGAGGTCTAAATATGATAGGTTTCGGGTTCAAGAGCTTAACAAAGACTACCAATTTAAGGTTGGTTTATAGATTAGTAGTCTGACAGAGTTTAGAAAGGCTATTAGGGAGTGGTCTATATTAAATGGGAGAGAGATAAAGTTTGAGAAAAACGAGAGCTACAGAGTCGGGGTCCTTTGTAAGAAGAAATGTGGCTTTAAAGCACTTGTAAGTAAAGTGGGTCATCAGCAAACTTTTAGAATGAAGACTTGGGATGGGACCCACAATTGTGCTAGGGTATTAAATAATAGCAATGCAAGGGCAAAGTGGGTGGCAAAATCAGTGGCTAAAAGGTTACAAACAACTGACAATGTGAAGATAAGAGAAATAATATCTGATATTAGGGTTAACTACAAGGCTGGCATTACATTTGGTAGGGCGCGGAGAGCAAAAAAAATGGCAAAACAAATGATAGAAGGGGATGCAAACAAGCAATATGCATTGCTATGGAGGTATGCAGCAGAGTTGAGGAGGATGAATCCTGGTAACACATGTAAGACCAACATGGTTAGACCATTACCAACAACACTGCAGCCAAGGTTGGATCTTTTTATTTTTGTTTTGATGGGTGTAAGCAAGGATTTTTGAAGGGTTGTAGGCCTTTTATTTGTGTTGATGGTTGTCACCTCAAGACCAAGTATGGTGGGTAGCTTCTAGTTGCTGTTGGGAGAGATCCAAATGATGAATACTACCCACTTGCTTTTGGGGTTATTGAAACCGAAACAAAGGAGAGCTGGAGGTGGTTTCTAACATTGTTGTTGGAGGACATTGGCCAAGATAAGAGATGGATATTTATTTCAGATCAACAAAAGGTTAATAATTTTCTGTTTAGTGTTAATAATTTCTGTTTTATGCTTGGTACAGTTTGATACAAATGTTTGAAGAGATGGGGTTAGAGCACAGATTATGTGTCATGCACTTGTATGCCAACTGCAAGAAAAAATTTGGTGGAGGAACAATTATTAGAGACCTTATATTGATGGGGGCATCAAAGGCAACCTACTACCAAGCATGGGAAGAAAAGATGAATGAACTCAAGAAAGTTGAAGCAAAGTGTTGGGAGTGGCTGATGGTTGTTCCTCCAAAATTCTGGTGTAAGCATGCATTCTCTCATTATCCTAAGTGTGATATTGTAATGAACAACTTGGTAGAGGCTTTCAATAGTACCATATTAACTGCTAGAGATAAGCCTATTCTAACTATGTTTGAGTGGATTAGAGATTATTTAATGGGTAGGATTGCTAAGCAGAGGGTTAAATTACAGGCATGACCACATAGAGTTATGCCTCAACCTATGAAGAGATTAGATAAGAAAGTTGAAGGGAGTGGCAATTGGTTAGCTACTTGGACTGGTAATTCACTTGAGTTTCAGATAAATCATGTCTATGGCAATAGGGCTTTTATTGTCGACCTAGTGAAAATGACATGCACTTGTAATTTTTGGCAATTAGTTGGTATTCCATGTAGGCATGCCTGTGCTGCCATATCAGAAAGACAAAGCAAACCAGAAGATTTTTTGGATGCTTGTTATACTAGATATAGATATGAACTTGCATACAATCATGGTGTAAGTGCCATTAATGGCCAATAAATGTGGCCTACTATTGAGGTGGAAGATATGCTACCACCACTTTATAAAAGAGGCCCTAGAAGACCCAAGAAACTAAGGAGGAGGCAACCTGAGGAACAAACTAATCATACTAAGCTAAGGAGGATGGGGACATCATACAAATGCACAAAATGTGACAAATTTGGTCACAATAGCAGATCATGCAAGAGCACAGAAATCAATCCTAAAGCACAAAAAAGGAAGGTAATAATATTGACTTGTTTTTTTTTGCCTAATTGTTTTGTTCCTGATACTAATTGTGTTGTTCCTCATCTGCATTGTAGAGAAAGCCAAGAATGGGTTCTGCAAGTGCAACCGCTTCTGCTACTGCAAGTGCTTCTGCTCCTGCAATTGTGTCTGCTACTGCTACGGCTAGAATGCCTTATAAACCACCAGCACAAAGAATCCCTAAGCTCATTGTTAGAAGACCAGTGAACCAGAATGTTAAGAGAACTAGGTTTAGTACAAGGGTGAAGAGGACTGTCTTACCTACAAGTCCTGGGAGTGATCCAAAAGCCACTGCAAGTTGAAGATGATGAAGGAAGCAACAAATACTACAATGATGGGTGTGTGACACAAGAGGATATCAATTGAAGAATTAAGGGTGGTTTTTTTTGCTGTTTTTGTTTATGTAATTAGGAACTGAATCTAATTAGGAAGTCAAGTTATGTAATTCTGTTTTGGAATTAAGGGTGGTCTTTCTGTTTTGGAACATCTTGTATGGTTTGAATCACTGTTTTGGAACATCTTGTATGGTGTCAATGTTTTGAATCAATGAAATTCAGTAACAATTTATCATTTTCAATTGGTCATTTTATAAGTTTCAATTGCTCAATTTAACCATCACTTTTTATCAGTTTAAACTTGGACTAAAAACAAACATAAATAGAGTGGTAACCAACCAAATTTAAACCAAATTTAAACACCTCCATTGATAGTTAAAGTACATTTTACATTCAACCAAGAATTGGTCACTAACATTCTTCCTAAACCAACCAATTCACTAACATAAACACTAACATTACAAACTTCTCAAATCAAATTTCTTCCTAAACAAACCTATTTTTTTTTAGGTAATCAAATTTCTCAAATGCTACAAACACAGTCACTAGCATTAGTATTGCTTGAATCCACTTCATCTTCTACCTCTCATGTAGCAATTTCTGTAAATTTTCTTTGCCTCCAAATCCTTGCAAAATTCACCACAATTACATTGACTATCTTTAGGTTTAGCTTCAACTGTTTCTGAAGCTGTCACTAACACCATTCTCGCTTGTAACCATCTAGTTAATCATCCCAAATAAACAAAATGCAACTAATTCTCCTCTACACAGAGAAAAACAAAGGAAGTTGTGTTACGTAAATTACCCACAAATAGATAGGAAAGACAAGAACTTAAATCAACCCTATAACTTACCCCAGAATTAATACACTTGCAGAATCCATTGTGTTGAGGTGTGTAAGGTGATGTCACTTCATGAACAATACCTTCTTTCACACAGAAACTTTTGAATTCAGGTGAGGTATACTCCCGACCCCCATTTGTTCTAAGTGTCTTGATTGCATACTCACTCTGCTTCTCAATCATGACCTTGAAGTTTCTGAAGACATCAAACACTTCACTCTTCCTTTTGATCAAATATACCCAAGTCATTCTGGTATATTCATCAATGAAAGTGATGAAGTAGCTATTTCCTCCAAGTGATTTCACATCAAATGGACCACATACATCAGAAAAAATCACCTCAAGTTGCTTCTATGCTCTACTTGGAATTTCTGACTTTAATGAGCTTCTTGGCTGTTTAGACTCACAACATTTTTCACATACTTCATTTGGAGTTTTGATGCTTGGAAGACCATGAACCATCTCCTCAACCTTTAGCTTGTGTAAGCTCTTAAAATTCAAATGGCCAAGCCTCTTGTGCCATTTCCAGTTTTCACCCTCAACAACTATTGGTAAGCATTGTTGCTGCTCCATGGTGAGCTTGACTTTAAATGTTCTATTGTTTCTCAAAGGAGCCTTAAGTATCAGCCTCTTGTACTTATCAAACAATTTCAGCTGTTTGTCTTCCATTTCTATTGGAAAATCTTTTTCAAGTAGCTGTCCAAGACTTATCAAATTACTTCTCATGCTTGGAACAAAAAATACTTCCTGTATGTATGGACATTTACCTTCCTTACTCCAAATTCTCACTGTGCCAATACCTTCTGCTATGACAAAACTATTATCTGCAAATCTGATTCTTTTCTTATTGTGTTTTAGCTCAGTGAACCATTCCTTGTGACAACACATGTGATTTGAGCAGCCTGTGTCAAGGTACTAGGAATCAGATTTTTCATCATACACATACTATCAGCTTTGAACAAGACATTCCTAGGCTGTTTTCTTCTGGTTCTTCTAGAATTCTTTACTGCAGAGTCAGAAGCATCACCAGTGTTTCCACTGCCCTGCTTCTCACTCTCTGCATGAGTAATTTTGGCATCACCAGTGTTACCACTGCCCTGCCTCTTACTCTTTGCATAGGTAATTTTGGCATCACCAGTGTCACCACTGGACTGCCTCTTACCTACTGTATCAACAGCCAGTTCTTCTTCTACAATTGCCATTAACATGACATCATCTGAACCAGAATCAGAGTCAGAATCAGTGCCATCATTTGCAAACTTTGCTTCTGCATCCTTTCTTGGCACTTTCTTGTTCTTGCATTGACTCTTGTAATATCCATACTGCCGACAATTATAACACTGAATTGAACTCTTATCTTTCTTTTTATCATCTTTCTTTTGATCATCAGTCTTATCTTCTGATTTCTTATCTTTACCCTTCCATTTTCCCTTATTTTTCTTGCTATCAGATTTCCAATTTTTCTTAGAGGATTGAGATAACAAAGCTTGTTCTTCCTTCTTAGAACTTCTTTGTCTAATTCTCAGTTCATGAGCCTCTAGTGAACCTTGGAGCTCCTCCAATTTCATTTCATCTAGGTTCTTGGATTCCTCAATAGCCGTGACCACATAGTCAAATTCTAGAGTTAATGATCTAAGGACTTTCTCAATTTTACTTCTCTCAGAAACAGTTTTACCATTACTTTTCATTTGGTTAGTTAGAGTGACTAACCTTGTGATGAATTCACTGATCAATTCTTGATCTTTCATCTTCAATGCCTCATACTGTTTTCGGAGGGATTGTAGGCGAATTTTCTTCAGTCTATCCGCTCCTCCATATGCATTCTGAAGAATTTCCCATGCATTTTTTGCTGAGTCGCAATCTATGATCAATTCGATGATGTTTGAGTCCACACACTGGTGAATCAAGAATAGGCCCTTTCCATCTTTCTTCCGCAATTCGCGATGCATGTTTCTTTGCGCTTCAGTGGCGTTTGCTGCCAATGCTGGTACACCGTCGTTCACAATTTCAAGCACATCTTGATAACGAAACAACACCTTCATTTGCGCGCATCATCGTTCATAATTCTTGCCATTGAAAACTGGTAGATTCACCGGAATACTATGGCCATCTTTCGTGATGTTCACCATTGTTGGATCTTCAGGAAATTAACCTTGCTCTGAGATACCAATTGTTGGAACTAAGGGAAAAGAGAGAAAAGAAATTCTGTTTCTGATTTCTGTGAAGCTCAACTGAATATCAGTTGGAGATCAATGTATTTATATCTATGTATGTACACTAACAGTTGTAACTAACTGTACACGAGTAAAATGAAATTTTGACTTTGACTATGCTTATATGGATGCCACATAAGTTGACAACTCATCAAGCTACTAGAGTATATTGAATTAAACTGAAAATATAACAATTGAATTACAAAAACTACTTCAATAGTTGTGATATTTTCGAAGAGTTTAAATGATGTAAAATTTGGTCAGAAAAAAAAATGATGTAAAATGTCCTATTCCTATAGCGACTAAAATTAAAATTGGTATACCTCGACTAGACACTTGGCAAGTATACATTAAGTGACCTTCAACATTTAAATAACTGCTGAGGGATCACATCAATGATTCTTTAATATAATCAAATTTCCTTTTACTCTCCGACACACGACACTTTAGGAGAAAAATTGATTTATCACCAACAACTACTATATTATATCAAAACAAACTAATACAATCATGTATTTAAATAATTAAGTATCATTTAAGAATATTCTTCCTTCTTTCTCTTTGATTTTTGAAGATTAAAATATCTACCATGCTTACATAACTTGCGAGACAAAACCATCACCTTACGCTGTGCAAGTTGACTTAAAAGGCTATCCTATATCTTTGATTTCACTACCTGTTTTTGGTTATGTGTTATTGAAAGCAGAGGAATTTCATTACTTGTGTCTGTGTTTTAACTGAGTTGAGTGGCTATGGGCTGTTACAGAATTCAGCTATTGGTATTAGTCTCGTTATTCATACTGATTTTGCTTCCAAAAACACAAGGGTGGGGACAAGATGGGCATACCATTGTTTGTAAGATTGCTCAGGTGTCTTCCTTATCGAATTTTCTTCTATTTTCTATTTTGATTCATGTTAATTGTTAGTGAGTTACGTTAGAGTAGCCAGTATTTGAACTCTGAACCTCGTTTATTATGTTACGATTTTGAACAGGCTCGCCTCAGCAATACAGCTGCTGAGGCTGTGAAAAAACTGCTGCCAAAATCTGCAAACAATGAGTTGGCTAGCAAGTGTTCATGGGCTGATCATGTGAGATTTATCTATCCCTGGTCCTCTGCTTTGCACTTTGCTGATACTCCTGACTCCGTTTGTAGTTACAACAATAACAGTATGATCCTTTCTAATTTTTCTCTCATCATTTTTAAATTTAGGTCAAGGATGAGGGGTTGCTTTTCTACTTGTTTCCAAATTCCTTTTAGTCTATATGAATCCAGAGTACTTGTTAACGGTGTTTCTTACTTTATTGCTAAGAGATCCATGTTTTGCTTTAGTAATATACAGTACTCACCTCTGTTGTCTCAACATTTATCAGGGGATTGCATAGATCACAAAACTGGAATTAAGGGCCGATGTATCGTGGCCGCTATTACCAATTACACCAACCAGCTCCTCCACTATCACAGTAACACTAAATCTAAATGTAAATCTTTCTTTTCTTTTCTTTTTCTTTTTTTACCGTATTATTGGTGCCAAGTATTCAATGGCATTGCCAACAAACTTGGTTGGCCACGTGTATACCCAGTTTTGCTGGATCGTGTGGTTGTCCCCTTCCAACAGAATTTTTGCCACACCCAACATTCGAACTCAAGACCTTGTGCAGAGATTCGAGCCCAATTAACGCTCTGATCAACCTTTGTTGGTTAAATCTTTGTTTGCAATTCTTAATTAATTTATTTTTATTTTATACATTTTATTAGAAATATTTAGTTAGTTTGTTAAGTAGTTAATAAAAGTTGTTAGTAGTTATAATTCGGTTAGAGTTAGTTATATTAGTTACTAGTTTGTTATAGATTAGTTAGGTGATGTTGGATCTATATATAAGGTCAAACTCATTGTAATCAATGAACTTTTCTTCTTCAATAATGAAATTGTTTTCATTCATTTTCCTTAAAGTCTCTCAAATGTTAATATGGTATCAAGAGCGATTATGTAGCTTCCGCATTCCTTTCTCCTCAATGATTCCTCCATCGCCTTCTCGCAAATTTCTTATTCTATTTTGCGATTCATGAACAATGGGGCTCATTGCGGTATATATCAAAAGAGATTGCCTAATTTTATCTTCATTTTATTTGTTTCTTATCCTCATTTTCTCGTTTATCGTCTATTCGATTTCGTCTTTGGACCATTTATTTTTCTGGTTCTTGACTTCGATTTCATCTCAGTTTCGTTCTTCAATTCTTGTTCGAAACTCCTCCTATTTATGTTGCGATCTTTGGTTTTGCTCTTCAATTCATGTTCAAAATCTCTATATTTTCGCAAATTCGTCTCTGTTAGGGTTTCGGTTAATCTTCTCTTGACAATTTTCTCCTTCCTCTCGCTTCTTTGAGAGTGTCTATATCTCTGCAATTTCCCTTCTCCAAATCGATTCTTGAAGTCTCTAAATTTCTTTCAACTCGATTTGTGATTCTTGCAGTTCAGCTTTGCGATTTCGCTTCATTGTCCTCCTTTCATCTTGGTTTCCGATGATTGTTCTGAAGCGGAGTTCAAATTCCTTTTTAATTCAGTTTTCAAGATTTGTGATTCTGCTATAATCTTGCGACCTTTCGTTTTGGTTAGTGTTGCTTCTATCATTGTCACCGGTTCAATTTTGTGATTCAGCTTCATATTGTTGTGATGTCTTCATGAAGTTATTTACCACGAAGCATTCAAGCTGTTTGCTGAATAGCCTCGCTTGGAAATCTTGCTACATTCAGATTCAGAATGTGATATCACCTCCTACAGCTCCTTTCAAGTGTTTCATCTTCTGAGTGCATTTCTTTTCCATCATAGCAAGTTATTGTCACTTCTTGCAATTATCTTGGAGTTTGAAGCGCTTAATTTGATTTTGGGCATCGTTTGTTATATCCTCAACAACCGAATTTTTCATCTCTTTCTCAATGTTACAAAGGTCTTCCAACACAACAATTCAGATTTTGTTCTTGGATCCGATTTCATTTTGTTCTTGTAGCTTTGATTTCTACCGATGTATTTCCGACATCTCTCGATGTAATTTTCTTTTGATTTGAGGTAACTGTATGGTTCATTCCAAGCTAGAAGTATTGTAAATAACTTCTAGCTTGCGGAGGACTATTAAAAATATTTAGTTAGTTTGTTAAGTAGTTAATAAAAGTTGTTAGTAGTTATAATTCGGTTAGAGTTAGTTATATTAGTTACTAGTTTGTTATAGATTAGTTAGGTGATGTTAGATCTATATATAAGGTCAAACTCATTGTAATCAATGAACTTTTCTTCTTCAATAATGAAATTGTTTTCATTCATTTTTCTTAAAGTTTCTTAAATGTTAATACATTTTAACAATTTATCGTTCCGATATATCAGATAACCTCACACAAGCTCTTTTCTTCATTTCACATTTTATGGGAGACATCCATCAAGTATGTATCTTCACAACTACAACATCGACAATCTGAATTTTATAAGTGTCTAATTATCATCGTATGTATGTATATATATATATATATATATATATATATATATATATATAATAACTTTATTTACATTTTTAATATGCAAGCCTCTACATTGTGGCTTTGTCTCAGACAAGGGAGGCAATACGATTTATGTTCATTGGTACACAAGAAAACAAAATCTTCACCATGTATGTACATTTCCTTACTTAATCAAGTATACAATATTTTATATGATCTATCTTTATATTCTAATCGTAAAATGTAATCCAAATGTATGCAGATTTGGGATGATAGCATAATTGAGACACAACTTGACAGATTCTATGACAAAGACATAGGCGACTTCATTGATGCAATTCAACATAATATTACAGTAATTCCATTACTAAATGTGCATAAACTTATAGTCTATGTCTAACTTATTCCCTAAGGTGAAAATAATAAGTAGTTGTAGTTCTTAAAGCTTTTGAAATTCATCAAATTAGTCACTAAAATTTTATAAATAGTCCCTGAGATCGATTTCATTAAAATTGAAGGACGACATATAAAATAATAGGGTCTAATGACATGAATTTTTTTTGACTCAACTAATGAGTTGATTTAAAAACTTTGGGGATTACCTATTATTTTCCTATAGTTTAGGACTGCACTGGTCTGAGTAAGGGGAAGCTGAGCAGTGCATTTATCGAGTTAGGAGACCAAGGATATTTTTCTTCCTTTAAGTAACAAATGTCTTGTGGCGAATGTTGGAGTCGTCATCGAGTGTACTTGCAATGACAATCTGATGCCCAAATCACTTACAATAAGAGTGCAAGGGGAATAATGTACTTTGCATATGGATATTTTCTCTTGGTGTTTATAATGGGGTTGATGTTTTGGTTAGGGCTTGCACACTGCATTTGGGGAGCTCTTGTCGCCCTTTGTGTGTTTACTTTGCCCTATGTTGCCCTGATCGTTAAACCCCCTAGGGCTTCCCTATGTGTTGGGAAATTGTTTTGTAGTGCCTAGACCTAAGATAAGTCGGGTTAACCCCTTTGACCAAGTAAGAGAGATCGTGTTAGTTTAAAGACTAAACTAAAGGATTAATCACATTATATTCATCTTTGGTTACTTATCGCCTGTATAAGAAATTGTCTCACCAAGTTTCGTGTTTTCTTTGAAAATTTTCTGTCGTATTTGCTTAATATCAACAAACAGAAGGAATGGGGTGATCAAGTAGAAGAATGGGAGAACTGCACTTCTGATGCCGTAGCATGCCCAATCATGTATGTCCCAAAGATATTAATACTTCCAATGGAAATATATCTGAATTTCTTTTCCCAAATTTCTTTTAACTACAGGTTATTTCCACTCTAGTGCTAAAGAGGGAAAATTTAGATGTATACTTTGAAAATTAAAATTTGGCACCTACTTTTTTAAGGGTTGTTTGGATTGATTTATATGAGTTTATGTACTGACATAAGTAGATGTGAGACTATTCGAGAGAGCTTATAAAAACATATTATGACATGTTCAATTGTTCATAAGCTGTTTTAAGCTAATTTCCATAAGCTCCTCATGATAGCTTATGAAAATAGTTTATAGCTTATAGAACAATAGTTTCACATTATCCTTTACTATGAAACAACTTATCTATAAGTTCTTATATAATAAGTGCTTAATTAAGTTGTTTATTCAAACAGTACAATCTGCCTAACATGAGTCCATTTCTTAGATATGCATCTGAAAGCAGCAAAGATGCGTGTAAATGGGCATATAAAGATGCCACTGAAGGTTCAACACTGAAAGGTATGCTATAGGAGCTTTAATAGTTTATTGGCTTAATTGCATCTTTTATCTCTATTTTTTTTACCAAAATTTAATCATTTCATTACACAAAATGGGAACATAATAAAAAATTTAGGACCAAGGCAATGTAAGACTACTCATACTAAAGTATGAGTGACTCCGAATAAAATTCAATTAAGGTTTTGAATAAGATTCAAACCCTAATGTGAAATATATATATATATATATATATATATATATATATATATATAGAGCTCGTCGTTAATCCGTCACATGTACAAAGTTTTATCTAAGGTACTTGCAAATAGATTGAGGAGGATAACTGCAAGGTAATCTCGGATGAGCCGTCTGCTTTTATTAGAGGAAGACAAATTGAGATGGTATTTTTATTGCAAACGAGATGATAGACGATGCAAAAAGGGGAAAGAAGGAGCTGATAATTTTCAAAGTTGCTTTTAGTAGAAGGGTCTTTCTTGGATTTTGTGATGGAGAATATGAATTTCTGTGAAAAGTGGAAGAGTTGGATCGGGGAATGTCTGGATTGGGGAATGTCCAAAGACAAGAATAGTTCTTTGTGTTGATAAATGGAAGCCCTTCATAGGAGTTGGGAATGGGGAGGAGGTTGAGACAAGGGACCCCTATTGATGAGATCTAACATGATCTCTAAGGTTTAGGATCTTGAAAATTAGCAAACTAACAATTTTCTCACACAATAAAAGATAATAAACACTTATTTCAAAAAAAATAATAATAAACACCAACAACACAAAATCAAAGACACAAAAACACTTACATGAAAGAGGAAGAAAGACCAAATGTGGAGAAGATAGAAATGGAAGTGGAGAAGGAAGTCCACCACTTCTTCCTTGGGAAGATGATAAGGACAACCCTATCCTTGAGCTCTCCTAGCCTCAAGGTCGTGTGCTCAAGGTTCTCATCTCAAGAAACCTTGGAGAATCCATGATGAACCTTTACCAACATTAGCAACTAGCCTCTCACCACTCTCTTAGGTATTAGGGCACTCTCTTGCTCAAAATGTCATAGTGAATTTCATTCATCAAAGGTCT
The DNA here is from genome assembly GCA_963573325.1 of Astragalus glycyphyllos. Lineage (NCBI taxonomy): Eukaryota > Viridiplantae > Streptophyta > Magnoliopsida > Fabales > Fabaceae > Astragalus > Astragalus glycyphyllos. Next base: position 19,059,993 of record OY754314.1, on the reverse strand, counting down.
ACCAATTACACTTGGAGTTCAAGTAACACAAACTAAGCTAATAGGTCATAGCCACTTAACTAAGGCCAATCATGGCTCAATTAAAAGTGTCTTACAATTTATTGAAAGAAAAACAAAACATAGGAAACACTAGAGTTGGTTATATAGAAATTCCCTACTATTTACATGGTCACCTTTAATGTGTTCTTGTCTTAATGATTAGGTTGAGCATATTGAAGTATATTCCCTTGAATTCTTGTTGACTCTTTTTGGTGTTTATCTTTTCGATCTTCATCCAAGCTCCATGCATGTGGGCTCACATCACCTATCCCCCATTCTTTTCCTTTAGGGTGTCTTTGGCATGGTTTCAATTTGTGTTCGTGGTTGCGGTAGTTGCGACTATTGCGGTTGCTGCGTGAAATAATTTTATATTCGCACAAAAATAAAAAATCCTTTAATAAATTGTAATTCTTTATATATCTTTTATCTATTTATAGTTTTTTTGTAATTAAACTTTGGCAAAATAACATCCGAGGTCCCTTAACTTATTTTCTGTTTTCGTTTAGGTCTCTTAACTTTTCGAGTTAACGAATAGGTCCCTTAACTTTGAATAACGTTGTACTGTAGTCCCATTTAACGTTTTGACACTAACACTGTTAACTAGTGTCTGACGTGTTTTTTAAACTGCTGACTGGGCATGCTAATGTGGCTTTTTTTATTTGCTGACTCATTATTTTTAGTTAAAAATTAATTATTTATTCAAAATTAAAAAAGGCCCAAAACAATGGCAAATTAGGGTTCCTCATCTTCATCTTCTTCAATCTATTACTGTTTAATTCCATTGAATTTGTAACTCAGGAAAATAGGAAAATGTTAATATGAGGGATTCGCACTGGGTTTCGAGAGGTTTCAATTTAATACTTGGTTCTCGTTTTCATTATGAAAAACGAATCTGGAAAATTGTCCTTTACGTTTTCAATCTCGTTTTCATTTTCAGATCTCGTTTTCGTTCAGTTTTCAGATCTCATTTTCGTTTTCGTTTCTGCACCACCTCGTTTCATTTCTGCAGTAATGAATTCCAGATCTGTTTCATTTCATTTTTGTTCTTTAAGACCTGTTTTGTTTCGTTTTTATTCTTTCAGATCTATTTCGTTATTGCTCACTGAATAAACCTTTCGTTTTTTCTTTCAAATCTGTTTCGTCTTTGATTTTGTTTCAACAAGTTTTAGTTTTGTTTCAGTTTCTGGGTGCCTTTTTTAATATGGATTAATTTATGTTTGTTACGTATCTGTGTTTGTATTATTGTTGCTGCAAAATGTGAATTTGGAGATGTGAACATCTTTGCTGTTTGTTGTTGCTGCAATGATGTGAACATGGAATTTGGAGAATTTTTAAAATAGAAGAATTTGGAATTTTGCAGCAAAAACGATTTTAACAGTGTTTGTTGAAAAACAATAATGTTGACCCAAAAAAAATAATGTTGACCCTATGTGGCATGCCCAGTCAGCAATTTAAAAGCCACATTATACACTGTTTAACGCTGTTAGTTTAAAAACATTAAATGAGACTATGATGCAACGTTAAAAAAAATTCAGTTTTAAGATGAATATGATCTAAATAATAAATGTTCTAAAATCTATTATTTTAGAAAATATAAGCATGGTACAAAGAAGTAAGAAACTTTTAAATATATAATATATGCATATATGATATAAACCAAATCACAATTGATTTTAGCTTAAAAGGAATTAGAGTCAAATAGAGCACTTCAAACAATTTGATCGTAAAAAACTTCATATTGTCACCACCATGTGTTTTCACTGCAAATTTTTTTTGATAAAATCTCTAATTAATACCTTAAAGTTTAAATGATATAAAATTCAAGTGTTTTAAAAATATAACTTATATGATATTTATACTAAAAAATATACATACATGATACGTGCTACGAAATGGTGGAATGACACGGAGGATCATAATCTCTACTTTTACTTTGACCATCATCTTGTGTAGCCCCTTGCCCAAAAACATAACCCAAAAATCCACTACTTAATTGTTGATGAAAAAGATCTTCATAATTCATTGATTGTTGGGAGTATGATGAAGCTTCATCACTTGCATATTGGTTATATGGGTTGAAATAAGGACACTGATAAACAGGTGGATACGATACTTGACGGCTTTGAGAAAAATCACAAATCCCAACAAGGTCGCCAAAACTCTGTGCAATACTAGAAGAGGACGAATCTACACGTGGAACATTTTGTCGTATTTTTCCCTTTTTTTTCTTCTAGAATGTGACCCTTCTCTTTTTCCACCGAGTAGTGAACTATTAGAAAGAGCCATGTCAATCAAGATCCTATAATGTCTATCAGATGGTGATTTCCCATATGGATCATTTTGAGTTTGCTCATCAACTTCTTCTTCATCACCTATATCCCCACCATCACCATCACTGTCACTTTCTTCAGCTAGCTTATTCATTACCTCCTCCCATCACCACTATTAGAATCAACATGAATTCCTCTCACTATTTGTGGTAGAAGTTGTCTGGCTGACAATTTTTATAGTTACACACTGAAAAATGGCAACTGAAGCGCTAGGGCAAGATCAAAGGCAAGCACAAAGGCAACCAACGGTATGCCAAAGACAAGAACACGCAGGAGAGTGGCAAGAAGTCATTGGAAAACATCGACGTAACCAGCAGGGGGACAAAGGACGAACGGATATCGTGACCAAAGTCAAAGGGAATCGTCAAGAGGACTTCATCTCGTTCTACTTCTCGGAGTTTCCGGATTCACATGGGGCCAAGGAGATGCTCAAAGCATTTCAATTGTATGGGGAGGCAGTGGAGGTAATAATACCAGCAAAAAGGAACAAGTGGGGAAGAAGATTTGGCTTTGTACGCTTCAAGAACGTCAGGGATCCAAGAATGTTTGCAGTGAAATTAGACAATATAATTACTGGAGCCAAGAAGATTCATGTAAACCTGCCACGATTTCAGAGGAATGGAAGTGATCAAAAGAAGGTGCAGTCCACATATGGTCAGCAGAGAAAGTATGTGATACAAACTAAAGTTCAAACCATTTGGCGAAGGAAGGAGGAGGAAAACAAGAGTGCTAGAAGGGAGATGACGACATATGCTAACATAGTGAGGGGTGATCGAAGAAATACCAAGCCATTGGAGCCAAAGATTGTCTATTACAGGAAGAATAAGAACTCACCCATAATGTTTCAGAGGAAGAAATAGAAAGGTTCAAGAAGATGTACATCGGAGTTGTGAAGACTCCAGGGAGCACACATTACGTCCAAGAATGGTTTAGAATGCAAGGATTTTTCTCGATTAAGGTCACTCCATTGGGTGCAAATAAAGTGCTCTTGGAGGAAATGGAAGAAGGAATCATACCAGCCCTAATCTAGGATGCAGCTGAATGGATTTATGAAAAATTTGAAGATATAAGGGGATGGAGCCAGGCGGAGGCGGACGATGAAAGGATGGTATGGGTCAGATGTCATGGAGTGCCGGTGCATGCATGGAATGATGAATTTTTCGGATCATTGGCACGCACGTTTGGTGAACTAGTGGCTGTTGATGAAGATACGAGAAAGAAGTTGTCAATGGACGTAGCAAGGCTCATGATACGCACAAAGGGGTATGATGTCTTTAACATGGTGGTGGAAGCTAATATAAATGGATCAATGCACCACATAAAGGTGGTAGAGGAATGGTGCGGACCTTTGCAGTGGTTTACCTCATCAAGAGAGAATGAATCAGAGGAGGATAGATTCACGTCAGAAGAAGGGTCAGAAGATGAAGATGACGACGGGCCGCCACTCTTCACGGCGGAGGACGACGGCCTTGGTAGCTCAGGCGGTGAAGAGGAAGTTGAAGAATCACAAAAATTCAAAAACATGGAGGAAAACGAGGAGCTGTCATTTGTCCAAGAAACCTTTGATATTTTCAAAGAAAAACGGCGCAACATGTGGGTGAGTAATGATGAAGGCGTGAGAATGGAGCTGGTGCGTGAGTTTGGTGGTGCAGATGAGGAGGAAGTAGTTGAAGGGTTACCAGAATTCAAACAATTAGTAGGATTAGGGGAGCCATACAAAGTCCAAGAAACTAATCATTATTCAGAGGAGATGAGACGCCATGCATTGAAGCAAAAGTATGACGGCAGGGGCAGTAAAGCGGCGCATGAGTTACATGGGAAAATGAATGAAATAAATGATGTTGGTGAGGAATCAAAGAGGCAACCGAATGCATGTAATCATAATCATAATGAGGGAGAAGCTACCCAAAGAAGGAGTGCCACTAACTCTACCTCTTCAACGAAATCGCAGGGTTGCGTAAATGGGGTCACACGAAAACCCCCAAAAGCTACAGTAGCAAAATCACAAATCAATGGTGAGGGAGAAGCTCATGTTCAAGAGGTATCAATCAGCGATTCAGGGATCAGAATGGGGAACAACAGGTTCATTGAGGGTCACGATAAAGCATTAGCTGAGAAATTGTGGAGTTTTACAAAGGAGAATTTGGGAGTCTCAGGTGAAGAAAATGATGAAGTCTATTTAGAAAGGATTAGAGCCATGGAGGAAAGGGACCAGTTGGTGCTGGGCAAGAAGGGGAAACAAACAATTTCAAGATGAATATTTTCTCATTAAACATGCGAGGGTGGGGAGGAGCAGAGAAAAGAAGGCATTTAAAAAGCAAAATCTCCTCCGGTAACTTTGTTTTCTGTATGTTGCAAGAGACAAAGCGTGGTAATCTTACTAAGAAGATTGTTTGATGATCATTCCTCATTCATAGGAGAACATTTCATAGGCATAAAAGCAAAAATTCAAGATACTATTTGTTATTTGGTAAATGTCTATTCGGCATGTAGTATCGCGGGGAAAAGACGTATGTGGGATGAGTTAAGAAGATTGAAAGATGACTTTGATGAAGGGATTTGGTGTGTGGCAGGAGATTTCAATGCGGTGCTATCACGAGAAGAGAGAAAGGGTGTATCCGAAAATGCAAATCATACAGAGTTGAGGGAGTTTGAGGCTTTCAAAGAAGACATGGAGCTCATTGACGTACTTGTGCTTGGTAAGAAATTTACTTATTTCGGTTTCGATGGTATCACCATGAGTAGAATTGATCGTTTTTTTATTATCGGAGGACTTTATAACTAGATGGGAAGTGGTTGCTCAATGGGCGGGGGAAAGGGATATATCAGACCATTGTCCGATATGGTTACTTTTCTCAAACCAAAATTGGGGCCCTAAACCTTTTAGATTTAACAATTGTTGGCTGGAACATAAAGACTTTATGAAGATTGTTAGAGATTGTTGGGAAGCGAATCAAGTTGAAGGGAGGGAGTATTTTGTATTAAAAGAAAAGTTGAAAATGCTGAAGTTAACATTGAAAAAATGGAACAAGGAGGTGTTTGGATATAGAGATTCATGTATAGAAAATATAGTGAAAGAGATGAATGAGTTTGAGAAGTTGGCTGCTGAAGATGGGTCTCCTAGAGTTGATAAGAGAAGACTATTGAATGCAGATTTTTGGAAAGAATTAAGAATAAAAGAAAGCTTGCTTGCTCAAAAATCAAGAATAAAGTGGTTGGCTGAGGGAGACGCAAATAGCAGATTTTTTCATGCATGTGTGAGAAGCAATCGTAGGAGGAATCAGATTATAAGGTTACATGAGAATGGTAGATGGCTGGAAGAGGTTAATGAAGTTAAAAAGGCAATAAGAGACCACTTTGATAAAAATTTCAAGGAAGAAAAATTCTCTAGGCCTACTCTTGATGGAATACAATTCAGCCAAGTGACTATGGAAGACAATATGATGCTAATAGAACCTTTTACACTAGAGGAAATAAAGGAGGCAGTATGGGACTGTGATGGTAACAAATGCCCGGGACCGGATGGATTCAATTTAAACTTTATCAAGAATTGTTGGGACATTATAAATCCGTAGGTGCTTAATTTTTTTGAAGAATTTGACTCTCATGCTAGATTACCGAAGGCAGTGTCTGCTTCTTTCATGGCTCTAGTTCCGAAAAATAAAAATCCACAGAAGCAAGACGAGTACAGGCCGATTTCCCTTATTGGGTGCCTTTACAAGATGCTTGCAAAGGTTTTGGCTCGCAGATTCAAGGTGGTGTTGAAGAAGTTGATATCAGACAGTTAGAATGCATTTATTTCGGGAAGGAATTAATGGTGCTAAACGAGGCAATAGACTTGGCAAAGAGATCGAAGCGACAAGGTTTAATTTTAAAAGTGGACTTCCAAAAGGCGTATGATACGGTCAATTGGAACTACCTAGATTACATGCTCCGGAGAATGGGTTTTAATGGAAAGTGGAGGGGATGGATGCGTGAATGTTACTCTTCTAATTCAATATCAATACTTGTAAACGACAGCCCTACGGAGGAATTTGTGGCTCAAAAAGGTATAAAAGAAGGTGACCCACTAGCACCTTTCTTGTTTTTAATTGCTGCAGAAGGTTTGGCGGGTCTGGTTCGTAAAGGGGATGAATCCGGTCATTTAAAAGGGTTTGAAATAAATGAAGAGCTATCTATCTCATTGTTGCAATTCGCGGATGATTCGATTTTCTTATGCGATGGGAAAGATAGAAGTGTTCGGTGTTTGAAGGCGATTTTGAGGAGCTTCGAGATGGTATCGGGGCTTAAGGTAAATTTTGCAAAGAGCAATGTGGTGGGGCTGAACATGGAAGAAAGAAGTGTTATAGGAGTATCAAATTTCTTGGCTTGCAAGGTGGGTTCGGTTCCTTTCAAATTCCTAGGTGTGCCGGTAGGAGCAAATCCAAGAAGGGCAAGTACATGGCAACCGATTATTGACAACGTCAAAACTAGATTGTCTCATTGGAGGAGTATGAAATTATCAATAGGAGGTAGAGTGACACTAATAAATTCAGTTTTATCATCTTTACCACTTTACTTGTTCTCTATGTACAAGGCTCCAAAGAAGGTCATTGTTGAAATTCAAAAGTTACAAAGAAGATTCTTGTGGGGAGGCGATGATGACAAGAGGAAAATGGCTTGGGTAAGTTGGGATCGGATATGTAAACCAAAAGATAAGGGAGGCTTGGGGGTAAAGGATCTTAATGCTTTCAATGTAACTTTAATTTCAAAATGGAGATGGAGATTGTTGAATGAAAATCATGAGCACTCTTTGTGGAAGCGTCTACTGTCAATAAGGTACGGGTCCTCTAGACCTTGGTTTGATGAAGTGCTGCAGCAAAATAACATGAAGAAGATGTCATTGTGGTGGAGAGATTTGGTATTGATTGGCGAAGATTATGGTTTGGGTGTGGACTAGTTTAAACAAGTGGTTAAAAAGAAGCTAGGCAATGGTGACACTATAAGTTTTTGGTCAGATGTATGGATAGGCACGGCTCCCTTAGCAGAGATTTTTCCCTTGTTATTTGATGCATGTGCAGCGAAGGAAGCAAGGGTATCGGAGATGGGAGTATGGAACCGAAATGGCTGGTGTTAGGATGAGAATTCGGCAGTGGCAGCACCACAAACAGTGGCGAAAAGTGCTGCAAAATTAACCTCTTTGCTGCAAGGTATTCAGCCAGCAAGAGAAGTGGTTGATAAATGGATATGGTTACTTGAATCCACAAAAGGATTCACAGTGAAATCATGCTACAATAGGATAGTTGAACAGCGATTAGTTGCACTGGGAAGAGATGACAATCTAGTGGAAGAATACAAGGCTCTATGGAAGAATGATTTGCCATCTAAAGTGTTAATTTTCAGTTGGAGGCTGTTACTCAATAAATTGCCAACAAGGGACCAACTACATAGCCGCGGGATTCTGTCCTTGAACAATGACTTGAGCTGCGTTTTTTGTTTAAGGGAAATGGAGTCAGCTGAACATATTTTCTGCATGTGCGAATTGACGGGAACGGTGTGGAGGAATGTGCTGTCATGGCTGGGAGTGGATATTGATTTCAGCGAAGGCATAATTGGTAGCTTCAGGGAGTTCAAAGCTTTGTTTAAAGGGAAGAGAAGCAAAAGAATTAAGCACTTGATATGGGGAGCAACAATGTGGAATTTATGGTTGACAAGGAATAATGTAATATTCAAAGGGATGGTTGCAAATGTCAATGCAATTGTAATATCTATAAAACTCACATCGTGGGGGTGGTTCATTGCTAGAAGGGGGAGACATAGTGGATTTGAATTTTCAGATTGGTTCACTAGTCCTATGGGGTGTTTATCATCATTGTAAATTACTTCATATGGGGTACTCTTTTTCCTCTTTGGGTCTTTTATCCCAATGGGTTTTGGCTCAAGGAGGTTTTAATGAGGCCCTCCCCCTTTCCTATCCGTTGTAAGGGTTGGTGCACCTCTAATGCACCCCTTATTAAATTGTTGCTTATAAAAAAAAATAGTTACACACTGAAGTGCACAGGAACCATATACCTCCCACAATTCAGCTATGTAATGGAGAAACAAAAGTTAAATCAATTATTAGTTATATTAATTAAGAAATAAATTCAAATCAACACACTTAAAAAAAACTAGTACGTCACCTATTTTCATCTTAGACAAGAGTTTTGGGACAAATGCGTAAGAAATGTTTCACACTTTTCTTTATAAAGCATCAAGTAGGCAACTTTGGCCTCCCAAAGTCTTAATTTTTACAATTTCTTCCTTCATTTTTCAAAATTTCATAATTTTGGGACCTTAAGTGCAAAAAATACACTATTCTAATTATGAACAGAAGTCCAAAGGGAGAGTCCATGTTAAAAGACTAATTTGTTAGGTGTGAGAATCGATATACTTATAAACTACTGTAGGTGAGACCCTCAAATGTGGAATTCACAGCAATGCACCACCTTTCAAGAGTGCCCGTCTTCAACGACTTCTACGATCTAAAACATTTCACTTAGTGTAACTTGACTCAATGTTCTTAAAACACCAGTTTTATAAGCATATGCTCGAAAGGAAAACCTATTCCAAAAGACTAGCCTACGATGGGACAACCTCTTGACTTATAAAAAATGTACAAACGAAAAGTAAAAAAATTGGAGATCAAATTCAAGAAAAGTAAAGGAGAGACAAAAAAATAAAATTAACTCTAATTTATTTTATATATATATTTGATATAACATGAAAGTTTACATTCCAGATGATTACTTCCTGACACGGTTACCAATAGTCAACATGCGATTAGCTCAAGGAGGAGTTCGATTGGCCGCAACTCTTAATCGTATTTTTGATAAACAGCTTGTGATTTCCATGTAATTTTTATTTTAATAATAAAAGGATTAATTACTTTGTATGTCCTTGAACTCTTTGTGAATTTTTAAATAGGTTTCTAAACTAAAAATGTTGTAAATAAGTCCACCAACTAATATAATTTTTTAATTAGGTTCTGTTGTAACATTACAGTTAGTCTATACAAATTTTTTTTTTTGACAAGAAAGAACTCATATCATTTCATTGATAATAATAGTTGCAATACAAGTTGGGATATACTCATAAACTTTGGAGCTAGCATTAAACCGTGAGACTCGTGCAAGATTGTGAGCCACGCGATTAGCTTGCCTCCTAACGTAGCTAACCTTAAAGCTATTATAATTAGAAAGAAAATTTTTACAATAGGACAAAAGCGTGCCAAATTCGGTATTGGTATTGGTATCCTCCTTCACTCCCTTAACGACTGGAAGACAATCCAGCTCTATGTAGACAAAGAAAGCTCCAATTCCCTTAACCATAAAAGCGCTTGCCAAAGTCCCATTGCTTCCGCCTCTTGAGGAGAAGGAATGCCATCAAAATACATGGTTTTGGCGCTATAAAACTCACCTAGATCATTACGAATACACATACCAATCCCATGTTTATTCTCATTCTCGAACAAGGCTGCATCTACGTTACACTTAAGGGATCCTGCTGCTGGTTTTTTCCAAATAGATTGTATGTCAGTAAGCCTACTGTCATGGCTAGAATCAGCGACTATAGCAGCAGCTGTGCGCGACCTGGTGGCTGTCCATTCAGCCAGGAAATGCATCGCGTTACCCACACTCACCTCCAGCGGCTGAACAGCGCCCTCCCACACCCGATCGTTTCGTCGTTTCCATAAAGCCCAAAAAACCATCGCAACATTTTTCCTGTCATGCACATCCAGCAAATTTAACAAATTGAAGAACCTTCGGTGAGAGTATGTCCCATACCCTCTTTGTAAATTTAGAATCACCATAATTGGTGGATCGGACATACCCTCATAAATATGCTGATATTATAGCTTAATTATAGGAATACTAATGTATAGGTTATATGCCACTAATATTCACTACAAGAAATTTATTCACTACCAACAGAAAAAATTTGGCACGCACGAAAGCCGCCGAAAATGTCACTTTTCTGGTGGACATTGGTCACCAATAAAACGCTAGTAGGTACATTGTCCTGCAGAATTTTCGCCAATAATTACTGACAAATTTTTCCAATTTTTCCGCCGGAATAATAACAAAGGAAAAAAATCCACAGGAAATTTCAATTTTTCCGCTGGAACAGTGCAAGGGATAAATCTGCTGGAAATTCCATTTTTTCCGTCGGGATGGCACCGAGGGTAAAATTCCGGCGGAATTTCCGCCTATATCTACAAATGGAATTTTGCAATTTTTCTGCCAGAACGGTACCGGGTAAAAAAATCCGCCGGAAATTCCAATTTTTTTCCGGAACGGTACAAGGAAAAAATCCGCTGAAAATTCCAATTATTCCGCCGGAACAGTATCGAGGTCCACTGGTAATACGCGTTATTCTTTTTGTGATTGCAGATTTGTAGTCAAGAATAAGAGATAAATATGCATGATACAAGGAGTGGAATGCAAGATCCTAACTCTCGATATAAGCAACCATTTGTAACCTGCGTGCTCATGTAAATCAATCAAAGAATTGATATTCACTCTTAGCTTAAGAGCACTGATCATGATTCACCAACATATCTTCTTCAACCGATACACTTCGAATTAATGAGACTACATATTTTTTGATAGGCTAATGAGACTACATCTGTTGTAGTACCCAACAATCAATTTGCAATCGGGCACATGGCGAGTTCCAATTTTCCAGCATGGGGAAAAATCTTGCATATTATGACCTTCTTGGATTTTTTTTATGGCACCAAATCTTATTAGTTATGATCTTATTAGCATGGGGAACAATCAATCTTATTAGTTATGACCTTCTTGAATTTTTTATGGCACCAAATCTTGCCCTGCCACCAACCATGCATATTATGCATATTGGACATGTCGGGATCAACTTTTCTTGCATGCTATCGTCTCGAACGTAGATCAAAATATCATCACCATGCTTGGAAATATTAAAGGGGGGTTTGAATAGAGTTCTTCAATAAAAAAAATTTCTAAAATTTTGTTTTCAAAACCTTTTGTAAGAATATAAGAATATTAAAGTAAATGAAAGCAAGTAAATGACACAAGTGAATTATCCTGGTTTACTACCACTTAGTAGTTGGTCCAGTCCCTTTTAAAGGATTACGAGTATATTTATGAAGTATTTATGAGTTGATTTATAACTTAGAACTGCATTGGCCAGATAAGTCTTTTTCCTGATAAACAATGATTCATTGAAGGAGCACTAGGGGTGCTCAAACCATAACAACAATGACGGATCATACATTTTTTAGGCACAAAATGAGATTATCTCACCAACTAGAAACTGGAAAGCTAGATTGACTATCCTCCCTATAGATGAACAAACTCCATGATAAACATTTAATGTGAGGACAACATAGCTAATTCTAACTTCCTGGTTCCTAAAATCAAAAGCATTTCCGAGACGGCCAGATACACCAACAAGTAGTCAATCAAATGAGATGCTTAACCTTCTTGGCCTTCTTCGCAACACAAGCCTTCCCATCCCACTTGAAATGATCAATAATATTGTTAAAATCAAAAAGTGGCTGCTGCATCCAAGGTAGAATATGTAACCAAATTTCAGCTGCAAACCTGCAATTGAGAAATAAATGATATGCATCCTCCCTATGATCCAAGCACAGAGGACAAATAGTGCCTTCCTTTGTGGATAAAACATGCCTATGAAGGAGAAGATCACGTGTGAGAAGAGAATTTCTCAACAGACGCCACCCAAAAATTAAGACTTTGGACGGAATAACAGATCTCCATCGGTCCGTAAGCACCCCTTGTAGCTCGATCGGTATCAACTCCTCCGACCAAAGACAGCTCCACCCGATGACGGTAACAGGAACGCACCAAGAAAATTTTGGAGGCTTCCAGCATCCAAATCCACTTGTCTGCCTTGTCGTAAATCGGCTTCACCTATGACAAAATGGCGCTCAAACTATTAGCTTCCTCAGCACAAATAGGATCAGAAACATTTGTCCAAAGCTAACCAGCATTGCCAAATTTGAACATTATCAACCCACTCTCCCAAAAATGCAATCTTTTGTTCTTGGGATTCTCAACTTTCAAACAAATTAGAAAATACCTGATACAATGGTGCATGTTCCAACCAATGATGCTGCCAGAAATTAATAGAGCTTTCGCCCCCTAACCCGTGTCTAATACACGAACCAAACCACGCTACGTAATAAATATCAGACCCCAAATGCAAAAAATCTCGCCACCTCAAGGAATCCTTAGCTACTCCATGAATATCCGCCTCTGGTCCATTTGAAAAATTGAAGCAACATCACCATATCTATATAGTAACAAATCCCTCCAACTCGCATTTCAAACCCAATACATCGCTCTATCTCCTCCGTTGACGCCCCACAAAAAGTCCCTTTGAATATTAATCATGGCATCAAGAACAGCCCTTCGATGCCTTGTAAAAAGAAAAGAAATTTAAAGGAACACTATTCAAATCTGAGTTGATGAGTGTTACCGTCCACAAATAGATAAAGTGCAACATTTCTAAGATGATAGCCTTTTGCGAAGCATATCTAACACAATCTTCCAAGTTGCTTCCCACCTGAGATTAACACCCACTGGAATCCCGAATTTGAATGGAATTTACTCGGTTCAACAATTGAGGAAAATTGATGTTGTCTCCAAAATATCGGTCGGAATATTGATGCACATAAGCTTGCTTTTGTGAAAGTTAACCTTCAATCTCGAAACAAGCTCAAATCTCCTAAGAATAGTCTTGATATTCTACAAATTATCCCATGTGCATGGCCTTCCCATCACAATAGTATCATCAGCAAACTGCATAAGGGAGAACTACAAGTTATCGTGCACTAAGTTGCTTTGAAAATCCCCGACTTTCACAACCTTCCCAACCAAAGCTGAGAAACCTTCAGTCACAATAAGGAAAATGAAAGGGGACAAAGGATCCTCCTGCCTAAGACCTCTATAAAAATTAAAACCATTGGTTGGACTACCATTGACTAGCACATACAAATAGGTGGAACAAATAAATACCTTCAAACACTGAATCCACCCCACTGCAAACGCCATCCTTTCCATCATATAAAGCAAGAAATCCCATGACATAGAATCATATGCCTTCTCAAAATCAATCTTAAATTGCAGGAACTCATCTTTGTTACGCTTAGCAAAATCTACAATCTCATTAACACCCACCTGAATCCCCAAGAATTTGAATGGAATTTACTCGGTTCTACAATTGAGGAAAATTGATGTTGCCTCCAAAATATCGGTCGGAATATTGATGCATATAAGCTTGCTTTTGTGAAAGTTAACCTTCAATCTCGAAACAAGCTCAAATCTCCTAAGAATAGTCTTGATATTCTACAAATTATCCCATGTGGCCTTCCCATCACAATAGTATCATCAGCAGACTGCATAAAGGAGAACTACAAGTTATCGTGCACTAAGTTGCTTTGAAAATCCCCGATTTTCACAACCTTCCCAACCAAAGCTGACAAACCTTCAGTCACAATAAGGAAAATGAAAGGGGACAAAGGATCCTCCTGCCTGAGACCTCTATAAAATCTAAAACCATTGGTTGGACTACCATTGACTAGCACATACACATAGGTGGAACAAATAAATACCTTCATACACTGAATCCACCCCACTGCAAACCCCATCCTTTCTATCATATAAAGAAAGAAATCCCATGACATAGAATCATATGCCTTCTGAAAATCAATCTTAAATTGCAGGAACTCATCTTTGTTACGCTTAGCAAAATCTACAATCTCATTAACAACCACCACGCCATCCAAAATCTTCCTACCACCTAGAAAGGCCGATTGACAACTAGAGATGATTTTTGGCAAAACCCTCTTAATTCTGTTAACCAAAACTTTTGCCAAAATCTTATAAAGACAACCAATCAAACAAATAGGTCTATACTCACCTAAACCTTGCAGATAATCATTCTTAGGGGTTAGAGCAATGAATGTAGCCGTAAGTGGCTTGGGCAAGGCTGCTTTGAAGTGAGGTTCAGTGAAAAAAATGATAATATCCTCTTTTAAAAAATCCAAACATTCCTTAATGAATCTAATGTTGAAGCCATCAAGACCCGGTGTAACATCTCAGACTGCTTACAGAATTGTTGACTGCCCCCACAAACCAACACTAGTCTTTTCAGCATGTGTTGTCCCCACTTGCATGCTTTCTAGGAAACTTCCCAGAAGGTCACCCATCCCATTACACTCCAAGTAAAGCACGTTTAACTATGCAGTTCTTATGGGAAGGGCTCCCGAAAAGAAAATGCATCTTGATGGTATAGGTAGTCCATATCAATTCTTTTAAGCCTTCCTTCAATTGTACAGTCCCATACCTGCATAGCCTCATGATCCCTCACATGTCCCTTCGTTGGAAGCTGCCAAAATCCGCTCTTTGTCCGTGCCACCTTTTTAGGCATCGACGATCACTCCCTGTCCTCGTCAGCCCCGGATGTCACATGCCCATCAGCTTCCTCTTGGTTCGTCCCCGAACCACACCGTACTAGGAGAGGTCTGCTGCTCTGATACCATTTGTAACATCCTAGACTGCTTACAGAGTTGTTGTCTTCCCCCACAAACCAACACTAGTCTTTTCAGCATGCGTTGTCCTCACTTGCATGCTTTCTAGGAAACTTCCCAGAAGGTCACCCATCCCACTAATTCTTCACGAAAATAAGATGCATCTTGTTGGTATAGGTAGCCTATATCAATTCGTTTAAGCATTCCTTCAACTGTACAGTCTGATAAACCCTAATTTAGTGTATTTTTAGAGACACTTTTGAGTTATTTTTAGAGCTGTTATTATTAATAATATAAATTAGTGACTTAATTTGCTCTTTATTTTGCAGAAAGAAAGAAAATATAAAAGAGATATAAAAGTCCATTTTAAAGCTATTATGAATTTATATATATATATATATATATATATATATATATATAAGAAGATCCTCTTGGTGATTTCAACTGAAAATGATGCACATGTGACTTGGAGAGAAAGAAAGTGGCAAGGAGTGGATAGCAAGAAACACATATTTATTTAGGGATTGGCATATCTTGCAATTAAAAGAGGAAACAATCTTGACTTGATCCCTAGCTTGGAGAGAAAGAAAAGGAATCAATATAAAAGGAGGGCTTCACTTGTGAATGAGGGAGACACACCACATACACTAACACAAAATTACGAGAAGCGGGAGTGACGGCAACACAGCGGAGAGAAGAAAAAGAATTTGGGTATCGTTCCTGACATCGTGAGAGAGCTCTGGAGCAAAATAAAGAGATTGAAGACATAGATCAAGACTTTCTCTATTTTACGAGTTATTCTTTATCTTTGTATTTCATGAACTTTATTTCTATTTTATTGTTCTTGACACCTATGGATACTTAAATCCTCTTCTAGGGTCTAGGTGGATCTTGCTTGTTTAGAAACCTTTCATGTTTTAATTTCTACTTTGAATTCCTAGTTTTATTTCAATTAATATTGTTCTATTGTTTCTATCACATAATTAGGATTAGCTACCCTTTTCATGTTTATAATCAATTAGTTGATCAGCGACTGTACTGCAATTAGTTGGTGGACCTATAGGATAATTGGGGCTATAATTAATGCATGACCAAACTTTAATTTAGTCTTCCAATCATTCAACATTTTTGTTCTTTATGCTTTTCCTGAATTTAATTTCTAGCATGACCAAAGTAGGGTTAATTTAGGAAAAAGAATATTAATCGCGAATGACCAAACGGATTAATAGCTTTAGTAAAGGGATTGGTAATTAAATAAAATAAGGGAATTCAGGTAGAATTAGACATAGAGGAATCGAAGCTTGCAAGTGAAACCGCGACCCTAGACCTCTCTCCATTGATTATATCTTGCATTTAAGTTCTTGTTATTTATTTCTTTCTATTTTAGTCTCTATAACCATCAAATACTCGTTCGTCGAAATAATAATAAATCTTGATTAGTTTAGTACTTGTTAATTAATCCTTGTGGAGACGATAATCTTTTATACTACTTTTGCGAGAGAGTACACTTGCTCTAAGTGTGTTTTTAACGCAACAAGTTTTTGGCGCCGTTGCCGGGGATTAATTTAGCAATATTAAACGAAAAAGATTTTTATTGCTTTAGACATTTTTTTATGTTTTTATTTTAACTTTGTTTTTTATTTATCTTATTAAAAAATATTTAAAAAACAATTGATAACACTTTCCCAAAAGCTCGTTGCAGTTCACTTTGTTTTGTAGAGAAAAATCTACATCATGGTTAAAACTCTTGGAGATTATATTAGAGAGGCAGAGGCGAAAAGGAATTTAGAGAAGTTATATTGGTATATGCCTCAATGTCAACACCCATTTTCTCCTCCTCCTTATCTGCCTTATTCAAACTATTGGGATGACTATGAGCCACCTCCTTATTCCTCGAGCTGGGATAATTATGAGCCACTACAAGTGTAGAGGAAAGAGGGGGAGTCTAATATCGATGAGGTCTTGGTTAAATTTATGGAGCAAACAAATGAAAGATTTGATAGATTTGAGAAAAATATGAGTGACAAATTTGATAACTTGAAGAATCAATTGTCAAAGGTTATTGATATGGTAACAACTCAGTTGGCTGAAGAAACTCTTTATTTACAAACTAAGTCTACCCCAAATGAAAAATCGGAGCAATACAAAGATAATATTCTTAGTAATGATGAAGAATTCTCCTTAAAAGCTAATTTAGAGGAAGAAGCTCTCAAGAAAGATGAAGAGACTCCTACTGAGGGGAGTCAAATTGAGACAACAGATTCCACTGATGTAAGTGGTTGTGAGAAGAATGAGAAAGATCCATTGGTTCATGATTTGGAGAAAGAGGAGAAAACCCAAATTTTGGGCAAATTGTTTTAACCATTGGTGATGCTGCAATTGAGGTTCACAAGGGAAAGGTAACTTTAAGGAGTGGTAAAGAAGAGGATGTGATTAAAGCTTTAAACTCCAACGAAAATTTCTCTATTTTCACCTCTCCTTATTTTAATGATGTGGTTGAAACTAACATTGTTAATGATTTAAAGATGCAGGACCTTTTGGAAAAAATTCTTATTTTGCAGAATTCTAGCATAGTGGTGGATGGAGATAAAATAAAAATTCCACAATCCTTTGAAGTTCAACCACCACGTGAAAAAAGAAAGAACAATGTGAACCACATTGTTAGAAAGCTAAGAAGGTGCACTGCGTTAGATGTCAAATTTGCTCTTGGAGAGCCCCCTGATTGAGCACCAACTATCGTCAAGCTCATGACGTTAAACAAGCGCTTCGCAGGAGGCAGTCTGTGTTTTATTTTCAGTTATTTTTTATTTTACCTTTGTTTTGTTTGATTTTAGGAATAAGCTCCAACTTCAAACTCTCTCAGGGAAGTCACTCTTACTCTCTCTCTCTCTCTTTTATTTCTTTTAGTGTATATTTGATTATTTTGCATTGAGGACCATGCTTCATGCTAGTGTGGGGGAGGAGAGTTTATTTTGTCACTTGATCTCTAATAATGCTCTTACCCACCATATTTGTTGATAGCATTTTTTCTGGCTTGTTTTGCGTGAACTATGTATAAATTGAAAAAATAGAGATTTTGCCTTTAGGGGATCCCATAATTAATTTACTGGACAGACTTATGCTTAATTGTAACTGTGAGGATGTCTTTTGGAAGCTGATAATTAGCATTTGTCCCTCTTGAGTACTTTTTGTGAACGAGCTTCTAAATGTGAGATTTGAGCCTTTATAAGGGGATTGATATTCAATCATAAATTTTTACCCCTTTTCTTTCTATGAGTGTGTTTCCCAATTTGTTATATTCTAGAATTTGTCTTTTGACCATTTCAAGGCGAAAATTGATTTGCATCATGTAAAAAGATTTGGGGATTTAGGTATTTTTCTGGCCTCAGAGTTGCTTGTTGAATTTTTCCCTTAGTTGTCCCCTTTGAGCCTATTTGTGATATTTTTTCTTTGGTACCCAGATATAATTTTTTCTTTTTGTTTGTGGTAACCATTTGAAATTGAATGTGGAGCAACTATTGAAAAGTACAATTTCATCCTATATTTTAGTTGTCTATATTATCAAGACTGAAATTTCGTCATATACTTTAGTTATCTATCTTGTCAGGATGAAGAGAAAAAATGGAATGAATCATGTGCTCACAAAAATATTTTCATACAAAGGAAACAAAATAGGAGTTTTCTTTACTTACCATTTTCCACCTACGAAAAAAAAATGCAAGAAGGAGGAAAAGGCACATTAAAAGAATGAAAGAGCCAAAGGGAAAATCAAAAGAATGAAAGAGCCAAAGGGCAAATCCAAAAGAATGAAAGAGCCAAAGGGCAAATCCAAAAAAATAAAAATAAAAGAGTCTACTTAAGAAAAAAAAAAGCAAATCAAAAAGAGTTGACTCAATAGGAAAAGAAGAGTGAAGAATGAATGTGAAATTAATTTGAAGTTTGGACAAAAATTGTAAAATAGATAGGAGCTCAATATTTGGTTTCAAAGGTTACTATTTGCTTCTTGTTTTTTTTTTGCCCTTTGATTATCCCTTTCTTCTTATTTCATACCCTGCATGA
This sequence comes from Astragalus glycyphyllos, assembly GCA_963573325.1. Lineage (NCBI taxonomy): Eukaryota > Viridiplantae > Streptophyta > Magnoliopsida > Fabales > Fabaceae > Astragalus > Astragalus glycyphyllos. Next base: position 19,041,009 of record OY754314.1, on the reverse strand, counting down.
ATTCACGCTGGCCCCATTACAACTCATGAAACCCCATCTTTTGCATGCATGTGAACTATTTAGTGGAGATTTGGTCAAATTACAAGCTTATGGTAATGTGCATTTTGTTGAAACTTGAGTGTATATTTTCCTAGTCCCTAAACACTTAGAGAGATTGTGAGCGAGTGCCCTTGTTCACAAAAACGTATTCTTCAGGGACTTGAGCCTCTAATTGGGCAACCTTTTGACACCTCATATGTGATAAATTATATGTTGTCTGTCATTGTGCTTCTAGTTTTGGGTCCCTTGTTTGGTTGTCTATATTATTGTTTTTTTTTTGAAAATTTTACTGAGCCAGAAAATTTGCTTGAGGACAAGCAAAAGTTAAGTGTGGGGAGTTGATAAACCCTAATTTAGTGTATTTTTATAGACACTTTTGAGCCTTTTTTAGAGCTGTTATTATTAATAATATAAATTAGTGACTTAATTTGCTCTTTATTTTGCAGAAAGAAAGAAAATATAAAAGAGATATAAAAGTCCATTTTAAAGCAATTATGAATTTTTATATATATATATATATATATATATATATATATATATATATATATATAAAAGAAGAATCCTCTTGGTGATTTCAACTGAAAATGATGCACATGTGACTTGGAGAGAAAGAAAGTGGCAATGAGTGGATAGCAAGCAACACATATTTAGGAATGATCTAAATCCTAATATTTAGGGATTGGCATATCTTGCAATTAAAAGAGGAAATAATCTTGACTTGATCCCTAGTTTGGAGAGAAAGAAAAGGAATCAATATAAAAGGAGGGCTTCACTTGTGAATGAGGGAGACACACACCACATACACTAACACAAAATTACGAGAAGCGGGAGTGACGGCAACACAGAGGAGAGAAGAAAAAGAATTTGGGTATCGTTCCTAACATCGTGAGAGAGCTCTGGAGCAGAATAAAGAGATTGAAGATATAGATCAAGACTTTCTCTATTTTACGGGTTATTCTTTATCTTTGTATTTCATGAACTTTATTTCTATTTTATTGTTCTTGACACCTATGGATACTTAAATCCTCTTCTAGGGTCTAGGTGGATCTTGCTTGTTTAGAAACCTTTCATGTTTTAATTTCTACTTTGAATTCCTAGTTTTATTTCAATTAATATTGTTCTATTGTTTCTATCACATAATTAGGATTAGCTACCCTTTTCATGTTTATAATCAATTAGTTGATCAGCGACTGTACTGCAATTAGTTGGTGGACCTATAGGATAATTGGGGCTATAATTAATGCATGACCAAACTTTAATTTAGTCTTCCAATCATTCAACATTTTTGTTCTTTATGCTTTTCCTGAATTTAAATTCTAGCATGACCAAAGTAGGGTTAATTTAGGAAAAAGAATATTAATTGCGAATGACCAAACGGATTAATAGCTTTAGTAAAGGGTTTGGTAATTAAATACAATAAGGGAATTCAGGTAGAATTAGACATAAAGGAATCGAAGCTTGCAAGTGAAACCGCGACCCTAGACCGCGACCCTAGACCTCTCTCCATTGATTATATCTTGTATTTAAATTCTTGTTATTTATTTCTTTCTATTTTAGTCTCTATAACCATCAAATACTCGTTCGTCTAAATAATAATAAATCTTGATTAGTTTAGTACTTGTTAATTAATCCCTGTGGAGACGATAATCTTTTATACTACTTCTGCAAGAGTGCAAGAGAGTACACTTGCTCTAAGTGTGTTTTTAACGCAACACAGTCCCATACAAAGTTCTAAAAAATGGACCTTTTTACCGAAAACGACCGCGACAAAACGGTATCGGTGGCCACCGTTACCGTTATTGACCGCTATTACTAAGTGAAAGAGAATCACAGGAATCGGACGCGACGTATCACCGTTATAGCCGCAACAACCATCGTATCGCCATTATCACTACAACGGCCGCGGCATACCATCGTTCTTCAGAAAAAAAAGAGAAAGAAGCAATGTTGTGCCTTGCATGACGCCTCCGACCCTTGCTCTGAGCTCTGGTTTGTTGAACATCCTTCAATCTCTTCCTCTAAGAAGCACCGTAGCTTGTAATTGTATCTGTAATGAACGCACGTATCCTTAGATCTACTCGTATCCCTCCCTCAACGTCCAGATCTGGTAGTGTTTGTGTTAATGGCTGTGTGATTTTATTGCAGTCACTAGCACTGTAACACTGTTGTTGAATTGCTCAATGGTACTCTTTCATTCCGATGTTGGGGTGAATTTCACTGTTCTTTAGAGTGAGGATGAGTTTCATTTTCTTTCGAACATAAGTTTTTAGTGGAAATGTGTGGTTTTTAGTGTGATTTTTTATTTTTTATATTCACCGTATTAAACCATAAGTTTTACATGTTTGCGTCCACGTCACTAAATCAAGAAAAATACGTCATCATCATTAAAAAGCCATGTCCGCTTTTTCCTGACACATGGCAAACACGTCAGCCATTACACCATAAGTCAACCATGTCTAATAGTATTCGGATCTACATTTACACTGATCGTATGGACGACATAAAAAACAGGAAACCTTAAACAATTATCAATGGCTATGATGATCCAGAATTGCGGCTGCAATCTACACGACCCAGATTATCCAAAATTGCAGCTGGACATATCAACGGCTCCCATTTGATTATCTGATTCTTTCCATTTGGGGAGATTATTCTTACTATTAAAAAAATAACCCCCTAAGTGATATAAATTAACGTATTTATATACATTAAATGGTGACTTCTATTTTCCTTATTCTTTGTTATGATAATCAATCAATGAATCATAATTAATTAATACAAAATTCAGTCCAAATACAACTACATGGTATAACCAACTTGAATGTAGATCCACAATTTCCTCATGTGCGATCAATGCTAATAATTAGAATAAAATTTCTACTTTTTACGTTACAGACACACAACCACCCACTCATCCACAACAACACCAAAATCGTTTTCTCTCTCCCTCACCTTCACTAATATTTCATCTTCCCTCTTTCAATGTGAAAATCAACTCCTAAAAAGAATGGGAGAAAGGTGAAGAAGGTGTAGCAATCCTAACTTGCATAATTGTTTCAATCTTTGGTCTCAACAATGAAAAGGTAATCCATTTCTTCACATGATATTGGGGTTTGCTTTAAATATTTGATTCTCACATGAGTTTAATTTTTCTAGGAAATAACAGGTACCATGTTGTCCTAATATTTTGGAATTATTAGTATCTACTCAACAAATTTGATTTATATTGATTTGTAGTAAAGGTATCTTTTTTTTTGGTCAAGTAGTAAAGGTATCTGATATTATCTTATGCATGCATCAGGTTATGAAATATTTGTTGTCACAAAAGGTATAAAGTATTTGTGGGGGTAAAATACACCTCTCTCAATCTCTCATGTTCTGTTCTTCACATGTTTAAGTGTTTTTCCTTCCCTCTTAGGTTTTAATAATAGTTCATTCATTTTCTTTTGACTTAGAGACCTTCAATGGAAGACAAGTTTGCTGGCGCGGAATCGATAAGCTCAAATTTGTTGCTTACTACAATATAAGTTGTAACTCTCATGAATAAATGATATTTGCTTCTGTTTTTTTAGACACTTGATCGACAACGTCAAATTTGTTGCTTACTAATTAATGTGTTTTCTATTTTTTTTACTTGCTGTGGGCCAAAAGCCCTTCTGATTTTAGTTTCAGATGAACAAATCAACCATTCTTGAGAGTTCTGACCAAGACCTTCAAGTAACGTCAAAGGAAGTAGCAGAGCCAAAGAGTGATGAAGTATGGAATTTAGATCATCATATTGCTACATCGAGTTTTGCATTTCTTGCCAATGTTCTCTAATTTAAACATTTTGAGTTTTTTTGTCATAGACGATCACACCACATGTTGTAATTTGATATTTTGAACTAAACGTGCATTGTCAACAAAATATATTAATGTGTTATGCCATAAAAAACATATATAGTAGATTTTAATTAGATAATCCCACTATTGGAAATATTTGATCCACTCTTTAAATGAAATTGAAAATATAATTAGCAAATATTTATACAAATTAATACATCATTGAAAATTGGTGGAGCAAATTCAGAAATTGCTAAACATTTATATTCTTTATTTGGTATATTCACATGTTGACATATATACATGGAAATATTTTGGAATTATGATGTCAAAATCATGTTTTTTATTTTCCAAAACCGATTAAATGTAAATGAATTTAGACCTCATTGCACTATGTAGAACAAATTCGCAAACTATCCTGGACCGACAATATTAGGTATTAGTGTCCTATATTTTTATTTTTTTAAAACAAACGCAAAAATACCAAAATCCCAATTGAATAATAATTATAAACACTTTTTTTTAAAATGAACACATTTAAAACATTGTTATAATATCCTGAGCATCCTCGTGTTTTCTGCTCCATTAACTATCCACATCAACTTCTTAACAAATTATTTGCTTATAAAAAAACTCCTTACCAAATATAATATGTCATGAAATCAATTAGTAATTCAAGTGAAGAAGTTTTTTATTTAAATTTATTACAAACCAAATAAAATATGTCATGAAGTCCAATTACAAATCCAAATGAAGATAGTCTTCATTTTTATTTACTAGAGGAAATCAAGTGGGGTAACCAAAAAAAAATATAGGCAGTCAATTGTGTCTTTTATGGAAATACAATACTGTATATAATGCTCATTTATTCCAATTCAATTTCAATATTTGAAATAGATTATTGTCAAAAAAATATTTGAAATAAATTAATAAACTAATAGTTAACACATTAAAGATGTGCAACGGCCATTGAACATTTATCTTTCTTTTTTTTGACGTGACCATTGAGCATTTATCATGACAAATTAAAATACCATGAAGCATTTTCTCTTGATTTTAAGTTTGTAACTATATATAGAGAACTGATACATAAAAAAAAATTAGTGTTAGTTAAATAGTTTAGGAAAACTTTCTCAGAGTTCCCCACGAGCCGGTAACTTAATTTGGGGATGGGGACGAGAACCATTCCATTATATGTATTTTTTAATTAAAATTATTAATAAAATATTAAAATGTATTAACTTTTATGTTTGTATTCTTAATTTTATTTTTTGAATATCAGAACAAAAATAGGACTAAATTTTATATTATTTACTATTAGAATATTAAACTATGAATTTTTAGTCTAACTATTATATTTTTTCCAATTTATTAAATTTAAATTTACATTTTTGATAATGTTTGATGATTTTACGAGGTCTCCGCGGGAACTGCGTGGAGAAGGAAGAAAACTATTTGTGGTGGGGACACTACGCCAGAAGTGCGAAAAAAAGTCGCTACCTTGAGCAGCGTTTATTAAAAAAGCGCTAGCCAAAGAGAAAAACCCGAAACGATGGGCAGCGCTCCCTTGCCAAACGCTGCCTATTGGAGGACGCATATGAGCAATGGGCAGCACTCCCTTGCCAAACGCTGCCCATTGGAGGACGCATGTGAGCAATGGGCAGCGCTCCCTTGCCAAACGCGCATATGAGTAATGGGCAGCGCTCCCTTGCCAAACGCTGCCCATTGGAGGACGCATATGAGCAATGGGCAGCGCTCCTTACTTATAAACGCTGCCTATTGTTTTTTTTTTTCATTTTCATTCCCTCGCGTACGTTTTAGCGTTAATATTTTTTTTTGGGTCTTCTCCATCACCTAGCTCTCTCACTTGAAGCTCTCACTCAGGTATACTCTCTCAAGCTCTCCTCCTCTCTCAAGCTCTCAAGCTCTCAAGGTAATTTAGACTTACATCCTATGCTTTTTATGTATTTCCAAGTAAAATAAATACTTAGAAATAGGTAAAAAGCAGCGTACAAGTATCTATTTCCAAGTAATTTAGACTTACATAGTTTTCGCCCTTATTAATTTAATGTTGCTCTAGGTTAAGGGATTCTTGTGTTGTATTTATAAATTTGAGATATTTAGTGAAATGCATGTTAATTGAATGTTGTTCTAGGTTAAGAGATACTTGTGATGTATTTCTAAACATGAGAAATTGAGGATTGTTGCTGAATATGTGAATTGTTGTTAGGTTTTGCGAGTTTGTTTTGTCGGAGCTTTGCATTCGTTGTTCGAGAGTTCGGTTTATTTGCTAGTGCGTGGTTCGCCTAGGTTGGAGTTCATTGTTGCTTCCACTTGTTCAGGTACTTTTGTTGTTTAAAACTAGAGTGACTATTTATTTATTTAAAACTGAAATTCCCTCTCTTATTTATTTTATGTGTTCCTTTTCTTTTAGTTGTGCTTGAAATGAAAGATTGATACCTAACTTGTGATGAAGTTTAGTCTTGGCAACAACAATGATTCTAAAAATCAATTGCTAATAACTGTTTTGATTGAACCATGATGATTTATTTCTTCATAGATATTGCATTGATATGTAGGCTTTGTTTTCTTGATACCTATCAAATATAAGTTATGCAAACTCTTCTATTACTATTTTTTAGAAATAGATCACCTCTTTTTACATTATATATTTTATACTTGAACAAGAATATAAGTAATGCAAACTTGTATATGTGTGGTGAATGAAACTAGCAAAGTAAAATCGAATATGCCTAAATATGTGAATTGTTTGTTGTTTGTCACCTATAATAGGTTTTTAAGTGCTCTTATCAGGATTTTATTATAAATAAATACTGGGAAATTATGGATAGAGAGTGGATGTCTGCCAATCGTCTGTCCAAGGAATATGTTGCTGGAGTGGATTATTTTGTGAAGTGTGCTGTTGAACGTTTAGGGACTTCTAGTAACATGAAGTGTCCTTGTTTGAGTTGTTGTTATGTAAAATCAGTTAATGCAGAGGAGTTGGCAGGACATTTAAAGGGTTACGGAATAGATCAAAGTTACACTTGTTGGACAATGCATGGTGAGGAAAGAGGTGAATCTTCAAATATGGGTAATAATACTGAGAGATGTGCACCGGTTGACACCGAAAGACCTACATTTGAAGGGGGCGAATTTGAAGAGATGGCAAAGGCTGTTGAAGACGATCTTAATGACTGTCCTCAAATGTTTGAGAAATTGATAACGGATGCGGAGACACCGTTGTATTCAGGTTGTGCTGAATTCACAAAACTATTGGCTGTGATAAAGTTGTATAACTTGAAAACTTGCCACGGATGGACGGATAAGAGCTTTACGGAATTACTCGCACTGTTGAAAGAAATGTTGCCGAAGGATAATGTGCTCCCTTCTCGGACGTATGATGCAAAACAAATGTTAGGGTCCATTGGGTTGAACTATGAGAAGATACATGCTTGTCCCAATGATTGCATTTTTTTTCGGAATGAACATGCATCGTTAACGTCGTGTCCTAAATGTAATGCATCGCGATATAAAAATAAAGAATCTGCTCCAGAAAAGGTGTTGTGGTATTTTCCCATAATTCCTCGATTTAGGCGCATGTACCATAGTTCAGAAGATGCAAAACACTTGACATGGCATGATGATGAAAGGATTAAAGATGGCATGCTACGACACCCGGCGGATTCTCCGCAATGGAAGAAAATTGATATTGATTATCCTGATTTCGGGTTGGATCCAAGAAACCTACGACTTGCATTGTCTGCTGATGGATTTAATCCGCACGGCATTCAGAGTAGCTCCCACAGTACATGGCCCGTGATTTTGGCGATCTATAACTTACCTCCATGGCTTTGCATGAAACGCAAATATATGATGTTGTCTTTGTTAATTTCTGGGCCCAAGCAACCGGGAAATGATATTGATGTATACTTGGCTCCGTTAATTGAAGACTTGAAGCTAATGTGGGAGACTGGAGTAGAGGTGTATGATGGGTTCAGAGAAGAAACTTTCACCCTGAGAGCTATGATTTTTGGCACAATTAATGACTTTCCAGCATACGGCAATCTATCTGGGTATAGTAACAAAGGTCAGTGTGCGTGCCCTATATGTGAAGATAACACTGATTGGATGTGGTTGGAACATGGTAGGAAGAATATCTGCTGTGGTCATCGTAGGTTTTTGCCATCTACTCATCCGTATCGACTGTTGAAAAAGGCATTCAATGAGAATATTGAAACCCGTAAAGCTCCCATGGCTTTGATGGGTGAACAACTATTTGAAAAGGTGAGAGGTTTGAACATTAAATTTGGGAAGCCTTTTGCAGGAGAGCTTGCCAAACGGGGGTGGAAGAAAAAGTCAATTTTCTTTGAGTTGCCATACTAGAAGTCATTATATGTAAGGCACTTCATTGATGTGATGCATGTTGAAAAAAATGTCTTTGAAAGTGTCATCGGTACCTTACTCAATATGCCAGGAAAGACTAAAGATACCATCAACTCGAGGTTAGACTTTCTTAGTATGGGGTTGAGACCAGAATTGGGTCCGATAAAGAAGGGTACACGTACATATCTACCTCCGGCAGCTCATACTTTATCTAAAAAGGAGAAGAGGGTTTTTTGTAAGTTTCTTCATGGAGTTAAAGTTCCAGAGGGTTACTCTTCAAATATTATGAACCTTGTATCGATGAAAGACCTCAAGTTAAAGTCTTTAAAGTCTCATGATTGCCATGTTCTAATGGAGAATTTGCTACCCATTGGTATACGTTCCATTTTACCTAAGAAAGTGCGAAAGACCCTAACCAAACTTAGTTTCTTCTTTAAGGCGATTTGTAGTAGAGTGATTGACCCTGGAAAGTTGCCATCATTGCAAAGAGAAATTACTGTCACTTTGTGTGAGCTTGAGATGTATTTCCTACCTTCGTTTTTTGACATAATGATTCATCTAATAGTTCATCTGATTAGAGAGACACAATTGTGTGGCCCATGTTACATGAGATGGATGTATCCGTTTGAGCGTTACATGAAGATATTAAAAGGTTATGTGAAAAACCGATCACGACCCGAGGGTTGTATTGTTGAGCGCTACATAGTTGAAGAAGCTATTGAGTTCTGTACCGGCTATCTATCTAGTCTTGAATATTCTGTTGGACTGCCAAGGTCTCGTCACTCAGGAAGCATTAGTAAAGGGATGTCAAGAACAAAAATAGTGATGGTATCAAGGAAAGAACTAGATGAAGCACACTTATATGTTTTGCACAATGATACTGAGGTTGATTCATATGTTTCCAAGCACATGGACATACTTAAGAGTGATCACCCATATAAGACTCAAGTTTGGTTAACAAAAGAACATAATCGGAGTTTCATAGTGTGGCTAAAAGACCACATTGATTTCGAATTTGCTATGAATCATTCCTCGATTTCAGAAAGATTGAGATGGTTAGCAAAAGGTCCAAATATGCAAGTTTTCTCTTACACCAGCTATCTAATGAACGGGTACACGTTCTATACAAAAAAACATGATGATCAAAGTAAAATGCAAAATAGTGGGGTGACTCTTGTAGCTCAAGCTTTGCATACATCAAGTGTCAAAGACAGAAATCCCATATATGCGAATATGTCATACTTCAGGGTCATTGAACACATATGGGAGTTGGATTACAACATGTTTCGGGAGCCTGTGTTCCTATGTAAGTGGGTTGACAATAATAGTGGTTTACAGATTGATGAGTTGGGGTTCATGCGGGTGAATTTCAATAAGTTAGGATATAAAGATGAGCCTTTTATTTTGGCATCCCAAGCTCAACAAGTGTTTTATGTCACTGATCCAGTTGATACAATTTGGTCCATTGTTTTATTGACAAATAAAAAATTGGTGAATGACATTGAGGATCAAGCAACCGATGATGATGATATTGAGGACGACCCTTTCTTTGGGACATCACTACCAATTGTAGGGGAAAGTACTCCTATAGAGGATTTTGTGTATGTTAGAAACGATCATAGTGATGGGATTACGATTCGTCAAAAAAAATATACTAAGAAGCGAATTGCAAATACAATTATATCCAAGAAAAGGAAAAGGTAATTTAGACTTATATCATATGCTTTTTATCTATTTCCAAGTAGTTATTTTACATAGTTTTCATCTTCTTGTCTGTTTATTTATTTTGGATAGATAAATATAACAATAACAATGATTATGTTTTATTGCATGTCAGATGGCGGATCATAGTGATCATGACAGCGATCATGAGGGTGATGTTGAAAAGTATATCAGAAAGCAAGCTCCTCGTGGAATGACAGCGATCATGAGTGTGATGTTGAAAAGTGTGATGTTGCTAACTTGTTTTAATTTAGATACATATTGTAAGTAGCTTGCTAGTTTTGGATACATATTGTTAGAGAGTTTGATTTGGATACATATTAATTTGTTAATATTGTAATTAAGTTGCTAAGTTTTGGATACATGCATATAATAACTTGTCAGCTAGTTTGTTTTGGTTTGTGATCATATTGGTGCATTTGGATATATAACTAGTTTATATATATATATATATATATATTTTTATGTTGTTAGTATGTAAATGATTGGATTGGTATTAATTGGCTGTATATGACCAGAAAATTATCAAATGTAAAAAGGAAAATACAAAAAAATAGAAAAAAAAGGAAAAAAAAATTAAACAATGGGCAGCGCTTGGTGGGAGAAGCGCTGCTCATTCACCTAGCACGTATAGCAATGGGCAGCGCTTGGTAAAGGCAAGCGCTGCCCATTGCTAAACGTGCTAGGTGAATGAGCAGCGCTTGGTGGGAGAAGCGCTGCTCAGTTACTTAGCGCGTTTAGCAATGGGCAGCGCTTGGTAAAGGGAAGCGCTGCCCATTGCTAGGTGAATGAGCAGCGCTTGGTGGGAGAAGCGCTGCCTATGGCTATCAATGAGCAGCGCTTCTCAAACGCTGCCCATTTTTGGGGAGGAATCACCAGCGCCAAATTTAGCAGCGCTCAGAAACGCTGCCCATGGCAAAAAAAAAACGCTGCCCATCCCCAAATCTGTTGTAGTGGGACCCCACCCTCACCCCACCTCATTGTAATGCCTAAGCACTTCCACCAATTTATTTATTTTCATAGTTATATGTGCATTTAGTAATAGTTTCACATACGTTAGTATTTTTTTGGTTAAATCACTACAACACAGTTTATATTATTTGCTGCATAATATAAAAATATTTGCACATTCTTATAATTGATAGGTACCATTCTACAACTAAAAATCAGAGTCAAATATTTTCTTTTCAAGATAACGTTTATCCGTGCAACGCACGGGTCAGAAATACTGGTGTGTATATATATATATATATATATATATATATATATATATATATATATATATATATGGGTCTGAATAAATCATCAATAGATTATTAGATTACTAGTGTGTTTTTGTTATTCTTTTCCATTTTAATTAATTAAATTAAACTCGTTATTTTTTATACAATTAGAGCAATAATTAATTCAAGTAATTTATTAAATTTTCTTTGTGTAAGTTTAACTCTCTCATTTAATTAATAGTAGCTACTGAATTATTCATATTTTGTATCACTTTTTTCTTTAGACATCGTATAATAATGAAAAAAATATTAATTTAAGTTATTATCCAATATATGATAGTACAAATAATTTTAATATAATTTGTGCAGTGTTGTGGTTAATTCACACCGCGACAGTCGAAAGATATAACGCAACAACCGAAACGGTCGAAATTACGAAAGCCTTAACGCGACCGCGACCGTATTTAGAACCTTGATCCCATACCTGCACAACCTCAGGATCTCTCTCATTCTGGTGCGTAATCAGTTCATTCACATGTCCCTTCGCTGGAAGCTGCCAGAAGTCACTCTTTGTCCGTGCCACCTTTTTGGGCACCGGCGATCACTCCCTGCCCTCGTCAGTTCCAGATGTCACACCCAGGGTTTTATCTCCATCACAATTCCACACCTACGTCCTTATCTCCAATTCAAAGAACGGTTCCATCAACAACATATTATCTTCATGAGACTCCTTCTTAAACTAAATGACACCGAGGGAAGGTCTATTTGACATAGGTTCTCCGAAGCACTTCTCAAAGTGCCTCTTAACTTCTTCCTTAAACAGGCCAACATCTTCAATTAAACCTCCATTTTCGTCCAACAACACAAAATTACCACTCCTTCTTCTGTATTTCATAAGAGAGTGGAAATACTTTGAGGTCATATTCTCTTCTTTGATCCACAAAGCTCTAAACTTTTGAGTCAAGAAAGATTCTTCAAATGAATTTCTTCCCAAAAGCGATCTAAAACTTCATTTCTTTCCAGCATCGTCGCACTGTCCCTGTTATCACAGAGAGCTTGATACAAAGAATTTAAATCCATAATCAGAGATTCAACATTCAAATCTAAACTCCCGAAAAAATCTTTATTCCATTTCTTAGACTTCTCTTTCAGTAACCTAAATTTCTCTTTTATAATATACGCCTTATAAACTGAAACAAAGAAATAAGTTCAACAACTTCTCGCATAAAGTTTAAACTCAATATGCTCAAATCACTCACTAAAAACACACAACGGTTTGGGACCCAAATCTATAGAAGAACGAAGTAGCCAAATAGGACAATGATCAGAAATATCACGGGTACCAATATATTTTCCCGCAATGCCCGACAAATCAATCAAACCTTTAGTAATGAGAAATCTATCCAATCTAACCATCAATATACCATCAAAATGTAAGAGAATTTATTGCCTAATACACGAACATCAAATAACTCTATATCCGCTATGAAATTGTTAAAATTTGTAATTTCCTGCAAAGAACTCCCACCGCCCTCCCCTTCCCCTCATCCGCTTTAGTTACCGCACTGAAATCTATATACACCATTTACCCCTAGCGTAATTCTATTTAAGGCCCCTAAATTCCTCTCAAACTCTCTGCTTCGGTGCTAAGGAACAAAGAGCATAAACATTGACAACACATATAACAATTTCTTGAGTCTCTACAGCCACACCAACCAAACCATAACTAGTGAAAGAAAACAAAAAATTCCAAGAACCTACAAACCAAGAAGATAAAATCCCCCCTGAAAGTCCCTGGAAGGGTTTTACACACCAAGTGAAGAAATGAATACCCCAAAGAACTCACATCCCTCTCATCTACAACCCCTCTCTTAGTTTCTTGCACACAAACAAAATCGAACTTACCTGAAGAAAGTAAGGACGCAACCTGACGTCGTTTCGCACGATCACCCACCCTAGATTGTATAGGGAAAGCAAATTCATGGAACACTGATATAGGTCACCCCCTTATTTCTTGCTGCCTGATTTCTCATCTCCCCTTCAGCAATGATACCCACATAACACTCATCAGAAAGAGTACCTTCAACTCTCAATCTTTTTGCCACTTCGCAAACCCTCGACGCCACCAACTTGCTTTGGAGAGTCCAATATTTGTTGTTGCATTTAACAATATCAGAACTATAGAGAGAATCCACACAAAGTACCTTCCATTCCTTGAATAAAGAGGACGAATTACACACACCGCCAACAGACACGACCAGAGCATCGTCGTTAATCTCTGTAGGCGAAGTAGGAACTTCAGGGAAAACATGGGTAACTTTTTTCAATTCGCCCAAATTTGAGTTTCTTTTTAGCTCAATAGAAGCGTATATGCGCGCTTTTTTTTTTAGATAAGTTGTTTGGGCAAGTTTACTGAGATTTTCAATGTCATCGTTTGCTCATTTGCTTCAGATACATGTTGGTAGATTGTTCAACTATAGAGATTTAGTTTTATACTTCTGCTCGTATATTTCTTTGTTATGTAATGTGTATAAGTTGTATTACACTCGAGTTATTGGATGGTACTCGGGGGAAGTTTTTGTATTGTTTATGATTTTCAAAGCGAAAATTTTGTACGAACTTATTAATGATGTAACACAATTGAACTTGAGTTCCATTGATGTACGAAGTTATTGTATTATGTTATCATGTGCTCTCTTTGGACTCAATTATAAGCAAAAATTATCAAGTTTTTGATTCAAATATAATCAAATCTCAACTAACTCAAGTTTATTTAACGCTATTATTCTACAAATACCTTATTTAATTATACTTTTGCTATTAAGAGTTTTGCATATGTCGTCAAGATTACTATGACATTCCTTCATGTATTACCGACTTAGTTACAAATGAAATGCAATGAGTAGTTATTGTAAAAAAAAGAAAGTAAAGGACCCTAAAATATTTTTAAAAAAATTTACATATAAAGAAAACAAAAAATGACCGAAAATACCTAGCGGGGTGATGATGTAGCACATATACCCGCCACACGCCCACACCACACCGCTTCCAACCCCAACTCAAGTCAAGGATCCAAATCCATTGAGTAACCCGAACGTTAAAAGTTAAAACTGCTTCCTCTCTTCTCTCCCCCTATCATATATAAACTTTGTTTTCCCACTTTGCAAATCACTACCAACACATTCATTCCTCTCCAAAATTCCACACTCGTTACTGCACCGCCGCTTTTTCCTTCTCGCATTCGCAGTTTTTCTTTACATTCTATTTTCTCTGTTTTTTCTCTCTCCCGGTGAATGGTGTTGCGAGGTTCCGGCGAAGAGAAAGGTTCGATGTCCATGGCGACTACGAGTCCTAAAAGATCAAACCGTCTTCACAATTTCGCATTACCGTTCTTGAAGTGGGGGACACAACGTCACATGAGGTGCACCAACACGGCCGATGGAAACGTAGTTGGAGCTTCAGGTAGCGGCGATCGACGTTCTCCTCAGTCTAACTCCGACGAATCGACGGCCACACGGAATCCAGCGACGGTTTCAAAACGAAAATGTTCTGGAGTTTACGGCGATGATGAGGAAGGGATCGCCGTGGTGAGAGAGAAGCTGATGCATGATCTGAAAACCGCAGCGGATAGATTGAAAGATGCGATTTTGAGAAACGAGGAGGTGGAGGTTCAAGAAGAAGTGCTGGAGCCAGAGACTGTTAGGCCGTGGAATCTGAGAACGAGGCGTGAAGAGAGTAAAGCGGCGGCGGCGGCGGTTCCTGTTGTTGCCGGAGAGATTAAGCGCGATTGTTCGTCGCCGGTGAGAATTGACGGTGGCGTGAAGTTAACGAGGTTGAGAAGAAACAATTTGGAAAAGACGCAAAGAGCTAAATTTTCGGTGCCGTTGTCGAAGAAGGAAGTGGAAGAAGATTTCATGGCGATGTTGGGCCAACGTCCACCAAGGAGGCCCAATAAGAGGCCCAAAAATGTGCAGAAGCAGTTGGATGTTCGTATAATTTTCCTTTCACTCTCCCTCTCTGTTTTTTTTTCCGTTGCAAGATTTTGAAGGCATGATTTTAGATTTGTTTTTTGTGCAGACTCTTTTTCCTGGATTGTGGTTAGCGGAGGTAACGGCTGATATGTACAAGGTTCTTGATACGAATGAGAATGGAAAGGCGCGTCGCTGTGCAAAAGGGAAGGGGAAGGACAACGATGAATCTCTGTGACTGTGATTGTGAGTGCGTGAAATAGGATTTTGAAGCATCTCTCTTGCTTTTATTAGATGATATAGTTCATTCTTTTGTTTATAAGCATAATGTTCCACTGGGAAATAAAATGTGAATTTCTGATGATAATAGAAGAGAACAAGCCGTAATTAGGTGACATTTTAGTTTTTAGTACTCTGCACTGCAGAATCTCAAAGGAAGCTGCAGCTCAAATATCACATTTTTGAATTTTCAATTCTGATGGCATTGGCAGTAATTCAAATTTTGTATCAAGTGCCTTAGATTTCTTAGTATTGTTAAGTTCGCAGTAAATTTGGCTTCATAACTCCTTAGTCCTTCCACTGGTTGGTGCTTATGAATTTTCATTGGGCCGACTCTTGCATTATCTGCTGTTTACTCTTGCCTTGTACTGCTTTGCCTCTTTTCAAGTTATAATTTTTATAAATAATTTGTTTTTATTCTCTTTTGTACCTCTTTCTGGATTATTAACTTGTTAATATTTATTTTAACAAGTGAGACATAACTATAATGCGAGGCACTACTATTATAGGCTCTGTTGAGATTTCAAAAACATCCCCGTTTTTTTTTATTACTAGTTTCAAGGACTAAAATAGTTTATGAAACACAAATTTGGGAACTAAAAACAACCAAAGAAACAGTTTAGTTTGGAGTCAAACTAACTACTGAAAAATATATTTGGGGATGTTTTTGTAATTTTGATTTTGATACAACAATGAAACACCTCACAATTTCAGGGACTATAATAATATAGTTGTTATTTACCTATTTTCTTGTACTAGAAACTAGTAACACTCCCATATGTTACTAGTAGTTATTTGTATTACTCACTGGAATTTCAATACAGGTAAGGTTATGCTTATCGCCCAGCTCATTTGCATCATTTACTTTGTTCTATTGTTGTAAATCTTCTACTTTTGTCTGTAATCTACGCATCTGCTAATACTACAATCTATCAAATCCAAGAATTTTCCCGCAAAGCAAATCCAATATATTCTTTTTATTCTATAAATCAAATCCAAAAGAAATCAAATCCATTATTATATTTAGATTTAAATATATTTTTCGTTCCTACAAATATAACCGTTTTTAAATAAGTCTCCAAAATATTTTTTTAAATAACTCCCTAAAAATCACTTTTTTAAAAAAAAATATATCTTTCTGTTAACTTTTTTGTCAAAAATATTGATGTGACAACATTTGTCTGATTTGGTTTTACCATATCATATTTTTATATTTTCATTTATTTTAAAATCTGATTTGGATTAACACCTCATTATCTTCGACATTCAATCTCCATTACTTTTCTTTCCCAACTCTCTCAAATAGTATCTTATAAACGATATTTATGATAAACGAATGTTAAGGTAATATTTCAATATTTATTTGTAATGTATTCTTCCAAGAAAGGTAAAGTTACTTGAAAATATTTTTCTCTCTTTTTTTTTCCACGATTTTCTACTCTTCTTAATAGTTGTTATTCCAACATTTCCTGGATGCAATGTTTCTAATCTTATCTTTTTTCGTATGTCTCCACACCCAGAATCTCTCTCAACCACTCATCCACTCCTATTTCCACTCACAATCGTATACTCTTCTTCCAATTTTGTTTACGGTTTGAATAGGAGAATCCACACAAAGGTTTTAGGGCTCAAAATTAATTTGGGGGTTTTGAAACTGAGAATGCAAAAAGAAAAGAGAAGTAGAAGGCTCTCAAAGGGGGTTCCAAAAATTAGGAATGAAATCTGAAGAAAAGAAAAAAAGGGAAAGAAACCTTGAGATAGAGAACAACACCACTCATTCCAAGATTAATGAGATAAATCAAATCCAAGATTAATGAGTTAGAGTTTTATAGGGACAAAAAACATATTTAAATCTTATACTTACTTTGATGAGATAAATCAAATCCATGATTAATGAGTTAGAGTTTTGAATATTACTACGAAATTTAAGTTCTAACATGCCAAATGTCTTGACTAGTCACGACTGAAAATTAATAAAAAGTACATGTTTCTAAACAATTTGGAGTTTTTTCTTTCTGTCTAAACCCTTCTGTTAATTCTTTCTAGACTTTCATTTTATATTAAAACTTCTTTCTCCTCAAATTTCATGTGTTTTTTATACACACAACTTCCATGTGTTCTATTTTTCTATCAAATATCAAATGGTGCCAAAGGCTGAGAGAATTACAACTCAGTATTCCCAAGGGGACATCCAAGGAAAGTGCATAAAACCCAGGATTGTGCGCGCACATGCCGTATAGTATTTTGTTGATTCAGGAAACATTTAATATATTTGCCTAAGTTATTTTTCATAAGGTCAAAATAAGCTCTAGCAAAACAGACCCATTTAATATGCAAACTAAAGAGACGCCATGCTTAACAAAAACAGCGCCAAACCCAATCGTTCTTGCACATACATATGATTTCATTTGATAGTAACATCAAGCAAGCCAAACAACTATGGATTCAAGCAATCAAACAACTAGGCTCTTTGACCCTGTCTACTCTGCAGGCTATAACTTTGGCTGTGGTTATCCGATTGAGGTGTACGAGCATGCGTTGGAAAGCTAAGGAACAAAACTACAAATATCTTGTTGAGCTCGAAACCCAGTTCGGAAGTATTTAAAGCCAAAACTGCGAAATACAGAAGCAGTTTAATGTAAAACGGGTTTATGGGCCAATTTACTATTTTTTATCGGGCTTTTATCATAGAACCCGTTTAGGGATTTAGGTATTTCGTTTTCTCAAAGACTAAATACACTTTTGAGAGCCGTCTTTGGTCTCTTACGCATTATCATACACTTTACAAAACTTTTGTGTTCTAGCCTCCATGGAAGCCTAAACTCCTAAGTCGATTCATTGGTGAAAGGCTGCTGTTTACGGATTTTGAAGTTCGGTGTCTAATGTTATTTCATTTATTTCATTTTTAGTTTTCAGTTCTTTCTTCTCTATCAACTCCACATTTGAATTCTTTGTTTGCAATTTTCGTCTTTGTGTGATGCTTAATTACTCAGATTCGGCTTACTTGCGATACACGAATCGTTTATATATGACACTTGTTTATATGTGAATCTGTTTTCGCAAGTCTTAACTATTCGGGTTATGATATCGGTTGTGTTTAGCTGCGCTTGTTCACCATCACGATTGATTGAACATACTGTTTTGACGCTTGCTTTAAAAAGGTGCGAATTTGCATAAACTAGTTGACGCTTGGTTGATTAGTTTATTATCAATTAAGAACTCAAACTTTGAACAAGTCTTGCACGATTATTTGGAACCGATGATAAATCCAAGACGCGCACCCGGAAACCGGTGGATCGATTGTCTCTCTAAATTGTTAAACCCCTCAAATAGAAATCGTATTCATAAAAAAACCCTTGTTTTATTGTTAATTTTGTTTTTGATTTTGGTAATTTCAGTAGTTAGAGGTCCTCGTGAGACGACCAAGGTCTCTTACCTTGATACTATATTTACTCTTTAAATTATTTTGACCCGCGTAAGACCGCTGATCAAATTGGCGCCGTTGCTGGGGATCTCTAATTAAGGATTTCCAACTTCAGGACTCCACTAACAGTACTAACGTTTTAGTTTCTGTTCTTGCTTTGTTTCCAAGTCTTATTTTAGGTAGTAGGCGTTGAGACAACTGGTTTGTTGGAAAAAAATGGTTTATTGCCGATCTTGTCAGAATTTTCCGAAACCACAGCTGAAAAATCGGAAAAAAAATCATGGATCAGTACTGATTGCAAATTCCTTCGTTTTCTATTTTTAGTTATTGTTTTTAATTTTTCACATCTCCGAAAAAATCCAAAAAAATTTGCATATCTCTCTTTTGATTTATTTAGATTTTTCATAGTGATTGTAATTTTTTTAGATTAGATTTGATTCGTTTTCTTTTTTTTTTTTGCATCTATTTTAACTTTAAGACGTAGTTGGTATTTCTAGAATTGTTGCATTTTCTTACTTCTTGCTGCATATGGTTGGTGTGCGAAAAGGTGATGTGCAAGTATACACAGTCGCAACAAGTAATAAAGTGAAAGTAGAGTATCATTCCCACAGGGATTGGATTAATTTACAAGTTTAAAATGGTAGTTTTAACTAGTGAGAAACAAAGTAACAAAATAAAATAAAATGTAATCAATGGTGTGAGAAAACATAATTTAAAATAAACTAAGAAAATATAAGTTGTATTACAAATGAGAAGGAAGACAGTTGGAATGCTCTCCACTAAGTAAGTCACTTTTAACAACATTATGTTATATATGATGCTCCAGCAATTGATGCTCCTGTAGTGGATGCTGTAGCAATTGATGCGTGCTTTTCAGCAACTAAAGTCAGGGTTTCATTACAAGTCTTATGTCTAAGCTCTAAATAAGTTCATCCTTGAATATGAAATACCCACAGTATCCTCCCATGGACTACGCTATCCTATGTCTAGGTGTTAGCATGGAATTACAAACTTTCCTTTGTGAAAACACTTACCCACATTAGTTCTTGAGTTCCAATTATAAACTATGTCTGAATTTATAATTTGCATTCACTTTTAGCTAGCCAATTCTAAAGATGAATATGAAAGAGTTATTATGCAAGAACTAAATTGCAAACATCAATATATAACATAAAACTAGTTAAAAGTTCATTACAAAGTTTATGGCATCCAACTTCAAAAGAATTTAGCTCATGCTTGAGATTACTAAGGACATACAAACTGATGTTACAAACATGTTCATATTACTGAAAAACACAAAGGAAAAGAAAAAGAGTAGAAGATACACAGTTTAGTTTCCTTCGCATAAATCAACCTTGTAGTTGCTCCAGCAATGCCTCACAAATGCTTGATGTGCCAGTAATCCTTCAGCATAGTGTAATTGTCGAAGTAGAGAGAGAAAGTGTCGCATTCTTCTCTCTCTCCTTCCAAACCAGTTCTAATGATGATTTTCTTGAGTGAATTCTGGTCTCCTTGTGAATGAGAAGGTGAAGGATATTTATAGGCTCCTTGAGAGAGGTTTCTTCATGGTTGGGTTTGCTTGGGGCTGAAGTTAGGGTCACTTGTATCAATTTGCTTCCCAAAAAAAGTTGACTTGATCTTTACTTTATCAAAGAGAAGAGGTCTAATGGGGTATGTATAAGTGTCCCTAAAAAGTAAAAGTTACAAGCTAAAAAGTAAATAGGGTGGTGTTGAGATGAGCAACTTGGGCCACTTGCATAGCAACTTGACTTTGATGTCATCAATGACATTAGCAGATTGCTGGGACATTTTAGTCTGTCATGAATGCTGGAGAAATTGACTGCCAATAATGCAGGGGCGACTATTGCTGGGGCATCTGATGTTGTTGCATTGAACAAACATATTGAAATACAACAAGAGGCACCAAAAGTGCCAAATGATCACAAATCAGTTCCTAACCCTCTTTTACTCTAAACAACACATATTAACTACTTTAACAACTATATTACTCAGAAACTCACGTTGATTTAAGTGTAGAACATAAAAATAACTCTATATAAATAAGAGTTATCACACCCCCAAACTTAAACCATTGCTTGTCCCCAAGCAATGACACTTGAGAAAGACAAAACAATACAAAAAGAGAATACAAAAACAAAATCAGTTGCTTCCCTAAATCTAACAGTTTTTCAAAAATGATCTCATTGGGCCCAATTTTCAGATTCACACTTCACACACACACACACACACACACTCGCACACACACACACACCCCTATGTCTTTCACAACATTTAAAATTATTACTGCTCATTAAGTGAGTGTGTGACTCTTAGGACATAGTTTCGTTCCTAGCTATCTTCAAAACTTCACTTAGCATTGGAAAGAGTAGTTTTCTTTTGATCATGCCAAGAGTTTTTCAAAAATAAGAGTAGACTAACATCTTCACATAAGATCTGGGGGCTTTTAAGCATAACAGAGGGCTTTGGGTTAAGTATTTCAGACTTCTGAGTCAGTGCGCTAATTTCTAATTTGTTGGTTTCTGAATGCTGGAGCATCATACTCCTCGTAATGCTGGAGCATATTGATTGCTATAGCATTGGATGCTCTGCCTTTGATACTACACATAGGAATTTAGCTTATTTTGCCCTCCTAGCTGACCCCCTTTTTGCATACTTTTTTTTTCCTTTTTCTTTTTCTCTTGCATTTTTGGAACGGGTACAACTTTTGTTTCAGGCAAATATAGCTATTACATTTTTTTTTTTGCATTTGTAGCATTTTTTTGTAAACCTATTGCACTGGCTTCTCTACAATCTTTATACTTAGCCTCAATATATCTTTAGTTACCCTCAAACTTAGTTTCAAATGCTACTCTAAATTTTTAGTAAAAACTTGGAATAGATCTTGGTCTACTAACACTAGCTTTAGCATCATATCATTTCTCAATAGCTAAGTTCTTGGCTAAGCCTAGAGTTTTGAGTGTAAAAGCAGCAATAAGACTAAACATTGTTCAAACAAGGCTACACATACACTTTATCATCATTAAATTCAGCCCAAAAAGAAACACTATCTATTACTGCAAGGATAGAAAGTGCAACTAATCATGCCTTTGATTTAAACAAAATAATAATCAGAAGGTCCTCCCCCCAACTTAAAATCTTGCAATGTCCCCACTGCCCATGCAAACTCTAATGGGAGAGATATTTTGGATACTACAATACTGAAATTAAAAACATTTATCCCAACAGAAAATTTAAATCCTACACAGCTACTGGATGCAAATATTGATGCTACTGCATCCAACAAGTTTATTGAAATAAAAGACAACACAAACAAAGATAACATAAACAAAAATGACACAAAATAAAACACAACAGCTAACCATAAGAGAAACAACAGAACAATATCACACACAAGACGGAAGAGTTACTAATTGGTGAACACAGCACAATTCTTCTCTGGCTCAGTTTCAGCTTTTGAAGCAGTGGATGCTGAAACATTGGATTGGTTGCTGTTGCTACAGCATTGGTTGCTTCAGCATCAACCTGTTGTTGTTCTAGTGCCCCCTTAGTGCTTTCTGTTATAATTCCTCATTTTGTTCATTCTCTTGCTCTTCTCCTTCCTTTAGCTCTCCTTGCATGTCCTGCAACCTTCTTTTTAAAGGTATAGCTTATACACCAGATTTTTCAGAAGATACTGCAAATGATGTTGTAATGCTAGAGCAATGAATACTTCCGCATTGGGATGCCTTCACTTTGTTCCTACAGAAAAACATAAACACAAAAATAAACAAAAATAAGCTTATTAGTAAATAAAAATCCTGGGTTGCCTCCCAAAAGCACTTGGTTTAAGAGTCTTCAGCCCGACTAATCCTTATGTTAGAGTCCTGGTAACTCTATGTTGATCTTGTCCCTCACCACATGTGTTCCATAATAGTGCTTCACCATTTTCCATTGACTTTGAATGTGGAATTGGTGGCTTCATCAAACAATTTCACTGCCCCATATGGATACACTCACCAATTTAAAAGGTCCTGACTGCTTAGATTTGAGCTTTTCAGGGAGTCCTTTAAGCTTTGAGTTGGACAAAAGAACTTGTCCCCCTTTATTTAGCTCTTGTCTTTGAATCTTCTTGGCTACTGCAGCAGTTGCTGCAACATTCACTTGTTCAGCAGAGGCTACATCATGGTTCACTTCAACTTTGGTGTATTTTGGTTGTGAGGGTGTCAGCATAGGTTTGTTGGGTAGTGTTTTGGTTGGTGTAGTGATAGCTGATTGGGGAGAAGATTGTGGAGTTGGATATTTGTGAGATGGGGATTAGGTTGAGGGATTTGGTTGTTTGTTGAGAGTTTCTTTAGGGCCCGGTTCATGCTCAATCTCTTTAACACCTTCTTCTTTTTTTGATTCATTTCTTCTTCCCTCACTCTCCTTACAACTCTCAGTTGATGGGATATTGATGTGGAGTTGCTTCAGCACCTCTAAGAATTTACCAAATTGTTTGTCTTCATGGATCTTCCCCAACCTTTGAGGAAAAGGAGGAGGAGGGTATTCTTGAACAAACTTTGGTGATGGTACTGTTGCAACATCAGATGCTCCAGTTAGCAAATAGGTGTTACCATCCAGCTAGCAAATAGAAGCAATGCTCGACCTGTTGGAATGGTTGAGGATGTTCTGGTTAAAGTTAATGATTTGATTTTTCCTGCAGATTTTTACATTCTAGACATGGTGGAAGAAACTAAGTCCAGCAGGTCGCCTATCATTTTAGGCAGACCATTCTTGAGGACTGCCAAAACCAAAATTGATGTACATGCAGGGACTCTTTCCATGGAATTTGGTGATACAACTAAAAAGTTTAGCATCTTTAATGCTAAGAAACACCCCATGGAAGAGCATTCCCTTTGTAAAATTGAATTGCTTGATGGTTTGGTTGATACACCTCCTATAATTGCTTGATGCCATTGAGGTATAGTTATAGGAGGTGTGTCAACCTGCGAAGTATCACAGCTCCCATACTTTGCAGGTTGATACTTCAGAATGTACCTACACTGAAGTTTGACCAGGGAGTTCATTCTCCTTACTCTTATTTTATGCTTGTTGTTTTCATTGAGGACAATTTATGATTTAAGTGTTGGGGGGGGGGGGGGGGGGGGGGGGGGGGGGTGTCTTTTGGTAGTTTAGTAGTTTTTATTTTTATTTTTATTTTTGGTTTGTTTTTCAGTTTTTCTTGTTTTTTTAAAAAAATATAAATAAAAAATTGTTATTTTAGCATGTTTTTCCACGAGTTCTTGGTTTGTACAAGTTGTGAGTGATTTTGACTATTCTAGGACCATAGGTGTTTTGACATGACTTGATTGATTTCTTGTTGCTCTTGGTATAATAAGTTGGATATGAGCACTAGATTTTGCAACATTTGTGATAGTCATTGTCTTTGGTGAGAGTTAAGCCTTTTATTGGATGGACTACATTTTGTCATTCTCTCATTTCTTGTGTGTGACTCACTCATGTTTGTTAGTTACTCTAGAACTTGACTTGATTCTTGTTGAAGCACTTGTTCACATGCATGTTTGAAATGATCTATGCAATTTTGTTCTTTTTTTAGCTACTAGCCAAATAAGCTTACCCTGAATTTATCCCTTTTTGTAAGACCCTTTGAACCTTTTTATCCCATTTTTTGTTTTATAGCTCATTACAAGCCCAAAAGTTCATATTACCCAATCTTAGAGGGTGAAGGAGCATTGAATTGAAAATTGTCAAATCCATAAGTGTGGGGGTGTCCAAATTGTTGCAATTGTGGTTCTCACTAGGGTTAGTTCTTGGGTTCTCAATAGAAATTTTTGCAAGTACATTTGTATACCCTAAAAAGAAAAAAAAAAGAAAAAAAAAGAAAAAAAGAAAAGAAAAAAAATGGAAAGTGTATATATCTTTTTATATACTAGTATGACCCGTGCGCTGCACGGGTATACATATCATTTGAACTTATTTTCTAATATTTTTGTAAAAGAAATTAAAATTATATCTTTGTAAGAAACTGACTAAATATATTTAAATAAATATTTTATAGTGAAAAGAATTATTTCAATGAAAAAAATAAATCTAAATTTATGTAATTATATGATAATGTGAAGGCACTATTCCATACCTATATTGTCTTAAAGCAGTTGTGATTACAATTACTATTGTTTGCTATTAGGAATAACAGTAGTGCTAATTAAAAAAAGATTCAAAGTAGATTTTAAAAAATTATTATATCTCTTATATTGAATTTTTTAGTCACTCTTTAAAGGGATTATCTATTAAAAACATGTAGATTTTTTACCAAAATAAAGTTTATTAAACAGTTTATACAAAAAAGTAATTTTTAAAATACTCAATATAATATAAACCATATTTTGCAGCAAAAAATTTTTGATAATAGGTTTATTTCCAAACAGGAGTGTTTTCGGTTTTTTAAACAAATTAAGGGTTATTTTCGTCTTTTAGGGGTAAGTTGAACTGAACTTACCAAATCGAAACCCATCTTCATCGACGGCTTCTACCGTACTTTCCTCTTCCTCTTCTCATCGTTTCCATTAGGTTCGATCTCACTTTCTGATTTCGCAACGACAGTTCATCGATTGCTCCTGCTAGAAATTAATAATGGCGACAACTTATGGATCATCATCTTCTTCACGTCATGGGCTCATCAACAAACGACTGACAAATCAATAACCAAGGTACAATTATTGCGATAGATTTTGGGTGGGTTTATCTGTATATAACAACGATTCGATGGTGGATGTATGTAATTTGTGATTCTAATTAGGTTATAATCTACACTTATCGTAGCTATGGATTTGAAACAGTCACCAATGAATATCAAACGGGATTTGTTTAGAGTTATGACAGTATTGAGTTATAATCTGGCCTTCGATATAAATCACATAATGGAGATATATGCACACTCATTCGTTGATTTGAGTTATACTCTAAAGATTACTTGTCTCAAATTATCCATGTTGGTCCTTTTCCTGTTCTATAGCGAATATGTACCACTTGAGATATCGTGTACATTGTGAGATTCAATACCCAATTAGTTAGTCCTTAGTTTGATTTCACAATATCTTATGAAAAATCTACAGATAGGAACCAATACCCAATTATTGACTGTTTCATACGATCAGGTCCTTAAACAAAAATCTACTTTGTGGGGAATTTCATTTTCAAAAATGCAGTGGTCCTTTCAATATTATACTAATATTCCAATATCTAATGCGGAAGATGTGACTTGAAAGAAACAAGTTCATGTTGGTCCCAATCATTTACTGATGTAATTCTACGTTGTTTGATTTTTACATATATTGATTTTTTTTCATACTATTGAAAATATGTGTAGACGGTGTTCAAAATTCTGTCCCCTACAGGAAACTGAGTTGAGCAGTTTTGTTATTAAATATTCTGATGGTCGCGGGGATATAATTGTAGGTAACGCTATCCTTTTATCATTGATAAATTATACCTAGTACATTAGTTGGCTGATTGAATAATGTTATAATATAAATCCTACCGAAATTCCTTTGTAGATTCACGGAAAGGTGGGGTTACTTAATTGATTAGACCGTAGTTCTCAACACAAAAGATCGACAAAGGTACTTAATCAATGTGGAGTGGCGCAACGGTAACATCTGGCTGGGGAAGGGGTGGGATCAATTTTGAGACGATTACAACATACAAATACTGGATACATACTGGATACAATATATTTCAGGCACAAATTCAAAGATCATTTTACTGTTGTTATGTTCAATGTTGCTGGTCTGGAATATAGATGGGATCGGGATGCTCCGACCGAGTTACCAATATCATTTTTCAAGTAAATCGTCTCAAGGGATTATGCTACAAAAATAGTACGTCTAGTTTATTAATGAACAGCTCATATTACTACTTCTTCAAAGCTAGTCGTTGCTATAGTGTAATTACGGTTGAAATTCATGAATTTATAATTTAATTATTTTTCAGGTTGTTCCAGATGAATTTACCATGACATACGGTAGACAACTACAAAACCCAATCTTTGGTTGGTGCTGATGGTATGAAATGGACGGTAAAGTGGGCAGGCATGGATAGTTCAATATGGTTTACTAAAGGCTGGGCTGATTTTGCCGTCAAGTACAACCTCAAAAAGAGGGACTTTATTTTTTTCAAGGTTCGTATTAGTGTGACTTTATATTAAGCATAATTTATAGTCTTCTTGTAATCTTGTAAATGTTGCTGATGATTGGAATAATTTTATAGTTTAAAATTATATAATAAATGTTTGAAAATTTCCAGGAGATTATTCTCTGTCCGTTCAACTTTAAACTGTTAAAATGTCTAATGTATATGTGCTTCTTTAAACTTTGTCTCCATAGGTTCGTGATATAGGGAACATGATGGTTCATTTTGTCCAGAGTGACAGTGGTATGATTGAAAAGTTTAACAGATTGGACGTGATGATACTATGGACATTGATGTTCGAGTAAGGGAACTATGGACAGCAAAACTAACTGAGGTTGGATTAAGGAGGAGATTACCTTTGGTGAGGATCATAACAATATAAATTTAATTTATCTTCTTTAATAATTGCTAAAATTATATATATATATATATATATATATATATATATATATGCGCTGTTGATTAAACCCATTTATCTTGTAGTATGTCCCCGCGAGAGTCGTCTCTTCACGCCTAGAAGATAGACCGGGGTATATTTCTGTTGTATTGCCTTCGAGAGATGTTGATGAATGGACGGTGATATGGAGTCCAGGTCGGAATGACGAATACCACCTAGGAGATGGCTGGTATGATTTCAAGAAGGAGCATAAAATAAATTGTAGTTCATGGCTTTGTTCGCTTTTAGATCAGTACAATTATCTATGGCTTTACAATTTCATTTTAGAACCGAAACTTGATTTGGATGTCGTCTATTTTGAGAATTTACCATGACTGGATTTTATATATGAAATTTAGTGCTATTTTAAATACATTGATTTATTATGTAATATCCTTCGAGTAATGTTTTATCTACGCAGTGTGTGTGTGGTGTGAGAACAGAATGTTAACAAACTATAAAATAAGTGTGAAATCAGTAGAGAATAATAGTTGAGATGTTCTTTACCAAATAGGTCACTTTTGATAGTTCTGTGTTTATATGTGATGCAGGTGCACAGGATGCTGTTGCATTAGAATTGTGGGTTTCAGTCACAGTCTTCAGAGTTTCATTACAAGCTCTTATGTCTAAGATGCTAAATAAGTTCACTATTGTATTTTAAGTACCCACAGTATAACCCTATGGACTATGCTATCCTATGCCTAGGTTTTAGCATGGTTTTAACAAAGTTTTATTTATTAAAACACTTATTAGTTCTTGAGTTCTAGTTATAAACCATGTCTGTATTTATAACTCTACTTATTCTAAGTGATCAACCTCAAAATAAGTGTTGAAAGAAGTATAAAACAAGAACTAAAATGCACACATCACATATGAACACAATAACTTAATGAAAAGATCATTATGAGGTTAAAACATCCCAACCAAAAGAGTTTAGTTCATGCTAGACATCACAAGGCATAAATAAACAGAATAATTCATATTCATATATTTGAAATCACAAAAAGAAAACAACAAGGTAAAAGTTACACAGTTGGAGTTCCTTTGCATGAAATTGCCAAGTAATGCAGATACATCAACTTCACTGCAAAAGAAAGAAGTAAAGAAAGACGTCAATTTCTTTCTTGCCTTCTTACAAGAGAATGAAAAACGAAATCTAATACTATCTAACTTAGAGAATGGTATATGAGATGAAGAATGAGATTGTTTCCACATGAGAGATGGAGGTCTTTATATAGGCTTCAAGTGGAGCTTTCTTTCACAAGAGGGTTTGCTTGAGAGTGAAGTTAGGGTTGCCTTTTGTCATCTCAGCCCATAAAGTAATTCAAATCCTTCCCTAGGTGAGTGACTCTTCAAAGCTATTCTTTATGGTAGGCGCCGAAATTTGCGACTTGCATGTGCCCTTATGACTAAGCATGATGTCATCAATTGAGTGTTGGTGCATTTTGATGGTCTAAGAATTCTTCAAGCATTGTAGTCTGTTTCAAGTGCAGGTGCATCCAATGCAGGTGCATTGTTGCTTTCTGGTGCAGGTGGACTGAACAAAAACATCAAAATACCAAAATATATGCAAAATGCTTAACCATAAACATAACCCTTTTTTAAACTTTGAATGTTATTTTATTTATTTAGCTATTTTTACTATTTATTCTTACTTAGAATTGAACAATTATTTAGGTTTAGATGCGTAAATAACTCTATATGAAATAGAGTTATCAGTGTGCTCTCTTAAGTACACTATGATTCAATTTGCCTCTTTATTATTATGACGATATATCAATATTCAGTGTTACAGGTAATGACTATTTTAAAATCTACCTACTTTATAATACTTTAGTATTATGTTATGATGCCTTCTGTGATAAGAATTTGTGTTGCTTAATGCTTACAGGGAAATTTTGGCGAATTTGTCAATATCCCCTACTCGCTGAAAATCACCTGATTCATAGTGACGGTAACAACACCTACTAATTTCGTATAACTCAGGTTAGTAACACTACATTTGTATAAATTCCGATAGTAGGACTGGTGTATGTTCCATATATTCAATACTATATATTTGTAGAAATGTATATATATATATATATATCAATATATATATATATATATATATCAAAAAAAAAATATATATATATATATTAGTATATACTCAATGAATCAATTTATGTATATGTATATATATAGTTACCTATTCAACTATATTGTTCATGTAGATATATATAGTTATATATCTAGTACCGTATATGTAGATGTATATAGATATAGTTATATATATAGTGGATAATTCTACACACAGTACCTTCAAATTATTATTTTTAGTTTTCCTTATTACCTAATGTAAAACATACATCATTAACTTAAATCGTATTAAAAAATTGAATAAAATTGTAACAGCGTGAACCATTCACTCTGAACCTCGCTGTCCAAATCTTATTGACATACAGTATCCGAGCTTAGGTACTCAACTACTTCACCAGGGATTTGAGACAAAACATACTCATTAACATGCTCAACAGACTCAAGAGTTGCAGCTAGAATAACCCTCTCTTCAAAAAAGGATTAGTGTTAATGTTATCAAGGAGATGTGGATAAGCATAGTCAACCAAAGACTGAAGTGGGTTGGTTGAGTCCAAAATTAATAAATCTTCCGAAACTTCAACATCCATCTCTCCGTACTCGTTTGATTGTGAATGTCCATCACCAATCTTGAGCAACCAATCTGCAAATTCCCTTATTTCATCTCTCTCAGCCTCTACATTGGAACTACCAAGCCGCATGTTTTGAGATTAAGAACTTTACAACTTGACCATATAGACGATTAATTAATTGAAGCAGCAAGTCATCGTGTCTGGAACCTTTTCGTATGACTGGGAGTATTTGTCTGAAATCACCACCGAGAACAACTGTCTTACCACCAAATAATTTGTACATGTTTGCGCGATCTACGGTGGACATGATATCCTTTAAGGTGTTGTCAAGTGCCTCAAAATAGTTCCTATGCAACATTGGTGCCTCATCCCAAATGATAAGTTTGGCTTGAATTAAAAGTTGTGCTCTTGGACTACCTTGAATTATACTACACGTGGAGTCATCCCTGCGAACTAATGGAATACCAAATGTTGAGTGGGCAGTCCTACCACCATGAAACAATAGAGCTGTAATTCCGCTGGATGTAGTGTTCAACAAAATATACCCCATAGAACGTAACAACGCAGTCTCAGTATTCCAACAGCAGGTCTTTCCAGTGCCGCCATAACCATTCAGAAAATAAAAACCACCCCTACCGGATAGTACGGAGTTCGTTATCTCATCATACGCCTTCTTTTGATCATGATTTAGATTTTTGACTAACGAACTATGTATGCACGACATTTCATCCTTGTCGTAACTCAACTCATCAGTGATCAACTTATTTTGGTAGTCAAAACCATCAACAATTTCTGGGAAAGGCATAGAATAGTCCGACAACGACCGTCCGTTTAGATGAAGTAGTTTTTCAATTCCCAGAAGGCACATGTTTTTCAATGCATCCTCTCCTATTTGCAGACCTATTTTAAAATAAAAATAAGGAGCTGATTAGCAACCATTTTTAAATAACTCTTTTAAGGTTTGCCATAAATATAAATATTAGTATTAATATAAACATAAACAAATATATAAATACCTGGTGTCTCTAACTGTCTTCGTATATTATATACAATATCGTCGGCTAGTAAATTCCATGTTGATTGCCAAACAAATTCGGCCTTGTTCATCGTATTCATAGCTAGAAAAGTCACAAACAAACGTCGTAACTGATTACCAGACGCTATTTTACTTGCCTCATTTATTGCATCAACAAATTCTCTATCACCATCCAACAAACCCAATTTGAAACACGCTTCTTCAAACGTGGGCTCTACCTTACCGTGGAACTTCTGGAGAGACTTATAGCTCATGCAACCTCTTTAGATGTTTAGCAAAATGCGCAAATAATACTTTTCACCAATACCAGGAGGAACATAATTTATCCTACCAATGTTATAGCCTTTTTCCTTGGTAGTCAAACCCTGTCTACTGTATTGTATACAAATCTAGATGGAAACTCTACGTAGGTCAAGTCCTTACCTTCGGGGTATGTTCTATTAGCTGCGAACCATGCAAGAAACATTGTATCATAATGTTGGGCCCTCCAAACCACATTCTCAATATCTTCATCATCATCGAAGAATACTGCCTGTTCATTTGGTAGATGGAATGTCAACCTCTGAACAAGAGGTCATTTCTGATGTATGTTGTGACACCCTTTACCACGAAAGTAATTATAAAAGAAAGAGTGCGAAAAATGAGTGAATTTGTTTTTCCAAATAAAATTACGAATTCATTTTCTAATTAAATTTCGCAAGTAAAAGATGTCTGCAACCTTCTTAAACCATACAAAATGATTTACGATAGTACTAAAGGATAAGAAATAAAACATTTCTTTCAATATAATAGTAATAATGATAATCTTAAATATAATATTGAAAATACAACCCAAATCACGATGTCACATGATCATAGCAATTAACCTTTAACCAATTAAGTATAAAAAGTAATAACAACACGTAGTATGATACTACAAGCTCGGTGATCTGTAGTGATCATATCTCCACCGCTACACTACTACTCCAACGACGCCTGGAAGTCAATCTAAAAAAGTGGTGCACGGGTGAGAAAGAGCATCCAAACCATATAAGGAACATAAGACCGAAACTAAAACAACAAGACTATCACAATCCATCAAATCAAAATCAAAGAGCCAATCCCTAAAGAGTGACAGTACATCAAGTCTATACAGCAAAAAGTAACAAAGTGGAACCACAGAGGCTCGTACATAAAAAGTGATGAGGTCACATCACACAACGAAAAATCGCAACTATATATGTGAAGAACATAACCTGCATACTCAGTCAATCACCAATCTTGAGCAACCAATCTGCAAATTCCCTTATTTCATCTCTCTCAGCCTCTACATTGGAACTACCAAGCCGCATGTTTTGAGATTAAGAACTTTACAACTTGACCATATAGACGATTAATTAATTGAAGCAACAAGTCATCCTGTCTGGAACCTTTTCGTATGACTGGGAGTATTTGTCTGAAATCACCACCGAGAACAACTGTCTTACCACCAAATAATTTGTACATGTTTGCGCGATCTACGGTGGACATGATATCCTTTAAGGTGTTGTCAAGTGCCTCAAAACAGTTCCTATGCAACATTGGTGCCTCATCCCAAATGATAAGTTTGGCTTGAATTAAAAGTTGTGCTCTTGGACTACCTTGAATTATACTACACGTGGAGTCATCCCTGCGAACTAATGGAATACCAAATGTTGAGTGGGCAGTCCTACCACCATGAAACAATAGAGCTGTAATTCCGCTGGATGTAGTGTTCAACAAAATATACCCCATAGAACGTAACAACGCAGTC
Source organism: Astragalus glycyphyllos (assembly GCA_963573325.1). Classification (NCBI taxonomy): domain Eukaryota; kingdom Viridiplantae; phylum Streptophyta; class Magnoliopsida; order Fabales; family Fabaceae; genus Astragalus; species Astragalus glycyphyllos. The sequence continues at coordinate 19,008,065 of OY754314.1, read as the reverse complement.
TCAGTATTCCAACAGTAGGTCTTTCCAGTGCCGCCATAACCATTCAGAAAATAAAAACCACCCCTACCGGATAGTACGGAGTTCGTTATCTCATCATACGCCTTCTTTTGATCATGATTTAGATTTTTGACTAACGAACTATGTATGCGCGACATTTCATCCTTGTCGTAACTCAACTCATCAGTGATCAACTTATTTTGGTAGTCAAAACCATCAACAATTTCTGGGAAAGGCATAGAATAGTCCGACAACGACCGTCCGTTTAGATGAAGTAGTTTTTCAATTCCCAGAAGGCACATGTTTTTCAATGCATCCTCTCCTATTTGCAGACCTATTTTAAAATAAAAATAAGGAGCTGATTAGCAACCATTTTTAAATAACTCTTTTAAGGTTTGCCATAAATATAAATATTAGTATTAATATAAACATAAACAAATATATAAATACCTGGTGTCTCTAACTGTCTTCGTATATTATATACAATATCGTCGGCTAGTAAATTCCATGTTGATTGCCAAACAAATTCGGCGTTGTTCATCGTATTCATAGCTAGAAAAGTCACAAACAAACGTCGTAACTGATTACCAGACGCTATTTTACTTGCCTCATTTATTGCATCAACAAATTCTCTATCACCATCCAACAAACCCAATTTGAAACACGCTTCTTCAAACGTGGGCTCTACCTTACCGTGGAACTTCTGGAGAGACTTATAGCTCATGCAACCTCTTTAGATGTTTAGCAAAATGCGCAAATAATACTTTTCACCAATACCAGGAGGAACATAATTTATCCTACCAATGTTATAGCCTTTTTCCTTGGTAGTCAAACCCTGTCTACTGTATTGTATACAAATCTAGATGGAAACTCTACGTAGGTCAAGTCCTTACCTTCGGGGTATGTTCTATTAGCTGCGAACCATGCAAGAAACATTGTATCATAATGTTGGGCCCTCCAAACCACATTCTCAATATCTTCATCATCATCGAAGAATACTGCCTGTTCATTTGGTAGATGGAATGTCAACCTCTGAACAAGAGGTCATTTCTGATGTATGTTGTGACACCCTTTACCACGAAAGTAATTATAAAAGAAAGAGTGCGAAAAATGAGTGAATTTGTTTTTCCAAATAAAATTACGAATTCATTTTCTAATTAAATTTCGCAAGTAAAAGATGTCTGCAACCTTCTTAAACCATACAAAATGATTTACGATAGTACTAAAGGATAAGAAATAAAACATTTCTTTCAATATAATAGTAATAATGATAATCTTAAATATAATATTGAAAATACAACCCAAATCACGATGTCACATGATCATAGCAATTAACCTTTAACCAATTAAGTATAAAAAGTAATAACAACACGTAGTATGATACTACAGGCTCGGTGATCTGTAGTGATCATATCTCCACCGCTACACTACTACTCCAACGACGCCTGGAAGTCAATCTAAAAAAGTGGTGTACGGGTGAGAAAGAGCATCCAAACCATATAAGGAACATAAGACCGAAACTAAAACAACAAGACTATCACAATCCATCAAATCAAAATCAAAGAGCCAATCCCTAAAGAGTGACAGTACATCAAGTCTATAAAGCAAAAAGTAACAAAGTGGAACCACAGAGGCTCGTACATAAAAAGTGATGAGGTCACATCACACAACGAAAAATCGCAACTATATATGTGAAGAACATAACCTGCATACTCAGTCAATCACCAATCTTGAGCAACCAATCTGCAAATTCCCTTATTTCATCTCTCTCAGCCTCTACATTGGAACTACCAAGCCGCATGTTTTGAGATTAAGAACTTTACAACTTGACCATATAGACGATTAATTAATTGAAGCAACAAGTCATCCTGTCTGGAACCTTTTCGTATGACTGGGAGTATTTGTCTGAAATCACCACCGAGAACAACTGTCTTACCACCAAATAATTTGTACATGTTTGCGCGATCTACGGTGGACATGATATCCTTTAAGGTGTTGTCAAGTGCCTCAAAACAGTTCCTATGCAACATTGGTGCCTCATCCCAAATGATAAGTTTGGCTTGAATTAAAAGTTGTGCTCTTGGACTACCTTGAATTATACTACACGTGGAGTCATCCCTGCGAACTAATGGAATACCAAATGTTGAGTGGGCAGTCCTACCACCATGAAACAATAGAGCTGTAATTCCGCTGGATGTAGTGTTCAACAAAATATACCCCATAGAACGTAACAACGCAGTCTCAGTATTCCAACAGCAGGTCTTTCCAGTGCCGCCATAACCATTCAGAAAATAAAAACCACCCCTACCGGATAGTACGGAGTTCGTTATCTCATCATACGCCTTCTTTTGATCATGATTTAGATTTTTGACTAACGAACTATGTATGCGCGACATTTCATCCTTGTCGTAACTCAACTCATCAGTGATCAACTTATTTTGGTAGTCAAAACCATCAACAATTTCTGGGAAAGGCATAGAATAGTCCGACAACGACCGTCCGTTTAGATGAAGTAGTTTTTCAATTCCCAGAAGGCACATGTTTTTCAATGCATCCTCTCCTATTTGCAGACCTATTTTAAAATAAAAATAAGGAGCTGATTAGCAACCATTTTTAAATAACTCTTTTAAGGTTTGCCATAAATATAAATATTAGTATTAATATAAACATAAACAAATATATAAATACCTGGTGTCTCTAACTGTCTTCGTATATTATATACAATATCGTCGGCTAGTAAATTCCATGTTGATTGCCAAACAAATTCGGCCTTGTTCATCGTATTCATAGCTAGAAAAGTCACAAACAAACGTCGTAACTGATTACCAGACGCTATTTTACTTGCCTCATTTATTGCATCAACAAATTCTCTATCACCATCCAACAAACCCAATTTGAAACACGCTTCTTCAAACGTGGGCTCTACCTTACCGTGGAACTTCTGGAGAGACTTATAGCTCATGCAACCTCTTTAGATGTTTAGCAAAATGCGCAAATAATACTTTTCACCAATACCAGGAGGAACATAATTTATCCTACCAATGTTATAGCCTTTTTCCTTGGTAGTCAAACCCTGTCTACTGTATTGTATACAAATCTAGATGGAAACTCTACGTAGGTCAAGTCCTTACCTTCGGGGTATGTTCTATTAGCTGCGAACCATGCAAGAAACATTGTATCATAATGTTGGGCCCTCCAAACCACATTCTCAATATCTTCATCATCATCGAAGAATACTGCCTGTTCATTTGGTAGATGGAATGTCAACCTCTGAACAAGAGGTCATTTCTGATGTATGTTGTGACACCCTTTACCACGAAAGTAATTATAAAAGAAAGAGTGCGAAAAATGAGTGAATTTGTTTTTCCAAATAAAATTACGAATTCATTTTCTAATTAAATTTCGCAAGTAAAAGATGTCTGCAACCTTCTTAAACCATACAAAATGATTTACGATAGTACTAAAGGATAAGAAATAAAACATTTCTTTCAATATAATAGTAATAATGATAATCTTAAATATAATATTGAAAATACAACCCAAATCACGATGTCACATGATCATAGCAATTAACCTTTAACCAATTAAGTATAAAAAGTAATAACAACACGTAGTATGATACTACAAGCTCGGTGATCTGTAGTGATCATATCTCCACCGCTACACTACTACTCCAACGACGCCTGGAAGTCAATCTAAAAAAGTGGTGCACGGGTGAGAAAGAGCATCCAAACCATATAAGGAACATAAGACCGAAACTAAAACAACAAGACTATCACAATCCATCAAATCAAAATCAAAGAGCCAATCCCTAAAGAGTGACAGTACATCAAGTCTATACAGCAAAAAGTAACAAAGTGGAACCACAGAGGCTCGTACATAAAAAGTGATGAGGTCACATCACACAACGAAAAATCGCAACTATATATGTGAAGAACATAACCTGCATACTCAGTCAATCACCAATCTTGAGCAACCAATCTGCAAATTCCCTTATTTCATCTCTCTCAGCCTCTACATTGGAACTACCAAGCCGCATGTTTTGAGATTAAGAACTTTACAACTTGACCATATAGACGATTAATTAATTGAAGCAGCAAGTCATCCTGTCTGGAACCTTTTCGTATGACTGGGAGTATTTGTCTGAAATCACCACCGAGAACAACTGTCTTACCACCAAATAATTTGTACATGTTTGCGCGATCTACGGTGGACATGATATCCTTTAAGGTGTTGTCAAGTGCCTCAAAATAGTTCCTATGCAACATTGGTGCCTCATCCCAAATGATAAGTTTGGCTTGAATTAAAAGTTGTGCTCTTGGACTACCTTGAATTATACTACACGTGGAGTCATCCCTGCGAACTAATGGAATACCAAATGTTGAGTGGGCAGTCCTACCACCATGAAACAATAGAGCTGTAATTCCGCTGGATGTAGTGTTCAACAAAATATACCCCATAGAACGTAACAACGCAGTCTCAGTATTCCAACAGTAGGTCTTTCCAGTGCCGCCATAACCATTCAGAAAATAAAAACCACCCCTACCGGATAGTACGGAGTTCGTTATCTCATCATACGCCTTCTTTTGATCATGATTTAGATTTTTGACTAACGAACTATGTATGCGCGACATTTCATCCTTGTCGTAACTCAACTCATCAGTGATCAACTTATTTTGGTAGTCAAAACCATCAACAATTTCTGGGAAAGGCATAGAATAGTCCGACAACGACCGTCCGTTTAGATGAAGTAGTTTTTCAATTCCCAGAAGGCACATGTTTTTCAATGCATCCTCTCCTATTTGCAGACCTATTTTAAAATAAAAATAAGGAGCTGATTAGCAACCATTTTTAAATAACTCTTTTAAGGTTTGCCATAAATATAAATATTAGTATTAATATAAACATAAACAAATATATAAATACCTGGTGTCTCTAACTGTCTTCGTATATTATATACAATATCGTCGGCTAGTAAATTCCATGTTGATTGCCAAACAAATTCGGCGTTGTTCATCGTATTCATAGCTAGAAAAGTCACAAACAAACGTCGTAACTGATTACCAGACGCTATTTTACTTGCCTCATTTATTGCATCAACAAATTCTCTATCACCATCCAACAAACCCAATTTGAAACACGCTTCTTCAAACGTGGGCTCTACCTTACCGTGGAACTTCTGGAGAGACTTATAGCTCATGCAACCTCTTTAGATGTTTAGCAAAATGCGCAAATAATACTTTTCACCAATACCAGGAGGAACATAATTTATCCTACCAATGTTATAGCCTTTTTCCTTGGTAGTCAAACCCTGTCTACTGTATTGTATACAAATCTAGATGGAAACTCTACGTAGGTCAAGTCCTTACCTTCGGGGTATGTTCTATTAGCTGCGAACCATGCAAGAAACATTGTATCATAATGTTGGGCCCTCCAAACCACATTCTCAATATCTTCATCATCATCGAAGAATACTGCCTGTTCATTTGGTAGATGGAATGTCAACCTCTGAACAAGAGGTCATTTCTGATGTATGTTGTGACACCCTTTACCACGAAAGTAATTATAAAAGAAAGAGTGCGAAAAATGAGTGAATTTGTTTTTCCAAATAAAATTACGAATTCATTTTCTAATTAAATTTCGCAAGTAAAAGATGTCTGCAACCTTCTTAAACCATACAAAATGATTTACGATAGTACTAAAGGATAAGAAATAAAACATTTCTTTCAATATAATAGTAATAATGATAATCTTAAATATAATATTGAAAATACAACCCAAATCACGATGTCACATGATCATAGCAATTAACCTTTAACCAATTAAGTATAAAAAGTAATAACAACACGTAGTATGATACTACAAGCTCGGTGATCTGTAGTGATCATATCTCCACCGCTACACTACTACTCCAACGACGCCTGGAAGTCAATCTAAAAAAGTGGTGCACGGGTGAGAAAGAGCATCCAAACCATATAAGGAACATAAGACCGAAACTAAAACAACAAGACTATCACAATCCATCAAATCAAAATCAAAGAGCCAATCCCTAAAGAGTGACAGTACATCAAGTCTATACAGCAAAAAGTAACAAAGTGGAACCACAGAGGCTCGTACATAAAAAGTGATGAGGTCACATCACACAACGAAAAATCGCAACTATATATGTGAAGAACATAACCTGCATACTCAGTCAATCACCAATCTTGAGCAACCAATCTGCAAATTCCCTTATTTCATCTCTCTCAGCCTCTACATTGGAACTACCAAGCCGCATGTTTTGAGATTAAGAACTTTACAACTTGACCATATAGACGATTAATTAATTGAAGCAGCAAGTCATCCTGTCTGGAACCTTTTCGTATGACTGGGAGTATTTGTCTGAAATCACCACCGAGAACAACTGTCTTACCACCAAATAATTTGTACATGTTTGCGCGATCTACGGTGGACATGATATCCTTTAAGGTGTTGTCAAGTGCCTCAAAACAGTTCCTATGCAACATTGGTGCCTCATCCCAAATGATAAGTTTGGCTTGAATTAAAAGTTGTGCTCTTGGACTACCTTGAATTATACTACACGTGGAGTCATCCCTGCGAACTAATGGAATACCAAATGTTGAGTGGGCAGTCCTACCACCATGAAACAATAGAGCTGTAATTCCGCTGGATGTAGTGTTCAACAAAATATACCCCATAGAACGTAACAACGCAGTCTCAGTATTCCAACAGCAGGTCTTTCCAGTGCCGCCATAACCATTAAGAAAATAAAAACCACCCCTACCGGATAGTACGGAGTTCGTTATCTCATCATACGCCTTCTTTTGATCATGATTTAGATTTTTGACTAACGAACTATGTATGCGCGACATTTCATCCTTGTCGTAACTCAACTCATCAGTGATCAACTTATTTTGGTAGTCAAAACCATCAACAATTTCTGGGAAAGGCATAGAATAGTCCGACAACGAACGTCCGTTTAGATGAAGTAGTTTTTCAATTCCCAGAAGGCACATGTTTTTCAATGCATCCTCTCCTATTTGCAGACCTATTTTAAAATAAAAATAAGGAGCTGATTAGCAACCATTTTTAAATAACTCTTTTAAGGTTTGCCATAAATATAAATATTAGTATTAATATAAACATAAACAAATATATAAATACCTGGTGTCTCTAACTGTCTTCGTATATTATATACAATATCGTCGGCTAGTAAATTCCATGTTGATTGCCAAACAAATTCGGCCTTGTTCATCGTATTCATAGCTAGAAAAGTCACAAACAAACGTCGTAACTGATTACCAGACGCTATTTTACTTGCCTCATTTATTGCATCAACAAATTCTCTATCACCATCCAACAAACCCAATTTGAAACACGCTTCTTCAAACGTGGGCTCTACCTTACCGTGGAACTTCTGGAGAGACTTATAGCTCATGCAACCTCTTTAGATGTTTAGCAAAATGCGCAAATAATACTTTTCACCAATACCAGGAGGAACATAATTTATCCTACCAATGTTATAGCCTTTTTCCTTGGTAGTCAAACCCTGTCTACTGTATTGTATACAAATCTAGATGGAAACTCTACGTAGGTCAAGTCCTTACCTTCGGGGTATGTTCTATTAGCTGCGAACCATGCAAGAAACATTGTATCATAATGTTGGGCCCTCCAAACCACATTCTCAATATCTTCATCATCATCGAAGAATACTGCCTGTTCATTTGGTAGATGGAATGTCAACCTCTGAACAAGAGGTCATTTCTGATGTATGTTGTGACACCCTTTACCACGAAAGTAATTATAAAAGAAAGAGTGCGAAAAATGAGTGAATTTGTTTTTCCAAATAAAATTACGAATTCATTTTCTAATTAAATTTCGCAAGTAAAAGATGTCTGCAACCTTCTTAAACCATACAAAATGATTTACGATAGTACTAAAGGATAAGAAATAAAACATTTCTTTCAATATAATAGTAATAATGATAATCTTAAATATAATATTGAAAATACAACCCAAATCACGATGTCACATGATCATAGCAATTAACCTTTAACCAATTAAGTATAAAAAGTAATAACAACACGTAGTATGATACTACAAGCTCGGTGATCTGTAGTGATCATATCTCCACCGCTACACTACTACTCCAACGACGCCTGGAAGTCAATCTAAAAAAGTGGTGCACGGGTGAGAAAGAGCATCCAAACCATATAAGGAACATAAGACCGAAACTAAAACAACAAGACTATCACAATCCATCAAATCAAAATCAAAGAGCCAATCCCTAAAGAGTGACAGTACATCAAGTCTATACAGCAAAAAGTAACAAAGTGGAACCACAGAGGCTCGTACATAAAAAGTGATGAGGTCACATCACACAACGAAAAATCGCAACTATATATGTGAAGAACATAACCTGCATACTCAGTCAATCACCAATCTTGAGCAACCAATCTGCAAATTCCCTTATTTCATCTCTCTCAGCCTCTACATTGGAACTACCAAGCCGCATGTTTTGAGATTAAGAACTTTACAACTTGACCATATAGACGATTAATTAATTGAAGCAGCAAGTCATCCTGTCTGGAACCTTTTCGTATGACTGGGAGTATTTGTCTGAAATCACCACCGAGAACAACTGTCTTACCACCAAATAATTTGTACATGTTTGCGCGATCTACGGTGGACATGATATCCTTTAAGGTGTTGTCAAGTGCCTCAAAACAGTTCCTATGCAACATTGGTGCCTCATCCCAAATGATAAGTTTGGCTTGAATTAAAAGTTGTGCTCTTGGACTACCTTGAATTATACTACACGTGGAGTCATCCCTGCGAACTAATGGAATACCAAATGTTGAGTGGGCAGTCCTACCACCATGAAACAATAGAGCTGTAATTCCGCTGGATGTAGTGTTCAACAAAATATACCCCATAGAACGTAACAACGCAGTCTCAGTATTCCAACAGCAGGTCTTTCCAGTGCCGCCATAACCATTAAGAAAATAAAAACCACCCCTACCGGATAGTACGGAGTTCGTTATCTCATCATACGCCTTCTTTTGATCATGATTTAGATTTTTGACTAACGAACTATGTATGCGCGACATTTCATCCTTGTCGTAACTCAACTCATCAGTGATCAACTTATTTTGGTAGTCAAAACCATCAACAATTTCTGGGAAAGGCATAGAATAGTCCGACAACGACCGTCCGTTTAGATGAAGTAGTTTTTCAATTCCCAGAAGGCACATGTTTTTCAATGCATCCTCTCCTATTTGCAGACCTATTTTAAAATAAAAATAAGGAGCTGATTAGCAACCATTTTTAAATAACTCTTTTAAGGTTTGCCATAAATATAAATATTAGTATTAATATAAACATAAACAAATATATAAATACCTGGTGTCTCTAACTGTCTTCGTATATTATATACAATATCGTCGGCTAGTAAATTCCATGTTGATTGCCAAACAAATTCGGCGTTGTTCATCGTATTCATAGCTAGAAAAGTCACAAACAAACGTCGTAACTGATTACCAGACGCTATTTTACTTGCCTCATTTATTGCATCAACAAATTCTCTATCACCATCCAACAAACCCAATTTGAAACACGCTTCTTCAAACGTGGGCTCTACCTTACCGTGGAACTTCTGGAGAGACTTATAGCTCATGCAACCTCTTTAGATGTTTAGCAAAATGCGCAAATAATACTTTTCACCAATACCAGGAGGAACATAATTTATCCTACCAATGTTATAGCCTTTTTCCTTGGTAGTCAAACCCTGTCTACTGTATTGTATACAAATCTAGATGGAAACTCTACGTAGGTCAAGTCCTTACCTTCGGGGTATGTTCTATTAGCTGCGAACCATGCAAGAAACATTGTATCATAATGTTGGGCCCTCCAAACCACATTCTCAATATCTTCATCATCATCGAAGAATACTGCCTGTTCATTTGGTAGATGGAATGTCAACCTCTGAACAAGAGGTCATTTCTGATGTATGTTGTGACACCCTTTACCACGAAAGTAATTATAAAAGAAAGAGTGCGAAAAATGAGTGAATTTGTTTTTCCAAATAAAATTACGAATTCATTTTCTAATTAAATTTCGCAAGTAAAAGATGTCTGCAACCTTCTTAAACCATACAAAATGATTTACGATAGTACTAAAGGATAAGAAATAAAACATTTCTTTCAATATAATAGTAATAATGATAATCTTAAATATAATATTGAAAATACAACCCAAATCACGATGTCACATGATCATAGCAATTAACCTTTAACCAATTAAGTATAAAAAGTAATAACAACACGTAGTATGATACTACAAGCTTGGTGATCTGTAGTGATCATATCTCCACCGCTACACTACTACTCCAACGACGCCTGGAAGTCAATCTAAAAAAGTGGTGCACGGGTGAGAAAGAGCATCCAAACCATATAAGGAACATAAGACCGAAACTAAAACAACAAGACTATCACAATCCATCAAATCAAAATCAAAGAGCCAATCCCTAAAGAGTGACAGTACATCAAGTCTATACAGTAAAAAGTAACAAAGTGGAACCACAGAGGCTCGTACATAAAAAGTGATGAGGTCACATCACACAACGAAAAATCGCAACTATATATGTGAAGAACATAACCTGCATACTCAGTCAATCACCAATCTTGAGCAACCAATCTGCAAATTCCCTTATTTCATCTCTCTCAGCCTCTACATTGGAACTACCAAGCCGCATGTTTTGAGATTAAGAACTTTACAACTTGACCATATAGACGATTAATTAATTGAAGCAACAAGTCATCCTGTCTGGAACCTTTTCGTATGACTGGGAGTATTTGTCTGAAATCACCACCGAGAACAACTGTCTTACCACCAAATAATTTGTACATGTTTGCGCGATCTACGGTGGACATGATATCCTTTAAGGTGTTGTCAAGTGCCTCAAAATAGTTCCTATGCAACATTGGTGCCTCATCCCAAATGATAAGTTTGGCTTGAATTAAAAGTTGTGCTCTTGGACTACCTTGAATTATACTACACGTGGAGTCATCCCTGCGAACTAATGGAATACCAAATGTTGAGTGGGCAGTCCTACCACCATGAAACAATAGAGCTGTAATTCCGCTGGATGTAGTGTTCAACAAAATATACCCCATAGAACGTAACAACGCAGTCTCAGTATTCCAACAGTAGGTCTTTCCAGTGCCGCCATAACCATTCAGAAAATAAAAACCACCCCTACCGGATAGTACGGAGTTCGTTATCTCATCATACGCCTTCTTTTGATCATGATTTAGATTTTTGACTAACGAACTATGTATGCGCGACATTTCATCCTTGTCGTAACTCAACTCATCAGTGATCAACTTATTTTGGTAGTCAAAACCATCAACAATTTCTGGGAAAGGCATAGAATAGTCCGACAACGACCGTCCGTTTAGATGAAGTAGTTTTTCAATTCCCAGAAGGCACATGTTTTTCAATGCATCCTCTCCTATTTGCAGACCTATTTTAAAATAAAAATAAGGAGCTGATTAGCAACCATTTTTAAATAACTCTTTTAAGGTTTGCCATAAATATAAATATTAGTATTAATATAAACATAAACAAATATATAAATACCTGGTGTCTCTAACTGTCTTCGTATATTATATACAATATCGTCGGCTAGTAAATTCCATGTTGATTGCCAAACAAATTCGGCCTTGTTCATCGTATTCATAGCTAGAAAAGTCACAAACAAACGTCGTAACTGATTACCAGACGCTATTTTACTTGCCTCATTTATTGCATCAACAAATTCTCTATCACCATCCAACAAACCCAATTTGAAACACGCTTCTTCAAACGTGGGCTCTACCTTACCGTGGAACTTCTGGAGAGACTTATAGCTCATGCAACCTCTTTAGATGTTTAGCAAAATGCGCAAATAATACTTTTCACCAATACCAGGAGGAACATAATTTATCCTACCAATGTTATAGCCTTTTTCCTTGGTAGTCAAACCCTGTCTACTGTATTGTATACAAATCTAGATGGAAACTCTACGTAGGTCAAGTCCTTACCTTCGGGGTATGTTCTATTAGCTGCGAACCATGCAAGAAACATTGTATCATAATGTTGGGCCCTCCAAACCACATTCTCAATATCTTCATCATCATCGAAGAATACTGCCTGTTCATTTGGTAGATGGAATGTCAACCTCTGAACAAGAGGTCATTTCTGATGTATGTTGTGACACCCTTTACCACGAAAGTAATTATAAAAGAAAGAGTGCGAAAAATGAGTGAATTTGTTTTTCCAAATAAAATTACGAATTCATTTTCTAATTAAATTTCGCAAGTAAAAGATGTCTGCAACCTTCTTAAACCATACAAAATGATTTACGATAGTACTAAAGGATAAGAAATAAAACATTTCTTTCAATATAATAGTAATAATGATAATCTTAAATATAATATTGAAAATACAACCCAAATCACGATGTCACATGATCATAGCAATTAACCTTTAACCAATTAAGTATAAAAAGTAATAACAACACGTAGTATGATACTACAAGCTCGGTGATCTGTAGTGATCATATCTCCACCGCTACACTACTACTCCAACGACGCCTGGAAGTCAATCTAAAAAAGTGGTGCACGGGTGAGAAAGAGCATCCAAACCATATAAGGAACATAAGACCGAAACTAAAACAACAAGACTATCACAATCCATCAAATCAAAATCAAAGAGCCAATCCCTAAAGAGTGACAGTACATCAAGTCTATACAGCAAAAAGTAACAAAGTGGAACCACAGAGGCTCGTACATAAAAAGTGATGAGGTCACATCACACAACGAAAAATCGCAACTATATATGTGAAGAACATAACCTGCATACTCAGTCAATCATCAACTGGGATCATCGTTCTCAATGAACGGCGAATACCACTGTTCTGAATTGGGCCAGTCGTCAGACCCAACCCATTAGTGGATCAGCCCAATGGATTGATAGGCCTCCAGAATCAACGATCCGGATCACTCCACTCGAATCCGACGGCTCTCTCGAATCTCTCAGCCACTATAAATAGCACAAACCACCAAGATGCTAGGTACACAATCTATTCTAACTCTCACTCGATATTATAGTGCTCGACCTAGCTGACTTGGGCGTCGGAGTGTCCTTGCAGGTACACCCCCCCGCGCGTCCAGACCTACCTCAACAGCATCAGGTCGACCACTTTCTACAGCATCAGAGGACCAGTCCCTTGACCAGCTCTACAGCCGACCTCAAGGTACCGATCAGTGGCGACCACAGAGGACGTTCTGTTTGCAATCAGACAAGAGCCGAATGAGTCCCTTCGGAGGTATGTGGAATGATTCAACGAGGAGGCCAACCAAGTCAGGAATTTGGACGATAACCAACGACTATTTTTCTTAGGACCGGACTTCTCAGAAACAGCCAATTCTAGGTCGAAGTCGGCCTACACAAGCCTAGGGATTTAGAAACCTTCCTCCCCATGGCGCAGAAGTTCATCAACTATGAAGAAACAACGATGGCCATCGAAGCCGCTAAGGCTGGGACTAACCGGCGACCTCGCGATGAGCGTGACCAGAGACCAAGGAGAGATTATGGTGGACCACAAGAGATCCCAAAGCCAGAAGGTTCACAGGGCGTACCAAATTGAACACTTCCTATGCAAACATCCTCTCCGAACGCGCAAACACTGAATTCTGGGATATCAGACGATCAGAACCCCTCGTCCTTAAGGAGGGGCAGCGCCTATAAAAGAAATACTACTGTTACCACAAAAGTCTCGGGCATGACTCGAACGATTGCATGGCCCTCAACGACGATGTTGCGGCATTAATCCGAAGGGGGAAGCTGACTCAGTATGTAAAGAAGAACCAAACTGATGGGCGGGACAACAAGCAAGCACGTTGATCGCCTAGGAAAGGAAAGGCACTGGTCGACGAAGTGGCCAAAGTTAGAGAAGAAGATGCGGACGAGGACGATGATATCCCGGATACTAGAAAATCAAAGGGAAGGAAAGTTGTCATGGTGATCACTGGAGGCATCCCCACTGACGCTTTAACTAACAAGTCAATGAAAAGAAGGTGGGACCAGGACATGAGCGTCGCGTCAACGTCCGCCCCAAGGGTCCCCTCGAAGAGACCACCCATTTCGTTCGGGGATGGGGACATCATTGATGGGACACCCAACAATGAAGTACCACTCGTGGTGGTTGCTGTCATGGCCAACATGGAGATCAGACAAATACTGATCGACCAAGGAAGCTCCACGGACATCATTTTTGAAGATCTTCTAGACGTTCTGAAGATATCAAAAAAAGACCTGAGGCCGTACAGGGGAACGGTTCTGACTGGGTTTAATGGAGCATCCACCACACAAATCGGACAAATTGAGTTGATGGTCACCTTTGGAGACGACACTGTGGAGAAACCCCTGTACCGAACAGTCAGATCAGATTTTATAGTGTTACCGTGTAAATCGATTTACTAGTGCATTATCGGGCGACCAACCCTAGCATGGTTAGAGGCGGTACCGTCCACAGTTCACCTAAAAATGAAGTTCTACACGAAGGATGGGGAGGTTGCCACCGTTCAAGCTGACCTGTTATCAGCAAAGCGAGCATTCCTCTTAAGTTTGAAAGACAAAGGCAAGAAAGCCTTGTAAGAACTGAAAGAATGTCATGAATGGAAAGAATAACCGGGCAGAACACACTTTTTCCCACATGTTTTTTTATCGAGGTCCGCCCGACCGTTAAATAAGACAAGGCATTTGCTTTTATATATGTGTTTATATCTCTTTCATTACGAACGGCCGATCAAGAACCTCAAAAGTTCGACTTGCCACGCAAGTTAAATTCGAACCACGCTCGATAAGCTGCGCGTTATGATGCAACACTTAAACGAATTTAATTACAAACGAAGCAACCTAAGATTGGCCGCACCCCTGAGGGCGAGTTAAATCCGAGTAGAAACTTGGTAAACTGCCCAAGGGCACTTAAACGAATTTAAGTACAAACGAAGTGACTTAAGATTGGCTGCACCCCCGAGGGCGAGCTAAATCCAAGTAGGGACTTGGTAAACTGCCCAAAGGCACTTAAACGAACTTAAGTATAAACGAAGCGACCTAAGATTGGCCGCACCCCTTAGGACGAGCTAAGTCCAAGTAGAAACTTGGTAAGCTGCCTAAGGGGTAGGGTCGAGACCTGATCGGTTAAAAACGTTTTAAATAAATAAAGAAGACCACTCAGTGTGGAACAATCAGTAATGTGGGCGCCCATCCTTTGGGAGGACCAGCTCAAAAGGGGCGACCATGCTTGCCAGGGACGGCCACACTTGCCGGGGCGACCTCGAGTGTGGAACGACCTTGGAGGCATGGGCAACCCAAAGATACTGAGCATCGAACATATAAAGATGAAAGAGCAAATGAACTTAGAAAGATCAAACGTGTAACAAAACATCAAAAGCACGAAACGATCAAAGTTTAGGTTGCTACAAAGTTAGCCCAAATCCAAACACGAAAGTACATCAAAGTAACGAGGTACGAAAAAAGATAGTAAAGCAAGAGGATGATTTCAGATCATGGGAGAGCAGCTTCATGGCTCATGTCGCTTGTAGATCGTCAAGCGCGTCCCATTCTGTTCGCCCAGAGGCTTATCTTTAAGAGACGGAGACTCTTCTTGTCGTACTCCCCGAGATTCCCGGTCGTCCGATAGGTCATCGATAGGTCATCGTCCAACCTATAGGGAACTTCATGCCAGTCACCTCATCATGGTTGTCCCATGAAGCAAGAGATTTGCAAGCATCATCACAAACAGGGACGACCCACGCATAGGTGTTGCGTATAAACGTGATAGTGCAAGTATACACTGTCAACAAGTAATAAAGTGAAAGTAAAGTTCGTTCCCACGAGGATTAACACTTAAACAATGAGTAATTTAATCAACAAATTAGTGATGGTAAAAGTAAAGTAAATGACACAAATATTTGGTAACATGCAAATAATAAAAGGTATCAGGGTAATAAAGATCAGATGATTGAAACAAGTTGAGATGCATTCACTTTTAGTAATTTCATTAAAATATAATTAATGGTATGTTAAGTGCTGCAGCACTAGGTGCTGCAGCAATGGATGTATTTTCTCAAATACTTCTCACTAGGGTTTGGCTCTCAAAGTTTATCTCTAGACCTTAAAAGTTACGCCCTAGGCTGCTTAGGCACCCGCAGTATTCACCTTATGGCTTATGCCCTCCCTATCTCTAGGGTTTAAGCAAGAAACACTAATATATCAGTTAATGAAACTAACCATATTATCTTGTGAGGTAAATTTACAAACCATCTCTGAATTCATAAATGCTACTTAGATTAGATGACCAATCCTAATCTAAGATGGAAAAATTATAACACACAAGATAAAATGCTCAACACTTAAACATATTTCATTAATCACACAATAAATCCAATACATCAAGTTTGCATCCCAACTATAAGAAGTTAGCTCATGTTGAGCTTTAACAACAAGAAAAATAACTTATACATAAATGAGAAAGTCATGCTACAAATTCGAGAAGAGAGTACACTACAAATAGTTGAACCAAGAGAAATAAGCTCCAAAGAAGATCAATGAAGAACACTCCAGCTCTTCAATAGTAGCTTCCTCCAAGAAATGAAGCTTCAGTGTTGCTGCAGCAATAACAATTCCAGCACTTGATCTTTTTGGTGAGCTTGAGAAGGCACGAATTGAAGGCTATCTCTATACCTCATTTTCCGGCTTGACCTAATTCTGGGAATGTGCTCCTTTATATAGGAGTGGCTACGAATCCAAGGCAACCCTAATTTGGGAGGCGCCTTTTGTCCTTTAATGAGGGCAAAAGGTCCTTTTTGCCCAAATCCCTAGGTCATCAACGAATATTCCATGATTGGCACGCACACCCATGCCTGATGATCACTGACAGCTGTCCTTTCCTCAATTTTCGTGTTTCTTATTGCTTTCTCTCTCATGTTGTGTAATTTGGCATTGCTGCCACAATAAGTGCTGCAGCAATTAAACAAACACATTAAACCACAATTGGGCACCAAATTGCCAATTGTAACAAATTCAAGCTTACACCTTAAGCTACTCTAAACTAACATATTTACAACATTCATCACTGAATTGCTTGAGAATTAACAATGATTTAAGCTTGAAATAAGAGGTAATAACAATCATATTTGATTGTTATCACACCCCCAAACTTGAACCATTGCTTGTCCTCAAGCAATGACACTTGACAGAGACAAGCACTATATCAGCAAGCAAACCAGATAGTTGAATTATTCACAAAGGCATACAACCAGAATATTAAACTGAGCATAAAACTTTCAGATTGGCCACTCAATTGCAAACCCACTGAATAGTGAGTTCCCTAAATTACTCCTGCTCAAAAGTGTGTTTGTGTGTGTGACACTTAACTTAGTTCAGATCATAGCAAGGTTCAAAATTTCACTTAACTAAAACTAGAGAGGCTTTATTTTGAGATTACCAAAGATGTTTCAAAACTAAGGGTAGACTAACAATTCAAGCACAGAAAGGGGGGATAAGCATGACAAAGGTCTTTGATACAACAATTCAGAACTCTAGGCCAGTGCACTTATTACAACTCAACTTAAGTGCTGCAGCAACAGTTGTTGCAACAATATAGACTAGAACAGAATTCAAAAACAACAATACTTAACACTTGTGTTGTATTGCCCTTATTCTTTGACTTTATTTTTCATAGCTTTTTGCTTTTCTCTTTTTCTTTTCTTTTTTATTTTATTTTTTTTAATTTTTTTATATATGCTTGGGCAATGACAACAATTACAAATAATTACAAACATTAGTGCTTTATAACATAGCACATTACACAATACACTGACTTTAATTACTTCCTAAACTATGTGCACTTGACCTAATTCTATTCCTTCATGCTTTGCCTTAATATAGCTCAAAGAACCCCCAAACTTAGTTTCTTATGCTACTCTAAGTTTTTAGTAAAAATTTGGCAATTCTCTAGGTCTACCAACAACTAGCTTAGCTTCAGATCATTTCTAATTCACTAAGTCTTTCCTAAGTTTCATGCAAAAGTATAGGAACATGAGCAATAGAGTTCACTCACAAACAGGGGCACTAATCACTCAATTCTCACCATTTCATCACTAAGTTTTGCTCAACTTAACTTCTAAAATTGAAATTTTATTCAACTAACTAGCATACTTGCTAATAAAATACATAGACCATAGGTCCTTCCCCCTACTTAAGACCTTGCAGTGTCCTCACTGCTCATGCATATAAGGGGAGGTCTATTTAAAAGAAAAACAGAATTAAAAACAAACAACTAACACAACTGTTAAGTGCTATCACAGAACAAAAGCACTAAACAGGTTTATTCTAAGGAAAACATTAAAGACAGAATTTTAAAAAGACATAAACTAAAAGATTAAGGTGCAGAGGCCCCTGGTTTTGCCCTTGGGCTTTGTCTGGTTGCAGTTCCTCTTCTAGCTCTGGCCTTGTAAACTCTTGGAGATTTAAGCTTAGGATTTTCTGGAATAGCCGAGGTTTCGGTTGCTGCAGCATTAGATTGCTGCAGCACTGATCCTACATCTGCAACAGCAGGATCAGCATTAGAAACAATTGCCTTCTTTTGGGCAAGCACGAATTCCAGAGCTTCCCTTGCTCTGATTTCAGCTTCAGCCTTCTCAGCAGCTTCAATTGCTGCAGCATCAGAAGCTGCGGCATCTTGCACTCCTTTCATGACATTTTCCACAGTTGCTTGAATTAGTTCATCTTCTTCAGTAGTGATACCTTCAGTGTCCAATTGTGCTTCTTCAGGAACTCCAGCCATCTTCCTCTTCTTTGCCACATGCTTGCTCCTTAACCTTTTTGAGGGTGAAAACATTGGCTTTTCAGCATCAGAATCAGCAACATCAGTTGCTTCAGCAGTAGAAACAGTATCAGATTCAGGCAATTTTTTACTTTCTTTTTCTTGGGGTGGATTGGTGTTTGTTTGTGGTTGGCTTTTTGGTTGTGGAATGGGTTGGATGGTATTTTCAGGAATGGATTGGTTAACAGGGGTTAATATGGGTTGAGTGGTGGTTGTGGAATGTATGTTGGTGGTTTTGGTGATGTTGTGGGTTGGTGGTGGGTCTATTTCAATGTCAGTGGCATCATCAGGCCCTTCTTCATTTCCTTCCCCTTCCAAAGAGTCATCATCTTCACTATCATCTTCTTTGTTTAATTGAGCCATAATCTCCTTGTTATCTTGTTTCTCTCCTTCACTCAGAGAGTCATCATCATCTGTCACCAATAATTCTTCTTCTTCTTCTCCCACTTTTTTCTTTCCTCTTTTCACTTCCTTCCTCTTTCTTTTCTTTTCAACTAATACTTCTTCCTCTTCATCATCTATAACAGCCTCATCAAACAGATCAGTATCCAAAGCTTCATCATCAAGCACCCAATTTGGGAAATCTGGTGCTTCAACACTAGAGAACTCCTTCAAATTTGCTTCAAACAATGCCTTCTGCCAAGCATGTTGCTTCCTCAAATATTACCAGATAGCATGCTGCTGCAGCA
Organism: Astragalus glycyphyllos; assembly: GCA_963573325.1. NCBI lineage: Eukaryota > Viridiplantae > Streptophyta > Magnoliopsida > Fabales > Fabaceae > Astragalus > Astragalus glycyphyllos. Next base: position 18,988,445 of record OY754314.1, on the reverse strand, counting down.
TGGTGGGATCACCAGATGCTACAGCAGCCTTGGGTTTTGTCTTCAACACAGTAGAGAATGCAGTAACAGGATATCCTTTCTTTTCTCCATTTATTTCTACCCCAGCCTTAATACACAGATCAGTTATGAGACAGGGAAAGAATAAATACCCAGCATTTTTCCCATGGCTGATCAGAATCTCTCTGCAGATCAGTCTTCCTTTGTCAACATCTTTTCCTCCCAAGATTGCATCAAGCAGCATTATTCGCTCCTTTTCAACATTGGTTGTATGTGAAGTTGGTAGCAGACTATGCTCCACAAAGTTGAACCAGACCATGGCATCATGGTTGAGACTACTCCACTTGACCTTGAACTCATTGGCACTGCATGGCTCCCACGGCGTGCCAGGAATGGTGATTCTCTTCTTCACAGCTTCCATCTCTTTCTTTCCCCATTTTTCAAAGTTCTTTGTAAAGGCTAAGCCATGATAACTTAGTTCCAGACATTCATTGATCATCACCGAATCAAACTTGACAATCACTCCTCTAACTTCTGAGAAATATTGGGGCTTTCCATCCTTTTGGGGCACTATTCTGGTGTAGAATTCACGAACCACAGAAGGGAAAAAGAATGATGGGTGCTGCACCATTTGCTCCCACCCAAGTGCTTTCACAGTAGATGTGAACACATCAGGGGCATTTTGCAGCACGAAGCCCCTCTCTGCCTAGAAATTCATTGATGCAAACTTCTCAGCATCACTGACGTCTTGATTCTTGAGGCTCTTGCGTCTTGCTTGGCTTGATTCTCCACGCCCAGTTGTTGATTGGCGTTTTCCAGAGGACTTGGATGCACTCATCTTTGTTCTCACCATTGCGATCACAAGTTTGATGATAAGAAAAGGGGATGGATGGGATTCTTGGGTGTTTTTCAACGAGAGGTTACTGTTTAAGGGTTTTCAGAGTTTGATTGCAAGGAAGAGTGAATTGGTGAGAGGATTGGAGAGGTTAGGTGGTTATAAGGATTGGGATGGGACGGTTTTGGTAATGGGCGCACTCATTAATTGAGATAGCCGTTAGATGGGTGTGAGGTGTATGGTGGAGGGTTGATGATATGACGGTTAAGTGATTGATTGGACTACACGCTGGTGACGCATCAAACCTTGGGTGAATAACTGCCATTATTTTATTTTTTTCACAACTGCCCTTCACTGCTGCAGCAACGTTGCTGGAAGAAATGCTGCAGCAACAACTGCTGTCACACCCTCAAACTTCAACTTGCCCAGAATTAATTCCTGCAAAACAAACACTAAAACAAACAAAACACTAATTTATTAGATAAAACCCTGGGCTGCCTCCCAGTAGAGCTTGGTTTAAGAGTGAGCTTGACTGCCATCCAAGATTATGGATTCTCCAATTCAGTGGTGATTTTGCTCCTCACCACTGGCTCTCCATAGTATTGCTTCACCCTTTGACCATTAACCTTGAAGGTTTGCTTTCTCACATCATCATACAGTTCCACAGCTCCATGAGGGTACACTTTCATCAATTTGAATGGCATAGACCATCTTGACTTGAGCTTCCTAGGGAATAGCTTGAGTCTTGAATTGAACAATAGAACTTGATCACCTTCAACTAATTCCCTCTTCTGAATCTTCTTATCATGCCAAGCTTTGGTCTTTGCCTTATACAATTCAGAACTCTCATAAGCAAAGTGCCTCATTTCTTCCAATTCATTCAGTTGTAATAGCCTAGCTTCCCCTACCTTAGCATGATCAAAATTAAGCTTTTTGATTGCCCAATGAGATTTGTATTGAAGCTCCAAAGGCAGGTGGCAAGCTTTGCCATAAACAAGTCTATAGGGGGACATTCCCAAAGGAGTCTTGTAAGCAGTTCTGTAAGCCCATAACGCATCATCAAGATGATTTGACCACTCCTTTCAAGTAGACCCTACCATTTTCTCCAACATTCTCTTGATCTCTCTATTGGACAACTCTGCTTGACCACTGGTTTGAGGATGATATGCAATTGCAATCTTGTGCTTTATTCCATACTTAGCCAAGAGAGTTTCAATCAACCTATTGCAGAAGTGACACCCTTCATCACTGATTATTGCCCTAGGAGTTCCAAACCTTGTAAAAATGTTTTTATGTAAGAACTTGCTGACAGATTTTGCATCATTGTTGGGTAAAGCCACTGTTTCAACCCACTTAGATACATAATCTACAGCAACAAGGATATAAGAGTTGCCAAAAGAAAGGGGAAAAGGTCTCATGAAGTCCATACCCCAAACATCAAAGAGTTCAACCTCTAAGAAGTTTGACAATGGCATTTCATTCCTATTTCAAATGTTCCCACTCCTTTGGCAACTATCACATTTTCTAACCAACTCATGAGCATCTTTGAAAATTGTAGGCCAAAAATATCCAGATTGAAGCACTATTGCTGCTGTCCTCATACCCCCAAAGTGTCCTCCATATGCTGCAGCATCACATTGCTGCAGCACCTCTTGTTGTTCCTCATCAGCCACACATCTCCTTAGTAACTGATCAGGGCACTTTTTATATAAGAAGGGTTCATCCCAAAAATACTGCTTGACATTGTGGAAGAACCTCTTCTTCTGTTGATAATTCAGATCACATGGTATCACTTTGCTGACTAGAAAGTTGACAATGTCTACATACCAAGGTGCTGCAGCATCAGATGCTGCAGCATCAACAGCTAACAACTGCTCATCAGGGAAGCTCTCCTTGATTTCTCCAAAATGATTACCTGCATTATCACCTTCCAATCTAGACAAATGATCAACAACTTGGTTCTCCACCCCCTTTTTATCTTTAATTTCAAGATCAAATTCTTGGAGGAGGAGAACCCCCATCTTATTAGCCTAGGTTTTTCATCTTTCTTAGCAATCAAATACTTAATGGCAGAATGATCAGTGAAAACAATCACTTTTGTGCCAACTAAGTATGATCTAAATTTATCAAATGCAAACACCACAGCTAATAATTCTTTTTTAGTGGTAGTGTAATTCAATTGAGCATCAATAAGTGTTTTACTAGCATAATAAATAGAATGAAAGACTTTTCCATACCTTTGGCCAAGGACAGCTGTTATACCCCAATTTTGTCCGCCCTCTTATTTTATTATTACAATTTTTGTTTTAGCTTGTATATATATTTTGAGCACGATTGTAAATAGTAGGTAGTTTGCAAGTCTCGGCTTTATTCAAGTTTTGTTAAGCCTATCCTAGCAATTTGCCTAATTGGGCTCACTTTAGCGCATTGTTTGGTAGAACCCGATTTTCGTCCTTGGTTTTGGCCCAACTTCATTTTTGTTTTGTTCACTTAATTTAAAAAAGCAAAAATCATAAAAATGTTAAAAATATCAGAATTAATTAATAATAATAATAATACAACATTCAAAAGATGTCCAAAATTCCTATAATACAAAAATCAAAAATACAAAAAAAATAAAAAACGAAAATAAATAAATAAAATAGGCAGTAGCAGCTTCTCTGGGCCTATTCTTGCTCACCAAGCAGGTCCGATACCTGAAATGGAAAACGAAAATCACAAAAATAGGCAAAAAAAATAACATCTCCAGCCCAGCCCCTGCAGGCTCTCACATTCAGCCCATTGTCTTGAACTTGCTGAGCAAGTCTTCAAAAATCTGAAAAAAGGAAATAAAATCAGGTTAGAATCATAGAATTAAATACCGAAAGCCTAATATTCGCCTATAAAAACAAGAACCGATTCACAGAGAAAGGACAACAATTCTCACACAGAAAAATCAGAAAAAAACACCTAAATGATTAGGATTTCACACCGAAACCCTAGTCAACAAAAACACTCAGTTCTGAAGCAGCAACAGCAACGGGAGTACAAAAAAGGTTCAATAGGCAGCAGTAGCAGTAAACAATATAGGAGCAGCTTAAGGGCAAATTTCAGAAGCTGGAGTACGAGGTTGGTCCCCAAATTTTTGTTTAGTTTTATCAGGCTTAATGCTATTTCGTAAAAAAACTGTAGTAACTTTTGGAACATGCAATCTGCCCAGAAAATTACATAAACAGAATGTGTAAATAATGATGTAGGTTTCCGTTAGGCTTGTAATTATATTAGCGTCATGAACAAATCAAATCAGAGACAGATTAAAAACATAATGGGTTGAATACTGATACTGTAAATATATCCATGTCACAAACAGTTTCTTTCGAGTTAAAGAAAAAAAGCTAGTTTAGAATAATCTGCCCAAAAAAACGAAGTTAGGTTAAGTAATTAGTTCAGTTTTAGAAAATTAGTTTTTTTTTAGAATAAACAATAGGAAAAATATAAAAATGAAAAAGACTGTTAAAAAATCAAAAAAGAAAACAAGATCAGTAACAAAAGAAAAGAGGAAGAAGACAGCTAGAACTTACCCAGTTTCCGGCCGCCACTCACGGTGGTCATCGCCGTCCGGCGTGGTCACCGTCCCTTCCTTCACCACCGTAAACACCTTAAAACCCCTCACCGGAGTCGTCACCCACACTTCCAGCGCACCACCGTCGAAAACGAAAAGACCACCGCGAGCCACCAATCTCGCCGCCGTGGAAAGTCAGGCCGTCGTTCTCACCACGTACGTCGCTGCCGCCACAAACCTCCGTCGACGTCACCAATGTCTCCGGCGTGGCCCTTCGCATGACTCTCTCCCTTTCTTGCTGATCTTCTCTTCTTTCTCTCCGGCACAACCATCTCTCTCGCCGCAATGTCCGCAAGCTCCCTCTCTCTCCCTGAATCTTCTCCACCATTTTTTCTCTTTCTTTTTTTTTCTGAACTCTCTCTCTCTCTCTCTCAAATGGTAGCAACGGCGCATGAGGGAAGGAATTAGAAGGGGATGAAATTAGGGTTTGATTGTGTTAACTACCCTTTTATATACCCATTTATTTTAATTTTTATATCAGAGTTCTTTTTGCACCCCCTTGTTTCAGCATCACGCACTCCCCTGAAAACCCAGTTCACAGGCCACGTCCTCAAAACCCAAAAATGCAAATTGGGTTTCTGTCTATTACACCCCCAGTTTTAGTAAAGACAGCGCCCCTTCAGCTAACAACACCCTCTTTATTTCTGTTTTGCAACTTTTTATGTTTCGCTTATTTTATTCAATCAAAAACATTTTTCTCATAAATAAAAAATACCAAACACATAAATATTTTCTACCAAGAACTACGTGTGATTTGATTCTCTACCAGGAGATACGTAGGAGCAGAGGGTGGCCAACCTCTGTCAATTGCACTAATAAAACCATTTTTTTAGTTTTAAATAATTTCTTTTCTATCTCAACAAAAATAACAAAAACAACTAACTATTTATCAAGTCTTTTATTTCTAATTTGTATATAAGGGTAAAAAACAATATATTTCAAATTAACAATATTTTTTTTTACACATTTAGTTAAAGGGTAACCTTCGTTAGGAAGGATGCCGCAGGGTGCTAATACCTTCCCAGCGCATAACCGACTCCCGAACCCATATTTGGTTCGCATAGACTTTTTTTTAGGGTATTTATTAATGTTTGCCCCTTAATCCTAAACCTTGATGGCGGCTTCATCTGACACCTCGAAGGATCCCTCCTTCGGATTTTTCGGTCGCTACAGCTGGCGACTTCACTAGGGACCATTAAAGAGAGTCAAACCTAATTAATTAAATGTGTAATTATTTGTTAATTTAGTATTTTGTTTTTACCCTTATGTTTGTTTAATTTATATTTATTTAATTTAATTCATTTAGTTATTTATTTATGAACATTTCTTTGTTGAACCTTAGGGTAGACGACTTTTTTATTGTTGTCGTTGTTGTACATCTTTTGCAGCTTGGTTAGTTTAGGTATTTTGCCCTTATCCCACACGTCACTTACACATTTGCACACACTTCTGAGTGGGGCCCTATACCCGGGTCTGTGTGAAACTTAGGACGAGTGGATACAATTAGTGACAGTCCTTCTGGATTTATCTGTCTGACTCTCATGAAAGTCTCAACCAGAGTGCGCCTCTTTATGATATCCCACACCTGGTAGGCATCTATCGTTGTGGATGATATTGTAAAGAGGACTTAAGCTCTGGAAACCTTTGTGAGGAAGTGATTAGAGCCACCCGGAAGAATGATCACAAAAGTGACCCTAGATCATGTTGAAATTCCCAATTTAGACATGACCCGCCTAGGACACTAGGGCATTATACTTACTCTTTGTATCAACCTAGTTAACATTTCTCCAAAAATAAAATCACAAAAAAAAACCTTTTTCATGCTTCTTTCTTTAGTTTGCATGCACATGCACAACATTTATTTCATTCAACATACAAAATCATTGTTCCCAAAAAACAAGATAATAAGTCTTCACTCCCAGCTCAAAGCCTATATAACACTCATACATTTGCGTATTCTCATTCGTTCAATTTTTTTTCATGCATCCATTCATGTACTCTGCATCTGGTGTCCCTTTTCTAAAAAAAAATATTCAAAATCATGTCAAGCATCATGCATTATTTCCTTTCCGTGCATTCATAATAAAATAAAATCATTACTTTCATATGCATCCCATTATCATGGTACCAACATGCATCTCATCATCTAGAAAAAGAAAAATAAAGATACCATATATTTGTCCAAATTGCATCATCTTGCATATCCATACAACAAAAAATATCACCTTGATTCATCATTTCATTTTAATGCATTAATCCCTCTTCATGCATTATGATAAATAAAAACAAATGTCATTTATTCTTATCCATCTCAAATGCATTACTCTTCTTCATGCATCATAAAAAACAAAAATAAAAGTTTTTATTCCTCTTACATGTATCTCATATAGCCTCCCACACATGCATCAAAAAATTAGAGATTGCTTCTTCTATTCTTGCATCATTCATCATTAAATAATTTTTTCTCAGTGTCGTATCAATATATCATTCTATCACATTCAAGAAATCATTACACATTTCATTCATCTGCATTTTTATCCAAATCTAGCAGCATGCATAAACTCGTGCATTACATTCAAAAACCATTAAAAAAAGATTAAAAAAAATACATTAAAGTATTATTTGGAAACACTGTTTGATGAGAAACGATGCATTTTTGAAAAAAATATTTGAATTGATTATTCCCGATTAAAAGAAGTTGTCATGTCCTTTGAGTAAATACCTAACTTGATTCACCAACATCAAGTTCTTCACTCTTCACCCCATATACATCCTGTCTATACTTGTCGTATTTATGGAAACCATCCACCCACTTAACCACCATGTAAATTACCTTCAATGGAATTCACCAATAACCCATTCACCATCATGGTCATTCCATAGGCTTAACCCTTAGACTCAAAGTCGTGCCTCACCAAAGGCATAAGCCAACATCAGTTTTACTTGTCTTCAAACCCTTACTCCCGTAGGCTTGTCTCTTAGCCTCAAAGTCGTGCCTCACCAAAGGCATCAGCCAACACCAGTTTGTTTGTCCATTTTAGGTTAGCTAAGCAATATATCCTGATCATCTCGTAATAGGAAACTTAAATGTCTATTTTGTTAACTTGTGTGGATCTGACAGTTATAATTGTTCTATTTTAACCGGTGTTAACTCTCTATGAAGCATTTTCAAAATAAACTAACATGACATGTGTGTTTACTCTTGTCTGAGTCAGTTATATGATCCCTATCTTTACCACGTCATTATCCTTCATTCATTTTCTAAACCAATCTAAACTGTCCATAAAGTGCCTAGTCCCCCACAAGAGTACTTAATTCAGCATCTCCCAATGATGAAATTTCACAAACAGCATTTGAACGCTCCATACCGGGGCAGAGCTGTGATCACTAACATTTCTTGTCGACATTCTAAACAGTGCAAGTCATTTGAAGTTTTTTTTAAAAAAAACGAAGAAAAAGAAAACAAAAAAGAAACCAAAAAGAAAAGCTCGTTAGGTTGAAAACTCGTAAGAGCAGCCTAAGCAAAAATTAGAGCATATAAAATAAATAAAGAAAAAAGAGCAAATATATTAAAATGAAGTTTTGTCCTATAGTTACAATTTCGAGAAAACAAGCCGTCATGATTTGAAGTGAAGTTTGGCCATTTTCCTATATCCAAAAATCCAAATACCCTTTTCTACCCTCTTTGAGCCCAAAAAAAAAGCCAAAAAAAAAATCTTTCAATCACCCCAGACAAGGGTCAATTCCATATCTGAAAAATGGTGTATCAATTTATCAGCTCACTCAGCTCAAAAGAAAGAAAAACAAATCAAAAAAAAGGTAAAATTCAAAAAAGGAGAATTGAAAAAAATTCCTGGAAAAAAAAGCAGTAGAAATTGTGAGCTGATACTTCGCACCATTAAATACATAAAAGATCCTTGTCTGAAATAAACTCTCAAACACTTCCTTTGGCCTAAATATCCTATCCTCCATAAACCCTTGGCCACGTTACAACCCTAAACAAGACCATTCTACCATGAAGCTCATAAAAGATCCCCTGTCTAGACAACCAACCCCCAAACACCTCTATGGGCCAAATAATCATTTCCTTCATAAATCAATGATCGTTCGCCACATTACAATCCTAAGGTCCATTCCGATCGATGACTGGTTGCTCCCATTTTTCTCAAAGTTTTAATTCTAGGACAAAATAATATGAATAATTTATTTGCTCAAAAAAAAATTATTATTACAAAAAAAAGAAGAAAAAAAGAGAAAAAAAACTCAAAAGGGCTTGCACGTTCAAAGAGATAATGATATTACGCAGAAACTTTGTGATCACTAACACCGTGAAACTTTCTTCATGACGTAGACTCTTAACTGTCATTGCTTGTGGAATCCCGCAAAATAAAACCACAAATCCCTACTATGGCAGTTACTTGACTTACCATCTCAAAATGGGGCAGTACCCCCACCCTTCATTCCACTTAAACTTGAGGAAATTTTTCAGCATCCCCAAAATACCCTCATATTTCATCCCATATAGCTGTATCTGACAAATTTCCAAACCATTATTCTAACTTTGCACTTTGTCACAATCTAACTCGAAATGGGGCAACCTTTATCTTTTATAGACTGGGGCATCACATCCCTTGTGCCAAAGAATTCTTTCGTCTCCTATTTCATTCATCCTTAGCCACTTTTTGCTCCAAGACTAGCACGTTTCCCCATCTTTTAGTCAACTACCCTTACGTGTCGTCGTCCTCCCTAGACAAAGGTAAACTATTTGCTCTCCACTTTTAAAGTCAAAAGTAGGGGCAAGCCTATCTCCCAAGACTTAAGCAAATAACCTCATCCTTCACTTCACTCACATATCACATTTGTCCATACCCTACATTTCTTAGAACCTCGAGCCAACTGACTCATTCATTTGTTTCTCACAGTTATTGATGTTTATTAAACAATGCTTCAAAGAGAGAGAGAACACAAGTTAATCCCCCAAGCTAACATCATAGACTTGAAAGCTTAGCCTTCATGGGTCATCATAACCAAATGAAAACCCATTTGAACAAGCCCACAAATGCACATCACAGTCTCTAAAAAGGGCACTAACACATTGTTATAAGCCATAGTCTTTAAAGATGACAACCTCGAGCTTACCAGAGTTCGCCATGAAAAACATCCTTCCATTGAATGATCAGTTCAAAATATTCAGCTTTCTGATTCTAGCATCGAAAGTCTAGTTTCTCATCAAATATTGTTGTATCGTTACAAAAAAGAAAAATTTCAAAAACACATGTTGTCATCAACAAATAACCATACACATGTCCTCTTTATTCTAGAATTGAACCATGCATCTGATTATACTCATCACAACTCTTTCATATAAGCATTATACATACATTCACATTCTGCTTGTTTCCTGGTTACACAATCTATTAGCTTTCGCGTCTTGCTTCTTTCGCATTACGCATTGCACATGCATACATGCATTCCTACACATAACATTTATTGCTCGGTAAAAGTGCCAAATGTCGATCTCATCATTACCAAAAATCTTTCTACGTCTTTAATCATATCATTGTACCGTGCATTCATACACTCCTTTTATTACCATAACATTTGCATCAAAGCATTACATCATATTCACATTCGCATTTCATGCATTCATTATTGCACTTGCATCCATTACATACATGCATACACATACCATCCATTGCTCCAATAGACGTCCCGAACGTCAGTCATTTTACTTTTTCTTTGATCAACGCGCCAAGCGATGATTCAACATCACATTTCAGATCATTCCTGTTGATCCTTCAGATCTACTATTGGTCCATAAACCTGATCATTCTTGGTGATCCTTCATACTAGTTCCAGTCCATAACATCAGATCAACACAGACATATGCTGATCCATAAACCAGACCATTGTGGTCCATAAGTCAGACCAATATGCAGACACATATTACTCCATAATTCAGGCATGTCGGCCCATAAACCAGACCAATTGTGGTCCTTAGATCAGACTAATGTCAGTCCATAAATCAGACTTATGTCGGCAAGCGAGTCAAACCGATGTTTGTCCATAATCTTGTTCATTCCTGTTGAACCCTCAGACCTATTACTAGTACATAAACCTGATCATTCCTGTTGATCATTCAAAGCCCCGGTGCTCCATATTTATTGCTTTTTCAATCAACCTCAAGTTCCGATCCCATTGTTTTTTTCTCTTTAAGTCAACGCGACGAGCGCTGAACCCATATCACACACCAGATCGCAGTGTTAGCACAGAGCCTAGCATAGATCCATCAGACCAAATCGGTCCTTCAGTTCAGTTCGATTTAACACGTCAAAAGGACGGCTTCGAACTCTACCTTCAGATCATAACGTCGCCACTGAGCGCGGCGGATCCTTCAGACCCCCAGTGGTCCTTCAGATTAGCTGTGTCTGCCTAAGACGTAGCATAAATCCTTCGTGGTCAACATATCAGTTCTAGATCTGATCTTGACCCTCACGACCGCACCGACATAGGTCACCCTCAGATTGTTTTATTAGTACCATAGCTAGTTGCAGTCCATCAGACCATCTTGGTCCATCAGGCCCAGGCAGCCCTTCAGACCTATCGGTCCTTCAGTTTAATTCGAGTCAATGCGCCGAGTATCGACTAAGGATTAGACCTTCAGACTTATCAGTCCTTCAGAGCCCTAGTGCTCCTTCAGATCCCTAGTGATCCTTCTTTATTGCTTTCTCATTAACGCGCCAAGTGTTAAATGCTTAATTGTAAATTCTCAAATCCCCCAATTTTCCTTTCTAGCGGACAAAATTAGTGTTCGTCTTGTCTTTATTTCTATTCTTGCTAAGAAACTTGAAAACCCCTAATTTTCTCTAGCAGAATATAAATAAAGAGGGGCAGCTGTTATACCCCAATTCTGTCCGCCCTCTTATTTTATTATTACAATTTTTGTTTTAGCTTGTATATATGTTTTGAGCACGATTGTAAATAGTAGGTAGTTTGCAAGTCTCGGTTTTATTCAAGTTTTGTTGGGCCTATCTTAGCAATTTGCCTAATTGGGCTCACTTTAGCGCATTGTTTGGTAGAACCCGATTTTCGTCCTTGGTTTTGGCCCAACTTCATTTTTGTTTTGTTCACTTAATTTAAAAAAGCAAAAATCATAAAAATGTTAAAAATATCAGAATTAATTAAAAATAATAATAATACAACATTCAAAAGATGTCCAAAATTCCTATAATACAAAAATCAAAAATACAAAAAAAATAAAAAACGAAAATAAATAAATAAAATAGGCAGTAGCAGCTTCTCTGGGCCTATTCTTGCTCACCAAGCAGGTCCGATACCTGAAATGGAAAACGAAAATCACAAAAATAGGCAAAAAAAATAACATCTCCAGCCCAGCCCCTGCAGGCTCTCACATTCAGCCCATTGTCTTGAACTTGCTGAGCAAGTCTTCAAAAATCTGAAAAAAGGAAATAAAATCAGGTTAGAATCATAGAATTAAATACCGAAAGCCTAATATTCGCCTATAAAAACAAGAACCGATTCACAGAGAAAGGACAACAATTCTCACACAGAAAAATCAGAAAAAAACACCTAAATGATTAGGATTTCACACCAAAACCCTAGTCAACAAAAACACTCAGTTCTGAAGCAGCAACAGCAACGGGAGTACAAAAAAGGTTCAATAGGCAGCAGTAGCAGTAAACAATATAGGAGCAGCTTAAGGGCAAATTTCAGAAGCTGGAGTACGAGGTTGGTCCCCAAATTTTTGTTTAGTTTTATCAGGCTTAATGCTATTTCGTAAAAAAACTGTAGTAACTTTTGGAACATGCAATCTGCCTAGAAAATTACATAAACAGAATGTGTAAATAATGATGTAGGTTTCCGTTAGGCTTGTAATTATATTAGCGTCATGAACAAATCAAATCAGAGACAGATTAAAAACATAATGGGTTGAATACTGATACTGTAAATATATCCATGTCACAAACAGTTTCTTTCGAGTTAAAGAAAAAAAGCTAGTTTAGAATAATCTGCCCAAAAAAACGAAGTTAGGTTAAGTAATTAGTTCAGTTTTAGAAAAGTAGTTTTTTTTTAGAATAAACAATAGGAAAAATATAAAAATGAAAAAGACTGTTAAAAAATCAAAAAAGAAAACAAGATCAGTAAAAAAAGAAAAGAGGAAGAAGACAGCTAGAACTTACCCAGTTTCCGGCCGCCACTCACGGTGGTCATCGCCGTCCGGCGTGGTCACCGTCCCTCCCTTCGCCACCGTAAACACCTTGAAACCCCGCACCGGAGTCGTCACCCACACTTCCAGCGCACCACCGTCGAAAACGAAAAGACCACCGCGAGCCACCAATCTCGCCGCCGTGGAAAGTCAGGTCGTCGTTCTCACCACGTACGTCGCTGCCGCCACAAACCTCCGTCAACGTCACCAATGTCTCCGGCGTGGCCCTTCGCATGACTCTCTCCCTTTCTTGCTGATCTTCTCTTCTTTCTCTCCGGCACAACCATCTCTCTCGCCGCAATGTCCGCAAGCTCCCTCTCTCTCTCCCTGAATCTTCTCCACCATTTTTTCTCTTTCTTTTTTTTCTGAACTCTCTCTCTCTCTCTCAAATGGTAGCAACGGCGCATGAGGGAAGGAATTAGAAGGGGATGAAATTAGGGTTTGATTGTGTTAACTACCCTTTCATATACCCATTTATTTTAATTTTTATATCAGAGTTCTTTTTGCACCCCCTTGTTTCAGCATCACGCACTCCCCTGAAAACCCAGTTCACAGGCCACGTCCTCAAAACCCAAAAATGCAAATTGGGTTTCTGTCTATTACACCCCCAGTTTTAGTAAAGACAGCGCCCCTTCAGCTAACAACACCCTCTTTATTTCTGTTTTGCAACTTTTTATGTTTCGCTTATTTTATTCAATCAAAAACATTTTTCTCATAAATAAAAAATACCAAACACATAAATATTTTCTACCAAGAACTACGTGTGATTTGATTCTCTACCAGGAGATACGTAGGAGCAGAGAGGGTGGCCAACCTCTGTCAATTGCACTAATAAAACCATTTTTTTAGTTTTAAATAATTTCTTTTCTATCTCAACAAAAATAACAAAAACAACTAACTATTTATCAAGTCTTTTATTTCTAATTTGTATATAAGGGTAAAAAACAATATATTTCAAATTAACAATATTTTTTTTTACACATTTAGTTAAAGGGTAACCTTCGTTAGGAAGGATGCCGCAGGGTGCTAATACCTTCCCAGCGCATAACCGACTCCCGAACCCATATTTGGTTCGCATAGACTTTTTTTTAGGGTATTTATCAATGTTTGCCCCTTAATCCTAAACCTTGATGGCGGCTTCATCTGACACCTCGAAGGATCCCTCCTTCGGATTTTTCGGTCGCTACAACAGCACCTATGGCATAATCACTAGCATCACACATTAGCTCAAAAGGCTTGCTCCAATCAGGAGTTACTATCACTGGGGCATTAACTAGAGCATTTTGCAATTTCTGAAATGCTGCAGCACATGATTCATCAAATACAAATGGAGTGTCATGCTGCAGCAATTGACGTAGTGGCTTTGAAATCTTGGAGAAGTCCTTAATGAATCTTCTATAAAACCCAGCATGCCCCAAGAAACTTCTAACACCTTTGACATTTGTTGGAGGATGCATCTTCTCAATTACCTCAACTTTGGCTTTGTCAACCTCAATTCCCCTCTTTGAAATCTTGTGTCCCAACACAATTCTTTCTTGGACCATGAAGTGGCATTTCTCCCAATTCAAGACCAAGTTGGTTTCTTCACATCTATCCAGAATCTCTTCTAAGTTATCAAGGCATAATTCGAATGTTTCCCCAAAGACAGAGAAATCATCCATGAACACCTCCGTAGATTTTTCAATGAATTCAGAAAAGATTGACATCATACACCTTGGAAATGTTGCTGGTGCATTGCACAACCCAAATGGCATTCTCCTAAAAGCAAAAGTACCATAAGGACAAGTGAAAGTAGTGTTTTGTTGATCTTCAGGTACTATGGCTATTTGATTATAACCAGAGTATCCATCCAAAAAATAATAGAACTCTTTGCCAGCAAGTCTATCAAGCATCTGGTCTATGAATGGTAAGGGGAAATGATCTTTTCTTGTGGCCTTGTTGAGCTTTCTATAATCCATGCAAATCCTCCACCCAGTTACTGTTCTTGTAGGAATTAGCTCATTCTTCTCATTAGCTACCACTGTGACCCCTCCTTTCTTTGAACACACTGCACAGGGCTCACCCATGCACTATCTGATATAGGGTACACAATGCCAACATCTAGCTACTTGATAATTTCCTTTTTCACAACTTCCTTCATGATGAGATTGAGTCTCCTCTGCCCTTCAATGCTATTCTTAGCATTTTCATCAAGAATAATTCTATGCATGCAGATGGTAGGACTAATCCCCTTTATATCAGCCATTTGCCACCCAATTGCCTTCTTATGCCTCTTTAGGGTAGTAATGAGATCTTGTTCTTGACTTTTGGATAGGTCAGAAGCAATGATCTCAGACAATGTATCATTTTCCCCTAAATAGGCATACTTGAGGTGGTTGGGTAGCTCTTTAAGCTTAAGTAGAGGAGGTTTCTCAAAGGAAGGAAAATTTCTACTAAGATTGGAATCCTCAAGCTCAAGAGATTCATACTGTCTACTCCAAATTTCCTTCACAGTGGCCTCCTCATGCAACATTCTTTCTTCCACAAGTTCACTTTTGTCAATTTTAGCTAGAGCCTTCACCAAATGGTCACTTTGCTTGTGGAAGTGTTTCTGAACCACAGAATCAAGAGACACTACAAAGGAACACTCCTCAGTTCCTTGGTCAGGAAACTTGAGAGCATTCATCTCATTGAACTTTATCTCTTGATCATTGACTCTCATAGTCAATTCTCCTTTTTGCACATCAATTAGAGTCTTTCCAGTAGCCAAGAAAGGTCTTCCAAGAATCATAGGCACTTCCTTATCTGCATCAAAATCTAAAATCACAAAGTCAGCAGGAAATACAAATTTATCTACCTTTATCAAGACATCTTCAATGATTCCTTTTGGGTATGCAATAGATCTATCTGCAAGTTGGAGAGTAACAGTTGTAGGTCTGGCAACCCCTATACCCAACTGAGTGAAAACAGACTTAGGCATCAAATTGATGCTTGCACCTAAGTCACAAAGAGCTTTGCCAGTATAAGTTTCACCAATTTAACATGGAATAGTGAAACTGCCTGGATCCTTCAACTTGCTTGGAAGCTTTCTTTGCATGATCATACTACATTCCTTTGTCGTAGCTACTGTTTCAAATTCTCCAAGTCTCTTCCTCTTAGGGAGCACATCCTTCATAAACTTTGCATAGTTGGGCATTTGTTGAAGTGCTTCTACTAGAGGAACATTGATGTGAAGTTGTTTTAACACCTCTAAAAATTTGCCAAATTGCTTGTCTTGCTATGCCTTCTTCAACCTTTGAGGAAAAGGTGGAGATGGAACAGGTTGATTAGCAACTGGTGCAGCATCAACTGTGACAGCATCTGTTGCCTTCTTTTTTTTTCATTTTTCTGAATTTTTTGGTTTTTGTTGGTGCCATCACTAGGATCAGTAGATGGTCCATTCAAGTCCTTCCCACTCCTTAGAGATATAGCCTTGCACTGTTCCTTCCCTTTAGATGATGATGGTTCAGTAGTGGATGGTAAGGATCCACTAGGTCTTTGGTTAAGAGCAGTGGCTATTTGACCAATTTGATTCTCCAAGTTTTTGATTGCAGCCCCTTGAGTTTGATACTGAGTTTTAGTTTCATTCATAAAAGCCTTAAGCATGGCCTCCATTGAGTTTTCAACTACTGGTGCTGCTGCCTTGGGTTGAGCAGGGAATCCTGGTGGTGTTGCAGAAGCTGTAGCAGGTGTTGCATTGTTGCTCCATTTGAAATTAGGATGGTTCTTCCACCCAGGATTGTAGGTACGAGAATATGGATTATTGTTCTTATCATATCCTACATAGTTGACTGAAATAGGGTTTGCACGGCATTCTTCATACAAATGGCCTCCTCCACAGTACACACAACTCGAAGAACCCACTGGTACTTGTTCAATTGCTCCCACTTTAGTTTCTGGTACAGTTTCAGTTGCTGCGCAGGTGTTGCTGCAGCAGGTGTTGCACTCATATTTTTAATCATATTGGACAAGGATGCAACCTGAGCAGATAAAACAGTAACTTCACTCACTTCATGCATACCAGCAACTTTCTTCTGAGCACTAACCCTGGCGGTTGGCCATTGATAATTGTTTGCAGCAATGGTTTCAATAAGATCATAAGCATCTTTGTAAGAGCCATTCAGCAAGACTCCTCTAGAAGAAGCATCAAGCATCAGTCTAATCTGAGGTTCCAAACCATTGTAAAAAGTTTCCATTTGAACAACCACAGGCAACCCATTATGTGGACATTTTCTTAGCAACTCTTTGAATCTTTCCCATGCTTCAAACAGAGTTTAAAATTCAGTTTGTCTAAAAGATGTAATTTCAGTTCTCATCTTGGCATTCTTGATAGGTGGAAAATATTTTGTCATAAATTTCTCAGCCATCTCATTCCAAGTAGTGATAGAGTTAGGTTCCAAGGAATTTAACCAAACGTTAGCTCTATCCTTCAAGGAATAAGGGAACAGTTTAAGTTTAAAAGTATCATCACTTACACCAGGGAGAATGAAATTACTACAAACTTCTACAAATTGTTTTAAATGCAAATGTGGGTCCTCTATAGGTCCTCCACCAAATTGCCCTATTGTTTGAAGCATTTGAAACATCATAGGCTTAAATTCAAAATGAGTTGTGGCAAGTTCAGGCCTTACTATGCTAGTTTGCATAGTATGAGGGTCAAAAATTGCATAATCCCTCATAGGTCTGTCCTTGTCATTAGCCATGCCTATGACTGTTTCATTCAAAACTTGTCTCACATGTTCAGGTAGCTGACGGTGTTCAGTGGCAACTATAGTATGTCTGTCAGAACCATGGTTGCTAGAAGGTGGTGTTTCCCCATGATTAGAAGGTGTTGGTGTAGCCATATTGACAGCTCTGCCCAATGAAATAAGTCCTGAGTGATCTTGATCCCTTCTCAAAGCCCTAAACAATCTTTATATTTCAGGATGAAGTTGGAATTCTGGTGAACTGCGCCTGTGCATATGCTGCAGCAACAGTTGCTGTAGCAATTCTAATACTAAACAAACAGAAACAGAGCACCAAACACTAGTGCAGAAAAGACATTTAGCATCGGTTGTTTTGGAAATTTAGCATCGGTTATCCGACGATGCTAAATCCCCAGATGCTAAATGTAAGACATTTAGCATCGGTTATTTAACCGATGCTAAAAGTCACATTTAGCATCGGTTATTCTATACAACCGATGCTAAATGTACTTATAAGAGACATTTAGCATCGGGTATACTATACAACCGATGCTAAATGTCACTCACAAGTACATTTAGCATCGGTTATTCAATATAACCGATGCTAAATGTACTTATAAGAGACATTTAGCATCAGTTATACTATACAACCGATGCTAAATGTACTTGTGAGTGACATTTAGCATCGGTTGTATAGTATACCTGATGCTAAATGTACTTGTAAGAGACATTTAGCATCGGGTATACTATACAACCAATGCTAAATGTGTCTTACAAGTACATTTAGCATCGGTTGTATAGAATAACCGATGCTAAATGTCTAACTTTTTTTTACATTTTTTTCTTTTTTAACCATACCAGTCAACTAATTTATAATATGTTATATACAGATAATTCCAGTCATCAACACATAATAAATATATAAAAATATTTTGAATTCCATTAAACTTAATATCTTACATTTAGAGAACACAAGTTAAACTACTTAAAAAACAAAATAACAACGATGTTTGTTCAAAATGTGGTATCCACCATAACATACTTTAGGACCCTTTCCTATTTACCAATTCAACCAAACAGTTTCCCACTAAATGCAACAAAATATTTCTAAAACACAAGTTAAACTACAGACGGAATAGTGTTTCCTTTTGCTCTGTACGAATCTTCATAAAGAATTCCGCCCAAAGCTAACGAACCTCCAAAAGTTCCTCACCAGTGTATGACTTTGGGTTATCAAATACCTACAAGTTTAAAAGTGACTCATACAAATTAGATTTCAAAATTTTATACCTTCTCCCAATTATCAAATACCTACTAACATAGGGAAGTTAGCTTAGAATTTTGACCAAATAAGGATACATACATACTATATAATAGGAAAGATAATAAGGAAAGAAAATGCAACAATTTGTTTCATCCTATTACTCATGTTACTGGAGATTTGATAGCATAGGTTTCTGGACTAATGTAAGTAAACAAGTAAGGAATCGATCCACAAGTATATGATGGAGCAAATAATAATACGCTTTCAAGGCAGAGAGTAACACTCCTACACAGATTCAAGGTAATAATAATACAGTCTTAGGTTACCTTGGGAAGCTGGGACGCTGTTCCGTTTGCTGATTCATGGCATTAGGTTTAAATGGCCTGATCTCAGTATCTGGATCCTGAAAATAAGTATGGTACAGAAAATTACACGTAAACAAGTTAGACAATTCACAGATCATCTAGTAGCAACCTTTTCCCAGGACTGAATATACATTAAACCAGAAAAATAGTTCCAAAAAAGACTAGTTTAGGTGAAATTTTGCATTGTTAATTATTTGATTATGCAGAGATTCCATGAGATTCAATAACTAGACCACTGTTATGAGAATAATTAAACCCAGAGAAACAAAATTGATTCCTTCTAGTTCTTGTATGCACCGGAAAGCAACAATGATTTAGAAGCATACAACAACAAACAAGAAATTTGGTGCTAACAAAGTAAGCACCCATAGATATAGAGAATACAAAATGTTAAGAGAATTAAACACCAGATTAATATTAATAAATAAGGAGCACTTACCACATTATATCCATTGGCAGCTCTGTTTCTTCTTGAGCATTCCCTCCAACTAAAGTGATTATAGCTAAGCAATCCAACAACTATATACATAATTGGCATTAAGCAGATATTAGATAACATCAAAGACATCAGAAACATGCATCTGTCCTGCCCTTGAAAATTCCTTCTACAGCACAGCAAATGCATCAGAAACATGAACAGGAAATTACGCTCATTTTAATATGTAAAAGCATCATAAAAGGAAGGATATTTTAGAGGATTTATGTAAGGAACATTAGACAACCATAAATGGATATTACCACACCCACAACAACATCAGGATTCATAGAAATCAACTGAAAAGATACAGGAAACTTGGGCCATCAGTAGGCAAAGGCCACCAAGGTCTTTTTAAGAATCAGAAGTGACTTTTGTGACTAACAAAAAAGATACAGCAATGTTAAACTTGACAGTAAATCATCCAAAAATTTTGTGCCTAACAAAGTGTGCATAAATACTATATCACTACGCCAGAATTAGGAAAAATAGGCGCTACCTTAAGCAGCGTTTGTTAAAAAGCGCTAGGTAAGGGGAAACGGTCAAAGGGATAGGCAGCGTTTATATTGAAAGCGCTGGGTATTGCTTAAAAGCGCAAGCCAATAGGTAGCGCCTATATTTGGAAGCGCTGGCTATTGCAAAAAAGCGCAAGGCCAAAGGTAGCGCTTATACTGAAGCGCTGGCTATTGCTTAAACGCGCAAGGCCAATAGGTAGCGCCTGTATTGGAAGCGCTGGCTATTGCAAAAAAGCGCAAGGCCAAAGGTAGCGCTTATATGAAGCGCTGGCTATTGCTTAAACGCGCAAGGCCAATAGGCAGCG
Source organism: Astragalus glycyphyllos (assembly GCA_963573325.1). NCBI lineage: Eukaryota > Viridiplantae > Streptophyta > Magnoliopsida > Fabales > Fabaceae > Astragalus > Astragalus glycyphyllos. Next base: position 18,968,158 of record OY754314.1, on the reverse strand, counting down.
CCTGTATTGGAAGCGCTGGCTATTGTTAAAAAGCGCTAGGCAATGGGTAGCGCTTCTTGCTAAAACGCTGCCCATTGCTCTTTTTTTTATTTCGTTATTTTCCTCTCTTCTCAACGGGTATCACGCACAGTCTCTTGCTCTCTTCTCTCTCGCGCTCACTCTCACACTCTAGCTCACCATTTTTGTTCTCACCCTCATTTTCGTGCTCACTCTCATTTTCGTTCTCACACTCATTTTCGTTCTCACCCTCCCTCGTGGCTGCTCTCATTTTCGTTTCTCCAAAGCTCATTTCTTCCCATTTTCGTTTCTCTTCCATACTTCTCCATTTTTGCAAAGGATTTCGGTTCGTACTTGGAAGCTCATTTCTTCCCCATTTTCGTTTCTCTTTCACTAAGGTTAGTATTATTACATGTTGTTCTAATTATTTTAATGGCATTGGTAACTTAGGTTAGATGATTGAAATTTAATGCTTGATAATTGGTTCTTTGAAATGGTGTTTCTAAATATGAGGGAAAATGTAGGTGTAGTGTTTGTTGAAATGTCCAAATGAAATGCTTTTTAGTTTAATGTTGCTCTAGGTTAAGGGATTTTATAAATTTGAGATATTTAGGATTGCTTGTTGTTCTAGTTATTTTAATGGCATTGAAACCTTAAGTTAGATGATTCAAACTTGATGCTTGTTGATTGGTTCTTTGAAAGGGTGAAGTGTTTCTAAACTTGAGGGGAAATGTAGGTGTAGTGTTTGTTGAAATGTCCAAATGAAATGCTTGTTAATTTAATGTTGCTCTAGGTTAAGGTATTCTTGTGTTGTATTTATAAATTTGAGATATTTAGTGAAATGCATGTTAATTGAATGTTGTTCTAGGTTAAGGGATACTTGTGATGTATTTCTAAACATGAGAAATTGAGGATTGTTGCTGAATATGTGAATTGTTGTTAGGTTTTGCGAGTTCGTTTTGTTGGAGCTTTGCATTCGCTGTTCGAGAGTTCGGTTCATTTGCTGGTGCGTGGTTCGCCTAGGTTGGAGTTCATTGTTGCTTCCACTTGTTCAGGTACTTTTGTTGTTTAAAACTAGAGTGACTATTTATTTATTTAAAACTGAAATTGCCTCTCTTATTTATTTTATGTGTTCCTTTTCTTTTAGTTGTGCTTGAAATGAAAGATTGATACCTAACTTAGTCTTGGCAACAACAATGATTCTAAAAATCAATTGCTAATAACTGTTTTGATTGAACCATGATGATTTATACTTGAACAAGAATATAAGTTATGTGGACTTGTATATGTGTGGTGAATGAAACTAGCAAAGTAAAATCAAATATGCCTAAATATGCGAATTGTTTGTTGTTTGTCACCTATAATAGGTTTTTAAGTTCTCTTATCAGGATTTTATTATAAATAAATACTGAGAAATTATGGATAGAGAGTGGATGTCTGCCAATCGTCTGTCCAAGGAATATGCTGCTGGAGTGGATTATTTTGTGAAGTGTGCTGTTGAACGTTTAGGGACTTCTAGTAACATGAAGTGTCCTTGTTTGAGTTGTTGTTATGTAAAATCAGTTAATGCAGAGGAGTTGGCAGGACATTTAAAGGGTTACGGAATAGATCAAAGTTACACTTGTTGGACAATGCATGGTGAGGAAAGAAGTGAATCTTCAAATATGGGTAATAGTACTGAGAGATGTGCACCGGTTGACACCGAAAGACCTACATTTGAAGGGGGCGAATTTGAAGAGACGGCAAAGGCTGTTGAAGACGATCTTAATGATTGTCCTCAAATGTTTGAGAAATTGATAACGGATGCGGAGACACCGTTGTATTCAGGTTGTACTGAATTCACAAAACTATTGGCTGTGATAAAGTTGTATAACTTGAAAACTTGCCACGGATGGACGGATAAGAGCTTTACGGAATTACTCGCACTGTTGAAAGAAATGTTGCCGAAGGATAATGTGCTCCCTTCTCGGACCTATGATGCAAAACGAATGTTAGGGTCCATTGGGTTGAACTATGAGAAGATACATGCTTGTCCCAATGATTGCATTTTATTTCGGAATGAACATGCCTCGTTAAAGTCGTGTCCTAAATGTAATGCATCGCGATATAAAAAGAAAGAATCTGCTCCAGAAAAGGTGTTGTGGTATTTTCCCATAATTCCTCGATTTAGGCGCATGTACCATAGTTCAGAAGATGCAAAACACTTGACATGGCATGATGATGAAAGGATTAAAGATGGCATGCTACGACACCCGGCAGATTCTCCGCAATGGAAGAAAATTGATATTGATTATCCTGATTTCGGGTTGGATCCAAGAAACCTACGACTTGCATTGTCTGCTGATGGATTTAATCCGCACGGCATTCAGAGTAGCTCCCACAGTACATGGCCCGTGATTTTGGCGATCTATAACTTACCTCCATGGCTTTGCATGAAACGCAAATATATGATGTTGTCTTTGTTAATTTCTGGGCCCAAGCAACCGGGAAATGATATTGATGTATACTTGGCTCCGTTAATTGAAGACTTGAAGCTAATGTGGGAGACTGGAGTAGAGGTGTATGATGGGTTCAGAGAAGAAACTTTCACCCTGAGGGCTATGATTTTTGGCACAATTAATGACTTTCCAGCATACGACAATCTATCTGGGTACAGTAACAAAGGTCAGTGTGCGTGCCCTATATGTGAAGATAACACTGATTGGATGTGGTTGGAACATGGTAGGAAGAATATCTACTGTGGTCATCGTAGGTTTTTGCCATCTACTCATTCGTATCGATTGTTGAAAAAGGCATTCAATGGGAATATCGAAACCCGTAAAGCTCCCATGGCTTTGACGGGTGAACAACTATTTGAAAAGGTGAGAGGTTTGAACATTAAATTTGGGAAGCCTTTTGCAGGAGAGCTTGCCAAACGGGGGTGGAAGAAAAAGTCTATTTTCTTTGAGTTGCCATACTGGAAGTCATTATATGTAAGGCACTTCATTGATGTGATGCATGTTGAAAAAAATGTCTTTGAAAGTGTCATCGGTACCTTGCTCAATATGCCAGGAAAGACTAAAGATACCATCAACTCGAGGTTGGACTTGCTTAGTATGGGGTTGAGACCAGAATTGGGTCCGTTAAAGAAGGGTACACGTACATATCTACCTCCGGCAGCTCATACTTTATCTAAAAAGGAGAAGACCGTGTTTTGTAAGTTTCTTCATGGAGTTAAAGTTCCAGAGGGTTACTCTTCAAATGTTATGAACCTTGTATCGATGAAAGACCTCAAGTTAAAGTCTTTAAAGTCTCATGATTGCCATGTACTAATGGAAAATTTGCTACCCATTGGTATACGTTCCATTTTGCCTAAGAAAGTACGCAAGACCCTAACCAAACTTAGTTTCTTCTTTAAGGCGATTTGTAGTAGAGTGATTGACCCTGGAAAGTTGCCATCATTGCAAAGAGAAATTACTGTCACTTTGTGTGAGCTTGAGATGTATTTCCCACCTTCGTTTTTTGACATAATGATTCATCTAATAGTTCATCTGATTAGGGAGACACAATTGTGTGGCCCATGTTACATGAGATGGATGTATCCGTTTGAGCGTTACATGAAGATATTAAAAGGTTATGTGAAAAACCGATCACGACCCGAGGGTTGTATTGTTGAGCGCTACATAGTTGAAGAAGCTATTGAGTTCTGTACCGGCTATCTATCTAGTCTTGAATATTCTGTGGGACTGCCAAGGTCTCGTCACTTAGGAAGCATTAGTAAAGGGATGTCAGGAACAAAAATAGTGATGGTATCAAGGAAAGAACTAGATGAAGCACACTTATATGTTTTGCACAATGATACTGAGGTTGATTCATATGTTTCCAAGCACATGGACATACTTAAGAGTGATCACCCATATAAGACTCAAGTTTGGTTAACAAAAGAACATAATCGGAGTTTCATAGTGTGGCTAAAAGCGCACATTGATTTCGAATTTGCTATGAATCCTTCCTCGATTTCAGAAAGATTGAGATGGTTAGCAAAAGGCCCAAATATGCAAATTTTCTCTTACACCAGCTATCTAATGAACGGGTACACGTTCTATACAAAAAACCATGATGATCAAAGTAAAATGCAAAATAGTGGGGTGACTCTTGTAGCTCAAGCTTTGCATACATCAAGTGCCAAAGACAGAAATCCCATATATGCGAATATGTCATACTTCGGGGTCATTGAACACATATGGGAATTGGATTACAACATGTTTCGGGAGCCTGTGTTCCAATGTAAGTGGGTTGACAATAATAGTGGTTTACAGATTGATGAGTCGGGGTTCATGCGGGTGAATTTCAATAAGTTAGGATATAAAGATGAGCCTTTTATTTTGGCATCCCAAGCTCAACAAGTGTTTTATGTCACTGATCCAGTTGATACAAATTGGTCCATTGTTTTATTGACAAATAAAAAATTGGTGAATGACATTGAGGATCAAGCAACCGATGATGATGGTATTGAGGACGACCCTTTCTTTGGGACGTCACTACCAATTGTAGGGGAAAGTACTCCTATAGAGGATTTTGTGTATGTTAGAAACGATCATAGTGATGGGATTACGATTCGTCAAAAAAAAAATACTAAGACGCGAATTGCAAATACAATTATATCCAAGAAAAGGAAAAGGTAATTTAGACTTACATCATATGCTTTTTATCTATTTCCAAGTAGTTATTTTACATAGTTTTCATCTTCTTGTCTATTTATTTATTTTGGATAGATAAATATAACAATAACAATGATTATGTTTTATTGCAGGTTAGATGGCGGATCATAGTGATCATCACAGTGATCATGACAGCGATCATCAGTGTGAGGTTGAAAAGTATATCAGAAGGCAGGCTCCTCGTGGAATGACGGTCAAAAAAGATATCATCAATCGAGTAAATAAAGGAAAAGGAAAAGTACCAGTAAGTTACTAATTACTAATTACTAATTAATTTATTAATTCAACACTTAGTTTTAATTGTTTGTTAACTAATTTACTAATGACATAATGTAGGTGTTGTGGAATATTAAGGGCCAGCCAATTGGGGATAATCGCGCAGATTTGGTTACCTTCCTCGGTAGTAAGGTAAAACAAATGATACCAATTACAATCAGTACTTGGAGTGAGAAAAGTGCTGTTTTGGGGAAACACAAAGAGGAGTTTTGGTTAACAATACAGGTATATAATTTTACATCTCTTTAGTAATCTTATTTAATAAATTTGTAACTATATATATTTATATCATTTTTATTGAATATGTGTATGCAGAAATATTTTGATGTGGATGAGTCTCGAAAAGACTGGTGTATGAAGGAAGCTGGAAAGCTACATCGGAATTTCAGGGGTAGTTTAAAAAAAAAATGGTTGTTTGATAATAGTGGAAACCTCAGATGGAAGCCTCCAGCGCCATATAGTGGATTTATTACGGAGGAGGATTGGGTTACATTTGTTAGGAGACGCACCGAAGATAAAGATTTCATGGTTAGTACTATAATCTATTAAGTTATAACTTAAAATATAGTTGACAATTATATATTATACATTAATGTATACTTATGTCTCTAAATAGGAACTATGCCAAGCGAATCGAGAGAGAGCTTCTGGTTGTGAGTACCCTTATAGAGGCGGTGCTAGTGGATATCAAGTTTTTGAAGAGAGATTGGTAAGACACAATAAGCTTGATTTCTCTTTGTTTAATAAATCTTTTGATTTATAATTTCTTAACATTTGGTAAATTTAAATATAGTTGGAGGAGAGTGGGAAAGATCCTACTAAAGAAAGCATTGAGCGACATTTTTTGTGGGTAGCAGCCAGACAAAAGGATGGAGAGGTTGTGGATCCCAAAACTAAGGAGGTGACCGACAGAATTGTAAGTATTTCCAAAATTCGAATATTGTTTTGAAACTTTTATGATATTTAAAATGTATAATAATTTTATTTATTATACTTTTGTTTGTGAATCAGGAAACCATATCAGAGTCTGTGTCACAGGGGGAGATCACTGATTGCTCTGAAAAGGAAATCCTGACTCGTGCCTTGGAAAAGGAAGAATACCCAGGTCGTACAAGGGGTTGTGGATTTGGCGTTAATCCATCCAACTACCTTGGGTCAAAGAAGAGAACTTATGAGGAGCATCATGATTGTAAACAAAGTAGAGAGTTGCGGGTATTGTATGAAGGTCTAAGGTCTGAACTTAGTCAAATCAAATTGCACTATGGGTTGGTTTCGCCTGCAGTACCATCCCCTGCCACAGATAGCGCACGAGATAGCTGCACCATTCCGTCAACTAAGGTATTAATTTTTTTTTTGAGGATAAATAAGAAATTAATTATTAAACTCTCTTTCTTCTACGCAATGTATTTATTAATTTTTGTTTATAATTGATTTAGGACAACAATGAGTGTGAGTGTGAATTGTATATCTCAAACTCACACCAAATGGTTGCAATAGGCTTCACATGTGACCAATTGGGAACTTTGATGCACAATTTACCCATACCTCCAAATCATGTTAGAGTCAGAGTTGATTGTGCAATTGTGGGGGACTGCATTTTGCCTGCTCCAATACCCAGTATAGATTTACTAACTGTGCAAGATGCAGTTGGTACATTTGTGGCATGGCCAGCACACCTTATTGTTGTAAGTGACAATATATTTATAACTAACTAATTATTTTATTTTGTCATTTATTGTGTGCTAGCTAACAAATTATTTGATTTATATATAGGTACGCCAAAATGCAAAATCTAGGGGCAAAAGTGTTAGCAAGGCAATATCTACTAGCAAGAAAGTGTCTCGGTCCGGCCGTTCAACACAAGTTTCTCAGCCTGCCCCTCAAAAAGTGACTCGGCACTCTCCTCCTCCAATAGTGACTCAGCCCTCTCCTCCTCCAACAGTGACTCAGCCCGCCCCTCCTCGAAAAGTGACTCGGTCCACCCTTGCTCCAAAAGTGACTCAGCCCGCCCCTCCAAAAGTGTGTCAGCCCTCCGCCTCTTCCATTGATGATTCTAGGATTATTTTGTATACCGAAATGCATGCACAATTCAAGATGGATGATGAAACCCCGCTTGTATTGGAGATGGATGACAACATTTTTGGAAATCCCGATCAACTATTGATAATCCCAAAACAGGATATTAATGATTTATGTCAGATGAATTGGGCAACCAGTGTTTGTATTAGAGCATATATCAGGTACGTATGTAATTTATTATTTAACATCATTGAGTTTATTTTATTATATTGTTAATTTAATTTATATATACATATACCTCTAATTGTAGGTGCTTGTATCATAACATTTTGGTCCCTTCGGAGCGGACACAGAGATATGTGTTCTTGTGTCCGGATAGTACACACCTCCGTAATGTCAGGGAGGATCTGTCTAATTATAACGACCTTGTGGAACAAAACAAGACAGATGTTACAAATTATATCACTCGACGCTTATCGGATGCTCAACATAGAGGCGTCGATACCATGTTTTTGGCACCGTGTCTCGTAGGGTGAGAGATTTAATTTATTAATTCTTATATAACATGCATTTTTTAAATACTAGTCAATTACTTATTCAAAGTTTTATTTTGTAGGGATCATTGGATTTTGCTTGCAATAAATCCTAAGACAGATACAGTGTACTACATTGATTCTGTGCATGGTCATTTCAACACCCACCCAGACTTGGTTGTCATATTTAATAGGTGTGTGTATTTCGATCACTCTGCATATTTATTTGTTTTAGTTGTTAACTATATGTATTTTTAATAATATAGTTATATCCAATTGTGTTCAGTTGTTTGAAGGAATATTGGGGATTGGAACAATCACAGACAAAATGGGTGCCAATAGTGGTAAGTTTGTAATCAATCTTCTCATATATTTATTTACATTATTGTTGTCAAAAAAATGTATGAAATTAAATTTAACAATTAACTAATCTTTTGTTTTGTAGTGTCCGAAACAACCAAATAACAATGATTGTGGGTATTACGTAATGAGATTTATGAAGGAAATTATTACCCACAATCAAATGGTTATCCCCAGACAGGTATCTTTACAGAACTCTTTTTTATTTTGGTTTAACCATATATTTCAATTCTAATTTTTTTTAATTATATAATTTCAGTATTTTCCCGATTGTCGGTGGAAGACATACTCTACTGCACAGATTGATGAGCTTAGAGGAGAGTGGTGCCGTTATGTCTCGCAATTTTTTTGATTTTAGATAGATTGTAATCTTGTAAATTGTTAGAGTTTTATTTGGATACATGCATATGAATTGGTTCATGCATATGTAAGTTGCTAACTTGTTTTAATTTAGATACATATTGTAAGTAGCTTGCTAGTTTTGGATACATGCATATGAATTAGTTCATGCATATGTTAGCTGCTAACTTGTTTTAATTTAGATACATATTGTAAGTATCTGGCTAGTTTTGGATACATATTGGTAGAGAGTTTGATTTGGATACATATTAATTTGTTAATATTGTAAGTTGCTAAGTTTTGGATACATATAATAACTTGTTAGCTAGTTTGTTTTGGTTTGTGATCATATTGGTGCATTGGGATATATAACTAGTTTATATATATATATGTTGTTAGTATATAATGGATTGGATTGGTATTAATTGGCTGTATATGACCAGGAAATTATCAAATATAAAAAGGAAAGTACAAAAAAACAAGAAAAAAAGGAAAAAAAAAATTAAACAATGGGCAGCGTTTGGTGGGAGAAGCGCTGCCCATTCACCTAGCGCGTATAGCAATGGGCAGCGCTTGGTAAAGGGAAGCGCTGCCCATTGCTAAATGTGCTAGGTGAATGAGCAGCGCTTGGTGGGGGAAGCGCTGCTCATTCACCAGAAATGGGCAGCGCTTTCCTTTACCAAGCGCTGCCCATTGCTATACGCGCTAGGTGAATGGGCAGCGCTTCTCCCACCAAGCGCTGCTCATTCACCTTGCGCGTTTAGAAATGGGCAGCGCTTCCCCTTACCAAACGCTGCCCATTGCTAAACGCGCTAGGTGAATGAGCAGCGCTTCTCCCTTCAAACGCTGCCTATGGCTATTAATGAGCAGCGCTTCTCAAACGCTGCCCATTTTTGGGGAGGAATCACCAGCGCCAAATTTAGCAGCGCCCAGAAACGCTGCCCATGGCTAAAAAAAAACGCTGCCCATCCCCAAATCTGTTGTAGTGTATAAGACTCAATAAAAATATATGAATGTCTACAAAGAGATTTGTAATTGCCAAGTTCCCAAGACACTCAAGATCCCAAAGAAAGACACATCAAGTTTGAACTTCTAAATAGGAAGAAAGAAGCCACCATAAAAAATGAAATGCAAGTTCATCTGCATAGGGTTAATATCAAGTGAGTGATATTGACTTTTGATGAAGCATTTGTTAATAATAATTCCACTACAACTTTGGTGTCGGTGTTTGCTCCTATTTTATTGCCACCAACACCTTTTGTTGTCCCTTCATAGCATATTTGTCTACTTCTAAACCACTTACCTTAAAGGGCATAGGAAGAGCAGGCCTTGACAATATAGGATGTATAGGTGGACATCAAAAAGGTAGCAGCAAGGTAAAATGAGGAGAAACCTGAGTAGGGCAATAATAAGAAATTACAGCAAGATGGAAAATGCGAAATGTGCAATGGAGTATGTGGAAGTGTCTTCAATATACATTCATTTAGTTTCAAAAACAACTATTAAATTTAATTAACAATCTAGATTCAAGAACAACAACCAAAGCAATCAAACAAAAGAGAACAGCAACAACAGAATACTTTTTAGAAAGATAAATATGCAATTAACATAGATATGATATATTAGACATTACTTTTCTATCTGCTTAGAAAAAATTGGCCTATACTCTGATCATTTAAACTTATACAGTGGAAAAGATAGAAAGAATCTCAAACATGGGTACATCAATTTTGAAGAATCATGATTGAAACCATTACTCCAATGTTCCAGCCTGTAATCAAGAATTATACAATACAAACATTAGCTGGGTTAACAATATAGAAGCAATTCACAAATAGCACATCATCACTATTTACCTAAATTCGATAGCATTGGAAACAGGATTACATCGTGAACTAACAGTACTCCAATAGATAGAGATGGAACAAAGTTAAATTTTCCAGCTTCGTTTTGAATATCTTTGTAATTAGAAGATGCATGATTCGGAGAGATCCCATCCTCTGCAAATAGTTTGCTTTCCTTTTCTTAACCTTACTTCCAACTTTGTTCTACTTTTAAAAAGCACCAAACATGTGACAAAACCCATATATAATGTCTGTCCTACTCAAACCCAGTTACTAAACGTTATCTTTAAGGTCAACCTCATTAAAAAGAATATTAGCATTTTCCCACTCTACAAATGTTATGATAAAGTGTGCAACATAAAGGCAAAACAGTATGCTATTTTCAATTCAAATAACAAAGCTATACTACAAAAGAAGAGCTGCAAAAAGATAGAAATCTATTCATAGGCATTTTATCAAACACATTGAAGGCAACTTTTAAGCACATCATTTCATTCTCATTATTTTGAAATCACTAAACACGTGTAGAGTTTTACATACAAACCAACATGACTTAATTATCATAAGTTGTTTGTTACAAAAAAAAAAGACTTACCACATGTTTAGTGTAAGAAATTGGAGCATACAAATTGCTGGTTGCAGTATTCCCTTCATTCCCCCAATCTCTTTAGTCGATGGTTTGCAAATTGAAAAGTGATGACAAACAACATTCCAGCTTCAACGATATACTATTTCCATCTTGCTGTGTGAAACTGTGAATAACTTCCAGCATCAAAAAACATGAGAAATTAGAAAAATAAGAAAAAAATTAGGGCTTTAGGGTTTTCAAAGAAAATAAAAATCTGACCTTGAGAGTTTGAGAGCTTGAGAGGCAGAAGGTGGTGCTTGCAGCGGAGGGAGCTTGAGACACAGGTGTCGCGGCGAAGGGCGGCGGCATGAGGGTGTGGTGGTCAAATTGGATGAGAGAGAGTTAAGAGGGTTGTAGAGCAGAGGAAATGGGAGACGAGGATCTGTGGTTGTTGGAAGAAGAGGAGAAGGGTGCGGTGGTGAGTGGTGAGTGGCGGTCGCGCGTTCTCCAACGAGGGTGGGTGAGAAGTCTCAGCGAGAGAGCGAGAGAGTCAGAGAGAGAGAGATAGAAAGAAGAAGGAAACTGAGAGTGAGAGAACGAGAGTTCAGAGAGTACAGGGATAATGATGCTAAATGTATAATGCCTATACGTTTAACATCGGTTGTTTAACCAACCGATGCTTAATGTAGGCGTGAAAATTGAAAACTTCCAATTAATTTCAAAACTGCCACCGCGTCTACATTTAGCATCGGCTGTTTAAACAACCGATGCTAAACGGTGCTTCCTAAAGTCATTTTTCCACTAGTGAAAATTAGCAACAAAAATAATTATTTTGCCAATTAATTAAACAGTGATTTAAGCTATTTAATCCCCGGCAACGACGCCAAAAACTTGTTGCGTAAAAACGTGGTAGTGCAAGTATACACTGTCAACAAGTAATAAAGTGAAAGGAAAGTTCGTTCCCACGAGGATTAGCACTTAAACAATGAGTAATTTAATCAACAAATTAGTGATGGTAAAAATAAAGTAAATGACACAAATATTTGGTAACATGCAAATAATAAAAGGTATCAGGGTAATAAAGATCAGATGATTGGAACAAGTTGAGATGCATTCACTTTCAGTAATTTCATTAAAATATAATTAATGGTATGTTAAGTGCTGCAGCACCTAGGGCTGCGGCAATGGATGTATTTTCACAAATACTTCTCACTAGGGTTTGGCTCTCAAAGTTTATCTCTAGACCTTAAAAGTTACGCCCTAGGCTGCTTAGGCACCCGCAGTATTCACCTTATGGCTTATGCCCACCCTATCTCTAGGGTTTAAGCAAGAAACACTAATATCTCTGTTAATGCAACTAACCATATTATCTTGTGAGGTAAATTTACAAACCATCTCTGAATTCATAAATGCTACTTAGATTAGACGGCCAATCCTAATCTAAGATGGAAAAATTATAACACACAAGATAAAATGCTCAACACTTAAACATACTTCATTAATCACACAATAAATCCATTACATCAAGTTTGCATCCCAACTATAAGAAGTTAGCTCATGTTGAGCTTTAACAACAAGAAAAATAACTTAAACATAAATGAGAAAGTCATGCTACAAATTCGAGAAGAGAGTTTACACTACAAATCGTTGAACGCTGAGAAATAAGCTCCAATGAAGATCAATGAAGCACACTCCAGCTCTTCAATCGTAGCTTCCTCCAAGAAATGAAGCTTCAGTGTTGCTGCAGCAATAACAATTCCAACACTTGATCTTTTTGGTGAGCTTGAGAAGGCACGAATTGGAGGCTATATCTATACCTCGTTTTCCGGCTTGACCTAATTATGGGAATGTGGTCCTTTATATAGGAGTGGCTACGAATCCAAGGCAACCCTAATTTGGGAGGCGCCTTTTGTCCTTTAATGAGGGAAAAAAGTCCTTTTTGCCCAAATCCCTGGGTCATCAGCGAATATTCCATGATTGGCACGCACACCCACGCCTGATGATCACTGACAGTTGTCCTTTCCTCAATTTCCGTGTTTCTTATTGCTTTCTCTCTCATGTTGTCTAATTTGGCATTGCTGCCACAATAAGTGCTGCAGCAATTAAACAAACACATTAAACCACAATTGGGCACCAAAGTGCCAATCAGAACAAATTCAAGCTTACACCTTAAGCTACTCTAAACTAACATATTTACAACATTCGTCACTATATTGCTTGAGAATTAACAATGATTTAAGCTTGAAATAAGAGGTAATAACAATCATATTTGATTGTTATCAATAGGCCATCCTCCAACGTTTTGCTGAGTCACAAAATGGTTTGAAGAATCGGGGGGCATTCTGCCGCTTCTTGACACTAACCTGCTCCCATCTCCTAGGGTCACTATTAATCTCATGAGTCCTGCTCAATTCGAAGAGCATGAAGAAAAGGGCCTGAATGGCTTCTCCATGCAGGACGATCATCAACCACTCAAAGACTTTGAGAAACGCCCAGGCTTTGAGGTGAAGTTGTGAGGGGGCGACTGACAGATACCGAAGAATCATCCTTTGAAAGTAAGTGAAAGGAGGCCTAATCCGAATGTCCCTCAAGGCATTGGTGAACATTATAAACTTCAGTGTAGAAGGCACGGTAGCAGCATGTTCGCCAGCTTCAAGGCCTTTAACGAACCACCGTTGACCTGTTTGCCCAACCAGTCTGACAAGCCGTTTCTCTGATTCATCCGCACATGCCACGATAGACGGAGTGTTGAGTATCTTAGTGGACACCCAAGAACGGTCCTCTTCGATCTCACCACCCCAATTCTCCTCTTCCACAGGGACCACCGCTAGATCAGTTTGATCAGGAATATCTTCAATATCTGAAAAAGAACTTGGAGAAGAACGAACCTCAGAATGAGAGGGCGGTCCCTTGTTGCTAGATGAGCGATCAAAAGAAGACGAAGATGATCTACCCCCAACAGTAGGTCCCGAGTGACCAGGGGGTGATTCCCTCATGACCTTACGTTCCGCAGGACGAGTGGCGTGCTTAGCTAGACTTACGGGGGGACGACCAGCATGACGGGTAGTCTGTTTCATGCGCGCCAGAATAGAGTCACCTTGCAAGGAGGGGGCAGAAAAGTCAGGACCATCCTGGATGATGATTCGTGGAAGTGGGCGACAAGGTCAACCTCGAGCTTGACACCGCCTCCTTGCTCTAATCAAACAGAGAACGAAGACACAAATTGCAAGATAAGACAGAAAGCGAGGTAGAAAACTTACGTTTGGTCAGGGAGGGGCGCCCTCTTTGATGAATAACACCACGTGAGCAGTGGTTGATCTCAGAAGAGTTTTGGTCGACCTCGGACTAGAAAGACCAAGTGATCGAATCACACCTATTCAAAGAAGAAATCAAAAGTCATAAAAATCACAATAGGTCAGAAACCAACCGACATATTACGAGTTAATAGAGGTCGCATACCTTGAAATACAAATCAAGCAGTCGTGAAGATCAAACCACCAAAACCTCAGAAAGACAAAGAGCACCACCTAGAAGACCAAAGCGTCAAGAAATATTCTAAGTCACCACTACATCAAGATAGAATAACAGTGAAAGGAAAAAGAGAGAAGGGGTCTCCCTAGCTGGGGCGCCCACACGCTTGAAGAACACGCTCAAAACCCTAGTGGGTCGCCCAAGGTGGGGCGCCCACGTGCGTGAGAAACGCACACAAACCCTAGCAAGTCGCCCAAGGTGGGGCGCCCACACGCGTGAAGAACACGCAGGAAACCCTAGCAGCTCGCCCCAACACGTGATGAGGCCGCCCAAGCTGGGGCGCCTACACGCGTGACGGTCGGCCAAGACGGGAAGATACTCACCTTCGATGTATGCAGTTCGCCCGGGAGAGAAAGGAGTGGTCGTCCACGAGTCCTTGCCGCCTGCGTGCGCCTAAGAGAGAAGTGACCGTGGACGCTCCAACAAACTTCGGTCACCCAACACGCAAGAGAGGGGAGTGCTCGATCAAAAATGTGGTTGCTCTCATTCCAGGTCGCCCGCGTGCGCCTGGGAGAGGAGTGGCCGCCCGAAAATTTTGACCGCCCGTACGCGAAAGACCTTAGAGGAATTGTGGAAGAAATAAAGTATCTGACAAGTGAATGGGGAAGACCTCTCCTATATATATACTTATAAGCCCAAGGTGTTAGAAACATTCGACACAACATGATGGTTTGGTGGAATGCACTAAGCACACCCCCCCTACTTTGTTATCCTGAACATCAAAAATTTACTAAGTGATAACTAGGGGGCACGACTATCAAGACGGCACATCAAGCCTACGCCCGCTCGATGATCGACCTTGGCATGGGGGAAACTGTTTTGGATTGGGCCAGTTGTCAGGCCCAATCCATTAGTGGATCAGTCCAACGGATTGATGGGCCTCCAGAATCAACAATCCGGATCACTCCACTCGAATCCGACGGCTCTCTCGAATCTCTCAGCCACTGCAAATAACACACAGCACTAAGATGCCAGGTACACAATCTATTCTAATTCTCACTCGATATTATAGTGCTCGACCTAGCTGACTTGGGCATCGGAGTGTCCTTGCAGGTACAAACCCCCCCCCCCCCCCCCCCCCCCCCCCCGCGCGCGCGCGCGCGATTAGACCTACCTCAACAGCATCAGGTCGACCACACAACATCAGAGGACCAGTCCCTTGACCAGCTCTACAACCGACCTTAAGGTACCGATCAACCACCACGGTGAATCCATTGAACATGCCACGCGTGCTCGGTCGTTCATCAACTATCTTCAATCTGGTGCAACGTCGAGAAGATCCTACCCACTACTTCGCGATAATTCAGGATCCATCTAACTCTGGGTAAGCGAAAGCAAGTGCCCTCACATGCCGGGAAATTGATAGAGGCTAGTCAGGGTACCCCAGTGTTTTATGGAACGCCCCAGGAGTGCCCCACTTAGGACCCCCCCACTGGGCCTACCCGCGAGGCCAGGTCATGGCCGTCTCTATTACTACTCCCATAATCGTTTGCTTACCACCCCACCTATTATCCCTACCATCCTTGAGGTACGGCTCGCCCATACTGCGACGAGTCCTTGCCCATACTGCGACAAGGTTTCTCTTACAATCATCAACTTTTAAGGTACGGCTCGCCCATTCTACGACGAGACTTTGCCCATGCTGCGACAAGGTTCCTTCAACAAATCTTGATCACGAAGATACCGCTCGTCCATACTGCAACGAGTTCTTGTCCCTGCTGCGACAAGATTCTTCAGCACGAACTTGTTCGTTAATCATCGACGAAGGATAACTTGCCCATTGTGCGACAAGTCTCTAATAACAATACCCATAAAACCAACCAGCAATCACAACTAACATTACAAGATAAAAGGTGTTTTGCAACAACAAAAGTCTTTGCTAATTGTTTAAAGTTGTTGTGAAAATTGCTTTTTTCAACAAGGAAAAAGTCGCTGCATGTTGTTGGAAGTAGACATTTAATACACCCTAAAAACAATGCTTAATTCTTATATTGTGGATCACCAAAACACATATTTTTTTCTCTTATATTGTGGACCGGAGGGAGTATTTTTTTATTTTTATTTTTTTTGGTTTATTTGCTATGTGTTGAGACTAGGAGTTAAGGCTTAAATATAATTTACCCCCTGCAAAAAAAAAAAATTAAAATGATCTTTGCAAAAAAAGCGAACGTAGCTAATAGAATCAATGACATCACTGCCACGTGTCATCATCTTATTGGACCTCTTTACCACGTGGCATTGAATGCCACGTCATCACCCCATGTCACCACCGCCAAGTGGCACTGTTAGCGCCACATCAACCACCAATGATTGGATACCACGTGGCAGCTAACATGGCAAAGTGGAGGAAAATGCTTACTTAAAAAAGAGAGATTTTGGTGGCCAATGGGGTTTGAACACATGACCCCCTAGTGGAACACAACCCTCCTAAACACTGAGCCACACGATGGCTTCTGATCACTAAGCGAACTTTTATATATATTACATAACTAATTAATTTTGATTAAAAAATGAAAAACGAAACTTTAATCATGAAGAACAAATCTGGAAATCGATTTCAGAAACCCATTTTCGTTCATTTTCGTTCATCGATTTTAAAGTTTCAGATTCAATTTTGGAAACCCACAATTTTAAATTTTCGTTCATCTTCTAAAATATCGAAACCCATTTGCCCATCTCGATTTCAGATTCGATTTGCCCATAAACGAAACACAGGAACGATTTAATCTTTCATTTCGTTTTGAATATGAAGATTTGTGAAACTGTTAAAACGATTCAATCACCACGAACCCAGGAAGATTCGATTGGATTTCGTTTTCCTCATTTTTTGGGTTTTCAAGGTTGAAGATGAAGATCTGTATTTTTCCAGGTTTTTTTTTAAAATTAAGTGACATTTATGTATTATATATTTGTAGGTTGGTAAATAATCACAAATACTCATCGGGGAGCGTCAGAGAGGTTGAGAGGGAGAAGAAGAGTAAAACACGGATAAAAACAGTGGTGAAACTTAATAAAACTACAATTAAAATAGATAAATATAAATTATAAATATAAATTTAAAATAGACAAATAGATAAATATAAATGTACGTAGAAATACAACGAATTGTTGCAGCAGTAGTGGTCAAGCTTCAGATTCATCATAGAGGTTCAAAGTTCTATTCTATTCTTTGGTTTTCCATTTTTAGAAAGCTGCTGAATTATTTGTTTAAATTCATATTCTTTGCATACATACACAATTACTCCCTCCTTCTCCATTTAAGTGTCCTCTTTGTCATTTATTGGTCTCAAATTATTTGTCACTTAAGAATCTCAATGCAACATTTATTACTTTTTCCAACAATACCCTAACTTTATTTGTATTCTCAAGGTTTCCATTCCTCTCTCATCATAATAACATAGGGGTATTTGAGTCCTACCATACTTTTTGAGCATAAAAAGTAGCATATCTAATCATTTTCTTAATACCCCGCATAACCTTAAACGACAGTTAAATTGAGACGGAGGGAGTATTTCTTTCACTATTCAGTAAGGCGTGGGACAATTTAGCAGGCATTTTATTTGTGGAAAAACCAAAAATAATTACAAGATAAAGAATTGAATTGAACACAGGATGTACCACTGTATCAATAGTAGCTCAACCACTAAGCCGCAACAACTCATTGAATGTTTATGTGCAAATAGTTTATATATTAAGTATTTGCTGTTTTGAAAAAGGGTACTATAGTAAATTCATATGATTTTTCTGGGCGGGCCGTGGCCCTGCCCAGCCCATACAAAGATCCGCCATTACAGAGGTTGAACTCCATTCTGTACATAAGAGTGTCTTGCATAAGATTGTATTCTTTTTTTTTTTACAGAACATAAGAGTGTCTTGCATAAAAGTGTATTCATTTTTTTTACAGAACATAAGAGTGTATTCTGATGAACATATTATAGTATGAATTCTTTTTTTTACAAACTTATAGTATGAATTCTATGATGTATAAACGATGACCATTGAACATTTTATAATGTGAATTCTGATTACCATTTTAAAGTGTGAATTCTGATTAACATTTTTAGCCGCATTGTTCTATAAATCTAAGTTTACTTCTTTGACTTGCGGGCTTGCAGGCAACCCGTGGCCCGGTCGGGCTAGCCCAATGTGGGCCCGAGTTTATTAGGACTGGGCTTTGAAGCCCAGATATAAAAATGGGCTCAATTTCTCCAGCCCAAGTCCTGTGTTTTTTCAAGCTATCCCGGCCCGGCGGGCTCGCCCCATTTTGATATAAGAATAAATTTTAAATATATACCAACATTCTCAATAGCATGCTAAAACATATTTTTTTATTATTTCACAAAAAAGTACTTTTACCAACAACTTTATGCTATTGCTAAAAAATAGTTTTGTTATTCTCAACAATTTTTGTTGTTGTTGGGATAAGTTTATTTTTTGCCAACAACATTATTGTGTTGTTGGTGAAAACATGTGTTTTTCACAACAATTTAAGTTGTCATTGAGATAAGTATATTTTTCTCAACATTTATGATATTGTTGGGAAATGAACTTTTTTATCTCAACGACTTGAAATGTCGATGCCACACATATATTGTTGCCAACAACTTTGTATTTGATGGGAAATAATCGATGCCAATTCCCTTTATTCTTATAGTGTGTAAGCATGCACGTTGTAAATTAAAGAAAGAGAGAGATTCAGGTGAAAGGAGAATATCATTTTGAGAATATTCTTGTCTGATTTTTGTTGCAAGATTAGCACTTATAGGTGCTCTTATCATACACACAGCAGGGGCTTATCCTACACTCTGATGTAACAGATTGTGACCTAACTTCAACAATTAACAATTGATTTTGCTAGCCTACAAAGAGGTGCACAGAAGGTGCACCATAACACTAATTCACTAATTCAAGTATTACATATATCATTCTCTCACCCCTCCCCCCCCCCCCCCCCCCCCCCCCCCACAAGCTCAAGGAGGGTGAGCAACAGCAGTTGAGCATACATTGAGCTTGCTTCTGGCAGATAAGAAAGTAGCAGTGGACAATGGTTTTGTCAAGGCATCTGCAAGTTGAAAAGCACCTGGAATGTGTTGAACTTGGAGTTGTTTGGCTAGCACTTTTTCTCTTACAAAAAATAGTTCAATCTCCATATGTTTGGTCCTAGACTGATTGTCACAGTGAATTATTGGGAACAGCATAGAGACATGAAGTTCATTGAGGAGAGTCTGGATCCAAAGTATCTCAGCAGCAGTGTGTGCTAGGCTGCGATACTCAGCCTCAGCACTAGATCTAGCCACCAGTGGCTGTTTTCTGACCACCAGGATACCAAAATGGGGCCAAAGTAGATTGCAGAGCCCGAAGTTGATCTTCTATCATCTGGGTCAGCAGCCCAGTCAGCATCACAGAATCCAGTCAATGCAAAAGGTTTGTATTTGTTGGCTGGTTTGAGTTGTAGACCATGATGGGTGGTACCTTTGAGGTACCTAAGTATCCTTTTAACAGCAATCCAATGATTTTCCAGTGGGTTTGCCATGAATTGGCAAACTTTATTTACACAATAACTGAGTTCAGGACGGGTTAGAGTAGCATACTGCAGGGCACCCACCACTGAGCGGTAGAGAGATGGATCTTTGAATTGAGGTGACCCAATTTTGGAGAGTTTAGTTGTAGAAGCCATAGGGGAGGAAACAGCAGCTGCATCATACATTCCTGTCTTGTGAAGCAAATCATTTATATACTTTGTTTGAGTGAGTAAGAGTGTTCCCTGTGGTTGCTTATGCACTTCAATACCAAGAAAGTAATCAAGGCTGCCAAGTTGCTTTAGAGCAAATTTCTGATCTAATTTCTCAGTGATCAATTTCAGCAAAGATGGTGAGTTTCCTGTTAATATAATTTCATCAACATAAACCAAGAGATAAGCTACTGAAGACTTAGAACAGAATATAAACAATGAAGGATCACATTTGCTACTCTTGAAACCTAGTGATATCAGAGTTGTGGTGAGTTTTTCAAACCACTGTCTTGGTGCTTGTTTAAGACCATAAAGAGATTTGTGGAGATGGCAGACTAGTGTAGGATCTGAAGAGACAAAGCCAGGAGGCTGTTCCATGTATACTTCTTCATTAAGTGTGCCATTTAGAAAGGCATTACTCACATCAAGCTGCTAGTCAGCATCCGCATCCAACGGTCAAGATTCACACGCCTGTATCCAACGCTTCAGGTACGACACTTCTGTCTATAAATAGGGGTTCAACCCTCCATTCCCAGGTACGCTTTCATTACACTATTATTTCTTGCATATTCTCTCTCCGTCCCATACTGACTTGAGCGTCGGAGTGTTTGCAGGTACCCCCATTCGACGCGGACGTGGAATCTATGTCGGATCTCCCGAGGTCCATCTTCAATCACCCGAAGCCTGTCTTCGTCTTCAATCATCCGAAGCATATCTTTCAGATCTTCAGAAGCACTCATCAACTTGTACCCCGGACACGATCATATCCGAGTCCGAGTACCGAACAATGGCGACCACAGTGGGAGCAATCACTTGCTTCCGAATTCTCTTGAATACCTGTCTTCCGAATTCTCTTGAGTATCTGTCTTCCGGATTCTCAGCAGAAACGGTCTTAGACAATCGTCCAACCTTACCCTTTGTTCCAAGGTAAGGTGCAACTTCTCCCTCATTTATTTTAGTTACCGGTATCTTGATTTCCTCCAGGGATCCTTTATCTCCGAGAAAGCGCGGAACCCCCGTAATAGTAATAGGTGTTCTCAGAACTGGTTCGTGACTTCAGATACTCATCCAGTTACGAATCTCATTCTACTTCGGATTCTTCTATTACTACTCCGGACCTTCGTCCGAGTGAAAATCTTACTCTACGACGGATCTTTCTATTATTACTCCGGACCCTCTTCCTAGATCGGATCTTCATCCTACTTCGGATCTCTTCTTAATATCTTGGACCTTCGTCCTATCTGTGCAGACGTTGAGTCCGAATTTCTCCTCAAGACCTCTGGCTATCTATATCTCAGGTGATAAATAGCCCACAGCGGCTCCAGCAGCTCTCTGATTCCCGAGCTCACAATGCCGGCAGAGAGTCCGAGAAGGAGGTCCACAACGAGCAAACCATCTACAGAGCTCCATCAGAGACCGAAGGTATCCCAATTTCGCTTATTGCGACTTCCGAAAGAAGACTGTAGACAGGAGGGCCCACAGGGTTCTTCCTATCTTTTGGAGACTGGGGTCCACAACAACCTCCGAAAGAAGATTGTGGAGAGGGCGGCCCACAGCGGCCTTCCCATCTTTTGAAAACCGGGGAGCCCACAGCGGCTTTCCCATCTACAGAGCTCAGAGATTCGGCGCTCAGGAGTTATCTCTCAACACTTATTCTAAATCTAGGATGAACAAAACTATCAATCTCCACAATAAAATAACGACCATATGATACACTATGTCGGCATTCAAAGAAGATTAAAGCGCTTAAAAACAAACAAAGCAGGAAACAAACAAGGATTGATTAAATGCAAATTGTAAAATTGTTTGTTACAGACCAAGTTTGGCCCCGGACATGCCTGAGACCAACCAAAAAATTGCAGAAAGTTAAAAAGCAGAAAAGATCTAATCTAAGCTCTCCAAAGTTCTTGCCTCCTCAATCGCGGTAGCAGCTTGGCCACCGACCTCGGCAGTAGGAGTGGCGTTGTCCTCGGCAGCAGGAGAAGACTTATCTTTCGCAGCTGGTGTGGCGTTGGCCTCGGCAGCAGGGGTATCCTTCACAACAACAGCAGGCTCTCCGATCTCTGCATCACCGGGGGAAGAAGTTGGAGTCGACTCATAGATGACCTGATCTCCCTTGACGATCCGGCCATCCACTGCCTTATGATTAAGTTTCAGCAAATCTACCCAGACATTGGGGTCAAGCAAAACCACCATGTCCAAGTAGCGCTGAAAACCAAGCACCGCTCCGAAAGCAATTTTATTCTAGAGGACAACCTGCTCCTCCTTCAACCTTTTCACATCGGCATCTTTCTTCAGAGCCTCGGCATCTCTCTCCTCCTTGACCTTCTCAAGCTCCTCCATCGCCCTCCGTAGATCTGTCTCCAACACAGGAAGCTTCTCTATCTTCTTTGCTTGTTCCTTGGGCCGGTCATGAGCCTCAGTCAGCTTCTTCTGCACATCGGACAGTTTTTCCAGCTTCACCTTCAAACGCCGATTTTCTTCAAAGAGCTCTACCAAATTATGATCTCGATAAATTTTCAACTTACGGGAAGTGCGAATCAACTCGCCATCGATAAATCTATTCAGAACTTCAAATTCGGAAATCTTACCTCGGAGACGGGCACTTGTCTTCTCTGCAATAGCTTCTTCCAGCTGCTTGAAGGCGGCCGCCCCGAACTTGGCGACCTTGGCGCAAGCTTGGAAATCCTCCATGGTGATGTTCTCTCTCCCTTCACCTTTCTTTTCATCTATTTTTTGTTTTTTTATGGGTGTCAGGGGTGGTGCTAACTTTGCTGGCCG
Source organism: Astragalus glycyphyllos (assembly GCA_963573325.1). Classification (NCBI taxonomy): domain Eukaryota; kingdom Viridiplantae; phylum Streptophyta; class Magnoliopsida; order Fabales; family Fabaceae; genus Astragalus; species Astragalus glycyphyllos. The sequence goes on along the minus strand of OY754314.1, from coordinate 18,945,479 downwards.
TGGCCACCTCCTCGTGGCTTCACTTTGGACGACTATTAGAAGACGACCCCAAAGCTGACTTTGGAGTATTGTCAGAAGTGACCTTCCCTTTTGAAGATTGGGATGGAGTAGCGTCAGCATTGGGCCCAGCGCCCGACACCGAACCAGCTTGCTTCTTCTTCTTAGAAGGCTTGTCCGACATGTTCACATGCACAGACGTATCAATGGTATACTCGTTCAGAATGGCGTCAAGGTCATCCATCTTACCTGCAAAGTAAAAAGATCTGGTCAGAACCAACATTAAATACTCCCGGGGTCGACCCGGTCCACAAAGTATCAAGAAAGAAATCTGAAACGAGACTAGTACAGGAAGTAAAGTATCTCTTCAGCTTGGCATCAAACATTGAGCCACAGTGAAATTTCAGGCCCTTCTTGGCCAATTCCTTTCCCCACCGGTCGATCATTTTGAAGGAAACCGCGTCGTCCCCTCTCAGCAACCACGGTTTCCTGGCGTAGGATTTGGTTTCGATTGTTTCCATATCTCGGACGAAATGTTCCCGAGACCAAGACAAAGGGAAATGCTCCTTAGACATCTGCTTGCCCTCAAAATTGGCAATCGAACGCTTTGCCGCATTATTGGACGCCAACACAAAGAAGAATGCCGCCTTAAAATCTTTGTTAGAATCTTTAGCCGGCGTGAAGTAAGATCTTTCTGGATGACCACAGAAGCCGACATGACCTTGCCTCGTCCTACCAGACCCCGGCTCAAGCGAATGAAACACAGTGAAAAGACAAAGGAAAGCTTTGGCTGAAGGCAGTCTCCCGAGGTGTTCCATCAGTGGCTCGAAGTCGCACATGAAACCCAGGCATTCGGCAACAGTTGTGATGGGGCCACGTGCTGAAGCCGCAGAATTCTCACCCTATAAATAGGGTTCACCCTTATGTGTAGAGATGTACTTGTGAAGAGAAGAATATACAAAACTCTTACTCTTCTGCATATTTGTTCTTGTTCTACTTATCTTCTCCATCTTTCTTCTTGATTTCTATCTTATTTCATAACATATATCTATATATAGCAAAATAGTAAAGAACTTATGTTAGGACTCATATTTGTCATATAGAGTTGAACGATTAGTAGATTCTTGTGGTTGAGTAATTGCAAAAGTAAATGGTGAAAGAGCAAAATGTCAGATATCTCTATCACTGGCTATAGAATTAATTTGTCATGAGTAAGACACTATCCAACATTATGTAATGTGAACACATAATCCCTGTATTATGATCTGCCGTTTCGTAAGCGTTGGTTTGATCTTCCATGTCAAAATCAAGTCCGATTATTGGTAAACTGATTGGTGTTGTTCCATGATGTAGTGTTCCACGACTTGTACCATGTCTGACTTCATCATGTGTTACCTCAGACTGTATTTTACCTGATGTCCCATCGACTCCTTTAAAGAATATTATAACAACTAATGTTAATAACTTATAATTTTGTATCGGTTGTAGACACAATCCATGTCCATAAAATCTATATATTTCTGACATCAGTTTTAGACCCACTTCAGTCCTTGATACGACTCCATATTACTAATAATTTAACACAGTCCATGTTTAACAAAATCTATATAATTGCACGACTTTATGTACCCCCTATTCGTTATCTCGGGGGTAATTTTCATCATTGGAATGTAAATGTTTTTACACCATAACAACTTTATGTGTATATGATGAACTATATCTGTATCATACCTGCAGATTGTGACGGTTGTTCACCATGGACATCCGGTGTGGCTAAAGAATTATTGTCCTTTGTATGTCCATCCAATTCCCTGGAACATGGTTGGTGACTTGAAGTATGCATATTGTATAAACCGACATATGTCACTTATTACCATTTGTAACATTAGATATATTTGAATTGTTCGCAGGTTGCATAATACGTTTAGTGATTTTCAGTGTGAATGGTTCGCTATTCTCAGTCTTTGAAATTAATCTTTTTGACGTTGGATCATTTTGCTGAATAACGTGAGCATGCCTTTGTATCCACCACAGGGGTCTTCCTTGGCCTACCTCGCTGTCTTGGCAAATTATCTGGTATTAAGTATAAAGCAAAAAAGTTCTAAGAACATAGTTAGTTTTATTGATTGTGTTAAAAACGAATATCTGATGTAAGTCAAACAATAAAATACCGTTCTGTATCTCAGCGAGAGGGACACGTGAACGTGGATTAACGTTTTCTTCAATGGCCAAGTGCTGCTCATGCATTTCAGAACATGGCGTGGTGTCTGTAGTATACCAACAAATACATTTAATTATATGCACCAAAACAATATGTTTCTATAGTCAAATTGTGATAGCATAGTACCTTTATGTAGCTATTTGTCAAAGTGTGGTTCAGCAACTTGTGTAACTGAATATATTGTGTACAAATATTCTTAGATGTCAACTAATAATAACTAATTAAGCTCTTCTAATTAACAATATGACTATAAATGGTACAACTTATTTATCGCATATAGATTCTGGTTTAAACCCAATATGCTGATATAAATTATTTTATATCATTCTGGAAACCATGCCACATGTGTACCTACTATGTCAAATAATCATTGTTAATACCTGCAGATGTAGAGGTAACATTGAATGTAGGTTGTGTCCACAAAGATGTATCAGATGCAACATGGAACAGGCAAGGAGTTAGATGCTCAGGCAAAGGTGTAGAGCGGGGAGCAGTCTTGACATCATAGAGGTATCCATAACATAATATGTATTGCAGTATTAATAATGTTTTATTGCTATTGAGGATATCTTACTTGAATTTGTTACTGTTGGGTCTTTGCTGAACTGAACGTGATGTTGACATGGTAATCCATCAAGCGGTGTTTGATCTTGAGAAGTTGGAATCTCTTGCAAAAGCCTTCTAATCTTTGAACATGATGCCGACAGATCTCGTTCTGATGCTTGCTTTTTATTAGAATCTGTAATAAAGAAATGCGCAGGTATGTAGCAATTGTAGATACTTATTTGAAGATTAAAACCCCTTAGCCCTTCCCCTATAACAAATGAAAATATAAGAAATGGGGTATTTGTTGTACCTGACTGATCATTTGTCGGTGTCTTCTTAATTTGGCGGTTCACGTGGCCGGGGTAACTTACTGGTATTAACAAACAAATTCATGATTACTATCATCGACATTTAATATGTGATAAAACTGTGTGTTACTATCTCAGAATGTCTGTGTATTACCTTTGTTAACCTCAAAGAGAGGAACATGTGATGTTCTGTTAGCGTTCTCGTCAGCTGCGCAACCATAAAAATCGAAACATTGATCAAATACATATATCTTACGACTTGTAACTATAACTTTAAAAATAATAACTGAAATTCTGTTTCTGTTTAGATAAAATCATCACCAGACGAATTTCATTTAATATACCTGAATTCGGTGCTGTGGCTTTGCTTTGTTGGGTACCAAATGTGCCATGAGGTTCTATCTTTGTAGGTGTTTGATTTCCATCATGAATTTCTATCAAATTTTAATAAATAAGATTATATGTTATTTGAATCGTTTCAACATTGAATAAAGAATTTAAACGAAATTGTTATTGTTTTAACCTTGAATATGTCGCTTGCGACTTTGGTGGCAGGATTGCTGAGTGTTGTTTGGTGCATTTCTATCACCGTTCTTTGCCGTTCCCTTCATGTTACGGGACTTCTGCGAAGGGTTGGGAATTGAAAGACGCTCCAATTTCGAAGGTGGTTTCACCACACCTTATAAGATATACATGGTGCTAAAAGAATGATTTTAAAATAATTGGTGTGCATATAGTAAACACTGTATGCAAAATTGTGAAATATGATTATATACTGACCTGTGCATAAATGACTTTAGATGATGACTTGAACAGGCACACAGTTGGGTACTCATGAAAAACGCAGCATAGAGGAGTTGCTTACTCTGTGAGGGTATTGTGTTGGGTACTCATGAAAAATGCAGCATAGGACTCGAGGGTATTGTGTTGAATGATTAACATTTGCTGAGGAGGGAAAATATCATTTTTAAATATTAATGCCATTAATGATATAGCTTAATTCGTGAGTAATTTATAATGTGGGAATTAATATACACTGTTACAAATATGATTTTATTTGGAAATGATTTTTATATTCAGTTGTTACCATTTCTAGTTGGCACCCACCTTTTAATTGCTTGTTACTGGAATTATCAAATGTTAATATCTATTGCTTGTTACTGGAACTCATCTAATGTTAATACTTAATACTCCAACTCCATACTTATTTTTAGGCTTGGTATAGGACCTCGTTTGCTATGGTTATTTTCCTATGTGTCTATGATAATAATAATGATTATTTAGAATATCTAAAATAACCCCTAAAGACATTGAACAGTGTGATGAACCCGAAATCAAGGAACTGAAAAAATAATGAGGCCTATTAGTACACTCCTACTAATCTATAAACAACATTTATGTAACGATGGTTAATAATAGTAACTATTGTGTTGGGAGTATGTAGAATAACTGTATAATTATTTACCATGGTTGACTCCGGTAACATGAAGCATGGAAATATGGAATAATTCCTCACATGGAGTATGTTACTTTTAATATAATTGGTAATTTATGCAAACGAACTGATAGTCGACAATTAGTAAACCGAGATATGAGCACCTGTGAAATAGAAAGCAATAGTAATTATACTATTCTCTATCAACTTGGTGGCTGTATTTACAGATGTATTTTTCCAGAATGTGGATTGATGCAAGGTATTTACCAACAGGTGTTTGACGATTAAAAGTTGGAGCACAAACTAACCTTCTTATTGATAGAGATCTCCCATTTGCTCGATAATTTGCTTGCTTAATATACGCAGGTATGTATTTAGTCTTGAACTATATGTATTTATACATTTAATTGCTTTGAAAACTCTAATAATAGGCAGATTATTTGTGGGAAAAATCCTATTAATCGATATAAGGCCGACTCAAAATTTTAAAATTTCAAACGACACTTTGTGAATCTTTATAATTCTAACAAAAATCAAACGCATATTGAATCCATATTGCCACAGAATCCAATGATTGCAACATGGACTTTGTTATATAAAACACTGCCAAATATCAAAGTATACCCAACAAACTGCAAATGAAATTAAACATTCAATTCAAAACTTAGTTCCCAACAATGAAATTACGCAAAATTCCAAAGGAGCCTTCCACCAGCTTAGCAACTCTACTTTTCAATCTTAATAGACTTTATTGGCAGGGACACGGTTGATGACCCAAAATCTTATGGGACCTTCCTTTTGGTAGGATGTCGACAGTATCTGTAGCAGCACCGACAGTGCATGAATCAGAAGCAGACTGATCAAACTTCCCTATCAAGTCCTGCATTAGGTATCATATGTTGTCAGGAATAGTATAAGTAAGCCACGCAATACTGTGTAAAAAATGGATCACTCATTAATCCTGACATCAATAGTTAAGGACTGCTTATGGAGTTTTCACTAATAAAGTAAAATTTTGTTGATGAGAACCATATGAAACCCAATTTTATACCTGTGACAGCTCTTCAGCAACATTTTTCCCAGTCACAGAAACAGTTGATGGGGTATCCTCAATCAGAAGCACCTCTTGATTGGTTTCAATCGTAGCTTAGCACATGATACCGTTAATATGTTAAAAACGTGAAATCGAAAGTGGATGAATTAACAGCTACGTTTGTCATGCTAAATCACATATGTAGATGTCTACCTGAGAATCCCACTTAGTATTGTAGCTCTTGATTAGTTCGTTGTCGTCAGAAACATTTCTCACACGAAACAAAAAGTGGAAACCTACCGCCAGGTTTCCCCTCACCCTGGATTCTGAATAGTGCCTCTTTTCCTTTCAGCCCCAGCAACTCACTTGGCAAATAGTCCTTGTTAGGATCCTGACAGAATCGCCACTTTTAGTAATTATATAACTATGTGATAATAATTAAAAACAATAAAAAATGTTGGAGATAAACTTAGTTCTTTATACAAACCTCCTTCCACTTGAGATATACGTCCTCAACTGACTTCCCAATCAGTACTTGTGCAGTATGATCGAACAGAACAAAATTTAGAGAGTCTATCTCGTCGATGATCCGCAGTTTCAGCAAGAACCTATGTTTACAAAAATCCCTTTGAACAAATTTAACAAATATTTACAAACATATCTAGTGAGACTACGGATAACTTATTTTCTGGTGACTTTGGTGACATGTGTATCACACTTGGGACAGTAGTACATGTCAGGTTCATCTTCATCTTCTTGACACTTTTTGCTACAGCGGCACACCCAATACCACCATTCAATGTCCTCAATGACAGAATTATTGGTTGCAATGGATACAAATTCATTGACCTTGTAGATATAGTAAATAGTAAACATAAATCAATTATCTAAGTTGTGAATAAATAATTTTTCAATACTAATGATAAGCACGGTGGAAATTTGATTCACATTCATACAACAAATTAGTTTATGTTACCTTCACTAATTCTTTGACATCAGCTAATGTATAATTCTGATCAAGGTTCAGAAAATCATCATGAGCGGGCTGATTCTTTGTTGCCTGGCTGATGATCAAAGTAGGGGATGTGAGCGCCTGGCTCATGCTGTCAGCGTTACGGGTAAGAAATATTCATTATTCATAATGTAGATAAATTCCAATAAAGTGAGTAATTAAAATAAAAAAATGCTCAATCCTAATATCTATTCTGTTATCTGATTATTTTAACGTTTCTCGTAATGCTCTTGTTTCCGGTATGTTAGGGTTGAACAACAGCTTTGTGGTGTGCATAGTGGTTTAAATAGAAATACCTTCTGCACATAAAAGGCAAAAATAGTTAACAGTCAGGTCATTACAATTAATCTAAAATAACCCGGATAATATTTTGAAATGATATTATAAACAGAATATGGATGTGAATAAGTACCAGGCCAAGTCCTGACTTTATGATACAAAACAGCTACGACAACATTGGCTGCACCTCCAGATAAGATGAATTTTTTTATCTCAGCAACGTACTCGCCGAAGAGAGTAACGCTGAATCGATATCTGAACAGCAGAAACAATTAATTAAAAATAAACATATTAACATATTATTAAATTCATTCAAAGGTAACCGTGTCAAAAATTATATAGGATGCAAGAAAAGTAGTTATTAATTGTTGACACTACGCTCGGTTGTCGAGGTCGTTCTTTAGTCTCGTGCTCATCCCAGTGTTTTTGTAGAACTCCTGTTCCTGTCCGACTCCAGTAAACACTCCAACAACATCTAGAAACTCAAAAATAGGGGTATTATCATGCAAACATAAATCAGAATGAACAACGACTTCAAAAGAATTTAGATACTCACCGACTAAGAAATTCTGGTTGAAATCTGCCTCGAAACACTATTCTGGTGGGGTGAAATTATAGGCAGGGAAAGGTATCTCACCAGTTACCACTGGTCTTATCAAAGCACCTAATTTGAAATTAAGCCTGTACTCGTGCCGCGCGGCACGGTATTGCCCGGAATTAAGAGCAACTGTAAATTTGGATATGCTGTAAACAAAACCTTCAAGGATAGTTCTGTCATGCTTGTAGATGTACATTTTGTCTATATGATCCTGTATCCTGGTTCCCTATTTCACGTAATATATAGATTAGTTTACCGTATTGTTCTTCTATATGTGTAACCGTTTGCAAATTTAGCTGTAACTGTTTCAGTCATATGAATAATTTCTTTGAGAATGGATAAACTAATACAACTTCGATAGACCTGAAAAAGTTATAGTTATTCTGAATATATATTTACACCGTATGTGGTTAAGAAGAATCATTTGTTAGGGATACTAAAACAATATATGTATATACAGATTAATTTCGTAATTAACATTCCACATATTATGCTATATAACAATATATATTGGTCAAATAATGTGTAATTGATAGAGAGCATAGTTTGTAGTACTAGCTTTTTGCATGAATATTCTGTTAGTACTGTTTTAGTTCTGTTAGTTAACAGAGTTTTCAAATTTATTATGCAATTGACTCCCGCTTACCACTAAACCCTAAGAACACTTGTGTATAATAATCCACTTACAAATATATAATACATAAATCACAATTATTTTTTTTTTAAAAAAAATCTGGAAAAATACTATTTTCATCTTCAACCTTTTTTCTTTCTTTGACAAGTTCATCTTCAACCTTATAAACCCTGAAAATGCAAACGGAAACACCAACGAAAATGGATTTTAATTAATTAAAATGCAAACGAAATTACGAAGAGGAAGATTGAACATCGAAGATTTCTCCATCATTAAAACGAAATCGAAACATATCTGGAAAACAAAAATGAATCTGGAGCAAATCTGGAAGCACTCATGTGAAAAGAAAATGGAGATGGAATCATTCCAAGTTTTCGTGGGTTTCGATTTGTGAAACCATAAAACCAAATCGAAGATTTGATTGAAACTCAAACTTTCATAATCAAAATGAAATTGAAAACGAAATCAAATCTGATCAAAACAAAATTGAAAACGAAACTTGTTTTTGTTTCCTAGTTTCGGTTCAATTCGTTTTTGGTTTTGAAGAAGACAGAGATATTAGGTATATACATATTAAGTGCTTTAAATGTTCAGAGTGTGGCTTGTGGCTCAGTGGTAAGCGGGAATGTGTATCACAATTAAGTCACAGGTTCAAATCCTATGTTTGTCAAAAATTCTATATTTTTTAATAACACTATACTCCACTTTGCCATTTGAGTGCCACGTGGCAGCCACCCATTGGCTGTTGACGTGGCACGTGTCAGTGTTGACGTGTGGAGATGACGTGACATTCAGTGACACGTGGCACTGAGGGCCAATTAAATGGTGACACGTGGCAGTGACATCACTGCTGACGTCATCACCGTTTGCCACATCACCTTTTTTGGATGGATTGTTAACGGCAGGGATCAAAGTAGAAGCATTTGGTATTTGCAAGGATTTTTTAATTTTTTTTTGTATGGACGAAACAGGATTTTCGTAATATTTGCAGGGATGAAACATACCTTTAAGCCTAATACAAATTACACAATTCTGAAATCTCACTCCCTCTGTTTTATCTTATCCATTAGTAACAATATTCATCAACATTATTGCATAATAATAATACATCTATATTGCATAATAATCCCCCCTGTTTAAAAATTACATATGTTATATTGTTCTTTCATAATAAATTCAATATACATGATGAAGTCTATCATGTTGAGTAGAATCTATAAACATACAAAGTAAAATGCCTTTATAGGCTCATAATCCTAGGTGTCAATCATAGGTGAATTTCACCAAAAACTATTTAATGCAAATTATAATTGGCATCTATAAAAACACTAAAAAAGATAAATAAAAAATTAAAATAATGTATTTTTAAAGGTACCCACCATGAAACATATGAATAGAATTTAAATACAATTTTAAAAAACAAAACGTAACCTATGATTTTTAGATTTTAAGTTGTAATTGCAATCATCTTAAACAATTTAAAAATAATAAGTTCATTGTATGACAGTTACGAAACAATAGCATTAATAATCCTAAACAATTTAAAACCAGTATTGGGTTTTACTCTAATTTTGGTTTCATTGTTCTAATTAAATTCAAATTCAAATTTAAAATTTAAAATTCAATATCAATTTTGACACTTCATAATTTACATTTCTGTTTATAACTCTCATCAACTTCTAAAATAAAATAAAAACTTCTAAAATAAAATAACGTCATTTCTCCATCTTAAATTTGCATCTTCCACAACGAATGAGTTTAAAAATGAGTTTTTCTCACTTCTCATCTCTCTCTTTGCATTGTATTGCTTGAACATTTTATGGAGAAAACAGAAAAAGAGGTAGAAGTAAATGTTAATTTTTCCTTTTGTCATTTTCTACAACTATTATTTTCATTATTTCGTCTTAGTCTTGCTTAGAGTTTTTGTTTTTCCAATTTTACTGAACATGTATTGTTTTGAATCCCTTTCTCTCTTCTTTTAATTATTGTTATGATTATTTTGTTTACTATTGTTTTTAGGAAATCGGGGTTGAGGTCTTGATGGCCTATGCATGATCACATGTTTCTTTTATGTGCAACAAGCATGGTTATAAGGGGTATGTTAATAATCTTTTCTTTCCTTGTTCAACCATTGAAACTTTAGATGCATTTTCATTATTTTTCACCTCCAACTGTTCTTGTTCAGGAATTGCAATTGTGAGAGGAAATGTAAAAATTTGCAGGCACAACAGACTAGGTAATTAGATACATATTATGTTATTTTGAACTTTCAGTTGTTTTTTGCTAGGGAGGGAGAATGTTTACCTAAACTTGCTTGTGTTTGTCATACCCTAATTTTGTCCGCCTAGTTTCAAAACCCTAATTTTCAGCAAAAATAAATAATTTTGTGAGCGATGCATTATTTGAGAAAGGGTTTAGGGTATTTACCCAAGCATTCTAAGGTTTTCAAAATCATTTTTGAGAAATTAAGGAATTTTGGGGCATTTAAAAGGGGCATTGTTTGGTCAATTTCAATTTAATAAATTTTTGCTAGTTGAAAATCCAATTAATTAATTTTTGGGAATTTATTTAATGAAATTGTATTATTTTGAACAAAAAAAATAAAAAAAATAAAGAAAATCATTTTTCAAATTGTGCGCATATTTTATATGTGTAGTAAAAAAAATCAAGTTCAAATTAATTCAAGAAAGCATTTCAAAAAATAGTACAAGGAATATTCCCAAAAATTATATGATAGGTTTTTTGTTGGCAATTTTGGTCATCTCTCATTTTCAAAAATGGCATATTCTTCAAGATACCTTGTATATGGCTCAAAATGGTTAGATTTATGTATAATTATCTTGAAAGGAATAATCAAAATTGAGAGGATAATTGGAAGGTTCATGGATAGTACAATAGTACAATTGCCAACTTGCAAAACTTGGGCACCACTCTCATTGCTTGGCTGAATATCTACCCCTTCATTCCCCTCTCATTTTGCATTCTTTTGCCCCTCATCAAGGTGTGTTTCAATCCTCACCCTTGATTCAAAATTAAAATGCAATCCTAAAATGAGATGAGGTACACAATGACCTAAATACCCCTAAACCTAATTGCACATTATATATACCCTCATATCCTCACCTCTCACAAGTTTTTGCACACAATTCACACTCAAAAACCTAGCCTCTCCTCTTCTCCCTTCTTGGCCGAATACCCCTCTTCATTCCCTCACCTCATTTCTTCACTATTTCACTTCAAATCAACATTCTAGTCCTAAATCCTTCATCATCCTTGCATTCTCTTCAAAGATCCATCTTCAAATCTCAAGAATCAAGCTCAAGATTGAAGATTAGAGGGTTGATTCAAGTGGTTTAGTGTTCATTCACCTTATTTCTTTCGCTATTCTAGCTTGGAGTTGAGGTATACTCTCAATCTAAGCATCATCAAAATTTTAGCACCAAAAATGTAGATCATCAATCTATTTTTGCATATCAAGCATTTCTTTGCATTTTAGTGCTCTATTTTATGTTGAAATGTTGATATAATTGTTGTTGTTGAATGAGAGATGTGTTTCAAGCATTTTGACAAACACTTTGGGAGGTTTGGATGCTTGAAATTCATCTCTCTCTTGGAATAAATTGTGTGTTTGTGCTATTTTCATTTTGTGCTTGCATTTTCATGAATAAAATTGTGATTTGGGCTTAGGTTTCGTTTCGCATATTGTAGAAAAATTAGAGTTTGTGCGATTTTAATGCATTCCTTTGCTTAGTCATGTGAATCCTTGCCAAAAAGTTTGATCTATGTCATTTGCTTGCATGATTTTGTTGCTTTCAAAGAATAAAATGAGGTTTTAGCTCTATGTTGGTGTCGCATTTCATGAGATAATTAGGGTTTGTGCTTGTTTTTGTTGCTTGCTTTGAAAATCATGTTTGTGTTGATGAGTTGGTAAGAGGATTTGACACTTATGCACTCGTGCATATCCCAAGTGTTAAAGATTACCTAAAGGGATTCAACACCTTAATTGCATATGCTTGCTAAATAAAATGTCAAATTGATTTTTCATGGCTTGCTAATGATCTTACTTGAGGCAAATGCCCTTTCCAACTTATTCCTTTCATGTGGTTGATTGTAGAAATATGCTAAATGTTGATGCCATCAAAATGATACCACATTGTTGCTTATGTCAAATGTTGATGTGAAATCCCTAGGATTTTGCAAGTGATTCATTAAATGTTTGAATTCACTTGTGCTTTGTAACTTCCTTGCCTACTCACATGTTGTGTCATAAATGCCTAGTTAGGTTCATTTCTTGCCATGCATCTTCAATAAGATGTGCAATCTAGGTTCATTCTCTTGCCTATTCATGCATTTTTGCCAAAATGTTCAACTTGGGTTCATTCTTTGCCTATCTATGTATTGTGACATGATATGTGTAGTCTAGGTTCATCTTTGCCTATTCATGCATTGTGTATTCAAATGTTGTAATGAGATGTTTTCAACATGAAAGGGTAAGTTGCAAATTGTGTCTATGTTGTTGCTTGCTTGATAACATGCTCTCAATGAATGTACTATGGTTGCATCTATGAACTTTCTTGCATTCATTGTTTTCTTTTCTAAACAACTTGACATGAAAATGGTTACTAGTTTAGATCATTGCATGAATTGTAGTCTAGCAATTTGCATTTTGGTTATTGACTTGGAACTTGATTGAAAATGTTCTACTAGTTTTCCAAAACTCTTTTCCAAAAAATCAAATTGCTTTCAAACTTCTTTTCAAAACTATGTCTCTAACAAATTAAGACCAATTTCTTTTCCAAGCTTAAACCCTAAGTTTTTCATAAACAAAATCATTAGGGGCCACTCGAAGCCTTTGCTTGTTTGATCACTAATGAGGAGTTATTAGTGGTAGTCACTCGAAGCCTTTGCTTGTTTGATTATCATGAAAGCTCCCAAACCTTAAATACATGCAAACCCAATTCAATTCCAAAAACAACACGAGTCATTAGTGGTAATTGTCCTAAGCCTTTGCTAGATGATTATCACCGATGCTCGCCTCATTTTCAAAAAAAAGATAAAAAAAAACGTTGTTACTTATAATCACTCGAAGCCATTGCTTGTTTGATTATCGGTTTCAACTTATTTTCTTTCGAGTTAGTAATGAAAACCACTCGAAGCCATTGCTTGCTTGGTATTAGTGAACACTCGAGTCTTATTTCAAAAAACACCTAAAAACTAAAAAGCTAAAAACAAAAGAGCCTTTTCAAAACAAGACTAGAACTACGTAGCTTTGAATTCCTCATCGCACCGGAGGATACGTAGGAGCGGGTTCACCTCCCGTCAAGCACCCTTTTAAAAAATAATAACAAAAAGATTCTTCTTTCCCCAGTTTTCAAAAAACATTTTCTTAAATAAAAAAAAAAAGAAGAAAAGAAGTAGAACAAAGTGTTTCAAATCAACAGTCAAAAACCACACACTAAATTAAAGGTTCCCTTTTCGGTAGAAAGGATGTGTGGGGTGCTAATACCTTCCCCACACATAACCGACCCCCGAACCTATATCTCTCGTTTTCAAAAGGCCAATCGCCTAAAAGGATTTTTCCAATGTTTTTTTCTAAATTAAAATATTGGTGGCGGCTTCATTGTTTTTCCCGTTGTACGAAGAAGGATCCAAACTGGATTTTTCGGAGTGCATACAGCTGGGATTTTTCGGAGTGCATACAGTGTTGTCTTACTTTTATCTTAGCTTTTACTTTGGGTGATTTTAAATAATACTACAAGTACCATTTCTTTCATGAGCCATTTTTGGAGGATATCAACCAAGTGTAGTTAGAGTTATTTTCTTTCTTTCTTAGAATCTCTTATTTTTATTTTTTCATTTATTCTTCAATAAACTATATATGTCTTTATTGGATGGTTTTGTATTAGATGGTTCTTACCTTATAGTTCTTGCCTCAAACTTAGAATTACAATCATGCTTTTTTAATTTTTACTAAGGAATGGATTGTTTTGAAAATTCTCCTGAGGGATGGGTGGCGCTCTAGAAGGTAAGTCTTTCATTTACCTTATAGTTCTTCCTAATTTTTTTACAATTTATAGTCCATTTTCAAAAAACCGTATCAATTGTATGGTAGAAGGCTTGAAGGTCTAGAACAAGCACATAATGTTTTCAATTAAATTAACTACAACATAAATAAAATTGATACGTACATGTGTAACTTTGTCTACAACACAACAATCATAAAATTCCTCTTGCAGTTATATTAGATAATAGTTTTGTGCTATTAGCTACTCGAAATCGCTAAATCCAATCCTTTAAGTGCTTTTATTTGATCAAATTTGTTCGTAATCTTTGTTACTCTGCTCTGAAAATTATAAATCCAATTTTATAATGGTTGCTTTGGTAATATGAATCAGTTATAAACTATTTATGATTTAATCCATGTTTTAATCTTAATATGAGAGAAGCTTTTGCAGTCAATTTTTCTTGGTCTATTCATGGCAATGCCTTTTGTATTTGGTGAGAGCATAAAAGTTGGTGGTGTGAAGTTGGAATATTTCTTGATGGAGGTTGGGCATCAATAAGGTGGTTCTAGGATGTGTTCAAATATTTTCCTGAAGGTATCTATTTTGTTGCTATTCAAAATTTTAATTTAGAGGTTACGTAGCAAATTGTTGCCACGTAGTCAATAACATTCATTTCTTTCACTTTTCCAGGGTTAGTAACCATCTTTTAAATTCTCGTAAGTTGGACATCTTTGAAGGTACTGATTGTGTATGCAAAACTATTTTTTTAAATATGAAGCCATATCCAATTTATGGAAAAATTTATATGCGGAACTTCTTTTAATTTTCATATAATTAATTGAAGCTAGATGCAAACATGCCTTGGAAGAGGAAGTTTAGTTTTGTAGTTGTTTCCTACCTTTCACCCCTTTGCAGAAAATGTATGGATAAATTATAGTGTCTTTTTCTATGCAAAGTGTTATTGTATTGCTGCTAAAAATGTGGTCAAAAAGAGGGAATTATGATTGGTCAACGGATTTTAAGGACTTTGATCCACTTAAAAGGGATTCTCATATACAAGTAGATTGAGGAAGGATATCAAACTCGAGAAGGATTGAGTTTTTTTTTACTAAAGTTGGACTAAGTTGTTCAATTTCTTTTTCAACAATGTTTGTTTTAGCCTCAATGTTTTAGGTTTAGGTTATTCAATACTTAGAAGTTAGTTTATATGTTTTAGTGTTTTATGGTATTTATAACTGTGTTGTAGTGTTTGTTTTGCTGTTGAGAAATGCATTTATAGTGATTAATCTGTTACGAGAACCACTTGAATTTTCCTGACTGTTTATTGATGAATTTGCCTTATTTGTTGTTAATTTGTTTTATTTTAACTATTCTATAAATTAATGTCAGTTGAGTTAAAAAAATGTCAATTGATGATGAATTTAATCCAACACTATCAAACATAAATTATAGAATGAACAGGCTTAACGAGTTGTGCTCTTCGCTTGGAGTATTAATGGAATGGATGAAAAGTGACCATATCAAAAGACATAAAAAACAATGGCCTATCAGCAAAGTTCAGACCTTAAATGAGCAACCAATTTTAAGAATTTAGTTAGCACCAGGAAATTTGACTTTTTTTTTGACAAACACGCCCGAAAATTCAGTTAATTAAAAAAATAAATATCATAATAAAGTCGGTCTAAACCTAGGGAAAGTTTTTAGGTGTGTCACGTTTTCGTGAAATGACTTCTTTAACATCTTTTACTATAAACCTTATTCTGATATTATATTACTTATTCGTTGACTGTAGTTGTGACACTTCTTAAATGCCATTTGATTGAACCACTTATTTTCTAATAGACGAGTACCAATTATCCCTCTCTTTGGTGGCTGGCACTTAATTTGTGGAATGATATCAAATTTCTCTTTTATCCTCCTTCTTATATACTCCCTCCGGACCTATTTATTATAAGTAAAAAGTCACTTTGTGAAGGAGTGCTGGAATGGGTTCAATATTAGGGGTCATAAGGCTCATGTGGTAAAGGAAAAATTCAAGCTTTTAAAGGAGAAATTGCGGGGTTGGAATAGAGAGGTGTTCAGTAAGCTTGACTTGAACATAGAGTCGTTGGTTCGGGATTTGAATTCGCTTGACCATGCTTTATGTGAGGGGTGGGATAGCGCTTTGGTTATGAACCGAAAGGAGGTCTCAACTTCTTTTTGGAATCAAATTCAAGCAAAGGAGTCAATTTTGGCGCAAAAGTCTCGAGCACAGTGGATCAAGGAAGGTGACATGAACTCAAGGTATTTCCATTCCCTTTTAAAATTTAAAAGGCGCCATTGTAGTTTGTTGTTATTAAGGAATAATGGTGAGATGATGGAGGAGGTGGAGGAAGTGAAGAATTCGGTTAAACATCATTTTGAGAATTGTTTTGTGGAGTCTTGTCAATTTCGCCCCACTCTTGATGGTCTTGCTTTTAATCAGCTTTCTTGAGTTGATATGGATTTCTTGATCGAACCTCTTTCGGAGGAAGAAATTAGGGAGGAAGTGTGGAGGTGTGATGGCAATAAGAGCCCCGGGCTGGATGGTTTTAACATGAGCTTCATCAAATTATGTTGGGATTTGTTGAAAGGGGATGTTGTTGATTTTATTAATGAGTTTCATGATAAAACATTTTTCTCTAAGGCAGTTAGCGCAACTTTTATTGCATTGATTCCCAAAAATGATAATCCTCAAGGTTTGGGGGAGTATAGACCGATTTCGTTGATAGGGTCTCTCTACAAAATTTTGGCAAATGTGTTGGCGAATCGGCTTAAAAAGGTGCTCCCTAGTGTTATATCGAATAGCCAATCGGCTTTTTTGGGGGGTAGGCAAATTTTGGACGTGGTGTTGGTCGTTAATGAGGTAGTTGATTATGCTAAGAGATCGAAGGATGAATGTTTGATTTTTAAAGTTGATTTCGAGAAGGCATATGACTCCATCTCGTGGAAGTTCTTATTTTATATGTTAGATCGGATGGGCTTTCCTCAAAAATGGATTCTTTGGATGAAGTCTTGTGTTTGCAATACTACTTTTTCGGTGTTGGTTAATGGGAGTCCCACTAATGATTTTAAGGCGTTTAGAGGTTTGAGACAAGGGGATCCTCTTTCCCCTTTTTTGTTCCTCATTGTGGCGGAAGGCTTGTCGGCTTGTCGGCGTTTAGATTGACTATTTTGCGGGTTATGATATTAATTCTTCTCTCCGGTTTTCTATTATACAATTTGGGGATGATACGGTGTTAATGGGGAAGCCTTCTTGGGATAATCTGTGGGCCATCAAGACAATTTTAAGAAGCTTTGAATTGGTTTCCGGGTTATGTGTGAATTTTCATAAGAGCAAGATCATTGGTATTAACACTTCAGAGGAGTTTCTTGATCCCGCTTCTACTTTCCTTCATTGTAAAACGGAGTCCATCCCATTTAAGTTCTTGGGGATTCCGGTTGGGGCCAATCCGAGAAGGGCGACAACATGGAAGCCGGTACTTGATATGCTTAGAAAAAGGCTAGCATCATGGAAGGGGCGTCATCTTTCAATTGGAGGTAGAGTCACTCTTATTAATTCGGTGTTAAATAGTATCCATTTGTATTTCTTTTCTTTCTATAAAGCACCAAAGTCGGTTATTAAAGCAATGATTAAAATACAAAGGGATTTTCTGTGGCAAATCAATGATGGAGATAGGGGTATGTATTGGGTTGCTTGGGACAAAATTTGCAAACCGAAGAATGACGGAGGCCTCGGTATCAAAAATTTAGATTTATTTAATGTGGCTCTTTTAAGTAAGTGGAAGTGGCGGGCACTTGTTGATGATTTCACTCCTTGGAAAGGCTTATTATTTCAAAGATATGGAAGCTTCAAGGATGCTTTTATACAACGGTTGGAGGGTGCATTAAGAAGAGGTGCTGTTGGGTCTATTTGGTGGCGCGACTTGATGATGCTTGATCTCGCGTTTTCTCCTCTATCTTCTTTCGGCCAGCAGGTTTCTCGTAGGATGGGGAATGGCGCTTCGGTGAATTTTTGGAATGATGTGTTGTTGGGAACTTCTTCTTTTTCTCGGCTTTTTTCTTCTCTATGGACGGGCCGTGAATCAAACCGTGTGGTGGTACGAGACTTTGGAGGGTGGAGGGATGGAGTTTGGCGGTGGAATGAATCTTGGCTAGTATCTCAATCGCGTGTTAATCATTTGGAGGCTGCATATCTTCAACAAATCTTGGCCCCAGTGACTCTTGCTCAAGAGATTGAGGATACTTTGATATGGAAGCTTGGGACCTCGAAAAAATTTACCGTCCATTCTTGTTACAACGAGATACTTCGGGAGGTAATGGGGAGCGATCAAAATGAATTACATAAGATGTTAGAGAAGTTATGGAGATGTGTCGCTCCCTCCAAGGTTATTGTTTTTGGATGGCGCTTACTTAGGGATGCTCTTCCAACTAGCAGAAATTTGCGACACCGACTTGTTATCGCACCGGACGATGACGCTCTCTGTCCATTGTGTTGGAATGAAGTTGAATCGCAGTTTCACCTGTTTTTGAGCTGCTCCTTTGCATCAGATACTTGGTCGCGGGTGTGCGTTTGGTGTAGGATCGACCATGTGGGATCCAACAGCTTGCTCGAACATTGTCTTTGGTGGGGGAAGCTATCCAAAGGTAAAAGGGCCAAGAAAACAAAGCACTTAATTTGGTTGACTACTGTTGCACCCCGAAAAATCCTTTGGAGGGATTTCTCTTCGCACAACATGAATTGGAGTCGCCACCAATATTTTTTTAGAGGTAAAACATTGAAAAAAACCTTTCTTGAAAGACAATGGTCCTTGGAACCACAAGATTTGAGTTCGGGGGTCGGTTATGCATGGGGAAGGTACGAGCACCCCACACATCCTTTCTACTGAAAGGGAACCTCGATTTGACGTGTGATTTAAAAGGTTGATTTAAGAAATGCTTTGTTTTTATCTCTCTTTATCTCTCCTTACTTTATGGAAAAACTTAAGGAAAATTTAATCTTTTGCGCTTGACGGGAGGGCACCGTGCCTACGTATCCCGGGGAGGGAATCAAAGCGACGTAGTTTTTGTTTTCGAAAATTGTTTTGTTTTTAGGAATTGCCTTGTTTTGGAAAAGGGTTTGTTTTTTTGAAAAGAAAAGGGTTTTCATTTGTCGTGCTTGACGGGAATGTGACCCGCTCCTACGTATCTCCCAGTGCGATGGAGAATTCAAAGCTTACGTAGTTCTCGGTTGTCGAGAAAAGGTTTTTATTTTTTAGTTGTTTAATTGTGAAAATTGAATGTTCGCAGTGATCAAACAACAAAGGTTTCGAGTGATCACCACTAGCATCCCATTATTGACGATCGTGCAAGCAAAGGCTTCGCATTATCCTCAACAAAGTTTTTAATTTGTGAAATGAGAGTTCTTTTGAAAAATGAGTGTTCATGATAATCAATTGAGCAAAGACTCCAAGTGATCACCACTAGCACCCCATTATTGACGATCGTGCAAGCAAAGGCTTCGCATTACCCTCAACAATGTTTTTAATTTGTGAAATGAGAGTTCTTTTGAAAAATGAGTGTTCATGATAATCAATTGAGCGAAGACTCCAAGTGATCACCACTAGCACCCCATTGTTGACAATCGTGCAAGCAAAGGCTTCGCATTATCCTCAACAAAGTTTGATTTGTGAAAAATAGTTTGAAATTGTTTTGAGAAGAAGTGAAGTTGTTTATCAATGATTATGTAAATGCAAAAAAATGTTTTGAAGTTGGAACGTTACTAACGAGTAATAAGTTGTTCTTTGTATGCAACATGGTTTTGAAGTTTTGGAGAGTTACTAACGAGTAACAATTGGTGGAAATCAAAACAAGCAAATAGTGAACACCAATTCAACATTTTAATGCACCACAAGCACATAAACAAGTATATCAAGCATTGAGTACCAAGCTTCAATTCAAGAATGCATGAATATGCAAAATGCATGTGCATCAAGGTTAAATGAACCTATCCTTTGCCGATTGAGAAATGGAAAGTGCATCAAGACTCCAAGTAGTCTCTCCTTTGCAATTTATTAAGACAATGCAATGGTGCATCAAGGCTCTAAGTGGCCTATCCTTTGCCAAAACTTCACAAGCTTCAAACAACAATTTACATTAAACTCAAAGAGCAAAGAAAGAATGATTAAACTTGAGGATGCATCAAGGTCATTGGAGACCAATCATGTGCGCAAATTCAATGGTTTATAGACCCCTTTTTGCTCACATTTCACAAGCACATCAAATGGGAATTGAATTTTTAAATGCTTACAAGCATAGGCATCAAGGTTGAAGTAACCTATCTCTTGCCAACTTAGCATAACCCAAGATCATTTGTGGATCATAAATGAACCAAAACCCAAATTCATTTTTCTCAAATCACAAATTTCACAATTAACAACATAGGTTTGAATATTTGCAAGTTTAATGGCCAATCACCAATTTATTCTAACAAGTCAACCAAATCAAGCAAGCGAGTGACATAACCAAAACATAGATGCATTTATTCACAAGATTCAACCATGATAACCAACAAAAATCATAAAACACATATTTATTTGAAGCATGCGAAATCATTATCAAAGCAAATAACATTTTATTTCACTTAAAACAACAAAATCATGCATATAACCCCAAAATCAAAGCATCAAAACAAAGATTCATGAGATTAACATATGTACAAGCATAAAAATGAAGTTAAAAGAGAGGATCTACATTTTTGGAAGTGGAAATCTCACAAATATGCAAGAAATGATGACTTTATGCAAGGATTTACAAGAGAAGGGGTCTAGGAATCACATACCTTAAGATGAGCTCCAAATAAACACAATAGATGAAGAAATAATCAACCAAATCAACTTATCTTCAAGCTTGGTCTCCAATCTCCAAAAAATGACCCTTGATCTTGAACTTTTGTGTGATTTTATGAAGGATTGATGGTTGAAAATTAGTGTTTAGGCTTGGAAGATGGATTGAATGTGTGTGGGTAGATGAGAAATGAAGAAGTGAGTTAGAGAGAAGGGAGAGGGGGTGGCGCATAAAATGGAGAGAAGGTGAGGAGGGAGTTGTGTGCTAGGGTTTATGAGTGAATGGTGAGGCCAAAAGCTTTTTTTTTTCTTGTGAGGTGAGGTTGATAGGGTATATATAGAAAGCAATTAGGTTTAAGGGTAGTTAGGTCATTGTGCACTAGTTGTGCTCTAGGATTTGATTTTAATTTTGAATCAAAGGCTAGGATTGAGGCTCACATGGATTGAGGACATTGAGAAAACACAAAATGAGAGAATAGAGAGGGGGTAGGCGACATTGGGGGTGTGGCCTTGGTCACAAAGTTTTGCTAGTTGTCATCTTGTACTATTGTACTATTATATGACCATTCCATTATCCCTTCATTTTTGATTATTCTTCTTAGGATAATTGTACAAAAATACACCCAATTTAGGCCACATACTAGGAATCTTAGGAATATGCCATTTTATGTGATCACCATGACCAAAAATGTCATAAAAATCACATCTTGGAACTTTTTGTAGAATATTCCCTTTTGATCCTTTTTTGAAATTTTGTGCACAATGTATGCATGTATGCGCATACATACATACATGACCAAAAATGTTTTGCCTCAAATAAATTTCTCTAAAATTGCACAATGATTCTTGATGAGAAATTATCTTATTTTTGACAATGACCAAAATACCCTTTTGCCCTAAAAACCTTGTTTTTTAACAACAAATGCATTTCCATTCTAACAATGAATTTAAAAGCCCTAGAATGACTTTTAAAACCCAAAAATGCATGCACAATGCTCTTCACTCTTCAAAATAAAACCACACTTCTCAATTTATTTATTTTTGCGGAAAATTAGGGTTTTAAACCTAGGTGGACAAAATTAGGGTATGACAGCTGCCCCTCTTTATTTGGATTTTACCAAGGAATATGAATTGGCCGAAACATATTCCGAGGCAAAATAGAAATAAAGAATTCAGAAATAATACTAATTTTGTCTACTTAGAGAAACCCGAATTTTCCTTTTCTTTTTTCTCTTTTTTTTTGTTTCCTTTCTTTGATCTCTCTTCTTTTGAGAGAGAGAGAGAGTCAACACTTGTCGCGTCGACGAGAAAGCAGTAAATTGCGTAAAGCAGTAAATGAAAGCAGTAAATTGCGTAAAGCAGTAAATGAAAGCAGTAAATGGGAAGTGCCGTAAATTGGGGATTCGGAGGTTGCCTAAAACCTTTTGACGGACTCTCGTCGAGTCCGAGCTCTGGGGGTGGCCTTTTCGAGCGGCCGATCAATATCAGGTCCGGAACTGATATGATCAATGGATCTACGCTATGCCTTAGGTTGACACAACT
The DNA here is from genome assembly GCA_963573325.1 of Astragalus glycyphyllos. Classification (NCBI taxonomy): domain Eukaryota; kingdom Viridiplantae; phylum Streptophyta; class Magnoliopsida; order Fabales; family Fabaceae; genus Astragalus; species Astragalus glycyphyllos. Next base: position 18,923,027 of record OY754314.1, on the reverse strand, counting down.
AATCCGATGGACTTAACGAAGTCTGTAGGATCTGCCGCGCGCTCGTACGCGACGTTGTGATCTGTGGAAGGAGTTCACTAACTCTGTGGGAGTTTACTAACTCTGTGCTGATGGAGTTCACTAACTCGGTGCCATGATGATGATTTTCTGAAAATGAGATTTCGGGGACCCATTGGTCCAAAGTAACTGACTTTTTTGAAAATTTTGGGGACTAACGAGTCCAAAGCAACTGAGTTTCTTTTTGAAAATTGGGAAGCTTTGAATGATGCATGGAATGCAGGCTCTTGATGCTGGGATGCACATGGATGCAATGAATGTTTTTAATTTTCTTTTTAGCATAGGGACTTTAGGATTCTTGAGTGATCAATTCAAGCGTCCTATCGTGACGACTATGACTATTTATTAAGAATGCCTCTTTTTGTTTTGAAAATTGATTTGATGTTTGATGTGATGATGATAAATGCTATGGAATGTCTGTGTTCTTTTGCTTTTATTGTGATGAATGTGGATGATGCGAATGTAATGCTTTGAATAACATGAAATGCCTACATGCATGAGGAGGATGAATGATTGGAGTATTTAAACATTTTTGTAAACATTTTTATGATGATGAGACGCGAGACTTTGAATGCAAGGAATTGAGATGGCTATGGACCATTCTTTGGAAAAACTAGATTTGATTCAAACTCTGGTGTTCTCAAGGTGTTTATTAACAAGCTCACTTATTTTCCTTTCTATTTCCATGATGACTGAACTTTAAACACCACATGATCAATTTGTATTCTCTCTCTCTGAAGCATTGACTAGTAAGTATGCATAAGAGTGCAGATGTGGACGAGTGAGTCAGTTAACTTGGGATTGGTTTAGGACAGTGAGTTGAGAGACTGCCCCGACAGGAATTTATGGATGTGAATGACTTTAGGGAGAACTCTGCTCATTTGAGCGGGAGTGAACAGTTATGGAAATGCCCCACTTTAGAATGACAATTTCAAATGGGTTCTTTGAGTGGGTTTGTGAAAGGGGATGAAGTTATGGTGCTGGTTATGAACTGAGGGTGGTATATGAATGGATGGACAATGAACCAACTTTCCCAAGACCAGGGTGGGTGAGTGGTGAAGAGAATGCCCCAACTTTTGGATCTGAGTGGTGTTCTCAGTGCAAATCTTTGGTTCTCTATGAATGTCTTGACTTTTTGCATGAAAGAAGCCTCACTTGGTGATCACTAAACCTTGTTTTAATCTTTGGTGCAAATCTTTTCCTTTGGGCCTGAGACATGAGGACCATCTAGGGTAATAGCAATGCCAGAGCCGCGCCTAAGTTTGCTTGCCATTTGAAGTGATTGTGCCCGCGTTTGTTTTTTGCCAATTCATTTATTTGAGGGATCCCCTCTTTTCTGTGATTTTCAGAAATTTCACAATTATTGTAATGCTTTTTGACTCATGCACAGGTTTCACAATTCAGTGTCATCAATCATAAAAACATTTATTTTAAAACAAAGAGACAGAATAAGTGAAGATAAAAGACACGAAAAGCAAACACATGGAAGAAAAAGTTGAATTCTTATTGTTATGGAAACTGGACGTGCAGAAGCTCACGCCAATTGAAAGTACATTGAAAAATTTTTAAACTGGAAAAATACAAGAAAAAGGGGAAGCAGATCTTGTGTTTTTTTCTTTTGAAGTAACGATGCCAATCGTCCATACTCATGACCTTGATCACCCCTTTATCCAAACTTTTGGGAGTGCTGATTGCCTTTTTCATTTCAAGTCCAAGTTTTCTGACCCTAATTTTTGCCTGGATCGCCCTTTGCAGGTTTTCAATCCACCGGGTCGCTCTGGTTTTGCCTAGGCCACCCTTTGCGGGTTTTCAACCTAGCGAGCTGATTCTTACTTGGCTCATCTTTCTCTTTTTTCATTTATTTCTTTAGGCATACTCCTTTCTGACTGTATCTGAATTTACTGGAAATTGGGGTTTTCTTTTCTTGCATCCCATTTTGCGAGAATTAAAGGCCCCTCCGGAGAATAAGTTCTTCGTCTTCATGATACTGGGTTCATCTCCATGGGAATCCCTTTGGAGGTTCATGATCTTTTTGAGCATTGAGTCTTCTTTGAAATTGTTGAAGATGAGCTTTCTTCGGTTTGAGCTTTCTCTTAATCTTCTTCTGACATAAGACAAATGTACTTTGGTTTGATAAGGCTCAATGAAAGTATTACTTCCATCATATGGGGCTTGCCCCTGTTAGAGTGTAAAACGAAGCCTGATTTCCATGAAGGTCATCATCGTCCTTGATATCCTTTGTTGATTGTCTCTAACTGCCCCATTTTTAGGGTGGCGTAGGGAGGGATCATGATGCTTGACCTGGAGTCTTCATACTGTCATTTGTGACTACCTTAGCTTGGAAAACTGCGCAACAGACCGAACTTTGGTAATTACAGACTTTGTTATAATGGCAAGTGTCTTATGTCAGAAGGGTGATTTACATAAACTTGTTGATTCATTGCTCTTTATCATGGCGTCAATCCTCTCCTTTGCTCAAATTGATCATGTCACTTGATTCCTCATGAGGACGGACCACTTTATTCTCTTATTCTTGCACAACAGCTTGATTGCAAATCTGATGGTGGAGTCTGAGGAATGACTGAGGGTTTGTGGAGGGCGGGATGACGAGGTCGAGGTAGTGTTTGCGGTTTTATGAAAGGAGAGATGTATAGGAATGATGAAGTGTTTGAAGGTTTATGGAAGAAAGGGTGGTCATACACAACAAGGTGTAGGAAGGTTCATTGAGACAAGGATCTCTTACGCTTTATGGCCAAATGTATCAGCTCACAACTTATATTTCTTTCGTCTCTTTTTCCCTTGTTTTTTCATTTTTGGGATTTTCATTTTTTTGAATCTGTTCTTTTTTGTTTCATTTTTTCTGATTTTTTCCTTTTTTGCTTTTGAGTTGAGTGAGCTGATAAAAGTGATACACTATTTTTGGATATTTGAAGTGATCCTTGTCTGGGGTGATTGGAGAGATAATGGCAATGAAACCCCTGCAGCGGTTGGAGGATGCTTGATTGGGTTCTGGTATTAACTGGGGTGACAGGAGGTTCAGAGGGAGGAGCGAATGAGATGGGTTAATTTTGTAGAAGGGCCACTGGTAGTGAGGAAGGTGGCGATGGCAGGCATTTGGTTATGAAATTTTTTTTGTGATGGGGTACTTGTAATGGGAAATGGGAAAGTCGGTTGATCTGAGGAAGGGAAAGGGTTTGGTCGCGAAAGAGGTTCGCTTGTAACATTTGTTTGGTTTCCTCAGCATTGCTCCACTTTGCTTGAACTTGTGCTTTGACTTCATTGCCCAACCTAGTTGTGGCATCATGAATTTCTACAGCCTTAGCCAATTCTTCACTTATTAACTCCGAAGAAACATCCCAGTTGTCTTCAGCCTCTCTCTCAGTTTGGTTAATCGGGTAATCAGAGTCACAATATGAACCATTGGCGTCGTTGTTTTCAAAGATTATTTTCATTTATTATTATTTTTGATCCGCGTTGGGAGGAATTGAAAAGCAAATAACAGACACATGACAAAATGAAAGAAAGATTTTATTGAGGAATTCAAAATAACATTTTATTGATGATGATACTAAAAGGAAACATGTGTGCCCTTATTGAAATATCCTAAGGCCTTGGGCAGAGCCAAAGGATTGCATTACAGAAAATTGTTTTGAACTGAAAAACCACATGAAAATCAACAATCACTCATAAATGCTATGAAATGCATGACAAAGACACAAATGTTTTGATGATGCCGCTTTCACCACTTCAACCCTCTTCAACAACTGCTATCCTTGCTTAATAGTCCACAGACCCTGAGAACTTAATCCTTCCCCCCTTCTCAAAAGTTAACTGCTTGGAATCAATGAAGCCCTGAACCAAACTTTTCAAAAGATAGCAATTTTCAGCAGAACGCCCAATTGCCCCAGCATGGAGCTCGCAAGTGGCTTTTGGATTGTACCCGCTTGGGAGTGGAGGTTGAACTGATCTCATCTTGCGAGGAGTGATCCATCCATGACTGATTAGATAGCTGCATAGGTCGGCGTATGACACGGGGATGGGGTTGTATTGTGGTGACCTTCTTTTGCCCGCCACAGCACTGGTTTCTCCACTCTCCTTCACAGTCAAGCCATTAACATTGCTGTCATTGAAATTCAAATGTTTGGAGTCGATTAGATCCTGGACCGCATGTTTCAATGCTTTACAATCTTCCACAGAATGTCCCACTCCCCCTGCATGAAATTTGCACGTTGCAGCTCCAGGGAGTAACCCCAGTCTCTCTACTAGGGGTAGCAGCAGGTACCGGAATAACAACAGTCAGAGGTCTTGCCACAACCGAGCTTGAATTCAGACTGCAAGGGATTTCAACCGGTCATCCAACCAAGGATTAGATACACTTTCTTCCTTTTCCTGAACCCCAACCTGGACTAGGTGTCTGTCTAACAGCTCTTGGAGGATGGGTTTGAAGCTCTCACAGGCCCCAACACAATAAGGGTCATTGCAGATGTCTCTTCTGGCACACCCTTCTTCGATGATACCACAACGACATAGTGCAGCATGAATGATACTCAGGGGTGTACGAATGCACTCCACCTTCCTAATTAAGTACTGACCACCTTGATCATTAATGGCATTTGCAGTGGGCCCACCATGCCCCGGCAACGGGTTGGTGGTTACATTAGGTTGCTGAAATGATATACTCTTTGCATCAAGCAGGTCTTGCACAACGTACTTGAACGCCTTACAATCCTCCACCACATGACCTACTGCCCCAGAATGAAAGGCACAGGTAGCATTTGCATTATACCCTCTGGGATAGGGAGGCTGATATGGTTTCATCTGACGAGTGCTGATTAACTTGTTGGCAATGAGATAATTGAACAAATCCGTGTACGACATGGGGATAGGTTCAAAGACAACAGGCTTTTTTTCATTGTAGTTTCTGTACTGAGCAGGTGGCATTTGAGCAGGAACTGGAATGGCTTGTGGGGTATTGTTGTGTGATGGACCGCTAGCTCCGCTAATTGCATTAGTTTCTCCCTCCTTCTTCTTGTGGGTACCAGAAAAAGGCTTTTTCTGATGGGAAGGAGGTGTTGGGCCATGGGCTATTCATCCGCTGCGCATGCCGTTCTCCACTCTTTCTCCAATGACAACCATCTCAGAGAAATTCGAAGCCACGCTGCCGACCAAACGATCATAGAACACTGGGGGAAGAGTCTCCATAAACATATGGACCATCTCTTTATCAAGCAGGGAGGGTTTTACTTGTGCAGCGAGGTTCCTCCACCTCTGGGCGTATTCCTTGAATGTCTCATTATCCTTCTTAGACATACATTGCAGCTGGGTCCTATCCGGGGCTAAATCACTGTTGTACTGGTATTGACGGATAAAGGCATCCGCCAGATCCTTCCAACAACGGATATTAGTTCGCTCCAATTGCATATACCATTCAAGGGGAGCTTCAGCTAAGCTTTCTTGAAAGCAATGTATCATCAGGTTATCATCACGGGCGTGGGCAGTCATCTTCCGGCAATACATCGTCACATGGCTGCGCGGGCAGGTTGCTCCTTTGTACTTGTCGAAAAATGGTGCTTTGAACTTGGGTGGCAGGACTAGATTAGGGACCAAGCATAACTCATGGGCGTTCCTAGCCTGGGAACCTGTTCCTTCAACAGCTCTCAATCTTTCTTCTAACATCTGGTACTGACTTCTAGCTTCATCAGGGTAATTCGGCGGAAAACCACTCACACCGTAGTGAAGATTATTCATCGACACCATAGCTGGGGTCACGTGAGTGAGCGATAATCTGAGGAATTGGACCCTGAATATGTGGATGGATTGTTGCTAGAGAATTGAAGCCAACCGGAGTTCCCAGGGTAATAGCAGGAGTAGGAATCTGAATTTGAACCTGAGGTATCCCCGTTCCAACTTCATTCACAGCTGATTCAGGCTGGGCCTGTCCTGTGGTTCCCGAAGGACCACTTTCTGGGTTTGCACCGGCAGCAGGGGGTGTGTACCCTAATGGGAGACCATAAGGAGGCCATCACACGTTCTGGAGAGCCTGAGAGACTCTAGGTTCAGGAGGAGGATCCACTCCTGCGGCAGCAGCACCTTCAGTTATGCCAGCATCCCTTAAGGCACTTAACACTCTTATGACCTCTGCCATTTGAGCTCTTATAACTTCCATCTCAGCCCTGATTGCTCGATTCTCTTGATTCTGATCATGCTGACCCTGACCATTTGGATTCGGACCTTCTGGAACTGCATCATTCTGGATTGGTTGATGATTTCCCAGATTCGCGTTGTCTTGATTGTTGGCCATATTTCTTGCCTATGATCGTGTCCAATACCGATGATTAACCAGCTTGTCTTACTTCTGTGGACGGAACATTTTTTTTTTTATGAACACAAAGACAAATGATGCAAATGCAATGCAATATGCATGTTATTATGTTTATTGCCGGGAATCGCGGTGCAACTCGTCTTGTCATAGGTGTTAAGGTTCAGGTGTTTTTAGGATTGCAACAAAGTTGGAAGCAACAAGGCAAAACAAACGTACTTCAATTAAATGGAATGCGAAGGAGTATCACAAATAGAAAGCGAATCAAAGTACAATATTCCTTAAGAGTGCAATACAATGATTTTAAACAAAGTACTATTTTCCAAAGAAAGTTACAACTTCTTAAAGAAAATTACAATTTCCTAAGGATCGCTACAATACTCTAAAGGGAACTTTAAAGGCATATGGCTTTCAACTCCTCGCTCCTTTTCCTCTTCTTGCTCTTAGCTGCCCCCCGGGCTTTTTCCAGAAGTTCTTCTGTGAGAATCTTGCAGTACTCAACAAACTCACACACCTTGACAGGGGTGTTGAAAGGATTCATCTCTGCATCCGCCTTTCTTAGCTTCTTGGGAATGTCTCTCACAGCCTGATTAGCTAACCAAACTAACTTGGAGAACTTGTCTTTCCAATGTAAGCCTTCCTTTTTCAATTCCTCAAAGACTTGTTGACTTTTTACCTTACTGAGCAACTCCGCAAATTGACTCTCCCAAATAGTCACTCTTCTCCCTTAGCCGGAGGTAAGACCCTTCCAAGTACTGCACATGATTGGTCAAGCTTTCCGACTTCCCTTGTTCCCTTCTTAGTGCTTGCTGATAATCCCTCAGGATCTTTTCAATAGATTTCCGATCTTGCTTGACACTCTTTAATTGATCTTCCAATTCAAGCTTCATTATTCGAGAGTCTTTCCTTGACTTAACTAGTGCGTGCCTGACTGCTTGCTCTTCTTTCCATGTATCCTCATATAGCCTCTTCCATTTAATGGCTTCCGCTACAGCCTCATTCATCTTGGTAGTGCACCTCTTCACTTCCTCTTTGGCACCCTTCAAGTGCTTTTGCATTTCCCTCTTGCTTTTCCCCTCTATTTCAAGTTTTCTATTGACTTCCTCAATAGCTGCAGCTTGGAAAGCATTTTCATTTTCTAGCTTTTTCTTGTCTTGCATCATCTTTCTCAATCTATCTTGCAGAGCCCTTTTCTCTTCTTCCACCTTTGACATGGCCAACCTAACCTCTTCCAATTCTTCAATGGTAGGAATGTGAGGTTCTTGTATCTTTTCCTCAAGCAGTGGTACTCCTTGGTTGGATGACCGAGTTTCACTAATCCTCCCTTCAAGCCATTGAGAAAAAGAGATAGCAGTGGTCCTCCTGGTTAACTCTTCTCTGTCCTTCCGCACTACGGTTTCCCAAACTTGCAGGACTCGCCGAAGTAGACTCTCGTCTTTAGGGATCCCCGCGTGGAGGTAAAAACGAAACAGCATAGCTTCGGAGGGTGAATCCCGCATAGGGTATCCAAGCTGTCGCAAGGTCAAAGAGGGGTTATAGTTTATTCATCCTTGGGTTCCCATGAGAGGAACGTTCTGAAAACTCCCACACCGAAATACCACTGAAGGCCTGTCTACCCAACATTTAGGTGAGAACCAACGAATCTGGAGAGCATCTTGGTTCTTGAAAGCATGCACCCACTCTTGAGAGTTCATAGTCTTCGGATTACAACCCAAGGCATAGGAAAGCAATTCCTTCACATCACTTTTGTTGGTACACACATGACTGATCAACCAAGCATATAACACAGGGAAGGAGCAACACATCTTATTCTTTTGGAATTCATGGTGACGAGTGAAGGCACGGTATGTCTCTGCGAGGATTGCGGGAACCGGGTTGATAGGATTTTTTGCGCATTTGAAGGCGAGGAAGACACCGATTGCAGTTTCACTCACATGCCTCTCTATCTGAGGGAAAAGCACAATGCCGAAGATGGTCAGAGCTAGCACTTGCTTGAAAGAATTCCAATCATCAGACACTACATAGCTGGTCATCAAACTCTCAAAGTATTCTTGAGGAAACCCAAATACCTTATTACGTTCTATCTTATGGGCCCGCACTTTCTCAGCACTGATTTGCAACAAGGCAGCAAGCTTTTCATCAGAATAATACTCCCCTTGGTATTGATAAGGCTTAAACTTGGATCGATCAAAGCCCAAAATCCTATCATACTCTTCTAGGGTAGGCGCCATTTGGAAATTCTTAAAAATGAAACAGCGAATCTCCGAGTCATAGAATCGACACAGGGCAGCAATGGCACTCTCTTGCACTTCTAGTTGTAGCAGCTTGCGAATGTTCCCATAGGTTTTATCAAAAGACCTGGCCTCAATAGGACCTAGGAGGGATGCATACTCTTTCAGACTAGCCATATCAATCTCTTTCCCAACAGGAAGCCTTGAATTGAAAACGGTTTTGCCTTTTGATTCCATTCCGTTTCTTACACACCTATGACAAGACTTTGTGTTACGTTGCGATCTCTGGCAAACAACTTTAATGCATGGAGGATGCAAAGAATGGAGGTTTTTTTTTTTTCAAAATTTTTGTTAGATGCGAATGCAATGATGATGATGCAAAATGACGCAGATGTGATGATTATGACCTTTTATTTACATAGAAAAGAGAGAAGAAAATGATGTTTATTGGTGGCGGTTCAAAACATTTTTGAAAATACCCGCTATATGCCACCTCATATAGGTGTTTATGAGGGAAAAAGGAAATTACTTTCTACATTTTTGGTAAAAGAGTTTCGAAAGAGGATGCCTAAGCTAATGCAACACACAATTTGCGTGCCCCCGTGTCCTACAAATGGGTAAGGATCGTAGGCTCTAAAGTCAACGACAAGGGTAATCCTCCCATGTGGGTTCTGGTCACTGCCTCACAATGGCAACCAAGAGCTAAAGTCTCTCTCATGAATACACCCACAATCGTAGAGAGCTACCGATTGTGAGGTATCATGAAGAAAGCGCACTCTTGGGCGAAACTTTCATGAGAGCCAGACAGACAACGGTCTACGAATGGCAGTCACTACTCATTTCCACTCTCCTAGGGTTCTTTGCAGACCTTGGGTTTTAGGCCCCACTCAATGCTCACAAATATAAGGTGTGCAGTGTGTGATGAGGGCACAACACCTAAAAATCTACCCAAACCCCACCTGCAAGGGGAAACCAGAACAGTCCAGACAATATCAAGCAACAGCATGTCGTCTACCCTAGGGTTCAATATCATTTCAACATAAGTATACTAACCTAGGGTTCCAACAACAATCGCAAGCATTGCTCACCTTAAGAAAGGGAGCCTAGAGGAGGGGACATAATAGGATTAGGGGAAATGTATGAGCTTACCTCAAGAAAGGGAGCAAAGGAGAGGGGAACATGCTAGGATTGGGGAAATGTATGAGAAAAGCATATAAACGACGAAAGTAAGAGGAGAAGAAGAAGAAACTACTCTTATTTTACTCAAGAAGCAAATATAGAAGAGGAAGAAGGCTAACACACAATGCACGCAAGCACAACATCACAAGAATGCACACGACAATTCTACGAATAATGCAAGCATGTTTTTAAAGGCAAAGGAAAGAAAGAAGAAAGGGAAAGGAGGAGAGATATAACAAAGCATTCAAATCAACGAAATAAATCACATGTTGAATCGATTGGCTCGACCCACTAAAGAAAGGTCCCCAGCTGTTGCACCCCGAAAAATCCTTTGGAGGGATTTCTCTTCGCACAACATGAATTGGAGTTGCCACCAATATTTTTTTAGAGGTAAAACATTGAAAAAAACCTTTCTTGAAAGACAATGGTCCTTGGAACCACGAGATTTGAGTTCGGGGGTCGGTTATGCATGGGGAAGGTACGAGCACCCCACACATCCTTTCTACTGAAAGGGAACCTCGATTTGACGTGTGATTTAAAAGGTTGATTTAAGAAATGCTTTGTTTTTATCTCTCTTTATCTCTCCTTACTTTATGGAAAAACTTAAGGAAAATTTAATCTTTTGCGCTTGACGGGTGGGCACCGTGCCTACGTATCCCGGGGAGGGAATCAAAGCGACGTAGTTCTTGTTTTCGAAAATTGTTTTGTTTTTAGGAATTGCCTTGTTTTGGAAAAGGGTTTGTTTTTTTGAAAAGAAAATGGTTTTCATTTGTCGTGCTTGACGGGAATGTGACCCGCTCCTACGTATCTCCCAGTGCGATGGAGAATTCAAAGCTTACGTAGTTCTCGGTTGTCGAGAAAAGGTTTTTATTTTTTAGTTGTTTAATTGTGAAAATTGAATGTTCGCAGTGATCAAACAACAAAGGTTTCGAGTGATCACCACTAGCATCCCATTATTGACGATCGTGCAAGCAAAGGCTTCGCATTATCCTCAACAAAGTTTTTAATTTGTGAAATGAGAGTTCTTTTGAAAAATGAGTGTTCATGATAATCAATTGAGCAAAGACTCCAAGTGATCACCACTAGCACCCCATTATTGACGATCGTGCAAGCAAAGGCTTCGCATTACCCTCAACAAAGTTTTTAATTTGTGAAATGAGAGTTCTTTTGAAAAATGAGTGTTCATGATAATCAATTGAGCGAAGACTCCAAGTGATCACCACTAGCACCCCATTGTTGACAATCGTGCAAGCAAAGGCTTCGCATTATCCTCAACAAAGTTTGATTTGTGAAAAATAGTTTGAAATTGTTTTGAGAAGAAGTGAAGTTGTTTATCAATGATTATGTAAATGCAAAAAAATGTTTTGAAGTTGGAACGTTACTAACGAGTAACAAGTTGTTCTTTGTATGCAACATGGTTTTGAAGTTTTGGAGAGTTACTAACGAGTAACAATTGGTGGAAATCAAAACAAGCAAATAGTGAACACCAATTCAACATTTTAATGCACCACAAGCACATAAACAAGTATATCAAGCATTGAGTACCAAGCTTCAATTCAAGAATGCATGAATATGCAAAATGCATGTGCATCAAGGTTAAATGAACCTATCCTTTGCCGATTGAGAAATGGAAAGTGCATCAAGACTCCAAGTAGTCTCTCCTTTGCAATTTATTAAGACAATGCAATGGTGCATCAAGGCTCTAAGTGGCCTATCCTTTGCCAAAACTTCACAAGCTTCAAACAACAATTTACATTAAACTCAAAGAGCAAAGAAAGAATGATTAAACTTGAGGATGCATCAAGGTCATTGGAGACCAATCATGTGCGCAAATTCAATGGTTTATAGACCCCTTTTTGCTCACATTTCACAAGCACATCAAATGGGAATTGAATTTTTAAATGCTTACAAGCATAGGCATCAAGGTTGAAGTAACCTATCTCTTGCCAACTTAGCATAACCCAAGATCATTTGTGGATCATAAATGAACCAAAACCCAAATTCATTTTTCTCAAATCACAAATTTCACAATTAACAACATAGGTTTGAATATTTGCAAGTTTAATGGCCAATCACCAATTTATTCTAACAAGTCAACCAAATCAAGCAAGCGAGTGACATAACCAAAACATAGATGCATTTATTCACAAGATTCAACCATGATAACCAACAAAAATCATAAAACACATATTTATTTGAAGCATGCGAAATCATTATCAAAGCAAATAACATTTTATTTCACTTAAAACAACAAAATCATGCATATAACCCCAAAATCAAAGCATCAAAACAAAGATTCATGAGATTAACATATGTACAAGCATAAAAATGAAGTTAAAAGAGAGGATCTACATTTTTGGAAGTGGAAATCTCACAAATATGCAAGAAATGATGACTTTATGCAAGGATTTACAAGAGAAGGGGTCTAGGAATCACATACCTTAAGATGAGCTCCAAATAAACACAATAGATGAAGAAATAATCAACCAAATCAACTTATCTTCAAGCTTGGTCTCCAATCTCCAAAAAATGACCCTTGATCTTGAACTTTTGTGTGATTTTATGAAGGATTGATGGTTGAAAATTAGTGTTTAGGCTTGGAAGATGGATTGAATGTGTGTGGGTAGATGAGAAATGAAGAAGTGAGTTAGAGAGAAGGGAGAGGGGGTGGCGCATAAAATGGAGAGAAGGTGAGGAGGGAGTTGTGTGCTAGGGTTTATGAGTGAATGGTGAGGCCAAAAGCTTTTTTTTTTCTTGTGAGGTGAGGTTGATAGGGTATATATAGAAAGCAATTAGGTTTAAGGGTAGTTAGGTCATTGTGCACTAGTTGTGCTCTAGGATTTGATTTTAATTTTGAATCAAAGGCTAGGATTGAGGCTCACATGGATTGAGGACATTGAGAAAACACAAAATGAGAGAATAGAGAGGGGGTAGGCGACATTGGGGGTGTGGCCTTGGTCACAAAGTTTTGCTAGTTGTCATCTTGTACTATTGTACTATTATATGACCATTCCATTATCCCTTCATTTTTGATTATTCTTCTTAGGATAATTGTACAAAAATACACCCAATTTAGGCCACATACTAGGAATCTTAGGAATATGCCATTTTATGTGATCACCATGACCAAAAATGTCATAAAAATCACATCTTGGAACTTTTTGTAGAATATTCCCTTTTGATCCTTTTTTGAAATTTTGTGCACAATGTATGCATGTATGCGCATACATACATACATGACCAAAAATGTTTTGCCTCAAATAAATTTCTCTAAAATTGCACAATGATTCTTGATGAGAAATTATCTTATTTTTGACAATGACCAAAATACCCTTTTGCCCTAAAAACCTTGTTTTTTAACAACAAATGCATTTCCATTCTAACAATGAATTTAAAAGCCCTAGAATGACTTTTAAAACCCAAAAATGCATGCACAATGCTCTTCACTCTTCAAAATAAAACCACACTTCTCAATTTATTTATTTTTGCGGAAAATTAGGGTTTTAAACCTAGGTGGACAAAATTAGGGTACGACAACTACCTGTTGGAGTATTTGGTTGGCTAGGAATGCTCTTATCTTCAAGAACGAGGATCCCAACATTGAATCTATCATGTCACGCATCAAGAAGTTAACTTGGAGTTGGTTGGTCTATGATCTCATTGTAATTTAAATTTTGATATTTCTGCTTGATGACTTGATCCACTTCATTGCCTAAAAAATATGTAACTTTTGTTGTTTGGGTTTGATCCACCCCTAGTGCTTTTTTCAATGAAGTATTGCTTATCTAAAAAAAAGAAAGTAAAAAGTCACTTTTTAGGTTCATTGGACAAAATATGTATTTGGACTACATTATAGTCTAAATACATTAATTTTCCAACGAACCTAAAAAGTGTTTTTTGCTTATAAATAGGTCTAGAGTGAGTATAGCTCAATAAAGTTGTTGGGAAATATAAGAATTTGGCAACGGTATCAAAAATTACTAAAACAAATAATTTGTTTTTTTATCAATAGTAATTTGTTTTATCTATAATATATACTTATGACTAACAAAAGACAAACTTACCTTAACAAAAATGAAAATCTTTGATAATGACTACCAATAACTATGTTAAGTTGCTGGCAAATTAAAAAATAATTGCTTCACATTCAAATTATTATTTTTCGTCATGACAATGTAAATTTAATTTCTTTTCCAATCCATATATAAATCAATTTTATTTATTTAAATTGTCTTTCCATATATTAGATTCAAACTGATTTTTCAAATCGATAACTTATGTTTTTATTTTGGCTTATACCTTAGATTATTAATATGCACTAATTGTACCTTATATTTATATTTACTTATCATAACCATTATATATATATATATATATATATATATATATATATATATATATATTTGCTAAATTTAAATCAATAAAAATGACGTAATGTTATCAAACATTACCAAATTAAATGCATTTTTCTTTACTTATTTTATTTTTTAATTATATTATTTTCTCCAAAAAATTATTAAAATTTAATATCTTTCACAAATATTGCTTCCCGTGCATTGCACGGGTTACATACTAGTATATGTATGTTTGAAATTTAGATGACTAAAAAAGCAATGATACCTGTTTGTCGACCTAGACCATTTCAACGGCAACAGGTTGGTTCCCACCACGTGAGGAATGCATGCGCCATTTTCTGAGTACCCTAACAACGATGTCAGAGTTTTCTTGGTCTGGAGTGAGGTCTGCGACGGGCTTGACCTTCCTATGAGGAACAAATGACATCTTGTTTGCAGAGGCCATTGTGTTCCGTTCTGAACGGCTGTATTCGCACAGAACTGTTAGTGTTAAGGAGAGTATGTTTGCAGGTAATCGTCTCTTTTGTAAGTATTTTTTGAGTCGGCCTTCTAATATTTATAATGCTGACTCACAGTCATAAAGCTTTTTAAATATGATGACAAAATCAGTGGAAAATCAGTTATGTACACAGCAAAAGTCCCAATAATTGCAAGTGTATTAAAACAGTGATTTGTTTTAGGAATTCGCTTTTTGTACATAACTTCCTGAATAATAATCTTTAATGCTGATCCATAATATGTGGAGACATTTCGGCCAGAGTAATTTCCTCTCCAAATTTTTTACAAAATTTATTACTGGTCTGGTGGCAAAATTATTCGTTGTATACCTTCCTATAATTCCTAATCTAATTATCATTTGTAATTTTTTTTTTGGGTACAATTATCATTTGTAATGTCAACAATAAACAATATAATGGTGAATATTTATTTACTGTATCTAGATGATTGCTGTAGGGGATATTGAGTCGATCGCAATGATATCTCATTAATAGCATTGACTTTGCAACGTATTTATTACTAGGAGGCAGAAAAAATGGAATATCCACATATCTGGCTGGCTATATGACAAGTATATTAAGCCTTATATTTGAAGGGTAGCATATGTTGGAAAGCTTTCGTAGGTTTGATCTTCAAGAGATGAGTAATCACACCCCTTTAACTCTTTCATGGTACAAATTTTTGTGAATTTGGGATTTAGAATAGTCATATTTGAATCGTAATTTATGCGGTCCAATTTATATTTGTGAAAACCGTACTCCATTAAATTGTGGTTTTGATGAATACAAGAGTCTTTAGATTAAATCATGAGAGATTTTTATTTAGTGTCTTGATTTGATGATTTATCAATTATTTAGACTATATATTTTGATTGCCCATATAAGGGTTATTTGAGTAATTATTTTTATAGAGAATTTTAATCAAATATTTAAATATTAATTTGTAATCTTTGGGTATAATTGTTACAAATATATTTTATGTAGTATGTGTTTGAGATGGGCTTCATGCACACATGGATGGGTCATATACCCCTATTAGACGAGCTTCGGCTCCACATGGTTGGGTCTTGTGCCCCTATTGGACGAGCTTCGACTCCACATGGATAGGTGTTGTGCCCCTATCAGACGAGTTCGGCTCCACATGGATGCGTCTTGTGCCCCTATCGAACGAGCTTCGAGCTCCACATTGGTGGGTCTTGTGCCCCTACTGGACGAGCTTCGGCTCCATATGGATGGGTCTTGTGCCCCTATTAAACGAGCTTCGAGCTCCTACGGATGAGTCTTGTGCCCCTATTGGACGAGCTTCGGCTCCACATGGATGGGTCTTGCGCCCCTATCGGACGAGCTTCGAGCTCCACATTGATGGGTCTTATGCCCCTATTAAACGAGCTACATGGGTCTTGTGCCCCTATTACATTAACCGGTGTTTCTTTGGGTTGTATTATTTATTTATTTCATAATAAGTGTGTGTGGTTGATTTATTTATTTTTCAATTATTATATCATGGATTCAAAGTTTAATTGATCTTTAGTGGATGATCTCAAGTTGATTTACGTGATCTGTTATTTATTGTGGAAACAATGTTTTAACTACCTATATTTTTTTAAAGACTATTTTTGAAGAACGCGGGTACCATGATTGATTTTTTCGGTTACCGCACCGGCTGAGACCAATACTAATTTAGAACTGTGTGAATTATTCACTGGGATTTCATATCTCATTAGAGTGTTGTTTTCAGGGACTAAGATTGAGATTGTTGAGGACGTGATGAGTTTGCTGATGCTGGAGGGGTTTAATTATTTTAGGGATATTTAGAAGGTGCCTAATTTTATAAAAACATGTATATATTGTTGTAATTTTTTTTAGATAAGCTTTCTTATCTTTATAGATTTTCTTATGAAGTTTATTTTCAAACTACAAATTACAAATTGTGAAATATCTATTTTACTTGAATAATTTTTTTACTAGTTCTATTGGTTTTGACCAGTGAAATCTGGGTGTTACAGATGACGATCCCCAGTTATAGCACACTTGGCAAGGGGAAGTCATGCACCCTAAACCAAGGCCTTCTTTAGTTGACTCAGCAATAATTATTGTTGGGTGGGTTTCCCGTGGTATTAGGCTTGCAGTACCTGGGTTTGTGCTAAGAGAAAGATAAGTTAAGACACCGAGAGTTTAAGGTGAGGGTTCGAAAAGAGCTCACTGAGATTTGTAATCTCATCCCACATATTTGTTGTTTTTCAGATAAGCAGGTGAAGAAAAGTGCAGTGAAGAAATCTGATTAGGAGCGGATTATAAGTTATAGAGTTAGCTTAGGTTTTGGTTAACTCTAGTAGTAGGATCCTTGAGATTGTCTAAGTTAAGACAATATCTTGGTTGTATCAATTTTTTAAGCACTTATGTATTTAAGTTTGATTAACTTAAGAGTCGGCTTCGATAGGTGATTTTGAACTAAGTTTCTATTTTATTGAAAAGCCCTCTTATTATGAGTTCTTTAAGTTAGTTGTTTTAATCAAATTTTAAGTATGTACTCAGAATGATCTAAAAAAGTGATGTCTCAGATTTTTATTACCGGTTAAAAATATTGGATGTTACATTTTGGTCTCAGAGCAGTTCAACCTAGTCGGAGTTAGTGATTTTACGATTAGTAGATTAGATTGATCGAGTCATTAAGGGACTGTGATAGGCGATTGTCAGAACCTCTCAGCATATTGTGTGAAGCATTGAGCCTGATCAACTCGATAATTCACGCAACGTACTGAAAATGATGATAAGAGATGGGCAGCAGAAATGTCAAAAACCCTAAACCATAGGATTTCTAGCCTTCTCGTTTCATCATAGCGCGCATCAGAAGTAGAGGGCTACCGACGTTATTTCGGAACAAGAGATGGGCATCCATGTTGGTTCAAGGGAGTTGTGGGCGACTGTTCAGTCTTTGGAGCCGATGCAACTGTCGTATTGCTGTGTAAATAGTTAAAAGTTATTCAGAGAGTATAATCTAAGCGAAACCTCCCAGTAGTAGGAGTGTTAGTTCTCGGAGATCTGTTCAGGAGTAGCTGACGCCATAAAACCCCGATCCCTATTTAACCAAGTTTCTTAGTCCCCGAGATAATGTCTACTAGTTACCCTACCTTGTAATTCAGGCTACCCCCAACTTATGTCACAGTTTAGAGAAATCCTTTGGATAGTCGCTAGTCTAGATCAGATTCCTTTTTCCTCAGAGTATCCTTTCAAATGCCATGACACCGGCCTAGTAAACGATAGTTGCATGAGTAATGTTGGTAAGTAGCACCACCTAATGTTGATAAGATTAGTTCCTGATCAAGATTCATGAACCAAGTCCCTTTCAAAAAGGGATCTGGTACGTGATGTCGATAGAAGTAATCTTATTACGACCCTCCTATTAGAAGTGTTAGTTTTCTGAGTTGTTTTATTCATAACTACGCATCTAAGTAGGTTTTAGGATGTGTCTCTAATTATGATTCAGAAAGGCACATCTGCCCTACCCGCAAGCCATTAAACCCTAAGGTGTTTAGTAAAGCATTAGGCTTCCAGTGGCATGGGAATTAGGAAGAGGATTCCCAACCATGAAGACTAAGTCCTTAGATGCCGGATTAGGATTATATCCTTGTAGTTCTTCACAGATCTATCTGTCGGAAATGGTTTTTAATAGTAACAACCCCTTTTAACAATCACTAGAGTCTTCAAAGGTCCTAGATTATTAGGCAATCCATTTGTATGCCGAAAAAGGAGAAAGTTCGATCTACTTAAGTATTGAACGATGTGTTGTTCTAGAAGAAGAACCTGTTCTTGGTTGATTTCGATAGCCGTAACGATTATACCCGGATGTTTATGGGATTCGGAAAGATGGAGGACCAAGGGAATATTCAAAGATATTTTTAGACCCAGCTTTATGAATCAGCACAGAGGCACTAAGGGTGCGCCCATTTGATTCCTTAAAGAATCCTTTCACTTTCAAAATTTCCTTGGTACTACCACTATTCCAACTCTACACTTAATCCGAAAGTAAATGTTACACCTAGAATAATCAATGATCAAGGAAGATTCATGGACTTCTAGTAAGCTCCATACTGCCCGGAGTTCTTAATGCCTTAGTATCTTAGAAATTGAGACCTTAATAGAATGTAAGTTACAGAGCTTACTAAAGTCATGTCGAGAAGAATAATTAGTGTTGGAGAAGTCGCCTGACCTATAGGTTTCCGAAAAGCCGTACAGCCGTGTAAGACTATTGGTTTTAGGGTTGAGTTCCAAAGACCGATTTATGAGGTTTGAAGACACACCCTTACTAGTATTTCGGGTTAGTTGATGGAACCGACTCATATGGGTATGTGAGAAAATTGTTTTATATCCAAACGTTGTTCAAACAAAAGTTTTATGAAAACGTTACCCATTTGTGAGTCAGTCATGATCAGCTTTTGTGCTGAGTCTAACCCAATACACTAGCGGTGTCTCTAAGAAAACCGAAGGAAATGTTCCACAGTTTACTACCCGTAAGGGGTGGAATGTGGGACGAGTATACTAGTATAGTGGCTAGTAAGGATAAGTAGAATTAATAGGTAATGTAAGGGAATAGTTCTTTAACCATTGCATTTGTCCAAGCCTCCACTACGGTGGTAAAATTCTAAACGTTAACCTCGGGGGTGAAAGTTAACAGTAAATTGTTGTGACCTTAGTCTATTTGACTAGTCAAGGCGAGGGTTTCCTTTTAGTATACTTTTGGTTAAGTGTCAATAGAGTAAGTATGTGCTAAATGTGATATTGTTCTGATTTTAGCACAAAGTATGGGATTGATTTTATTAGTAATTCAATGATTCTGATATGTATAGTAATAAGTCTCCAGTAGAGTACGCTGAGTAGACGACCGGCGAAAGGTGCTAGGGCCATCATCATCATCCTCCACATCACAGTCACTAGAAGGTTCTGCAATTGAAAGGGAGACGAAGATTAGAAAAGATAAGAGCGGGTGAGTAAACAATAATTGCACTATGAGAAGTGGAGAAATGTACCAATGGTTGGTTGCAACTGAGTTGAGGGCCTCTGAACAAAGGCTGTGGATTTATGTGTCTTCTTGGTAACCGGAGGAGCAGTGCTGGTGCTGGCTAATGCCACAGAGGGAGTTGGGACTTTGTGAGGACGACTGAGGTACTTGGATAGGTATTCGTCAAGCGCACAAGGGAATACTAGGTCTTTAATGCCAAGCCACCCACTAGTGAAGGCACTGGTTTCTCCCGAGCACATCTCATAGTGCGCCCACCACTCTCAATGATCTTGCGATAAGTGCAAGTGACCATCTTACACACTTGAGCATCTGTCAGCCCCTCACGACGGCGAGAATCTTTCAAAGATTGATAGGGAAGAGTCATGTGCTGCAGTAGTCCAAATTGCTTGCAAACAAAGTATGGGCAATAGTACTCTGCCAAAGCTCTGTTGTAGCGGGAGGTGGCAATACTACTCGGCAAGTTCCGGGCCACTAAAACAAATCTTTAATGGTCGGGGACAGAATAGTGGACGTCAAGAGAGAGATGGGTCTGAGTCCTCAAAGGAGCAAAAATCCTGAAGGCTGTGTCAACAGACCTCTTGTCCAACACTGGGCACCACGCCATGTAGGCTGCGTTCACCTGCAGAAGTTCCTTCATTAATTGGGTTGCAGTCAGCCGATGTCAGGGGGTGGCCAAGAGTTGAGGACCCAAACACCTATTGGTTGGCGACTTGGGGATAGTCATTCCAACCGAGAGAATGTGGGGGAAGTAAAGGGTAGCCCATAACTGAAGGAACCACATGGGACCCTGAATCTTGGAAACTCGGCCGTAATCCCTAATTTGTTCGACCATAACCTAGATGCCCCTATAAAGCTCACTGAGGAAGTACGAAGCCCATGCGAAAACCTAGCCACTAGTCATCAAGGCAATAAAGTGTTGCAACTCTTGGACAATGCCCGCGGAAGAAGTACATGAGAAAAACGGTATGTTGCTCGCCCGTGATCTCTGCGTCGGTCTTTGAGTTTTCAATGAGAAACTTGGAGTAGACGCCTTAGGCATGGACATGACCGAGGTTTACCTTCTTTGGCAGCCGAGAGGGATGGAAGCTTTCGCCAAATGCAGGAAAACCGATGATAGCGTAGACGTCAAGAAGGTGGGAGTTACCATGCCCTACGGGAAGATGAAGGCATTGAAGGTGGAAGACCAGAAACTGAAAAGGGGCAACAAAATGTCGAAGTTGTGAGGAATGATAAAGGTGGAGAGGGCAATCATGTCGCGGAGACCCCATTCCCTCAAGGCGTCTTTCTTGGCAGAGTGAACCTTTTCAAATTAAGCACGATAGTCGTCAGTAGGCTTTGCCCAACCTTTGGCCTCTAACACTCTTGCGTCAATGGTGAACCAATCTTGAGTGATTGGCAGGCCAAGATGAGTCGAAGTGGTGACGTGTTTGAATGCGTCGAAGCCTTCGCGGACTAGAGAAGTGACGGGTCGCACTACGATGCCGCCAGAAACAACAACAAGAATGACCTGCGGGGAAGCCCTAAGGCGAAGGCTCACTGGAAGCGGACCAGAGGATGAAGAACTGGTTGGCTGTTCCTTCCGCCAAGAAGGAAGACCTGAGGGAGATAGCACTGCAGCTTGGAGACATCTCAAGCTTATATGGTCGAGCTAAAGCTACAAAGGATCGGGCCCAGTCCTCCTTGCAACAAATTGAGTCTCTTTAGATCAAAAATGCTGGGTATTGGGCCGCCTTTGTTTCCTTTGATTAAAGCCAGTGTGCTACATTGGCCAGGAAGGAGAGGATTGCTTGTAGGGTGCAAACCATTGAAGACCAAATAGCTTCTCTTTAGCTTGAATTGGCCTCCCGCACCCCTCAACATTCTGCATCCCAAGCAAACTCTCAACCATCACCACTTATATTGTACAGCTCTTCCTTCGCAGCTCTACGTTGGACCCACCCCTTGCACTTCTCCTCCCACAATGACCTGGCTTGGAAGATGATCTTGAAAAGAGCTGGGAGGTTATTATGCAAGCAGTCAACGAATGGGGTGCCCTGCAGACATCTTACGAGAAAGCCCTAGCCCTACTAGTTCTGAAGACTGAGGAGTTACCCTTATATCAGACAATTTTCGAAGTTGAGGCAATTGAGCAACCCCCTTCTCTAGAACCTGCACCTTCTGGCAACACCCCTACAGCCGAGGTAATCATAGACCACGTGATCGACGCTGACAGTGAGGTGGTGGCACTAGTATCAGAAGCATTCCCGCCGATGGTTCCCCCATCCGGAAGCTTGGAGGTGTTAGGTGAGGCCACAACCAGTAAGGAAGATGAGGGCGTGGCAAATGCGGTTGTGGCAGATGAGGTTACCGTGGAGGTTCCTACCACTTTGGAAGCCATCAATACTGAAGCCCCCGCAGTTTTCAACGAGGAGAAGGTAGAGTAGTTTTAGGACTTTTGTATCTTTTGACATCTCACTAGGCCGCCAGTGTGTGGTGTGCCACCCTGACAAATTTTAATTTTTAACTACCAGTTCTCTTTCCCTGGCATACTTTCCCATAGAGTAGGATAATATGCTTTAAGATATTTGCCGTTAATTTTTGTCTTGAATTCTTCTCCGTCTAAAGTAAACAAACGGTATGCTACGCCATTAAACAATTCACTTACAATGTAGGGCCCATCCCAATTTTGGGACTACTTGCCAAACTTGGGGTCTTTCCTCCCAAGTAGCAGAATAGAATTCAAAACAAGGTCACCTTCAACAAACCTTTTTGGCTTGATGTGTTTGTTGTAGGCGCGGGCCACTTTAGCCTTATTAATTTCTATCCTGCTGAGGGCAGCCAGTCTGTCATGATCCACCGGGTCCACCTCCATCAGCATGGTCTGTTGGTACTCATCGATACTGAGGGAGTGCCATCGAGCCACTCTTTACGATGCCACACTAATCTCAAGTGGTAGAACGACATCCTGACCATTTACTAAACAAAAGGGAGTCGCCTCATGGCTGAAGACTTGGAATTCCTCACGGCCCACAAAACCTCATTGAGGGTTTCGTGCCACCGCCAAGGGTTTTCCTGTATGTTTTTCTTGATGAGCTTGGGGATGATTTTATTAGTTGCCGCATCCCGTCTATTAGCTTAAGAATAATAGGGGGACAAGTGTCTCATCTTAATGCCATACTCCTATACGAAGGCCACCACTTGGTCCCCTTTGAACATTGTGCCTTGATCAACCGTGATGGTCTAAGGGATTCCAAATCTGTTTATGATTTGGTTCTCTATGAACTTGATCAACGCGGCCTGATTGACACTCTTAAGAGGCACGAGCTCCACCCATTTGGTGAAGTAATCAGTAGCCACAATCATGAAATTATAGCCCTTTGAGATCAGAGTGTTGCCGATTAAGTCCATGGTCTGAACGTTCACGGATTGACGATAGGGTGGAGCTCGCCTGTCGGCACTATCTGGATCGACCCATGCAGTTGGCAAGCTTCACAACCCTTTGCGAGTTGGAAATAATTGGTCGTCATCGTCGGCCAATAGTATCTGTGTCTATAGATGAGCCACATCATGATGGGGCTAGATCTGTGGGAACCATATATCCCTTGTGTACTTAAGCCATTATCATATAAGCATCCTTTCTCTTGAGGCACCATAACAATACCCCATTGGCGCTTCTCTTGTAATGATCATCCCCTATCATGTCGTACTTACGAGCCCTCTGCTTGACCTTGAAGTCTGTGCTTGTCGTTGGGTTACAAAGGTACTCTATCAACACTCTGATCTAGGCATCGACGAGATCTATTCTTGTTAGTACCACAACATCTTGCTGTAGCACCTCGACCACCGTCTCCTTATACCCCGAGGCTTGCTGGGCCAAGTCAATTGTCTCTTGATTCTCGTTTTTGGGGACGTATATGATTACGACATCGGCAAACAAATTTAACACGTTATGAGTCGAGGCCCGCAGCTGCTTGAGTTTCGCTTTATAGTACTTGTACTCCCCATTGATCTGTTTGATCACCAACCGGGTACACCCTTTATCTCTACATACTGAGCTTTCGTGGCGGCCAAGATATCAAGTCCAATAATCAAAGCATCGTACTCGGCCTGATTGTTGGAAGCTTGATCTCCTATCTTGAACATGAACCTCCATGTCTTGCCGCATGGGCTCGTGATTAGTACACAAATATCTGCCCCTGTTTGTGTGCTCAAGCCATCAAACATGAGGACCCGTGTTTTTAACCCCAAGTAGGTGATGGGCTTGGTTGATCCACACATGGGTGTTGGGCTAAGAAATCAGTCAAGGCCTGTCCCTTGATAGCCCTCAGAGGTACGTTAGTTAATGCAAACGTGTTCAACTTGATGGCCCACTTTACATGTCTTCCTCGCAAGACATGCCTATTAAGAAGGTATCGAATGATATCAACTTTGCACACAACAAAAATTTCTTTAGTTAACAAGTAATATTAAGTTTAGTATAAGCATTGAACAAAGACAAACAAAGTTTCCTAATGGGAGAATATCCATTTTCTGCATCATTGAGGATTCTGCTGAGGTAATATATAGTGCGCTCGACCCCGTTATCGTCATCCTGAGCCAACAAGCAGTTGATAGCCTGGTCTTCAGCCGCAATGTATAACTTCAATTGGCTTTCCTAAATGCGGAGGTACCAGGACAACGGGTTAGTCAAGGCAACCTCGATTTGATCGAAGGACTCCTGTTGCTTAGTTCCCCAAACCATTTCCTCAGCGTTCTTTATCTTTAACAGGGGTGAGAAGGCTTTCATCTTTATCGATGAGTTGGTGAAAAATCTCCTTAGGAAGTTGATCTTGCCAAGCCAGCTCTGCAGCTCCTTCTTTGTCCTACGAGGCCTTGCCTCTAGGATGGCTCGATCCTTGTTTTTGTCTTCCTCAATATCTTGGTTGTGTACTAAGAAGCCGAGTAAGTTCCCGACAGACACACCAAAAGAACATTTAGTTGGAATCATTTTAAGATTGTGGAGTCTCATCCGCTTGAGAGCTTGCTCAAACTCAATGAGGTGGGCCTCGAAGCTCTTGGACTTGACTACCACATCATCAATGTATACTTATGGTTTTACCAATAAGGTCATGGAAGATGACATCCATCTCCCTTTGATACGTGGCTCCTGCGTTTTTGAGTCTAAATGGCATTACCAACCATTCATAAATACATAAGGCACTGGTGCACCTAAAGGCAGTCTTATGGGTTTTAGCCTCGGCCACATATATTTGATTGTAGGCAAAATAGACGTCCATAAATGTCAAGATGGCATTTTTATCCGCAACATCAACCAGCATGTCGAACACAGGCATACCGTACTCATCCTTTGGTCGCTGAAATCAATACATACCAGGCAAATATTTTTGATCGCAGGGAATATGTTAGATAGCCATTCTACGTATTTGGTTTTTCTTATGAATACTGCTTTCAACAACCTCTCTACCTCTACCTTGATCCGGGGCATCAACTGTGGATTAAATCTCCTTGGTGGATGCTTGTCGGGTTTGCGACCTTCCTTGATGGGTAACCTATGTTCTACGAGTGCTCTATTAAGACCTGCAATCTCATGGTAATCCCATGCAAAGCAGTCGTGATACTCATTTATCAAAGCTACCATCTAATCTCGTTGTTGTGGCTGCAACTTGCCACTGACCTTGGTCATCCTTGGTTCGTCTTCACTTCCTAGGCTAACCTCCACCAGAGGGTCTTGAGCTTCAAATGTGGGTAGCCTTCTCAGGATGGGTTCTATGTGAGGGGGTTCGGCCAACATCCCGTCCTCGGGGTTATCCGAAGTCCTTTGACATGGATCCTCTGGGAGTTCATCTCCTTTGTATACTGCACCGAACATAGCATCTTCATTGCAGGATTCAATTTGGAACAGGTGTAGCCGACTTAGCAGGCATTCTTCTTCTGATAGAAGGCTAATCCTTACTCCCGGTGCTAGGTTGTGGGTCGGCCAATATTTTGAGTTCAAAACCCTTCTTCTTCCAGTTGCACGACTCTATACCCGCTTCCTCATAGTCCACTTGAATGGATATAGGACTGCTGCCGTCAAACTCTTAGGTCCTAGCCGTGGGATCGGCCAGAGGTTTGCACAATCTTTGATTCCTCTATTCTTCAAGCAATTGCGTCGAGGAAGGAACTCTACTCCTCAACTGTGGTATTCCCGATTCCTCTAGAAAGGGTCAGGTTGAGTGAAAGGGACGCGAGGGAACTCCGCTTCTCAACTGCGGGCTTTGTGGCCTTTTGCAACTCATTGGGCACCATAGGTTTTACTATTTCCGCCAATTCGTGGGACACTTGGTATATTATGACATGTATCCCCATGTCGATTTGTTGTTGAATAAACAACATGGTCATAACCACTAGGGTTGTTGTCCCAGAAGCACTTACTGGCTTCGTGCTCTTCGTTTTGGGGGAAGTTCCCTTTTGTTGAGGCCGAAGGTGGTTCCATACTTTGGTTCCTGCCAAAGCGTAGGTGCATACGCCAACAATAACCAAGTCCAGGCAAACCAAGCGTAATTATAAGTTCAGTCGTATTTGTCCCACTAAGCGTGCAAATTTTTATTGTCGTCAAACTCTTAGTTCCTAGTCGTGGGATCGGCCACAGGTTTGGACAGTCTTTGATTCCTCTGTTCTTCAAGCAATTGCATCGAGGAGGGAACTCTGCTCCTCAATTGTGGGTTTCCTAACTCCTCTAGAAAGTGCCAGGTTGGGTAAAATGGACGCGAGGGTTGGAATATCTATTGTCCTAGTGCATGAAAATAAAGTAAAGTAAAATAAAAGAAGATAAAAACTAAGAAAAATATATTTGTATTGATTGATGTGTGTGTTTTGGACAATAGTTTCTCTTTGTATATATAGACATAGGCCCTCGTCGACCACTCAGCGATCCAACATTTACCTACTGGTGGATCAATCGTAGATCAACGTCTAATATTGCTCCTAGGTCCTATGAAATCGGAGCCACTACCACGATCCCACTAGCACAGTTAGTGGGGTAAAACTTCTTCGCTCCACTCCTCAAGGCTTCACTTCTTCGCTTGATCTCCAACTGCTACCACATTCCGTACACGTATTTCCTTTTCTTGCCTTCCGAGCAAGGCTGCCTTACGTCGGCCACTCCATTACTCGGATGACCCTTGGCCTCGGATTGCTGCCACAAACCTAGGCAACCGAGCTATCATGGTCATGGTACTCTATAGGTTGAGACTTGCTCTCCCTTGGTCTCGTTAACTATCCCTCGAGCTTACTCCCTCCTCGAGGAATTCACATCATGATTTGCCTCAATGCTAGTCGTACCTTGGCGCCCTAGTCTTTTATCACCTTTTCCTCTTAGCCCTCGGCCCGTGACTTAATTATTTCTGGGTGTTAGCAATTCCCCCCTTTTTTGTGCCACGAGGACGTGACTGATTGTGCAAAAACCCTTGATATGACTTGATGTGACGGTTAAAGAGACTTAACTGCCATTATGTGACACTTGGCAGTTCGTCTCACCGAATCGATAGGGCAGCGCAACAGTTCCCAATGTTTCGCAAGCAGTTCCCCGCTTAGATATAGATAGCCTTCATCATTATTACGCACGGTTACTTGCACTTTTGAAAATGTTTCATAGTTCCCACTGCTCTGCCTCTCTCACGAACCAGACTTAGTTGCATTTTTGCATTTTTGAAAATGTTTCATAGTTCCCACTGATCATAGTTATGATGGTGTCGCCAGCCAAGTGAGTTCTTCTTCTTCTGGTTCATCATCGACGAGCCCTCCTCTTGGGGTTACCCCAAACGACCTTCTTGTTGCCGTTTTCGGTGGCGTCACAGTGCAACCCACCACTTCTGAAGTTCTTGAGGGCTTTGATGCTTTCAAACAAACTTTTAACGCCTCGTATCATCCTAGCCACCCGAGCACCCAAGATTGTTTCACCATCAATGCCAGAGTGTTAGAGACTATAGGTTGGGATAAGCCTATCAATGATTACCGTCAATAAGATTCACTCCGCCAAGAAGGATACATGGAGGAAACGGGGCCTCTGTAAGATGATAGTCGTTTCTACCTTTGCCATCCCACACAATTTTGATATCTTGCTGCCCCTCTTGGGCTTCTGGTCTTCTGACTTCAATGCCTTCATCTTTCCATGGGGCATGTTAACTGGTCTTCTACCATTACTGGTCTGCCTGTGTTTAGCAAGAGTGTTCACCTCTCTCGGTTGCCAGAGAAGATCAACTTTGGCCATGTTCATGCCAGGGGTGTCTATTCCAGGTTTCTTATCCTGAATTCAAAAACTGATGCAGAGATCACGAAAGAAGAGCACACTGCCTTCCTCACGTACTTTTTCTACAAGTTCCTTTACGGTGTTGCCTCCGAGGGCATTGTCGAGGGATCGCAGCATCCGTTGCTATGATAACTAGTGGAAAGGGTCTATGCTTGGGCTCCTTATTTCCACGGCGGACTCTACCGAGGCATCCAGGTCATGCTCGACCAGATTAAGGAGTACGGTCATGTCCCTAAGATTCAAGGCCCCATGTGGTTCCTCAAATTGTGGGTCAATCTTTACTTCCCCCACATCTTATCATCAGGGCTTACCATTCCAGCCCAGCATCTCCAACCAACAGAGCTTTGGGCCCTCAACTCTAATCCACCCCCTGTCATCGGCTAACTTCGGCTCAGTTCATGACCTACGAATGAACTCGGCCGAAAATACACGGTATCCGGTCTTGGATAAGAGAATTGTCCCTCCAGGATCTTTGCTCCCAGAGACCCCAGTCTCAGCTCTCTCTTGCTGATCGCAACAATATTAGTGACCACTGGCGGTCTGCCCTGGTGGCTAGAGACTTGCCGGTGGATTACATGGGCACCTCCCGTTACTGATAGGCTCTCACGGAGTACAACAACCCCCACTTTGTCTGCAAGCAGTTTGAAATGATGCAGTATGTTCCTCTGCCCTATCAAGCCATGAATAGTCCTCGCCACCGTGAGGGCTTGACGGATGGTGATGTGTGCATGATGGTCACCAACAACTACCACAAGATCACTAAGATTTATGTCGCACTACGAGGTCTGTCCGAGGGAAACTAGCGCCTTTACCAATTGGGGGCTTGGCGTTAAAGACCTAGTCTTCCTTTGGGCACTCAATAAATATCTAGCCTGATACTAACTTAGTAAGATATTTTGATGATACAAACTTAGTAAGATATTAAGTTTTCTTGTTAATGTTATCTAACAAGTTTATTTCAAAGTGTGAAGAACAAGCCATCAAAGATAACAAAATATCAGACTACCTTGTGCTAAAAAGATCATAGAAAAATGAAGGTAGAAAAGAGTTGTGAAGGTTGAAAGATGTGAAGGTTAAGGTCATGTGAAGGTTGATCTCTGTGAAGGTTGACCAAAAGTCAACTGTGAAGGTTGACCAAAAGTCGACGCAAAAAGTCAACTCAAAGGGTTGACCAAGTCAACGCAACATTGACCAGAATTGAAAAAGATTGTGGCCCCACATTTATTGTGAAGACCCAGAGTTGTGAAGGTTGAAGATGAAGATGAAGAACAAGTTCAAGAACATTATATGAAGATCATCCTCATCAAGCTTCTCAATATAACAAACATGTTAGCTCTCATTTATTGAAAATCAGAGAGTTGTTGTTGTTGGAATTTCACAATAAATAAAGGAGGAACTCCTTGATTATTCCTAGGCCAAACAAAATGTGTTTAAGGTTAAAGGATGTGAGGCTTTGTGTAACAGCTGTAAAGCTGCTTTACAAGTACAAGCCAGCTAAGGGAAAACCAGAATTCTGAACATAAAGTACTGTGTCAGCTTGTGAAGGTTGAAGAGGCTAGCAGAAGGTACAACTGTCAGCTTGTGAAGCTTGAAAAGCTGTTAACTTTGGAACCGTTATCCAGATAATTCTATGGACCTTTGGACATCTCCAAACGGCTATATTCATGTTTCCAACGGCCATATTCAGATCAATTGGCTATTTAAAGACAGGAAATCGAAGTCACAAATCATGAGAGTGAACTGGAACCTACACAACTAAAGCTTCACAAAGTTCTTCCATCCTACTCATCCCACACTCAAGTTTCACAAAGCCTGGGATTTTCTATAGAGTGTGTGTTAGCTTGCAAGCACTTAGTGTATTTTATTATTCGAGCTATTGTATATCCCAAACCCAAACCTTTGATTGTAAAAAGCTATCTAGTGACCATTCTATCAAACTACCTAGAGAGAGGTGAGTGTTGGTTAGAATCTACTTGATAGAGGAATCCTTTAGGAAACTAGGAGAGTTTGTGATAAACTCCAATTTAGTGCATTTTTAGAGATACTTTTGGGTCACTTTTAGAGCAATTATATACTAATTATATAAATAACTAACTTAAATTGTTCTATATTTTGTAGAAAGGTAGAAAAAGAATAATATTCCAATTTAGGGCCATACATATATACATATATAGGTTTGCATTACAAAGACAATCAAGGCTTGAAGCAAATTGGAAAACAGAAGCCTTATGGCCCAACTGGAAGGAAGAAACCCAATGCTTGCCATTTTTTATATGCAGCCCATGAAGTCAACAAAAAGTAGGAAACCAAAACTTTTGGTTTGAGGAATGCACATGACCATCAGGAGAAGTGGAAAAACAATGAGTGCGCATACCATGACTTGGGAAGGAAGTAAGAGGAATTAAGCGGGCATCAAGTAACCTAGCTTGCATTATAAAAAGGAAGAGAGCCGTATTCAACTGGGCACGCAAGTAACAAAAAGGCTAGACACCATAACACAAACAAAACCACTCACGCTGACGACAACGGATTGGAGAGGAAAAAAAGAGATTTTTGGCACCGTTCTTGATACCGTGAAAGAGCTTTGGAGTAAGAGAAAGAGATTCAAGACAAAGATTAAGACTTTCTCTATTTCCAGGTTATTCTTATTTCTGTAATTCATGAACCTTATTTTTCTTTTATTGTTCTTTATTATTATGGATATCTAAATCCTCTTCTAGGGTCTTAGGTGGATCTTCCATGTTTAGAAACCTCTTTATGTTTTAATTTCTTATTTGAATTCCTGTTTTTATTTCAATTAATATTGTCCTATTGTTTTTATCACATAATTAGGATTAGCTACCCATTTCATGTTCATAATCAATTAGTTGATCAGCAACCGTACTGCAATTAGTTGGTGAACCTATAGGATAATTAGGGCTAAAATTAATGCATGACCAAACTTTAATTTAGTTTTCCAATCATTCAACCTTTTTGTTCTTTATGTTTTTCTTAAATTTAAATTCTAGCATGACCAAACTAGAATTAATTTAGGGAAAAGAATATTAATCGCGAATGACCAAACGGATTAATAGCTTTAGTAAAGGGATTGGTAATTGACTAAAATAAGGGAATTCAGGGAGAATTAGACATAGAGGAATCAAAGCTAGCAAGTCAAACCGAGACCCTAGGCTTCTCTCCATTGATTAAATCTTTGATGAGAATCTAATTGATTCCATGATAGATTGAGGATCTAACCAAGTGATTTCTTGAAGCAAAGATAACAAATAGGATAAAAAGAGAGAGAGGGAAAATAAACATACAAACGGATTAGGCAAGAAGATGAAGAAATCGCCACATCCCAGAGGATGATAAGATCAAAGTAGAATCACCACAAGAGTAAGAGGCTGTTGATAAGACTCGAATTTAGTTCTAAGAAGAACCCTAGAGAAACACTCTCTATTCTCACAATTCAATTTCGTCAAAAAGTTCCTTCCAACTTACAAAACCACACCTATTTATAGGGAATAGATTGCGGACTCACTAAAGTGACAAACATAAACCTAAAAGCCCAAATTGAAGCCCAAACTAGGCCTTACACAATTAGGCATCTAAGAATGAGAAATAACGTGCCTAAAAATGTTTGGCTTATTCCAATTATAAAATTCATACGAAATCTTAATTATAAAGCTATTTAAAAGACAATGAACAATTTTAGATTATTTGCTATCATTAAGCAAATTAATCATTTGAGCTTCCAATTGTTCTTGTTCTTTAATCTTCTTTGCTCTTCCTCTTTAATTGGTCCAAGTGCCATGTCTTGAATCTTCATGCTCTTTCTGTCCATAACATTTCTTAATGCTCTTGCGGTCGCCATCAATCTTACATTTTAATTCTTTGTATTTGTTTCAATTTAGTTTGTTTTCATATCTTTACAACAACTCAATTATTCGACCGTCTAAACAATATATAATCTAGACTAGTTTAGTACTTATTAATTAATACCCGTGGAGACGATATTTTTTATACTACATCTGCAAGAGAGTACACTTGCTCTAAAGTGTGTTTTTAACGCAACAAGTTTTCTAGTAGAAACAACTTGGTGTAGCTGTGTAAAGAGAGCACGTTGTTGGTGTGTGTTGATCATTAGCAAGTGGTGTTTGAAGTCTTTTGTGGTTGAACAAAAGCAAGTGTAAGTGATACTTGAAAGATAGTGGAAATACTCACTTGGGAAGTGGGGACAGGAAGTTGCCATTGTTGGGTGAACCTGTATAAATCCTCTGTGTCATTTACATGCTTTCCTTACTATCTATCTTAATTGCTTAATACTTGTGAACGTATTTAAAACCTAGTGAAGGTTAATTTAATCAACCTTTACAAGACTGTTTTCAAACTGATACTTAAACTTTTCATAACCAAATGAGTTTTATTCAAACCTCTCTATTACTACTTCAAGGTTTATCTTTATCATTCATCAAGTATTTTTATTCATTGGTTGTTTTGTTAAGAAAGACTAACCTTTGTATTCCCAAACCAAGTTTATCTTGAGAGTTATTTATTTGAGAAGGTTTCAGGTACAAATTTTAAAAAGGGTACACAATTCAATCCCCCCTTTGTTGTGTAACTTAGTCACTTCAATTGGTATCAGAACTCACCTCTAAGGGCTGAGCTCACTTCACAGTGACAGAGGAAAGATCCTGAAGGAAGTGATGAACAATCCAAACTCTGTTATGTTCGTCTCTGAAGGAGCATCTGCAAACAGACCTTCTGGTTTCACTAGTTAACACTACTACTATTGGAAGGATCAAATGAGGCTGTTTCTGGAATCACAAGATGTTGATCTCTAGGGTATTGTGGAGAATGGTCATTTTGTTCCAACTATAACAAATGCTGAAGGAGAAACCATTCCAAAACCCAAGGCCAGCTGGAACAATGAAGACAAACACATGGTAATCCTAAACTCTAAAGCTAATTTTTTTATTACTTGTGCTTTAGGGAGAAGTGAGTATGATAAAGTTGCTGGAAAGAAAACTGCCAAAGAAATCTGGGATACGTTAAAAACTGCTCATGAAGGAACTGATCAAGTCAAGGAAGCAAAGATCAACCTTCTCATCCATAAATTTGAAACATTCAAAATGGAGGAGCAAGAAACAATCTCATAAATGTTTAGCAGATTCACAACCATCACAAATGATCTGAACTCATTAGGGAACACATACACCAATCAAGCATAAGTCAGAAAACACTGAGATGCTTGCCTAAGGTATGGAGACCCAAGGTGACTGCTATAACAGAAGCAAAAGATCTATCAACTCTTCAAACAGAGGATCTACAGGGATCTCTCAAGGTGCACGAGCAACAAATCATGGATGAACTTCATCCAAAGAAGGTTAAAACTATTGCACTCAAAATTTCTCAAAAAACTGCTCAACCTTCACAAGCAATGGCTCTGAAGGCACGAAGTGAAACTTATGAGGAAAATGATGACGGTGATGATGATACTGATGAAGAAGATGAGTTAGCTCTCATCTCTAGAAGATTAAGAAGATGGGCTTTCAGAAAGAACAACAAGAAACCCTTCTTCAAGAAGGATGCATCAAACCTGGACATTTCAGAAATGAATGTCCAAAACTCAAAAGTGAAAACAGAAGATTCAACACTAAGAAGAAAGCTCTACTAACTACATGGGATGACTCTGAAGAATCTTAATCAGGAAAGGAAGAAGAGGCTGCTCATTTCTGTCTTATGGTAGACTTTGAAGATCCTTCACAAGCCAGTCAAAACTTCAATCCTGAATCAGACATTGAATCAACTAACTCATGTCTCATGGCAGATCCTGATCTAGATGAGGTAATCACTTTCAAACCAATATGTCCTTCATGCAAAGAAATTGAAAATGCTTTTGAACATTTATTAGCTGATTCAAACACTTTATCTCAAAAATGTGTGATGTTTAAAAACCAACTTTATGAAGCTCAAAGAATGAATGACGATCTTCAAAAACAAAATGAACATCTGGTAGAAACCATTCACACTCTTAGTAACACACTCACTAGAATTTGTGAACAACACATACTGCACATTGAGAGAATAAATGAAGAGTTCAAATCAGCTTTGTCTGATCTTGAAAAAGAGAACAACCTTCTCAGAAACAAATTCTCAATGTTAACTAAAGACAAGGTCATCTCAACTTAAACCATGATTGAGGATCCTAGAAAGGGATACATTGGACAGAGGTTTCATGAGGTCTCAAAGGCTAGAAATCCATGATTGAGATGCACATACTGTAGAAAGTTTGGTCATGATATTTCTGTATGTTTCAAAGTTAAAAAGAACTATCATTTGAAGAAAACTAACTCTGAAGGGCACAAGAAATTCTGGGTACCTAAGTCTCAATTAACTTTTGAAACAGGAATGCCTCTTAGCATCCAAGAAAAAGCTGTGGTTCTTAGACAGCGGATGTTCGAGGCACATGACAGGAGAAAAGGATAAATTTCTCTCATTAGAGAGAATTGATGGAGGCTGTGTTGTCTTAGGCAATAATGACAAGGCTTACATCAAAGGTATAGGTACTATAGGTAATTTATCTTTTCCCAAAATAAAGAATATTCAGTATGTAGAAGGTTTAGAGCATAATCTCTTAAGCATTAGTCAATTGTGTGATAGTGGTCATAAAGTGTCTTTTAAGTCTGATAAATGTTTTATTAAGGAAATCTCAACTGCAAAAGTGTTATTTACTGCATCTAGGAATAAAAATCTATACAGCCTAAGTCTTGATGAATTGTGTCAAGAAACTTGTCTTATGTCTTCAGAAAATGACAAATGGATTTGGCACAAAAGAGCTGGTCACACAAGCATGCAAACCATTTCAAAACTTTCCAAAAAGGAACTAGTCAAGGGGCTACCTAAAATAAGCTTTGAAAAAGATAGAGTGTGTGAAGCATGTGTTCATGGAAAACATGTGAAGTCAAGTTTCAAATCTAAAAATATGATCACCTCTCAAAAACCACTTGAGCTATTACACATTGATTTATTTGGCCCTACTAAAACTGCTAGGCTTAGTGGTAAGAAATATGGTTTTGTGATTGTTGATGACTTCTCCAAATTTACTTGGGTTCTATTTTTGAAAAACAAGGATGAAGCCTTTGAAGCCTTCAAAATCTTTCTCAAACGAATTCAAAATGAAAAAGTAACAAATGTTATTTCTGTTAGAAGTGAACATGGGGGAGAATTTGAAAATATATCTTTTCAAAACTTTTTTGAGGAAAATGAAATCTCTAATAATTTTTCTTGTCCAAGAACCCCACAGCAGAATGGTGTTGTGGAGAGGAAAAATAGAACCTTGCAAGAAATGGCAAGAACTATCTTGAATGATGCAAACATTGACAAATATTTTAGGGTGTTTGGCTGCACTTGTTTCATCTTGAATAACAAAGACAATTTGGGAAAATTTGATTCAAAATCTGACAAAAGAATTTTTTTTGGTTATTCAACAACTTCTAAAGCTTATAGAGTATATAATCTTAGGACTCAAACTATAGAAGAAAGCATGCATGTTATTTTTAGTGAAACTAACAATATAGGAGAAGTAATTGATGTTGATGAACTCAATACTGGCAAAGAAGATGGTAATGCAACAGAAAATGCAGTTGAGAAGGATGAGCAAGACACCTCTTCTCAACCTTCACAAGGCTCAGACAAGGCCACTGATGCTATTGACCATCCTTCACAAATGCCACGAAGTTGGAGATTAGTAATTCACCATCCTCCAGACCAAATCATTGGTGACACTTCAGATCCTGTCAGAAACAATGCTATTGGAATGGCACTCCTATCAGACATTGAACCAAAATGATTTTACAAGAGGAAAAATAGATACTACTTTATTCAAAAAAACCTCTTGAAAAAGATTTGTTGATTGTTCAAAATTATGTAGATGATATCATTTTTGGATCAACAAATGAAAAACTGTGCAAAGATTTTAGAAATCTCATGAAGAGTGAGTTTGAAATGAGTATGATGGGTGAGTTAAGATTTTTTCTTGGATTGCAAATTAAACAGCTTGATGAAGGTATCTTTATATGTCAAGAAAAGTACATTAAAGACCTTCTCAAGAAATACAAAATGAATGAGGCAAAAGCCATGGCAACACCTATGCATCCTTCATCACAAGTTGAGAAGGATGAAGAGGGAAAACCAATATCTGAGAAGGAATACAGAGGTATGATAGGTTCCCTATTGTACTTAAATGCCAGTAGACCAGATATTGTATTTTCAGTTGGCCTATGCGCTAAATTTCAAGTTTCACCTACGGAATCTCATCTCACTGCTGTGAAAAGAATTTTCTGATACTTAGTTGGTACTACAGGTGTTGGCTTGTGGTACAAGAAATGTACTCATTTTGATCTAACTGCCTTTTGTGATGCTGATTATGCTGGTGATAAGATTGACAGAAAAAGTACTAGTGGATCATGTCAAATATTGGGAGAATCCTTAATTTCTTGGTCTTGTAGAAAGCAGAACACAATTGCATTGTCAACAACTGAAGCAGAGTATGTATCTGCTGCTGGATGTTGCTCACAAGTTCTGAGGATCAAAACTCAGTTGGAAGACTACTCATTGAGGTATTCCTGTATCCCCATTTATTTTGATAATACTAGTGCTATCAATTTATCAAAAAATCCCATCCAACATTCTAGGTCTAAACATATTGATATCAAGCATCACTTCATACGTGATCATGTTCAAAAGAAGGATGTGGAATTAATTTTTGTTGATACAAAGCATCAATTAGCTGATATCTTCACAAAGCCTTTATTAGAAGAAAGTTTTAATTTTATTAAAAAGGCCTTGCACATGTTAGAATGTCCTTAAGATTAGAAGACTTGTCAAAAATTCCAACCTTCACAAGGCTTGGGAAGGTTCACTTAGGAAAAATCAAATGGACGGTTAAAGTAGCAAAGTAACCGTTATTTCTCAAGGAACTTATCTCTTGATTGAAACGCTACAGTTATGTCCCATCATAACTGCACAACTTGTCACATCTCAACGGCTAGTTCTGAAAAGTTAAAACCTATCTTTTCAACCAATCTCTTCTTCGCACAATTTTCCATCAAAATCCACTCTCTTTCTTTATGTTCTAACGGAATCCTCTCTTTTCATCACTTAGTCAAAAACTCTCTCAAAATAGAACTATCAAAATCCAGAATCTCTGATATAATGATCTCAATGAAGAAACAACCGTCCTTCAAGCGAAAATCTTCTCCTCCACTAGAGCAATCTTCAAAGAAACCCAAGAGAGAGTCTAAAGGAAAGGAAAAAATCTCCGAGGAAAAGATTGATGATGAACAAGAACAGAATGATGAAGATACTCAGGTTGGAATTCAACCTTCACAAGCATAAAATCCTAAGAAATGGACCAAAAGAGGAATTTTGACAGGAAGAGTGTATCTATTTGAAGAATTAAAGGCATCTGGTTGGGATTTCATCCCTTACGTCGCAAAATAGGGCTGGTACAAACTCTTGACTGAAGAAGAACCCATTTATCCAAGTCTAGTTCGGGAGTTCTATGGAGGAATAGTTGTTAACAAGGAAGAAACTTGCTTGACCACTCAGGTGAAGGGAAAAGTGTTGATCATCACCACAAAGATGCTTTCTGATGCACTGGGAATTCCTATGCATGGAATATCTGTGTATGGTGAAGATTGTTTTGACAAAGTAGACATCAAAAAAGAAGAAGTCTTAGAGGAGTTAATGAAGGATCCCAAAGCCAATCTAGTTTCATCCTCCCTCAAAGACCACGCAAGGATTATGCACAACATGGTCATCCATTCCCTCTACCCTAGAGCTGGAGGTTATGAAAGAATCAAACCTGCTGATCTTCTTCTTGTGTACTACATGAACAAGAGGTATGTTGTGAATCTCACTCACACCATCCTTCACTACATGATAGATGTAGTTAAAAATCTTAGACAAACCACTTCACTGCCTTATGGCATGTTTCTCACCAAAATTTTCAAATACAATGAAATTCCCCTTGAGAAAGAAGAGTACATCACTGAGAAAACCATTTTCTGGTCTAAGAGTTTCAAGCAAATGGGCATTAAGTCTGTTGAAACAGCCCCTGCTCCAAAGCCAAAAGCTATTGCAAAACCTGCTCCTAAAGTTAAGGCCACTGCCAAGCCTGCTCCTAAAACAAAATCCAAACCCAGAACTCCTAAACCTTCACAAAAGAAAACCACCAAAGACTCCACTCCTACTGAACCATTTCAAACTGAAGAGAAGAAAGAGGAAGCAACTGCTCAGGGGGAGCAATTAATTAATGAAGAAACTGTTGATGTTCAACCATCTCAATTTAACTTCCCTGACAGTGAAAATTTCCCTCAGCCAGAACTACCTTCGCAAGAACCAATGATGGATTCTGAGCCTGCTGATAACTGGAAGGAAATTTTTGAACTAAACCAAATCACTGAAGAAGAGTTTGATGAAGAAGAAGAGAAGGAAGATAGTGTTGAAAGAATGATTGGTGATTTGAATAAGGAGCCTCAAACTCAGAATGATGATGAACCTTCACAAGGAGGGGTTGCTGTTGAAGAGATCTTCAAATAACCTTCACAAGAGGTATCTGATCTTCCTCCTGCCATCATTACTGCTTCTGGAGTTATTCTTCTGCCTTACCCTACACCTCATGTTGAGGAAGCTCCCGTGGTTGTTGAACAACCCCCCATCATTGATCAACCCACTGCTGAACCCAAAATTATTGCAAATTCCCCTTCTCCAAGAGGACCTCTAGTTCCCTATGACTCCTCTCCAGGTAATCATGGAAGTGCAGAGGAATCAGCTGGTGATCAACCTTAGGGGGAGTTTGATATGAATGACTCTCCTACAAGGGAAGAAGAGGAAGAAATTCAACTTACTCAGAACCTCAATCAACTTTCACCCATCTCCAACGCTGTTCATGAGGTATGTAATGAAATTGACACTGCCTTTGCACCAGGAAATCCCCCACTATTCCAAGAAACTCAAGCCCAAGATAATTCCCCCATTCCTGGAAAAGAAAACACTGATGTGTTTGCTAAATGGAGTGATCTACCCACTGAATCTCCAGCAAAAATAGGAAATACCTTGGCTTCTAAAAACATTAACAGATTCATAGCTTCACAAACTCCCATCCATGACTCCTCTGTTCCAAGAGTCCATGAAGCTTCTGATATGTCAAAAATTCCTTCTGATTTGCCTACCCAATTTGGTTCTCTTAGCTCCTTTTGCAAGACCACATTTGCTCCTCTCTCCTCCTCAGACAAAGGCCAACAAAGCAGCAAACCTTTTGTAGACAAGGATGAGTCTCATCTTTCACAAGACAGATTGGAGATCATGGAGAAATCCATGAAGAGAATGAGGATTCAACATGCAAAGCAGATGAAGAAGATGAAACTCATGGAAAACAACTTGATGCTAAGCATTGGAATTCTTCAACAAGAGCAAAGAATTGAGGCACAGAGGCACTTTGCATATCAACAATGGGTCACAGAGCATGTCATTCCACTCATCATTCCATTCATCACACCACCAGAATTTCCTCCACCAAAACCTTCCCAAGATGTTCCACAACCTACTGCTTCAACCAACTCATCTGATGATTCCTCCCCTACAAAGTAGCAGCCTAATTTCTGCTTCTTCCTTCCTTTTTGTTGTTGACAAAAGGGGGAGAATAGAGATTAAGTTTTAATTAGCTACTTAGTTAGGAGTTTTAGTGACTAATGGAGTTTTAGTTGACAAGTTTAGTAAATCTTTTGAGATAGTCTGATTATGTGACTTTTGTGATAATGTCACAAACTTTGCACTTTTTAAAATTCTGTTAATTTTAAATTTCTGTCCTATAAGATAATTATCAAACAATATGTTCATCATGTATGCATTGAATGATTAATGATAATTATCCTTTTGCTATATGCTTGCTGTGAGAGTTAAATTTCTTAGAAATAATTCTGTTAGTATACCTAAACTGTTTATCCGTTAAAATAGAAAACTTAAAACTTACTCACAAGTTTGTCATCACCAAAAAGGGGGAGATTGTTGGAATGAAAATCTCTTTCTATGTTTTGATGATACAAACTTAGTAAGATATTAAGTTTTCTTGTTAATGTTATCTAACAAGTTTATTTCAAAGTGTGAAGAACAAGCCATCAAAGATAGCAAAATATCAGACAACCTTGTGCTAAAAAGATCATAGAAAAATGAAGGTAGAAAAGAGTTGTGAAGGTTGAAAGATGTGAAGGTTAAGGTCATGTGAAGGTTGACCAAAAGTCAACAATGAAGGTTGACCAAAAGTCGACGCAAAGGGTGGACCAAGTCAACGCAACATTGACCAGAATTGAAAAAGAGTGTGGCCCCACATTTATTTTGAAGACCCAGAATTGTGAAGGTTGAAGATGAAGATGAAGATGAAGAACAAGTTCAAGAACATTATATGAAGATCATCCTCATCAAGCTTCTCAATATAACAAACATGTTAGCTCTCATTTATTGAAAATCAGAGAGTTGTTGTTGCTGGAATCTCACAATAAATAAAGGAGGAACTCCTTGATTAATCCTAGGCCAAACAAAAGGTGTTTAAGGTTAAAGGATGTGAAGCTTCGTGTAACAGTTGTAAAGCTACTTTACAAGTACAAGCCAGCTAAGAGAAAACCAGAATTCTGAACATAAAGTACTGTGTCAGCTTGTGAAGGTTGAAAAGCTAGCAGAAGGTACAACTATCAGCTTGTGAAGCTTTAAAAGCTGTTAACTTTGGAACCGTTAACCAGATAATTCTATGGACCTTTGGACATCTCCAAACGGCTATAGTCAAGTTTCCAACGGCCATATTCAGATCAATTGGCTATTTAAAGACTGGAAATCGAAGTCAAAAATCATGAGAGTGAATTGGAACCTACACAACTAAAGCTTCACAAAGTTCTTCCATCCTACTCATCCCACACTCAAGTTTCACAAGGCCTGGGATTTTCTATAGTGTGTGTTAGCTTGCAAGCACTTAGTGTATTTTATTATTCGAGGTATTGTATATCCCAAACCCAAACCTTTGATTGTATAAAGCTATCTAGTGAGCATTCTATCAAACAACCTAGAGAGAGGTGAGTGTTGGTTAGAATCTACTTGATAGAGGAATCCTTTAGGAAACTAGGAGAGTTTTCTAGTAGGAACAGCTTGGTGTCGCTGTGTAAAGAGAGCACGTTGCTGGTGTGTGTTGATCATTAGCAAGTGGTGTTTGAAGTCTTTTGTGGTTGAACAAAAGCAAGTGTAAGTGATACTTGGAAGATAGTGGAAATACTCACTTGGGAAGTGGGGACAGGAAGTAACCATTGTTGGGTGAACCTGTATAAATCCTTTGTGTCATTTAAATGCTTTCCTTACTATCTATCTTAATTGCTTAATACTT
This sequence comes from Astragalus glycyphyllos, assembly GCA_963573325.1. Classification (NCBI taxonomy): domain Eukaryota; kingdom Viridiplantae; phylum Streptophyta; class Magnoliopsida; order Fabales; family Fabaceae; genus Astragalus; species Astragalus glycyphyllos. The sequence continues at coordinate 18,881,686 of OY754314.1, read as the reverse complement.
GTGAACATATTTAAAACCTAGTGAAGGTTAATTTAATCAACCTTCACAAGACTGTTTTCAAACTGATACTTAAACTTTTCATAACCAAATCAGTTTTATTCAAACCTCTCTATTACTACTTCAAGGTTTCTCTTTATCATTAAGTATTTTATTCATTGGTTGTTTTGTTATGAAAGACTAACCTTTATCTTCTCAAACCAAGTTTATCTTGAGAGTTATTTATTTGAGAAGGTTTCAGGTACAAATTTTAAAAAGGGTACACATTTCAATCCCCCCTTTCTTGTGTAACTTAGTCACTTCAATTCCAACCCCTTCAGTAACGTTTGATAGCACCAGTATGGCTCCTTTTTCTTCGAAGAAGACACCTAAATCCGCATCCCCCACTGGGCGGCCATCCACTCGGTCTCAGCTAGCCACCTGTGAGTATTTGTGTCTCGTAGCACATTTGTTGCCTGCTTTCTACGTCAGTCTTCTAATTCATCTTTGTTTTCTCTTATAGTCGCAGGGTCCTCTCTCGACCGTGATGTTGATGAGGATGAAGACGGCCCCATCACCTTTTGCAGGCCATCTTGCCGAGCCTCAGTAGAGACAGCCTCGCTGCCAACTGCCAAGAGGGTTGGTGCGGTGGTAGAAGAGACTGCTCGCCCTTCCAAGAAACCCAAAGTATGGTCTCCCCCTTATCTTCCTTTTATTTCTTATTGACCCTTCGCACTTCTCATCTTCGTCTTGATTGTAGGTGGTCGATTCCACAGTTCTAGATGAGCCCCTTATTCTTGCTCCAAACTCTCGAACACCAGTGCGTTCACCTCCAACTCCTCCCCCCAGCCAAATCTTAACTAGGTGGCAGAAGTGGCGTAGTACTTTGCCTCCCAAGACCTGTCCATGATAGTTTCTCCTTCGGCGGATGAGCTGAAGCAGCTGGAAAAGGCCCTCCAAGGATGTATAATAACTCTTCCTACCCAACTCTCATAGTTGCGGTTGTTGGCCTTCAGGCTAGCATCTTCTGCGGATTTTTCAGAGCAGCGAAGCCCTTGGACCAACACATCAATGAGTCGGAGTCTAAAAATGGGTTTTCGTCTACGACCTTGAGTGTGGCCAAAGCGATGTTCAATTTTCCGTTTCTTCCTGGGGTAGACTGCATTCCTGTTTAGTAGGCTCTTCTATCACTTCCCATGTGGTTGAATCATCAGCGGTGGCCATCCCTGATCTCGCTGCTCTTTCTTCCGCCAGTGCGCCACTAGACCAAGAGGTGCTCGACTCTGTGGAGTGGGAGACTTCAGTAGTAAATGAATACAGATAATGTGGTCCACTTTTTGTTTTCTCACTAGGCCGCCGGTGTGTGGCGTGCCACTTTGACGATCTTATAAATTTACTTACCTCTTTTTCTATAGAGTAGGATAATACGCTTTAAGATATTTGCCATTAAGCTTTGTTTCAAACTCTTCCCCGTCTAGTGTAATCAAATGGTGTGCCCCACTGTCAAATACTTCACTTACAATGTAGGGCTCATCCCAATTCGGGGACCACTTGCCAAATCGGGGGTCTTTCCTCCCAAGTGGCAGAAAAGTCTTCCAGACGTGGTCACCTTCAACGAACTTCTTTTGCCTAACATGTTTGTTGTAAGGTCAGGCAGTTTTGGTCTTATTTATTTCTATCCTGTTGAGGGAAGCCAGTCTGTCATCATCCAGAGTCCAACTCTACGAACATGGCTTGTTGGTACTCTTAATGATACCACATTAATTTAAAGTGGTAACACGACATCCCGACCATATACCAAACGATGGGGAGTTTCCCCCGTGGCCGTAGAATTGGAGTTCCTCATGGCCCACAAGACCTCATTGAGGTTTCAAGCCACCGTCGAGGTTTCTCCTCTACGTTTTTCTTAATGAGTTTGATGATGATTTTGTTGGTAGCCTCAGCCTGTCCGTTCGCTTGATCATAATAAGGAGACTGGTGTCTAATCTTACTGCCATATTCTTAGGCGAAGGCCACCACTTGTTCTCTTGTGAACATCGGGCCTTGATCAGTAGTGATGGTCTTGGGGATACCAAATTTGTATATGATTTGATTCTCTATGAATTTAATCACCGCGACCTGATTGACACTCCTTAAAGGCACGACTTCCACCCATTTAGTGAAGTAATTGGTGGCTACAATGATAAAGTTAAGCCCCTTTGATCTCAGAGGGTATATCTTGCCGATCATGTCCACGGCCCACCCTCTAGACGGACAAGGTTTGACGATGTGGTGAAGCACATCCGCAGGCACCCTCTGGATTGGTCCATGCAATTGGCAAGCCTCACATCCCTTTGCAAACTTCTTTCAAAAAATATCTTCTGGGATTTGTCTAGTGGCCTGCCTCGACACCCTAGTCTTTTCTCGCCTTTTCTTTTTAGCCCTCGGCCCACGACTTAATTATTTTTGGGTATTAACAAGAAAGCGGGTAAGGCGAATATAAAACGACCTCATAAATCTTTACCTCAGCAGGGAACCGATTGAGATCGGCCTGCACTATCTCCACTTTATCACCTCTCCATATTATTAATTTCTAATGCAAAATGGATGGAACACACTCACTGATGTGGATCCAATCTCTCCCTAGAATTACAGCATAGGAAGGTTTTCCCTGAATAAGAAAGAAAACTGATCGGGTTAGCATGGACACCACTATTACACCGGCCACCAAAGGAATTAGATGGGTGGCCCGTGAAACTTGTCATGGTCATAGTCGTAGGGATGAGGTCCTTAGCATTATCGCCCAGCTTATTCATCGTTGCCAACGGCAAGATATTCAGCACGACCCCACCATCCACAAAGACTCTGTTAAACAGTTTCCCGTTTAAGTGGGCTTTATTGTAGAGATGTTTCAAGTGCCTGGTCATATCCGCCGAAGGTTTCTCAACAACATCCCTTTCGTGATTAGTCCCTCGAGCTCCATCAAGGCAACCTTTTGTCCTCCTTATCAAAGACATCTCCCTCGTGGGCCCTTGGCTGGTCCTTATTTCCCCAGAATTCATGTGGTAGGAGTCCCACCATTTCTATGTCAGTAAGAAACTCCACGTCTCTGCGTCCATTATGTCTTCTAGGATTGACCCTTTTAGATAATTACCATCAAAATCTTGTGGCACGAAAGGATTCTATTCTTCGTCAACCAAGAGATCGTCCTCTGCAATTTCTTCCTTAATAATTGTCCCCTTGCCGGGAAGAGCACTGACTGGTTGAGGTTGTCTAGAGCTGTGAGGGCCATACAAACATTGCATTTCTGCCATAGTGAGGGGTCTACCAATTGCATCCACCACCCTTATCGTAGTATTAGGCTCTTCTCCTTCACAGCCGATGCACTAGCGCCAGCTGTCTCAGTGACTTGTTGCCTCAGGGCTTTGTCCTCGGTAGATTTCGAGAAAGCCTGCTCCAGCGTCGCAACTGTAGCGGCTGCAAGAATGCCCTCCATATTCCCTTCTCTGGCCAAGGTGATCTACTGCAGCATTTCCCTCATTCTATGAAAGCCCTTACCCTTTGCAGCCTCCTCTTCTGCGAGCAAGATTTGGAGGCAAACCTGGGGACTGATGTTTCAGCTACTGCCTTCGTCATCCATTGATCTCGTGGCACCATAACAGTTTTAATGGCTCTCAGCTCACGGTCATTTAGTACTGTGATGTCCACTGACGTCGAGTCTTGTGCTATAGTGACTAGTGCCGCCCTCCTTTCTTCCCTCGGGTGAGGCTTTTTGTAACACCCCGATTTTCTAAAAATATGTGTGCATATATGTTTGGATAAATTAGTAGTATTGTGTGTGCTTATTTTAATAATTGGCACATTTTAATAGTATGTTATTTTTTTATTATTTTATTTTTCAATACTAGTCTCAAGTTAATATTATTATTTTCAATAAGTTTAATGACTTTAAGGCGTTATATATCTTCGAATGTTAAAATTTGTTTTATTGATATTTAATAATATTTTTATATGATATTAATAATATAATGTTGTATTATTTGATGTATTCATGTAACTAGTGTGTATGACCCGTGCGATGCACAGGTATACACTAACTTGTTAATCAATTAATTTGTAAAATAAACTTGATGTATGCATGTTGTTTATGAATTTAGTTGCATTGTATATTAGTAGTTTAGAATTTAGTATTGAGTTTAATAGAATTTAATGAATATTAAGAAATATTCAGATTTAAATAATTAGGATCGACATTGTAACACCAACTACTATTGGTTTGAGTATCTTTTGAAAAAGAGGTTGATGATGATGTATCTTACAGTCTAACGAAGCTTACCGTAATCATAATAGTTAAAGGGCTAAAAGTGGTGCAAATACTAATGTTGCACGTATTATGTCTACATCACACAATATAGAATATTATTCCATATTATACATTATTTTGTAGAGAAATTCTCACTCAAATCCCCCATGTTTTGTTTAAAAGACACACACCCCATTTATTCTATCTTTAGTCACATAATAGAGAGGGAGTGCTATGTCTTCTATAAAATGGAGGGGATGTATGTGTTATTTAGCTAGAACCGAGGGTTTTATTTAAATTAGATAGATATATTATTTGGGTTTGATATTTTGAAATTCATTAAATGTCAAATTCAATTAGTACTGCATAATAAGGATTTTTAACTGATATTTTGAATAAAAAATTAACATCATAGGTACCAATTTATTTAATTCGGTTTTTTTAATTGTATGTGTCAAAATGGTGAATGAATTAACAATTAGATCAGAGAAAACTACATATTAATCTTAATCAGATTTTGAATTTCATAATAACAACATGTTAACCATTTCAATAAATTTGTGCATCTACAAAAGTGATAACCCCCATTGAACAAAAAACGCAATCCTTTAATCAAAATATTGTGCATAAACTGAAAAATCTATCACTACAATTTGCAAATATCATCATAAAGACTGTAACCTTTTTGAAAGATGGATGCCTAACTATACTAAAATATCATTATAAATCTATAACAAATATCCCATGTCTGGGCAACTATACTAAAAGTCTATAACAAATATCATTATAAATCCCCTATGTCTGAGCAGCTATACTAAAATTTGTCCCAGAGGCAATGTGCCTTAGCTTTACCTCTGTAGAAAGATGGATGCCTAACTGCAAAATAGTGTAGCCAAAGAGAACTTAAATATACAAATCACATAAATTAGAAGAGTGGGTGAGAAGAGAAAGTTCATGAATTTCGAGACAACAAAACCATTTTTGAACTATTATTTGCGAATTTCCGGCCTTAAATTCACGTAGCTGCCGTTTTTGTTTTTATATTAAACATTAATGTGTTTTGTTACAACTGGAATGAATGCCAACCAAATGGGAAGTTTTTATTTTAGCAAAATTTTTAGCAACGTATATACAGTACAATACTATAATTATTAGTCCGTTTTAATTTTTTTCAGTTCATTACGTGGCTACCGTTTTATTTACAAAAGCTGACGTGGTATTACGTCATCAATGACGTATTTTTCTTTGTTTGCTAATGTGTCATGCTTATGTGAATGATTCATGGTTTAGATAAAGATAAAAATATAGATAAATGTGTGATGTACTTATTGTTCTAATAATAATAATAATAATTATTATTATTATTATTATTGTAGTGAATCATTTATATTATTTGGTACATAATGTAAGAAGTTGGAAATCGAAGTTGTTTTAGAAATAAAAGAAATGAAAAGTAGTTGGGCCTTTTTTGTTAACCCCATGTGAAAACCCATTATTTTTTGGTTTAAATATGTATTTAGTCCCTGTAAATGTCCCTATTTTTTGATTTAGTCTGTGCAAAAAAAAATTTAAATACCTCCCTGCAAAATAACTTTTTTTTGAATATGCCCTTCCGTAAGTTGGAATTTTAAATACATCCCTGCAAAATAACTTTTTTTTTAAATACGTCCCTGCAAAATAACCTTTTTTTTAAAATACGTCCCAACAAAAAAAATTGTGATATTTTGCAGGGACGTATTTAAAAAAAAAAGGTTATTTTGTGGGGACGTATTTAAAAAAAATTATTTTCCAGGGACGTATTTAAAAAAAATAAAATTTGCAAGGACTAAATCGAAAAACAAGGACATTTGCAGGGACTAAATACATATTTAAACCTTATTTTTTTATTATTAAACCCTACACATGCTTGGAATAAAAGCAAGCTCACGCTGCCGTAGGTGATTTTCCATAGTCCCTTACCTTACGCAGTCGTCTAAGAGTATATTGTTAATTCTACTTATTTCAACTTTTCTCGGTTCACATTCTTGTTCAGTTGTTTATCAAAAATTACCAAACTTCACGTTCCTATACAAAATCAGCTTCTGAATCCGCTTATGGCGTTATTTTGGCCATCAGAGACAGAAATTATATTGTATTTCATACTGTATATCACTGATTTTGGCCACTACGGTCGTCGTTTGGAAAAACGGGTATCATCTTTGGATTCTCCTCATCAAAAATCCTTCAGGAAAAGGAACTGCTTTTATTATTCTGGTGAATTTGAAAAACTGTCTGTTTTACCCATGATTGGAACTTCCGGTCTCATTTCTAGGCAAATCGATTAGCATCTTGAAAAACCGAGACCTACTTTACACTCACGGAAGAAAATACTTTCATTCTATCCTAATAGATACACAAACCGAGATGTTTCAAAAATGGGTCTCGTTAATTGTCGTTCTTCGCTATTCTTCGTTACCGTTAACCACTACTCAATAAGCATTCAAATCATTATAAGATAGTAATATCTGTTACATCCCAAATTTATAGACTAGGAATAGTTAGAATTTCAAACCATAAGATAGTAATAGTAATTTACCAGCTTAGAGTTAAATAGATCATTATTCTTACACTAGCCAAAATAAGTTAAATCATATGTGATTAACTTAGATTATACTTTAGTCAAAAGGGAAAAGAGAGCTTAGTTGTATTCTTATTGTGGTTTTGTAGCATCTTGTTATAATGTATATTTCCTATATGTGAAGGATAATATATGGTTTTGTTTTGAAAGATAATTATGAATAATTATAGTTTGTTTTTTTAATTATCCAACATTTAATATAGATCAAGCAGTTTTTTTTAGGAAATTAAGTATAATTAAGTATGTCATTATATGAAATATTCTTTTATGAAGTAGTGTTACTAAGTGATCAGATGGTGCCAAATCAACTAACATCTTGCATGATTAAGAGGCATTCCGGTTTTAGCTTTATTTTTTTTATTGGTCAAAAATGTACTAATTTCATTTCATAAGGGCGGAGGCCCAAACCAATACATAACATAATGGGCTGAGCCCAAAAACTACACATCCGGGTCAACGAAAGGACAACACAAGTACAATGGACTAGTGGAACTGAACTAACATACTCCCAGATACATCAAGTACAAGTCTTCGCGAAAAAAAACCTAATACCACCAAAATTCATCTCACCGGCGAAGCATAGTTGAACGATTACCTACCACTACCAAATCTATTGCACTCCAGGAAGATGAAATTGTTGAAACAAGTCCCAATCACACCATAACAGAGCTGTTGCACAGCAAACCTGAGAATCACCACACACAACTTCAAGTTTGCAGGCTTTGTCGTTGGATGAACAATGAAGCTGCGTGAGAATCATCCGCCACTAATCTCCGAAGACAAACCGACATGTTGAGCACCCAATTTCCATGGAGACGGTTCGCTTTTACAAGAGCAGCAACTTGGTGAGACACGCAATTCCCAGATCTTCTAACCCAGGTAAACCCGCAATTGTGAAAGCTAGATTTTGATGAAATTTATGTCATTTATAATATTCTGAATCTCTCTGAACTCCTTCGATCCTCTGCAAGCCTCAATGAATGATAAGCTGTCAGATTCAAGAATCACGCTGTGTAGGTTCATGGATCTACCCAAATGAATTGTCTCCCTCATAGCAATAGCCTCAGCAACTACAGCGTTTGATGCATAGAACCCGGTATAATGCGCTGTGAGTATTCTACCACTCATATCCCTGCAAACTTTGCCTGTTGTACCCTTGCCTGTTGAACAATCAAAGGCAGCATCACATTTACTTTAATAGTGTCACATCTTGAGGGTCTCCATTGAGAGGAACCCGAGGAAGTAGGATTACTAGGGGTAGGGATCTGATTCTGCTCATGTGTTTGAAGAAATTCAAGGTTTTGGGACAGCAATAGGACTTAGGTTCTGTCTATTGAAAATGGACTCATTCCTAGCTTTCCAAACATGCCACAAAAGGAAGAACAGAGTAGAGATGTTAAGATCCTCACCCTGTCCAGACAGTTTCCAATGATCCAGGACATTAGCAAGCCAAGAAGGGAAGGAAGTTACTGTCATTTCAGATGGAACAGGACACAAATGGGCACCAAACTAGATAGGACAAGTCCAAGGACATAACAAGAGAAGGTGTTCAACAGTTTCCTGACCCTTAAGGCAAAGAGGACATACTTCATCTCTTGCAACTCTCTTATTCACCAAATTTGCCTTAACAACTATGGCATTTTTACAAATCCTCCACACAAAGTGCTTGATTTTTTGAGGAACTTTGACTCCCCAAATAGCCTGCCAGACCTCCTTTGAAATGGTTGTAGAAGAGGAAGCATCAGAAGCACTGTAAGAGCTATTCCTCTTTAACTCCCTAATCCTCTTATATCCTGATTTGACACTATAGCCTTCATCATTGGTGTGGGGACAAAATAACACATCCCTATCATTTGTCCACGAGATAGGAGTCTGGATAGCAGAGATAGCAGAAGCAGGAGTCAAGTGAATTCTTAACCTCTCCACATTCCGGCAATGGTCACTATTAATAAGCTCATTAACTATGGAGAGACTTGAGCCCTGATTATGCTCAGCAATTTGACCATTAGCTAACCAGACATCTTTATTTACATTGATGTTGTGCCTTAAACCCACAGACCACCTCCTAGAGTCCTGAAGCAGTTGTCTCCCTTGCAACAAGCTTTGCCAAACCCATGAGCTTCCCCTTTGCTTAGAGGCACTCCAAAATGTCGTATTAGGAAAATAAATCCCTTTTAGAGTCTCAGCCACATATGAAATAGGTTCATTAATCAATCTCCATGCTTGTTTGGCTAGGAGGGATATATTCAGATCTTCAAAATCTTTGAACCCAAGTCCCCCAAAAGACTTTGGAGAGCAAATCTCCATTGCTACTCCACCAAAATCTTGCCACCTCAGCAGATAAAGAATTATAGAAGGTTTTTGGGGGCTTCAAGATAGACATTATATATGAAGGAATGGCTTGAACTACCGATTTAATCAGAATCTCCCTACCAGCTGGGTTAAGTAGATTACCTTTCCAACCGTTCATCTTGTTCAAGATTCGGTCCTTTAACCATTGTAGGCTCCGTATTTTAGAACCTCCCCATTCAGCTGGGATTCCCAAATAAACCCTAGGGTTATTCTAGATAGGAATGCTAGTGATGTCAGCAATGCTGGCTCTGTCAACATTATTCACCTTATGGCCAAAGTTAATCCCTTACTTAGTAAGATTGATCTTTTACCCAGATGCAGAAGTAAACTTGTTAAGAATAGATAGAAACTCATATGTATCAGCAGGCTTATCTTCAGCAAATAAGAGGGCAGCATCCACAAAGAACAAGTGAGTGGGAGAGGGAGCTTCATTAGCAAGTTTGATCCCTTTCAACACATTTTGAGCTCTAGCTTCATTAAGCATTCTAGATAGTACATCAAAGCCATTAACCTGGTAGGTATAGCTGACCGAGGTCACCAGAGTCATAATTCTCCCCACCCATTCCGGACTAAAGCCAAGTTTCACAAGAGTAGCTTTAAGAAAGCTTCATTCAACCCTGTCATAGGCTTTATTCATATCCAACTCCAAAGCAACTCCTTTACCACCTCTTCCAGTCTTCTTCTTTAAGTAATGAAAGGCCTCATGAGCAACAATGAGGTTACCTTGGATTAGTCTCCCCCCTCCCCTACACAAAGGGACTCTGTTGGGGGGTGATTAATGAGTTCATATAAGGTTTAAGCCTTGACACATAAACTTTGGCTATAATTTTATATAGATAATTACAACAGCTGATTGGTCTTAAGTGAGAGATGCCTTCTGGCATAGGGATTTTGGGAACAAGAGCTACTAGAATAGCATTAACATCCTCATTAACCACACCAGATTCAAAGAATAAAGATACTGCATTGAATACATTCTCCCTAATAGTGTTCCAGTTCTTTTGGAAGGATAGACCATTGAATCCATCAGGCCCCAGGGCCTTTAGAGCCCCCAATGCATGAACAGCTCTGTCAACTTCAAAGAGAGAAACTGGGGCCAGCAGACTAGAATTCATAGCATTAGTAACAAGGGTAGGGCTCACTTGCATACAATCATCCACATAATTAGTAGGTTCAAAAGAGTACAACTGACTATAGAAGTGATAAATACCATACATGACTGCATTTTGTCCCTCTAGCCACTGACCATCAAGACTCTGGATTCTATGAAGCCTGTTCTTGTTCCTCCTCTAAATTGTGGAAGCATGGAAAAATTTTGAATTCTTGTCTTCCCACTTTAGCCACTGGACTCTAGATCTTTGCCCCCAATAGGATTCCTCTTGCTTCCATAGCTGATCAATTTTTAGTCTCAGTTCCTTAACCTCCCCCCAGTCAACAGCAGAAGAAGGTTCATTCAGTAGTGCTTGAAGTCTCCGTTTGTTCTTAGTTATTTCTTTATATGCATTCTTATAAGTTTTCAGGCTCCAAGATCTCAACTCTCTTTGTCATCTCCTTAATTTGTTATTAATTGTCTCCCAATGATTAGTTCCTTCTATTGAGTTGAGCCACCCATCTGCCACAATGCTTCTACAAGCTTCATTCTCCTCCCAAAATGCTTCATATTTAAATTGCCTTCCACTAATAAGCTGGGGTTTCGGTTTGAGGAGAATTGGGGAGTGGTCTGAGTTAATTATGGGCAAAGCAATACGCAGAGCATTAGGAAACATAGTCAACTAGTCCCAATTCACAATAACTCTATCAATTTTTTGCTTAGTGACATACCCATCTCTCGGATTACTTAGCCAAGTGAATTTGCAACCGTTCAAGTCCATATCAATAAACTGATTGTCATTAATAAATCTTCCGAAAAGATCCATCCTGATTAGTTCCACTGGTCTCCGACCATCCTTCTCTGAATTAACTAGCATTTCATTGAAATCACAAACACAGAACCAGGGAGCAGGGGGAACAGACTTGAGGCTAGAGATTTTATTCCACAAGGATCGTCTTTGTTGAAAAGTAGGATTACCATAAACAAAGGTGATATCAAAAGCTAACCCAGACCTTCTCTCCACCACAGAAGTGTGAATAAAGTTCTGACAAGAAGAGGTTACTTATACTTCATAATGATCATTCCAAACAAGGCAAGTCCACCAGAAGTTCCCCTTGATTCAACACAAAACACATGTTGAAATCTCAATTTCCTTTTAACCCTTTCAACTCTAGGTCTATGAGCTCTTGTCTCCATAAGGAAGACAATGGCAGGGTTATGAACATTCAATAGGTCCTTGAGCTCCCTATTGGTCGTGGCAGCCCCCAATCCATGACAGTTCCAACTAATGCACGTCATTGGGGAGGTGGGGGCATGGTCTGGCCCGCCTCCTTAGCCTTTTTAGTAGTGTCTCTGTCAGCATCATGGTCCATGTTGTCACAACATTCAGCATTAGTATAATGAGAATCAACAGATGTCCTAGCCTTCTTATTGTTTGTAGGGTCTGCATCTTTATTAGAATCAGTAGCAGAAAATATAGCAAAAGCATGTTTCCTTTTATGTAGCACAAGACCAGAAGATAGGCTATATGCTAATTGTTTTTCCTCACTTTGTTGCAGGGATACTGCATTAACCACCTCTTCATCTTCAGCTGGGAACTCAACTTTGTAAGCAACATTGCTGGGTAAAGAGATGTTTGTCTTGGCTCTTCTGATTGTTTAGAATAGATGAGTTACCGTAGGCATATGTGTCCCCTGACTGAGTTACAATATTGTCTTTGTTTGCAGAACCATTAGTGGCAGTTTCTGGTCCTTTCCTTAAATGAGCATGGTTAACTGTAGAGATAAATGGGGAATCTGGTTTATTACCACAATCTGACTTTCCCATTCCTTCACGAGAGCACTTCTCAGATCTATTCTTCTCTAGCTCCATAGTAGTATCACAAGTAGCTTTGCTAGTAGCCTTAGCAGGAACTTTCCCAAGCCTAATTCTCACACTTTGCATAATTGCTTCAACCTCCTTTGCTGCTATTGCTTTTTTTTGAGCTTCCAATTCTTGTAACCTTTGTACTCTTGCCAATCCTGTTAGAGGAACTTGAGCTTGTGCCCGAAGAGGGCTAGTAAACTCAGGTGCCTTAGGTGGATTGTTGTTATCATCAGTCACATGGGGAGAAATTGTCTTCATCAGATAGATGGTTTTCAAATGGCATAGGAAAATCTTCATCACAACATCCCAAATCATTAGCAAGAGGAACATCCAAAACTTGAGTAGGAACATCCACGGCTAGGACCTAAGCGTTTGACACCGACAAAGACTGGCACGCCCAGTGGGACAAGAACGGGTGAGCTAACGATTACATTTGATTCACCAGGACTGGATTATAGTTGGCGCATGCACCTATGCTTTGGCAGGAACCTAAGTATGGAGCCACCACCGACATCAAAAAATGGAACTGCTCCTAAAACGAAAAACACTGAGCAAGTAAGCTTTTTGGGGACAACACCCCCTGCGGTTGATGTTGAGTGTAACGACCATTCCCCTCAAGATTATGAGGAACCTATGGTCATGTCCACGTCGTGTATCCGGGGTAGCAAATCGACATGGGGATACACGATATCAAGTACCAACTGTCTCACCAATTGGCTGACATAGTTAAACCTATGGTGCACAATGAAGTGCAACCAGGCAAAGAAGTGGAACAGAGGCATGGTGCGCAAGCCACTAGCACCATGAACTATGTTGTCTCCAGCCAATCACAGGACAGACAACCTTCTTCTATGGGAGGAATGCATCAAACCCAGTCGGACCTCAGCATGCATCCTCTTATAACCCTATGGGAGGCAGGCAACTGTGTCCACCGAGTGGGAGCATGACTAGGCCTCAGCAGGCGTACTTTCATCAGGTAAATCCTACTATTGTAATTCCTCAGCCTGGTACTTTTGCCACTGCCAACACTGGGGGGGCAATTTTTGGCGAATGTCACTAATATGGCTTCTCTTCAGCAGGGACAACTGCACTTGGCCAGAAGGCCACCCGAGGCAGTAGGCTTGGTGGGTCTGCCGTAAGGATCATCCTATGGATGCTCTACCGTGGCTAACTACCCGGCTTACGCAGGGGGACAAGCCTTCACCCCGGAATCAGGGAATGGCAGGATCGGTGGGTATTGCCCGAGTCAGCAGCCATGGGTCCAGAGCCCACCTGGCTTGACGAGCCTACCTCCTAGTCAGCCGTACCCCAGAGCCCTCAGTACCTACCTGGCGGTTTCCTATATACAGACACAGATGAATGTTGCTCCAGTCGAGCAGCCATGGAATCAACTTCCACCTCCCCAAGGCATGCAGGCATCTGTGCCAGGAACAGACCTTGTTAACCTGGCCCCAGTACTGCCAGGGCAGCCATGGATAGGCGTTCTACCTCAGGTACCACCGCAGCCAGGTGCGTAGGGTCCCCCAGATACACTGTGGCGACTAACGCCTCCACCTGAAAGACCATCGGGGGCCCAACTCCTGGATCTTAACGTCATCGCTGACACCATCAAGAAGTTCTTCCGTGTTCAGTTAAAACCACTCGACCGTCCGGTGTATAGAAAGCCTTACCTCGAGTGGGTGGATAGATTGGTGCCTCTGCCTAGAGGATTTAAGACCCATGATTTTGCCACATTTTCTGGGGATGATGGCAAGTCTACTATGGAGCACATCGGCCGATTCACGGCCCAACCTGGGGAAGGAAACCAGAATGAGTATCACAAGTTGCTGCTGCTTCCTCTGTCGTTGACAAGAACCGCCTTCTCGTGGTATTCTTCTTCCACCTGATTCTATACAGACTTGGGCAGACATGGAAAGGTGCTTCCATGATAGATTCTATTGGCCGCAGCCTGAAGTTAACGCGACCGGCCTCATGAATTTACGACAGAAGGTGGATGAGGCTGTGACAGATTTTATTGAAAGATTCAGAAAGATGGCCGGAAAGTCCTCAGTACCTTTCCTAGAATCCCAACTTACTTCCAAGGCCATCTTTGGAATGCACCCACAATTGAAGGAAAAGCTTGTTGGACAGGCTTGTAGTGACCTCGATGGTTTGGCTTCCAAGGAAATCCAAATTGAACAGTTCATACAAGAAAGAGAAAGAAAGAGAGCCACTAGAGGCCGAGGACACAACTAGTGTCACTGGTGGATGCAGCTGAGGATTCGGACTATGATGAATCACCCGATTACGCGGAGGACATCTTAGTGGCTGAGATAGTTAAGGGGAAGGCCTACCTCTGTCCAGCTGTTAAGCTTGCCAAAGGAAAGGAGAAGGACGAAGAAAGGGTTGAATATTGCTTCGATATCTCTAAGGCTGACCAAATCTTTGACGACCTCCTCAAGGACAACCAGATCAAGCTCCTTGATGGCCATAAGATACCACCTCCTGAAGAGATAAAGGGGAAGAAGTATTGCAAGTGGCATATTTTTTCAATCATGTCACTTCGAACTACATTATCTTCCGCCGAGCTATTCAAGAGGCCATCAGGAAAGGAAGGTTCAAAATGGCCAACAAAGGGGCATCGGAGATGATTGTCAATACTGACCCTTTCCCCAACCTGAATTTCAACATGGTCTCCTTCTCAAGGAGTGACCAGGGGAAAGGAAAGAAGAAGTATGTGTGGGTCCCCAAACAGGAGGCTTCCCCTGAGAGGAAGACGTCTGTAGGTTACCGTCTGAGCTCACCTCCTAGAGGATCCATCCACAGTGGCAGAACGTATGGCCCTTTTATAATAAAAACTGGAAATAGGGGCACCGAGTCAGCCTCAAGGTCCCAAGAAGAAGCTCCCTAAGCCGGGGAGGCTTGTCCATGAACTCAGGGAGTTGCATTTGTCCAAACTCAACCCTGAGAGACACTTGCCCAAACCCAGGTGTTCGTGCCTGAACTCAAGAGAGAGGGAGAGAAAGATGTACCTCACGGTGATAAATGGCTTATCCGGGATGGTGAGGTCTTCCATCCGAGGTAGGTCTTTGTCCGAGGTGGAGCTGTCCGAGGTAGATCTTCGTCCGAGGTAGATCTTAGTCCAAGGTGGAGCTGTCCGAGGTGGAGCTATCCGAGGTGGATCTTCGTCCGTGGTGGAGCTGTCCAAGGTAGATCTTCAAGCCAAGGTTGAGGTCAGTGGTGGTGGTAGCTGCAAAGAAACTCTGACGCTCAAGTTAGAGAGGGAAGTAATAATGAGCAGAAGTTATGAGAAAATGAATTGTCCCCCTTTTATCTTTGGTGCAGGCCTATTTATAGGCTCTACGAAGGAGTAAGATGTGCTTTGGTGCACAAGAAAGAGGTTGGATCTAAGCCGTTCAATTAGGTCGCGCGATCTCCACTGTTCTTGAGGCATGGCACACGGATTGCCAATGATGTGAGTTCCTCGGTGTGTTTGGACCACCATGTTTGGCCCAAAATCTGGGTTGGGCTTGAGCCCAGTCCAGAACAGTAGCCCCCCAAGTCTAGGTCGACTAGGTAAGGCAAGGGCGGCCTCGGCTTGAGAGGCCATGTGTCAAGTAGACCATAGTCGGATACATGAGAGAGAGATAGAGATACCTGAAGTGAGAATTGGGCGTTTGGCTTTGATTTCCAGGGTCGCTGCGGATCCTTCTCTGGGATCGCTGTGGATCCTCCTCCGGGATCGCTGTGGATCTGTCTGGGTCTTGACTGAGCCTGGAAGCTTGGAGTCAAGAGGGTCCGAAGCCGCAAGGACTTCTTCCTCGGTCTCAGATGGAGCTGAGCTCGGAGATCAGAGAAGAGGCATCTCGACTGAGCATTGAAGCTCGGAGTCAAGAGGGGTTGAAGCCGCAAGGACTTCTTCCTCCGGTCTCTATCTAAGCATTTAAGCCAAGCCAAAGAGGAGGCTGACTCGCGAGGAGCGGGGATGTTAGAGTCGCTGTGGACTTAGGCACGCTCCATGACCGAGTATTTAAGCTAAGAGTCGGGGAGGACGTAGTCGCTGTGGACTTAGGCGCGCTCCATGACTGAGCATTTAAGCTCGGAGTCAGGGAGGACATGTGTGTCGTTCTTTTACGGCCTCGCCTCATACCGTCTTCCTTCGAGTGGTCAGCTCGAGTTGGACTCGGGTGAGAGGGGAGTTGTAGTGAGCTGGGAGCTAGTGTCACTGAGGATCCTGCATGTTAGGAAGACATGAATATTCTAAACAATAATTTTAAAGTGGCTAGGTGTGAAGCCTGACTGAAAAGAATAGAATGAGATTGGGGCTGATCTAGAGCCCGGCAGAAGCTGAGAAGCTGAGGCCAACATTTATTAGAAACCTTGCTGAAGATAATAAGTTGAGGGCGGGGTTAATCTGGAGCCCGACAGAAGATACTAATCTGAGGCCAAGGTTGATTAGAAACCTGGCTGAAGATAATAATCCAAGGACAAGGTTGATTAGAAACCCAGCTGAAGATAATAAGCTGAGGCCGGGGTTGATCTGGAGCCCGGATGAAGATAATAATCTGAGGCCAAGGTTGATTAGAAACCCGGTTGAAGATAATAAGTTGAGGCCGGGGTTGATCTATAGCCCGACAGAATATAATAATCTGAGGCCAAGGTTGATTAGAAACCGGGCTGAAGATAATAAGCTGAGGCCGGAGTTGATCCGGAACCCGGCAGAAGATAATAATCCGAGGCCAAGTTTGATTAGAAACTTGGGTGAAGATAATAAGTCGAGGTCGGGGTTGATCTGAAGCCCGACAGAAGATAATAATCCGAGGCCAAGGTTGATTAGAAACCTGGCTGAAGATATTTAGCTGAGGCCGGGGTTGATCTAGAGCTCGGCAGAGGAAGATAAGATGAGGCCGAGGTTGCCTTCGACTTAAACATCCAAACTTGAATTGAAAAAGGCCGGACTTGAAAGTCGACATCCGAGTTTCACTGTCGTGTATAAAAAGAGAGCAAAGAAACTCCCATTGTGGTCGCCATTGTTCGTGCTCGATCTTAAGAGAGAGAGAAAGACGTACCTCACGGTGATAGATGGCTTATTCGGGATGGTGAGGTCTTCCATTCGAGGTAGGTCTTCGTTCGAGGTAGAGCTGTCCGAGGTAGATCTTCGTCCGAGGTGGAGTTGTCTGAGGTAGATCTTCGTCCGGGGTGGAGCTGTCCATGGTAGATCTTCAAGCCAAGGTTGAGGTCAGCGGTGGTGGTACCAGCAAAGAGACTCCGACGCTCAATGGGGGAAGTAATAATGAGGAGAAGTTATGAGAAAATGAATTGTCCACCTTTTGTCTTGGGTGGAGGCCTATTTATAGGCGCTAGGAAGGAGTAAGGTGTGCTTTGGTGCACAAGGAAGATATGGGATCTAAGCCGTTCAACAAGATCACGCGATCACCACAGTTCTTGAAGCATGGCACACGGATTGCCAATGATGTGAGTTCCTTGGTGTGTTTGAACCACCAAGTTTGGCCCAAAATCTTGGTTGGGCTTGAGCCTAGTCCAGTACGCCAGGGACATGAGGGAAAGACTCCAGTACGTCCCACCTGGGGGGCATAGTAGGCTTGCCGATGAATCCATTGGACATGCCACCATGCCAAATTTAGGAGAAGGAACTCGCCTTAAAGAGGAAAGTAGGGTGGCACAGGTCATCGAGTCTCAAAGCTCAACTTCGGTGGACA
This sequence comes from Astragalus glycyphyllos, assembly GCA_963573325.1. NCBI lineage: Eukaryota > Viridiplantae > Streptophyta > Magnoliopsida > Fabales > Fabaceae > Astragalus > Astragalus glycyphyllos. The sequence goes on along the minus strand of OY754314.1, from coordinate 18,863,804 downwards.
TTACGGTTCTGAATGACCCCGTGAGTTGAGAGCCACCAGAATTGTGAAACAACCTTCAGAGGTGCCGCAAGATCAACAGATGGCACAGGCGGTCGTGGAAGTGCCTACCCCTAGAATGGCCTCCAAAATCTCGCTCACAGAAGAGAAGGCTATAGAGGGCTAGAGCTTTCAACAAGAAGAGGGAGACCCTCCAGAAGCTCACCTCAGCTAGAGATGGGAATACCCAAACCATCCCCACAGCATCTGTTGCTACGGCATTGGAACAGGCTTTCCCAAAACCAGCTGAGGATACAACTAAAGAGCAACAGGCCCCCGAACCAGCTGTCCCTGATGCACCCATTGATCACGAGGAGGAAGACCTTACGATGATAGGGATAGTAGATGCCTCTCATAACCCACTCACTGAAGCTATGATAGAATGGCTGTATGGACCTCATAGCCCTATGCAGCCCCAGCCAGTTGATAAACCCTAGGTCGAAGGGTTGAGGACTGAGCAAGAACTTGAGGAGGATGACCTCTTGGGAGAGGAAGAAGAGAACCTCTTTGGCCCACTGGACTTTGATGGAAATTCCATGACCGAGTGAATACTGGACGACTTGATGGATGGAACAGATGGGGAGTTCTGTGCTGAGATGGAAATGGTGGGAATCCTTCAACCTGCATTCTAGGGAGCTAAGGACCAACCAAAGACCCTCGAAGGGGACGTCTTCGCCGAGGAGGCCGAATCGGCTGCCTTGACCGAAGCCGAGGGACCAATCATAGAAGGAATGTTATTTGAAAAGCCAACGACAGGCATGACTAGACACTAGAAATCATTATACATCAAAGCCCACATAAACGGGAAATTGTTTAATCGAGTCTTCGTGGATGGTGGTGCTATGCTGAATATTATGACACTAGCTACGATGAAGTGGTTGGGGAAGAATGCTGAGGATCTCATTCCAACCACCATGACCATGACCAGTTTCATGGGCAACCCGTCTCACGCATTGGGAGTGTTAGTGGTCGATGTGACAGTTAGATCTAAGGTTACGCGCTCGTCCTTCTTCGTCATAGAAAGAAGACCTTCATACACAGTAAATTTGGGTAGAGATTGGATCCATACTAGTGAGTGTGTTCCCTCTACCTTGCACTAGAAGCTAATGATATGGATAGGAGACAAGGTGGAGATAGTGGAGGCTGACCCTAATCTATTCCCTGCCGAAGTAAAGATGTTCGAAGCTGTGTTCTACTCCCCTTTCCTGCGCCCTATTTCTATCCCTGGGAACTATGAGGAAGGTGGTATAGAGTCACATGAGAGGACCAAGAAGGGATTTGAATTCAAAATGTTGGCCGACCCACGACCTAGCAAGGAGAATAATGATTAGTCTCCCTTCAGAGGTACAAAGTATGCTGGATCGATTGCACCTATTCCAAATCGAATCCAACTTCGAAGAGGCTATGTTTGGTGCCGTGTATGGAGCAGACGAAGGCCTGAAACACTCATCCCAAGAGGCTTTGGATGACCTCGCTAACAAGACGTTGGCCGAACCTCCCCATTTAGAGCCTATCTAGAGGAGAATACCCACCTTTGAGGCCCAAGACCCCCTGGTAGAGGTGAATTTAGGGACCGAGAGTGAACCGAGGATGACCAAAGTTAGCAGCAAACTTAAACCGCAACAGCGTGACCAGGTGGTATCTTTGATAAAGGGCTACCGCGATTGCTTTGCATGAGACTACCATGAGATGTCAGACCTTGTTAAAGCCTTGGTGGAGCATAGGTTTCCCATCAAGGAAGGTTGCAAGCCTCACAAGCAGCCACCAAGAAGGTTCAACCCGCAACTGATGCCGCATATCAAAGCTGAGGTAGAAAGGCTGTTGAAAGCAGGGTTCATCAGAACTTCCAGGTACGTAGAATGGCTGTCTAATATAGTCCCTGTGATCAAAAACAATGGCCAAGTCAGAGTTTGTATTGATTACAGAGATTTGAACTTGGCCACTCCGAAGGACGAGTATGGCATGCCTGTGGCCATCATGCTCATCGATGCCGTGGCAAACAATACTATCCTGACTTTTACGGATGGCTATTCTGGTTATAGTCAGATTTATGTGGCCGAGGCTGACACCCATAAAACTGCCTTTGGGTGCCCAGGAGCCTTCGGTATCTATGAATGGTTAGTAATGCCTTTTGGCCTTAAGAATGCTTGGGCAACGTACCAGAGGGCAGTGAATGCTATTTTCCATGACCTCATTAGTAAAAACATGGAAGTATACATTGATGCCGTGGTAGTCAAGTCCAAGAGCCTTGAAGCCCACTTGGTTGATCTTAAGCAAGCTCTAAAACGTATGGGGCTCCACAACCTCAAGATGAACCCTACTAAATGTGCTTTTGGCGTATCTGCAGGCAACTTTCTAGGCTTTTTGGTGCACAACCAAGGCATCGAAGTGGATAAGAACAAAGATCGGGCTATCCTGGAGGCAAGACCTCCTAGAACGAAGAAAGAGCTGCAGAGTCTACTGGGCAAGATTAATTTCCTAAGAAGATTGATTGCTAACTCGGAAGGAAATAATATGGGGAAACAAACAACAGGAGGCCTCCGATCAGATCAAGGCCGCCTTGACCAATCCCCCTTTCCTGGTGCCTCCACAGTCTGGGAAGCCTTTGAAGTTATTCATTGCGGGCCGAAGATCAAGCTATCGGCTCCTTGTTGGCTCAAGATGGTGATAACGGCACCGAGTGTGCTATATACTATATTAGTAGGATCCTCAACAATGCTGAGACTAGATATTCCCCTATTGAGAAGCTTTGTTTATCGTTGTTTAATGCTAGTACGAAACTGGAATATTATCTTCTGCCTAAGGAAGTTTTGGTTGTATGTAAGGTTGACATTATCAGGTACCTACTTAATAGGCCTCTCAAGGATGAACATGCTCATTTAGGATTTTGGTGAGGTCAACCTTAGTTTGACTTCTGATCAAACCTTCCGTTGCTTTTGGTCAAACCTTCCGTTGACTTTTGGTCAAACATTCTGTTAACTTTTGGTCAACCTTCTGTTAATTTGGTCAAACTTTCTGTTCACTTGGATAAGCTTCTCATATTTTAACCCTCTCAAGGCTTTTCTACCCTTGTATTTTTACACTCTTTTTAATCCAAGGTAGAGCCATACTTTGCTATGTAGGAAACCTGTTCTACTGACTTAACAACGATGTTAGATCACACTACATTAGCAAACTTAAATCTTACTTTGATTGTATCATCAAAACATAGAAAGAGATTCTTTATCCAACACTAATCTACACATGCAATGATAAAGAGATGTGCCAGGAATTTAAGAAGTCAATGGAAAAAGAATTTGAAATGTCTGATCTTAGATGAATGAAGTTCTTCCTTGGAGTTGAAGTGACTCAAACAGAAACTGGTGTGTTAATCTGCCAGCAAAAATATGCAAATGAAATACTTAAGAGGTTGAATGGAGAATAGTAAGATGGTAATGAATCCCATAGTGCCTAGGAACAAGCTGTGCAAAGATGAGGAGGGAAAAGCAGTAGATGTTGCTGGTTACAAATAGATGATTGGCAATTTGATGTACCTCACTGTTGTTGAACTGAGAGCAAACACTCTTTGTTTTGTATGATAACAAATTACAATCTGTTTACTAATGTTTATAATTGAACCAAAGCACAGGGCATGATATCTTAAAGTGTAGCAGCAGCTCAACATGAAATCTTGTAAGACGCTTGACATGATATCTTAAAGTGTAGTAGCTCGAAGGAGAAGCTACTCAAACGTTCAAGACTTATGTGTTATATTGCTTTGCATAGGACGCTTGTAAGATCTCGTCACTTAAGCTTTATGACTTTTGTAGTTGAGAGATGATCTTTTAAAATAGAAATGTTTTGTTAAAATTGAATTGAGTTAGGCTTGGTAAAATCTTTTATATAAAAGCATGTTAATAGGTTTGGTAAAATCTTTTAAAGAAAATAGATTCATGGCTTACTGTTTTAAAAGAACTTGTTTTTGAAGTAAAGAATCGATTCTTGATTTGGTACTTTAAGCTAGAAATCGATTTCCTCTTGTTTTTTAAAGCCAAATATCGATTTCCTCTTGCTTTTTAAAGCCAAAAATCGATTTCACATTAGAGTGGTTTTAAAAGAACTTGTTTTGGAAAGAAAACAATCGATTGATGCCTTTGTATCTTTAAAGAGGAAAATCGGTTTGGATATGCATTATAAGAGGTTAAAAATGGGAGGAAAATCGATTCCTCACTTATTTTCATGAACTTGATTTTATAAAGGAAACAATCGATTCCTCTCTTATTTGTTTAAAGCCAAGAATCGATTGATGACCTCTTATCTTAAAAAGGAAAATCAATTTGTGTCTTGTTTTTGAAACCAAAGAATTGATTGCTTGCTTTATGAAGTTTTTCTTATTGAGAGCAAACAATCGATTATGTGACTATGTTTCACAAGCAATCAATCGATTTTCCACTTATCAAAATAGTGTTACAAATTGTTTGAGTGATTGGATCCTGGTTTTCCACTTATCAAAATATTGAATCCAAATCTCACATCTCTCTCAACTACATCATTGTTATATTGCTTGAGTGATTGGATCCTAGTTTTCAATTGTAAACATCTATATTTGATTGTTGTGAAATCTTGAGAGTTTTCTTGGGTAATTCAATCGGGGAGATTGAATTGTAGCGAAATCCTTGGCGGGGAGCTTGGGTTCTCAATTTGGGAAAATTGAGATTGGTGTGATAGCTATAGGAGATTTCATTTGCTTGCTTGTAAGATGTTGAAGAAGTTCTTCTCATATAGTGGTTATTATCAAGTCCGAAGGTTGGAAAGCTGGAGGCCGAGGACGTAGGGCTTTTTATCCCGAACCTCGTAAAAATCACAGTGTACTTCTTTCCCTTATATTTCACAATGTACTTCTTGTACTAAATGTGTCTCAGTTGGTCTCTCCATGTACCTACATGCCAAGCACACTGCATACATTAAATCAGGTCTTGTAAACAACATGTAAAAGCCCTATGTCCCAAGTTAGTTGTCCCTTTTACATATCTCAAGTTAGTTGTCCCTTTTACATATCTCAAGTTAGTTGTCTTTATAGAGGAACAACTAACTGGGGCATTCTGTACAAGAAGCAAACTGGAAAGGAACATGGCAGAAGCAAGCTAACGACATTCACTAATTCTGATTATGCAGGTGATTTGGATGATAGAAGAAGTACATCAGGTTATGTGTTCATTATGAGTTCTGCTGCTATGAGTTGGGCTTCCAAAAAGCAACCTGTTGTCACTCTATCAACAATAGAAGCAGAGTTCATTGCTGCTTGTGCTTGTGCTTGTGCTTGTCAAGGGGTATGGCTAAAAAGAATTATGCGCAGACTGGGAATAGAACAAATTGAGGCAACAGCAGTCTATTGTGTTAATAACTCCACCATTAAGCTCTCCAAAAGTTCTGTGTTGCATGGAAGGAGCAAACACATTGATGTACGATTCTATTTCTTGAGAGATCTAGTTGCTGAAGAGACATTAGAACTTCTGTACTGTAATACTGCTGACCAAATTGCAGACATCATGAAAAAACCTTTGAAGCAGGACTCTTTTGTGAAACTCAGAGGAATGATGGGAATGTGTACTATGAATGACTAGTTGTGTTGAAGATAATTTGTTTTGTTGTTAGCAGTTCAGGTTAGGAGAGGCACTGTATTTTGTATTTGGTGAATAATTGCAAAAGTTGATTTGCCTTGTAATAGTTACCCTAGGTTAGTTACTAGTTACTGTCAGTAACTAATTGTTAATTATGTTTAGATACTAACTTCAATTAGTTATGTTCGGTACCTGGACGTCGGGTCCGGGGTACAACTTGTGTTTCCTGGGGTTTGAAGATTGACTTCGGATGGTCCGAGATAGGCCGTTTACGCGCCTCGGGTGTGGGGTACCTGCAAGCACTTCGATGCCTAAGTCAGCAAGGGAAGTGGAGAGGTAAGAGTGGAATGGGAATGTACTTGGAAGTGAGGGGTTGCACTCCTATTTATAGATGAAGCGTTGTTGCTGAGCTGTTGGATGCGGGTGTGGACCTCTTAACTATTGGATGTGATCCTCATGTGTGTTAGGTCGTCCTCGGTGCGGAAATGGGCCTTACCTGACCCTGTGGGTCTTGGGCCCAGTCCGGAACAATGGCCCCCCAAGTCGAGGTCGAGCTACTGGGGTTGATCTCGGCTTGAAAAGCTACTTTGTCAATTTCCTGCAAAAAGCTTGATAGAGCATCAAGCTCGGAATCAAGTAAATCTTGACTGAGCATTCAAGCTCGGAGTCAATTGTGTCTCGACTGAGCATTTAAGCTCAGAGCCAAGAGATTCGGAGACACTACCGACTCCTTCCTCGGTCCCGAACTGAACATTGAAGCTCGGAGTTCGGGAGAAGGCAAGTGCTCGAGGAGCGAGGGCGAAGTCACTTAGAGCTTCTTCCTCCGACCTCTGTCTCAACATTTAAGGCAAGGCAGCGAGGAGGCTGCCTCACTAGGAGCGGTGTCGGGGTCGCTGTGGATTGATGCGCACCCCAAGATTAAGCATTAAAGCTCGGAGCCGAGGAGGACGTTTATGTGGCCTTTTGATGGCCTCGCCTGATACCGTCGTCCGCCGAGTGGCCAGCTCGGGTCGAATTCGGGTGAGAGGGGTGTTGTATTGCCTTGGGAAATTGGGTTCCCGTGAGTCCTGCAAGTTAGAAGACAAAAAATGAGAGCAAAAATGATTTTATTCAGGGACGTGGATGGTCCGATTTGATTACATTCGATTACATTCAATCAGCTTTAGTACACCCTGAGTTTGGCTGCATTCCAGGTTCGGGGTATCGGCTCTTTGGAGAGGGTTTCCAAGAGGTGGGCTCCCTCGTGGCCTTGTCCTTTGCTTCCTTGTTGAGCGGGTATAGAGTTCTCCAAGTAGATGCTCTGACCTCTATTGGAATGACTGCTTCGGTGCCATATGTCAACCTGAAAGGTGTTTTGTTGGTGGTGGAATGCGGAGTTGTTCGATACACCCAAAGGACGTATGGCAAATCATCGGGCCATGCTCCCTTTGCTCCTTTCAGCCTCTTTTTTAGTCCCTTGAGCAGAACCTTGTTCGCCGACTCGACCTACCTGTTGGTTTGGGGTCGTGCTTGATGTTTAGGTCCGTCATTAACTTTCAGAATCCCCTGTCGGCGAACTGCGTCCTGTTGTCAGTGATTACGACGGCGGGAATTTCGAATCTGGATAGTATGTTCTTTTTCACAAACTTGATCTGGGCGAGTTGCTCCGCCTCGATCAACTTTGTGAGGTAGTCGATGGCGACGCTAAGGTATTTGACTCCGCCTCGGCCTGGCAGGAGGGGACCCAGGAGGCCAATACCCCACTGACTGAAAGGCCAGGATGCCGACAAGGAAGAGAGCTCGGCCGGAGGGGCGTTATGGACATCGACATACCGTTGGCAAGTGTCACACCTTCTGACGAGATTTGAAGCGTCCTGGGTCATGATTGGCCAGTAGTAGCCCGCCCTGAGGGCTTTCTTCGCTAGGGCCCGAGCCCCTAGATGCTGCTCGCAGATTCCCTCGTGAATTTCTGTGAGTACGTACTCTGCCTCCTCCCTTCGACTCATTTCAACAGGGGAGAGGAGAAGCCACATCGGAAAAGTTTCCCATCAACAATGGAGTAGGACGTCGCTCTTCACCGGACTGCAGTGGCTTCCTTGGCGTCGGCTGGCTCGATGCCGAGTTCAATGTAGTCCTTGATGAGTTGGATCCACCCCTTTCCTTCTGTTATGATATTGACGTCTAATACCGAGGTCGAAGATATGTCAACGCTTGGTCTTGTCAAGTTTTCATGAATAATGCTTCGTAGGTTACCCGTTGGTTTTGTGCTAGCCAACTTGGCCAGGACGTCAGCTCGGGCATTCTCGGCTCGGGGCACGTGTTTTAATTCCACCCGATCAAATTGGAGGAGTACCTCTCGTACCCGCGCCAGGTACCGCTGCAGGATGGGGTCGTTTGTCACGAAATCCTTTTTGACTTGGGAAACTACTAGTAGTGAATTGGTGTTCAGCTCGATGATCTTAGCCCCGAAATCTGAGGCCAGCCTTAGTCCGGCTATACATGCTTCATACTCAGCTTGATTATTCGAGGTTGTGAAGGTAAAACTGAGGGAGACTTCAACCATAAGTCCTCCGGAGTTCTCCAGGATGAGTCCTGCCCCACTACCTTTCAAATTCGAGAAGCCGTCGACGTGGAGTTTCCATAATAAAGGGACCGAATCGGAGGGGGTCGGTGTCATTTCTGCGACGAAATCAGCCAGGAGTTGAGGTTTGAGGGCGGACAGGGCTTCATACTTGATCCCAAACTCGGACAATTCAACAGCCCACTTGATGATTCGTCCCGCGAGGTCGGGTTTGTGTAGGACTTGCCAGATCGGCTGGTGTGTTTTGACAACAATTTGGTGCGCCACGAAGTATGACCTTAGCCTTCTTACGGCCACGACTAAGGCAAGCACCACCTTTTCTATCCTCTGATACCTAGACTAGGCTCCTTGTAGTACCTTGCTTACAAAGTATACTGGTCGTTGTCCTTCTTCTGTCTCTTGGATCAGGACTGCGCTAACCGTCTCCTTGGCCACGGCTTGGTACAGGTAGAGTATCTCCCCCTCCACCAGTTTCAATAGTATCGGGGGTTCTGAAAGTATTTGTTTGAGCTCGGTGAGAGCATTCTCGCACTCTGGTGTCCATTTAAACTCGACGCCCTTCATCAGAACTTTGAAGAAGGGGAGGGATCGATTTGCCGCCCTGGAGACAAACCTGGAGAGGGCGGCGATCATGCCATTCAGTTTCTGCACTTCTTTCTTGGTGGTTGGGGGGCGCATGTCGGTCACGGCTCTGCACTTGTCAGGATTGCCCTCAATTCCCCTTTCGGTCAAACAGAAACCAAGGAATTTCCCCGCCCTGACGCCGAAGGTGCATTTCTCAGGGTTGACCCTGAGGTTGTTTTTCCTGGCTTCGACGAAGATCTCCTGTAGGTCGCCCAGGTGTTTCTCATCTACCTTACTTTTCACAATCATGTCGTCGAGGTATATTTCCACAACTCTGCCAATCTGGTCGCGGAAGACTTTGTTCATCATGCGCTGGTAGGTCGCCCGAGCATTTTTGAGGCCGAAGGACATGACCCTATAGCAATAGTTCAGCTGGTTCTCCATGAAAGCCGTTTTCTCCTGGTCCGGAGGATTCATTGCAATTTGATTGTAGCCGGAGTAGGTATCCAAGAAGGATAAGAGGCGAAAGCCAGATGCATTATCAACGAGCTTGTCAATGCTCAAAACGGGGAAGGCGTCTTTGGGGTATGCTTTGATGAGGTCAGTGAGTCTACACACATCCTCCATTTACCGTTCCTCTTCTTGACCTGGACGACATTGGACAGCCAAGTGGTGTAATTTAATTCCTTTATGAAGCCCGCAGACAAGAGGTCGGCGACCGCCTTGGCCACGGCCTCGGCCTTTTCATTGCTTTGAGCTCTTCGTCACTGAGCCACATACTTTGCGTCGGGGTTGACCGCCAAGTGGTGGCAAGCTACCTCGAGCGGGATCCCTGGCATTTCCGACGAGGACCAAGCGAACAAGTCGGCGTTGCGTCGTAACCACGCAATTAGGCTTTCGCTCACTACTTCGGTGAGTTCCGCTCCCAGCTTCACAGTCTTCGTGGGGTCGTCGGCCAATGGGACTTCGAGGAATTCACCATGGGGCTCGGGATGCTTAATTCTTTTCTTAAGCTCCTTGGCCAGTTCGTCGTCGTCTTCATCCTTGGAACTGTCTGGGTCATAACGAGCGTCGACTTCGGTGAGGTTCACCTCAACTGCGAAGGGTGGCAACTCAGGAATCTCCTGGTGTTGACGTCGGATGCCCTTGAGAGCGAGATATTGGCACCTTTCTGCTGCGTCGAGGTCAACTGAGACAGTTATGACCTCACCTGCTAACGAGTGCAACTTCATCTTCAAATGTACAGGGAAGGCGGCAGCATCGAGCTTGGCTAGAGTGGGCCTGCCTACGATGCAGTGATAGGGGTAATCAGCGGCGTGACTAAAAAGGTTGTCCTGGCGGTTCGAGCGTGCCTTTTCTGCCCATAGGTCACCATGACGATGAGAAATCCCAGGGGTTGAGCCGGTTCGCCCCCAGGAATGGATATGTCTGCCCCGAGATAAGGGTCCAGGTCCGCGAGGGATAGCCCGAGTTTGGGGAGGAGATCTTGGAACATGATATCTGCGGAGCTCCCCTAATCCACCATGGTTCGGTTTACCTCCACTCCTAGCATAGTGGTCGAGATAACAAGGGGTAAGAACTCGTTCGGCTCGCCAATGAGATAGTCCTCGTCAAAGAATGAAAGGGGCCTTCTTGATGGGGCCCGAGCACGATTGATGTCCGAGGTTAAACTGGCAATTTCTTTCCACTTGCGTTTCAACGTATTCTTCGATTTCATTGCCGAAATGGATGAACCACCCGAACTCTCCATAATGGCCGAAGATCTGTCCCGAGAGGGATGACAATGTTGGAGCAAGAGCTCCCACTGTGATTGCCAATGTTCGGTACCTAGACGTCGAGTCTGGGGTACATCTTGTGTTTCCTGGGGTTTAAAGATTGACTTCGGATGGTAGATTGACTTTGGATGGTCCGAGATAAGCCGTTCCAGCGCCTCAGGTGTGGGGTACCTGCAAGCACACCGATGCCTAAGTCAGCAAGGGAAGTGGAGAGATAAGAGTGGAATGGGAACGTACCTAGAAGTGAGGGGCCGCACTCCTATTTATAGGTGAAGCGCTGTTGCTGAGTCGTTGGATGTGATCCTCACATGTGTTGGGTCGTCCACGGTGCGGAAATGGGCCTGACCTGACTCTGTGGGTCTTGGGGCCAGTCCGGAACAAGTTAGAAGTAGTTAAGTGCACTATACTCATTGTATTGTATAAAGTCATTTTGTAACTCATTTCATCATCAATGAGAATAATAGATTCACCAATTATCAGTCAATTCTCTCTGCCAGTACCCAACATAAGTATTTAAATTAAGATAAATGAAAGAAAATTATAACTCAAAAAAAAAAGTTTGTTTTCTCGAACCATTTTCCATATGTAATAGGTATAGATATTATTTTTTTGAGAAAATAGGTATAGATATTGAAGATAGATTTCGACGTGTCATATGCAAATGTTTTCCAAGTATTGATGTGTTTGGGTTATGTATTATGTGAGTACCACCATATTGCATTTGCATAGCCGTCTACATGTTTCTCGCTTTATTAGCAAACCACGCACTAGTTTTGTCTTATTAATTGACCATAATCCTCTTTTCCTTCTCTGAAATTCTTCAATTCACGAGAACTTCCAAACATGTATTTTAAACTCATAAAAGGCACAAGATCATATAGAATTGTTTCTTTAAATTTCTCTGTCATGTAAGTGGAGTAGTGGACATTAGGGGTGGACAACATTCAACAACCCGACCGAGAACCGAAATACCCGTTGGGTAAAGTGCTTATTCGGATGGCTATAAACTGTTAAACGGGTTTTCGGGTGAAGTTCACGGTTTTAGACGGATTGATATGGTCGGATTCGGATTTAGTGATCAAATCCAGCGGTATCCGTATCCGACCGACAGGTAAAACAACTCTGAATTCTGAAACACAGCAATAGTATGACTGATGCAAGAAAAGGTATCATGTCCTGTCCAATCCATAGTGACTACGCCTGCCTATGCCTCGTAAACAGCCATTGTTTAGGTATAATTTATTAGTTTATGTTTTATAATTCCAAAAAGGAATACTTTATGTCCTGCAGATCACTTTTCTTTATATTTTAAATAATTTCTTCTTCAACTATTCAAGCATGAGAGAGAAAGGCTAAAAAACTTTTCAAGCTTGTTTCTGGCCTTCTTCAACCTCGCTGCACAACTCCATTGACAAACTCCATTTGCTATTCTGCAAATCTCTATCTGCAAGAAAACCAACTTTTTTTTCACCATCAGCACCGCGCGAACCCGCCCATGCTAACCCGCCAAACCGCCAACCGCCAACCGCCATATCCGACGACTGCAACGGTCGGAGATGGATCATAGCTTATCATCCGTGGGTTTCTTCGGATGAGCTGTTTTTGGACCGAATCCGACCCGATCCGACCGGTGTCCACCCCTAGTGGACATATTCTGGTCTACAATCTAGGCATAGATCCACGTAGCTTAGATTAATTAATTAATTAATTACTTATATAATAAACGAGGGAGAAACACACTTCACATGACTTAAAGCAAACTCCACCCCACAAATACATCCAACAAACTTACTTAAAAAATAGGGAGGAGGTTCAATTTAAAAATGAATTAGGTAGTGTCACTTGGAGTACATGGAAGGGTTAATTGAGTCATACCCACATTGTTTGGGGAATGCTAAAAAAGTGCTTTGAACATATCCAAAAGAAAGGGTTTCCAACTTGAAAACTAAGTCACATTGTGGTTTATCATTTTATCCTTTTCAGATGCTTCCAAAGTAATGGTTGAGAAAATATACAAAGATGATTAGAAAGTTAATGGGTTCCAAATATGATAGGATCATGTCTCTTAATAATCACTTATTAAATATTGTAATTTATTGTCTCATTGGTTAGTTCTCCTTGATAAGCACAACTTGTGGGCCATAATCACGATTCGCGTGAGATCTTAAATGATAATATAGGGATCATTTCAATCAGTAAACAACAAAAGAAAGCATGATTAATAATGCCCTCCCAAAAGTGAATTTTTTTATCCATAGTGCAAATTAACCATTATTACAGCAACTTCAAATATAAAACAAAAAAAGATATATAGAAACTCATAATTACTATTTTAAAAGACAGATGTTTATTATGAATCAACGAGACTTTATATAGTGTTATTGGACAATTCTCTCTGCATCCCAAGTTGAAGCTATAGAGTAAGTGTACATGTGGGGGCAAGTGCTATAGAAGTTGCACATGTGGTCCCAATATGGGTGGCAGTTACCTATGTTAGTTCAAACAGTGTGGATCCAATCAGATGTACCTCCCCATGTGTTATCACCCAACATCAGTGGAGAAAACTTTGAGATCATGTCTAACCATTTTCAAACTATGCTTCGCTCCAAATTCTCTCATTTTTCTCATTTCCTTATCAAATCCAACGCACCCTTTTTCTTACCCTTTTCACTTAAGAACATGAACCTAGAAACAGTCTTTAAGCAACTCATACTATTTGTCCCAACTGCTTCTGTGTATACATTTAATTTGGTGAATATAGGAATAAATGTTCAACTTTGCAGTCAATTTATACTTTTTTAAAGAAAAAAACGTCTTGCATGATTCCTTTCCAAAACATAACTTACACGAACCTCCCACTACTAACTGACTAACTGATTAACTGATTAACTGACTGATGAACTGGCATATATAATTGTACAAGAGACCATGGCTCCAACAACTCCAACTCTAGAAGTCTACCAGCTCGTACGAACTCGGAGAGTTACTCTCTGAGCGAACTGACATCGATACATCGTAACATTCCCAACTCTACACCTAAGTCGCTCCGCCTATATATATATATATATAACCACGTATGTGTGCGTCCTAGATACAATGAAAGAGTAACCATTGTGCTATGTTCACGTCTTGTGTCCAGCTTGTTTGGTGAACCAAATACATACATAGCTCTTCCTCTGTAGATCGTAATTCAAAGTTGAGCATCAATCAACCAACTAGTGTGATTGTGATCGTCATACAAATTCTGGAGATCGTACCATCCCTAGGGAAGTGGTACGTACCCTACAACTACATATCTCTCCTCATCGTGCTTTGGAAAATCTAATCCTAAAAATATTTTATGTAAGCACATGTATAGATCAAAAAGTTGGGATGAGAGTAATATGTAACCTCTAAATATTTGATGCAAACATGCAAACACACATTCTCCTAATGACTCAATGTACGTCCTCATACTGTCTTATGTCCTTTCTTAGGCTTATCACTTTCTGAACAATACTCAGTTACCATATCATTCATAATTATAATATATACACTCGTGTCTTTTCCAAGTAATGCTTCCATTATCCTAGTATGCTTTTAAATTATAGACTTTGGCCATAATTCAGAGGCCAAATACTCCCAGAAAGACCATTAAATTGTCTCTGAATAAGTCTTGATGTTATAAGTTCGACCAACTATGTATCCGTTTAAAAAACCTTACCGGCCTCAATAACAACATAATACAACATATTCCTGAAAACACTGTAGGTTGACCTTGTATGCTTATACATACAGCTGGGGACCTTGCCAGAACATTGCAATCTATATGGATCTTTTTTCCTAGTTAGGTCATATACTTAAACCAAGATACTAACACCTCAAACCACATCTCTAAATCCTTAGATAGTATCCTTCTATATGCATCTACGAATCTAACCTCAATAACCAATTCCTATTATCCTTAGATAATAAATAATGACAACATAACAATTCCTGTGTTAACCGATCATTGACGGTCTAAACTTTACTTAGCCTTAACTCCAAAGAGTAGTCTAATGATCTTTAGGTATCGCTAACTCATTTACTCTACTAAAGCTTAGGTCATTCTACACATTTAAATGATTATTAACCTAGCTGATGATATGCGTTATTGTCCATGGCCGGACAGACCGTTACCTGAAGACTCTGGGGACCACGGCCAGACCGACCGCTACCTATGAGCTCCATGACCGAGGAACTCCACCATTACTTGTCGTCCCCCTCTTGAGGCTCGGCCCATCCCATCATCCGACCAACTGTAGCGATAGACAAGCATTCATTGGAATCCCTATATTCCATCCACTAATCTCACTACGACCATATTTGTAATGACTATGATTAATTACCTACTGTAATATAAATATCGTCTTGTGAGGCCAATGAGAGGGTAATGGCATCTTGAATCACAAATTTACATTCACTCCCAATATTTCTACTATTATTTGTGCTCCATCTAGATCCTACCTAAGGAAACAGTTAGGAACATGTATATATCTTCCCCCATCTCTTGTGAGCTGGTATCCTTCCTTCGAAAAAAAAACCCTTCTTTGATTCGTACAACCCCAAACTGCCTTGAACCTCAAACAGAATTTCAAGAGTACTTAATTAAGAACTACTTTAGGACGTTCTACCATTCTAGAGAGAGAATGGAATTTGAAAATGAGAGGTTGGACTCAACCTATTAATATGGTGACAATGACACTTGATCAGCGACTACACACCTCTCACCATCTTGAATCTTCGTCCCTCGTTGAACCACACCACCGTACGCTACATAGTCATGTCATTCTATGAGTCCCTTAGCTACTAAAAGTCGGTCGGCGAAAGCAAGTGTGTCACCACTTTATCAGAACATGCCATGTGTCACTCCTAAAAGCTAGCAGGAGCTGGGGAGATGCTTCACTCGCTCAACGAGTAACAGTCACTCAGTGACTCTTAAAAGATTAGTCGCGGTGGCCGACAATTCTAGAATGATTCTTCTTCTAAGCAAGTTTGTCTAGTGAGAAAATGTTATGTTAAGGAACACACCATGCATGGTTAGAGAAAACTACTAACCTTAGCGATTGGTTATGGCAAAATTTATGCATGATTTTAGGTGACTGGTGTGATATGAAGAGAAAGATGGAGAAAAGATAATAAAGGCGTTATAGGTCTTGGAGACAATGAGTGGTCCAAAAATCATAGTTTTTTTAAGTCAAACATTATAATATATGAATAGCTAAGTATAAGGGGTACTCAACCCATATATATCAAAATAATCCACCTCTGAAAAAGAGGAAAACATTAGAAAACCAATTACCCTAAAAAAATACCATCAATAGAATCTACAAAATCCTTCGTAAAATTTGCAACACAAAGAATTACCCCTAACTTGGAACCAAAACTAGAATTGAGAAAATATTCAATAAAAACAAATAACAAAGTCATGTACTCCCCTAGAGAAAATCTAATTGTTTCTCAAATTCAGATAACCTTGAGAACTATATGTTAGATGAGCACCAAACTGCGCCTACATCTAATTGGACCACCAACATGAATGAATTGAAGAAACAGAGTTGGAATGTCCTGCTAGATCACAAAATTAAAACTCAGTTGAAAAATCATAGTTAAAAGCCTAACTACGTATCATGGCAATTAAGTTGAACTGAATCCGATGGGAGACATGGTCTCAATTTTAGGCGAATTTTTACTCATAATAGTTTTGTGTACCAATATTGCACCCTATGGCCAGAATGATAATTGGAATGAATTTTCAATGCCAAACAACTTAACGACAGAAGTTAAAGATAATTGGTGCATATCTGTAACATATAAGTATTTAAAAATGACCATTTAATGAAGATGTCTGGCATAATAGTTGAGGCCAAAAAATGGTACAAGTAATTGCTTGGCCACCACTGGTCCCAACAACAACTACTGCATCTCTCTAACCTTTATGACCACACATTTATAGGGGTTGTCAATTTGAAGTACATGTTCTCTTCTGTGTGTAAGTGTAGGACTAATTAACCCCTACCAAAGTGGGACTGAAGTGACCCATCCCTGGTTTTCCTTACCTTACCAAGAGGCCATGACTAATGAGAAAACCACCAAAGAGCAAAATCATTGGATCCACACAATAACGCAAAAACGTGTTAGGTTTAGTAGTACAATAAAATCTTTTTTCCTTTTTCTAAAATTATTAATGGAGATCCCTAATGTGAGTCATAAATCTACATGCATTATTATAGTGCCTCTAATGAACCCCATGTTCTATAAATAGGATTTCATCATTGGCCCCATATGGATTCATCAATGAAATGACCTTTATAACCATTCCTTCATGCACCATGCCTACACAAATTGAAAATAAACATTAAAGATCACACACGCAGGGGAAACAAATCACATTTAAAAAATTTAATTAGTTGCCATAAACTCAACATAAAACAACAAAAAATGGTGAACTCCAAGCTTGAATCCGAGTGGTTAACACATTCCATTTAAGGAGATGGGCTCGGCTATACATAGAATTGATCCTTGACAGAATAAATTGGAGTCAGGTTTTACTTACCTCTCTGTCGAACTCCGGATTTGTCAAGCCCATATCCTCTAGACACCAGAGCAGGTTCAACGACATCAAGAGAAAAAAAAACAACAACAACAATAGCATATCCCATACGTTTTTAATCACAATTATAAAATCTTGGATAAAGGTACAAGCCAATAGGTAAAAGATGTAAAGAAACTCAAGAAATTGTGAGAAATTATATAGGCTGATAAATAAAAAATTTACCTACGAACAAACTATGTTGTTGTACGTCATGCATAATACACGAAAGGAATTACTTTAGTAAATGTCAAATCTATATTTATCTATGGACATTTGAGATTTAGTGAAAATTTTGATTTGTGTGTAAAAATCAAAAAAATTGTAGGGTGCAATTAATATCATAATGAGTCCAAAGACATTAAGATATAGAATCGCCTTGGATGCCTACAAGAGTAAAAGTTCTTAATTGCAATTGGTTAGCCGTAAATAGAAGGGTAAGAACACCCATCATTGGATGGATTGGTTCACCAGATAGTAGGCTAGAAGAAGCTCGTCCATGGAGGACCTTCTGACACCCATTTAAAATTTGAGTTAGCTTATTAATGACTGAGCTGGAGGTTGTGCTAGACAGTATGCATTCGAGTTACTAAGGCCCTTCACGGGTGACTTGGCTATGCTGGTACATAGCTCCTCATGCACAAGGTCTGATAAGGGAGAAGTGATTTTTGTTTGTGCCTTATTCACGACTTAGCTATGCCAGTGCATAGCCCCTCAAGCACGACGCCTGTTAAGTTGTTTGTATGCGCCTTACAGGCGAGTTAACTATACCAGTACACAGTCCCACAAGCTCAAGGCCTGAAAAGGGATAAGTGGTTTGTTTGTGCCTTATGAGAGACTTAAATATTTCAGTACACAGCCGCTCAAGCACAAGGTTTGATTAGGGTGAAGTTGTTTGTTTGCATCGTACGGGCGACTTATGGGTCGTACATGGTCAGCCCTTTAACGTAATTGTATTTTAACAAGAATGTCTTACATAGTTGCCCTCTTTTAAAAGTAGGGTCTTACATAGTCGCCATTTTAATGTAATTGCCTCTTAATATGAAAGGTCTTCCATAGTCTCCCATTTAACGTAATTCCTTTTAACAACATCTTACATAGCCTCCCTCTTTTAAAAGGAGGGTTTTACTGTCAAAAAAAAGGAGGGTCTTACATAGTTTGGCGCTTTATTATAATTGCCTTTTAACAGGAAGGTCTTACCTAGTCGGCCCCTTTAACGTAATCCCCTTTTAACATGAATGCCTTACACAGTCGTCCCCTTTAATAATAGGGTCTTACATTCTCGCCCATGTAATGATAGGGTCTTACATACTTGCCTATGTAATAATAGGGTTTTACATACTTGCCCATGGAATGATAAGATCTTGCATAATATTGGTCCATGTTATAATAGGTTTTAAAATACTTGCTCATATAATAATAAGTTTGCTTGGATCGTAAAGGTATTACATACTCGCCTATGTATTAGTAGCTCTTACATTGTCAGACGTGTAACAATAGGTCAAATTTGATCATAAAGGTCTTTCATACTTTCCTATCTAATAATAGGCTTCCTTTAATTATAAAGGTCTTACAAACTCGCCCATGATCATTAGTCTCCCCTATTCTCATAGTTTCTTTGTTTGTTATTGTCGGGTTATGGAAGCAATGGCAATCATTGCCTTTTGTTACTTGAAATGTTTTACATCACCTTTGTTATTTACCAGAAAGGTCTTACATCGCAAGTAGGACTTATGTCGCCTTTTGTTGTATTCCTAAAAGGCCTTACTTCTCCCATAGGACTTTCGTCGCCTTTTGTTGTTTTCCTGACTGGTTTTTATATAATGTCTCGTAAGATTCACATTTCCCTCTATTGTTTGATTAAATGGTCTTACATCACCCGTAGGACTTACATTGCCTCTTGCTATTTGACTGAAAGGTCTTACATCACCGGTAAGACTTATGTGACCTTTGTGTCATTTGCTTTATGAGAAAAGTCTATTTTAAATCTTAAACTGCAAGTCTAACACTCGTGCATAATATTCACAACATTTATAAAACCTATTTATTTCACAAATAAACAAAGTACACATTAAAAAGTTCTATTCCTGAAGCAATTCAACTTTAAAATTCCTAATTAGTTATATCAAATTTTTTAGCAGACCAAAGGTTTTTATGGGCTTATTTTGCTACAATTTAAGAAGAAATGTGAAGAAATACTTTTGATGCATGAAACGATAAATAGACTGGATTTTTAACTCATACATTTTGTTTCATATTCGTTAACCGAACAAAGGGAGGAAACATGTCTGTTACACGTAGAAAACTTGTCACAGCACAAACGAACTCGCATGCGGTTATTTCTAGAAAACACGCTGTGATTGGACTTCCAACTTAAGGGTTTGGTTGCGGATCTCCATAAAAGTTATTCCATTAGCTTATAATATTCCTGGAGGAAAGCTTGTGGTGGCCGGATCTTTTCTCTAAGTCGCGGATCCGGAGCATCGTGAATTAGACATAACTTTTGAGGAGCAAATTAGTGGCTCCTTTCTCTAGTGCCAATTTGCATTTCCATAATTTCTTTTTATTGGACTCCCGTAACTCTGGTAGTCGAAGTCTTGAAAGATCACTACTTCAAAGGGGTTTGAGGTGGGATGGAAGTCGCCCATAATGTCTTGGTGGGAAGGAAATTAGAAACAATGGAGAAGAAGACCGAAACATCCTTTCTCATCGAAAGGGTATGCGATTATTTTTTGTGTGTGGTTAAAGTAAAAAAAATGGTGGCCCCACGGTTAGCGCCAATGTGCTTGTGTAGAAGTAAAAGGTAAGGTTCCTCTAGCAAGTTAGGGTTTTTTTTTGTAGAGAAATGAACGAAGTCTCGTCCTTAGTGAAAGGAATTCCCTTAAAAATAGCTTCCCCAATACCTCAATCCTTGTCTTTACGGGTGAGAGCGTCCATCGCCGGAGAGATTGGTGCTCTTGCAGGCTATGTTAAGCTCGTCCCTGGTGGACCTTATCACACCCCTGTCATAGGCGAGTTAGCCCATTATTGACTGAGTTGGTCATGCTGGATGTACAGATGCGAGTTACTAAGGCCCTTCGTGGACAACTTGGCTATGCGAGAACATAGTCCCTCAAACATAAAGCCTGATAAGGACAAAGTTATTTTTGTTTGCGTCTTATGGGCGACTTAGCTAGGCCAACATAGTAATAAATACTTCCTCCATCTCAAATTATAAACAAAAATAATTAATTCACACTTATTAACAAAATCATTTATCCTTATTAAATGTTCTCAAATTTACCAAAAAATAAATTGTGATTCTGAAGTTTACCCTTCCTCGGAAGTAAAGAACCTCACTTGAAATAGTTAAAATAATTTTGGAAAAAGAGAGACTCAATAAATATTATAAAGTATTTTTGGAACAACATAGTCAAATAACGTATAGGTAACTTTTACATATAATTTGGAGAAAACGTGAGTTATTTTTGCTTATAATTTGAGAGGAAGAGATTACATCACTTTTCCATACAAACTTTGCTTTTTGAATAAATTTTGAATCAATGCCATATCGGGAATTTGTTAGCATTGTTAATAAAATAGAATGCTCGGATGAACTACCAAGATATGATCATTGAAGCTTTAAAACATCTCAAGAAGGCAATTCAGTTGCGAGCTAGAGGATATAAAAGAGTTTGGAGAAGGAAGTTCACGGAACAAGATAAGTCTCAAAGCTCATGCAATTGTTTTACAACAAAGCTCATACATTTTAAGTATTCTTTTTACACAGCTCATAACAACTACAACTGTAGCCAGCCCATTATTTGAATAGATCCCTTGGAGATTATGGTAATCAAGATTAATTATCATACATAACGGTGGAAAAGGAATAAAAACTTTCACTGCAAAGAAGATCCACAACGTGGGGATATACAAAGATATTTTTTCTTACATGAGAAAATCTGACTAACTAGAGGGAGGGGGGAAGCTTTGAATTGATAACATGAATAAGAGAGAAGGTGGGGTCACATTAGGAGTTGTGAGGAAGACTTGTGAATTGGTGATTATTAATATTATTATTATGCTTTTTAAGTGGAGATTACAAACACAAAAAAGCACTAACTCTCTCGATCGATCTCGTAGTTAGTAAGATTCGCAGAGATCTCTCCCAAGAAAAGAAACGAATATAGAAATATAGATTTCAACGTCAATCACGCAAACATCCTAACTAAACAATTATTCATGATTAAGTAGGGACCCAAACCCTGAGTTTAGTAATAAACACCCACCTGAACGTTATTATATTCAATTCTATATCCTCCATGTCACAAAATAACACCCTTTCAAAGATGCCAACTGTGGAAGTGTTGTTATCAAAAAGAAAAACTGTGGAAGTGTCTACTACGAGTCTACGACAAATATCTATTTTAGTCTTTGCAATTTTTTTTAAATAGTCATTGTAAAACTTAAAATTATTCTATTTGGTCCCTGCGAAAAGTTTTTTTAAAAAATAGCCCTTACACAGTTTTAAATTATTCATTTTGGTCCTTCAAGTCATTTTAAAGTGATGTGTCAGAGGGATCAAAGTGAATAATTTTAAGTTTTGCTAGTACAATTTTAAAAGAAACTATTTATATGGACCTAAATGAAGAATTTTAAATTTACAACGACTATTTTTTTTAAAAAAAAATCTTTTTGCAGGAACGAAAATGAACAATTTAAATTTTGAAATGTCAATTTTGAAAAAATCTTTTTGGAGGGACAAAAATGAGTATTGTTGTATTTGCAGAGACCAAAATGATGTTTAAGCCTTTTTTTAGATAATTGAATGTTGTATTAAAAGCACCAATTACTCCCTACAGAATAGTTACTGACGAAGCCAATAAATACAATGCACCAATAATGCGGAAAAAAATAATCCCACCAATTAGCATCACGATCGTAATAGGGAAATAAACTAAAATAAGCTAAGCTTTTCCTAAGTCTTCATGAACTTTAAAAGTATCTCTAGTGAGTATACCTGACTACCATAGAGCTCGAATATAGTTCCTCCCAATTAGATTCTTAAGTGTGTCATACATTTTAGATGCACACATCATTAATTAATAACTTTTTAATGTTTGTAATTAATAAGCAGTCAATTTAATCAATTCAACACCTTGAAATATTTACTAAATGGGTCTCACTGTTTTTTGGTCAGTTTAGACGAAAAGACACAACCATCATATACAATCACACAGTCACATCCGAATTTGATTTCAGGAGCCGATGTCTCCATGACGCTGAAACTACACATTCAACCGGTAGTGGAAGACAAGTGAATCTCACTATGTTATTATATTTCAACAACAATTCAGTTGTCGCCCCTTGGGT
Source organism: Astragalus glycyphyllos (assembly GCA_963573325.1). Taxonomy (NCBI): domain Eukaryota; kingdom Viridiplantae; phylum Streptophyta; class Magnoliopsida; order Fabales; family Fabaceae; genus Astragalus; species Astragalus glycyphyllos. The sequence continues at coordinate 18,841,307 of OY754314.1, read as the reverse complement.
TTTGTTCTTCTAGACTGCAAATTTGGGTTTCATTGTGTAACTTCAGTCGGCGCCCCTTCATTTCCACGTACAAAAGTAGCTATAAACATTTTGAAGATACGTTCTTTTGGTTGGACGTCGGGCCATCTAGTACGACCTTATTAGCTGACGAGCATAGAAATAAGCGGTTTCCCCTCTATTGGACTCGCAAACCCTGCAAGGGTCATTTGCTAGATGAGAGGCATCTTTTTCCCTTAGTCCGTGGGGATGTGGACCTTTTATGGTAGGGTGTGCTGACTAAAGCACCTAACTTGATTAACATGGAGGATGAGGCTGCAGAGTTAGTCGAATACTTAAGTAACTTTCTCTTTTCTTTGTGGTAGATCGACTTTGTTTGTTGTTTCTTGTTTTAATTGTTGCTTCTTCTGCTTTTAGGTTCTCATGGAATGGCTCCTATGAGTGTTGAAGAGAGGAAACATATCTAGGAAAGGGTATTTGCTCAGTGTTGTTGGTTTTGCCTCATTTGTGGACGCTTCCCCTTCTGCAGTGCTGAATGTTCAGGTTCCGGGAAATACTCTTTCGGCTAAACCAAAGGTCATACATTCCTCATATTCTCAATTTCCACCTAGAAAGAAATCAAAGGGCCTAGAGTGTTTTGTAGTCATATGTGTAGGTACAAGGTGATGTAGTTAACCGGTGGGGCGCTTCTTCTTGGCTTCAACACCTAAAATGCTAAAAGAGGTGTGGTGGTAATACAAGGGGCACATTTGAACTACTTGGGACCTCAGTATCCTCTGAATTAGGTGTTGAATAATGCTCTCCTACCCAATGATCTTGGTAAGGTATCAACTATGGGTTTTGGCCCTACCATGGTAGCGATGTAAAGCTATGGCATTTGGAGTTCAGTTTTAGCCCACGTTACTGAGAGTACTTTTAGGAAAGCGATTAAGGAATATGAGAGGTGTGAACGTGACCTGGACAAGGTTAAGGAGGCTTTCAAGTTGTGTCAAGAGAGGCAAAATGGATTGGAATAAAATGACAAAAAAATATGACGCTAATAAGAAAGAGGCTTTGGCCAAGGTGAAGAATTTGGAGGCCGATCTTGAGGTTGCTCGAAATAAATTGAAAGCTACTCAAGAATGCTTAAAGCTGGCTCAAGCTGCTATTGTACCTGAGTTAGAGGGGGTGAAGGTGCTGCGTAATGCATTAGAAGAGTTGAAGTTGGAGTCTGTTGAATCTTTTATCACAGGTTTTTATACAGCTTTGGTTCAGATCCAAGTGATTTATCTAGGTATTGGTATTTCAGGGGTGAATTTGGAAAAGGTTGCTATAGATGGCCTAATAGTTCATCCTCTATCCAAAGAAGATAAAATATACCATTGGCCTCCTTTTTATCTAGGGGTCGAGCATCAGAAACCTAGAGCCAAGCGTGAGAATCCCGTAGCCGACTACCATGAACCAAAAGTTGAGAAAACAAACCTTGAGGTCGACCATTAGAGGACCGCCAAGAACCAGAAGTTGAGCAAACGAACATTGAATATCAGCAACTAGACGATCACGACCAAAGGGTCATCTTCGTGCAAGGCAATCCCCTTAAAGTGTTTTGGGGAAAAACTAAAATCTGGGATGTCAGTTGAGACTGCGCTGATTGGCTACTTAGCCACATGCATGATATAACCAAACGAACCACTTCGTGGTCGAACTGGTTTCTCCTCCTCCAGCTTTTCATTTTTCCTTGGCGTCTATTCTCCATTTCTCCGCGTTACTTTCCTCTCCTTTCTTGTACGCTTCTGATCATGCAAGGACTTCATGCATGTTGGAGGCAGGGCGGTAGGCCAGATTGCGAAAGCAACGACAAATCGAATTATTTGCATTGGAGACCATTTGCGAAAGCAAAAACAAATTGTTTCTGGTCCAGTGTTCTACGTCGACGGTTATACTCCTTGAGAACCTCATTAGGGCCTTGCCTCGTGTTGAAGAGGGATGTGGTTAACGTTTTCTAGTGTCTCCTGTCAGAGAAGCGTGTGATGAATTTCTTGGTGAAATCAACATAGTTTGGGATGGATCATTGCAGAGGAAAACTCATATATCGTCGTAACGCGACCCCCTTCATCGGAACGATGAAGAGTTTGCATTTCAGGGTTTCATGACCGCCGATTATAGCCATCTAGGTGACAAAAGCGGTTAGATGTTCCTATGGATCCTTCTTCCTATTATCATCCCATTGTAAGTGTCCAGTCGCGGGGGTTTGAAGTTTGTTGGGACCGCTTTTGCCATTAAGGCGTCTATTAAAGGCTAAGGGTTCTCAATTTGGACCTTGTCTAAATGATTGGGATCTCTTTCCCTCTTAATTCTTGTCATTTGCTCCTACAATGATGATTCAGCTTTCTTTTTTCCTCAATGAATGTGTTGACGCCGGCAAGTAGGGGATGGTTCTCGTCGGCTGGTTGTGGCTGGACCGGTGGATGGTGTACATGCGTTTTGATAAGGACTGGAGGGGGAGGCTGGCAGTGCTGCAGGAGAATAAATTATCTCAGGCTCCACGAGCTCGATGCAAAAATTCTGCAGCTTGACAATATTTCCCTCTGAAACCACATGAAGGAGCGCACGATGCAACATGTTAACTTGGGCCACCGCGTTCTTGAAGCTGGACACGGCCATGCCCGCTGCCTCCTTCGCAGATTGCTGCTTGAAGAGGAAACTTCATTCTGATCTTCCTCCCTCTTCTTCAGACTCTCCTCAGCCGAAGTCAGCTTCTCCTTGTAGCTCACAAATTGGCTCTCTAGCCTCTAGTTCGCACTCCGGAGCTCTTCAATCTGCCTCTTCAACTCTGGCACACCTCCCCAGCAAGCTCGGTTTTCTAACTAACCTCGACCAATTCCTTCTTTTTATTCTACATAAAGCCACAAGTTTTCAGCCTCAGAATAATTACCTTGCTCCCTGAAGGAAACTTCAGAATCCCACTTGAGGAGCAACGCTTGGCCGAGCCTACCGACTTTAGCATAGGCTTCAAAATCTTCCTAGGAGAGCTCAGGAATGGTGGCAGTTGACTTGGTCATCTTCAACCTCTTGGCCCCGGAAGTGAAGCTTGGAGGAAGGTGGTTATGAGGTGCCTTGCTTGGACCCTTGAGCTTGGGCTCGAAGTGTTTCCTTTGGCTAATAGGAGTCATGGTTTGATCAACCACGGTCCCAATCACAGGAGAAGTAAGGATTGGAGCTGAGGATGTCGCGACTCTAGCAAAAGGCTCCTCGAGGCCCATCAGGTCGTCGTCGTCCTGGAGGCCAGCGACATTGAGACACTCAATGAGAGTCAACTGCTTAGTCTTCTTGTCTGAAAAACAGAAAACAAACTAGTCAGAGACGGAATACAGAAAAGTAAAACTAAAACACAAGTTACTACAAAAAATAAAATGTAGGCTCTACTAAGGGCAGCGGCCAGAGCTTCGGAAGATTTGGCGTCCACCTCCAAGACGACATGACAATCTATCTTCTTAACAGACAAGATAAATTTCTTCACCTAACCCGTTAGCAGCTCAAAGATCAGAGCCTCCTTGTTACTCAACTCCGAAGCTTGGTAAGGATAATCATACGGCTCTAGGTCGAAGTGCTCTTTGCACCAGGAGAGAGGAAAGAGAGACTTCACAATGTCCCCCTTTTCGTCCAGCTCGACCACCTCTTTGCAGCCTCGTCTACTAGCCTAGCGTAGAAGTACTGGTACTTGATATCTCTAACAAAGCCGGTCACAGGCTTAAACAGACTATACTTCCTGTTGCAGCATAGCCCCACATGACCTTGTCTCTCTATGCAAGAGCCGAGCTCGGGTTGCCAAAAGAAGGAAGAAGACCTTCAGACGGAAGGCCCGACCTAGAGCCCTCATCACGATCTCAAAGGTATTAATGAACCCCCAAGAGTTGGGAGTGAGCTGTGATGGAGCCACATTCAGAAATCGGAGGACCCTCTTTTGAAGAAAAGGTAAAAGGGACCCCCATCATCATCTTCTCAAACAGGGGCGAGTAAACGAATAATCTCAGCTTGATGATTTCAATACAGACAGCGTCGCCCTCAACAACAGGCTCCAGCTCCCAGCTCTACCCCTCCGCCCCAACAAACTTCTCATATTTCTCGTACATCTCGTAGACAATTCCGATGCTACGAACGTCTCTAGACACCCATGTGTAGGGGTCTTTCGGAGCGACACCATCATTCCCTCTCTCTCTTTTACTGCGACCTCGGTCTTTGGGGGAAACTCTTGTGCTAGGGGGTATCAGCGTAAAACCACTTGCTTCGTACCTGCCCTGTGATCTCTCCGAGGTCGACATTCGATCGTTGGCAGCATTGGTGGAATCGGCTCGGATAGGAAGACCTTCCGCACGCTTCTCTAAGAGTGGCTTCCCAGGGTGAACCACACGTGACCTCTCAGAATCCCTAGTTTTCTCCAGTTTACCTGCAGAAGAGGAAGTCGAGGTCAGAAATGATCGTCAAGCAACAAGCTCGACCCCCGAAGGAATTGGAGCCAGACTGATCGTCTTCCTCCCCGAGGAAGGGCAGGGGAGCTAGGTACAACGACCCATTGATTCAAAATCAAAAAGATGAAAGCAGTCAAAATGAGAAAGCAAAGAAAATAAATGGAAAACTAACCTCGGGAACCCAAACTGGGAATCTCTAGAAGAATCTGGAAAAACGCTCGGTGGAAATTCAACGTCAGAAGATCAGAGGATTAGACCGTCAAGGAATTCCCAAGATAGGATGCCGGAAATTCAACATCGGGTGATCGGAATGTTAGATCAGCGTAAAATTCTTGGACTCGTGAAAATACAGAGCTCAAGTAATGAAAATGTATCGGAACATTGGCCTTCAATCCTAATTATAGAAGTATTAGGCCCGCTTATCGAGGAAATAAATGCTCAGGCGCTGAAAATTCTATATAGTCATCATGACCTGACGTCATGTTTTAGTCAAACGTCACGTCTCCCTAACACATTGACACGTGTCACACCAGACAGACTCAAGTCAACCACAGGGATCCGCCGACCCAGGGCGACCTCCAAGACGTGTCCGACTACACACCAAGGTGGATCGTCGGACTTCGACTTTGGACCCACCTCGATTCATGATGTGGGCACCCTCTGCAACTCAAGCAGAGGCCGCACTCCCGTGACCAACCTCGACTTGGGGGGCAACTGTTCCGGACTATGCCAAGAGGCCCAATCCGCGTAGAAAACGGCCGAATCTAGTGCTGGATCCAGCCTAGCGATGCACAGAGAACGCAGAAATGAGATCGACGGCCTAGATTGTATCACTCCGATCTAATAGCTCCGGATCAAACAAGACTCGTAGAGCCCCCTACTCCGCGCCTATAAATACAGTACCATTCGTTGATGTCAGGTACTTTTTCTCATTTGTACCTCTCACTGACTTCTGATTGGCTTTGGCATCGAAGTGTCTGCAGGTACCAACCCCGTCGAGTTCAACCTCAGGGGAAAACGACTCTAGGGAGCATAACCTCGGAGGACACCGACTTCTGGAGCATCGAGCCGACCTCGACCTACAAAAGGACAATCTCAAAACTCAACCTACCAACTGCTGATCTCGGATCCAGATCCAAAGGCAAGGTACCGAACATAATCTATGTGATTTTTGATTTGAGGGTGTGTTTCTTAAATTTTAGATAAAGTTAGAGTATGTTTGTTATGTGCAAGGAGGATATATCAATTGCGAATTATTTGTTGAAAAAACTTAGTTTAGTTTTTCTGCACAATTATATAGTCATTAAAATATCAATCATCATTTTATCATATATATACTGTAGCTTATAGGTGTCTGTGTGTATCTGTGTTCCTGTATCATATGGCAAAAAGTTAAAATTTGTGCATTTTATAAAGAGATGGAAATGGGCGCCGTTGAAGCACTGGATGCGCCGAGGTTTGAGTTGAGTTAGATTCTCTTGCTTTAGAAAATGTTTAGTGTATTTGGCTAATAAGACAAATAATGTAGCTTTGATTTTGTTTTTTTAACAAGTTTAGTAATCTTTGATTGTTAATCTTACTATTCTTTAGTTCAAATAATGCATCAAAAGAGTAGAGCACGCAAGTGTGACAGTTCAAACCTAATTAATAGTTTGGAGAGAGGTTGAAATTAATATCTCTAATTTTCTGATTGTTGGTTGGGGAAACTTGAGATCATAAATTACAAATGGATGGGTCCAATTAATTGATTTTTAAATTTTGAAAGAGTAAATTAGTCCGCTGATTCAATGGCTTTGATTATGGTATGATTTGTTGATTGGTTAAGACTTTGTTAGTTTTGTTTGAAACCAGCAGGTACATGCATCATGATACACAAAGAAATGCATAAATTATATACTTGTGGCTTGTACGTATATGAGCAAAAAACCCCGAGAAGCAGAAAAAGAAAAGAATGTTAACATGGGTCTGATCCAAAGCCAATCATTTTATACATAGGACTCTCAACCCGTCCCATACTCCCATCACAAGCATCACATTCTCGATTCTCGTCTTCATTTTATTACAATAAGACTAACTCACACATTACAATCTATTCTATATTTTCATTTCTAGATTCTCTTCCTGCTAGTAACATTTGAACTAATTTATAAATATAAAAATGACATAAATAAGTATTTTTAGTAAGTGTTTGAAAATGAGAGACTCTTAATTTTTGAAAGATAGAAGTTGAAATAAATTAAACAGAATGGTCTTGTAAATAAAAAAGGCTAAAGTAGTTTGAAGAAGGTCTGGAGTTCAATCTTAACTAGTTATTAACCATTCACAGTTGTCTAGAAAAAAAATACTTCTGGTTCTTCTTGACAGAATGTTTAGAAAAGCTAGAGTAGTAAACACTTGAAGATGCAACATATCGAATATAAGTGTTATGATGCTTGATATTAGAAAAGCTAATTGGATTTGTGTTTCCCAGTTTGTTTTTACTTTGGAACTGTTCACTATTGAAATAATTGAAACAGTGATGAAGAAAAGCCACCTTTGAAATTTGAAGTATTATAACAATGAAAAACAAAAAAAGGGATACAGAAAGAAGAAACATACGCAATCTCTCGGGGCCCCTGCGTGGGGTGTTCCATATTTTCACACTTCTCTCCTCATTGGGATGTCCGCACAAACCAACGCCCTCCTCTCTCTCTTTCTCACTCTTTTCATTCCCTGTTTACTTTATCATTATTTTCTTTGGAAATCCAATGTATAAATAGAACAGAAATAGATCCAACACATTAAACACACTACTACCTTTCCTTATCTTACATATACTTTCAACACAGATACCACACTCCCTCCTCCTCCATGGAGGATCAAACCAAAAGAATAAAACTCTTCGGTTTCAGCGTTCAGGAAGTAAATACACCTCTTCAAGACGCCTCAGACACTTCTCCCTCTGGCTCCACAGAATCCATCAGCGAACGGAAATACGAGTGCCAGTACTGTTGCCGAGAGTTCGCAAACTCACAAGCACTTGGTGGACATCAAAACGCACACAAGAAAGAACGACAACAACTCAAACGCGCACAGTTACAGGCTTCTCGAAACGCTGCTGCCGTTTCCTTCGTACGAAACCCGATCGTCTCAGCTTTCATTCCGCCGCCTCACCTTCTAACTCCGTCGTCGGTTTATATGACTCCACGTGCCGCGCCTCCTCCCTTCCACGTGTCGGTTTCTCACGGTTGTGCGTTTCCGTCGGGGAGTAACGAAACAGGTGCGAGATCCGCGGGTGCAGGAATTTTACCGTACGTTGGTGGTGTAGGGGATTCCTCATCCCCATTGTCAACTATGAGCTCCCAAGTACATGCTAGGGCCCATTTTGGAACACTTGATGTGGGGCCTACTTTTGATGATGGATTCGGTTTGGATTTGCACCTTAGCCTCGCCCCGCCGTGATCACAAAATACGAAACTCACGAGTCACGACAAGTACATGTTGATTGTTGAAGCTTCCCAAAATTACCGTCAGAATTGAGTGAATATGATGTAGCCATCCATCCCTACAGATTCAATCTTCATGCTCTCTCTTTTGGCTTATGCTTCACTTTCCCGTTTGTACATTTCTTTCTTTATTTTTTCTTCTCTTAAGCAATTCATTCCACCACATTCTCAACTTTATAATCATATAATCTTTGTCCGTAATAACCGGCACCTAATTAATTTCATTTTTTTTAAGACTCATACACTTATTGAGTTTTATTGGGTATCATACATAACATTCAATCACTCTTTTTTTTATATACCATGCATGGCCTTTGTCACTTACTCTCTGTGAAACAAATAAATGCTTACTTATGACATGAAAGGGTAACACAAATATTAATTAAAGGTTTTGATTAAGTATTTCAGACACCCACATAACCACTTTTTCTTTACTTATAACCAAACAATGTCACTATTTGTGTTTTTGTGAGAAACTTTTTGTTGAGAAATACACTTTTATTCTATTTATAAAAATAATTTGCAGTTTCAATTATTCAAATTGGTTATCAAAGAACTGAAAATAATTTTCAGCGATGAGAGTGACATAAACCGTTTGGGATGCATCATGCTTATGTTTGACGGCCAATGAATAATGAAGCCCAATTGACTACAATTTTTCAACTAGCTGGCTTTTTCTTCCCCACTATGATCATCTCAAAACTGTTTGCTCCGGTTGCATTCTAAAATTTCGTACAGATTCTTTAACTTTTTTAAATTCTGCTCCCTTCAATTCGTAATTTTCGTCAATATTTAAAAAGAAATTTGTTTTTTTTGTCGTGATTTTGATTGTTTAAGGTTACATTAGTAACTTGTTTACAAATTTACCTATAATTACTTTTTCTGGAGAGAAAAAATGTATGATGAGTATCAAACATTCAAGGACATAATAGGGAAACCACTAAAAATGCTATAGAAAATGTTTCGGACTAAGCGAAGCCAAATCCGTAGAAGCCCAAGCGGTCTAATAAAGGCACGCCAGCGGCACACAGGGCACTTTCCGCAGCAACAAGAGGACCAACGACCAAGATCGACAAAGGCCGATCGGACGGCCCAGAACACACAACCACTCTCGGGGACTATAGGTGGCCTGCTCACAACGTCTATAAATACGACATCAACCGCTGAAACAGGTGCGCGTTTCTCATTTGGACCTCACTCGGACTTCTGATCGCTGACTTTTGCATCAAAGTGTCTATCGGTACAAAACCCCCTCCGACTTGGGGGCAGGAGTGGACGATATCTAGGAAATAATCTACCAGCTTCCAACTCGGTTTCATCCGACTCAAGAAAGGTACGGAACATTATGTCATACCCCAATTTTTTCAGATCTCTTTTTATTATAGTCGTTTTATTATTTAGTTCACGTGTCGTAAGTCCCTAGTCCTACTACTACGTGATCAATTTTTTCGAACTTATTCGATGTTGTCTCATTTAATTAGGTCAACGTTCAATAATTTGTTCAATCAAGCCGAGATACCTTTTTGTCTAATTGGACGAATATTTGCCCGATCGAGCTTAAACGTGATTTATTTAATTGGGCCTGATTGGGCCTAAGTCTTGTATTTTGTCTTATCGGCTCCAGTTTCTTTTTTTTTGGTTTGGCCTAACTTAGCCTTTTGTTTTATTTTCATTCAACCCAAAAAAACATAAAAAATAAAATATGTTACAAAAATACAAAAAATTATATAAAATCAAAATTAAAATGTCCAAACTATAAATAAATTACAAAAATTACAATAGTAAAAAAATACCAAAAAAAAAAAACATTAACGAAAATTGAAAAAAAAATACAAAGAAGAATAGCATTAGCAACTCTCAACTGTTGGGCCTATTCTTGCTGAGCAAGACTTCTCAACAGGTCCTAAAACCTAAAACAAGAGACAAAAGGCGAACAACAGTAGCAGCAAGGATAACAGTGTTTAACAATAACAGGGAATAATAGGAAGAAGTTCAGACAGTGGAGTAAAGGTTGGTCCTGAGCTTTTTTTCATTATTCAGTTTGAAGCATATGTTCATACTTAGGTTAGATGAGTTTTTTGAAATAAGGTAGTTTAATGTTCCTGTAGTGATTCAAAAACTGTTTGTAAAGACTAGTTTATTAACTGATATGTTTAGAAAAATAGATTGAAACAGTTTAAAAAAACAAAAAAAAAGTGTTTAGGTTAAATGAATAAAATTAAATCAAGATTAGATTAGGAATAGAAAAATAGGTTTTGTAGAAACCCCAAAAAAAAAAGTTAGGTTTTGATTTAGTATTAGTAAAAAAATTAGGGTTTAGGGTTCTGAATTAAAAAAAATTATTAGTTTAGAAATTAGCAATTAGCAAAGTTTTAGTTAAGAAATTAGCATTTTGTTCTAAAAAAAAAAATAATAATAGCAATTAGTTGTTTAGTTAGGGATTAAGGTTCTTTATGCTAAATCAGAATCAAGCAAAAATCAGCATCAAAAAGAGTAGAAGAGAAGAAGAGCAGGAAAAAATATAAAGAAGAGAGGATTCGGATACCTGTTAGTTTCGGCCACCGTAGAAGGTGGCCGTTCGTCCTGAACCGCCGTAGGCACGCTGTTGGTCTCCCAAAACGCGTAGTCGTCGCCATCGCAAATCCTACCCGACTGTACCATCGTCGCACCCCTCATGGTCACCTCTTCACGCCACCGTGAGCCTCAGCGCCGTTCCCCCTTTTTTCGCCGTCATCTTCGCACCAAATCGTCACCGTCATAGTGGCGTTCAACTCACAGTAAGCTCTTCTCTCTCTTCTCCGGTCAGCACCATGGCCGATGCTTCCTGCTCACCGGAGCCATATATCGCTCCACCGCCGGTCACCTTCACCCTTCCATCGTCCGCTTCTGTCTTCTCTCTCCATCGCCTCTTCTTCTTTTTTCTCTCTCTCTCTCTCTCGTAAATCTCTCTCTCACCGAAAATCTCTCAGTTGTTGTAAATCTCTCTCTTCATTTTTTTTTAAATTTCGCACACTGTCTCTCTCTTAGAAGTTTGAGAGCGGGGTCGTGGAGAGTGGAAGATTGAAAATTAGGGTTAGGTTGTGTTAACAACCAAAAATAATTAAGTCGTAGGCCGAGGGCTAGGAGGAGGGAAAAGAGAGTTATGGTGTGAAGGCAAGCCACATGACATAGTTATTTGCCAAATAGAGTGAAATCAAAAGAGGTCCTTGGGGCACACTGAACGACAAAACTCCCCGAGGGACGGTTACGCCCGAGGTCCAATCACTACAAAATAATCAGGGATTAGCGAGGGAAAATTCCCTCGCAAAATGACACCAATCCCTAACTAACTGTCATTTGCGAGGGAATTAGCGAGGGACCAGTTCCCTCGCTAAATCCCTCCTCGCTAATTGGATTAGCGAGGGAATTTCCCTCGCTAAATAGCGAGGGATCTGATTCCCTCGCTAATTAGCAGAGACACGTGGCCAAATTCTGACAGCCACGTGTCCTCTATTCCCTCGCTAATTCCCTCACTAATTAGCGAGGGAATCAGATCCCTCGCTAATTAGCAGAGACACGTGGCCAAATTCTAACAGCCACGTGGCCTCTATTCCCTCGCTAATGGCAAAAAAAGTTTAAATTTTTTTTTGATAAAACCTACTGTTTTTTATTGGTATACCTGTTTTTTGTACCTGATTGAAATAGCTAAAACAGTTTTGATTAAAATTCAAATCAACATAATATAAATCTGAATCAACATAATATAACTCCGAATCAACATAAAATCCGAATGAAAACAACATAATATCCGAATAACAAAGTACTGAAATGTCAAACTGATAAACACAAGTCCTAAAAGCTGCCGTCAGACTCCTCAGACTGCTTCTCATCTTCCTCCTCATCTGGCAACATATTCTTGTTCTTAAAAAAGTTATACATCAGCTCTTGCCTCCTCATCACCTTTGCATAGTCTGCCCTCTAGCCCCTCACCTCATCTTGAGTATCCTTCAACTGCTGTTGAGTAGAGTGCAGCTCTTCCTAAGCTGCTCTGTCTCCGCATCTGAATTAGTAGCAGCTGGTCGACTGCGTCCTCTGCTGGTCCCGGCCCCAGACGAGCCCTTAGTACCCAAGATAGGAGCCATTGGCCCAATACCATACGGACGACCCTTGTACCGACCAACTAATTTCTCCCAATTCAAGTTTGCAAGATCGCTCATCTCTGGAGGAAGTTCACCAAGTGAGGCAGAGTCCCAAGTCCCCTAAGTCAGCTGAGACATGATCTCATTAATCTGCTCCTGTTTTGCATAACCACAGAACATAGCATAATTAGCGCTCCATTTTAACAAAGCAACTTTATGTAATACAAATTAAGTTGTATATTTACCTGAGTCATCCTGGCGCGATCATCAACATACTCGTTAGTCCCATTCCTCAAATGAGTGACTCTATGAAGCTCAGGAGCAGTGATAGGGCGTCCTGCCTTCAAACTCTGTAAAATGAAATACATTTTCAAAAATTGCAAACTAATTAACTAATGTAAAAATAACACAAAGATTTTTAAAATAATATACCATTCTAAGAGCATGCTGAGCCTGGTTGACGGACCCGCAGGTGTGAAGCGAGCCACCCTTCTCTGAGTTTCTATTCTTCTTGGCTGCTTCAGATTTTGCCTTGAACGTTGCTGTAGCCCAATGAGCCTTGAAGGCATTCCAAACTTCATCACTCATGTAGTCTGGCCGCTGATCTTTAACCCGCAACTTATAAAGCAAATCTGATAACTGAGCGCTCATCCTTTTATTAAAAAGTCTTTTCACTTCTTCATCATCTTCTTCACGCCAGGTCACTTTACGTTAAGTAAAACAAAAATATGTATTAGTAATTATATTAAACGTTATTAAACATTAAATTTAAACTAACAATATAAGTAATGACATAATTGACACTTATCCTAAAGAAGTCCAACAGTTCCTTCTTTTCCTCGCCAGTGACCTTAGTCCACTTTGGACGGAACTTTTGAAAGTACATTTTCAGAATGACACGGGTAATGTTCGATGAAGCTACCTTTGCAGGAAGAAGCTTGCATAATGAAAGATATATCAAACAATCAAATATAAGTCGTTCCATAAATTAACTTAAAAAAAAAACAAAATACTTACGCGTCACCACTAGGAAAAATGACTTTTGGTTTAACACCATCAATGACAACCACCCCCACTGTCTCTTCATCGATGTCAATATCATCTTGGTCTGGCTCAATATCGTCCTGGGACGACAGGGTAGGCATAGATAACCCAGCTGGTCTGCCAGTATGCCCAGATGATGAGCCTATATGTCCAGGTGGTGCACCCATATGCCCAACTAGTGTGCCCATATACCCAGATGATGAGCCTATATGTCTAGATGGTGCACCCATATGCCCAACTGGTGTGCCCATATACCCAGATGATGAGCCTATATGTCCAGGTGGTGCACCCATATACCCTGCTGAATACATATATGATGGGCCCATATAATGCCCATGCGAGGGTAAATGAAAAAATCTGGGGCCAGATGGAGACGGAGGTCGTGGGGCAATCGACTTGGTACCTGGTGGGCCCATATATGATGTATGACCCTGCCTCATGTTGCCAATATTGAGAACCACCTCACGATTACGACGATTACGCCTCCTCTTGGGAGGTTCATCGGCAATCTGCTTCCCTACATCACGTCTCGGTGGGTCAAAACCTCTTGGATCCATATCTATGAAAAAAGAGAAACCAAATGTGATACTAACAACAATAATGATGTATATTATATATAAATTAAAGAAAGTAAATTAACAAGAACAATCATGATATATTAATTATTCTAATAAATTTGAAGACAACATAATGAGTCAACATAAGAAAACACAAGAACAATAACTCTAATAAATTTAAATACAACATAAGATTAATAAAAGGCAAAATTACACTAGAGGACCTTTAAGTTATTTATTTGTAACAAGTTGGACCTTTAAGTTTTTTTTGTAACAAATAGGCCCTTTTAATGATTTCTCTAGCTTATATATTTTGATGTAATGCTACTTTATATATTGTGCTACTCTAGCTTATGTATTTTGATGCAAACAAACATATTTTGGTGTATTTTGATGTAATGAACGATATTACATTTTACTAAAAGGGCCAACGGTGTCAACGTCGGGTAACTTAAAGGGCCTATTTGTTACAAAAGAAACTTAAAGGGCCAACTTGTTACAAATAAATAAGTTAAAGGTCTCCTGGTGTAATTTTGCCTTAATAAAATTATTCATCTTTATTGTCTTCTTCATCTTGTTCATCTTCATCTTGCTCATCTTCATGTTCTTCATATTCGTCATATTCATTCTCTTCTTCATCTTCATTATGTTCTTCATCTTCATCAACTTCTGCTTCAACTGCTTCAACTGCTTCAACTTCTTCAACTAGGAATCGGTCATCAAGTAAGGAGTCAATCCGTTCAACTTCAATTACCTCATTTACTCCCGAAATTTCATCCACCTGATAACGAACGTCATCCTCCGCATCATTAGCTTCAATGTGACCCCGAGGTTTTGTCTTAATTGCAACACACCATCCTCTCTGAGTTGATGGATATGGAACATAATACACCTGCCTCACATTCTCTGCCATGATAAACGGATCATAAATTTTATACCTTCCATTCATTCGAATGTCCACGGTATTACATTTTGGATTCAATTTTGTTCCTCTAACTAATGGATCAAACCATCTACAGGAAAACAAAACTATTTTCTTTTCATAGTCTAACCGTGGGTATTCAAGTTCATATATGTGTTCAATCACACCATAGTAGTCATTTTCACCTCCTCCGGTTTCCTCTTTAACATATACCCCACTATCAATTGTTCTTTTTCCCTCACTCCATGATTGAGTGTCAAATTTGTAACCGTTAACTAGGTATGTGTGCCACTCGGTCACCTCAAGAAAAGGACCCTGAGCTAAGTTCCTCAAGCGTCGGATTTGGGGAGTTGGTTCTGCTTCATAAACCTAAGTAACCACATATGGAAAATATAAGTCATCTCTCATATCTACTTTAAAAGTATGACATTAAAATTAGTTTTGTCTACTTACTCTAGCCTTAAACTAGGATGGAAAACTTTCATGTATACGAATAAAAGATTCTTCAACGCCTATACCCTCAATTCGTAAGAATGCACTACAAAGGAATTATTCATATATCTTTAGATTGAATGTTGATCAGTGCAATTGATCAAGACATGAACATGTGCTGATTTATGCTCTTTATCTGATAAGTAGCTGGTTGACTTCTTTCTCGAGGGGCTACCAGGTTTGCTAAATACAAATAAGGTGAGCGGGTGTATTTCTTCTTCAACCTCCATTTGGTTTCTATTATTTGTTGACAACATAAAGTTGTTGAAATAATGTGAACAAAAATAAATTGTTTCACGGTGTAGGTAAGCTGCGCAGATCAAACCTTCAACTCTAGCTTTATTCTTCACTGATCGTTTATAATCACCCATTAATCTACATATATAAGAACGAAAAGCACTTCATTAATCTATATATACGAACGAAAAACACTTCATTGAAATAGATAATTACCTCTCAAATGGATACATCCATCTATAATGAACTGGTCCACCAAGCCTTGCTTCATACGGAAGGTGAACCGGTAGATGTGTAACACCCCCCTTTTACTATTACAACTAAATAGACAATTACCAGAGTCACCTCGAAGGGCGCTACATTTTTCACCATTTTAAAAAAAAAACACCATTTATTCCAAAAAAAAAAATCTCCAAAATAATTTATATAAAAGAAATCACCAAGCAGCGGAAATATTAACCAGTTTAAACATCCCCAGAATTAACAATTAGAGACATCTCCAAAATTAATTAAAACAATTTCCAATAACTAAAATAATAGTTCAAAACGATAACTAACGACTCCCCGGTGCTACATATCAGAGCTGACACAGACCCAAACGAGAGAGGAAGCAAAACCTAGCAATTCCTCCACGAGCACTAGCGATCACCTGCAGCGTTGCCGCATGAGAGCAACATTCCAAGCAGAAGGGGTGAGTCTAACAGAGGTAATAAGCAGATGATAAAAATATGCTAGCATCAGGTAACTACAGCAACACAATACAATTACACCATATCACAGCACCAGATACCAAAGGAAAAGTCCATTTGACAGTGAACCACCAAAGTTATAACATTCATAGACAATGGGATGATATGCAACCCCTCCAGTGGGCATATGCATGCGGTACCGATCACCAAAATGAGCCACGACGGGCATATCGCCAATAAACACCAGAGGCAGAGCCTATATCACCAAAACATGCATATGACAATGCGACACCATGATTATGCACCAACTCACCATAACAAGTATTACAATAAATACTATTTCACCAGAATCAAAACAAATGATTTCACCAAAAATAGCACCAAGTTGTAGCATCACAGCTACCACTAAACTCTCCTGAGCATACCAGCACCGCACCTGAAATATTAACACCAGACGGCTCCACAACACGGACATAACGCACGCACACCACGCACAAGACTGGCGCACAGCGCCTAGGCACATCGTACCTACTTCAGCGAATTAATTAAAATAGCAAACGACATCGGATTTCAACAATTAAATACTTGTTGGAAAGCCCTCTGGGTCTGGTTATCATCCCTAAGTTCAGTTTTTGAAGGAGAGTGTCCAATAGGTACAGTTTTCGAAAAGCACACAGGCTAGTTGCAAAAGAGGACAGTTTCTGTCCTTCAAATTCAAGCAATTCCAAAGTGACCAAAACTCAATAAAATTGCATGAAACTTGTGCATAAACTGGGGAAAATTTTGTCTAGTTTTCAAAGAAATTGGATTCGTTCGAAAAGGAGTTCTTTTGAAAACGTGGTAACCAAAACACTGACCCTGTGTCCAGATTGTTTCCAGAATCTTACTCTAACTTGTGGAATTCATATCTCGAGCTACACAACTCTAAACGCAACCAAACCAGTGCCAAATTAACAAGCATTAAGTCTATTTTCCAGAAAAATAAACCACATAATTTATCGGTCAATACAACGTTCCCAGTCACCGAAATACCGAACCTATACCCAAATCGTTCCCAGAATTTTAACCTAACTTGTATCGCCTATAACTCGAGCTATACAACTCCGAATTTAACGAAACCAGTGCCAAAACGACCGGCGTTAAGTCTATTTTCAAAAACAATCAACCTCATAATTTTTGGATCAACCAAACAGCGCCAGTTTTAGAAAAACCGAACCTGTGTCCAGAATCGCTAAATTGCCAAACACCAAACCCTAACGGCAACGACACCGCAACCACCACAACAAAAACG
This sequence comes from Astragalus glycyphyllos, assembly GCA_963573325.1. Taxonomy (NCBI): domain Eukaryota; kingdom Viridiplantae; phylum Streptophyta; class Magnoliopsida; order Fabales; family Fabaceae; genus Astragalus; species Astragalus glycyphyllos. The sequence goes on along the minus strand of OY754314.1, from coordinate 18,824,027 downwards.
ACAATTCGACAACGCGACAACAACAATCAACCACGCACAGCAACAACAAAAACACGAACAATAACAACACCATCATCGTGATACAACAATCACGCAACAACAAATAACGAAACAAATCACAATAACGTGCAATAATCATCAAAGCACCAATCTCAACGAAAACACGATATGCAACAACACGAACAATTCAACAAAGCCCTAGACTACCCACACATAATTATCATCAACCCATTATCAAGGTTAAGCCCACCCTTACCTCGAATAACGTAAGCTCCGGAACACGACGAACGAGACACGAACAAAACCACAGCAACACGAACGATCTCCTTTTGAAATTCTTCGCGAAACCCTCCTCTTCTCTCCCTCTTTGCGCCGCGTGCTCTCTCTCTCACTCTCACTTTCGTTTTTCTTTTGCTTGCTGCGAATGAGGGTTTGGCTTAAACCCCCAGGGTTTAAGTTGAGGGCTCAGTAAACACTGGGCTCTCTACGTCACCACCTCCTTTACTCGTTTCACCTCCTACGCATATAAAATATTAACCTTTTAATTTATCTATATCCCGCCTCCAAATTATTTTAATAATTCAATCAACTATTTTAATTAAATTATTTCCGGGGTGTTACAACCCTCCCCCACTTAGAATCTTTCGTCCTCGAAAACATACCTGATTCAAACAGCTCCGGATAGGACTCCCGCATCTTGCTCTCCAACTCCCATGTCATGCTTTCACCAGCAGCTCCTAACCAGACCACTTTCACCAGGTTTATCTCTTTGCCACGTAAAGTCTTCACTTCACGATCTTCAATTCGCACAGGCATTGTCTCCACAGTGAGATTATCCCGCACATGCACATCATCCATCGGAATCACATGGGACGGATCCGAAATATACTTCCGAAGTTGCGACACATGAAATACATCGTGCAAATTCGAAAGATTAGGCGGCAAGGCCACCCTATAAGCAACATTACCAATTCTCTCAGTGATCTGATACGGTCCAATGAAACGAGGAGTCAACTTCTTTGTCTTCAATGCACGCCCAACACCAGCCATAGGCGTGACTCTCAAAAACACATGATCACCAGCTTGGAATTCTAAATCCTTCCTTCTCTTATCATGATAGCTCTTCTGTCTACTCTGCGACGCTTTCATTTTCTCACGGATCAATTCACCTTTTCAGTAGTCTCTCGAACAACCTCGGGTCCAAGAACAATACTCTCCCCAGATTCATGCCAACACAACGGAGTCCTACATCTCCGACCATACAATGCCTCGAACGGTGCCATCCCGATGCTAGAATGGTAACTATTGTTGTAAGTAAACTCGATCAACGGAAGGTGAGTATCCCACGCACCTCCCTGCTCAAGAACACAAGATCTCAACAAGTCTTCCAACGACTGAATGGTCCTCTCTGTCTGCCCATCAGTTTGAGGATGATAAGCTGAACTCAACCTCAATTTAGAACCTACGCTTCTTGCAAACTCTTCCAGAAATCAGAAGTGAACCTAGGATCTCTGTCAGACACAATGCACAAAGGAACACCATGCAACTTCACAATCACCTGAATATAAATCTCTGCCAATCTCGACACCGGATACGTGATATTGATAGGAATAAAATGAGCAGACTTCGTCAATCTATCCACAATCACCCAAATCGAATCGTGCCCCCTCACAGTATTAGGTAACCCTATCACGAAATCCATAGAAATACTATCCCACTTCCATTCCGGAATCTCCAACGGTTGCATCAACCCAGCAGGCTTCTGATGCTCAACCTTCGATTTCTGACAAGTCAAGCAGGAATACACAAACTGCGCCACATCACGCTTCATACCAGGCCACCAAAACATCTTCTTCAGATCCTGATACATCTTTGTAGCTCCCGGATGGATACTCAACTTACTCCTATGACCTTCTTCTAAAATTGCTCTTTTCATCTCCTCATCATCAGGAATGCAGATTCTCCCACGGTACTTCAATACATTCTGCGCATCCAACTCAAAGTCTTTATTCTCGGATTGATCAATCCCAACCATCAGGTCAACTAATTTAACATCTAACTTCTGAGCTTCTCGAATGCTAGCCATGAATTCATTATCAATCTTCAACATCCCCAATCTGACACTCTGAGGCGTCACTTCACAAACCAAACTCATATCCCTGAACTGCTCAGTTAATTCGAGTTCTCTAACCATCATTGCTGACATATGCAACGTCTTTCGACTTAAAGCGTCAGCTACCACATTAGCCTTTCCCGGATGATAGTTCAAGCTAAAGTCATAGTCTTTCAGCAACTCCAACCATCTGCGCTGTCTCATATTCAACTCTTTCTGATCAAACAGATACTGCAAACCCTTATGATCACTGAACACCTCAAACCTCGAACCATACAGATAATGTCTCCAAATTTTCAACGCGAACACAACTGCAGCAAGTTCTAAATCATGGGTAGGGTAGTTCTTCTCATGAGTCCTCAACTGTCTCGACGCATAGGCAACTACCTTACCATTCTACATAAGCACACCTCCCAACCCCATCTTGGAAGCATCACAATACACCACAAACGACTCTTCCGGATTAGGCAACGTCAGAACAGGAGACGTTGTCAACCTCTTCTTCAATTCTTTGAAGCTCTCTTCACAACAGTCATCCTAGATGAAAGCTTTACCCTTGCAAGTCAACTGAGTCAACGGAAGTGCCAACTTCGAAAATCCTTCTATAAACCTCCTATTGTAACCTGTCAGACCCAGAAAACTTCTAATCTCAGTAACTGACTTCGGAGACTCCCATTGTAACACGGCATCAACCTTAGACGGATCCACGGCAATTCCATTCCCCGAAATAACATGACCCAGAAAGCTAACCTCCTTCAACCAAAACTCACACTTAGACAGCTTCGCATATAATTTCCTGTCCCTCAGAATTTCCAATACCAATCTCAGATGTTCTGCATGCTCCTCTTCTGACTTAGAATAAATTAGGATGTCGTCAATGAATACCACCACAAACCGATCCAGATACTCACGAAAGATACGATTCATGTACTCCATGAACACTCCCGGCGCATTAGTCACACCGAAAGGCATCACGGAATACTCATAATGCCCATAACGGGTTCTGAAAGCTGTCTTCTGAATGTCTTCGTCTTTCACCTTGATCTGATGATAACCCGATCTCAAATCTATTTTACTGAACACCTGAGCACCCACCAACTGATCCATTAAGTCATCAATCCTCGGAAGCGGATACTTGTTCTTAATAGTCACCTTATTCAGCTGCCGATAGTCTACGCACAACCTCATTCTACCATCTTTCTTTTTCACCAACAACACTGGAGCTCCCCACGGCGACACACTTGGCCACACAAATTGCTTTTCAAGCAGATCCTCGAGTTGCTTCTTCAGTTCTGACAATTCAGATGCAGATATTGTAACACCCCCCTTTTACTATTACAATTAAATAGACAATTATCAGAGTCACCTCGAAGGGCGCTACATTTTTCACCATTTTAAAAAAAAACACCATTTATTCCAAAAAAAAAATCTCCAAAATAATTTATATAAAAGAAATCACCAAGCAGCGGAAATATTAACCAGTTTAAACATCTCCAGAATTAACAATTAAAGACATCTCCAAAATTAATTAAAACAATTTCCAATAACTAAAATAATAGTTCAAAACGATAACTAACGACTCCCCGGTGCTACATATCAGAGCTGACACAGACCCAAACGAGAGAGGAGGCAAAACCTAGCAATTCCTCCACGAGCACTAGCGATCACCTGCAGCGTTGCCGCATGAGAGCAACATTCCAAGCAGAAGGGGTGAGTCTAACAGAGGTAATAAGCAGATGATAAAAATATGCTAGCATCAGGTAACTACAGCAACACAATACAATTACACCATATCACAGCACCAGATACCAAAGGAAAAATCCATTTGACAGTGAACCACCAAAATTATAACATTCATAGACAATGGGATGATATGCAACCCCTCCAGTGGGCATATGCATGCGGTACCGATCACCAAAATGAGCCACGACGGGCATATCACCAACAAACACCAGAGGCAGAGCCTATATCACCAAAACATGCATATGACAATGCGACACCATGATTATGCACCAACTCACCATAACAAGTATTTAAAATAAATACTATATCACCAGAATCAAAACAAATGATTTCACCAAAAATAGCACCAAGTTGTAGCATCACAGCTACCACTAAACTCTCCTGAGCATACCAGCACCGCACCTGAAATATTAACACCAGATGGCTCCACAACGCGGACATAACGCACGCACACCACGCACAAGACTGGCGCACAGCGCCTAGGCACATCGCACCTACTTCAGCGAATTAATTAAAATAGCAAACGACATCGGATTTCAACAAATAAATACTTGTTGGAAAGCCCTATGGGTCTGGTTATCATCCCTAAGTTCAGTTTTTGAAGGAGAGTGTCCAATAGGTACAGTTTTCGAAAAGCACACAGGCTAGTTGCAAAAGAGGACAGTTTCTGTCCTTCAAATTCAAGCAACTCCAAAGTGACCAAAACTCAATCAAATTGCATGAAACTTGTGCATAAACTGGGGCAAATTTTGTCTAGTTTTCAAAGAAATTGGATTCGTTCGAAAAGGAGTTCTTTTGAAAACGTGGTAACCAAAACACTGACCCTGTGTCCAGATTGTTTCCAGAATCTTACTCTAACTTGTGGAATTCATATCTCGAGCTACACAACTCTAAACGCACCCAAACCAGTGCCAAAATAACAAGCATTAAGTCTATTTTCCAGAAAAATAAACCACATAATTTTTCGGTCAATACAACGTTCCCAGTCACCGAAATACCGAATCTATACCCAAATCGTTTCCAGAATTTTAACCTAACTTGTATCGCCTATAACTCGAGCTATACAACTCCGAATTTAACGAAACCAGTGCCAAAACGACCGGCGTTAAGTCTATTTTCAAAAACAATCAACCTCATAATTTTTGGATCAACCAAACAGCGCCAGTTTTAGAAAAACCGAACCTGTGTCCAGAATCGCTAAATTGCCAAACACCAAACCCTAACGGCAACGACACCGCAACCACCACAACAAAAACGACAATTCGACAACGCGACAACAACAATCAACCACGCACAGCAACAACAAAAACACGAACAATAACAACACCATCATCGTGATACAACAATCACGCAACAACAAATAACGAAACAAATCACAATAACGTGCAATAATCATCAAAGCACCAATCTCAACGAAAACACGATATGCAACAACACGAACAATTCAACAAAACCCTAGACTACCCACACATAATTATCATCAACCCATTATCAAGGTTAAGCCCACCCTTACCTCGAATAACGTAAGCTCCGGAACACGACGAACGAGACACGAACAAAACCACAGCAACACGAACGATCCCCTTTTGAAATTCTTCGCGAAACCCTTCTCTTCTCTCCCTCTTTGCGCCGCGTGCTCTCTCTCTCACTCTCACTTTCGTTTTTCTTTTGCTTGCTGCGAATGAGGGTTTGGCTTAAACCCCCAGGGTTTAAGTTGAGGGCTCAGTAAACACTGGGCTCTCTACGTCACCACCTCCTTTACTCGTTTCACCTCCTACGCATATAAAATATTAACCTTTTAATTTATCTATATCCCGCCTCCAAATTATTTTAATAATTCAATCAACTATTTTAATTAAATTATTTCCGGGGTGTTACAACCCTCCCCCACTTAGAATCTTTCGTCCTCGAAAACATACCTGATTCAAACAGCTCCGGATAGGACTCTCGCATCTTGCTCTCCAACTCCCATGTCATGCTTTCACCAGCAGCTCCTAACCAGACCACTTTCACCAGGTTTATCTCTTTGCCACGTAAAGTCTTCACTTCACGATCTTCAATTCGCACAGGCATCGTCTCCACAGTGAGATTATCCCGCACATGCACATCATCCATCGGAATCACATGGGACGGATCCGAAATATACTTCCGAAGTTGCGACACATGAAATACATCGTGCAAATTCGAAAGATTAGGCGGCAAGGCCACCCTATAAGCAACATTACCAATTCTCTCAGTGATCTGATACGGTCCAATGAAACGAGGAGTCAACTTCTTTGTCTTCAATGCACGCCCAACACCAGCCATAGGCGTGACTCTCAAAAACACATGATCACCAGCTTGGAATTCTAAATCCTTCCTTCTCTTATCATGATAGCTCTTCTGTCTACTCTGCGACGCTTTCATTTTCTCACGGATCAATTCACCTTTTCAGTAGTCTCTCGAACAACCTCGGGTCCAAGAACAATACTCTCCCCAGATTCATGCCAACACAACGGAGTCCTACATCTCCGACCATACAATGCCTCGAACGGTGCCATCCCGATGCTAGAATGGTAACTATTGTTGTAAGTAAACTCGATCAACGGAAGGTGAGTATCCCACGCACCTCCCTGCTCAAGAACACAAGATCTCAACAAGTCTTCCAACGACTGAATGGTCCTCTCTGTCTGCCCATCAGTTTGAGGATGATAAGCTGAACTCAACCTCAATTTAGAACCTACGCTTCTTGCAAACTCTTCCAGAAATCAGAAGTGAACCTAGGATCTCTGTCAGACACAATGCACAAAGGAACACCATGCAACTTCACAATCACCTGAATATAAATCTCTGCCAATCTCGACACCGGATACGTGATATTGATAGGAATAAAATGAGCAGACTTCGTCAATCTATCCACAATCACCCAAATCGAATCGTGCCCCCTCACAGTATTAGGTAACCCTATCACGAAATCCATAGAAATACTATCCCACTTCCATTCCGGAATCTCCAACGGTTGCATCAACCCAGCAGGCTTCTGATGCTCAACCTTCGATTTCTGACAAGTCAAGCAGGAATACACAAACTGCGCCACATCACCCTTCATACCAGGCCACCAAAACATCTTCTTCAGATCCTGATACATCTTTGTAGCTCCCGGATGGATACTCAACTTACTCCTATGACCTTCTTCTAAAATTGCTCTTTTCATCTCCTCATCATCAGGAATGCAGATTCTTCCACGGTACTTCAATACATTCTGCGCATCCAACTCAAAGCCTTTATTCTCGGATCGATCAATCCCAACCATCAGGTCAACTAATTTAACATCTAACTTCTGAGCTTCTCGAATGCTAGCCATGAATTCATTATCAATCTTCAACATCCCCAATCTGACACTCTGAGGCGTCACTTCATAAACCAAACTCATATCCCTGAACTGCTCAATTAATTCGAGTTCTCTAACCATCATTGCTGACATATGCAACGTCTTTCGACTTAAAGCGTCAGCTACCACATTAGCCTTTCCCGGATGATAGTTCAAGCTAAAGTCATAGTCTTTCAGCAACTCCAACCATCTGCGCTGTCTCATATTCAACTCTTTCTGATCAAACAGATACTGCAAACCCTTATGATCACTGAACACCTCAAACCTCGAACCATACAGATAATGTCTCCAAATTTTCAACGCGAACACAACTGCAGCAAGTTCTAAATCATGGGTAGGGTAGTTCTTCTCATGAGTCCTCAACTGTCTCGACGCATAGGCAACTACCTTACCATTCTGCATAAGCACACCTCCCAACCCCATCTTGGAAGCATCACAATACACCACAAACGACTCTTCCGGATTAGGCAACGTCAGAACAGGAGACGTCGTCAACCTCTTCTTCAATTCTTTGAAGCTCTCTTCACAACAGTCATCCCAGATGAAAGCTTTACCCTTGCAAGTCAACTGAGTCAACGGAAGTGCCAACTTCGAAAATCCTTCTATAAACCTCCTATAGTAACCTGTCAGACCCAGAAAACTTCTAATCTCAGTAACTGACTTCGGAGACTCCCATTGTAACACGGCATCAACCTTAGACGGATCCACGGCAATTCCATTCCCCGAAATAACATGACCCAGAAAGCTAACCTCCTTCAACCAAAACTCACACTTAGACAGCTTCGCATATAATTTCCTGTCCCTCAGAATTTCCAATACCAATCTCAGATGTTCTGCATGCTCCTCTTCTGACTTAGAATAAATTAGGATGTCGTCAATGAATACCACCACAAACCGATCCAGATACTCACGAAAGATACGATTCATGTACTCCATGAACACTCCCGGCGCATTAGTCACACCGAAAGGCATCACGGAATACTCATAATGCCCATAACGGGTTCTGAAAGCTGTCTTCTGAATGTCTTCGTCTTTCACCTTGATCTGATGATAACCCGATCTCAAATCTATTTTACTGAACACCTGAGCACCCACCAACTGATCCATTAAGTCATCAATCCTCGAAAGCGGATACTTGTTCTTAATAGTCACCTTATTCAGCTGCCGATAGTCTACGCACAACCTCATACTACCATCTTTCTTTTTCACCAACAACACTGGAGCTCCCCACGGCGACACACTTGGCCTCACAAATTTCTTTTCAAGCAGATCCTCGAGTTGCTTCTTCAGTTCTGACAATTCAGATGCAGACATTCTATACGGTGCCATAGACACAGGTTTAGTATCAGGTACCAGATCGATAGCAAACTCAACCTCTCTCTCTGGTGGTACATCCGGAATCTCGTCGGGAAAAACCTCAGAAAACTCTCGCACCACCTGCAACTCATCAACCTTCGCTTGGCTCTCAGCAGACAATGACGCCATTAATGAAAACAACTGGACGTCTTCCCTCATTACCCTATGCAACTGACCAGCAGACAACAAACCAGACTCTTCCTCTTCAGGAGAAAAGAAACTCACAGACCTTTCATGACAGTTGATATGAACATGGTTATCAACTAACCAGTCCATACCTAGAATAACATCCATTCCGCTCAGCGGCAAACAAATCAAGTCAACGAGAAAATCATTACCGAATATCGATAAAGGGCATTTAGCACAAACAACCGAGGTAGTCACCGAACCCTTAGCCGGAGTATCGATAACCATCTCCCTCAACATAGGAGATAAAACAAGATCTAATTTCTCAACACATGCAGTAGCAATAAAACAATGGGTAGCACCAGTATCAATAATAGCAATGAGAGGAGAATTATTAATATAGCATGTACCTCTGATCTCATTCACTGCCTCTGACCCCGCCAGAGCGAACACCTTCCCAACGGACCTTTCTTTCTTCGGTTTAGGACACTGAGTGCTGATATGACCACCCTCACCACAGTTGTAGCATAACACATCCTTTCGATCACAGCTAGAGGCCATATGACCCTCTTTACCACACTTGTAGCACTTCTTCACATCACCTGGACAGTCAGGACGCTTATGACCGGGTTTACCACACTTGTAACATACCACACTAGCAGCAGCATCTCCCCCACTAGGTCTCTTACCCACAGCAGTTCTCTGATTGCCCTTACCAGCTGGAACCTCATACGGCTTCCCACGACTCGAGAAATTCTTCTGCCTATCCCTCATGACTCTAGAATGAGCATTACTGTCTTCCTCGAAGATTCTGCAGCTGTCAATCAACTCCGAGAACACCCGAATTTTCTGATACCCTATCGCCTTCTTGATATCAGCCCGCAACCCATTTTCAAACTTGATGCATTTGGAGAATTCAGCACCAGCCTCACCATAATGTGGATAGAACTTCGCCAATTCAATGAACTTGGCAGCATACTCAGTCACCGACATATTACCCTGCTTCAGCTCCAGAAACTCAATCTCTTTCTTCCCACGGACATCTTCAGGATAATACTTTCTCAGAAATTCTCTGCTGAACACAGCCCAAGTGACCTCTTCATTCACAGTCGCCAACCTCTGCCTCACCTCCAACCACCAGTCATCAGCCTCCTCTGCCAGCATATGAGTACCATACCTGACTTTCTGCGCCTCAGAGCAATCCATAACACGAAAGATTCTCTCCATCTCTTTCAGCCACGCCAAAGCACCATCAGGGTTATACTTGCCCTTAAAGGTAGGAGGATTCTCCCTCTGAAACGTAGCCAAACTGCGCGACCCAGCATCACCAGCAGCACCTGGGTTATTCTCCACAGCTTGAGCCACAGCCTGCAAAGCAGCAGCGAGTGCAGCATCGTTCCGTCCTGCCATCTCAACCTAACACTGCAACAGAAACTATAATCAGAAACGAGTAACAATTACTCAAGTGTTACTCGACTCGACGACTCGACAACTTGGCCGGACAGACCGAACTGCTCTGATACCACTAATGTAACACCCCCCTTTTACTCTCACATTTAAATAGACAATTATCAGAGTCACCTCGAAGGGCGCTACATTTTTCACCATTTAAAAAAAAAACACCATTTATTCCAAAAAAAACAATCTCCAAAATAATTTATATAAAAGAAATCACCAAGCAGCGGAAATGTTAACCAGTTTAAACATCTCCAGAATTAACAATTAAAGACATCTCCAAAATTAATTAAAACAATTTCCAATAACTAAAATAATAGTTCAAAACGATAACTAACGACTCCCCGGTGCTACATATCAGAGCTGACACAGACCCAAACGAGAGAGGAGGCAAAACCTAGCAATTCCTCCACGAGCACTAGCGATCACCTGCAGCGTTGCCGCATGAGAGCAACATTCCAAGCAGAAGGGGTGAGTCTAACAGAGGTAATAAGCAGATGATAAAAATATGCTAGCATCAGGTAACTACAGCAACACAATACAATTACACCATATCACAGCACCAGATACCAAAGGAAAAATCCATTTGACAGTGAACCACCAAAATTATAACATTCATAGACAATGGGATGATATGCAACCCCTCCAGTGGGCATATGCATGCGGTACCGATCACCAAAATGAGCCACGACGGCCATATCACCAACAAACACCAGAGGCAGAGCCTATATCACCAAAACATGCATATGACAATGCGACACCATGATTATGCACCAACTCACCATAACAAGTATTTAAAATAAATACTATATCACCAGAATCAAAACAAATGATTTCACCAAAAATAGCACCAAGTTGTAGCATCACAGCTACCACTAAACTCTCCTGAGCATACCAGCACCGCACCTGAAATATTAACACCAGACGGCTCCACAACGCGGACATAACGCACGCACACCACGCACAAGACTGGCGCACAGCGCCTAGGCACATCGCACCTACTTCAGCGAATTAATTAAAATAGCAAACGACATCGGATTTCAACAAATAAATACTTGTTGGAAAGCCCTATGGGTCTGGTTATCATCCCTAAGTTCAGTTTTTGAAGGAGAGTGTCCAATAGGTACAGTTTTCGAAAAGCACACAGGCTAGTTGCAAAAGAGGACAGTTTCTGTCCTTCAAATTCAAGCAACTCCAAAGTGACCAAAACTCAATCAAATTGCATGAAACTTGTGCATAAACTGGGGCAAATTTTGTCTAGTTTTCAAAGAAATTGGATTCGTTCGAAAAGGAGTTCTTTTGAAAACGTGGTAACCAAAACACTGACCCTGTGTCCAGATTGTTTCCAGAATCTTACTCTAACTTGTGGAATTCATATCTCGAGCTACACAACTCTAAACGCACCCAAACCAGTGCCAAATTAACAAGCATTAAGTCTATTTTCCAGAAAAATAAACCACATAATTTTTCGGTCAATACAACGTTCCCAGTCACCGAAATACCGAATCTATACCCAAATCGTTTCCAGAATTTTAACCTAACTTGTATCGCCTATAACTCGAGCTATACAACTCCGAATTTAACGAAACCAGTGCCAAAACGACCGGCGTTAAGTCTATTTTCAAAAACAATCAACGTCATAATTTTTGGATCAACCAAACAGCGCCAGTTTTAGAAAAACCGAACCTGTGTCCAGAATCGCTAAATTGCCAAACACCAAACCCTAACGGCAACGACACCGCAACCACCACAACAAAAACGACAATTCGACAACGCGACAACAACAATCAACCACGCACAGCAACAACAAAAACACGAACAATAACAACACCATCATCGTGATACAACAATCACGCAACAACAAATAACGAAACAAATCACAATAACGTGCAATAATCATCAAAGCACCAATCTCAACGAAAACACGATATGCAACAACACGAACAATTCAACAAAGCCCTAGACTACCCACACATAATTATCATCAACCCATTATCAAGGTTAAGCCCACCCTTACCTCGAATAACGTAAGCTCCGGAACACGACGAACGAGACACGAACAAAACCACAGCAACACGAACGATCTCCTTTTGAAATTCTTCGCGAAACCCTCCTCTTCTCTCCCTCTTTGCGCCGCGTGCTCTCTCTCTCACTCTCACTTTCGTTTTTCTTTTGCTTGCTGCGAATGAGGGTTTGGCTTAAACCCCCACGGTTTAAGTTGAGGGCTCAGTAAACACTGGGCTCTCTACGTCACCACCTCCTTTACTCGTTTCACCTCCTACGCATATAAAATATTAACCTTTTAATTTATCTATATCCCGCCTCCAAATTATTTTAATAATTCAATCAACTATTTTAATTAAATTATTTCCGGGGTGTTACAAGATGCTCCACGGAATCAAAGAAACCGGGAGGAAATATTCTCTCCAACTTACAGATAATGAAAGGAATATTCTGCTCCATCTTAATAAGATCATCCCTTCTCAATGTTGAAGAACACATATTTTTAAAAAATTGACTCACTTCAGTAAGCGGTTCCAAGACACACTTTGGTAATGAATCAAAAGCAATTGGAAGCAAACACTCCATGAATACATGACAATCATGACTTTTCATCGCATATATCTTCTCGGTGTTCAAATCAGCACATCTCGCAAGGTTAGAAGAATAACCATCTGGCATCCTCAATCCTTTCAACCATCAACAAATATCTTTCGCTTCATCTGGTGTCATACAATATTTGGCTTTGGGTTTTAACATCTTCCCATTAGGCATTTCCACCAAATTCAAATCATATCGATGTTTGCTACAATAAAGAGCAGAATCCAATCTTGCCTTATTATTATCTTTGGTTTTATCTTTCGCATTTATCACAGTGGCAAATATGTTGTCAAAGAAATTCTTCTCGATGTGCATAACATCGAGATTATGCCTCAACAGATTATCTTTCCAATATGGGAGATTCCAAAATATGCTTTTTTTTTTGTCCAATTATGCACCCATCCATAACCATCCAGTCGGGTGAGCTCCCCTACCTCTATGGCTTGTGGTAAATCCATAACTCTGCTCCAGATTTCACCTGATATCAACAAAGGCGGTGGTCCATCTGTTTCAACTACCCCTTTCTTGAAGGCCTTCTTGTTCTTTCTAAATTTATGATCTTGTGGTAAGAATCTATGATGGAGTCAAACCAAGAACTCTTGCCCCCGAACTTTAGCGTAAACGCCTTTGTGTGTTCCATGCAGTGGGGACATGCCAATTTATCGGGAGTCCCCCAACCAGACAACATACCATATGCAGGAAAGTTGTTAATTGTCCACATCAATGTCGCTCTCATCATAAAAATTTTCTTTCGTGTTGCATCATATGTCAAAACACCCCCCCACAATCTCTTAAGATCATCAATCAGAGGTTCCAAAAAGATATCAATATTAGCCCTTGGATTGTGTGGACCAGGTATAAGACAAGTCAAAAACATATACGGCTTAGTCATGCACATCTCAGGAGGAAGATTGTAAGGGGTAACAATGACTGGCAAACAAGAGTAGGGTGACGCCGATGCTTGAATATATGGAGTAAATCCATTAGAGCACAAGCCAAGCCGAACATTCCGTGGGTCTGAGGCAAAATCATAATGCACTTGATCAAAGTGCTTCCACGCTTCACCGTCAGATGGGTGGCGTAAAATGTCCGAGGTACACTTATTGTCATAATGCCAAGTTATTTTCTGCGCATTTTCGGCCGATGAAAACATTCTTTGCAACCTTGGAACTATAGGCAAATAGAACATCGACTTTATCGGGATTGGTTTATAATTACGTTTTGCCCCTTTACGATCGTGATACCTCGGTCTTCCACAAAATTTGCATTCAAGTAGCTCACCAGCGTTTTTACCAAATTTGTTGTTGTAAAACAACATGTGCCCTTCTGAACAACAATCAATCTTCTTAAAATTCAATCCCAGCTTCGAAACTAACTTCTTTGCTTCATAATAACTTTTGGACAAACTATCCTTATTAGGTGTCACTTCCAACATCATTTCAGTCACATAGTCTAAACCCACCTCAGAAATATTACTCATGGACTTGAGAGATAAAAGCTTCACACACATAGATAATTTTGACTGTGGGGAGCCTTCAAACAACGGTTTGTTCGAATCTCTTAACAAGTTATAAAATCTTTGTGCTTCTTCATTTGGAAGTTCATCATAATCGTCATATTGAGGCTCGTCAAATGGCACATTCACCCTAAGACCATCACAAATCATGTTTTCCACTGACTCAAAAATTTCATTACGTGCAACACCAAAACCAGAACTACTTGAAGCCCCTGCGTCAAAATTTGGACGTCGTGTTTCTCCATGTTCCACCCAAATCGAATAATTAGGCTTAAACCCCCAATGATGCAACTGCTCCCTAATTTCATCATCGGTCTTAATAGGTATTCCGTCGCATTTTAAGCATGGACATCTAACCCCCTTTTCCCGTATAGCCAATTCATTTCGCCACGCTACCACAAGAAACTGTTCAACCCCAATTACAAAAGTTTGCTTCAAACCCGCTCTTCTAGGAAATAACCGATCATACACCCAATCACGATTAAATTCATACCAATTCATCTACACATATTTAAGAAAATGTGTTAGATTCCCATAACATTCCCAATAACCTATCAAGTTAGTGGCATCGATAAGATCTCAGTGGAGATGATTCGAGCCGAGTATGGGGGTCAAGGACAGCACAAAACCCTTTTCCATCCAAGTAGTGAAGGAAGTTATTTCATATAACTCCCAACCTTACCGTTGTTAGTATCGTCTCGCAATTATCTCAATGGAGATGATTTCGAGCAAATTATGGGGGTGAGGGACAGCACCTCACCCTTTTCCATCAACAACACACAGTCATCTAACCTAGGGTTCATCAAAACAACAATTAAACAATTTTCAATTAACAACTCTAAAATAATACACTTTTCAATTTCAACTATTTGACACAATTAACAACATACACAATTTTTAATTCTCAACAATTTTCAATCCAACTCTTCTCAACAATTTCAATTATAACAAATTTAAATTCAATTTTGGCTTAAATATATGTTTTGCCCCTGCAAATATCACCATAATCCAGTTATACCCCTGTAAAAATAAAAACTTTAAAATTACCCTTGCAAATATAAATCGCTTACGGTTATGCCCCTCAGTCAGTTTCTCATCAAAAAAAATAATTTAAATAAGGTTTAAATATATGTTTTACCCCTGCATATATCACCATAATCCAGTTATGCCCTTGCAAATATCACTATAATCCAGTTATGCCCCTGTCAAAATCTTTAATTTTTCTATTATGCTGATATTTGCAGGGGCATAACTGGATTATGGTGATATTTGCAGGGGCAGAACATATATTTAAACCTTATTTAAATTATTTTTCTGGATGGGAAGCTGACCGAGGGGCATAACCGTAAGCGATTTATATTTGCAAGGGTAATTTTAAAGTTTTTATTTTTACAGGGGTATAACTGGATTATGGTGATATTTGCAGGGGCAGAATACATATTTAAGTCTTCAATTTTCAATTACTAACATTCACATTTCACAATATTCACTCAATTTTAACTCACATTTCACACTCAATCCTACAACTCACATTTCACAATATCACTTAATCCTAACACTCAATTATAACTCACAATTCACAACAATTCCAACAAACACAATTCTAACAACCAACTCACAATTCACAACAACAACAAATAATTCAATCCTAACCAATTCAATCCTAACACACAACAACAACAAATAATTCATTCCTAACCGTTATGAGCGAGATTGAGGTCCGGTGTGGTTGTTCGGTGACGGTGCGCACTCCGGTGCGATTGTGAGGCTTCAAAGGCCAAATTTCAATCGTAACAAATTTCAAATTCAAGCAAAAACTAAATAAATTAACATAAATTCAATAAATAAAAAATTAAAATCAAAACAATATCATAAAAAATAACAACAACACCTACAAAAGAGAGCTCCGGTGGTGGTGATAGTGGTGGTTGTGTACTGTTCGTGGTGGTGGTGGTGGTGGTGTGGAAGGAAGGTGGAGAGAGGAAGAAAGAAAGAGGAAAGAAATTGGGGTTAAGAGAGAGTGGAGGTTGTAGGTGATAGTGGTGGTGGTGGTTGTGTGGTTGTGGGTTAGGGTTTGTAGGTGAGAGAGAGAGTAGAGGAAGAGGAAGGGTGAAGAGGAGAGAGTGGGTCGTAGGAGAGAGAGTCGTGGTTGTGGACGGTGGTGGTGGTGGTGGACGAAGGTGGTGGGTGGTGGTGTGGTTGTAGGTGAAGAAGAGAGAAGAAGAGTGAGTGTTGTGAGTGAGATGAAGAGTGAATGGTGTGAGGAAAGAAGAGTCCACAGATTAGAGGGAAAAAAATTAAAAAAAATTTCCGAGGGACCACCCCAATCTGTCGCTAATGGGCACAAAAAACAAGGCTGAACAATCAAAAAAATTGCGAGGGACCACCAAATCCGTCGCTAAACATCTAGGTTTCCGTGCATTTTGAATTCAGATTCCCTCCTTCAATTAGCGACGGACAGTCCGTCGCTATTGCCTTAACAATCCGTCGCTAATCCATGGTGTTTACGAGGGCCTGTATTTCTGTCGCTAATTCCATATTTGCGAGGGACTTATATTCCCTCGCTAATGTCCCTCGCAAATAGCCTATTTTTTTTGTAGTGAATGGGCTAAGCTGAAGGAGAGTTATAGCCCCAGCCTATAGAGTGCCAAGGTCTAGGTGGCTCAGGCGCCTAAGCTATTGCCTAAAGAGGCTAGGGCAGCCGAGCGATCTAGGGGGCCGAGGCAAGGCAGGTGTTGCTTGGAAAGCAAGGTAGGCGTTGCTTGGAAGGCAAGGAAGACGTGGCACGAAGACAGAACGTGGGAGCGGTTGAAGAACAAACGGGAGAACGAGGCCAGAAAACACGGAGAAACGAGCACTTACCCCACTAACCGTGCCAATGGGATCGTGGGTAGTTACTCCGCCCCTTTGAGGGCCTAGGAAGCATTGAGAGAAGTCGATCTTAGACTGATACAACGGCAGGAAAATGTTGGCTAGCTTAGTGGCCGACGAGGGTCTGTGTGTATATATATATATATATATATATATATATATATATATATATATATATATATCTACAAAGTAATTGTACAAACACACATCCAATCAATCAAACTCTACGTTTATTTCAATTTATCTTGTTCTACCGCACTTTATCTTTTACTTTATGCATTAGTCAGTAGTATAATCCAACCCTTGCGTCCCTCTCACTCAACCTGAACTTTTCTTGAGGAGTTAGGATACCCATAGTCGAGAAGCAGAGTTCCCTCCTCGACGCAATTTCTTGAAGAAATGAGGAATCAAAGACTGTCTAAACCTCTGGCCGACCCCACGGCAATGACCTAAGAGTTTGACGACAACAAAAAATTTGCACGCCCGGTGGGACAAGAACGGATGAGCAAACGATTCCGTTTGATTCGCCTGGACTGGATTATTGTTGGCGTATGTACCTACGCGCTGGCAGGAACCTAAGTATGGTGCCACTGTCGGCATCAAAAAAGGGAACTGCTTCTAAAACGAAAAACACTGAGCCAGTAAGTGTTTTGGAGACAACCCCTGCTGTTAATGCCGAGTCTAACAACGGTTCTCCTCAAGATTGTGAGGAACCTGTGGTCATGTCCATGTCGTTTATCCGGCAACAAATCGACATGGGGATACACGACATCATGTATCAACTGTCTTACCAATTGACTGACATAGTTAAACCTATGGTGCACAATGAAATGCAACAGGCCAAAAAAGTGGAGCAGAGATGCGCTACGCAAGCTAGTAGCACCATGAACTACGTTGTTTCCGGTCAATCACAGGTAGGACAACCATCTTCTATGGGAGGAACGCATTAGGCCCCGCCATACACCAACCCTGTTGGACCTCAGCAGGCATCCTCTTATAACCCTATGGGAGGCATGCATCAGTGTCCACCGAGTGAGAGCTTGACTGGGACTCAGCAGGTGTACTTCCATCAGGTAAACCATATTATGTATTTGCATCAATTATGTGGTTAATGTCAATTGGTGCTTTTGTTTCTCTGCACCGTGGTTTATTGTACTTTTTATTTCTTTTGTTTCAAGGTATTTTGCCTTTTGTTTATCCTGTCGTATTAATTAGGGAAGGATATTTTCCAGCACACTATTCAGTGTGGCTGAATATTTGTTCCTTTGAGAATTTTGTCATTATTTGCTGCATTCCTGGATGTAAGTAGTCTTTTTGGTTTTTGTCATTATTTTCCTATTTTACATTTGATTCAATTATGTTTGCTTTCTGATTTGGTGTTATTATTTGGTGTAGGCTTTAATTTAGGGGATCTTTGTTACTTTTAAGCGATCATTTTGCTGATTATGGCACTCTTTCTTTGTTTATTGGTTGTTTAATTTTTTTTTCTTTCCTTCTGCTTTGTTACCTTTCTCTGATCTTTTGGATTCTTATCTTCCCTTTCTTGAATTGGATTTTCTTTTTGTGCTCCTCACCCTATATATACTCCTTCTTTCAATCCAATTTGTATCCCTCCAGTTTGCTTTTCCTTCTGGTTTTCTGCTCTAACTCATTTGTTTCCTTCTTTTAACCTCTTTATTGGCCTCTGCTGGTTTATTTGCTTTTCCTTCTTGATTTCTCTCATTGTTTTCTATAGATGGATCTTCACCCTATCATTGATACCAATTTCATTGGTGAGGAAAGTCGTCTCAGGCATCACACCTATCATTTTGAATATGTTTCTGGCTTTGAAAGTGCCCCATTCCTTGGAATGAACTACTGTTTTCCTTATGGTTTCTCTGTTGTGACTGATTCAATTTTTGGTTTCTCTTTTAGGTGCAGACTAAGCAACTGCTGCCTGTTCTTTTTTATGTTGATTGTTATGAGAATGTGCGAGACACTGTTCATATCTTTGATCCTGTTGGGAGTGTTTTCATTATTGCTATCAAACAGCAAAGGAATAGGCTGTTTTGCATCGAGATTGTACCCGTATTGGTGAAGTTTATAGCCTCTTTGACGGTGGTTGGATTGGTATTACCTCTATGTGTGGTACTGCTTGCTCTATGCAAGTTAGGGATAAAATGTTAAATCAGGTCATTTATCCATCCCCTCCTAGAAGGTTTGGACTTGGGGAGCAAGGAATGCCCATTACTATTCGTGGTGGTGATGCTCATGCTTTTACTTTTGTTGATTCTATCCATTTTGATCACAATTTTGTTAAGCGTTTGACCGATGAAGATATTAACTCCCCCACACTGGTATGCACATATATTTTTTTCCAATCACTCCTCATTATGTTGTGTGGTTGTTTATTTAACTGTCATTAATTTTATCCCCACTTTATAGTATCTACCTGTTGATTTCTGCCGTTGTTTATCCTCCTACATCCACTTTCATTACTCTGGTGAATTCGCGTCGGAGGAGGTGGAGATGCAACTTTCAATGGATTAGTGGGAGGCCATTTCACTGCTCTGTCACTGATGGCTGGTCTTCCTTTCATGGGCTTAATGGACTCATGCAAGGAACTTGGGTGAAGTTTGGCATTCTTAGGAACATCCAACAGTTTCTATTTGTTAAGGAACTTTAGCTTATGAGCTTTTATGGCTTTTTAATTAGTTTCATATGTTAGCCTCTTTTGGTTTGTAGTTTTGGGGAATTAAGTTCTTTTGACTTGGCCTTTCCATGGTTGGTTTTATCTGGTCTTCCTTTGCTTAACTATGTAACAGTGATCCACCTACGTGTGTCTCATTAAGTTATTTGTAGTTCTTTAGCCTTATGAATGAGATAAAGTTTTCTCTTATTTAGTTTGTTTTTCTTTTATTCCATTGTCTTCATTTTTTGGGGATTTTCCTATTCATTTTCCCTGATTTAATTTAATTGGCAATTATGGTAGGCGCCATGCATGCATTGGTATTCTAAAAGGTATGTAATCCCCTTGTTCAGTATCTTTTCCCTGCCATTTCTCTGCCAAATGTTTTATGAGATGACCTTACAACTTCTATGTCATGCCTCAAACGTTATCTGCTAATATTTTTGCTTCCTTTATTGCTATATATATATACAGCCCTCCACTATAACTTTTCTCCAACCACTTGAGCCTGGGGTGAGCTCCTCTATTGCAAGCTCTTTCTCTCCCAAGGTTTAGTGTTAGCTATCTTTCAATGTTTATTTTTAATCCTCCCCCATAGTCTATGAAAGATCTCTCCTTCTCACATTTTCATGATTACTTTGTGCAGATGAGCATTCATGGAACTGATCCAACGTGTTTTTGTGAAATGGAGATTAAGTTTGACAGATTTTACTTGAAATTTCTACCTGAGAATGTTGGCCTCTTCATATTATGCTTACATATTTTTGTTCCTTTGTCTTGGTTTTTTTTTTTGGTTTCTTACCTCTTTTTTGTTTTGTTTTGGTTTTCAGCTTAGTGTCAGGCTTCCTGAGTTGTTCAACCAACTACACTTTGACGAGGTTTCTTACCTCGTGATGTTGTGTGATTTAGCTGGTAATGAATTTCAGGTCATTGTTGGGAAATTTGATGGGCAGGCGTATTTGACAACTGGCTGGCGTGATATGGGTCTTCAATATTCTTTGTATCGGGGTGGTGTAGTTAGGATGGTATATGCTAGGAACAACAAATGTTTTATTAAAGTGAAAGATAGGTTTGGGGATGAAGTTGAGTATCCAACTCCACCAAAAATTTTCAGATTGGGTCATGAACCAGCTCCAAACAATGCATTTCAATATCTTATTGGAGAGCACTACCTAAGACAGCTAACTAGGGTTCCTACTATTTTTCACACACTCTACAAAAGATTAACTAGGGAGGATGTGGTGACAGGCAAATTGGCCTGTTTTCAGGTTTTCTTCAGATGTTTTTTATTTTGATTGATTTCCCTATTCATATTAGCAAATAGCAACATGATTCATATGATTGGTTGCAGTTGATACCTGCCGATTTCTGCAAGCATAAAATGCCTTTTGGTAAGTTAGAGGTCAAATTGGTGGACACTTATGGGCACAAGTGGCTGTGTCATGAATGATCAAGAAAATCCCTAACTTTGTGGTTTGGAGGCAGGGCGGTCTTCCTTTTGCACTGTTAAGATTCTGTCTGAAGGGCCACTAGTGCAAAATTGACTTTAAAAAGCACCATTTAGCATCGGTTGTTTGAACACCCGATGCTAAATGTAAACGCGGTGGCAATTTTGTAATTAAATGAAAATTTAGTTTTGGAGCCTACATTTAGCATCGGTTGTTTTAAAAACCGATGCTAAAGGTATCTTCGCCAGTCATTTAGCATCGGTTGTTTAGAACACCCGATGCTAAAAGTCCTGTTTATTTTCTCGCGTTCTCACTCTCTCAGTCTGTGAACTCTCAGTCTCTGAACGCTCTCTGAACCTCCATCTTCCTCGCCGTCACCATTGTTTCACCACTGTTGCCGCCGCCTTGCTCGTCGTCAGCCTCAGTGCAAAGAAATCTTCGAAACTATCGTGTTCATCTTCGAAACCCAAAGAAATCTTAAGTAAGCATCTCTGAAAAATCATTTCCAACTTCCATTTCCTTCAATTTCGAATCCATCATGTTACCTAACCTCTCACAATATCTCTAGTGCTTTTTGAACCCTAATTCCTTTTCAGAACAAACAACCCTCATTCGTAACCCTCATTTTCAAACTATCATGTTCTCATGATTCTCTCTCGATCGGCTTCTTTCGAAATTTCACTGTATCGGTTCTCTCTAATTTCTCTCGTATTCCAATTTCATAGGTACGAATGAACTAACACTGTCTTTTTCTCTCTCACGGTTGAAATGGAGATTTTCTTATGAACGTAATCGATGCTTCTTCTTTTGGTGTGATTCTTGTTCATGTTTCGAATATTTTTATGATTAGATATTAAGAAGAATGTTTTCTGTGCAATTTGATTGTGTAGGTTGATCAAAGCAATTTCCAGTTGAGGCTGATAATGGTCTCCAATTTTCTCTGACGTGACATGTTTTTCAGTTTGCTTTGGGTTGACATGGGTTGGTTTTGATTCATAGCTCAGGTACACCATGGTCTTCTAATGATCATCGGAGCAAAGGTACGAAGCTTTGTCGAAAGAGTAAGGATGTTGTGTTGAGTTCATATGAACTAATATGTAAAAGATTATTCTAACATGTAACTTTTTTCAGGTAACAAGAACACAGATTAGCTATCAAATTAGAAACTTGCAAGAGGTTACTATACTTCAAAGCAAGATCTGCCCATGTAAGTGTTAGCTCAAAAATTAGAATGAAGAGCTTACATTAGCTAACAATAATAACTGGATCTATCTATAAATACTGTAATACTGAAGCTGTAAAGAGTGTTTGTAAAATAGTCACAGGATCTATAAATACACCTCCAGTTTTAGTTTTAGTAAAATAGTCATTGGATCCAACTAATTAACTTTTTTTTTCATTACATTGCAACCAACTCATGGAGTGAACTTGAGTCTGTGATTACTGTTAGAAGCAATCTTGTGGTAATTTTCAGTCAACATTTATTTATAGTAATAAAACCATAGCACATTGCATTAGTATATTCAACAGCTCTTCATTCCTAACTAAGTCTTGTAATTTTTTGTTTGTTGCTTATAGGAATTTTACAGTCTGTTGGTGGATGAGGGAATCTCTGATGAGGGAATAGACTACAATCTGTTTTGGGCATCTGACTTGGAACTAGAAGCACTAGTTGAAAGCAAGAAGTCTAAGAAAAGACAAGCAATAGGTTAAAGAGAAAAGCTTTAGTTTGTCTCATCTTTTGACCTATATATTTTAGCTTAGCTAACCGTTTTGCATCAATGAGAAGATTGATTTATTTTGAATATAATCTTCTATGACTATATTGAACTTTGCCGATGGTGGATTCACACAGATGGTGGATTCAATGCTTGTAGGTCTATATCCAATCAGAGGTTTGCACCATGCTCTTTCTAGTTCAATTACCAATTTGTATGTAGCATTGTACCATTTTATCCTTATTATCTTATTCCAATTCACAACTTTGTCGTTGTGTAATTCGAAGTTACCAGTTCCTTCTGTACTGTTTCATAGTTTATTGTTCATGCATATCAACTTTCAGTTATCTGTTACTAATTCCTGTCATCATTTGTCAAACAACTATTCTAGCTTTTAGTTTTGGACCACATAAGTTAACCTCAATATGTGCTAGTATGATGATTTTCATATTTGGATTTTCATGACTATTTTAGTTGTATTAATGATTCCTCAGGTAACTTGCAAGTTGCAAACATGTGTTTATAGTTTGGATATTCTCATTAAGAAGAGACAAATATGTTTCTTCCTCTCTAATTGATCAAGATGACATAGATAACTTGCTTCTTGGTTCCCGGTGTCCATGCTTTTGGTTTCTGCTTGGGTCAAAGACACTTAGCTTGGATTTGAGCTTCAACAGATTCTTTATCTTCAAGCTGATTTGGTGTCTTCTTTTTAACTCAAGGAGGAGATTTTCCTTAACTTTGAGTACCTCCTGTGTACCATGAAACTCAAGGCCTTTCTTGGTACTGAGTTTCAAATAAGGCTCTTGCATCACATTGGTGTTTTTGTTTCTGCTATTCTTCTTTTTGCGTTCAATAGTTGGGATCAACACTCTGTAGCTGGTATTTCATTGGGTATTTTTCTGTTATTCGTTGTGCATTTTGATATATTTTGATATCTTTGGCATTGAGGTTCCGAGCATCGGGGTGTTGTATACCAAAGTCTTTATTGACTTTTTTCTAGTTTTATGCAGACTGGAGGAAAGTTTCCCATGAACAATATGCTACTAGACAATGTGATGCTATCAATAAGTATTAGATTTTGACCACTGTTATTTTATGCTTGTTTTATTAAGGCTTAAATACAGTTTTGGTCCCTCAAGTTTTACCAACTCACGATTTTGATCCCTCAAGTTTTAATTTCACGAATTTGATCCCCCAAGTTTCACCAACTCACGAATTTGATCCCCAAATTTTAATTTCACGAATTTGATCCCCCAAGTTTCCCAATTTGTAAAATCAGGGTCCCCCACTAATCTGGTCAAAATTGATGTTGACCTGTCTGCCACTTAAACTACGTGGCACCCACGCTGGCATGTCTCATACCCTAATTTTGTCTGGCTTGGAACAAAACCTTAATTTTCCACAAAAAAGCAATAAATTATGAAGTGAAGCATCATTCTGAAGAATGTGAAGAACTATGAGCATGCATTTTTGGGTTCTAAAAGTCATTTCAGCGCTTTTAAAATCATTTTTAGGATTGGAATGCCTTTTGGAGCAAAATTAGGGTTTTTTGGGCAAAAGGGGTATTTTGGCCATTTCCAAAATTAAGCAATTTCTCACCAAAAATCATTGTTCAATCTCAGAGGAATTTATTTGGATCTAGATGATTTGGGTTATGAATTTTTGTGCGCATGCATGCATGATTTTTGGCATAAAATTCAAATTTTAAGCAAAAGGGCAAAATGGGAATTTCCATCAAGGTGAGGTCTCAAATCAATTTTGGGAAGGGTGATATCATGGAATTTTGGGCACAATCATTGATTCCTAGGATATGGCCCAAAGTGGCATGATTTTTATGGAATTATCTAGAAAAGAATAATCAAAAATGGTGAAAATAAGGAAGTGTCCCCAATAAGACAAAATGTACTATTTTTCTTGACAAGCTTGCAAAACTTGGGCACCAAGGCCTCATTTGCTCCGAATTTTCCAGCTCATTTTCACCTCATTTTGTGTTTCCTCATGCCCTTGATCCATGTGAGTTGTATTCCTAGCCATTGATTAAAATTCTAGATCAAATCCTAGGCTACAACTTTGTGTAGAATGACCTAGGTGCCCTCAACAATTTTTGTGCAACAAAAACTCATAATTTTTGGGTATGACCAGCTATTCCTCCCTCATTTGTGTTTTCTCCTTGTCCCTAATCCATGTGCATTGCAATCTTGGCTTTTGATTCAAATTCTAGCTCAAATCTCAATGGTTTGCAAAAGCACAATGTCCTATATACCCTTAATTTTGCACCTCATATAAAACCCAAAATAGGAGACCAGGAGGGGGAGACTCATTTTTTTACCCTAGCACCCAAATCTCTCCTCTCTTTCTCTCATTCCTTCGAAGCAACCAGCCACCATACCCATATTCTTTTCTTCAAAATTCTTCCAAAAAATCAACCATCAAACCTTGTTTATTCTTCATCCTTTCAATAAATCTACTTCTAAACTTGCATAATCATCAAAGTTTCATCAAAAACCATCAAGAATCAAGCATTTGCGAAAGGTTCAAGAGGTTCTTGTGGTGTTCTTCAAGTGTTCTTGCTTCTATTCTCTTTCCTTCTTCATTTTCTAGCTAGATCTAGAGGTAAGCTCACTAACCCTTGCATTTTCTTTAATTTTCATCATGTAATCTCTCTTCTATTCCTCTTTCCTTCTTGAAAGAAGCTTTGAGGACTCATTTCAAACATTATTGGACAAGGACATTGAGAGCCTTGGATGTTTGAGATGAGTCCTTGGCCTTGAAGGAAAGATTCTTGTGTTTTCTCATCATTCTTTGCATTTCTACCTCATTTGCATGATTTTGGTGAAATAAAACCTTGTTTTCCTACCTATTTTGCTTCGGCCATAGCATGGATTTTAGGGTTCTTGTGTTCATTTTGTTCATTTCATGATTTTAAGTTGAATTTTGGCTTGATTTTGGTGTTGGGTGCCTCGGGTTGTTGCTTCAAAACCTAGGGTTTTTGTTGCCTTTTTACTTCTTTGATTTTGTGAAGAATAAAATACATGATATGCTTGATGCTTACTTTAGAACATGGCATGATGATCTAGGGTTTAGTCTTGTGAATTGTTTCATGTATTAATTGTGAATTTTAGCATGAAATTTGATGGTGATTTGTGCTTAGCATTGCTTCGGCCTTAGGCCACTTTTGTGCATATTTTGTGCTTGAAAACGTGTTGTTTTGATCTTGTGTGAATAAATGCAATTGGGCAATTGTGTTTTTACCCTTTTACCTTTTTACTTTACCATCTCATTAAATAATTACCATTTACCTCATGCATTTTTACTCTACCATTTCATTAACTTCTCACTCAAACTTTTTACCACTTGTAAATTTGCATAAAAAAAATCCCAAAACATTTCAATCATTTGCATTTTAAACTTTTACTACTTCTCATTTAAAACCCCAAAACATTTTTACCACTTCTTACTCAAAACATTTTCAAACTTTGCATTTCACTTATTTGCATCATCTATGCGACACCTTGCATGCTTGCACACACATTCACTCATACTTGTATACCATGCATAATAAATGCTCATGCATTCTTGTATGCTCATGCATTCTCTTGTATACTTATTCATGCATTCTCTTGTATGCTCATGCATTCACATGCTTGCTTAATCATGTATCATCGCTCACATGTTCATTCATTGAACCTAGAATACTCTATGCCTATGATCAATTGTGTTCACTTGTTCTTGATGCCATTTGAATGACTTGATTTAATTGTGTGCCCTTCCTTCCACTAGTATGTATTCTTAATGAAGACGTAAGCCTACTTTTCCGGTTGTAGCATAGAGTCATTAAGGTATATGCACCCCTTTGAGATTGCTGCCCGTCCCGTAGCAATTCTCACACACACACACAATTGTCTTGAGAACTTTGTCTTGCATCCTTAATAATTGGATCTCTTGATTATATTGGCATGTTTAATCTTGGTTAATAATCAACATGTTTATGATTGCTTGATTGGTGAGTATGTTTGGATCTTGTTCATTCATTGTTGCATTTGGTTATGGACTTGGAATTGATTGAATAATGTTCTACTTGTTTTCCAAAACCCATTTTCTAAACTCATTTTCAAACGCTCCTTGCTTTGCGAAAACATTTTCTTCCTCCATTAAATAAAACAAATTGTCATTGATGATCACTCGCGCTGTTGCCGTTTAGATCGTTAATGATGATTTTATTTTCAAAAAAGAGTTAGTAGTGAGGCCATTCTAACCATTGTTGTTCGGTCTTCACAAACGCTCACCCAATTGCGAAAAAACTCTTAAGCCGTTTTCAGACGCAAAAGCCGAGAACTACGTAGCTTTGATCCCTCAATCCAGTGAGGGTACGTAGGAGCGGGTCCGTCCCGTCAAGCACCCTTTTAAAAAAATCTTTGTTTTGTTTCCACTTTTCAAAGATAACAAAAATATTCCTGTCTTCCGTTCTCAATAAAACAATTTTTCAAATAAAAAGAAAAGAAAAGAAAAGAAAAGAAGTAGAACAAATCGCTTTCAACTCAAACCTTTGTCAAACCACACATCGAGTTAATGGTTCCCTTTCAGTAGAAAGGACGTATGGGGTGCTAATACCTTCCCCATGCGTAACCGACCCCCGAACCTACATCTCTGATTTCGAAAGACCACTCGCTTTTCCAAAAAAAAAGGGTTTTTCCGATGTTTTCCCAAATAAATATTGGTGGCGGCTCTACTATTTTTCACGTTGCAAAACGAGAAGTCCCAAACCGGATTTTTCGGGCGCAAAAGCTGGCGACTCCGCTGGGGAATTTTTATAAAAGGCGAGGGTCAAGCCTAGTTAACTCGATGTGTGGTTTAAATCGTTTGAATTGAAAGCTTTGTTCTACTTCTTTCTTTTCTCCCTTTTCTTTTCCTTTTCCCTTCTTTCTTTGTCTGTGATGCTTGATTGGTTCTCTAGCATTATCATGATGTTATGTTGTATTCATATGCATTTGTTTTCCTTCTATGTGTGCTCCTTGCGCATTTTCTCTTTGTTCACATACCATGTTCATGCATTCCTCAATTCCCACGTCCCCTCTTCTTTGCTCCCTTTCTAAAGGTAAATTCATGCATTTCTCCCCCACCTTATCATGATCCCTTCCTCTTGGCTCCCTTTCTTAAGGTAAACAATGTTTGCGATTGCTTATTGACTTCCTGTGTTAATTCTTGAATTGGAATGCTATATGATATGCAACATGCTATTGTATGCTTTGTCTGGACTGTTCTGGGTTTTCATTTGCAGGTGGGGGTTTATGATGGGTAGTTTTAGGCGGTATGTCCTTGCTACACGCACTCACACCTTATGCTTATTGTGCTTTGAGAGGGGCCTAAAACCCAAGGTCTGACAAAACTTAGGGGAGTGGAAATGAGTAGTGACTGGCAATTGGACCGTTGTCCTTCTGACTCTCACGAAAGTTTCAGCCGGAGTATGCTCTTTCACGATGCCTCACACCAGATGGCGTACCATCGTTGTGGGTGCTATTGTGAGAGAGAATTAGCTCTGGTAGCCTGGTGAGGAAGTGATTAAAGCCAACATGGGAGGAACATCTGAGTTGCCCTAGAACCTAGGTTCCCGCCTCGTAGGACACAAGGACATACAAATTGTGTGTTGCATTGTAATCTAGGCATGTTTTCCAAAAGGAGTAGAAGGAGATTTTTCCAAAAAAAGAAAGCAGAGAAAGAACTGCCGTTGTAGCCTTTCTTTTGTCGGTCCGTACGAGATAACATATGGCCCACCCTTTTCAAAAAAGGGAACGAGCTGCCGCTGTAGCCTTTCTCTTATAAAGTAACATATGGTCCACATTTTTTCAAAAAAAAAGGGAGAACGAGTTACCGTTGTAACCTTTCTCTTATGAAGTAGCATGTGGCCCGCATTCTTCAAAAAAAAGGGAGAACGAGTTGCCGTTGTAGCCTTTCTCTCACTGGTCCATATGAAACAACGTACGGCCCGTATTTTCAAAAAAAAAAAAAAGCTTAAATCAATACCAATAAAGATTTTTCCCTAATCTGCATATGCATAAAACATCATCAGCATTTGCATGCATCCTCGCATTACATAAAACCCATGCATGCATCATTGCATCTTACTCAAGTTTGTTTGCCGAGAATCACAAAGTGACAAAGAATCTTGCCAGAGGAACTTAATGGAATCAAGAAGTGAGACAGTGCATGCTCCAAGGTACCCGGGTGTAAGAAAGGTAGACGTCACCAGCTTGAAAGGATATGTTGACCTAATGGGACCTATTGAAAGGGGATCGTTTGACAGCTCTTATGGGAACCTTCGGAAGTTGTTGTTGCTAGAGGTACAGACTGAGGCTATCATGGCTCTAAGCAGATTCTATGACTCCGAAATCAGATGCTTCCTTTTCAAAAATTTCCAAATGGCTCCCACTTTGGAAGAATATCACCAGATCTTGGGTTTCCCTCAGACCAAAGCTGCTCCCTGCCAGTATCAAGAGCAGTATTACACGGATGAGAAGTTTGCTGCATTGTTGCAAGTAAAGGTAGAGGACCTGAAGCTCCAGAGGCAGAGGAAGAACCTTGTGGTAGGTTTCCCGCAGAGTTATCTCGAGGGTATGATGGATACTCATGCCAGAAACAAAAATTGGGTTGTCTTCAAGCAAATCTTGGCCTTAACAATCTTCGGGATTGTTCTCTTTCCGCAGATTGAAAGACTTGTGGATGTGACTGTCATTGGCATTTTCTTAGCTTTCCAGAATGAGAAGAATCCTATCAATCCGATCCCTGCAATGCTTGCTGACACTTATTCCGCTCTTACTCACCACTGTGAACTCAAAAGGAAGAAAATCTCTTGCTCTTCCCATCTGTTATATGCCTGGCTTCTTATCCATGTTTTCACCAATCCAAAGAAAGTGGAAAAGTTGATTGACTATGCTGTATCTTGTGAGGTGAAAACCATGAGTATTCAAGAGTGGATCCAGTTTCTAGGGAGTCTAGACGAGCACTCGGTTCGTTGGTATCTTTCATCTTGCTGGGAAGCTAGACCTGAGGTAGTCTTCCGCTGTGGTGGTTTTCAAAATGTTCCACTGATGGGCACTAAAGGGTGCATTAACTACAATCCCTCCCTGACGCTGAGACAATTAGGATATCCTATGAGGAACTCGCCTACTGAAGAGATGGCATTCCCGTTTTACATCTATGAGGGAGGTCCAAAGGATGACAGTTTGACTAGGAAGATTTTGCAAGCTTGGAGTATGGTGACTCGTTATGGAAAAGTAGAGATCTCTCAGAGAACTAGTGGTGTTACCTTTGCTCAATGGCTTGAGAAAAGGATTCAGAGCGTCCGATTGCCTTATCAGAAATTATTGCAAGTTGAGAGGGAGGTAATAGACTCTGGTACTCCCGTTGTTGAAGAGTTAGGTGAGGTCAAGTTGGCTCTAATGAAAGCAGAGGAAGAGAAAAAAATCCTTGCAAGCTGAGATAGAGAAGTTGACTCTGAACAACCAAAGATTAAAAGAAGATAATGCTGTCAAATCTGCTGCCATTGAGGAGTTTGACAAGAAACTCAAAGTAGAAGAGAAGGAAAAGCTAGAAGCTCAAAAGTATCTGCAAGTAGCCAAAGAGGAAATCAAGAGGCAAAAGGCTAAACAAAAGAGAGCCATTGAAGAGACCAGTCAGTGGAGAGATCTCTATGAAAAGACAAAGATGGATGAGAGGACTGTGAAGAGCTTGCTTGCAAAGTCAAAAAGAGAGTCCCGCTTGCTACAGGCTGAGTGGGAAAGAAAACTGAGCAATGTCGCGCAAGAAAGAAATTCAGTTTAGAGCATTCTCAAAGAATACAAGCAGGCTCTAGGATTTGAGCGAGAGATTTCTGATGAACTGAAAAGAAACCTTCGACACATCAATGATGCATACAGGGAGGTGAAGGATGAGAGTCAGCATTGGGAACACTGCTTTATTGAACTGCTTGGCAGGATTGAAGAACAGGCAGTTATCATTGAGTTGAAAGATGAAATTCAACAGTGGAAGGCTAGATTCTCTGAGCTTGCAGAGTTGGCCAACCAAGCTCTTGCAGGTGTACCTAAAAAGCTAAGAAAGGCTGAGGTTGAGATGCTTCCCTTTAACACTCCACTG
This sequence comes from Astragalus glycyphyllos, assembly GCA_963573325.1. Taxonomy (NCBI): domain Eukaryota; kingdom Viridiplantae; phylum Streptophyta; class Magnoliopsida; order Fabales; family Fabaceae; genus Astragalus; species Astragalus glycyphyllos. The sequence continues at coordinate 18,792,909 of OY754314.1, read as the reverse complement.
GCAGTTTACAAATTCGTGGAGTTTTGCAGGGCCTTGGTTGAAGAAGTCAGAGAGAAGACTGGAAGGGTTCCCACAGGCAACAAGAGAAAGAGAACTGAAGATTTCAAAGCTCTATGTAGTTGAGCTCTTGTTTGTAATTTTCATTGTACTCTCTCTTTCTGGATGACCGTATTTCCATTTGAGTATTCTACCTTTTGAAATGTAAGGCTTGAAGTACTTGCTTGAATTTGAATGTATGGAGTATGTTTTGTTTCACTTATTGATTCCAATCTTGTCGTGTTTCAAACAAAAATAATCAAAGTCCACTGTTAGGCCTATGGCAAGACATGGCACACTGTGGTTCACGGCATAAGACAAACTAAAACTAACACCCATTTGCATTGCATTCATTGCATTCATTAATACCCCTGCTCATAAAAAAAAAATGTTTCGTCAGAGCAAGTCAGGCAAGCTGGTTCTCCGTCACCGATACTTCACCCGACTGCAAGCAAAATTGATGGCCAATCTGCAAGATTACCCAGAGATTGAGACCGAGAGTAATCCAGAGCACGAAGATCTGGGTGTGCAGATTATTAATCCTGAGCAGCTGGCTCAGGAGAACCAGGTTCTAAAGGATAAGGTTGGGGCCATGGAGACCCAATTGCATGAGATGATGGCTTTGCTACAAAGCCTAAAGAGTGGAACCGCTGCTGAAGGTACCACTGTGGTGGGTCCCGATGGTGTCATTTCTTTTATACCTCCTCCAGTGTCAGTTAATGCTGCAGCCACAGTTCCTCCGGGGTCTGGAATCAGTCATCCCGTCTTTGCTTCAGGGATGAATAGGCAGAATCAGTCACAAAGATATCCTTGGGGGATGCCCGCCTAGTACATGCCGCAAATTGTTAGACCCATTCCTGCTGACGCTGTTGGGCCACATCAGGCTACTGCTGCCGTGTCTGGGGGAGCTGCTGGAAGACCGCAGGTCCAGACTCCTAGTCCTCATGCTGTGCTCAGCCCTACTCCGGGGCTTGTTGCACACCCTCACAATGTTCCTCAGCCTGGAGGATATTACCATAGCATGGGCAGTCAACCCCAAGGCCACATGTTTGAGGGATCGCAGCCAAATGACCCGATTCGTGCACTAGAAGAGAGGGTAAGAGCCGTGGAAGGTGCTGGCGTCAGGGCTAGAGAAGCTCGTGAGCTATGCTTAGTCCCAAATTTGGTATTACCACCGAAGTTCAAAGCTCCTGAGGTGGACAAGTACCGAGGCACCGGCTGTCCTGAGAGTCATGTTACAATGTTTGTCCGGAAGATGGGTCCTTATGCCAATGATGACAAACTGCTGATTTACTGCTTCCAAAACAGTTTGGCCGGAGCTCCTCTAGATTGGTACATGAAACTGCAAGCCTCAGAAATCCGTTGCTGGAAGGATCTGTCCGAAGCATTCATGAAACAATATAAATATAACATGGACATGGCTCCGGACAGGTCACAATTGCAACACATGAGTAAGGGCGAAAAGGAGACTTTCAAGGAATATGCCCAGAAATGGAGAAGCTTGGCTGCCCAGGTTCAACCTCCTCTGACCGAAAAAGAAATGGTGTACATGTTCCTGGAAACCTTGCCAGCAATTTATTATGACCGACTGATTACGAGTGTCTCATCTAATTTTTCCGATATGATAGTCTTCGGGGAAAGACTTGAGCACGGTCTCCGAAGTGGGAAGATTTCAAATCATTTCAGCAATTCAGGAAGCTCTGGTAGCTCCCACAGCCAGAAGAAGCACTTCTCCCATTTCCCAAAAAGGAAAGAAGGGGAAACAAATGTAGTCTCAGGAGGAAACTCATCCTTTGATACCCCTCCACCACAAACTGTTCCATTCTCTGCCCCTGCATCACCTCAGCAAAGCAGTGACAATCACAAAGCTCAGGGTTATCAGTATAAGAAACGGACCAGTTTCGATCCTATACCAATGACATACACTGAGTTGTTTAATCACCTGACTTCAAAGAACTTGATCAACACTCGGTCAATGAAGGCCCTTCAACCGCCATTCCCAAGAAGCTACAACGCTAATGCTACCTGCAGTTTCCACGAAAACGGGGTCGGTCATACTGTGGAGGAGTGTAAGGCATTTAAGCATGTGGTGCAAGACCTGATAGATGCTGGTTGGATCTCGTTTAAGCAAAGCAGCCCGAACACAACAACCAATCCATTGCCAGGCCATCAGAGGCCAGCAACCAATGCTATAGAAAGTTCTGTTGGGAAATTGGTGAAGGATGTGCAGAAGAGCAAGACTCCGTTGGGTGTTGTTTACTCGGAGTTATGCCATGCTGGAGTGGTCAAGAAGGGGTGTTGCCATGAAGAAGGATGTGCTGATTCCACATGCGTGGGGAATTGTGAAAGCTTTAAAATGATCCTGCAGGACCTGTTGGATCGGTGTGTGGTTCAGATAGGAACCCATGATGTTGAAGAAGAGGTGTTGGCTCTACACTCTGATAAAGGTAGAGGAATCAGAAGACCTATTGAAATCCCTTACAATTACAATCCCAGATTGGTGCAAGCAAATGCTCAACCAATAGTGATTGAAGTTTCGGCTCCTTTCCCCTATGAGTCGGACAGGGCAGTCCCATGGAAATACACTGCGCTATCTACAGTAGAATGCTCTCCAAATACTACTACTGTAACAAACATAGTGGGATCGAGCGGGATCACCAGAAGCGGGAGAGTGTTTCCTCCAGAGACCCTTCGTACAGAAACTTCCAAGGAAGGTGAACAGAGAGTTCGGAAGGAGAAGGGAAAGGAACCAGAAGTTTCCCAGGAAAAGGTAACGGAAAGGGAAGCAAATGAATTCTTGAAGATAGTCCGGCAGAGTGACTACCAGGTTGTCGATCAGTTAAAGCATACCCCGTCGAAGATATCCATGCTATCATTGTTGCTCAGCTCGGAAGCACACAGAAATGCTCTTATGAAGGTGCTTAGCGAGGCACATGTTGCAGAGGGTATTTCAGTGAACCAATTTGATGGGATTGTGGGGAATATAGTGGCTGCAAACCACCTAACTTTTGCTGATGATGAGTTGCCCGCTGGAGGAAAAAAGCATAATCGGGCTCTCCACATCTCAGTTAAGTGTGGGGACTATGTGTTGGCGAGAGTGCTGATAGATAACGGATCTTCATTGAATGTAATGCCGAAATCCACTATGGATAAGCTGGACGTGGATTGTTCCTACATGAAGCCAAGCTCGACTCTGGTGCGAGCCTTTGATGGATCCAAAAAGGAAGTATTGGGAGAGATGGAGTTTCCCATCCAAATTGGCCTAGAAGTTTTCTATATCAACTTTCAGATCATGGACATCACATCCTCGTACAGTTGCTTGCTTGGCCGACCCTGGATCCACATGGCAGGGGCAATTCCGTCATCTCTGCACCAGCAAGTCAAGTTCGTGGTGGATGATAAGGTTGTTGTAGTGTTTGGCGAAGAAGAGACTCTGGTGAACAGGCCATCAGAATTCAAGTATGTGGAAGCGGTGGAAGAATCTCTTGAAACGGCCTTTCGGTCCTGGGAGATCGCAAATGCAGTGCTTGAGAGGACCAAGGAGGAAAAAATGGTTGCTAAAATCATGTTAGCCCAAGGATATAAGGTTGGTTCTGGCCTAGGAAAATCTGGACAGGGAATCCTGGCGCCCATCCAGCTGAAGGAGAGCAAAGATCGTTGCGGACTGGGATACACTCCAAGTGAAGATGAACGGAAGAAGATAGCAGAGGAACGAAAGAGCAAATGGTTGGCCAAGTCCAAAGGCCAAGATCCATGGCCCCAGAGGATCCCAATTTGTGACATTAGCCAGAGCTTCGTGAGTGCTGGTCTGCTGGATCCCAACCAAGTTGCTGTCATCAAGGATGGCTCTGAAGATGAAGAGGGTAGTGCAAGTCTGGTTCGCCGCTGCTGTGACGGTGAAGAGTTGAAGAACTGGGAAGCTGCCGACTTTCCTGTGACCTTTGGTTCAATGTAATCATCTGTAATGCAATCCTGTGGCTCTGCCCAAGGCCATAAGACCAGTTGCTAGGGGCACACATGTTTTTATTTTCTGAATCATCATCATCAATAAAAACGTTTGTTTTGAATTTCTCAATCAATAAAAATCATTTTCTCTTCATTGCATGAGTCTTTTTTCTGCTTTATTATTGCTTGCTTGCTTGTTTCGCCTTTCATTCTGCTTTTTCGCTACGGTAAAATGCAGATCCACAGTAATGGTCTCTGAAAACAGTAGTGTCAACAGTCCGCATTCTGACTTTGATCATCCTATCAACCAAGCCGAGGGGGATGTTGAGGAAGATTGGGAAGCTCCTCCGGAACTCATGAGACTAATGAAGCAAGAGGAAAGGGTAATCCAGCCTCACGGGGAATCTACCGAAGTGATTAACTTGGGTACAGCTGAGAACAAGAAAGAGGTCAAAGTGGGAACAGCCATGAATGACGAAGATCGCATGAAGTTGGTACAGTTGTTGCATGACTACGTTGATGTGTTTGCGTGGTCCTACCAAGATATGCCTGGGTTGGACACTAATATTGTGGTACACAAGCTGCCGGTCAAACCTGAATGCCCGCCCGTAAAGCAGAAATTGAGGAGGATGAAGCCTGAGATGTCCCTCAAAATCAGAGACGAAGTAAAGAAGCAATTTGATGCAGGATTCCTAGCAGTGGCCAAATACCCACAGTGGGTTGCCAATATTGTCCCAGTTCCCAAGAAGGACGAGAAGGTTAGAATGTGTGTTGACTACCGAGATCTGAATCGTGCTAGTCCCAAAGACGACTTCCCACTGCCACATATTGATGTCTTGGTGGATAGCACTGCACAACACTCGTTATTCTCCTTCATGGATGGATATTCGGGATATAACCAGATCAAGATGGACCCCGAAGACATGGAAAAGACAACTTTCATCACTCTCTGGGGTACTTTCTGTTATAAAGTCATGCCATTCGGGTTGAAGAATGCTGGCGCAACCTACCAGAGGGCCATGGTCACCTTGTTCCACGATATGATGCATAAGGAGATTGAGGTCTATGTTGATGACATGATCGCAAAATCCAAAACTGACAAAGAGCACATTGTCAACTTGTAAAAACTCTTCGATCGGTTGAGGAAGTACAAGCTCAAGTTGAACCCTGCCAACTGCACATTCGGGGTGAGATCAGGGAAGTTGCTAGGCTTCATTGTTAGTCAGAAGGGGATTGAGGTGGATCCAGACAAAGTGAAAGCCATCCTTGAAATGCCGGTGCCCAAAACAGAAAAAGAAGTCCGTGGCTTTCTGGGAAGGTTGAATTACATCTCCCGATTCATCTTCCAGCTGACGGCCACCTGCGAGCCAATCTTCAAGCTGCTCTGCAAGAATCAAGAACTGAAGTGGAATGATCAGTGCCAAGCTGCCTTTGAGAAGATCAAAGTCTACCTCCAGAATCCGCTAGTTTTGATGCCACCTGTGTCGGGCAGGCCCCTCATCCTGTATCTCACGGTGCTAGATAATTCCATGGGCTGCGTGTTGGGGCAGCATGACGAATCTGGAAAGAAGGAACATGCCATCTATTATCTAAGTAAGAAGTTTACAGATTGCGAGACACGGTATTCTGCGCTTGAAAAGACATGTTGTGCTCTGGTATGGGCTGCTCACCGCCTGAGGCAATATATGTTGAGCCACACAACTTGGTTGGTATCTAAAGTAGACCCGATCAAGTACATATTTGAGAAGCCAGCTCTCACAGGACGGATTGCCCGTTGGCAGATGCAGTTGTCTGAATATGATATCCTGTATGTCACGCAGAAGGCAGTTAAGGGTAGTGCACTCGCAGAGTACCTGGCTTGTCAGCCCATTCCAGACTACCAGCCGATGCAGCATGATTTCCCTGATGAAGACATCATGGCATTGTTCGACGAGGGGAAGTCCCAAGAAAACGAAAGGTGGAGGATGATCTTTGACGGTGCATCCAATATTTGGGGGCATGGGGCAGGCGCCATGCTGATATCTCCTGATAACCGCTTCATTCCTGTCACTGCGAGGCTGAGCTTTTATGTCACAAACATTATAGCAGAGTATGAAGCATGCATCTTGGGCATTCAGGCAGCCTTAGAATGGAAAGTCAAAAGGCTAGATGTGTATGGTGATTCCGCCCTCGTAATTCATCAAGTAAGAGGCGATTGGGAGACTCGAGATCCCAAACTGATCCCATATTATGAATATGTTCAAGAGTTGGTGGAGTCTTTCGACGAAATCACCTTCAAACACATCCCTCGAGGTGAAAATCAGCTGGCCGATGCCTTAGCAACACTGTCATCAATGTTTAACATCAACTGTGATAAGACATTGACTCACATCAGAATCCAGCATCGGGATTTACCTGCACATCATTACTGCACCGCAATAGACGAAGAGCCTGACGACAAGCCTTGGTATCATGACATCAAGCAATACATCATTAACAGAGAGTACCCACCAGGGGCATCAGAAAATGACAAAAGAACGCTCAGAAGACTGTCAAGAAATTTCTTCCTGAGCGGTGAGGTCCTCTATAAAAGAAATTATGACATGGTTCTCCTGAGGTGTGTTGCCAAGGAGGAGGCTGAAAAGATCATGAAGGAGGTACATGAAGGCTCCTTTGGAACCCATTCCGGCGGGCATACCATGGCTAGACAGATTTTAAGGGCGGGCTATTACTGGTTGCAGATGGAGGGTGACTGCTATAGTTTTGTCAGAAGATGCCACAAGTGTCAAATCTACGCTGATCACATTCACGTACCGCCTGCCAAACTTAATGTTCTGACTGCATCATGGCCGTTCTCGATGTGGGGAATGGATGTCATAGGTCCAATTGAGCCGAAAGCATCAAATGGGCATCGCTTCATCTTGGTTGCGATCGACTACTTCAAAATGGGTTGAGGCTGCCTCATATTCAAGTATAACCAGCGCAGTGGTTGCAAAGTTCATCAAGAGGGATCTGATTTGTCGCTGTGGTCTTCCCAACAAGATCATCACTGATAACGGCAGTAACCTGAACAGCAGAATGATGAAGGACATGTGCAAGGAATTCAGGATCCAACATCATAATTCTTCCCCTACCGTCCTAAGATGAATGGGGCAGTTGAGGCGGCTAACAAGAACATCAAGCGGATAGTGCAGAAGATGGTGGTAACATACAAGGACTGGCATGAGATGCTTCCCTTTGCTCTGCATGGCTACCGTACTTCAGTGCGTACATCAACTGGGGCAACCCCTTTTTCCTTGGTATATGGGTCAGAAGCAGTCCTGCCCATTGAAGTTGAAATACCCTCCCTGCGGGTACTGATGGAAACAAAACTAGAAGAAGCTGAGTGGGTACAGGCCCGGTTGGATCAGCTAAATCTGATTGAGGAGAAAAGGATTGCAGGCTTATGCCACGGTCAATTATACCAGCAGAGGATGAGAACAGCTTTTGATAAGAAAGTCAGACCTCGTGAATTCAAGAAAGGCGATCTGGTGCTGAAGAAGATCCTGCCTATTCAGACTGATCCCCGAGGAAAGTGGACACTCAGCTATGATGGTCCCTATGTTGTCAAGAAAGCCTTTTCTGGAGGGGCGCTGTTACTCACAGACATGGATGGCGAGGATCTCCGGAATCCGGTCAATTCTGATCAAGTGAAGAAGTATTATGCCTGAAAGAAATAGACGAAAAAAGAGAAAGATAAGCCAAGTAAGAACCAGCTCGCTAGGTTGAAAACCCGAAAGGGCGGCCTAGGCAAAATCAGAGCGACCCGGTGGATTGAAAACCCGAAAGGGCGATCCAGGCAAAAATTAGGGTCAGAAAACTTGGGCGTGGAAAGTTAAACAAAGGCATACAACCTTCCCCGAGGCTTGAATGAGGGAATGATCAAGGTCAAGGACACAGATGTTAGCACTGCTCCACAGAGACGGACAGTCAGAAATTAGCTTTTCTCTTTTTTTCGTGTCTTTTTGTAGTTTAAACTTTCAAATGTATTGAACAGTCGTCGTAACATTCTGTGCGATTGGCTTCTACATCAATAAAGCTCAACTTTTTCCTACCGGTTTGTTATTTTCCGCTTCTCTGCTCAAGATAAACGTTTTATGATGATGGTAATACTGAGTTGCAAAACATGTGCATACATCATAGAGCATTACAAATCATTGCGAAATCCTTAAAAGTCACGGGAAATAAGCAATCTCCCAAAGAAAGTTAATCTTGCAAGGAAAGTTGCACTCATAAGTCATTCCAGAAGGCAAACCATAAAGCAAACTTGCACTCGGCTCATGGGTCCCGTAAATCAGTTCCTCAGTCTCGTACCAGGAGTGTCGGGGGTCGGTTGAACCAGCAAAAGAATAAGCCTTTTATTAAAAAAAAGAAGAGCACAAAAAAGCAAATGATAAAAAAAAAGCTGATCAGGCAAAAAGAAGAAAAAACAAATGATCAGAAAACAGAAAGCTGATCAAAAGAAGAATTAAAAGATGAAAGAAAAAAAAAACAATCAAAGCTGAAAGAAAAGCATTCATCATTCACCCAAAATCATCGCATCGCATGCATTCGCATAACAGGCCTTTGCATAACATGCATTCATTCCATGCACCATGCATTGCATCTGCTGACATGTGCAGGTACCGCCAACCTGAGAAACCTGAAGAAAAGTCCTGCGACCAGAGCAGGCACCCCTGGATCGGTGTGAAAGCATTGACCCTGAAGAAGATGAATTGGATTTTCGAATCCCCCCTTTGGACCCACGTGTCCCCCAGAAAGACTAACTTCAACTTGTATTCGAGCTGCAGGTAAGTCCCTCTGATCTCAATAGGTCCAGTCGAAAAGGATAGCCGTGTTGGTCTAAAACATGGCGCAGTCCTAGGGAAATATCGAGATCTAGACTTGATATAGTACCCTCCCCCTGGTCGCTCGAAAGACCACCTCTTTTGAGCCCGCGCACTCCCAGGCCCAAGTGCAAACTCGGATCGTTCGCGATTCGTTAAAAGGCTTTAGGCAGCCTCCTTCGCCGGCTCAATGTGAGTCGGTACCCCTTTATTGCTTTCTTTATTTTCTTCTTTCTGTCAGCTTATTGAGGGTTGGCGCTCATAGGAAAAACAAAAAAATATCATGTCATCGCATCTGCATCAGAAAAAACAAAAAATAGAAATGGAAAAAGGAAAATTCGGGTTTCTTTAGGTAGACAAAATTGGTATAATTTCTGAATTCTTTATCTTTATTTTGCCTCGAAATATGTTTCGGCCAATTCATATTCCTTGTTAAAATCCAGATAAAGAGGGGCAGCTGTCATACCCTAATTTTGTCCGGCTTGGAACAAAACCTTAATTTTCCACAAAAAAGCAATAAATTATGAAGTGAAGCATCATTCTGAAGGATGTGAAGAACTATGAGCATGCATTTTTGGGTTCTAAAAGTCATTTCAGCGCTTTTAAAATCATTTTTAGGATTGGAATGCCTTTTGGAGCAAAATTAGGGTTTTTTGGGCAAAAGGGGTATTTTGGTCATTTCCAAAATTAAGCAATTTCTCACCAAAAATCATTGTTCAATCTTAGAGGAATTTATTTGGATCTAGATGATTTGGGTTATGAATTTTTGTGCGCATGCATGCATGATTTTTGGCATAAAATTCAAATTTTAAGCAAAAGGGCAAAATGGGAATTTCCATCAAGGTGAGGTCTCAAATCAATTTTGGGAAGGGTGATATCATGGAATTTTGGGCCCAATCATTGATTCCTAGGATATGGCCCAAAGTGGCATGATTTTTATGGAATTATCTAGAAAAGAATAATTAAAAATGGTGAAAATAAGGAAGTGTTCCCAATAAGACAAAATGTACTATTTTTCTTGACATGCTTGCAAAACTTGGGCACCAATGCCTCATTTGCTCCGAATTTTCCAGCTCATTTTCACCTCATTTTGTGTTTCCTCATGCCCTTGATCCATGTGAGTTGTATTCCTAGCCATTGATTAAAATTCTAGATCAAATCCTAGGCTACAACTTTGTGTAGAATGACCTAGGTGCCCTCAACAATTTTTGTGCAACAAAAACTCATAATTTTTGTGTATGACTAGCTATTCCTCACTCATTTGTGTTTTCTCCTTGTCCCTAATCCATGTGCATTGCAATCTTGGCCTTTGATTCAAATTCTAGCTCAAATCTCAATGTTTTGCAAAAGCACAATGTCCTATATACCCTTAATTTTGCACCTCATAAAAAACCCAAAATAGGAGACCATGAGGGGGAGACTCATTTTTTTACCCTAGCACCCAAATCTCTCCTCTCTTTCTCTCATTCCTTCGAAGCAACCAGCCACCATACCCATATTCTTTTCTTCAAAATTCTTCCAAAAAATCAACCATCAAACCTTGTTTATTCTTCATCCTTTCAATAAATCTACTTCTAAACTTGCATAATCATCAAAGTTTCATCAAAAACCATCAAGAATCAAGCATTTGCGAAAGGTTCAAGAGGTTCTTGTGGTGTTCTTCAAGTGTTCTTGCTTCTATTCTCTTTCCTTCTTCATTTTCTAGCTAGATCTAGAGGTAAGCTCACTAACCCTTGCATTTTCTTTAATTTTCATCATGTAATCTCTCTTCTATTCCTCTTTCTTTCTTGAAAGAAGCTTTGAGGACTCATTTCAAACATTATTGGACAAGGACATTGGGAGCCTTGGATGTTTGAGATGAGTCCTTGGCCTTGAAGGAAAGATTCTTGTGTTTTCTCATCATTCTTTGCATTTCTACCTCATTTGCATGATTTTGGTGAAATAAAACCTTGTTTTCCTACCTATTTTGCTTCGGCCATAGCATGGATTTTAGGGTTCTTGTGTTCATTTTGTTCATTTCATGATTTTAAGTTGAATTTTGGCTTGATTTTGGTGTTGGGTGCCTCGGGTTGTTGCTTCAAAACCTAGGGTTTTTGTTGCCTTTTTACTTCTTTGATTTTGTGAAGAATAAAATACATGATATGCTTGATGCTTACTTTAGAACATGGCATGATGATCTAGGGTTTAGTCTTGTGAATTGTTTCATGTATTAATTGTGAATTTTAGCATGAAATTTGATGGTGATTTGTGCTTAGCATTGCTTCGGCCTTAGGCCACTTTTGTGCATATTTTGTGCTTGAAAACGTGTTGTTTTGATCTTGTGTGAATAAATGCAATTGGGCAATTGTGTTTTTACCCTTTTACCTTTTTACTTTACCATCTCATTAAATAATTACCATTTACCTCATGCATTTTTACTCTACCATTTCATTAACTTCTCACTCAAACTTTTTACCACTTGTAAATTTGCATAAAAAAAATCCCAAAACATTTCAATCATTTGCATTTTAAACTTTTACTACTTCTCACTTAAAACCCCAAAACATTTTTACCACTTCTTACTCAAAACATTTTCAAACTTTGCACTTCACTTATTTGCATCATCTATGCGACACCTTGCATGCTTGCACACACATTCACTCATACTTGTATACCATGCATAATAAATGCTCATGCATTCTTGTATGCTCATGCATTCTCTTGTATACTTATTCATGCATTCTCTTGTATGCTCATGCATTCACATGCTTGCTTAATCATGTATCATCGCTCACATGTTCATTCATTAAACCTAGAATACTCTATGCCTATGATCAATTGTGTTCACTTGTTCTTGATGCCATTTGAATGACTTGATTTAATTGTGTGCCCTTCCTTCCACTAGTATGTATTCTTAATGAAGACGTAAGCCTACTTTTCCAGTTGTAGCATAGAGTCATTAAGGTATATGCACCCCTTTGAGATTGCTGCCCGTCCCGTAGCAATTCTCACACACACACACAATTGTCTTGAGAACTTTGTCTTGCATCCTTAATAATTGGATCTCTTGATTATATTGGCATGTTTAATCTTGGTTAATAATCAACATGTTTATGATTGCTTGATTGGTGAGTATGTTTGGATCTTGTTCATTCATTGTTGCATTTGGTTATGGACTTGGAATTGATTGAATAATGTTCTACTTGTTTTCCAAAACCCATTTTCTAAACTCATTTTCAAACGCTCCTTGCTTTGCGAAAACATTTTCTTCCTCCATTAAATAAAACAAATTGTCATTGATGATCACTCGCGCTGTTGCCGTTTAGATCGTTAATGATGATTTTATTTTCAAAAAAGAGTTAGTAGTGAGGCCATTCTAACCGTTGTTGTTCGGTCTTCACAAACGCTCACCCAATTGCGAAAAAACTCTTAAGCCGTTTTCAGACGCAAAAGCCGAGAACTACGTAGCTTTGATCCCTCAACCCAGTGAGGGTACGTAGGAGCGGGTCCGTCCCGTCAAGCACCCTTTTAAAAAAATATTTGTTTTGTTTCCACTTTTCAAAGATAACAAAAATATTCCTGTCTTCCGTTCTCAATAAAACAATTTTTCAAATAAAAAGAAAAGAAAAGAAAAGAAAAGAAGTAGAACAAATCGCTTTCAACTCAAACCTTTGTCAAACCACACATCGAGTTAATGGTTCCCTTTCAGTAGAAAGGACGTATGGGGTGCTAATTCCTTCCCCATGCGTAACCGACCCCCGAACCTACATCTCTGATTTCGAAAGACCACTCGCTTTTCCAAAAAAAAAGGGTTTTTCCGATGTTTTCCCAAATAAATATTGGTGGCGGCTCTACTATTTTTCACGTTGCAAAACGAGAAGTCCCAAACCGGATTTTTCGGGCGCAACAGCATGCCAAAGTGACTTTTTTATATTAAAAATTGTTATTTTTGTTTTAACATTTTGTTTATATATATATATATATTTATATTATATTTAAGAAATTAGAAATTAAAAAAAAACACTTAGGGTGTGTTGGTTTGGGGTGAAAGAGGGAAGAGAGAGTGAGGGAAGAAAGAGTGATTTTAGGATGTTTGGTTAAGGAGAGAAATAGGAAAGAGTGATTTTAGGATGTTTGGTTAATGAGAGAAATAGGAAAGAGAGAGGGAGGAAAGATTAGTTTAGTGTTTTTTATAATCTCTCCACAAGTGGAGAGAAAGGGGCTCTTTCTCTCTTCCCTCACTCTCTCTTCCCTCACTCTTCCCTCGCTCTTTCTTCCCTTACTCTCTCTTCCCTCACTCTCTCCTCCCTCTTTCTCTCCTAATCCAAACACACTATTAAACTATCAGATTAATTAATGTTAAAATAAAAATAACAATTTTTAATATAAAAAAGCCACTTTAGCATGCTAGCGTGGCTGCCACGTAGTTTAAGTGGCGGACAGGTCAACATCAATTTTGACCAGATTAGTGGGGGACCCTGATTTTACAAATTGGGAAACTTGGGGGATCAAATTCGTGAAATTAAAACTTGGGAGATCAAATTCGTGAGTTGGTGAAATTTGGGGGATCAAATTCGTGAAATTAAAACTTGAGGGATCAAAATCGTGAGTTGGTAAAACTTGGGGGATCAAATTCGTGAAATTAAAACTTGAGGGATCAAAATCGTGAATTGGTGAAACTTGGGGGACCAAAACTGTATTTAAGCCTTTTATTAAATAGCATATTTTGGCTACAATTTTGAGGTGTTGCCATAGATCTTAAATGTTGTAGTGGTTATTTTTGCAGTTGTTCTCCCCCTTGCTCCCATCTTGTGAAAATTGTGGAATTGAGATTGGCAACTTATTATTTGAAGTTACCAGCATAAGAAGATAATTCAGTGGCTTCTGATGATAACGAAGAAGAGATTCAACTCACTGAGAATGATAACAAGGAAAATGCTTCAGCCACTAGTAGTGAGAACATTAAAGGAATTTAATTTTTCTCAAAACTTGTATTATTTTTGCTTTGTTTTGTGTCTTTGTTAACTTTATGAGATCAATCCCTGAATAGTATCTATTTTGTCAATAACTGAATCTGTTTTTCCATCAATTTGTTTTCAATAGTATATATGTGTTAGTCTGTAATTTCGACAGACTAAATTAAATGCAGTCAATAGGGTTTGACTTTGTTTTTTCTCAGAAAAAGGTGTTGGTTTCAACAAAGAGTTGTATCAGAAGGTAAATTCGACAAAGCCTTAGACTTGACAAGAATTGAAGGGTGATATTTCGACGAGAAGAAGGCTGGGATTTAATAGCAGGTCAAAATCAAGTGCTCACCGTCGAAGTTCTGGCAGTTACCATAGTCGAAGGCTGAAGCAGTTTTCTTTTTTGAATTCTCTGTACAGTTAGTTAGTTTTAGCGTTTTCCCTCCTTGAATAAATAGTAGTTTCTTATAGGAAAAACGGGTCACAAACTCATTACAGAATTTTCACGCTCTAACTTCCAACACATTACAGTGAAAACGAGCCAAAAGAAGAATGTATGATCTGTGCACCAACCCTCTTTACAATTAATGCAATTTTAATTTGTTTTCTTCTTTGCTTTTCTGTAATTTTTTCTTTGTTTTATTCTCCCTCATTGAGGAAACTCGACGGTTTCGCGCGAGATCGACGGTTATCTTCTTCTTTTTACTTTTAAACTGCAAGAACACGTACAATTCTGGGAAAAACTTTAACACAAATGGTCTTAGGATTTACTAGTTGATCCTGCAAACAGAAGCAATTTCAAACTAGCGGTGTTTACCAAAATCCAAGGTAAATAAATTGGCACGCCCGGTGGGACATTTGTGCTAATTTTAAAGTTTTTAGTTGAATTCTTAAACTTTATGTTTGTCTGGGCATGCAATTAAGGAGTGGTAAACATCTTCCAGAGATGGCACGCTCTAATACAAGTAATGCTTCTGCATCAAATGCACAAAGTACACAAGAACAAGGGTCAGTTAGTGACGTTAACGCTGCAAATGTCGCAGGCATAACCGTTGCTATGCCTTCTTCGACAACAATGGGAGTAACCGTTATAACTTCTACCATAATTACTCCTGTGTCAATGATGACCACTGCAGCATTAGAAAATGTTAATACAATGGCTTCTGTGCCACCAATAGTAGGACCAACGAGTCCTTTGATGGCAAATCCAATGATTGGAAGTATGCCATTTACTATGAGTGGAAGGGCTTTACCGTATGGCATGCGAACAGCATTGATGGCAGGCCTTCAGACAAATTCGTCAACATTTGCAAATAATGCAATTGCAGGGTATTCTCCTACTCATAGTTCAACAGAGGGCATCCATAGTCGAAATGCCCAAACTAATCTGACTACAACATCTTTGTTGGCATTAAGACAACAAATGGATGATAGCAATCACGATATGGTCAATATGTTGACACAACAAATTGGTACTGTGTTTAATCCTTTGATACAAAACACTAATAACAGTTACCAAATGTTGGCAACACAAATGGGAAGAATTGCTAATTTCTTTGGTACTCCACCAGTACATAACCAGCAAATCCCCCAAATCCAAAATGCTAGGCCTGTAGAGATACTTGTAGAAAGGCCTAACAATGCAATTCCTATGAATCAGGGAAACCAAGGACAACAACAAATTGTCGAAGAGCCTATGAGGATAGAGGCAATCCCTGAAGTTGTGTTGGTGAATAGAAACCAAAATGCAGACGAAGTGGTTAGACAAGTGCAACAAAACAATTTTGGAGCACAAAACAATCTGGCTAATATGGTCGAAACTATTTTAGCCCAGAATGGCCTTAACTTAGGTTTACATAGGCCTAATTTTGTGTCGCCCTTGTCAGAATACACCTTACAAACAGAGCTACTTAGGGGGTGGAAAATTCCCAGCTTCACAAAGTTCGCTGGAGAAACCAGTGAATCTACCGTCGAACACGTGGCTCGTTATTTGACTGAGGCTGGCGATCTAGCACATAATGAGAATTTAAGGATGAAGTACTTTCCAAATACTCTAACTGAGAATGCCTTCACATGGTTCACTACACTACCTTCCAATTCAATTTTTAATTGGAGTCAATTGGAAAAGGCCTTCAATGAGCAGTTCTATATGGGTCAATGTAAGATTAGTCTTAAAGAACTAGCTATCGTTCGACGCAAGGGGGCAGAATCTATTGACGATTATCTCAATAGATTTAGATTACTCAAAGCAAGGTGCTTTACCCAAGTGCCTGAGCCCGAGTTAGTCGAAACGGCTGCTGGTGGTCTAGATTATACTATAAGAAAGAAACTAGACACACTACATTTAAGAGATATGGCACAATTGGCTGATAGAGTTCGACAAGTCGAAAGACTCAGCCGAAAAAGCCAGAATAGGTAGATTCCAAAGTAAGAAAGAAAAGGTTGCTTATGTCGAAGTTAATGACAGTGACCAAGAATACGACATATCTTATGAAGATGTCGAAGAAGAGGTTAACATTGCAGAACTAAAACCAGGACCTCCTTATACTTGCAAATTGTTAAAACCTTCTAATGGGAAAAATCGTGTGGAACCTAAGAATGATAAATTTGTCGCAAAAACTTACACTTATGATGTATCTAAATGTGACAAAATATTTGATCTGCTTGTGGCTGATGGTCAAATCTTAGTGCCTAAGGGCCTAAAGATTCCACCATTAGAACAACGGCAGAAGAGAGGCTTTTGTAAGTTTCATGGTTTCTTAGGTCATAACACTTCCCGTTGTGTCATTTTCAGGGATTTGGTTCAAAATGCTATCAACGAAGGAAGGTTGAAATTCGGTTACAAATCTAAGCCACCAATGAAGATTGATGCTGATCCCTTGCCAACAGCTGATGCATTGCTGGTTGAAGTTGATCTCAATGTGGTTGAGGTCACGGAGGTTGCTGCTGAAAATGCTAAGGTAGAGAAAGCTGTCGACAAGGTTGATGTCGAAATGGTCACTGAGGACCAATATGGTGAAAAAATGAAGATAGTGTATCCTAGGGCTGAAGAAGAATTGATTGATTTTCTCAATCGCTGCAAAATCAACAATACTGAAGTTATGCTTTGTCCTAGGTGCAGTGCTTTCTTCGACAAAGAGGCTGCCAAGAATCTTGAGGGTTAAGCCTCAACTGAAACGTAAAGGAAAGTGGGTCGACAAAAGGCCAAAGTTCAGTTACAACAACAAAGGAATTCAATACAAAGTCACTTCGACAAGAAATCCTCAAAAGGAACAAATTAAAACTTATGTTCCTCCAGCAAAATCACCTGTCGAGAAATGGGTGCATTCGGGTGGAAAGAGTACTGGATATTACCCAGTATATTATGCTGGAAAGAATGTTGGAAATAAAAAAAAACCAGCAAAATTGGTCAGGGGCAACACTAGTGCTACTAACCAAAATAAGGCAACTGAATCTAACAACTATGCCTATAACAATAATTACAAAGGGAAGAACCCTATGACGAGAACTCAATGGCGTAGATATCAACGGCAGAAAAAGGTTGCTGTTGTAGGCAAGGTGGAAAATTCCAACAAAGAGAAAGGTAAACAAATACCATCAAAATCTCTTGAAATGGCTAGAAAGCCAGCTACTGAGAGGATATTTCCACCACTTTCAGTGATCAAAGAGGGTCTCAACTTAGACGAAGAAGTGAGCTCAGATTTCGCTGATTCTGGGTCAGAATTCGACGTCTTGTGATGTGTAGTCTCAATCCTCCCAGTTGAGTATGACGTGGTTTCCGAAGTAAACGACGTCGAAGAGGATTTCGACGAAGAAACCACTTACAAACCCATCTGTTACTACGTCCTCAAGAATGGTTGTGTGGAAGAGCAACATGCTGTCTTTGAGAGACCTGATTGTGGGATGAGGAATCATCTCAAACCTTTGTATATCCAAGCAAAGGTGAACAATGTTGGGGTAAGCAAGATCTTGGTTGATGGTGGCACTGCTGTGAACCTGATGCCACAACATATGCTGAAGAAGATTAGGAAGTGTGAAATAGATCTGAAAACACACAACGTAATCCTTACCAACTATGAAGGTAAAAGTGGCCACTCTCTTGGAGCCATTGAAGTTGACTTTTCTGTTGGAAGCATTAGAAGGCCAACTATGTTTATGGTGATTTCAACCAAGGCAAATTACAACATGCTGTTGGGAAGGGAATGGATCCATGTTGTGGGGGCAATCCCTTCGACAGTTCACCAGAGGCTCATTATTTGGAGAGAAGATGGCCTAGTTGAAAATATTGAGGATGATCAAAGCTATTTCAAGGCTGAGGTGAATACTATCACCAAGAAAACCTTCGACAAGAAACTGGCGAGCATTGCGCCATGCATTTCCTCTGAACATGGTTATGAAAGCCAAGATAATGTAAGGACCTCAGTGATTCTTGATCCCAACTATGGATTCATTTGGGATAGAGAGGTCATTGAGAAGACAACTACCCACAAGGCTATGTCAAGCCTACAGGGTGGGAAGGACCATGAATAGTTATTTATGGATGAACCCACTGTATGGGATAGAATTACGACCTATGTGGCCGAAAATAAGCAAAAAGCGGTTTTAGAAGCTGATTTACAACAACAATTAGTTGCTGAAGCCGTTGAAGATAAGAATAAAGACAACATTGTCGAAAACCAGAGGCTTGATTGTGTCTATGATGACGAGCCTTTAGGTTTTGAAAAAGATCCAATGGGTTCAACCAAAAGGATCCAAGCACAAGATCCCTTAGAAGAAGTTGATCTGGGAGATGGCTCCATAAAAAGGCCAACATACATAAGTGCTAAGATTGATCAAGAGTTGAAGGTGCAGATTGTTGAATTGCTGAAGGAGTACAAAGACTGCTTTGCTTGGGATTACAATGAAATGCCAAGGTTGAGTCGTGAAGTTGTTGAAATCAGACTACCAATTCGAGCAGGAAAGAAGCCAGTGAAGCAAACTCCAAGAAGATTCGCACCAGAAATCTTGGTAAAGATCAAGGCAGAAATAGAAAGGTTACTAAAGAGCAAGTTCATCAGAACTGTCAGGTATGTCGAATGGCTTGCTAACATAGTGCCTGTAATTAAGAAAAATGGTACACTTAGGGTGTGTATAGATTTTAGAGATTTAAATAATGCTACACCTAAAGATGAGTATGCCATGCCAGTGGCAGAAATGCTAGTAGATTCAGCTGCAGGTTATGAATACCTAAGCATGCTTGATGGTTATTCTGGATATAACCAAATATATATTGCTGAAGAGGATACGTCGAAAATAGCATTTCGGTGCCCAGGGGCATTGGGGGTCTATGAATGGGTTGTAATGCCATTTGGCCTTAAAAATGCTTGGGCAACGTACCAAAGGGCAATGAATTCTATGTTTCATGATTTTATTGAAAAATTTATGCAAGTATACATAGATGACATTGTTATTAAATCTGCCTCAGGAAATGGTCATATAGACCATCTTCGACAATCATTCGAAAGAATGAGAAAATATGGATTGAAAATGAATCCACTTAAATGTGCCTTCTGTGTTCGTGCAGGTGACTTTTTGGGTTTCGTTGTACACCAAAAAGGCATTGAAATCAATCAAAACAAGACGAAAGCAATCTTGGAAACGAAAGCTCCTTCGACCAAAAAAGAATTGCAGTCATTACTAGGAAAAATCAATTTCCTTAGAAGATTTATCTCAAATCTAAGTGGTAAAACCCAAGTATTTTCGCCATTACTTCGACTGAAGAAGGAAGATGTGTTCAAGTGGGATGCGGAACACCAACAAGCTTTCGATGAGATTAAAGCATACTTGATGAAGCCACCAGTTTTGTTACCACCTACTAGGAATAAAGTAATGAAAATGTATATAGCAGCTTCAGAATTTTTTATAGGTAGCATGTTAGCTCAGGAAGATGAAAATGGTGTCGAAAGGGCCATTTATTACCTTAGTAGGATTCTAAATGATGCAGAAACTAGGTATCATCGTATAGAAAAATTGTGCTTATGCTTGTATTTCTCTTGTACAAAATTGAAGCAATACATAAAGCCTGTTGATGTGTATGTTTGTTCGCATTATGATATTATTAAACATATGCTGTCGAAACCAATTTTGCATAGTAGAATAGGTAAATGGACTTTGGCTCTTTTTGAATTCTCTTTGACTTATCAGCCATTAAAAGCAATGAAAGGTCAAATAGTGGCTGACTTCATAGTTGACCATTCAGTGGCCGAAAATACAATAAATTTGGTGGAAACCCAACCTTGGAAGTTATATTTCGACGGTTCAAGCCACAAAAATGGTGTTGGAATTGGTGTATTGATAATCTCACCAACAAAGATTCCAACAAAGTATAAGTTTAAAATCGAAGGGACATGCTCCAATAATGAGGCAGAGTATGAAGCCTTAATAGCAGGACTTGAGATCTTGTTAGAATTGGGAGCAAAACATGTCGAAATCAAAGGAGATTCAGAACTAATTGTGAAACAGTTAACAAAAGAATACAAATGTATCAAAGAGAACTTAATAATGTATTTTGCCATTGCTAATATGTTGTTAAAGAGATTTGACACTGTTCACATAAAACACGTGCCACGTATGGAAAATCAAGAGGCAAACGATTTGGCACAAATAGCATCAGGATACAAAGTTTCAAAAGAAAAGCTATTAGAGCTAATAGAAATCAAACACAAACAGATTTCGACAGGCTCATTCAATGCCCAATTGTCAACGTCAAAACTTGAGGGGGCAGAGATGTTAAATCTGGTGGAAAATTTTAAAACTTTTGAAAATTTTGAGGTTGAAATTTTTGCCGTTGACAATATGTCGAATGATGATTGGCGAAGGCAAATTGTCGAATACTTGGAAAATCCAACAGGAGTGACTGATAGGAAAACCAAGTATAGAGCTTTAAGCTATGTTATTATTGGGAATGAATTATTTAACAAGACTCCTGAAGGAGTATTATTGAAATGTCTTAACGAAAGTGAGGCATATTTAGTAATTTCCAATACTCATACTGGAGCTTGTGGATCTCATAAGCAGGTCACAAAATGAAATGGCTTTTATTTCGACAAGGAGTATATTGGCCAACTATGCTGAAAGATTCCATAGATTTCGCCAAAGGTTGTCAAGAATGCCAAAAAACACGCAGGAATACAACATGTGCCTGCAAATGAATTGCATTCAATAGTAAAACCATGGCCTTTTAGGGGTTGGGCTTTAGACTTAATTGGTGAAATCAAACCAACTTCGTCAAAGGGTCACCGTTTTATTTTAGTAGGAATAGATTATTTCACCAAGTGGGTAGGAGCTATTCCTTTAATTAATGTTAATCAAGAGGCAGTAATCAATTTTATTTAAAACCGTATTTTATATAGGTTTGGAATTCCAGAAACCATTACTACAGACCAAGGTACAGTTTTTATTGGTCAAAAAATGGTGGATTTTGCCTCTGAAACTGGTTTCAAGTTATTGACTTCGACACCATATTATGCTGAAGCAAATGGTCAAGTGGAGGCTGCCAACAAAATTATTATCAATTTGATCAAGAAACACATTGGGCAAAAGCCTAGGAATTGGCATAAAACTCTTGATCAAGTGTTGCCCAGAGAATCAATCAACACTACTCCTTATAGACTTACATTTGGACATGACGCAGTCTTACCTATCGAAATTTGTTTACAATCAGCCAGAATTCAAAGACAGTTTGAAATTTCGTCAGATTCCTATTGGGATATGATGTTAGATGAATTGGTTGATTTAGATGAAGAAAGACTACATGCTTTGGATGTTCTTATACGGAAAAAAGAAAGAGTGGCTAAAGCCTACAATAAAAAGGTTAAACTGAAAAAATTTACCTTAGGAGATCTAGTGTGGAAAGTTATATTACCCATGGATAAAAAAGATAGAGTCTTGGGTAAATGGTCACCAAATTGGGAAGGACCATTTCGCATTCTACAAGTGTATACTAATGGTGCCTATGAAGTCGAAGAACTTGGCGCTTATGGTTGAATTTAGCAAATAAATGGCAAGTACTTAAAGAAATATAAGCCAATGTTGCAAGAAGTTAAAATAGCGCAAGATTAAAACAGTAAGAGAGTACAAATTCAAACATGGCCTTCAAGAAATAAAAGTTCCCAGGATATTGTTGAAATTACAAGATAAATATTATAAGTCAGACAAGTCAAAGTTGAAGATTGGCTTTGAGCCTTTCTAAGGCAGATTTTAAATGTTCTAATCTTATGGCGACAAGAGCCTCTTCTTCGTCCAAACTCCGAACCATCGCTTCATGTTGACTATGTCTTTCCAAGTGCTCAAGAGCCACAGTGGCCTCTGCGTGAATCGCAGGTTCTAAAGCTTTAGGAGTCGTTTTGAGAAGAGAAGCTCTCTTCACCTCTTCAGCTTTGATTTTCGACTGTAAGTCTTCGATTTGTTTCTAGTAGCCCAAGATGGCATTTTCGCAATCTGTCAACGCTTGAGCGTTGTTTGCTGCTTGGGTCTCCAAAGAGGCAATCTTGGTCTGGGAGGTGTTAACAGCTTCCCATTCTTCTTCTTGAAGTTTGGCTTCCCGCGCCTTTTGTGCAATACAGTTATTCTTTTTCTGAATATCTTGGGTGATTCGCTCTAAAAGGGGCTCAAATTCGGCAATGAAGCCAATGAGGGCCTTGCCTGAGGTTGTGGTATTGAGCTTGCGCAATAAGGCTTTAATCTCAAAGGCAATCATGTTGTCACGCTCAATGGCTTGGAACAAGTCAGCTTAAAGAACTTTGGCTCGAAATTCCTTGAGGAGGTCTCCTTTTGGTGTGTCAGATACTTCGCCCAAAGAAGTGGTCGAAGAACTCTGTTTGGTCGAAGATCTCCTACCACTCAGCAAGAGGTTCAAAGCCTCAAAAGGATTTTTGCTCTTCAATTCAGCTAAAGCCTCATCACTGACAGTGTTGCTACTTGAGTAAACCACCTTGGAGGAGCTATCATCTCTTGATGGTTCATTGACATGCTCAATTTCGACGCCAACAGCCTCGATTTTCTCTAAATCTTGTGTTCCCTGATTTGTATCAAGAGGGTTTGTTTCAATTGCTTGGTCATAAGAGGTAGGCTCATCGGTTGGCATATCAACAAGCTGTTGCAGAACTGTTCTTGCTATATGGACAGGATCATCTTTTTGGGGTCGATTTTCGACCACTTTTTCAGCTATTGGTTTGACAGAGGGCGAGAGAGATGATGTTGGTGTTAGTTGCTTATTTGAAGGGTCAAGTTGACCAGCTTCATTTCCCTGTCATGACAATACGTCGAAGTTATGATCAGTTTATGAACCAGAATAATTAGAAAATAGCTGCAAGATTAGTTACTTACCTTAGATATAGTGTCGCCAACATGAGAGCTCGCGCTTGCAGGTCTTTTAGGAACCTCTGCTTTCTTCTAAGCAGGTTTCTCTAAAGGTGAAATTTTCTCTTTAGCTGTTTCCTTTTTTGCCTTGTGTTTTTTCGACAAGCACCGCAGGGATGGCAGTTCTGGGAGTTTCTTGCGAGTGTTTCATTTTCTTTTCTTGCTCAAACTGAGCCGCAGAAATCCTAAACGATTTTGGGCTGCTTGTTTGGTCATCAGACTGAAAACCCAACATCCAGAATTAGTGATGGCTAAAGCAAATAGGTGAATAATGGAGAGAGAAAAAAGGTAAATTTTCTTTTTTAACCTTAGAATCATCACTCACAATCTGTGTTCCAATCCTCCTCGACCTTTTAAGAGGTACATCAAGCGCAGGATTGCTTCCACTTTTTCGACTCTGAAATATGGAGACCAATTAAGCTTTGAAATTAAGGAGTAAATGTGATATAAAAAATACCCCAAAAAGTAGTTACCTCTTGTTTTTTGGTTGGTTGACTTGTTTGTGGTCTTTGAATAGTGGTAACCTTTTCTGGGTGTTTTTCTTTGACGCCTTGGTAGTGCAAGTGGTTGTGGGAGTAGCTGCAAAAAGTATTTCGACGAGGTTAGTTTAGAAAGATTTCAGAAATTGTTTGGTTCAAATAGTTAAAGAATTTTTATTTTGAAGATTTTGGAAATCTAGAATGTATTAAGGTAATATACCTGTAGGTTTGGGGAAAGCAGAGAGTAAGTTCTGAAGCAAATTGGATTCGTCGACAGCAGCCAGTTTAGGCTTGTAATAGTTCGACCACCATTGGAGAAATTCTTTCGTGCAAGCGAAAAGGGGGTTGTACTTCAAAGGAATGAAAGCAAGAGTGCACTGGATAGCCATGGTTAGTCGATGCCAGTAGTCCCTTTTATTATCTGGGGATATCAAAGACTTTTTCGACTTGTAAAAAGAGGCTGGTCGAGGTTGGCACAATCCAAATTGCCTTGCAACCAGATTTGGCTGGTATCCTGTCAAGCCATAGTGGGTTGGACCTCTGCTTGACGACATCCTAAGGGATAACCAGCAAGGGGTCAAATAAGCTCTCCAGATTTCATTAAGTTCATCATCAGAATCCGGGTGTTGCAGGAGATTTTTTGAGGAACCATTGTGGCCCATGAGTTTTGTGGACGAAAGGGGCCATTGAAGGAGCAAAGGACTTGCAATTCAGTAACATATCGAAAGTGTCAGAGAATTGGTCTTCGACTGTTTGGTTGTTCTCCCTGGGTTTTAAAAGGGTAAGCCGCAAACCTTCAATGCTCCTCCTTTCAGCTATTCCGATTTGGCTTTTAGGGCACATTACTTGAAGTCTTGATTCAAAAGTAGCAAGAAGCCACAATTGGAACAGCCAAATAGGCTCAGAAATCAGCAAAGAAGATTGAGGCTTAGAATTTTTCATGTCAATGGCCCCATCTCCTAAAGCTTCATAAAGAGACCCTAGGATAAGTTTGCTAAGACAGATATTCCGACCATTATGAATCTGAGTTGCGAGATTGATATACATCTTTGCAACTTGAAGTGATGAAGAGCATAAAATATAATGGGATAACCATAAGGTAAGAAAAGCTATGTGTTCTTCATCAGAAACCTCATCACTGTCGAAGACATGTTGATCTTCGACGTACCCAGCGAAGGTGGCACGTTGGAAAGTGAAATTGTATGTATCAGAAGCTTTGTCGGGCTCGAAGATCTCGCCTATTGGTCGAAGACCAGTGATAGCAGCTACATCCAGCAAGGTGGGGGTAAGCATACCACATTCCAGATGAAGGCTGTTAGTAGTAGCCTCCTAAAAATGAAGTGCTGCAATAAGCATGGCACATTGGTATTTGAGACCGTATCTCGACAACTGAATCAAGTCGAAAACACTTTGAGTTTTCCAGAAATCCCCTTTCTTTGACTCTATCTTGTTAAGCTTCGTGCCCTACATGAGGTGCAGATCTGAAAACCCGTGTAGCCATGAAACCCATTTCGTAGGGAGCTTGGTCGAAGATTCTAGGGCTATAATGATGGTAACTAGGGAAGATTTCTTGGATTTTTGGTGGTTCTGGAAGAAACTCAGGAATGGGACCAAGAAAAGCATGAGTGTGGTCAATGGGACCAGGAATAATCACTTGTGATCTCCAACTTGGAGCACGTGGATCATCAAGATCAGGTTCAGCAACACAGAGGTGTTTTCCAGATGAATGAGTATGTGAAGGTGGTTCAGGTGTTGGGTTTTGGGCAGGTTCTGCAAGGATTGGTTGCTTACCTGCAATGGTTGAAGGGGATCGAGGACGAGAAGAAGATTCCATTGATGAACAACGAAGGATGTTGATGAAGGTCTAGTTTTCTGGGTTTAATGAGCGCAAGTGTTCTCGCGAAGAAGAGAAGAGAAGAGAAGGGATTGCAAGGGTTTCAGAAAGAGTGAAATGAAGAGAAAGGATGGTTTATATAGCTGTTGAGTGTAAAGGGTTTGAAACCTTTGAGTTTTTTCTTTAAAGGGGCAGTTACTCGTAATGAGTAGTGGGGAGTTCCAATACAAAACGTGGCCCACTAACTTTGAAACGGTGGCGCCAAAAGGCAATTTTCATTGAAACGTCTCATCAGTGCTGAAACGTGATGTTAATGACGTCATTAGAACAGTTAAGAGGAATTTCAAAAAATGTCATTTCCTTCTTCACATAAAGCTTCAGTCGAAAAGACATTTTTAGGGGGCAATTTGTTAGCCTGTAATTTCGACAGGCTAAATTAAATGCAGTCAACAGGGTTTGACTTTGTTTTTTCTCAGAAAAAGGTGTTGGTTTCAACACAGAAGAGTTGTATCAGAAGGTAAATTCGACAAAGCCTTAGACTCGACAAGAATTGAAGGGTGATATTTCGACGAGAAGAAGGCTGGGATTTAATAGCAGGTCAAAATCAAGTGCTCGTCGTCGAGGTTCTGGCAGTTACCATAGTCGAAGGCTGAAGCAGTTTTCATTTTTGAATTCTCTGTACAGTTAGTTAGTTTTCATTTTTAAATAGTAGTTTTCTTTTTTCTGAGCAGTTTTCATTTTTAAATAGTTAGTTTTCATTTTTCAGTTAGTTAGTTAGTTTTCATTTTTGAAGTTCTGGCAGTTTTCATTTTTAAATAGTAGTTTCTCATAGGAAAAATGGGTCACAAACTCAATACAGAATTCTCACGTTCTAACTTCCAACACATTACAGAGAAAACGAGCCAAAAGAAGAATGTGTGATCTGTGCACCAACCCTCTTTACAATCAATGCAATTTTAATTTGTTTTCTTCTTTGCTTTTCTGCAATTTTTTCTTTGTTTTATTCTCCCTCATTAAGGAAACTTGACGGTTTCGCGCGAGATCGACGGTTATCTTCTTCTTTTTACATTTAAACTGCAAGAACACGTACAATTCTGGGAAAAACTTTAACACAAATGGTCTTAGGATTTACTAGTTGATCCTGCAAACAGAAGCAATTTCAAACTAGCGGTGTTTACCAAAATCCAAGGTAAACAATATGATAGTACACGTTTTAAGAAAGTGCACACTAGAGGACAAAGGGGCATTTGGGGAAATTCCAAGAGGAATGATTCCCTCAGCAAGTAATGCGTGGGAGTGAGTGCAGCTGGTGAGGTGGCAGCTGCAACTGTCAGGAGAGAGAAAAAGAATTTGATAAAGCTGGGAATTGGCAGGGAATGAGGTAGGCTAGTTTTTGGAAGTATTTTCCACTTGGAGGCCCTGGGTTCCTCGAATACCCGAGATACTTTTACTGTAATTTCCATTTCCTATGTTTGCTTGTACTTGCTATTGATTTATTACTGAATCAATAGCACATTTCATCTTTTATATCAATCAAACAGTACACTCACGTTGAGTGTACTTTATTAGTCTATATTATCAAATTGATACCTATCAATTTGGTATCAAAGCATCGTATCCTTGGTGCTGTGCATGGTAGCTACGCGAAGTCACATGGAAAACCGAGTGGGTGCGTTGGAACAGAGGTTTGGTGGGGTAGAAGCCACCATGGCTGAAATGCTCTAGAAACTCAACGAGCTGAGCACGACGAACAGACCACGAAGACGCAGAGCTCCTAGTAGGGGTCGTGGGGAAGGTGACCTCACTGATGAGGAAGTAACGACTCCACCACGTCATTCACGGTCCCATTCGAGGCACAATGGTAGTCAAACGCCACATTACCGTGGAGGACGCCGGAAATTGGAAATACCCGTTTTCTCGGGTGATGACCCGAACGGGTGGATTATCCGGGTCGAACGGTATTTTCGCATCAATGGCGTGCGAGAACGTGAGAAACTTGATGTAGTGGTGATTGCGATGGAAGGGCGAGCACTAAACTGGTTCCAATGGTGGGAAGAACAAGCTGCTTTGAGAACTTGGGAGGAATTCAAGTTTGCGGTGAAGCGACGTTTCTATCCTGGACTGATGAACAATCCTTTGGGCCCGTTGCTGAGTTTGAAGCAGGAAGGATCTGTGACGGAATATAGGGAACAATTTGAGCTCCATATTGCTCCCTTAAACAGAGACGAAAGGGTGATGTTGGAGAGCATATTTTTGAATGGATTAAAAGGGGAATTACAAGCAGAATTGAAGATGTATGATTATGAGGATCTTGCTGATCTCATGGATCGTGCATTGATGTTGGAGGAAAAGAATTTAGCCCTGAGTAGGAAGTCTGAGCCTACTAAGGAGAAAGGAGACTGGAAATCCTCCAATGCTAAGTTTCGTAGCACGTGGAGCAATTCCAATGACAAGAAGGAGGGAAGTAGCTCTGGAGAGAGGAAGGAGATGAAGGGCACTGAAGGAGGAAGGAAACATAGGCTGAGTCAGTGGAATTGGAGGAAAGAAGTAACAAGGGCTTGTGTTTCAAATGTGGAGACAAGTGGAACCGTGAACATATGTGTAAATTTAAACACATGAAGTTAGTGCTCTGTGAACTTGAAGAAGGTGAGGAAGATGAGGAAGAATGGGGATTTGATGAGATTGAGAAGAACTTGGAAGTAACTGCTATGAAAACTTTGCAGTTGTCATTGCAAAGTAAGGAGGGTTTGACTTCTAATAAGTCATTCAGGGTGTGGGGAATTATCAATGGAAGGAAGGTGCTTATTTTCATTGATTCTGGAGCTACCAGTAACTTCATAGCCCCTAGATTGGTTGCAGAATTGAAGCTGGCTTTACAGGACACTCCTGTATACTTGATTGAGGTTGGCACTGGTGAGATAGTGAAGAAAAAGGGGGTGTGTAAGGGGTTGGAATTTCTGGTTCAAGGTGTGAAGTTTGAACAGAATTTCTTCTTGATGGAGTTGGGGGGAACAGAGATGGTGCTTGGAATGGACTGGTTAGCTAGCTTGGGTAACATAGAGGCCAATTTCAAGAACTTAAGCTTGAAATGGACTCATGAAGGCCAACAACAGTGTATTCTGGGGGATCCTGCATTGAGTACTGTACAAGCATCCTGGAAAGCAGTGATGAAGTTATTACACATGGAGGGACAAGGGTTTTTGGGGGAATGTGTAACTGACACAGAACAGGACCAGAAAACAGAACAACAGGACAACAGATGGGAAGGAATACTCACTGAGTTTGTGGAGGTGTTTCAAATGCCTGAAGGACTGCCACCAGAGAGAGTTCAGGACCATGCCATTGTGATGAAACCTGGAGCTGCAATTCCAAATATTAGACCATACTGGTATCCATTTTATCAAAAAAATGAGATAGAAAAGATTGTTAAAGAGATGATGCATGCTGGTATAATTAGGCATAGTACAAGTCCTTTTTCTAGCCCAGTTATTCTAGTAAAGAAAAAAGATGGGGGATGGAGATTTTGTACTGATTATAGAGCTCTCAATAAAGTGACAGTGCCTAATAAGTTCTCTATACCAGTGATTGATGAATGGCTAGATGAATTAAGTGGAGCAGTGATCTTTTCAAAATTAGATTTGAAATCAGGCTATCATCAAATTGGAATGAAGGAAGCAGACATTGAGAAGACTGCATTTAGAACTCATGAGGGGCATTATGAGTATCTAGTGATGCCCTTTGGACTCACTAATGCTCCCTCCACATTTCAAGCACTCATGAGTGAAGTTCTCAAGCCCTATTTAAGAAAGTTTGTGCTAGTATTTTTTGATGACATCTTAATATACAGTCGCAGTGATATGAAGCATGCTGAGCATTTGAGGATTGTTTTGAGAGTATTGCAGGACAATCAACTGTATGCCAACAAGAAAAAATGTGCTTTTGGGCAGTCACAGATTGATTACCTGGGACATTTGATCTCTGGTGATGGTGTAACAGTAGATCCTAAAAAGATTGAAGACATGGTGCAGTGGCCTGTACCTAAAGAATTGAAGGGATTAAGGGGGTTCCTTGGTTTGACTGGTTATTATAGAAAGTTTGTCAAGGACTATGGTAAGATAGCTTGGCCATTGACACAATTGTTAAAGAAGGATAACTTTCTGTGGACTTCAGAAGCACAACAAGCATTTGAGAGTCTGAAGATTGCCATGACTACTATACCTGTGCTGGGTATGCCCAACTTTGACAAGGAATTTGTGGTCGAAACTGATGCTTCAGGAAAGGGTCTAGGTGCTGTTCTAATGCAGGAGGGTAGGCCAATAGCTTATATGAGTCAAACATTATCTGATAGAGCCCAGAAAAAATTTGTGTATGAAAGAGAGCTTATGGCTATTGGGGAGGCATTTTATAGTCAACACAGATCAGAAAAGTCTCAAATTCCTAGCAGAGCAGAGAATTATGGGAGATGGTCAGCAGAAATGGATTTCAAAATTGATGGGATATGACTTTGAAATCAAATACAAACCTGGCAAAGAAAATGGAGTTGTAGATGCATTGTCCAGAAAAATGCAATTCTCTGCCATAACTTCAGTTCACTGTGAGATATGGGATGGCTTGGAGGAAGAGATACAGGCTGATGTGAAGCTCCATAGCAAGGTACAGGACCTTCTTGGTGACTCTGGCAGTCATCCTGGGTATTCTTTGAAGAAAGGCAGGCTATACAAGGATGACAGAGTGGTGCTTCCTAAGAATTCACCCAGAATTCTGTGGATTCTCAAGGAGCTCCATGACAGTGCTATAGGAGGACATTCTGGTTTCTTCAGGACTTACAAGAGGATTTCTGGCCTAGTGTATTGGGAAGGGATGAGAAAGAACATCCAAATTTGAAGTACAGTAGTGCCAACCACCCTCAAACTGATGGGCAGACTGAGGTGGTGAATAGATGCCTAGAGACCTACTTGAGATGCCTCACTGGACCTAAACCAAAGAATTGGCCCAAGTAGCTCAACTGGGCAGAGTATTGGTATAATACCAATTACCATGCATCTCTTAAAATGACTCCATTTCATGCCCTATATGGTAGAGATACTCCTACCTTGATCGAGGGTGACATGCATCATTCTGCTGTGGAAGAAGTAAACAGACTCACTGCTGAGAGGAATGATATGCTGAGAGAATTACATGAGCAGTTGACTAGAGCTCAAAACATCATGAGAAATCAAGCCAACAAACATAGAAGAGTAGTGGAATATCAAGTAGGAGATATGGTTTACTTGAAGATCCAACCTTACAAGCTCAAAAGTTTAGCAAAAAGACTTAACCAGAAACTGAGTCCTAGATACTATGGTCCTTATGAGGTGGAGCAGAGAATTGGGCAGGTTGCTTATAGATTGAAACTGCCACCTGACAGCAGAGTTCACCCTGTGTTTCATGTATCCTTGTTGAAGAAAGCTGTGTCTCCCACAGTGGTTTCTCAACCACTACCAGAATGTTTGAATGAAGACTGGTTGCTGGATGTGGTGCCTGAAGTGGTGCTAGATAAGAGACAGAATGCAGAGGGCAAGACAAAAGTGCTGTTCAAATGGAAAGGGCTTCCAGAGTTTGAAAATTCCTGGGAAGCAGCTGAGAAACTGAGCCAAGAGTTCCATGATGTTCTCCTTGAGGACAAGGAGATATTTGAAGGGGGGGGGGGGGGAATGATGGTACACGTTTTAAGAAAGTGTACACTAGAGGACAAAAGGGCATTTGAGGAAAGTCCAAGAGGAATGATTCCCTCAACAAGTAATGCATGGGAGTGAGTGCAGCTCGTGAGGTGGTAGCTGCAACAGTCAGGAGAGAGAAAAAGAATCTGATAAAGCTGGGAATTGGCAGGGAGTGAGGTAGGCTAGTTTTTGGAAGTATTTTCCACTTGGAGGCCCTGGGTTCCTCGAATACCCAAGATACTTTTACTGTAATTTCCATTTCCTATGTTTGTATGTACTTGCTATTGATTTATCACTGAATCAACAGCACATTTCATCTTTTATATCAATCAAACAGTACACTCATGTTGAGTGTACTTTATCAGTCTATATTATCAAATTGATACCTATCAATATATTAAATGGTTAGAAATTAAAATAGGAAATAAGGAAAGAAATAATCTATCTTTTAATTTGTTGTTGTTTTCCACAAATTTAATAATATTTCTTAACTTGCTAGAAATGAAAACAGGAAACAAGTAAATGAGTCTAAATATGCTGTAGTTGTTTTGTACAAATTTTCTTAGATGATTAGAAATGAAAATAGGAAACAATGGATGGATGTAAAGGAGTGCTAATTTGTTACTATTGTTGTTGCTATTTTGAAGGTATTAAAGATGGCCACAGAGACATTCCTATTCACTTCCGAATCATTGAACGAGGGACATCCAGACAAGCTATGTGACCAGATCTCTGATGCTGTTCTCGATGACAATGATAATAGGAAGGTTGAACAAGCATTGCTGAAGAAGGATGCAGTTCAGAAGCTTGTGAAGTTCTTCCAAAGCTGTCCAGAGCAGCATTTTGTTCATATACTGGAGCCATTTATTAAGTTCTGGATGTTGAGCTATCTTGTTTTGTGCTTGATTTTATCTGTTGTTTTATCCATTTTACTGTTATAAAGGACTGCTTATATGCAAAATGTTAGTTTGAATGATTAATTGACTCATTTTATGAATTTCCTGTTCAATTTTAGTTGTTTTGATGTTAGTATTGAAGTATAAATGAATACTCGGATGTGAAGGAATAGTGGGAGGTGGGAATCTTGTTCTCAGTTCACATCTTGCCCCACATTAGTGTGTGTGGGGTAAGATGTGAGCTGAGAACCTTTTTTTAAAAAAATAGGACATTTAGCATCGGTTATTTAAAACAACCGATGCTAAATGTCATTTTTCAAAACATTTAGCATCGGGTATCTTAAACAACCGATAAATGTCCAACTTTTAGCATCTGGGGATTTAGCATCGTCAGATAACCGATGCTAAATGTTCAAAACAATCGATGCTAAATGTCTTTTCTGCACTAGTGGGCGAGCCATTAAGCTTCAAGATTCTGCTACGGATCACACTATCTTCTTCTTTAAAAGAACCTGAAGATGTTTTATAGATGTTACTCTTTTCATTTGGGTCCAATGTTTAACTGATCGTGGCTTTTGTTTGTAATTGTCCATTTCCCCTTCTCCCTTTTTTTGTGTCCTTTCTCTCTTTCTTGGGTGGGGTACTCTTTTGACTATTATATTGGAACTTGGTTTGGGGATTCAAGGGTGTTGAAATTCCCTGTAGCATGATGTATTTTCTCTTTGTGAAATGGAAATAAAATTTCGCTTATTGTATTTGATTTATTTTTTCAAAGTTTAATTAGTTAACCATATTGTATAATATTATGATATGCACGGTTCTTTTCTTCAGTTGGGCAAAGTCTTTGCCCATTAATTACCTCATATCATGTGTATAATTTCTTACTTATCAAGCTGTAGATGAATTTTAACTCCAAAAAACATAGGTATATTTTTGAATTGCTATGACATTGCTCTAGGAATTGTTATCACATTGGATCTTCTATGTAAATTTTTGATTTCATGATCACTCAGAAAGTGCATTGCAATGTATCTACTCATCTTCGAGTACCTGATTTAGACGGAAATAGTTAAGTCTCATCAAGAATTGTATGTGTTTGTAACATTTTGGAGCAATAAAGCACCAAAGCCATGAGCTAAACAATAATATTAGCACAATAATATTATCAACAAATCAAGCATGCTTAGTGATATTGGATTAGCTTAAGATACCCATTTATTAACATGAAATTTAATTGAGTCTTCCACTTTTTTACTAGCATGTGTCTAATCTATATCTGGTCCAACAATCTTCTCTTACCCATAATAAAAACTTGCGACTGAAAACTATTATCTTTGATCTTCGACATCTATGTGCGTAAGCTCCCTGACATTTTATCCTCTCTTAACTTGGTTTTTGATCTCCCATGGTTTAGATTCCTGCAGTTTAAAATTTTGCATTTCTTGGAAAACGTGGTTATAAGTTCGTATGCATCTTCGTTATCCACTGACATTAACTTGGGTATGTATTATTACAACTTTTCTTTTCATGTTTTTGGTTGTTTCTTAATGTTGTTGTTTATTTTTAATTAATTGTTCAATATGTGAATTATTGATCTTCGAGTGATTTCTACTTTATAAACATTGCAAATTTGTTATTCAATTCCTATGGTAATTTTATGGATAAGAATGTAGGGGATAGTAAAAAACCTGTCATGTGCATCGAAGGCATTATCTAGACAAATCAAATTTCGAGCTTTTCTGATACCTTACACCATCAATGGCAACCGTTGAGTAAAAAAACAATATTAAGTAAAGTCTGTAATGAAGTATTTTTGAAGCCAGTTTAAATTAACCATCCTTATACAATTTCAGAGCATCT
Source organism: Astragalus glycyphyllos (assembly GCA_963573325.1). NCBI lineage: Eukaryota > Viridiplantae > Streptophyta > Magnoliopsida > Fabales > Fabaceae > Astragalus > Astragalus glycyphyllos. The sequence continues at coordinate 18,758,974 of OY754314.1, read as the reverse complement.
CACACCGTCTCAAACCAATTTAAATTAATCATCTTTACAAATAGATAGTAGTAATAAGTTGCTTTTTGTGATGAAAAAGAAAACACCATTCATAAAAGCCCTTGCACGTTGCTCTTCTATTAGCTGATAATGAACCACTGTCTCCACACACTAACGATGACTTGCTGCAAAATCGTATTTCAACTTTATTGGAGATCAAAACTGTCATTAAACGTGAAGGAAGCTCTTCTTGAGTGCAATTTATTTCTTGGTTTAGTAAATCACAAATGATTACTCATTAAATTATCCAAAGAGTTTCTACAGATCTTTTCCTTACATCTTTGTTTATTCAAATATCCATTCCTTCTCATATGTAAACACTTTTTATATTACTTCTCAGTTTCTATGACTCTCTTTTACTTTTTCTTACCTCTTTGCTCTTCAAACTTCTATCTAAACCACTTTGTAGCATTTAGCTAGCTCTACACTAATTCTTCACATCTTGCAATATTTGTTATGCTGCTTTCTTTGAGATATTCTTTTTTATTTGCACTGTCTTCTACTCCATCCACATTCATATTTTTTCTCCTTCTATCTTCTACTTTCTGTTGTAGAGATACCATGGCTGCTCGAATTCATTCAATTTCTGACATTGTTCCGGGAAAGGTTAACTAGAGATTGGAGGTGCGGGTCATAAGGCTTTGGAAACTTCCAGAATACAATAATCCTCATAATACCAACACCATTGAGATGGTTTCACACAATCAAAATGTTATCTGTTTTTGTTCTTTCAAGTTATACAAAATGTTTAGTTTTTAAATTTTTCCTCATGCGTATTTCTTTGTTATCTGCAGCTTGAGAGAATCCTTTGCACTATGAAAAATTCTCTGGTGCCTACATTTGAGGCAGTGTTGAAGGAGGGGAAGTGCTTGAGACTTGAGAAACTTAATGTAGCACAACTCGCATTCCCCTGAACTATTTTGTGTTCGCATCTTTCCCTAACATCCTTGCTGCTCCAAAGGAAGACCTGATTATTGGTGTGTCTCTGCTTATTTTTGCCTCTTTAATTATTTTTCACTATCCTCATTTGCAAAGTAACTATTTTCCTGTTTTAGCAATTGTCATTGGGCACATGGTTGAAAAGGCTGATCTTACATTGAACCGCAAAAATGACAATGTCACAAAGCTTATTAGTTTGGTCCTTGAAGATCTTGAGTAATTCTCTTTTATAAGCTCCACAAATAGCTTGATTTCCACTTTATGTTTGACTTTTTAACTATTTTTATGCACTTTTCCCTACTTATGTAGGTTTAACAGAGTTCAGTGTACTCTTTGGGTGAATTTGCTGAGATGGTGAATGTCAATCTCAACGGCGTTGGTTCTTCCTCCCCACCTATCATTGTTTTGCAGCTCTGTAAAATGAAGAGATACCAAGGTATAATACTCTCTTATATTTTCCACCTATGTCCACTTTTTTCATACACTTTTTAATTTGTTTTTCCCCATTGCTTTTTCAAACATGTATCATGGGCATTTCAAATGCCTTTTATGGTACTAAGTTGTTTATCAATTCTGATCTGCCAGCAATCATTGATTATCAAACTAGGTATGTATTGTAGATGGTCTTTATATTTTTTTTGTATTTAGGTAGCTCCACCAATCTCATTTGTTTTCTCTACCATCTTTGCTCTTTTTTTAATTCAATCAATAAGCCAGCTAAGTGCTCCTCCTGCTGTCTCTCTTCTAGATGATTTTCTCCAAATTCCTATTAAGACTATCTCTGAGGTCTTAGAGGCCACCACTGTGAGTCATTTATCTATGTTATTCTTCAATTGGATATATGGTCGTTGTAATCCATATGGTGTATTTAAACATTTTTAAATTCATTTGTTAGGTACTGTCGTTGCTCAGGTCATAGAGATTGAAACTGGTCATGGGTTGTCAAAGTTGGTACAAAATATTACTGCAACGAATGTAAGAAGAAGGTTACCACTGCCCAAGGTGCCTATAGGGTCCCTGCATTCTACACTATCCTACTATTTATGCTTGCCTTATTCGTTCTCACAACTTCATTTTATTCCTTACTATAGGATCAAGGTGGAGTTAACAATTATTGAAAGCACTGACACTACAAATTTCATTGTATTTGATCGTGTTGTCACTCAGTTCCTTGGTGTCTCAGCACAAGACATAATTGGAACACCTGGTGCTTTGGTGGATCCTACTAGAACTCCTGACCAGTTTCGTTCATTCTTTGAGAAAACTCTACTTTTCAAGGTTGAAATCTCCCAGTCTAACATCACTCAGGAGTGGAACAACTACTCTGTCAGGAGATTGGCTACTGAACCTTATGTTATCAAGCAATTCAACGAAACCAATGGCTACTGAACTCTACTTTTCTAATATATGTTTTGTCGTGTTCAAATTGTTCTGCTTTTGAGGAGTTATTTTTTATAATGTTCAAGTTGATTTGAATGTTTGCTTCTTCTATCCATTCTATTTTTAGACTAGTAATGGTAAAGGAGATGCTGAGTTTAATGAGTTTTCTGAACATCTAGCTATTGACAGTCCACTGTTACATTCATTCTCTTATAATAAATTGCAATTTCATTCACTTATCTCCCATTTTCTTCATTCACTGGTTCATTCATTCTATTGACAGTCCACTGGTACATTCATTCTCTTGCTACAACTCCTATAAAATGTGGTTCTAAATCTTCTGTTGATCAATCTTTGGCTCCTCATGTGGTTTCTCCCCAGACTTCCACTACAAAGCTATCTAGGTCTACCTCCGTCAAGACTTCCGCTGCAAAGCTACCTAAGCCTAGCTCCATCAAGACTAAGCCAGAGAAATCAACCAACTAAACTATGTGTCCGTGTCTAAGTTATCTATCCGTGTCTTTCCACATTGTTCTCAATGAGTGCTTAAATAAGAGTAATTAGGATTAATATTTTTCTTGCATCAACTCTATGGAAGTTACTTTGTGTCTCTCCACTGTTGTTCTCAATAGTGGTTAAATAAAGGTAATTGGATCTTTGGTCTGTTTTTTTCTTTATGTCTCAGTTGGAATTGGTTTCGACCTACTATAATGATATCAGTTTAATATATGTTTGTTCTTAATACTATGTTTTGTTCCATATATTGTTCTACACTCTATTCTTTGTTGATGTTATGCCACTTCATTGGCCATTTGCATTAAACTTCGTTTCCTCCAAATTAACATTCCATTTGACACACTTTTCCCATATAGATGCTAACAAGTAATTCAAATGTGCAGCTGTTCCATATCTTCTTCCACAGTTATTTTTACTTTTTCTTGCAACATCATTGGATAAAGTATAAAGTTAGTCTACTCAATGGCTTATAATATCATCATTATTGGATAAAGTGTAAACTTAACCTGCTCAGTGACTTATAGTATCATCATTAGATATTCTAATCTATTTTTATTAACAGATGACTTATTCTATTAATTCTAATTGTATTGTCTTTTCATAGCTTTTACAGCTATTAGTTAGTGTTTCCATTCTTCTCCTTTCATGGGCTTTCAGTCACATTGTTTTATTGGCACACTTTGTTTTGGCTTTTTTTACTTGCTTCTTATTATTACATCTCTTCCCTATAGTGTTTTGCATGTTCCTCACATAGAGTCTTTGAGAAAACGAAAGGCTGATGCTCTTAATATTGTTGATAATGGCAACCAATTTTGCCAACAGGTGTGCCTATTGCCTTTTAGTTCTTTGTTGCCTTTGACAACTTGCCTTTGTTGTTTTCCTAACATGGTTGTCATTTATGCTATCTCATAATTATTCTTCTGATATATACTAGAGGTTTTCTACCATCTAACAGTATGATCAAACCATCTGCCAAGCCTCTTTGTCCAGGGAAGTTTCTTCTTCATCCAGCAAAATTATTAAATGAAACTACTCCTCGAAATCTCCACTTAGATAGTATGTGGCTTCTTGGGTATTTCCAATTATTTTGGCTACTTTTACACAAGACCTTCTTTGATGTTTCTCTAACATATGATCAATATTATTAGCTGATCGTCCTCCTTTGGATGGAGCACATGAAACTGACTTAGTTGTTGATCCTGTCCACCCTGGCAATGTTCAAAACACATATGATGATTCTCCAATTAACACTTCTTTCATTGATTGCCCAACAGGTATTTTGCATGTTTCTTTTTAACAACCTGGTTCCTCTCTTTTTGATTAAATCTCCTAATATTTAGTCTTAAACAAAATATATGATCCATATCAAGTCGATTAATGTTTCATCGCATATAATCCATCTCATTAACTGATGATTCTGTTTTGAATGTAGTCAGTGGAGCTCTACCAGTTAAATGAATACAATTCCTAATACTTCCCTCAATACTGGTTTTGTTCCTTGCACAACAGGTAACAATCATTAATGATAAATTTTTTTAATTCATATTTTTAGGATCCATTTGCTTATCTTTTTCAAGTCCATTTTCTGGTTTCATTAAACCTTTTCTTACACATGCTCAATATTGTCAGCTGATCAAACTGTTGTGGATGGAGTGGGTGGGACTCATGTAGTTGTGGATGGAGTGGGTATGAAGAGAGACTTAAATGAGATTCAATGTCCATTTTCCAAAATTCTCTTTATGTTGTAAACAAGGCAGAATCATATTACCTCTTTATAAACGGCCTCCTGAAACTCTATATGATCTGTTTCATAAAAATGATACTAAGAATAGATACTTTTTGACAAACATAGGGTCCTTCAATAATATGTTCGCCTTTACTTCTTTGGGAGGCAAAAGACACAGAAATTAACAATGGAACTGCTCCTCCAGTTTTTGTTCTCAAAGGTGAGAACTACAACCAGATTGGTAGTTTACTTCCGCTTCCAAATAATCAGCCCAAATTTGCACAACTGTACATATATGACACTGCAAATGAAGTATCTAACCGAATGTCTGTTGTTGGGTATGCTCCTCATTTACCTGCTTTCATATGACACTCATGATTTCCATGTTCCGTTGATATAACTAACATGTGTTTGTATATAGTATGCAGAGAGATGTTTGGAATTTGAGAGCTCAAATTGTTTCTGACATTAAGGAGTGACTTGATACATTTAATCCATATGTTAGGACATATAGAATGGTTGAGGAACAGTTAGAGGGTCAGGAGGTTCCAACAATCAAACTCCGGATTTTGGGTAAGAGAAATTGCGATGGTAGGCAATATAACCTGCCTAATGCTTCTGAAGTCGCGTCTGTAATTGTTGCTGACTTCGATCCTACTAGATTTGATAGGGATGTAATTCTTCGCACTCACTTTTGTTTAGAGGACGACTATTTCAACAATTTGTGGTTAATGGTTATAGCATGATCGAGTCTGGTAGATTAAGATGGATTAGACACAATCAGAAAGATTTGAGAGCGGACATGTATAAAGGGCTTGAAGAGTCAATATTGAGGGGTGAGACTAACACATGAACAACTAGGAAAAGAATTGTTTTTCCATCTACATTTGTTAGTGGACCTCGATATATGTTTCAGAATTATCAAGATGCTATGTCAATTTGTGGGTGGACTGGTTATCGATCTCTTCATAAGTTTTACGTGCAATCATAAATGGCCTAAGTTATCAAGGTACTTTGCAAAATACAACTTTAAATCTGAAGATCATGATGATTTAATTTGTCGTATTTTCAAGATCAAGCTTGATCGGTTGATTAAGGATATTAAGAAAGGAGATATTTTTGGTCATGTCAGAGCAGGTATGTTTTATATATTACCTTCATTATTTTCCGTCCTTCTATTTTGTCATTAGTTTTAGTAAAAAACTTATTTAATATTTGCAGTAATTTACACAATAGAGTTTCAGAAACGTGGTCTTCCCCATGCTCTTATTTTGGTATTTCTTCATCCTAGTTGTAAATAAAAGACTCCTAATGATATTGACAAAATAGTATGTGCTGAAATTCCAGACAAATCCTTGGATCCAGGTTTGTTTGAAATTGTTTATACATCTATGCTTCATGGACCTTGCAGAACTCAAAATCCGAGTTCCTCTTGCATGCAGAACAATAAGTGAATCAAATACTTTCCTAAGAAATTTGTTGATGAGACTGTGATTGATAAAGATGGTTATCCCATTTATCTGAGACGAGATAATGGTGTTTCTGTTCAAAAGGGATAGTCATTTTTTGACAATAGATTTGTTGTTCCTTATAATAGAACTCTCTTGCTTAGATTCAATGCACATATAAATGTTGAATGGTGCAACCAATCTAGATCAATCAAGTACTTATTCAAATATGTGAACAAAGGTCATCATCTTTTTATCATGGTGATCAAACAAATTCAAATGTTGATACAACTAATGAGATAAAGATGTACTATGATTGTAGATATCTCTCATCATCTGAAGCAGCATGGAGGACTTTTCTTTTGATATTCACTATAGAGAGCCCTCAGTGGAAAGATTACAGTTTCATTTAACAGGCGAGCACATACTATGTTGTTTATGGAGACAATCCGCCCATTGATTCAGTGCTATTGAGGCCAAATATCTTCTAAATTTTTGGCGTGGATGGATGAAAATATATCCACAAGGAAAAAACCTCACATATGCTGAATTTCCTTCAATGTTTGTTTGGAATGATGGGAAAAAAATGGTTTCCACGTAAATCTGGGACTACCATTGGAAATTGCATTATGTCAAGGGGCCTGAATCTTTTGAAGATAGTAGGAATGTTAATAATGAGGATAAGTCAACTTCTAAAGATGCTTGTTCTGCCATGGGAATGTTAGAGGATGACGGGGAATATATACATGCTATAACTCAAGCAAGTCATTGGGGCACAGGAAGCTTCTTGCAAAAATTGTTTGCCACATTATTGTTGTCAAGTCAAATAGCAAAGCCAGACACTGTTTGGAACGCCACTTGGATGTATCTTATTGACGACATTTTGCACAGACAAAGATTAATTCTATAGTTTCCAGGTTTGATTATTAATTTTTTATGACCATATGGTTTCAATATTATTTATTTCCTTATAATTTTTTTGCCCTATCCATCTTTGTAGAGTTGCAGTTGTCTTCTGAGGAATTAAAAAGCTTTGCCTTGCTTGAAATTTAGAAAATATTGGACAGTAATAAACAAAATGCTCTCTGATTTCACTGAAATACCTCAATCAGACTCAGAATTGGTTTCAAGCAGTCAAAATAGACTTCTTTACGATGAATTAAATTATGATAGGAGCTCTCTTGAAGAAGAGCTCAACCAAATAATTTCAACAATGACTGATGAGGAAAAAAGTATATATGAAACTCTTATGTATAGAGTTGTTCATAAGAAACCTAGTTTCTTTTTTTTGAATGGATATGGGGGGACAGGGAAAACTTATGTTTGGAGAGGATTAAAAGCAGGTTTAAGTCAAAAGAAAAAATAGTCTTGGCAGTTGCATCCAATGGTATTGCTTCTCTTTTAATACCTGGAGGTAGGGCAGCTCATTCTCGGTTTGGAATTCCAATTAATGCAGATGAGGACTCAACCTGCAATATAAAACAAGGAAATGCATTGGTAGACTTGATATGTAAGGCTGATTTGGTTACATGGGGTGAAGCTCCAATGACCCATAAATATTGTTTCGAAGCTCTTGATCGATATTTGCGAGACATTATGAGGTTTTGCCACTCATGGGAATTTAGATCTTCCTTTTGGAGGATAGGTTATTGTTTTGGCCGGAGATTTTCGTTAGATCTTACCTGTTATTCCAAAAGGAACAAGGAAACAAATAGTTCATGCCACTATTAATTCTTCTTATGTTTGGAATTATTGTGAGGTTTTGACTTTGACAAGAAATATGAGACTCTTTCATAGAAGCTCAGATGTTGATTTTGTGGAAACAAATGAATTTTCTAAATGGGTTTTGGGAATTGGAGATGGGAGTATTGGAGAAGGAAATGATTCGAATATTAATGTGGAGATTCCTTCTGATTTACTCATCTTGAATTCAAATGAACCGATTAATTCCATTATTGATGTGACATATCCATCTTTTTTTGATAGAAATCATGATGTCTCTTTCCTTTAAGATAGGGCTATATTAGCTCCAAGAAATTAAGATATACATCTCATTAATGACTATATGCTCTCGTTGATTCTAGGGGAGGAGAAGACATACCTTAGTTTGGACACACCTTGCCCCATAAATTCTAACTTTGGTGGTGTGGATGAGATACATACACCAGAATTTTTAAATACTATTGTTGCATCTGGTCTTTCTACTCATGAACTAAAACTTAAAGTTGGTGTTCCCATTATGCTATTATGAAATATTGATTACTAATCTAGATTGTGTAACGGAACACGATCCATTCTCACAAGGATGGGTAAATATGTTTTTGAGGCTGTTGTATTATTTGGAAGCAATGCAGGTCTAAAAGTTTATATTCCAAGATTGTCATTGACTCCATCAGATTTCCGAATTCCTTTCAAATTTGCAAGAAGGCAATTCCCTGTGGTTGTTTGTTTTGCAATGACTATTAACAAGAGCCAAGGCCAATCTCTAAAACACATGGGTTTTTATCTTCCGAATCCGATTTTTTCTCGTGGTCAATTGTACGTGGCTGTTTCACGAGTCACTTCAAAAAAGGGATTGAAGATATTGACAACTAATGATGAAGGAAATTGTACAAACATTGCTTCCAATGTTGTCTACAAAGAAGTTTTCCAAGGGTTGTTTTAGGTAAGTTGTTGGTTTTTAGATAAGTTGTTGGTTGATTGTGTGTGGTTATTTAGTATTTTTATTGGTCCATTTAGTAAATGTTTGTGTGGGTTGGTTTGTTTGATCCAATATTGAAACCCGACCCAATTTAAGTATTGATGATAAGGATGTGTTTTGCTCCTCTAATCATCATTGTTTAACTGCTTCTCCTTTATCCCCGTTTTCCATTCCTCTTCTCAAGTTTCATCGTTTTCTATTCCTTTTCTCAAAAACCATCACTTTCTATTCTTCAACGCAGTGCCTTCAATAGATTCATTGTAGTCTTCCCTCTTTAATTTTTCAATTCATCTGCACTTCTTGATTGTAATTTTTAGGTTTTACTATCCAATACGAAAATTTATAAACTTTCAACTGCTTTCTTCTTTCTTCTCTTCTTTTTTGTTATTGAGAAATCAAATCTTTTCTGTTGTCTTCGTAATTTGAAAACTGAGACATGCATACTACTAGCTACACTAAAAACTATTGATTACATGGGTTTAGGGTTTGCTGGCTTTGAACATAGAAAAGGAGATATATAGAGAGACATAGATAATAGAAAAGAGAAGAGTTGCAAACTCAGCCATGAGGTTAACGATCTTGAATGTTTTATTGGATACATCACAAACTAAGCAACATTGCTCTTTTTTCCCAAACCCCAGATTTATCTATTGTATGTTGATTCCTTAGGACTTTCGGCAGTTTGATTAACGACTTTAAACAAATTTAATTAATGACACAACAATTAGAAATAGGCATATTGTAACGAACTGTAACAGAATATGTGTTTGTTATTCATTGAAGATGCTGTTTTAGCAAAAACGAATATGGCCACTACTGGACCCAAAATACAAGCCCAAACAGACAGCCCAAACTAACAGAACAAGCTAAATGGGCTCTATACAAAACTAGTACTGGCTACAAACTTTCCCTTAAATTGAATTCTCTTTGACATAACAGTTTAACAAAGCATTTACAAGACATAGTTCACAATTACAACAAAACAGCATTATTCCTATCAGAATTAAGAACAGCAGACATCAAACATTTACACAATCAGTTGGACAGCAAACTCCCAGGCAATTCCTCAACTTGACCAATCTCTCATTGTTCAATGGTTTGGTGAGGAGATCTGCTAGTTGATCTTCTGAACTGCAAAACTTCAACTCTATGGTTCCTTTTCTGCACAAGTTTCTCTGGAAATGGTGCCGAATGTCAATATGCTTGCTCCTTCCATGCATGACTGGGTTTTTAGACAGCTTAATGGTGGAGCTGTTATCACAAAACACAGTCAAGCATTTCTCCTGCTTCAAACCAAGTTCATTCAGGATCTCTTCAGCCACACACCTTGGCAGAGACAATAGGCAGCAACAACAAATTTTGCCTCTGTTGTAGACAGTGTCACAATGGGTTGTTTCTTTGAAGACCAAGAAATAGCCCCTGCACTCAACATAAAGATGAAGGCAGTAGTGCTCTTCTTGTCTTCTACATCTCTTGTATAGTAACTAGCACAGTAGGCTAGCAGTTCTTGTTTCTGATTTGCTTTGTACAAAATCCCCAGATCTGTAGTACCCTTTAGGTATCTCAAGACTCTCTTTGCTGCAATCAAATGTTTTTCTGTAGGTTTATCCATAAACCTACTAATTAGGCTAACAGCAAACATTATGTCAGGCCTAATGGCATTCAAGTACATTAGGCTGCCACTGATTTGCTTGAATGAGGTGGAATCTACTTGCTTGTCTTCATCATTTCTGGTGAGCTTACTTCTTGCAACTATTGGATTGCTTACTGGCTTACTTTCTTCCATTCCAAATCTACTCATTACCTCAATTGCATATCTCTGCTGAGTTATGAATATACTCCTGTCATTTTGAGTAACTTCCATACCCGAGAAATGTTTCATCTTCCCCAAGTGAGTCATATCAAAATGTATCTTCATTGACTCCTTGAACTCTCTCATCAGTGCAACATTGTTCCCTGTATAGACTAAATTGTCCAAATACAAACTAACAATAAGTATCTCATGCTTATTCTTAGTTTTTTTGAACAAAGTATGCTCATGTGAGCATTTCCTGAAACCTTCATCACTGATGTAAGATTCTATCTTACTATACCAAGCCCTTGGGGCTTGTTTTAGCCCATACAAGGCTCTTTTAAGCTGGTACACCATATTTTCACTTCCCTTCTTTACATAACCTTCTGGTTGATCAACAAAAACAACTTCATTAAGCTCTCCATGGAGGAAAGCATTTTTAACATCTAATTTGTGAACACTCCACCCCTCACTAGCAGCAACAACCAATATACACCTAATGGTATCCCACCTAGCAACTGGTGCAAATATCTTTGAGTAATCAATTCCATATTGTTGTGTGTATCCCTTGGCAACGAGTCTTGCCTTATTGGTTCTCAATTTCCCCAGCTTCATTAAACTTTGTTTTAAAGATCCACTTTAGCCCAATCCTTTTTCATCCTTGTTGTGTCTATGGAGGATATCTCACTATCCATGGCTTTCCTCCATTTTTTATGTTTCACAGCCTCAGCATATGTAATGGCGTCAGCAGTGTTCTCAAATGCTGCAAAACTCAGCATATTCTCTCCCTCCAGGAGATCATCATCATCCTCACTGTTAGTGGTAAGGATGAACTTATCCAAATAAGAAGGCCTTTTCACAATTCTTCCTGCTCTAGTAGTTCCACCATTATCAATAATGTTTTCAACAATAGTTTCAGGTTGATCAGTGTCTCCAGCAGTTTCTTGCACAGTTGTTTCCTCATCAAATTCAACAATTCCTCAATTCTCATTGGTGTTCTTCTCATCTCTCCACTGCCAAGTATCATTCTCATCAAATACCACATCTTTGCTTATCATGATCTTCTTGGTGACAGGATCATAAAGCCTAAAGGGCTTTGATTCTTCACTAACTCCTAAGAAGATGCATTTGAGGCTCTTGTCATCTGGCTTCTTCCTATGAACATCAGGTATATGCATATGTGCAAAACAACCAAACACTCTCAAGTGCTTAATTGAGGGTTTGACTCCACTCCACATCTTCTCAAGGGTAACATTATCTAAACTCACTGTTGGACTTCTATTGAGGACATAAAAGGACCACCTCACAGCTTCATGCCAAAATTATTTTGGGAGTTTGGCTTCTTTGATTAGGCTTCTAACCATGATTTTAAACTTCTTAAAGATATGAAAGGCAGTAGATTTTTCAGCCAGAAAGTATACCCAACATTTCCTAGTGAAATCATCAACAATTGAGATAAAGTACCTCTTTCTGGTGTTTGATTTTAGGGAGATTGGTCCACAAATGTATGAGTGAATCAACTCCAATTTCCTTGGAGCCCTCCATTTGCTCTTCTTGGCCATATTGTCTCTATATTGTGCTCTTGTCAGGCATTTAGTGCAATTCCTCACTGGTTCCTTTAGCTCAGGCAATCCTGTAACCATCTCCTTCTGATTCAGGAGCTTCAACCTGGTGTAACTAAGATGAGCAAACCTTCTGTGCCATAGTTCAGACAAATCTTCATCAACAACTTGCATACAAGAAGAGACAGCAGTGGATCCAATGATGGTGAACACCTTATTCCTTGCCATCTTGGAGGTTATCAGCAGTCCCTTTTCCTTGTGATAAATTTTACACAAGTCATCTTCAAACACAACTTTCAACCCCTTTTGCTAGAGTTGGCCAATACTAAGCAAATTATTCATTAACTCAGGAATAAAGTAAACACCTGCGATGAGCAGAACACGCCCTTCAATCCTTAGGCTCCCACCGCCTTATCCCATAACTGACAGTTTCATGTCATTCCCCAACTTAACAGATTCTCTAAAGCTCTCATCTAGGTCAAAGAACCACTCCTTGATACCACACATGTGGTTACTGCATCCGAAATCAATAAACCACCTCTCATTTCTTGATTCTTGTAGTTCTTCAGCATAGGCCATGAGAATCACTTCTTCCTCATCATCAAAACCTGCATAATTTTCCGCTTTGTCATCAAGATTTGGGCACTCATTGCGATAGTGGGTATCTTGTGACATTTGTAGCATTCAATATGCTCTTTTGATGTTTGCCTACCTCTACCTCTACCACCAGAGGTTCTTCCTCTTCTTCTGCCTCCACTTCTCCCTGAATCTGTGACCTTCAAAGCATGTTCATCTTCTTTCTGGTGTTTCATACGCCCTTCTTCAACCAGAATGGTGCTCTGTAGCCCGTCAATTGAAAGCTTTTCAGTGTCATTTACTTGTTCAATTGAGCACATGACGTAATTGAATTTAGGGTTCATGGATCTCATAATTTTCTCTACCACAACAGTTTCAGACATATTCTCACCATGCATCTTCATTTTGTTCGCGATTGCAAGCGTTCTTGAGAAGTATTCGTTGACTGACTCCTCCTACTTCATTCGTAGTGCTTCAAATTCTGATCTTAGGGTTTGTTATTGCGCCTTCTTCACTTTCGATGATCCTTGATATTTCTGTCGCAATGATTCCCAAATGTCTTTTGCGGTGTCAATCTTCAAAAATGTTTCCAGAATATTATGATCTAGGGCTTGAAACAGATAGTTTTTAGCCTTTAGGTCCTTCAATTTGGATTCGCTCGCTGTCTTCTGCTGCTCCGTAGTCGCATTTGCCGCCACGATTGGAATCCCTTGTTCGACGATTTCCCAATACTCCTTGGATCGGAGAAGATTCTCCATCAACATCGCCCAATGGTTGTAATGACCATCGAACCTGGGAATCGCTGGTTGCACGTAATTGTCGTTCTCCTTTTCCGCCATTGGAGCTTCCTTCAAGTTCACTTTCTTCATGATTCTTGATCACTGCGTGTAACAGGCCCCGTGTTTCTTGGAGCTCTAATACCAATTGTAACGATCTGTAACAAAATGAGTGTGTTCGTTATTCATTCAACCCACAAAGGCTTATGTATCTCAATACAAGATGCTATTTTAGCAAAAACGAATAAGGACACTACTCCCCAAAATACAATCCGAAACAGACAGGTCCAAACTAACAGAACAAGCTAAATGGACTCTATACAAAACTAGTACTAGCTACACTTATTGAATACAATTGGAAATAGGCACATTGAATAGTTTTCGTGTTGATTAGGTTAATAGTAGTTGGATTATTAAAATTTTGTGACTTTCTTAGTGTGGGATGCTCTTAGTCTTTCTTAGGATACTTTTAGTCTTGCTTAGGATACTTTTCTCCCTGAGTGTTAATAGAAATCCAACATATGAAATCAACCAAAGTAAAGAAAACAATCCAACCATTATACATTTGTTAACTATACTTGGTCTTGATTGAATTTTGGTCAATTTAATTTTATATATGAAGTTCTCTGTATCGACTGTTAATACTCAATTGGTAAATTAATTTAGAAGCCAATGTAGTTTTATGTGGGGTATGAAATTGTTCTTAGCTTCTCTGTTTTTTAGTTTTAACATGTTTTAATAGTAAAATCTGGTCTACTATAATAGGTGGAGCAGTTTATGTATAGTACAACTAAAATAGGTCTATCTATTTAGTGTCTATCTAATCTATACTAAATGTCTGAGCTCTTTTTTTGGGTTTTGTTGGTGTTCTGTATTCAAATTTCTTCATATATAAATCCATTAATATAGTTTCTTATTTGGTCCTCACCAATTAAAAATAGGTTTCATCTCAACTACATGCCCCCAAGACTTTCTCCTCTGTCATCTCTTTGGATACGGTAATAACTTCTACAATTTAGTTAGTGTCTTTTCCTTATTCAACTTTAAAGTGAAATTGCTCTTATGTTCTTTAACCGTTCTTTTTCCGTTTATTTACCAGAAAACTCCTTAAGGTCCCCGAAAGCTTTTATAGGGACTATTTTGATGAGCTACCTTCTAAGCTGTCCATTGAAACAGAACTTGGCACATGTTTTCCTGCTCATTTTGTTGTTGATAGCCACAGTGTGCCTTACATAAAGACCAGGACTAATGAGATTATGAATCTCTTTAGTGTTGATGGTTTGATCGGAACACCTACCAAAAGAGAGGTTAATTTAACTAACAGCTCAAGGGGTCAGTTCAAAATCCATTGTCCAATGACTATTGGCCGTGTTCGTCCCAGAATAATGTGCAATCAGCCACCTCCAATTCAAGTTCGCTTCCCTGGTTCTGGAGGTTGCCGTCCCATTTCTAGAGCTAACCGTCGTCAAGCTGTTGGAGAAACTCCCTGTGATCCTATTATTATGTAATCCCTTTGTTTTGAGGCATGGTTCTTTTAGCTTTGTTTTGTTTAATTTACTCTATCTTAACTCTTGGATTGTGTAACTTAGACCTTTTGTAATAGAACTTTAATTACTATTCAATATGGTGTTTATATCTTTTCTCTTACACTTTCAATTTCTTTTGGCCTAATATTTACGGCTTTCACCCCCATGCTGAGCACGGGTAATACCACTAGTATTAAGAATATCTTAATACTATTCTTATCAGTATAAAATAATAATTTAGAAATTCCATTATTTTCGAAGAATATTTATTTTATTAAAATGTAGTAGGATAAATTTACATGAGAAAATATAGTTTTCAAATAATACATATCTCTTTTCCTTTGTGTATCATTTCATTTTAGGCTAATTAAGTTACACTAGATGTCCTTTAATTTATTTAATTGTAATAAGTTGGTCCTTTAAGTTTTTTTCGTACCACTTAAGTCCTTTATGTTATTCAATTGAAGAATTTGGTCCTTTAAATTTTTTTCGTACCACTTAGGTCCTGTAAATTATTTAACTGTAACAAGTTGGGGTTGAAAAATGTAAGTTATTCGGTCTTTAAAAGATACAAATAAATATTTTGTCAAAAAAAGTTACAATTAAATAACTTAAATGGCCAACTTGGTACAATTAACTAATTTAAAGGAATTAAGTGGTACGAAAAAAACTTAAGAAATCAACTTGTTACAATTTAATAACTTAAAGGACCTAAGTGGTACAAAAAAACATAAAGGATTAACTTATTGCCGTTAAATAACTTAAAGGACCTCTGATTTAATTTCGTCTTTCATTTTATTAGTATTAATGTTGTTTTCCACTGAAACCCGCTCAATGGCTATATTTTTATATTAAACTTTCCTTCAAATATTATGTCATTTCCTTTTTTTTTCCTGCTCTTCTCTCTACCTCTTTTACTTTTCAATACAAAGGAAAAAAAACCACATTACATGCATCAATTCTCCTTGCTTTCGTAGATGTTATTCCTATCCGTACACTATAACATTTTTGACTTTTGGCCACGCCACTCATTGCCACTCATTCCCTTCAGTCGCTTTTGTTCTCCCATGCAACGCCACACAGCACGTTCTCGTCTCCACGCTTTCGTTCCTTCACGCAAAACCACACTACGCAACTCCGTCTCTCTTTCTCCCTCTCATTTTTCCTTATTTTTATCGAGGTTAAGAAAAAACCTATATTACCCTTTTGTGTAGTAAACAACTAGTTTAAACAAATATAGTCGTTGGCTAAATAACAAGTCCAATAGAATTAAGTTAAGATCAGCTATAGGTGGTTGTAACTAGAAACTAATCTCTAACAAACCCGTTAGGGGTTCCTACTTGTGTATAAATACAACTATTGTAAAGCTACTTTACATACTGTGAATAATAAATAAAACTACAGCTTTACAGATTACTTTTCTCTTACAAAAAGCTTTCTCTAAAAGTTCTCCTTCTGTGTGTGAAAATCTTGTTCAAGAATCTTTGTTGAGGTTCTTAAGTTCTCTGGTTTTGTGCAGTTCATCTCGCAAAAAAGGGAAAGTAGACACCAAGGGGATTTCTGTAAAAAAGCAAAGAGAATAAGGAAAATCACAAGGCGTGTGATTATACCTCTTTTAGTGCTTCATTCAGACCCTAAGTGTAACACCTCAATTTTTTTAACATTAATATATGTGTCTATATTAATAGTGGTGATAATTTTTATATGTTGTTGAAAAAAACTAGTATATTTTAATTATATACTATTAGATTTTATATATTAATTAATAGCCATAAATTATGTTTGTTAATTACTATTTGTTATATTCGTCAAAAAAATTATTATTTGTTATAATATATTAGTTATTGTGTGTATCAGTAGGTAGGATAATAGTTATAAAATAATAATAATAAAAAAGTATATGAATCATAGCATGAAATGGCTAGTATTACGCTGAGCTGTGTTTTGTTTCAAAAAGAGAAGGGAAAAGATAGGGTATGAGGGGAACAAAAAGAAAGGATTAGAAAAAGGCCCAATATACATCCAACGTACAAGCCCTATTATATCATCATGCTGTAGTAATTCCTTCCTCCAATCTTTCCACGCCGCTAACACCAGATGCCTTTCTCCTATTCTCCTACAAAGTCTTGTTACTTCAATAGTAAAGGAACAAGTATTTCCCTCATCTTTTCAATATCTCACCTATGCCATTCAGTCTTTCTGTTGTTCTCCTGGATCCTTAAAACACATCATTCTACTATGATCAACTTTGATATTTGTCTCTGCTAGTTTCACATTGATGTGCTAGCTGCTACGGTGAGAAATTTTTTAGTGAAACTCCAAGTTATCTCTATGCAAATATAAAACAGTCCTTCTTTCATATCTACACTGATAATCTTTCACATGATAATTACAGCTTCATTCTCGTTCATTGGGCTCGGTTGTCAAGTATTCTCTTTATTGAGGTAAGGGGGGAGATTATCTTACTCATGGATATAACAATAGTTGTGGGTAGAGGGGTTGGCCTTAGACCCCAATTTTATCTCAATTTTAGTACTTATAATTTTTATATAAATTATATTATGAAGGTTGTGTGTCTAATTTTGAGTGCTTAGTGAATTGTTTAGTTTATTTATATGTGTGTCGAAAATTATATTATTTAATATGTAGATCAACATATACTTTTTGGACTCTGAAGTAGTAATTCATACCCTATATGAGGAGCCTCGTGATCAGTTTAGTATACATACTAAGGGAGTAAGGTGAAATCTAATAATGTCATGACAGTATAACCTCATCTACTAAGTAAATTGTATTTTAATTGTGTGCACCTTTTGTGCGAGTTCTAGTTATAAATTTTAGCAAACTTAGCCTATGTATAATGTCTAGCTAAAGCATAACATTTAGATGCTAGGAAATTCAAGGTTGTAAGTTGTAACTGTATAAGTCACATTGATAGTTATTTTATTTAGAGTAGAATGTTGAATTATCTAGAGAAATTGTACTAAACTGGAATTTTTAGAAGCTAAAGGGTTCTAATATTAGTTTTGGTTTAGATTAGCATGCTGAATTAATTAGAGCGAGACAAATCTTATAAATATAAGAATGTCAATATATATATATATATATATATATATATATATATATATATATATATATAGACTTAATAAATAATAGGTAGTGATTCTTCTTCAGTTATGAGAACCATAGCATGTAAGATATTAATTTTTAATTTAAGTGTATTAATCCTAAGACTTTAAATTTGAGTGCTGAAATTGGTATAAGTTTTTATACAATTTACGACTTGAAAGTTGGGTTGTTAGTTATAAGAAAGTAATTATTTAAATTACTTTCAAGATAGTTCTTGAGGACATACGTGTGTTGTGACTGTTACTATCTGTTGACTGTTTTTAGCAACATGTGAAATTTTTTTACGAATATTATTGAGATGAGTCACCTAGTCTTTAGGCGAGGATGGTGTTCGGATAATATCTTGTTTGTGACATACTTAGCCAATGATAGGCGATGATGGTACTTTAATTTCTTGTGGTGTGAGTAGGAAAGGTGGATATTCATTTGCATTTTATTTTGTGGAAACATGCATCAATTAAGTTGTAGAAGGAGATTAGGTGGGCGGATTGTAGCCATGAATTGGGACGGTGGAGGCCTCGATGGGTTTTCTCAACCTGGCCTTGGGGGTAATTATGCTCCGGTGTGGAAACTCCAATGACTCTTGTTGATCCCTTGACGTCGGGGCGTACTTTGAAAGCTGGGCGAAGCACTGAAGGCAACCAATGAGGTGTTGCTCTTCAACTGAGGAGCTAAGCATGTACTCCTAGTCTACTTTTCTGAGTTAGTGAATCGGTACCACGTGCATACGAAGTAGAGGCGGAGGATGCATTACATTGACATAACTTTGTTTTTTTGACTACATAGCACTGTGAAATTGATTGATTATTTCGATAGTGTGTCTGTGTGTCGTTTCTATCCCCTATTGTTGTTATACTCTTAACATGATGTAAGACGTACTCACCCCCTGTTTTCTATGTGTTTTCTTTGGTATGATGTTTCTGCAGGCTATACTTAGGACAATATTGAGAAGTAGTGTTGAGGATTTCACCCATGAGGATGAAGTGGAAAATAATTTTCTCACTTATGTGATTATGTTATTAGTCTTTGTTGGACTATTGTTAAATTCAATTGGGTTGTAAGGCTCTGATATTGTGACATCGGGGTTGAGATTGATATTTGGGTGTTGAATCTTATTTTTTATTTTACCACATATACTATTTTTATTTAAGGATGACTGTAACACTTTTAGGAAGCCAAATTATTTTTATTTATGTTAAACTAAGATTTAGAAATGTGATGTGTGGTGACGAAGTGATACCCTTTTTCGGACGAAGATCAATTACCAATATTATTATTATTATTAGTATTCTTATTCCATTTTATTTTATTACTAATATCCCTTAGAAAAAATTACTTTTTTTTAATCCATTTAAAAATTATTTTGGGGTTTAGGGTGTCACACTAAGAGTGTTCTACTATTACTGATTTCTCCAATACTTGTGTGTATCTTGCAAACAGAAAAATCAATGAGATTAGGATATGCTGATATACAAATAAAAGAGTGAAATAGAGAGAGTAAAAGTGAGAAAAACATATGCCTGAGTGAGTCTCATTCTCCTTACGAGTGTGTTCACGAGAAACTAGAAATCAAATGGAAGATTAAGGTTCTCTGTGTTACGAAGCAGAAAAAAGAAAATAAACGAGTAAATAAACCAAGAGGGTTAGAAGTTTACCCTTGTTTATTCCTTTGATTATCATAACCAGCAAGTTTTTGTTGTTTAAATCTAGAGAAGTTGTAAACTTTCAGAAACCCTAGTAGAAAAAGCGTGAAAACTAGAGAGAAGAAAGAGAGAAAATACTTGAGTGAGTGAGACGGCTAATTAGGGTTCCATTTTTCAGTTATATACTCTGGCTTCTTGTGCAAGTTGCACAATCCGTGTGTTTACCATCTCACTCGAATCTGGGTTCCACATAACCCGTTTAAGATGGTGTAAGTTGATATCTACATAACAAGTGGTTGTGTAAGATATACTAACAATTCTTGTTTCTAAGTGACATGTTAGTAGTGCTAACCAGAATGCCTAATAAAAATCTATCAACCAAGATTCCCAAACTAACATGGAAAAACTGGGACATATGGAGCCTACAGATGGAATCCATCTTTGGCTTCAATGTTGTTTTAAGAATTGTGAACAGTCGCTATGACCAGTTGGGTGAGTAACCAACTGAGGCTCAGATTGCTACATTCAATGAGAATGTGCAAAAGGATTGGAAAGCATTATATCTCATTTACAATCGGTGTGATGAGAGTAATTTTGACAGAATTAGAGGAATTAAATCCTCTAAAGCTTCCAAGGATATTCTAGATAAATACTATAATGGGGCAGAACCTGTAAAAATGGGAAAATTGCAATCTTTGAGAAAGCAATACGAAAATTTGAATATGCAAGAAGGTGAACCAGTCACAGACTTCTTTGGGAGACTAAAGAGGGTCGCAAATACTATGTCTCTAAAGGGAGAGACATTCACAGTCAAACTTATTTGTCAAAAAGTTCTTAGATCACTAACTAAGAAATTTGTCTACTGTGTTAAAAGTATAGAAGATATTGTGAAGCCCGATGACCACAGGGTGCAGGAGCTTCGAAGCAAACTTGAAGCTAAAGAGATTAGATTGAATCTCTTAGATGGGGAAGATGGAGATGACCAAGCCCTATTCACTAAGGCTAAAAGAAAGAAATGGACTAAAGGGAACAACAACAAGCAGTCAGGTAAAAGCAACTGGTCTAAGGGTAAGTCAGGTAAGTCTAATGTAAGAGTCACTCTTCTAAGAAAAACTTTGACTCATCTAAAAGTAAAGATAAGTCTAAGGTTCATGTTACAGATGTGACAAATATGGACATTATGCTACAGAATGTCCTACTGGGAAGGATAATAAACCTAGAGAATCTAAGGAAGTGGCCAAGGAGGACTCAGATTCAGACTCTAGTCCTGTTTTTTTTAGTATGATCACCATAAATGATGAAACTTAACCTAGGACAGATTTTTTTTCTAAAATAGAACCTAACCTAGACTTAAAATATGATTTTGTTATGTTGGCTATAACTACTAGTGATGGTAAAACCATCATAGAAATTTGGTACCTAGATTCTGGCTGTTCTAATCACATGACAGGGAAGAAGGACTAGCTAGTGGACTTTGACCCTAGCAAGAAGTGTACAATTAGATGTGCCAATTGTAAATCTATAGTTTCTAAAGGTATGGGAAACATCAAGTTCACTAAGGAAAATGGTTAGGTAATCCTAATTCAGAATGTTCTTTATGTGCCAGGAATCAGTTGCAACTTAATTAGCCTAGGCCAACTGATTGAAAAAGGGTTTTCGGCAGTTAAGAAGAACCTAAAGCTAAAGATGTTTGATACAAAAAATGAATTAGTATTGACTACACCTTTAGCCACTAACAGAACATTCAAAACCAGCATTAGCATCATTGAGGCAGAATGCCTAAGTGCCATCCTGATTCTGAAAGTATGTCGTGGCACAAGAGGTTTGGACACTTGAATTTCAAAAGTCTAAGTATCTAAGTACTAGAGCCTTAGTAAAGGGATTACCTAGAATATGTCTAAGGATACTTGTACAACCTGTCTAGTAGGTGAACAACCTTGGAAACAGTTTAAAACAGAAATGAAGCATAAATCTAAAGATATTTTGCAACTTGTTTATTCTAACCTATGTGGACCTTTTGATGTACCCTCTAATGGGGGTAACAAGTATTTCATGACTTTTGTAGATGAATTTTTAGGAAAATTTTGCTCTACTTACTCAAAACCAAAGGATAATCTTTGGGAGTGTTCAAGTAATTCAAAGTGTTGGCAGAAAAGCAAAATGGCAGGCATCTAAAGGTACTAAGGACAGATGGTGGTGGTGAGTATACCTCCAAAGACTTTGAGGAATACTACACGAATACATGCATCCTACATGAAGTGACCTCTCCTTATACTCCACAACACAATGGAGTGGCTGAAAGGAGAAACAGAACCGTTCTAGATATTGCCAAGAGCACGATTAAGTTAAAAGGCTTATCTAAGAGGCTATGGGCAAAAGCAGTGACTACAACATTTTACCTACTCAACAGGTGTCTTACTAAAGAGTTAGAGGACAAGGTTCCAGAACATATATGGTCTGGAGATAGACCAAGTGTGACTCATTTAAGGGTATATGGCTCTCTAACTTATAGCCATATATGTGTCATTAAAAGGAAGAAATTAGAGGACAAGAAGAGATGTTATGGCTATAGAGATGTTATTGTGCTTGAAAATGATAATGGCTATAGAGATGTTACTAGATCTAAAAAATGATAATATTGAGATTTCTAGAGATGTTATTGTGCTTGAAGACAAGCAATGAGTCTGGGATAAGGCTGAACAAGTCAATTCAGAGGATACCATAGTCCTAGAAGAGGATTTACACACTAGACCATAAATTTTTGACTATAGTTCTGATGAAGAAGAACCTGCCCAACCAGAGGCATATCCAAAGAAAAAGAGTGGAAAAACACTATGATTGAGGAATTAAACTCAATAGAAGAAAAAAACTTGGACTCTAACACAGCTACCTAAGCACAAGAAGGCAATTAGTGTTAAATTGGTCTTTAAGTCGAAACTAGATTCGAATGGGAAAGTTGTAAAGTACAAGGCAAGGCTTGTAGCAAGAGGTGTCCAACAGAAATATGGTATAGACTATGAGGAATTCTTCTCACTCGTAGCTAGGCATGAAACCATTAGCATGGTGACTGCCTTATCTTGTAGCAAGGCCTGGGGAATGTACAACAAGGATGTAAAGTCAACCTTTCTAAATGGGCCATTGGAAGAAACTATCTTCATCTCACAGCCTCCCGGCTTTGAGATAAAGGGAAAAGAGACTAAGGTCTATCACTTACATAAGGCTCTATATGGGTTGAAACAAGCACCCAGGTCTTGGAATAAATGTATTGACACATTTTTTGTGGAAAATGATTTTTCTATGTGTTACTCAGAATTTGGAGTGTACACTAAAGGTACTAAAGAAACCTACATACTTATAGTGTGTTTATATGTTGATGATTTACTTGTAACAGGAAGCTGTCCTAAGGAATCAACAACTTCAAGGCATCTATGAAGAGGGGGTTTGAGATGACTGACCTAGGGAAGCTCTCTTATTTCCTTGGAATGTAGTTCCTATACACTTATAAATGAAGTATGCCAAGGAAGTTTTATCCAGATTTGACATGACAGATTGTTACTTTGCAAAAAAACAAGTTGACGGAATTCTAACTAAAGCTTTTGAAGGCAGCAACGGTGAGGTAAATCCTACTGAGTATAGACACATTATTTGGTCACTAAGGTACCTATGCCATAGTAGACATGATATATTGTATGCCACTAGAATAGCAAGTAGGTTAATGAATAAACCACTCAAAGAACATTTATGGGCTACTAAAGGAATCCTAAGATCTAAACTATGGTGTTTGGTTTCCTAAGAGTACTAATGAGGAAAGAGAAGATTTCATGTGTTTTTCAGATTCTGATTATAGTGGAGAGATCATGTGGACAGAAAGCGTACATCTGGTTTCTTATTCATATTTCAAGGATCGCATATATCGTGGATCCGGAGCTCTAAAAAAAACAAATTGTTGCTCTGTTCTCATGTGAGGTAGAATATGTGGCAGCTTGCAGTGCTTCCTGTCAAGCAGCTTTCCTTGAACATTACTTGAGTAACCTATGTGTAGCGACCGAAAAATCCGAAGGAGGGATCCTTCGAGGTGTCAGATGAAGCCGCCATCAAGGTTTAGGTTTAAAGGGGCAAACATTCATAAATCCCCCTTGACTATACGAACCATATATGGGTTCGGGAGTCGGTTATGCGCGGGGAAGGTACTAGCACCCTATGACATCCTTCCTAAGGAAGGTTACCTTTAATTAAATGTGTAAAAAGATTGTTAATTCAAATTTTGCAAATTAAAAATAAAAGGACTTGATACATAATTAGTTATTTTATTATTATTTTTGAGAGATAAGAATTAGTTATTTTATTATTATTTTTGAGAGATAAGAAATAATCAAATTAGAAAAAAGACTAAAAAAAGGTTTTTATTAATGCAATTGACAGAGGTCGGCCGCCCTCTGCTCCTACGTATCTCCTGGTAGAGAATCAAATCACACGTAGTTCTTGGTAGAAAAAAAATTGTGTTGGGTGTTTTTTAATTATATTTTTGATAAAAATTGTTTTTAATGAGTAATAAAAATAAATAAGGAAAAAATAATTAAAAAAACGGAGTGGGATGCAAAGTAGTAATAATGAGGATGCAGTTAACAGCAGGGGTGCTGCTTTATTGAAAGGGGTGCGTGTATTAAAAACGCGGGTTGCAAAAGTGAATGTGTTGTTTTATGCTTACAGTAGTAACACGGGTGTGAATATAAGTGTTAATTCTTTTAATTAAAAATAAGTAATAATAAAAACAAAAAGAAAAGTGATATAAAAGGGAACATGCAATTTTACTCAACCCCAATTCACACCCACTACCAGCGCCGCAACAGCCTCATTAGGAGAGAGAGAGAGAGGAATTTCGAAATCTTAGGAAATGGAGAGAAGAAAATTACGGAAGAGAGAGAGAGAAACAGAATCGTAGAGAGAGAGAGAGCGCTCCCGGAGCGAGAAGACGACGAGAGACGGTGAGTGAGGAGGACGACGCCGGAGGTCATGACGACGCGGAGGTCGAAGATGGCGGTGGTAACGCCGGAGATGTCGTCGCTTGGTGACGACGTGGGGTGATTCGTGGTGGTCGTTTGCGACGCGTTTCTAGGAGGAAAAAATAAGCGCGCGGAGCAGTGTCCGGTGGGGGTGTACCGGTTTTCGCCGTGCTGTTCGCCGGAGCCGCTGTGAGTGGTGGTGGTCACAGGTATTTTTCCTATTTTTTACGGATCCTATCCTCTCCCATCTCTTCTACTTGCTCTGTTGTGTTTTTTATTTGCTTGTTTCCTAATACACTAATTCACCCAAAAACTAGACCTATTTCAGATTAATCCTAAAAACAATGTCAAAATATCTATTATCTTGTTTTTCTGAACTTACTGTTGAACCTATTTCAAGTTAACTACTAATTTTATTCATGCCCTATTGCTAAAAACTAATCGATTCACGAGTCTAATTTTCTGCTTTATTACTTTTCTGTTCATGACTTCATGTATACTTTTTGTTAAACTATATACAGATTATATACTTTTGTTTTATATACAGATTATACCATTTAAACTATATAGAGATTATATCATTTTATATACAGCTTAGATACAAAAGACTATATACAGATTATGTACCAAAAGAAAGATAAACTATATACAGATTAAAACATGTATTTTCTACATTTTTATTAATACACGGAAAAAAACCAACCTAAGCTCCAGGCTCTGAAAATCTCCTTATTTTTTAATACTGTTTCTGAATGCTTGCTTCACTTTCACTGCTTCTGTGATTTCTGCTATTCGATCCTTTTTCAGAATTTGTTGGTGTTTTGTGATTAGGATTTTGGTGCTAAACCCTAATCTTTTTCTGAATTTCTGCCCCCCGTTCCAATGAAATTGCTCAGCTTATAAAGGCAAAAAAACGTAATCGGAAATTTATTATTAGCGATTTCGTTTCCATTTCAGGTATTGGACCTGCTTGGTGAGCAAGAATAGGCCCAGAGAAGCTGCCACTGCTTATTTTATTTATTTATTTTCGTTTTCCATTTTTTTTTTGTATTTTTGATTATTTGATTTTTTGTATTATAGGAATTTTGGACATCTTTTGAATGTTGTATTATTATTTTTAATTAATTCTGATATTTTAAACATTTTTTATGATTTTTACTTTTTTTTAAATCAAGTGAACAAACAAAAATGAAGGTGGGTCAAAACCAAGGACGAAAATCGGGTTCTACCAAACAATGCGCTAAAGCGAGCCATTTAGACAAATTGCTATGATAGGCCCAACAAAACTTGAATAATACCGAGACTTGCTAACTACCTACTATTTACAATCGTGCTCAAAACATATATACAAGCTAAAACAAAAATTGTAATAATAAAATAAGAGGGCGGACAAAATTGGGTATAACACTATGGTTGATCTACAACAACCTCCTACCCTATTCATTGATAAAAAGTCTACCTTAAGCTTGGCTAAGAATCCTATGGCTCATGGTAGGACTAAACAAATAGAGACCAGATTCCATTATCTAAACATATAAAGACTAACTTGCTGATATATTTACTAAAGCAGTCAAGGGAGACATCTTCACAAGAATGAGAAGAGAAGTTGGGGTTGTATCCTTCAAAACCCTATGGAACATGCTATTGTAAGGGCTATTGGTTAGAGTCTTGTCCCAATCTGTTAACTGTTTTGAAAGCTATGACATGGGCTTGTCCTGGTTTATTACTATGTTCCTAATCTATTGAAGGGTATGTCCTAAGGAAATGTTTTTCATTATGGGAGGGTATTGAGGTTTAATAAAAAAATCTATATTACCCTTGACTATAGTAAACGACTAGTTTAAACAATTTCAACAGAATTAAGTTGGGATCAGTTACCATTGGCTATATTACCGTTGGCTAAATAACAAGTCCAACAGAATTAAGTTGAGATCAATTATACATGGTTGTAACTAGAAACTAATCTCTAACAAAGCCATTAGGGGTTTCTACCTGTGTATAAATACAACTATTGTTCAACTACTTTACCTACAGTGAATAAGAAATAAACATACAGCTTTACAATTTACTTTTCTCTTACGAAAGCTTTCTCTAAAAGTTCTCCTTCGGTGTGTGAAAATCTTCTTCAAGAATCTTTGTTGTGGTACTTATGTTCTTTGGTTTTGTGCAGTTCATCTGGCAACAAATGGAAACTAGAACAAGGTGTAACACCCTGAATTTCAGAGCTCTACTAAGTGAACTCATTTCCTAATATGAAATGATTTTTGAAATGTACTCTCCGTGCTTTCTCAAAACATGTGTATATTTTTTTCTTTTAAAATTCTTTTCAAAATAATCAGAGTATTGCAGCATTTTTTGAAACATGTTGCCTCTCTTAATATGATACATTAATTAGACCTAAAATATGACATGTATAGATTTACTTCCCTACACCAAAATGGTATCTGTTTTCAAAAAAGGTGTACAATGCAAGGACCAAATTTGTTTGAGATAAAGACACACTCCATCTAAAATTGACAACTATGTCTACTAATACACACACAGAAACACCCATACATAGAATTGCTCAAGGACCATACAACAAAAGAAGACAACTACGATGATCAAGCATTCTATACTCAACTTCTTATTTGGAATCTCGACAAGTCCACCAGAACTCCACTATGGAAGGGCACCGACCTCTTCAACCTTGTCTCTAACAAACTAAATTATGGTCCTCCAATAACTGGGTTGACATCCATTAGATTGGAGAACAACAACCAATGGTCATCTTCCAGAAATTACACGCATATAGATATAAACCGACTCACATATATTTAACCAATTCACATAAGCATAATCCTAACAAGTTTTCAACAAAATTCTAAAAATCAGCCTTAACAACACGTCACACCACTCCATATATCCTAATGCAATGTCTATATGTCATGTTAATGCATATGTTCCTGGGATTTACTACTCCAAAAAAGTGTTGTTCTTCTCTCTATGATACTGCACAACAGATCTACGATCCAAATATGGGCGTGCTTCTCTCTATGATACTGCACTTGTGTAGTATTTCTCTCATCGACACTGCACTACACCCCATGATGAGAACTCAAGTGTGCGCGTCTTTCTATGATACTGCACCATGTGGTCATTTCTCCTTATGATACTGTGCCACATACGGTATGGTACTTCTCTCATCAATACTGTACTATGCCAACCTTGTAAGACAGTTACTTCTCTCGTTAAAACTGTACTATACGGACCTTGTAAGATAAAATGTACTTCTCTCATCGATACTGTGCCACGAACTACATGTATGCATGAATATACATCAAGACTCATACATATTTCACCACACCAAGCATTATTCAAACAAATCATCACATGGATTAAGAATAATGACTTAACACCAACACTAAAAGAAACACCTTAACACCACATACTTGAACCAGTACAAGCCACAAACAATTTAAGTAATACTTAAAAGAAAGGAAAGAGTCCTTACCGACTTCTCCTCTTCGATTCAACCTCGTACAAACTAAGTAAGCATTTCACTCCCCACATAAACCACCCTAATAGCTTCCTCAATTCAACACCAATAAATTTTTTCTTGGAAACTCCCTCAATATCTCAGTCTAACCTCATAAATCTCTATTAGATCTAAAAATCATTAGTTGTAAAGTATTAAGTTTTCCTCATTCCAATCTCTCAAAACAGTACCATTTTGCTAGGATTTTTCCATTTTATTTTCCATTCATTAGCTCACACTCTAACTCCTTTTTTTTTTTTAAATCTAATTCACATGTCACACTCGATTTTATAAAGAAGACAACTTTAAATATCTTCTTTCGAAAACAATTTACTTGCCTCCCTAGTGGTCATATCTACATATGTCTTATCTCACCTCCTTCCAAAGTCACTCCCAACCCCTCCAGACATCTCAATCGCATATCATCAACATGAGATGTACACATTCACAACATAGAAGAAGCACATACATAAGCAATAGGCCACAACAACAATGTCCTTGCAAGGCTAAATCAACATCCAATCAAAAAAGCTCATAAGCAAAAAACAAAAAAACACCAACTATAATCTCAAATATATAATAGCGACTAGAAAAAAGCTCTTACCCACAACCCCTACAACTCGATCTTTCCACCTACGTGAACACATTCTACTTTACTTTTCTCCATCAGGAGTTACAGCACAAGACAAGAGGTGCTTATCAACAAGAGAAGAATTAGGAACAAAGAAAAGTTGAAATTGGAGAAGGGACCATCCAAGAAGAAAGGAGAACCTTGAGCTTAGTTTGTGCTTCCTCTCCACACCATTTCCTTGAGTGAAGTTTTCTTTTGAAGATGAGAGTGTGTGTGGGGTTTGCCAACGGCCAAGTGAAAAGAATGGGATCAGAGAAATTATTATTATTTTTTGTTAGCCTTTTACTTGGATAAGAATGGTTTAAGTGAAATATCTTATAACTGACCATGAAAAAGTGACACCTAGCACCATAAAGTAAACTAATTTAATCATCATATCAAGCATTCTAATCCATCTACCTCTCTTACACACTTTTTATATAAAATAAATTAGTCACATTACTATACTTTTGGAACAATATCTACCTCGATATACTTAGGTAACTGATAAATCCTAAGTTCAACAAATAAATTTTCCCTTGAGAATATATTTTTTAACTGGAACATGACTATTTATTATTGGACAAGAATAAATAATTTTCCTCCTGCAAATAATATTTTCACCTCCTTGAGTCACATCCCTCTCACAGAACCCCTTGTTAAATTTTCGTAGATTTCTGAGTTCGTTTGAAAATCAAACGGCGGGTAAAATTTATCCGGTAATGCAAAACATGCTAAATTTCATTTTCTAATTTTTAGCCAACACTTAACAAAATTATTTAAATCTTAAAAACATCCTCACGTTGATTTCTTTTCATGGAAAATTAAAAAGCCAGATCCATTACAAGAACTGTAAAAAGAGAAAAGTAAAAACAATATTATTTACTATACTACACGCGTCTTACATTACTCCCCTCCTAAAATGGTTTTGTCCTCGAAACTAAATGCACGGAAACAACTCTAAAAATTGCTCCTTCTACTTTTTCTTATGTTTCCAGGTCACATGTCTAGTACTACTTTTTCCATGACTTATTCATTAGAACAAACATTAGGCACCCTATTTGTATCTCACCCTAATAGTTCTTTACAACTAAACTTCTCAAGCACTGACTATTTTAGTATCCCGGTTTAGGCCTTAGATTAGTTACCTCAGGTCAGCCAAATAATTCCTATTCTCCTTATTATACCTTGAGCATACAATCACCTTGACTAATTTTACTCAATAATTGAGTCTTCGTAAATACTTATTCCAAGCCCTAACTTTGACCATCTTCCTGCAACCAAAATCATACTTACATATTTGCTCGGACAATCAATGACAATCTCAAGAGGAATTACAATAATTCATTCTACCTAGATCCTAAGACATTTCCAATACTAAAGTGTCCATTATTCAGACACAATCATAAAATCCCTTGCGACCTGCAAGGGTCCTAAAATGTGAGACTATTCAAGTAATTGAATTTCTTCCTACTTATAACGAGTGATCAGAGGAATCTAACCCCCACTAACTTGAAGCTAAAACAATTATATCCACTAACTTGAATTGTACGACTGAACAAATAATCATCCCTTAGATTCAACTTACCTTGAGATATCAATGTCATTTATCTATTCTAGTCAACGTCAAAACTAAATTGATTGTATAGACTACTCCTGAATTCATATGACTAACTATTTTCGGATCCTTATCACTAGTAATCATCTAACCAACAATTCCTTATTCTACCCCTTAACAGACATACCAACCCTTAGTGGCTTCTCAACGGGGTTCCGAATATAAGATGCTCGAGTTCATAATCATAATCACAAGTAACTAAGATCAACGATCCAGATCACTTCACCCCGATCCAACGGTTCAGGATTAGTCAACACCCGCAGAGCTCCCTGACCCGCGTCTATAAATACGACACTACCCCATAGAATCAGGTACCCTTCTTTCATTTGTACTTCTCACTGACTTCTGAGTGCTGATTTTGGCATCGAAGTATCTGTAGGTACCCAACCCTTCCGAGTCCAACCTCGGAAGACGACGATGTTGACAAGGACAAACTCGGAGAATTTCGACTCAGAAAGTGTTCTTCCGACCTCAAGCCAAGAAGTAGACTATACAGAGACATCAAACAACAGCTATTGACTCAGGACTCAGGGTCCGAGGTCACGTACCAAACATTTGGCGACCACAGTGGGAGTTTATCATCATCTCTCACCAAACCAAAGCCATTTCTCATGGCTCTACGAGGGAGACCCCCGACTCGCTGTCAACCTCGCCCGACAAGCGTCATTGAAGTCGGACCTGTCAGAGGTCAGACTCGCGAAAGTCATGTACAAGAGCTACCCGCAGAGCCGGCGCAATCCGCACCAGTCCTCTACCCTCAACCGGTGGCCGAGGCAGTTCCAGTACCGGTCCATGCGGTGAACCAGATTCTTGACCTCCAAGACAGGCGAAGTCGGGATATCGCCCAACAGGAACTACGACCCACTCAGATGGAGGAAGAGGTCGCCGCTGTCTGAGCCAACACCGCCACAACATCGGCCTTGCCTCTAGAGAAATCCCATGTTCAAAGAACCATCATTTCGAAGCGACACTGTTCTCCACCTCGAAGGAAAATCAGCCACAGACGCCACGTTCACAGGTCTCCATCCCACAGGGGGAACTGACGTCATGGCTCACCTCTCCTCCGACTTCGCCTAGCTCGAGTCCCGGCAAATTTCTTCATACGGCTCTTCATCCTCACGCAGCGATTCCCCGCGTAGAAGGCGTTCCCCACACGGGAGACTGTCGTTTGCAAAGTGCCGAGGTCTTTAGAGAAGCCGTCACAACTAAACATGTACGACGAAACCAGTGATCCGAATGAGCACGTGTGACCTTTGAACTTATGATGCAGTATTAGAACGCAACGGATGATGTAAAGTGCAAGATTTTCCCACTCTCTATGAGCAAGACGGCTCTTTCGTTGTTTAGAGATCTCAAACCTGGCTCCGTTTACACCTGGAACAGTTGGTCCGAGTCTTCTCGGCGCGCTTCAAGGCCTCTAGGATGAAGCTGAAGTCCGTTGACGTGCTCAAGGCAGTGAAGCAGGGAGAAAACGAAACCCTGAGAGACTACATTAAAAGGTTCAATAAGGAAGCGAAAAATGTTAGAGACCTGGGAAACGACATAAGACTTTTGTTCATGAGACACGGGTTTCGGAAGACGAGTATGTTTCAAATTGATGTCGGGATACGCAAACCTTGAAACCTTGAGGATTTCTTGCGACGAACTCAGAGGTTCATCGACTACGAAGAAGACGATCAGGCCGACGAAGCAGTCCAGGAATCCTCCCAGCCGAAGGGGACCGAGAAGGAGAAATCTCCCAAGAAAGACTCGATGGAAACCTCTAAGGAAAGACGACCCCGATTTACAGAGTACACTGAACTAAACGAAGTGAAGTCCAAGATCCTTGCCGAGTGCGCGAATACCGAATTCAAAGATCGAAAATGGCCAGCTCCCCTAGTGCAAAGAGAGAACACGGATACGAAAAAACATTATCGATACCACAGGAGTCACGGGTACGACACCAACCAGTGTCGAGTCTTGAAGGACGACATCGAGGACATGAAGAGCGAAAATGATCTCGCTCGCCGCAGAAGGGCTAGTCTGGAGTAAATGCGGTAGCAAAGCCAGCGAAGGACGACTCCGAAGAATCAGAGGAAGAAGAAGAGCCAAAGCAGCAACGTTCAAGAGTAGTGGTTGCAGTAATCATGGGCGGATACTCAGTTGACTCTGGTGAAACTAAAAGAACAATGAAGAGAAGGTGGAAAGAGATTTTGAGCATAGCCAACGCCCCCAAGACCACTAATCTCTCTGACAGACCACCACTCGTTTTCTCAGACCAGGACCTCCCGGTCCTAGGGCCAAACAAGTACATCCCGCTAATTAATCATCTCCGCAGTAATGGTTGATGTACTCGTATTGAGAATCTTGGTAGATTAGGGGAGCCGCTTGGCATTTTGTTCCAAGATCTGTTGCCAAAAATAAAGGTTTACGAGATCGACCTCGCCCTATACCACAGCGACGACTTAACTGGATTAAACGGCTCGAAAACGGCCCCACTCGGATACCTCGAATTGATGGTCACATACGGAACCGACGAGCTCTCCAGAGCAGTAAAGACCCTATTCTTGGTACTACCCTGCAAGTTCCAATACAATTGTATCATTTGGAGACCGACCTTGGGCAGACTCGGGGCAGTGGCATCCACAGTACATTTGAAGATGAAGTTCTACTCGGCCAAGGACGAAATAATCATTGTCGCTGCCGACTTGGAATCAGCTAAAAAGTGCCATTACCTATCACTAAAATAGAACCTAAGTAGAGCAAAGTAGAGAAGGAGCAAGCAGGCAGGAAAGTGATATCTGAGGTCAATCTGGTCGAACTCAGACACGGTTCCAACCACAGCAAAGGACCGAGCCCAAAGGCGTTTAACCGATAAGCAGCGTCCCACTTGACCCAACAAGCCGCCCCACATCAGACTTCTAGGAAACAAACTCTGGGATCCGACCAGGACCCCTGAAAAGGTAACACAAGACTAGTTCCACGGTCTTCAAATAAAATAAAAAATTCTCCTGCCCCTACATACATTTCTACTCTCGTTCCAGTATTTTGATTCACATGTCCAAGTTCCCCTTTTCCTTTACTAACGACTGTACTCCTAATCGAACTCCGGTCCCCTTGAATAAACTGATTCTTTACAGGAACTTTGCTGCTTCACAAAGAACGCTGATCGAGGTTAAGGCATGGCCCTTGCACCCGATCTCATGTGAGCTACTTCACTTCGTGTTCACTCCAACCTCTGCACTTGGTGAACCGGACAGAATGAAGTCTCACCTGATCCAGCGGCCTCGGACAGACCTCCTTCTACAATGAGGTCTCACTCCGACGTGCCTTTAACTAACCTCTATAATGAGGTCGAGCCTATCGTGGTTCAATGACCTCTACCACGAGGTTGAGCCTATCGTGGCTTACTGACCTCTACCGCGAGGTCGGGCTATCGTGGATCACTAAGCATTCTTACAAGGGTGAACATCAAGCATTTCGTCCCCTCAAAGATCAGATCGGCATCGGCTCCCACGCAAGCCCTGACGCAGCAGCTCATCGTGAGCCTAAATTCAAAGTTAGTAACGTGAACTCTGCTCACTTAGTTCGTCTTTGAAAAGGAATTATAGGAACTAGCCTCGGGGGCACGTGGCCAAAGCACAACGACCCCGAGTGTCCGCACTCCTACTCGCTTCCTCACCCAAGTTATGAATTTTAAAATTCTAGATCATATGAAAGAAAAATCGGGATTAAAAGAACGATGAGACATTCTAAACAAACAATTTACATTAAGAGGACGGGAAAAGGACAGTGCCATCAAGTCATTACATTTGAGGCCAGCCCCGGACATGACTAAGGCCTCCAAAAGGAAAAAGAAAAATTACAAGTCACAAGACAAGCGTAGACTATCAGGGGTAGATGAACTTGGGCTCCTTGGCTCCATCGGCCGCTGGCTTGAGAACTCTCCCTCTGGAAACTACGTTCTGTCGATCCACCAAAGAAACATCTAACCCAGGATACAACACTCCAACCTGGGTCAGGGTATTCCTCAAAGAACCCGCGGCAAGAGCCTCCTTCGCAGATTGCGGGCCGAAGGGGCGAGCCAGGTCCCTCTCCTCGTGATTTCTCTCCAGCTCTTACTCGCCCGAGGCTATGGCCGACTCCAATCCACTGACCTCGTTCTCCAGTTCTCCAGTTCTTGACCTTCTACCTTGATAGCCGCAATCTCTCCTTCGAGCACCGAAACCGACTCCGAAGGTTTGGCTTTCTCGGTAAGATCTGCCACGTCTTTGCGCAATGCCCCCGCGTTAACCCATGCCTTTTCCAACCTATCCAAACGAGCTTGAAGGTCAATCCTTTCTTTCCGATGCGCCTCTGCAGGCATTCTACTTGTCGGTTCTCTCCAACAACTCACCATCGAGCCACACGCTCTTATCCTCCGAAGGATTGCTACCTTGTGACATCAGCAAACCACTGGCATCCCACTGGCGCAGCAGCCATTTGCCGAATTTAGCTACCCTAAAACATGCCTCGAAATCAGCAGTCGAGGGCACGGCCCCACCCTTAAGGCAAAGGTTTGCTTCCTGCTCTTTCATCGCCACAGACGAACCCGGAAGACAATGCTTAACGCCTCTTCCCCCGAAAACTGGGGCGACCTCTACACTCCCTCCTCGACTACTCTGGGGCATCCCCCACGCGATTCCGACCTCGGCACCACCAGTCGCTCCGACACTTGCCTCGGCAACAAACTCCGCAAAGAGCTCCAAGTAAGTGAACCCGTCTGCAAAATAGAAACGCTACCCTAAGAGAGATGGCGGACTCGCCCTCGGCCTCCAACACATATTTGCATTCGATCTTTTTCAAGGGTGTCGTGAAAGACTTCACCCAACGCGCCAAGCGCCTTACTGTCTGAGCCTCCTGTGGACTCAGCTCGGATTCTTGACAGGAGAAGTCCTTCGTCTCGAACTCGAAGTGATCCCGACTCCAAGGCGTGGAAAACAAGCGCTCCACCACCTCGCCTCGCTTGTCAAAATTGAAGTCAATAATGTCACAAGGAAGGGGGTTGGAATTGCGACCCTTTTTAAATTTGACCTGCAATGAAAGAACTTTCTTCACAAGTATGATGTAGAGAAAAGAAGGGTGTTAAGAAGGGTGTGTCAAAACAATTCTTCTTAACTTAGATTGTAAGCAGAGAAGGGTGAGTACTCTGTCTTCTCAACTATATGAAGGAGTTGGGAAGGGTCAGAAAGTTCTTCCCTCAATGCTTCTCACGGTAATTCAGTTTGACAGTTTAAAGAGGTTTTAAGCTGGTGATGAAGTTATAATTTGTCAAGAGGTTCTTGTCAAGAGTTTTCAAAATCATTCACAAATAGGGAGAAGGGTGAGAAGGGTTGTATATACTGTTTTCACAAAACCAATTTATTGACAGAGAAGGGTCATAACTGACTCTTCTTAGTTTTCAGAAACCTTCTCCTTATGGAGAGTTTTCTCACAAGGTGCAAACTAGTGATTTGTAAAGCAATAAATAACACAGTGATTTATAGTGGTTCACCTAAATCCTGGGCTACATCCGCTCCTCACATCCCGTGAGTGTTTCCACTATTTTTCCAAAATAGTTTACACCTTTTACACCTCCCTAGCTTAAAAGAACTCTTGGTAGTTTTCTTCAAACAGCTCTACCTACGGTAAACACCTCTAATAGACTTCTTCTTATCTATTAGACTGCTTCTAACACAGAAGCACTCACTTCTCAAGTCCTACAGCAACACATGCCACTTGAGAAGGTTCCCTACAAGGTATCTGTTTAAGTGATAGGGTTTGTGGGATTTCTAGAGCTTGGTTGATACAAATGGAGTGTTCAGTAATTACAACAACACAAGACTTAATACATACTCAGAGATCAGATGAATCCCTTCTGGTATAGTGCAGCTGAGTATGGATGAGAGAAAACTTTGATACTTGAGAAGGTTGGAAGTTAAGGCCTCAATGCACTCTCATGAGGATCAAAGGCGACCAAGAGCATTAATATATATAGATAAAATTATGTGTATTAACCACTGGTCCAAGATTTAGAGTCGTTGGTGAAGAACATAGCCGTTTATAGCCGTTGGAAAGGGCTGTCTGCACAATACAGCTGTGTTTCTGCTTTTCTGCAGAAGACAGCTGTTTCCAGTTGTTTATGACCCTTCTCCCAATGACTCTTCTCACATATGACAGATGATGATGCTTCTCAAGTTGATGCTTCTTATGTTGATGCTTCTCATGTTGATGTTCCTGAAGATGGTTCATCGTATGACCCTTCTCAACATGACTCTTCTCATCATGACCCTTCTCAGGGTTATGACTCTTCTCAGCTTGACTCTTCTCATCTGATGCTTTTCATCTTCTTCTTTATGGTTCTGTCATGACTCTTCTTGGTTTGATCCTTGTTAGTTACCCTTCTCATATTGCCACAAGAATAAATGACGCTTCTCAAGATGATCTTTCTCAAGTTTACCATATGGTCTTGATGTTTAAATCTTTGTCAAGGGAAGATTCCTTCCTTAGAGCATTGTGGACAATATTCTTTCTAGTTTTCTCATATACGATGCTTCTCATAAGCATATACCTTCTTGAGATTTGCTTGATTAATCCTGTTTTTATATAACACTCAAGAAGAACATTAGTAGCATATGAAATAAGAAACCTTAAGCTTTTCACATTTGATGTTTGTTAATCATCATAACTTAACTAGGGATTTTACCTCAACACAAATGTGCAACTTCCTTCTTTGCAGCGTCGCTCAACGGGCCCACGAAGAAAAAACTACATTTGAAGTTCCTCACTGAGTCCGACACAGGCTCAAAAGAGGATCGATCTTTGTTGCGACGCAAACTGATTTGCCTGTGTCTCTCAGCCCCGACCTCGGGACGGCAGAAAATGTCGAAAAGATGAAAGAATACCTTCGTTCAGCAAGGTCGGCGCAGCTCCCGCATCACGATCTCAAAAGTGTTGATGAACCCCCACGCGTTAGGAGTAAGTTGTGAAGGGGCCACCCGTAGGATCCTAAGAATCTTTTTCTCGAACTCGAAGAAATGGACACTCATCCCCATCTGCTCGAAGTAGGCAGCCTGGACAAAGAGCCTCAATCCCTCGATAATACAAAAAATGACATCTCCTTCCTCGGCTAAACCAAGCTCCCACTCCTGATCCGCCTTTCTCACAAAGTCTTTAAATTTTTCTAGATCACTGGCGTGACAGTGCCCGACTCGGTAAGACAACCTCGCAGCACGAATTTCACCCAAAATCCAACTGCTATCCTCGGCTTTAGACAAACCCGCTACATCCACGGCGTCACCTGTGGCACCGAGCTTACCTTCGCTAGCCTCCTCGGGCTCCCAACACTGTGCAGGAAGATGGAAATCCTATACTGCATTGCCAAGGACTTCCTCCTCCTTGAAATTCTCAACTGCATTGTCAAAGACTCCCTCCTCTCGGATATTCCCTATTGTATTGTCAAAATTCTCGTCCTCTATCACCCCCCCTTGAAGATAGACCGCCAGCCACACGCTCCGGGGCTATAGATTCGGATGGAAAAGAAGTTGATGCTTAGTCACTGGCCACGACCCACTGAGACGCTATTTTTGAACATAACCTTTGCTCGTCAGCAACAGAACTATCCTCGGCAGACTTCTTCAAGGGCGGCTTGCCTGGACAAGTCATAGTCCTTCTCGGAGACGATTTAACATCACCATCCAGGCGCTGTACAAAGAGTAAATCACCTCGGAAACCACAGACCCAAAATCGGAAAAACCCCGGCGGGAAAATAATCTCGGAACCACCAAATACTGATATCACGAGTGAATACTGAGCTCGGAAACTGAACAATCAACGTCGATTTACCGGAAAATGTTTCCGTCTAAGGAACTCTAGACTCGGGAGAAATCAGGGACTAAAGAGTGAAACTATATATGATGATGCCACTCATCTATTTATAAAGGCACGAAACCCGGCAGAATAAGCATCGCCACCAACTCGAGGAAATTAACTTGGAGGCACAAAAATCAATGCAGTCATTTATGACAAGACTTTTTGTTCCCTTCAAATGTCACGTCTCTCGGACAACACGGTACGTGGACATCCTCAGACGTCTGAGTCAAAACCTTAATTCTCGTTGCCATCGATAGCATCCGACCCCGAAAATACCTAACACTAGCCTGACATTCAAGCCGAGGCCGCACTATCGTGGTCGACCTCGACTTGGGGGGAAACTGTTCCGGACTGGGCCAAAAGGCCCAATCCTCTTGGTAAATGGCCTAATCTGCAATTGGATCCGGCCCGATGAACGAATCTCTACAAGTAACCAAGATCACCGATCCAGATCACTTCGCCCCGATCCATTGGTTCGGGATCAGGAAAGACTCGCAGAGCTCCCTGACTCGCGTCTATAAATACGGCACTGCCCCACGGAATCAGATACGCTTCTTTCATTTGTACCTCTCATTGACTGTTGAGTGCTGACTTTGGCATCGGAGTGTCTGCAGATACCCAACCCTTTCGAGTCCAACCTCGGAAGACGACGACGTTGACAAGGACAACTTCAGAGGATTGCGACTCAGAAAGCGTTCTTCCGACCTCAAGCCAAGGAGAAGACTATACAGAGACATCAAGCAACAGCTATTGACTCAGGACTCAGGGTTCGAGGTCACGTGTCAAACATCTTTCTTACTAAATTAATCTTTCTTCAAGTTGTCTAGGATATTTTGTAAAATTAGGAGAGAGTTGGTTATTTGATAAACCAAGCATGGTTCGTTTATATAGTCGCCATCTTGTTCACTGCTAGTTAGTCTTTGTAATTGCTTTGCAGCTATGATGTATGTGGGTAAGGACATGCTTAAAGTATCCTATTTTTACTGTTTTTAGTAGTCTTTTTGGTATTGTTGTCATATGATATGTGGACCCATTGATTTAAAAAGACGCAAGTATTTTTTTTTCAACTTCATAAAGCTTGTATTGTTTTCGATCTGTTGCTTTTCTCGTTACTGTTAACAGAGATTGTGTGACTCCTACAAAAAACATGCTTCAAGTTACTGATTTTGAATAAGATCTTGGAGATGATCTTGAAGGTTTTGAAGAGTGATGTGATACAAGCGGACTACCTTTTGGATTTTGAAGAGCAATATTGCAACAAACATAGGGAGACTATTTTGTAGATTTTATTTTAATTAATGAGCTAATATACTTTTTATATTTGGGATGTATATCTTAAAAACAAAACAACTTGCAAAGTTGCTATATTTTAATTAATGTACACCAAAAAGTCAGCTGCCACAGTGATTGTCATTGTCGGACCTCAACGTATATATATATATATTCAATGATGCAATTCCAGTGATCCACATGTATCATCACGTATTCTTCGGTTTTGTTCCCTCGATCAACATCAATTGGTTGGGTCAACCAAATAAATAAATAAATATAACGCCTTGCAAAAATTTCATAATTTGAAGCTATGCCAGCGAAGATTAACTTAGATTACATGCCAATCAAATGCCGTAATTCTTCTTATGCACGGCCTCTGTAAAATTCCTTGTCCTCCTCCATCCCTCAAACACGAAATGGCTATTCTTTCTGATATGCTTGTTATTATAACTATACTACTACTAGCTTTACTGTCTCATATTTCTTCTGCAACTGATACCATTACTCAATCAACCCCACTTCGTGATGGTACAACTTTGATTTCTAAGGATGGAAACTTTGAGTTGGGTTTCTTCAGTCCAGGTAGTTCCTCAAATCGCTATGTAGGAATTTGGTACAAAAATATTGCTGTTAGAAGAGTGATTTGGGTTGCAAACCGAGACAATCCAACCAAAGACAACTCCAGCAAGTTGGCAATAAGCCAGGAAGGAAACCTCGTGCTCCTCAACAAAAATCAGTCACTTGTATGGTCAACAAACACAACAACAATAACAAAGGATTCAAGTCCCGTTGTTCAGCTCTTGGACAATGCAAATTTAGTAGTCAAAGATGAGAAGGACATGAACAACAAGAACAACAACAGCGAAGAATGTTTTTTGTGGCAGAGCTTTGACTATCCAACTGATACACTTTTATCGGAAATGAAGTATGGTCAAAACATAAAGAAAGGTCTTAAAAGACGTATCACTTCATGGAAAAATTGGGATGACCCCTCCTCAGGGGATTTATCTTATGGTATGGAAGTTACAAACAATCCCGAAGGCATAATTTGGAAGGGCTCAACCAAATATGCGAGAACCGGACCATTGACTGGTCCCCAGTCACGTGCAGCAGTGGGACTGAAGAATAATCCATATTATGATTTTACAATTGTCAACAACGAAGAAGAGGTTTATTATATGTATAAACTCAAGAATACTTCTCTGGTCACTCTAACGGTTGTTAACCAAACTCTCTCAGTTCGTCAACGCGTTATATGGGTTCCTGAAACCAATACGTGGAATGGATATCAATCCTTTCCACAAGATACTTGTGATGTTTACAATGCATGTGGCCCAAATGGACGTTGTGTTACTGACTACGGAACACCAATGTGTCGATGTTTAGATGGATTTATGCCAAAATCACCTCAACAATGGAATATAATGGAATGGTCACAAGGATGTGTTCGCAGCGGAAATTGGAGTTGTGGTGTCAAAAATAGAGATGGCTTTCATAAACATGCTGGCATGAGATTTCCAGATACTACCAATTCATGGATAAATGAAAACATAACTCTTGATGATTGCAAGGACATGTGCTTGCTCAATTGTTCATGCACAGCGTATACATACTTAGACTCGGATGCACGCACTGGTTGTTCAATCTGGTTTGGTGATCTTAATGATTTGAGACTTTCACAAAGCGGTCAAGATCTATTTGTTCGAACCGACCATGCTTCAAATATTGGTAACTAAAATTAATTTTTGTTTTGCTTCATTTATTTTGTTCGGAAATCACAGCTGTTTATCTTTCTTTGTAAATGCAGATGCTAATCGTGAGCATAAGAAAATCACAGTCTTGGTGGTTTCAATCACAGTCTCGGTTGTACTTGTGACCCTATTGGCAATCTTCTACGTTTCTATTACCAAAGCAAAGAATAGAGGTAAAATTCTTATCTACAAAGTCTTTTATTCTTCTTATGATTATGATTGGTGATCACTATCATACTTGAACTTTTGTTTGTTTTCATACCCAACATTCAACCACTTAATGACATTATTTATTATATATAATCATTTTTAAATAAATTAAAATTTTGATTTAATTTGTCCTATAGGGTATGGATACCGAACAAAATTTAAGAGTATCATAAATTTCCCCTTCTAAATTTCACTTAATTATATGATATATAGGATCGTCACTAAGATTTTGAAAGCTATGTGCGAGCCTTAAATATGGTGCTTTACTTTAAATGTATTATAGTAAAAATAGCTATACATGTATGATATATAGAATCGTCACTGAGATTTTGAAAACTCAAAGTTTATATCAATATTGAAAAGGTCAAATCAAAATTACATGATGACATGAATGGACTAAGGTTTGAGTACGAGAGGGAGATGAGCTAGGGTTTGAGTAATGACGAGAACAATAAAACATGACGACATGAATGATGAGCATGAGGGAGATGGAGAGTACGACATACAAAGAGAGAGAAAGAGAGAGGAGAGAGAGAGAGAGATGAGCTAGAATATAAATTTTATTCACAAAAACTAGGGTAAACTGGTTTGCGGTCCTTCTAAAATTGGTTTTTTGTATTAGTCCCTAAAAAGAAATTGCCTACTTTTAGCCCCTTAAGTTTTTTCATAAATTTTAATCCTTCATGACTTTTAAAAACACATCATGATTTTTATTAGCACTTCATGACTTTTAACAGCGTTTATGAAAATTTGTGAAATGCAATTAAAAGTCATGAAGGATTTAAATTCATAAAAAAATCTTAGGGGATTAAAAGTAGGTGATATTTTTAAGACTAAAATCAAAAATCAAACTTCTAAAAAGACTACAAACATATTTAACCCTAAAAAGAATTTAGTGGCACTTTATATGGTAAGTTTTCAGTCAATTAAAGTTTCACAATGAACTTCACATTGATATTATTTATTAAATCAAAGTGAAAATCAATGAAACTGCGTGGACCAATGAGAATGATCAAAGCAGAGCTGAAGATTTTGAGCTTCCTATTTTTGATCTAGCTACAATACTCAAGGCCACCAATAACTTCTCAATCGACAATAAGCTCGGTGAAGGTGGCTTTGGACCAGTATATAAGGTAAATTTGCAATCTATCTATTAATATGGAAAAAAATAACAAACGAATATAGTGTTAAGTTGTTCTTTTTTCAATTATTAAATTAAGGGTACGTTGCAAGATGGACAAGTGATTGCAGTCAAAAGACTTTCAAGAAGTTCTCTACAAGGATTGAAAGAATTTAAAACGGAAGTTATTTTGTGTGCTAAATTACAACATCGAAATCTTGTTAAGGTTCTTGGATGTTGCATTAAAGGAGCAGAGAAAATGCTACTTTATGA
The DNA here is from genome assembly GCA_963573325.1 of Astragalus glycyphyllos. Lineage (NCBI taxonomy): Eukaryota > Viridiplantae > Streptophyta > Magnoliopsida > Fabales > Fabaceae > Astragalus > Astragalus glycyphyllos. The sequence goes on along the minus strand of OY754314.1, from coordinate 18,715,978 downwards.
ATACATGCCCAACAAAAGCTTGGATTCGTTTCTTTTTGGTTAGTATTTTTTATAAAGTTTGTTATTTCGTGAATTGTTTTATTAGACATTTTGTAAACAAAGGACTAATTAACTCATCACACAATCTTGACAGACCCAATTCAAAAAAATTTGTTATGTTGGCCTATGCGCTTTAACATATTGAAAGGGATCGCTCGAGGAATTCTTTATCTTCATCAAGATTCAAGATTAAGAATCATACATAGAGATTTGAAAGCGAGTAATATTTTAGTTGACTATGACATGAATCCCAAAATTTCGGACTTTGGCATGGCTAGAATGTGTGGAGGTGATCAAATCGAAGGGAAAACACATAGAATAGTTGGGACGTAGTAAGTGTCTCGTTTTATGATAAAGAGCTTCCATTAATATTTAGCATGAAACTAAATCTTGTGTTGTTCCTTTCAGTGGTTATATGGCACCTGAATATGCTCTTGGTGGATTATTCTCTATAAAATCAGATGTTTTCAGCTTTGGAGTATTAATCCTAGAAACTATAAGCGGAAAGAAAAACAGCACACTTACATATTATGAGAGTGATCACATTCTGATATGGCATGTGAGTATGATAAGAAAACATATTATTTATTCTTCTAGCAATAAATAACAATTATTTCGATTTTCTGTAGGCATGGAGATTGTGGAATGAGGGTATTCTACATGAATTTATTGACGATTGTTTGAAAGACTCGTGTAATATACCTGAAGCTTTACGCTGCACTCAAATCGGTCTCTTATGTGTGCAACATGTTCCTGATGATCGGCCAAACATGACATCTGTACTTATGATGTTGTGTAGCGAAAATATTTTACCTCAACCAAAGGAACCTTGTTTTTTAATTCAAAGGGTATCTGTTGAAGAAAAAACACCTAATGCAAGTGATACAACTTCAACAAATGAAGTAACTATTACACGATTAAGTGCTAGATGAAGATACTAATGTATTTGGAGCACAATATGCGATATTATGTAACTTCTATTTTTGATGTTACCCCACATAGAGCTTGGATGAAGATCACAAGGACAAAACTCAAAAGACCAAAGAGTAGAATTGAAGGAAATATACTTCAATGTGCTCAATATAATCATTAAGATATCTAAATCTAATGCTCCCTATGTTATGTTTTTCCTTCAATAAAGCTGTAAGAAACTTTAATTTCGGGCCATGTTGGCTTGAAGTAAGAAGGCTATGATCTTAGCTTACTATTTGTGGCCAAGAGATTTACTTGTATTGTGAATTGTGCTTTATGTTGTGGACCTAGGATCCATTAAATCCACAATATTAATACTCTAGCTCCTACCGTGATTGTTAGAACTTTATGAAGATTGAAATCATTCCTCTGATTTGCAAGATAGTGCATGCCCAATTATTCCTAGAGAGAGGAGAGTGGCAAAATGCTTGCGAGGAGAGAGGATTTTCTTGAGTTCTCCTTTGTTCTTGAAGATGAGAACCTTAGCTCACTTCCTAGAAGCTAGGAGAGCCCTAGGATAGTGTGACCTTATCACCTTTTGTTGCGTTAAAAACACACTTGAGAGCAAGTGTACTCTTTTGCAGAAGTAGTATAAAAAGTATCGTCTCCACAGGGATTAATTAATAAGTACCAAACTACTTAAGATTAATTATTATTTAGACTAACGAATATTGGTGATTGTAGAAACTAAAATGCGAAGAAATAAATAGCAAGAATTTAAATTTATGAAAGTTGATCAATGGAGAGAAGCCTAGGGTCTCGGTTTCACTTGCTAGCTTCGATTCCTCTATGTCTAATTCTACCTGAATTCCCTTATTTTATTCAATTACCAATCCCTTTACTAAAACTATTAATCCGTTTGGTTATTCGTGATTAATATTCTTTTTCCTGAATTAACCCTAGTTTGGTCATGCTAGAATTTAAATTTAAGAAAAACATAAAGTACAAAAAGGTTGAGTGATTGGAAGACTAAATTAAAGTTTGGTCATTCATTAATTATAGTCTCAATTATCCTATAGGTCCACCAACTAGTTGTAGTACGGTCGCTAATCAACTAATTGATTATAAACATGCAAAGGGTTGTCAATCCTAATTATGTAATAAAGCAATAGGATAATATTAATTGAAATAAAAATTGGGAATTCAAAATATAAATTAAAACATAAAAAAGTCTCTAATCAAGCAAGATCCACCTAAAACCGTAGAAGAGGATTTAGCTATCCATAGTGTTCAAGAACATTGGATTAAAATAAAAAGTCATGAATTACAGAATATAAAAATAACCCGGAGATTGAGTAAATTCTGATCCTGTATTCAGTCTCTATATTCTGCTCCAAAGCTCTGTCACGGTGTCACGAACAGGTTCCAAATACTCTTTCTCTCCTTCAGTCAGCGTCTGTGTTGTTCCTGTTGTTGTCCGGCGGCTCTCTTTCTCAATTCAATTGTTTCTCACTTTCTCTCCTAGGGTAGCGTGTCCAACAATAATATTCCCCTCCTCTTTTATAAGTGAGTGCTGCCGTGTTTTCCAAGTGCTCTCTCTCCTATTTTTTAATTAATCATCAGTCATCCCTTTCTTTTCCACCAAGCTAGGGTATATAGTGTGTTGCTTTTTGTCCAATCCCTCAGCATCATGTGCGCTGAATTCCTTGCCACATGCACATGGGCTTTTTTTCTTCTTCTTCTTTTAAACTAATGGATTAGCCTTATAGCCCAACTCTTTTGTGCCAACCATTTCAAGCCCAATATATTGTGGTGATGCATAAGAATATAACAAGAATGTTCTTTTGCTAATACAACCCCATTTTTGCTTCAAAACACCTCATCATAACTTTTTCTTTATTTATCTTCTTTCCTACAAAATAAAGAGCAAAGTAAGTCATTTAATTATTTATTTGGTATAATTGCTCTAAAAATTGTCCAAAGATATCTATAAAAATGCACTAAATTGGAGTTTATCAACTCCCTCACACTTAACTTTTGCTTGTCCTCAAGCAAGTTTCCTGGCTAAAGAAATTTTTCTAAGAAGTAATAGGGACAGCCAAATAAGGGACCCAAAATTAGAAGCACAATGACAAACAATAGACAATATAAAACATATGAGGTGTCAAAAGGTTGCCCAATTAGAGGCTCATGTCCCTGAAGAATACATTTTTGTGAACAAAGGCACTCGCTCACAATCTCTCTAAGTGTTTAGGGACTAGTGAAATATACACTCAAGTTTCAACAAAATGCACATTACCATAAGCTTGTAATTTGACCAAATCTCCACTAAATAGTTCACATGCATGCAAAAGATGGGGTTTCATGGGTTGTAATGGGGCCAGGGGTGAAATCATGCAGGGTAGGAAACAAGAAGAAAGGGATAATCAAAGGGCTGAAAATAAGAAACAAATAGTAACCCTTGAAACCAAATATGGAGCTCCTATCTATTTTACAATTTTTGTCCAAACTCCAAACTAATTTCACTTCCATTTCTTCATTCTTTTTTTCTATTGAGTCGAATCTTTTTGATTTGTTTTTCTTTCACTTGAGTACTCTTTTGTTTGTTTTTTTTTTTTTGCCCTTTGGCTCTTTCATTCCTTTGATGTGCCCTTTGGCTCTTTCTTGAGTAGACAAATTCAATTTTTTTTTTCATAGGAGGAAAAGGTAAGTACATGATAACTCCTATTTTGTTTCCTTTGTATGAAAATATTTTTGTAACCACATGATTCACTTCTTCTTTTTTTTCTTCATCCTAACAAAATAGACAACTAAAGTATAGGACGAAATTTCAGTCCTGATAATATAGACAACTAGAATATAGGACGAAATTGTAATTTTCAATAGTTGCTCCACATTCAATTTCAAATGGTTACCACAAACAAAAAAGGAAAAATTATATCTGGGTACCAAAGAAAAAATATAACAAATAGGCTCAAAGGGGGCAATTAAGGGATAAATTCATCAAGTAACTCTGAGGCCAGAAAAACACCTAAATCCCCACATCTTTTTACACGATGCAAATCAATTTTTTTGCCTTGAAATGGTCAAAAGACAAGTTCTAGAATGTAACAAATTGGGAAACACACTCATAGAAAGAAAAAGGGGTAAAAATTTGTGATTTAGTATCAATCCCCTTATAAAGGCTCAGATCTCACATTTAGAAGCTAGTTCACAAAAAGTACTCAAGAGGGACAAATGCTAATTATTAGCTTCCTAAGGACATCCTCATAGTTACATTTAAGCACAAGTCTGTCAAGTGAATTAATTATGGGATCCCCTAAAGGCAAAATCTCTATTTTTTTTTCAATTTAAGCATAGTTTATGCAAAACAAGCCAGAAAAAATGCTATCAACATATACAGTGGGTATGTGCATTAATAGAGATCAAGTGATAAAAATAACCATCCATACTCCCTCACACTAGCATGAAGCATGGTCCTCAATGCAAAATGATCAAATAGAATCAAAAGGAAATAAATGAGAGAGAGAGAGTAAGAGTGACTTCCCTGAGAGAGCTTGCAAACCGAGCTAATTCCTAAAAAACAAAACAAAATAAAAATAAGAGAAAATAAAACACAGGTTGCCACCTACGAAGCGCTTGTTTAACGTCATGAGCCTGACGATAGTTGGTGCTCAATCAGGTGGCTCTCCAAGAGCAAATTTTACATCTAACGCAGTGCACCTTCTTAGCTTTCTAACAATGTGGTTCACATTGTTCTTTCTTTTTTCACGTGGTGGTTGAACTTCAAAGGATTGTGGAATTTTTATTTTATCTCCATCCACCACTATGCTAGGATTCTGCAAAATAAGAATTTTTTCCAAAAGGTCCTGTATCTTTAAATCATTAACAATGTTAGTTTCAACCACATCATTAAAATAAGGAGAGGTGAAAATAGAGAAATTTTCGTTGGAGTTTAAAGCTTTAATCACATCCTCTTCTTTACCACTCCTTAAAGTTACCTTTCCCCTGTGAACCTCAATTGCAGCATCACCAATGGTTAAAACAATTTGCCCAAAAATTTGGGTTTTCTCCTCTTTCTCCAAATCATGAACCAATGGATCTTTCTCATTCTTCTCACAACCGCTTTCATCAGTGGAATCTGTTGTCTCAATTTGACTCCCCTCAGTAGGAGTCTCTTCATCTTTCTTGAGAGCTTCTTCCTCTAAATTAGCTTTTACCGAGAATTCTTCATCATTACTAATAATATTATCTTTGTATTGCTCAGATTCTTCATTTGGGGTAGACTTAGTTTGTAAATAAAGAGTTTCTTCAGCCAACTGAGTTGTTACCATATCAATAACCTTTGACAATTGATTCTTCAAGTTATCAAATTTGTCAATCATATTTTTCTCAAATCTATCAAATCTTTCATTTGTTTGCTCCATAAATTTAACCAAGACCTCATCGATATCAGACTCCTCCTCTTTCTTCTGCACTTGTAGTGGCTCATAATTATCCCAGCTCAAGGAATAAGGAGGTGGCTCATAGTCATCCCAATAGTTTGAATAAGGCAGATAAGGAGGAGGAGAAAATGGGAGTTGACATTGAGGCATATACCAATATAACTTCTCTAAATTCCTTTTCGCCTTTGCCTCTCTAATATAATCTCCAAGAGTTTTAACCATGATGTAGATTTTTCTCTTCAAAACAAAGTGAACTGCAACGAGCTTTTGGGAAAGTGTTATCAATTGTTTTTTAAATATTTTTTAATAAGATAAATAAAAAACAAAGTTAAAATAAAAACATAAAAAAAATGTCTAAAGCAATAAAAATCTTTTTCGTTTAATATTGCTAAATTAATCCCCGGCAACGGCGCCAAAACTTGTTGCGTTAAAAACACACTTGAGAGCAAGTGTACTCTCTTGCAGAAGTAGTGTCATACCCTAATTTTGTCCGCCTAGGTTTAAAACCCTAATTTTCCGCAAAAAATAAATAAATTGAGAAGTGTGGTTTTATTTTGAAGAGTGAAGAGCATTGTGCATGCATTTTTGGGTTTTAAAAGTCATTCTAGGGCTTTTAAATTCATTGTTAGAGTTGGAAATGCATTTGTTGTTAAAAAACAAGGTTTTTAGGGCAAAAGGGTATTTTGGTCATTGTCAAAAATAAGATAATTTCTCATCAAGAATCATTGTGCAATTTTAGAGAAATTTATTTGAGGCAAAACATTTTTGGTCTTGTATGTATGTATGCGCATGCATGCATACATTGTGCACAAAATTCAAATTCAAAAAAGGCATCAAAAAGGAATATTCTACAAAAATTTCAAGATGAGGTTTTTATGACATTTTTTGGTCATGGTGATCTCATAAAATGGCATATTCCTAAGGTTCCTAGTGTGTGGCCTAAATTGGGTATATTTTTGTACAATTATCCTAAGAATAATAATCAAAAATGAAGGGATAATGGAATGGTCATATAATAGTACAATAGTACAAGATGACAACTAGCAAAACTTGGTCACCAAGGACCCCTCCCAATGTGTGTCGCCTATCCCTCTCATTCCCTCTCATATTTTCATTTTTTTGACCTCAATCCATGTGTGATTCAATCCTCACCCTCCATTCAAATATTAGATGCAATCCTAGGGTGAGATGAGATGCACAATGACCTAACTACGCTTAAACCTAATTGCTTTCTATATATACCCTATTAACCTCACCTCAAGAGGGGAGACAACTTTTGGCCTCATTTTTTCACTCACACAACCCTAGCACACAACTCCCTCTCCTAATTCCCTCTCTTGGCCGAAATCATACCACCTTCTTCCTCCATCATTTCTTCACTTCTCCTTCACCAAATCACCATTGTCTCAAATCATTTCCATTCCTACTTCATATATCTTCCTTCTCTCTTAATTTAATTCAAGCTTGCATCATCAAAGGGCATTTTTTAGCAAGCATTTCGTGGGCTTCATTGAAGTTTGGTGAAGATTCAAGTTGATTTGTGGTCTTGTTCTTCATATTAGTCATTCCTTAGCTTGGATTTGAGGTAAACTTCTTAAAACCTAGCATCATCTTCAACTTTTTTGCATCAAAATGTAGATATCATGTTTCTAATTTTGCATCCTACCATATTCATGCATTTTAGTGTTGTTATATTGTTTATTTGTTGATTGTTGTTGGTGAGAGGTGTCTCAAGCATTTTGACAAACACTGTGGGAGGTTTGGGTGCTTGAGATGCTTCTCACCCTTGAATAAATTGTGATTTATGTTGTTTTCACTATGATCTTGCATTTTTGTTGAATAAAATGATGTGATGCTTCGCAAATCATGATTAGAATTAGGGTTTGTTAATTTTCTTGTGAAATGGGTTTGCAATTGTGATCAAAAACGTTTTCTCAAGTTATTTTGTTGCTAATTGATTGTATCTTGCTTGCAAATTGTTATATGTTGATGATTGGCAAGAGGACTCACACTTGTGTCTTTTTGCACTTCACTTTAAGTGTTTAGGATTGCCTAAGATGATTCAACACAACCTTGTGCTTTGATTGTAAACTTGGTATGCTTGTTAGTAACTTGTTTGCAAAGTTATTCTATGTTGAGGATTGGCAAGAGGACTCTCACTTGTGCTTAGTGCACTTCACTTTAAGTGATGAGGATTGCCTAAGATGATTCAAATTTCTTTGTGCAATTCTTGCTTGAAAATGCAAATGCTAGTTTTCTAACTTGATTAATCAATTTTGGTTACAAAAATGACTTGTTAATGCCCTCTTTTGGTCACTTTTGGTCTTGCAAATGTGATGTTCTTTCTAGGTCAATGTTATGCTTTAATGTTGAAGATTTGGTAAAAGGACTAGACACTTATGCACTTGTGCATTGTCTCAAGCGTCAAGGATTACTAAAAGGGATTCAATCTTGTGCTTTATCTTGTGTTGACACCTAATTGAATTGAACTTTTGTATGATCTCCTTGTGTGCCTATTGTTGATCTTACATATGCATGCCATTAGATGTTGATGACCAAGTGTCATTCTTGTGCTCAAATGTTGTAATTGGTAATGTTTGTGCTTATGCTTACATTGTTGATTGCTTTGCTTGCAATTTGTTAAATGTTGCACTTTGGTTTTTGACTTGGAAATTGATTGAATGTTCTACTTTCTTTTCCTTTTGGATGCCACGCCATCCCAACAAACCTTTTGTGACCAATGTCACCCTCAAACTCCCTTCTCCTTTCTTCAAATCAATCATTTTCTAAAGCTTTTTCCAAACTATTTTTCACAAATCAAACTTTGTTGAGGATAATGCGAAGCCTTTGCTTGCACGGTCGTCAACAATGGGGTGCTAGTGGTGATCACTTGGAGTCTTTGCTCAATTGATTATCATGAACACTCATTTTTCAAAAGAACTCTCATTTCACAAATTAAAAACTTTGTTGAGGATAATGCGAAGCCTTTGCTTGCACGATCGTCAATAATGGGATGCTAGTGGTGATCACTCGAAACCTTTGTTGTTTGATCACTGTGAACATTCAATTTTCACAATTAAACAACTAAAAAATAAAAACCATTTCTCAGCAACTGAGAACTACGTAAGCTTTGAATTCTCCATCGCACTGGGAGATACGTAGGAGCGGGTCACATTCCCGTCAAGCACGACAAATGAAAACCATTTTCTTTTCAAAAAAAAACAAACCCTTTTCCAAAACAAGGCAATTTCTAAAAACAAAACAATTTTCGAAAACAAGATCTACGTTGCTTTGATTCCCTCCCCAGGATACGTAGGCACGGTGCCCTCCCGTCAAGCGCAAAAGATTAAATTTTCCTTAAGTTTTTCCATAAAGTAAGGAGAGATAAAGAGAGATAAAAACAAAGCATTTCTTAAATCAACCTTTTAAATCACACGTCAAATCGAGGTTCCCTTTCAGTAGAAAGGATGTGTGGGGTGCTCGTACCTTCCCCATGCATAACCGACCCCCGAACTCAAATCTCGTGGTTCCAAGGACCATTGTCTTTCAAGAAAGGTTTTTTTCAATGTTTTACCTCTAAAAAAATATTGGTGGCGACTCCAATTCATGTTGTGCGAAGAGAAATCCCTCCAAAGGATTTTTCGGGGTGCAACAGCTGGCGACTCTGCTGGGGACCTTTCTTTAGTGGGTCGAGCCAATCGATTCGACATGTGATTTATTTCGTTGATTTGAATGCTTTGTTATATCTCTCCTCCTTTCCCTTTCTTCTTTCTTTCCTTTGCCTTTAAAAACATGCTTACATTATTCTTAGAATTGTCGTGTGCATTCTTGTGATGTTGTGCTTGCGTGCATTGTGTGTTAGCCTTCTTCCTCTTCTATATTTGCTTCTTGAGTAAAATAAGAGTAGTTTCTTCTTCTTCTCCTCTTACTTTCGTCGTTTATATGCTTTTCTCATACATTTCCCCAATCCTAGCATGTTCCCCTCTTCTTTGCTCCCTTTCTTGAGGTAAGCTCATGCATTTCCCCTAATCCTATTATGTCCCCTCCTCTAGGCTCCCTTTCTTAAGGTAAGCAATGCTTGCGATTGTTGTTGGAACCCTAGGTTAGTATACTTATGTTGAAATGATATTGAACCCTAGGGTAGACGACATGCTGTTGCTTGATATTGTCTGGACTGTTTTGGTTTCCCTTTGCAGGTGGGGTTTGGGTAGATTTTTAGGTGTTGTGCCCTCAGCACACACTGCACACCTTATATTTGTGAGCATTGAGTGGGGCCTAAAACCCAAGGTCTGCAAAGAACCCTAGGAGAGTGGAAATGAGTAGTGACTGCCATTCGTAGACCGTTGTCTTTCTGGCTCTCATGAATGTTTCGCCCAAGAGTGCGCTTTCTTCATGATACCTCACAATCGGTAGCTCTCTACGATTGTGGGTGTATTCATGAGAGAGACTTTAGCTCTTGGTTGCCATTGTGAGGCAGTGACCAGAACCCACATGGGAGGATTACCCTTGTCGTTGACTTTAGAGCCTACGATCTTTACCCATTTGTAGGACACGGGGGCACGCAAATTGTGTGTTGCATTAGCTTAGGCATCCTCTTTCGAAACTCTTTTACCAAAAATGTAGAAAGTAATTTCCTTTTTCCCTCATAAACACCTATATGAGGTGGCATATAGCGGGTATTTTCAAAAATGTTTTGAACCGCCACCAATAAACATCATTTTCTTCTCTCTTTTCTATGTAAATAAAAGTTCATAATCATCACATCTGCGTCATTTTGCATCATCATCATTGCATTCGCATCTAACAAAAATTTTGAAAAAAAAAAACCTCCATTCTTTGCATCCTCCATGCATTAAAGTTGTTTGCCGGAGATCGCAACGTAACACAAAGTCTTGTCATAGCTGTGTAAGAAACGGAATGGAATCAAAAGGCAAAACCGTTTTCAATTCAAGGCTTCCTGTTGTGAAAGAGATTGATATGGCTAGTCTGAAAGAGTATGCATCCCTCCTAGGTCCTATTGAGGTCAAGTCTTTTGACAAAACCTATGGGAACATTGGCAAGCTGCTACAACTAGAAGTGCAAGAGAGTGCCATTGCTGCCCTGTGTCGGTTCTATGACTCGGAGATTCGCTGTTTCATTTTTAAGAATTTCCAAATGGCGCCTACCCTAGAAGAGTATGATAGGATTTTGGGCTTTGATCGATCCAAGTTTAAGCCTTATCAATACCAAGGGGAGTATTATTCTGATGAAAAGCTTGCTGCCTTGTTGCGAATCAGTGCTGAGAAAGTGCGGGCCCATAAGATAGAACGTAATAAGGTATTTGGGTTTCCTCAAGAATACTTTGAGAGTTTGATGACCAGCTATGTAGTGTCTGATGATTGGAATTCTTTCAAGCAAGTGCTAGCTCTGACCATCTTCGGCATTGTGCTCTTCCCTCAGATAGAGAGGCATGTGAATGAAACTGCAATCGGTGTCTTCCTCGCCTTCAAATGTGCAAAAAATCCTATCAACCCGGTTCCCGCAATCCTCGCAGAGACATACCGTGCCTTCACTCGTCACCATGAATTCCAAAAGAATAAGATGTGTTGCTCCTTCCCTGTGTTATATGCTTGGTTGATCAGTCATGTGTGTACCAACAAAAGTGATGTGAAGGATTTGCTTTCCTATGCCTTGGGTTGTAATCCGAAGACTATGAACTCTCAAGAGTGGGTGCATGCTTTCAAGAACCAAGATGCTCTCCAGATTCGTTAGTTCTCACCTAAATGTTGGGTAGACAGGCCTTCAGTGGTATTTCGGTGTGGGAGTTTTCAGAACGTTCCTCTCATGGGAACCCAAGGATGCATAAACTATAACCCCTCTTTGACCTTGCGACAGCTCGGATACCCTATGCGGGATTCACCCTCCGAAGCTATGCTGTTTCGTTTTTACCTCCACGCGGGGATCCCTAAAGACGAGAGTCTACTTCGGCGAGTCCTGCAAGCTTGGGAAACCGTAGTGCGGAAGGACAGAGAAGAGTTAACCAGGAGGACCACTGCTATCTCTTTTTCTCAATGGCTTGAAGGGAGGATTAGTGAAACTCGGTCATCCAACCAAGGAGTACCACTGCCTGAGGAAAAGATACAAGAACCTCACATTCCTACCATTGAAGAATTGGAAGAGGTTAGGTTGGCCATGTCAAAGGTAGGAGAAGAGAAAAGGGCTCTGCAAGATAGATTGAGAAAGATGATGCAAGACAAGGAAAAGCTAGAAAATGAAAATGCTTTCCAAGCTGCAGCTATTGAGGAAGTCAATAGAAAACTTGAAATAGAGGGGAAAAGCAAGAGGGAAATGCAAAAGCACTTGAAGGGTGCCAAAGAGGAAGTGAAGAGGTGCACTACCAAGATGAATGAGGCTGTAGCGGAAGCAATTAAATGGAAGAGGCTATATGAGGATACATGGAAAGAAGAGCAAGCAGTCAGGCACGCACTAGTTAAGTCAAGAAAAGACTCTCGAATAATGAAGCTTGAATTGGAAGATCAATTAAAGAGTGTCAAGCAAGATCGGGAATCTATTGAAGGGATCCTGAGGGATTATCAGCAAGCACTAAGAAGGGAACAAGGGAAGTCGGAAAGCTTGGCCAATCATGTGCAGTACTTGGAAGGGTCTTACCTCCGGCTAAGGGAGAAGAGTGACTATTGGGAGAGTCAATTTGCGGAATTGCTCAGTAAGGTAAAAAGTCAACAAGTCTTTGAGGAATTGAAAAAGGAAGGCTTACATTGGAAAGACAAGTTCTCCAAGTTAGTTTGGTTAGCTAATCAGGCTGTGAGAGACATTCCCAAGAAGCTAAGAAAGGCGGATGCAGAAATGAATCCTTTCAACACCCCTGTCAAGGTGTGTGAGTTTGTTGAGTACTGCAAGATTCTCACAGAAGAACTTCTGGAAAAAGCCCGGGGGGCAGCTGAGAGCAAGAAGAGGAAAAGGAGCGAGGAGTTGAAAGCCATATGCCTTTAAAGTTCCCTTTAGAGTATTGTAGCGATCCTTAGGAAATTGTAATTTTCTTTAAGAAGTCGTAACTTTCTTTGGAAAATAGTACTTTGTTTAAAATCATTGTATTGCACTCTTAAGGAATATTGTACTTTGATTTGCTTTCTATTTGTGATACTCCTTTGCATTCCATTTAATTGAAGTACGTTTGTTTTGCCTTGTTGCTTCCAACTTTGTTGCAATCCTAAAAACACCTGAACCTTAACACCTATGACAAGACGAGTTGCACCGCGATTCCCGGCAATAAACATAATAACATGTATATTGCATTGCATTTGCATCATTTGTCTTTGTGTTCATAAAAAAAAATGTTCCGTCCACAGAAGTAAGACAAGCTGGTTAATCATCGGTATTGGACGCGATCACAGGCAAGAAATATGGCCAACAATCAAGACAACGCGAATCTGGGCAATCATCAACCAATCCAGCATGATGCAGTTCCAGAAGGTCCGAATCCAAATGGTCAGGGTCAGCATGATCAGAATCAAGAGAATCGAGCAATCAGGGCTGAGATGAAAGTTATAAGAGCTAAAATGGCAGAGGTCATAAGAGTGTTAAGTGCCTTAAGGGATGCTGGCATAACTGAAGGTGCTGCTGCCGCAGGAGTGGATCCTCCTCCTGAACCTAGAGTCCCTCAGGCTCTCCAGAACGTGCGATGGCCTCCTTATGGTCTCCCATTAGGGTACACACCCCCTGCTGCCGGTGCAAACCCAGAAAATGGTCCTTCGGGAACCACAGGACAGGCCCAGCCTGAATCAGCTGTGAATGAAGTTGGAACGGGGACACCTCAGGTTCAAATTCAGATTCCTACTCCTGCTATTACCCTGTGAACTCCGGTTGGCTTCAATTCTCCAGCAACAATCCATCCACAAGTTCAGGGTCCAATTCCTCAGATTATCGCTCACTCACGTGACCCACACGTGACCCCAGCTGTGGTGTCGATGAATAATCTTCACTACGGTGTGAGTGGTTTTCCGCCGAATTACCCTGATGAAGCTAGAAGTCAGTACCAGATGTTAGAAGAAAGATTGAGAGCTGTTGAAGGAACAGGTACCCAGGCTAGGAACGCCCATGAGTTATGCTTGGTCCCTAATCTAGTCCTGCCACCCAAGTTCAAAGCACCATTTTTCGACAAGTACAAAGGAGCAACCTGCCCGCGCAGCCATGTGACGATGTATTGCCGGAAGATGACTGCCCACGCCCGTGATGATAACCTGATGATACATTGCTTTCAGGAAAGCTTAGCTGAAGCTCCCCTTGAATGGTATATGCAATTGGAGCCAACTAATATCCGTTGTTGGAAGGATCTGGCGGATGCCTTTATCCGTCAATACCAGTACAATAGTGATTTAGCCCCGGATAGGACCCAGCTGCAATGTATGTCTAAGAAGGATAATGAGACATTCAAGGAATACGCCCAGAGGTGGGGGAACCTCGCTGCACAAGTAAAACCCTCCCTGCTTGATAAAGAGATGGTCCATATGTTCATGGAAACCCTTCCCCCAGTGTTCTATGATCGTTTGGTCGGCAGCGTGGCTTCGAATTTCTCTGAGATGGTTGTCATTGGAGAAAGAGTGGAGAACGGCATGCGCAGCGGAAGAATAGCCCATGGCCCAACACCTCCTTCCCATCAGAAAAAGCCTTTTTCTGGCACCCACAAGAAGAAGGAGGGAGAAACTAATGCAATCAGCGGAGCTAGCGGTCCATCAAACAACAATCCCCCACAAGCCATTCTAGTTCCTGCTCAGACGCCGCCTGCTCAGCCATTCCAGTCCAACAATCAGTACAGAAACTACAATGAGAAAAAGCCTGTTGTCTTTGAACCTATCCCCATGTCGTACACGGATTTGTTCAATTATCTCATTGCCAACAAGTTAATCAGCACTTGTCAGATGAAACCATATCAGCCTCCCTATCCCAGAGGGTATAATGCAAATGCTACCTGTGCCTTTCATTCTGGGGCAGTAGGTCATGTGGTGGAGGATTGTAAGGCGTTCAAGTACGTTGTGCAAGACCTGCTTGATGCAAAGAGTATATCATTTCAGCAACCTAATGTAACCACCAACCCGTTGCCGGGGCATGGTGGGCCCACTGCAAATGCCATTAATGATCAGGGTGGTCAGTACTTAATTAGGAAGGTGGAGTGCATTTGTACACCCCTGAGTATCATTCATGCTGCACTATGCCGTTGTGGTATCATCAAAGAAGGGTGTGCCAGAAGAGACATCTGCAATGACCCTTATTGTGTTGGGGCCTGTGAGAGCTTCAAACCCATCCTCTAAGAGCTGTTAGACAGACACCTGGTCCAGGTTGGGGTTCAGGAAAAGGAAGAAAGTGTATCTACTCTGCAATCAAACAACAGAGGTTTCAAGAGACCGGTTGAAATCCCTTGCAGTCTGAATTCAAGCTCGGTTGTGGCAAGACCTCTAACTGTTGTTATTCCGGTACCTGCTGCTACCCCTAGTAGAGAGACTAGGGTTATTCCCAGAAGCTACGTGCAAATTTCATGCAGGGTGAGTGGGACATTCTGTGGAAGATTGTAAAGCATTGAAACATGCGGTCCAGGATCTAATCGACTCCAAACATTTGAATTTCAATGACAGCAATGTTAATGGCTTGACTGTGAAGGAGAGTGGAGAAACCAGTGCTGTGGCGGGCAAAAGAAGGTCACCACAATACAACCCCATCCCCGTGTCATACGCCGACCTATGCAACTATCTAATCAGTCATGGATGGATCACTCCTCGCAAGATGAGATCAGTTCAACCTCCATTCCCAAGCGGGTACAATCCAGAAGCCACTTGTGAGCTCCATGCTGGGGCAATTGGGCATTCTGCTAAAAATTGCTATCTTTTGAAAAATTTGGTTCAGGGCTTCATTGATTCCAAGCAGTTAACTTTTGAGAAGGGGGGAAGGATCAAGTTCTCAGGGTCTGTGGACTATTAAGCAAGGATAGCAGTTGTTGAAGAGGGTTGAAGTGGTGAAAGCGGCATCATCAAAACATTTGTGTCTTTGTCATGCATTTCATAGCATTTATGAGTGATTGTTGATTTTCATGTAATTTTTCAGTTCAAAACAATTTTCTGTAATGCAATCCTTTGGCTCTGCCCAAGGCCTTAGGATATTTCAATAAGGGCACACATGTTTCCTTTGAGTATCATCATCAATAAAATGTTATTTTGAATTCCTCAATAAAATTTCTTTCTTTCATTTTGTCATGTGTCTGTTATTTGCTTTTCAATTCCTCCCAACGCGGATCAAAAATAATAATAAATGAAAATAATCTTTGAAAACAACGACGCCAATGGTTCATATTGTGACTCTGATTACCCGATTAACCAAACTGAGAGAGAGGCTGAAGATAACTGGGATGTTTCTTCAGAGTTAATAAGTGAAGAATTGGCTAAGGCTGTAGAAATTCATGATGCCACAACTAGGTTGGGCAATGAAGTCAAAGCACAAGTTCAAGCAAAGTGGAGCAATGCTGAGGAAACCAAACAAATGTTACAAGCGAACCTCTTTCCCGACCAAACCCTTTCCCTTCCTCAGATCAACCAACTTTCCCATTTCCCATTACAAGTACCCCATCACAAAAAAAATTTCATAACCAAATGCCTGCCATCGCCACCTTCCTCACTACCAGTGGCCCTTCTACAAAATCAACCCATCTCATTTGCTCCTCCCTCTGAACCTCCTGTCACCCCAGTTAATACCAGAACCCAATCAAGCATCCTCCAACCGCTGCAGGGGTTTCATTGCCATTATCTCTCCAATCACCCCAGACAAGGATCGCTTCAAATATCCAAAAATAGTGTATCACTTTTATCAGCTCACTCAACTCAAAAGCAAAAAAGGAAAAAATCAGAAAAAATGAAACAAAAAAGAACAGATTCAAAAAATGAAAATCCCAAAAATGAAAAAACAAGGGAAAAAGAGACGAAAGAAATATAAGTTGTGAGCTGATACATTTGGCCATAAAGCGTAAGAGATCCTTGTCTCAATGAACCTTCCTACACCTTGTTGTGTATGACCACCCTTTCTTCCATAAACCTTCAAACACTTCATCATTCCTATACATCTCTCCTTTCATAAAACCGCAAACACTACCTCGACCTCGTCATCCCGCCCTCCACAAACCCTCAGTCATTCCTCAGACTCCACCATCAGATTTGCAATCAAGCTGTTGTGCAAGAATAAGAGAACAAAGTGGTCCGTCCTCATGAGGAATCAAGTGACATGATCAATTTGAGCAAAGGAGAGGATTGACGCCATGATAAAGAGCAATGAATCAACAAGTTTGTGTAAATCACCCTTCTGACATAAGACACTTGCCATTATAACAAAGTCTGTAATTACCAAAGTTCGGTCTGTTGCGCAGCTTTCCAAGCTAAGGTAGTCACAAATGACAGTATGAAGACTCCAGGTCAAGCATCATGATCCCTCCCTACGCCACCCTAAAAATGGGGCAGTTAGAGACAATCAACAAAGGATATCAAGGACGATGATGACCTTCATGGAAATCAGGCTTCGTTTTACACTCTAACAAGGGCAAACCCCATATGATGGAAGTAATACTTTCATTGAGCCTTATCAAACCAAAGTACATTTGTCTTATGTCAGAAGAAGATTAAGAGAAAGCTCAAACCGAAGAAAGCTCATCTTCAACAATTTCAAAGAAGACTCAATGCTCAAAAAGATCATGAACCTCCAAAGGGATTCCCATGGAGATGAACCCAGTATCATGAAGACGAAGAACTTATTCTCCGGAGGGGCCTTTAATTCTCGCAAAATGGGATGCAAGAAAAGAAAACCCCAACTTCCAGTAAATTCAGATACAGTCAGAAAGGAGTATGCCTAAAGAAATAAATGAAAAAAGAGAAAGATGAGCCAAGTAAGAATCAGCTCGCTAGGTTGAAAACCCGCAAAGGGCGGCCTAGGCAAAACCAGAGCGACCCGGTGGATTGAAAACCTGCAAAGGGCGATCCAGGCAAAAATTAGGGTCAGAAAACTTGCACTTGAAATGAAAAAGGCAATCAGCACTCCCAAAAGTTTGGATAAAGGGGTGATCAAGGTCATGAGTATGGACGATTGGCATCGTTACTTCAAAAGAAAAAACACAAGATCTGCTTCCCCTTTTTCTTGTATTTTTCCAATTTAAAAATTTTTCAATGTACTTTCAATTGGCGTGACCTTCTGCACGTCCAGTTTCCATAACAATAAGAATTCAACTTTTTCTTCCATGTGTTTGCTTTTTGTGTCTTTTATCTTCACTTATTCTGTCTCTTTGTTTTAAAATAAATGTTTTTATGATTGATGATACTGAATTGTGAAACCTGTGCATGAGTCAAAAAGCATTACAATTATTGCGAAATTTCTGAAAATCACAGAAAAGAGGGGATCCCTCAAATAAATGAATTGGCAAAAAACAAACGCGGGCACAATCACTTCAAATGGCAAGCAAACTTATGCGCGGCTCTGGCATTGCTATTACCCTAGATGGTCCTCATGTCTCAGGCCCAAAGGAAAAGATTTGCACCAAAGATTAAAACAAGGTTTAGTGATCACCAAGTGAGGCTTCTTTCATGCCAAAAGTCAAGACATTCATAGAGAACCAAAGATTTGCACTGAGAACACCACTCAGATCCAAAAGTTGGGGCATTCTCTTCACCACCCACCCACCCTGGTCTTGGGAAAGTTTGTTCATTGTCCATCCCATTCATATACCACCCTCAGTTCATAACCAGTACCATAACTTCATCCCCTTTCACAAACCCACTGAAAGAACCCATTTGAAATTGTCATTCTAAAGTGGGGCATTTCCATAACTGTTCACTCCCGCTCAAATGAGCAGAGTTCTCCATAAAGTCATTCACATCCATAAATTCCTGTCGGGGCCGTCTCTCAACTCACTGTCCTAAACCAATCCCAAGTTAACTGACTCACTCGTCCACATCTGCACTCTTATGCATACTTACTAGTCAATGCTTCAGAGAGAGAGAATACAAATTGATCATGTGGTGTTTAAAGTTCAGTCATCATGGAAATGGAAAGGAAAATAAATGAGCTTGTTAATAAAAACCTTGAGAACACCAGAGTTTGAATCAAATCTAGTTTTTCCAAAGAATGGTCCATAGCCATCTCAATTCCTTGCATTCAAAGTCTCGCGTCTCATCATCATAAAAATGTTTACAAAAATGTTTAAATACTCCAATCATTCATCCTCCTCATGCATGTAGGCATTTCATGTTATTCAAAGCCTTACATTCGCATCATCCACATTCATCACAATAAAAGCAAAAGAACACAGACATTCCATAGCATTTATCATCATCACATCAAACATCAAATCAGTTTTCAAAACAAAAAGAGGCATTCTTAATAAATAGTCATAGTCGTCACGATAGGACGCTTGAATTGATCACTCAAGAATCCTAAAGTCCCTATGCTAAAAGAAAATTAAAAACATTCATTGCATCCATGTGCATCCCAGCATCAAGAGCCTGCATTCCATGCATCATTCAAAGCTTCCCAATTTTCAAAAAGAAACTCAGTTGCTTTGGACTCGTTAGGCCCCAAAATTTTCAAAAAGTCAGTTACTTTGGACCAATGGGTCCCCGAAATCTCATTTTCAGAAAATCATCATGGCACCGAGTTAGTGAACTCCATCAGCACAGAGTTAGTAAACTCCCACAGAGTTAGTGAACTCCTTCCACAGATCACAACGTCGCGTACGAGCGCGCGGCAGATCCTACAGACTTCGTTAAGTCCATCGGATTAATTGTGTCAACCTAAGGCATAGCGTAGATCCATTGATCATATCAGTTCCGGACCTGATATTGATCGACCGCTCGAAAAGGCCACCCCCAGAGCTCGGACTCGACGAGAGTCCGTTAAAAGGTTTTAGGCAACCTCCGAATTCCCCAATTTACGGCACTTCCCATTTACTGCTTTCATTTACTGCTTTACGCAAATTACTGCTTTCTCGTCGACGCGACAAGTGTTGACTCTCTCTCTCTCAAAAGAAGAGAGATCAAAGAAAGGAAACAAAAAAAAGAGAAAAAAGAAAAGGAAAATTCGGGTTTCTCTAAGTAGACAAAATTAGTATTATTTCTGAATTCTTTATTTCTATTTTGCCTCGGAATATGTTTCGGCCAATTCATATTCCTTGGTAAAATCCAAATAAAGAGGGGCAGCTGTCATACCCTAATTTTGTCCGCCTAGGTTTAAAACCCTAATTTTCCGCAAAAAATAAATAAATTGAGAAGTGTGGTTTTATTTTGAAGAGTGAAGAGCATTGTGCATGCATTTTTGGGTTTTAAAAGTCATTCTAGGGCTTTTAAATTCATTGTTAGAGTTGGAAATGCATTTGTTGTTAAAAAACAAGGTTTTTAGGGCAAAAGGGTATTTTGGTCATTGTCGAAAATAAGATAATTTCTCATCAAGAATCATTGTGCAATTTTAGAGAAATTTATTTGAGGCAAAACATTTTTGGTCATGTATGTATGT
This sequence comes from Astragalus glycyphyllos, assembly GCA_963573325.1. Classification (NCBI taxonomy): domain Eukaryota; kingdom Viridiplantae; phylum Streptophyta; class Magnoliopsida; order Fabales; family Fabaceae; genus Astragalus; species Astragalus glycyphyllos. The sequence continues at coordinate 18,696,053 of OY754314.1, read as the reverse complement.
ATGCGCATGCATGCATACATTGTGCACAAAATTCAAATTCAAAAAAGGCATCAAAAAGGAATATTCTACAAAAATTTCAAGATGAGGTTTTTATGACATTTTTTGGTCATGGTGATCTCATAAAATGGCATATTCCTAAGGTTCCTAGTGTGTGGCCTAAATTGGGTGTATTTTTGTACAATTATCCTAAGAAGAATAATCAAAAATGAAGGGATAATGGAATGGTCATATAAGAGTACAATAGTACAAGATGACAACTAGCAAAACTTGGTCACCAAGGACCCCTCCCAATGTGTGTCGCCAATCCCTCTCATTCCCTCTCATATTTTCATTTTTTTGACCTCAATCCATGTGTGATTCAATCCTCACCCTCCATTCAAATTTTAGATGCAATCCTAGGGTGAGATGAGATGCACAATGACCTAACTACCCTTAAACCTAATTGCTTTCTATATATACCCTATTAACCTCACCTCAAGAGGGGAGACAACTTTTGGCCTCATTTTTTCACTCACACAACCCTAGCACACAACTCCCTCTCCTAATTCCCTCTCTTGGCCGAAATCATACCACCTTCTTCCTCCATCAATTCTTCACTTCTCCTTCACCAAATCACCATTTTCTCACCTCATTTCCATTCCTACTTCATATATCTTCCTTCTCTCTTAATTTAATTCAAGCTTGCATCATCAAAGGGCATTTTTGAGCAAGCATTTCGTGGGTTTCATTGAAGTTTGGTGAAGATTCAAGTTGATTTGTTGTCTTGTTCTTCATATTAGTCATTCCTTAGCTTGGATTTGAGGTAAACTTCTTAAAACCTAGCATCATCTTCAACTTTTTTGCATCAAAATGTAGATATCATGTTTCTAATTTTTCATCCTACCATATTCATGCATTTTAGTGTTGTTATATTGTTGATTTGTTGATTGTTGTTGGTGAGAGGTGTCTCAAGCATTTTGACAAACACTGTGGGAGGTTTGGGTGCTTGAGATGCTTCTCACCCTTGAATAAATGGTGATTTATGTTGTTTTCACTATGATCTTGCATTTTTGTTGAATAAAATGATGTGATGCTTCGCAAGTCATTATTAGAATTAGGGTTTGTTAATTTTCTTGTGAAATGGGTTTGCAATTGTGATCAAAAACGTTTTCTCAAGTTATTTTGTTGCTAATTGATTGTATCTTGCTTGCAAATTGTTATATGTTGATGATTGGCAAGAGGACTCACACTTGTGTCTTTGTGCACTTCACTTTAAGTGTTGAGGATTGCCTAAGATGATTCAACACAACCTTGTGCTTTGATTGTAAACTTGGTTTGCTTGTTAGTAACTTGTTTGCAAAGTTATTCTATGTTGAGGATTGGCAAGAGGACTCTCACTTGTGCTTAGTGCACTTCACTTTAAGTGATGAGGATTGCCTAAGATGATTCAATTTTCTTTGTGCAATTCTTGCTTGAAAATGCAAATGCTAGTTTTCTAACTTGATTAATCAATTTTGGTTACAAAAATGACTTGTTAATGCCCTCTTTTGGTCACTTTTGGTCTTGCAAATGTGATGTTCTTTCTAGGTCAATGTTATGCTTTAATGTTGATGATTTGGTAAAAGGACTAGACACTTATGCACTTGTGCATTGTCTCAAGCGTCAAGGATTACTAAAAGGGATTCAACCTTGTGCTTTATCTTGTGTTGACACCTAATTGAATTGAACTTTTGTATGATCTCCTTGTGTGCCTATTGTTGATCTTACATATGCATGCCATTAGATGTTGATGACCAAGTGTCATTCTTGTGCTCAAATGTTGTAATTGGTAATGTTTGTGCTTATGCTTACATTGTTGATTGCTTTGCTTGCAATTTGTTAAATGTTGCACTTTGGTTTTTGACTTGGAAATTGATTGAATGTTCTACTTTCTTTTCCTTTTGGATGCCACGCCATCCCAACAAACCTTTTGTGACCAATGTCACCCTCAAACTCCCTTCTCCTTTCTTCAAATCAATCATTTTCTAAAGCTTTTTCCAAACTATTTTTCACAAATCAAACTTTGTTGAGGATAATGCGAAGCCTTTGCTTGCACGGTCGTCAACAATGGGGTGCTAGTGGTGATCACTTGGAGTCTTTGCTCAATTGATTATCATGAACACTCATTTTTCAAAAGAACTCTCATTTCACAAATTAAAAACTTTGTTGAGGATAATGCGAAGCCTTTGCTTGCACGATCGTCAATAATGGGATGCTAGTGGTGATCACTCGAAACCTTTGTTGTTTGATCACTGTGAACATTCAATTTTCACAATTAAACAACTAAAAAATAAAAACCATTTCTCAGCAACTGAGAACTACGTAAGCTTTGAATTCTCCATCGCACTGGGAGATACGTAGGAGCGGGTCACATTCCCGTCAAGCACGACAAATGAAAACCATTTTCTTTTCAAAAAAAAACAAACCCTTTTCCAAAACAAGGCAATTTCTAAAAACAAAACAATTTTCGAAAACAAGATCTACGTTGCTTTGATTCCCTCCCCAGGATACGTAGGCACGGTGCCCTCCCGTCAAGCGCAAAAGATTAAATTTTCCTTAAGTTTTTCCATAAAGTAAGGAGAGATAAAGAGAGATAAAAACAAAGCATTTCTTAAATCAACCTTTTAAATCACACGTCAAATCGAGGTTCCCTTTCAGTAGAAAGGATGTGTGGGGTGCTCGTACCTTCCCCATGCATAACCGACCCCCAAACTCAAATCTCGTGGTTCCAAGGACCATTGTCTTTCAAGAAAGGTTTTTTTCAATGTTTTACCTCTAAAAAAATATTGGTGGCGACTCCAATTCATGTTGTGCGAAGAGAAATCCCTCCAAAGGATTTTTCGGGGTGCAACAAGTAGTATAAAAAGTATCGTCTCCACAGGGATTAATTAATAAGTACCAAACTACTTAAGATTAATTATTATTTAGACTAACGAATATTGGTGATTGTAGAAACTAAAATGCGAAGAAATAAATAGCAAGAATTTATATTTATGAAAGTTGATCAATGGAGAGAAGCCTAGGGTCTCGGTTTCACTTGCTAGCTTCGATTCCTCTATGTCTAATTCTACCTGAATTCCCTTATTTTATTAAATTACCAATCCCTTTACTAAAACTATTAATCCGTTTGGTTATTCGTGATTAATATTCTTTTTCTTGAATTAACCCTAGTTTGGTCATGCTAGAATTTAAATTTAAGAAAAGTATAAAGTACAAAAAGGTTGAGTGATTGGAAGACTAAATTAAAGTTTGGTCATTCATTAATTATAGTCTCAATTATCCTATAGGTCCACCAACTAGTTGTAGTACGGTCGCTAATCAACTAATTGATTGTAAACATGCAAAGGGTTGTCAATCCTAATTATGTAATAAAGCAGTAGGATAATATTAATTGAAATAAAAATTGGGAATTCAAAATATAAATTAAAACATAAAAAAGTCTCTAATCAAGCAAGATCCACCTAAAACCCTAGAAGAGGATTTAGCTATCCATAGTGTTTAAGAACGTTGGATTAAAATAAAAAGTCATGAATTACAGAATATAAAAATAACCCGGAGATTGAGTAAATTCTGATCCTGTATTCAGTCTCTGTATTCTGCTCCAAAGCTCTGTCACGGTGTCACGAACAGGTTCCAAATACTCTTTCTCTCCTTCAGTCAGCGTCTGTGTTGTTCCTGTTGTTGTCCGGCGGCTCTCTTTCTCAATTCAATTGTTTCTCACTTTCTCTCCTAGGGTAGCGTGTCCAACAATAATATTCCCCTCCTCTTTTATAAGTGAGTGCTGCCGTGTTTTCCAAGTGCTCTATCTCCTATTTTTTAATTAATCATCAGTCATCCCTTTCTTTTCCACCAAGCTAGGGTATATAGTGTGTTGCTTTTTGTCCAATCCCTCAGCATCATGTGCGCTGAATTCCTTGCCACATGCACATGGGCTTTTTTTCTTCTTCTTCTTTTAAACTAATGGATTAGCCTTATAGCCCAACTCTTTTGTGCCAACCATTTCAAGCCCAATATATTGTGGTGATGCATAAGAATATAACAAGAATGTTCTTTTGCTAATACAACCCCATTTTTGCTTCAAGACACCTCATCATAACTTTTTCTTTATTTATCTTCTTTCCTACAAAATAAAGAGCAAAGTAAGTCATTTAATTATTTATTTGGTATAATTGCTCTAAAAATTGTCCAAAGATATCTATAAAAATGCACTAAATTGGAGTTTATCACCTTTCCAAGAAAGGTATCACGATCATCCATCTACATTTCATTCCAAGTCTTCTCCATCTTTGATCTTTATTCGTTTTATTAAGTAAGTTTAGTTCCTCTAATTTTGTGTTGTTGATGTTCGACGTCCCTTTGTTTGAAGCGTAGTCGAAAGGTGTGTTACATGGGTCACCGTGTATTTTTGCCTATGGATCATAAATATAGATCGAATACAAGGGCTTTTAGTGGGGCTACAGAATATGGATCTCCACCAGTTTTGTTAGAAGGAGAAGATATCTTAGAGTTTTTGGTAAACTTTAAAAATGTCTTTGGTAAGACTCAAAAAAGGCGGCCCATGGAAGAATAGATCCATTTTTTTTGAACTACCATATTGGAAGCACAATTTTTTACGACATAACTTTGATGTGATGCACATAGAGAAGAATATATTTGATACCATCATTGGCACCTTCCTGGATATTCCGGGTAAGACGAGAGATCATGAAAAAGCTCGTTTTGACTTGCAAGAAATGAGCATTAGGAAGAAACTTCACCCTAAAGAGACAAATCAAGGTAAAAAACTTATGCTTGCAAAAGCATGTTTCTCCATGACACCGAATGAGAAGACTACTTTTTGTGGTGTCTTAAAGAAAGCAAAAATGTCTGATGGTTGTGTATCAAACATTTCAAGATGTGTTCAACTTGCTGAAAGAAAAATTATTGGCTATAAGAGTCATGATGCACATTTCATCTTGCATTACTTGCTTCAAGTAGCTGTAAGAAGCACAATGTCCGAACAAGTCGCCCACCCTTCCTCTCTTCATTCTTTCGTTGTTTAGGTCAAAAAGTTATTGAGGTGGGGGATCTAGATATCTTGGAATCAGAGATTGCAAAAACACTTTGCCAATTGGAGACGATTTTCCCCCCTTGTTTCTTTGATGTTATGGTTCATTTGCCTATACATGTAGTGAATGAGGTAAGATTGGGAGGCCCGGTTCAATTTAGGTGGATGTATTTTCTAGAAAGATATTTAGGTAAATTGAAGAGCTATGTACGTAATAAGAGTCGTCCTGAAGGTTCTATGGCCGAGGGATACTTGGTTGAAGAATGCTTGACACTATGGTCACAATATTTGCATAATGGTGTTGAAACAAGGCATAACAGAATGACAAGGAATAGTCATAGATGTGATCCGGGTGAACTTGAAAGTTCAGACTCTTATCCAAGCGTAGGTCATCCTATTGGAGGAAAGAAAAAGGGAGGAGCCATTTCTTTGGATTCCAAGTCAAGGAATCAAATCCATCGCTACATCCTATTCAATTGCGACGAAGTTGAAGAGTTCATTAGGTAAATAAATATACTTGTAGGTTTTAGTTACATGAAAGAGTTTCTTTACAATTATGCTAACAATGATTTTTAAATTTTAGGGAGCATGAAAATGAAACAACAAATATCAATAAAAGAAATAGGTGGAACCAAGCAAAGAGTCAAGGGCAAAATTTTGTTGAATGGTTCAAAACTCATGCTTTAATGGATGATGTTTCTGACCAACTTAAGAAGTTGTCTAGAGGACTAAATAGAGTTGCACGATGTTTTTCTGGCTATGTCATTAATGGTTATAGGTTTCACACCAAACAACGTGATGCAATACGTAAAACCCAAAGTAGTGGTGTGACGTTGGTGTCCGTAACCCAAATCTTTGCAAGCACTAAAGATAAAAATCCAACAACAAATTCAATAAGTTACTATGGATCAATCATTGAAGTAATAGAAATAGACTATTATGGTCATTTCAAGTCTTTGTAATTTAGATGTGATTGGTTTGAAGTTGAAGACGACAAGTACGGGTTGACTTGTGTTCACTTCAACAAGAGATGTTCTATGGATGACCCTTTTGTGTTAGCTTCACAAGTCCATCAATGCTTCTACATTCAAGATTCTATTCATGTGTATAGGAACTATGTTTTGAAGACTTTTTCGAGAGACTTTTTTAATATGAAAGATGAGTCTTATTCAAATGCCTAACATTTGTATCAAAGAGAGTTGTCAGATCATGCAGTAAATCTAGCTACGAGTGATGACAACTGTGAAGTTGAATTGGCTAGGAATGACATACCACCAACCATTATTGAAAAGTCTCTCCTTGTGTCAAATGAAATGGATGTTGGAGATGATTCTGATTTTGATGACACTTTGTTTGACTACCTGGATTAGTTCATTTTTCATTTCATAATTTACTATTGTTAATATAAGGTGATATTGGAATCTATGCATTGATTATTATAATTTCTCATAAATTTTTATCACTCACATGTGTGTTTAGATATTAATATATATTGTGTTTCAATAATGCAGGTAGTGTTTTCTTTAATTTCATTCCAAGAACATCTACATTCAAGTTACAAACTACAAAGGGTGTAGGAAAATGGACAAGGACAATGATTTTGATCTTCAACAACTTCAAGCTAAATCAAGTGTGGACTTGATTCAAAAGTATAAAATCAAGGGGGGAAATGAGAAAGCTTCAAAAAGAAGAAAGGGAAGCAATTCAAATCAAGGAAAAAGTCAACAACATATTGGAAGCACTCAACAGCAGCCTATTTGCCTCGTAATAAGTTATTTCCAAGTTTTCTAAATCTATTGGAAGCATTCTAACTTAAGAAGAAAGCACAAAACATGATAGTTATTAAGGTTTACAATGAATGCATGAATTTTTCCTATAGACATAGTTAATATGTAGTGAATCTGTCCCATATAATGTATGAATGCATAGTGAGTCTGTCCTATAAAATAGATAGTGAATTTGTCCTATATAATGTATAAAGTTGTCCTATATAAGTTATTTACAATGAAAGCATGGAACATTCTATTTACAATGAATTTGTCCTATATAATGTATGAATGAATCTGTCCTATTTACAATAAAAGCATGATTTGATCTGTCCTATTTTCCAGTCCCGCATTGATGAAGAAATGATCCAAAATGGCCTTGGTAAATCCACAAATAGTACCCAGTCATTGACTATTGGAGGAGTTTTGATCTCAATAAGAGGATCAAACATTAAAGACCACTCAAGCTTCTCACCAAAAAGACCTTGCTAAATCCATAAGTAGGGCCCAATCATCAACCAATGAAGGAGTTTCAATCCAAGTAATAGGGTCCCAAAAAATGCAAGACAAAATGCTAGATGCTATGAAGCCTTCATTGAACACTAGAGCTTCCCCTAAAATTGTTCAATCTGAACTCCCTATTAAGAGGCAACTTAGGTCTACCGCTGGTGCAAATAAAAGTCAAGGAGCAATGGTTGAAGAACAATCCTTGAAAAAGAAAAAGTTCATCCGAAAGTGTCCATCAATGTCACTTGGTGAACATATTGAAAAAAATCAGCAACCACACCAAGTCGAGGAATCAGAAGAAGAAAGTGATCAAGAACAAGGAATTGAGGGGGATATCAACTATGGAAGTGAGGAAGTTGGGGAATTTAATGAAAATACAAGTAAAGGTATATCAAGGTAACAACTTATTTTTACTCGTATTTTTACTAATTTCTGTATTGACTCTTATTTTTACTAAGGTTGTGTTTAGGTATCTTCTTACTCTTATTTTTACTAATTTCTGTATTGACTCATTTGTGTTTTAATTAGGGGAAGCATCTAAAATAACTCGAGGGAAAACATTATGTGTGAAAATTCATACATGTTCAGCTAATGATAGAGAAGATATTATCTTGAATGAACTAGGACAACCAATTGGGCCAAATGCAAGGATACTTTCCCAATTCAGTAAATTTTTGGGAACCATAGCAAGGAGTTCGGATTTTTACCTTCTTATATACACCAATTGGAAGGTTGTACCAGATAAAGATAAGAATATATGGGCTTATGTCATTGTAATATAACTTAGCTAGTTCAATTTGTGTTTAGTTTACTTTAATAAATTAGAGCTTTCTAATTAAGCTTCTTTTTTGTAGGAAAAATACAACGTACCTGAGAAAGGAAAGAAAGTCGTGTATTCTATTATAGATGAGGCATGGAGACGATATAAGTGTGCTATTAAAAAGAATCATTTTACCTGATATAAACCTTGCGTGAGCGGTTGAAAAATCGTCCCGATGACATACCGGAGGAACACTTTAAAGCATTGATGGTATATTGGAGCCTTCCGCCCGTTCAAGTAAGAAATAGTGGCATTTGTGTTTTTTCTTACATCCATTTCTCAAATTTACTAAATTGCAATGACCATTACTTAGGAAACCTGTCAATAAAATGCTCAAAATATAGCTCAACAAAAATGCAGACATCGAGCTGGTCCTGTAAGCTTTGCTTGCATAAGGGAGACAATGATTTTCCAAATTTTAATGTTTTAAATGAATATTTAAATCATTTTACTATAGTATTGTGTTAATGACCTTATTTTCTTGGTAGTGTTCAAGTAGTGAGGATGGAGAGCCTCCAGCCTCCTTCTCAAGTTGAGTTGTTCATAAAAATACGGCAAAGTAAGAAAGGAAAAAATTTGAACGAAGAAACGAATGATACAATTGTAAATTTTATTTAATGAATTTATCATTTCAAATATAATAATGTATATCTTTAACTGTGATTGCTTTTTAAATATGGTAGATAAAACTTCAAGGCTTGGTGAGTTCTGGTCAATCTTCTTCGGAAGCTTTTCAAAAGGTGGTTGGTAAAGAAAAATCAGGGAGAGTACGTACCCATGGAAGAGTGGTAACGGCTACTATGTTGAAGAGAAATGAAGAAATTGCAGAAATCAAGAGAGCACATGCAAATGAGATGGAACAACTAAGAAAAGAACATGCCAATAAGATCAATGAACTTGAAGAGAAACTACAAGAGAAAAACAAAAAATTTCAGAAAGGGATGGAGGAAAAGTTTCAGCTTCTAGTAAAGACCGTATTAGATCAAAGTAACTCAAGCTTCAATGTGGAGGCTTTGGCAGCTATGTTTTCAACTCTGCCTGATGCTATTAGTGCTCCACATTCTTTGACATCAACACATGCCCCGGAAGCTCATAGGGTAAGTAAGAGTCACTTTATTGGTATCTCCTTTGTTTGTCTTTAAACTTTGATTGCTAAGTTTGTCTTTCTGGGAAAGTGTTGGGTCTAAAAATACATATTGTGTTCTGATGTTATAAGCTGCATACTTTGATCGGTGATCACATTCGTCTAATTAATCCCAATTGTTTTACATAGAGAAAATCAATAACCAAAGCTGTGAGATCATCATCAAGTATTATATTACTTGGCTTCAGATCACAATGCACTACTTTCACTGGTGAATAATGGTGCTTCTCACCAATTGAATCACATCTAATTTCTAGATTGCATATAAGTGCTTCTCAAGGCAACCATTTATCATCAGTGGAAGAACAATAGACTTAAATTCTTATTTACTACAAATTGCCATTATCCTTATTAGATTTTTGTGCCTTATCTTCTAAAGGATTTGACATTTTCTTTTCAAGCTCCATGATATTGACATCTCACTAGCTATTTTTGTATCTAATTCTTTTACTGCTACTTTTTTATATTTGTGTAAAATAGTCTATGGTTAGAGATAAAAATAGTGGTGTGCAAAATAGTAATGTGGATATTTTCTGTTGCAGGTTAAGTTTTGATGATGAAGTAATCTAAGACAAAGCAACAAACGGAACTCCAAGGCACAACCAACTCAATAAGTAAGTCCGTGTCAAGGGTAGTCGTTAAATAGGTTAGGCACAAATTATAACAAGCAAAATCAATTGTGAACTTGTTCCTTAAAGCCAACAATCGATTATGCACTTATGGTTTTAAAAGAACTTCTTTTTGAAAGAAAAGAATCGATTCTTGACTTAATTTCTAAAGCAAAGAATCGATTTTAAGCTTGTTGTTTGCAAGCACAAAATCGATTCATGATTTGTTGTTTTCAAAACAAACAATCAATTCATGGCTCCTAGTCTTAAAGAAAACAATCGATTTATGCCTTGTTGGTTTTAAAAGGAAACAATCGATTCATGACTTGTCTTTTGGAAGCTCCAAATCGATTGCCTTCCTAATTTTGTGAACTTCATTTTATAAAGCAAACAATTGATTGTCTACATGACTCATTAAAGCACAAAATCGATTTTGGGTTTCAACCTTGAAGCACACAATCGATTCCTAGCTCACTTGTTTAAAGCACACAATCGATTCTTATCTTGTTTTCCTTAAAGCACATAATCAATTTTGAACTATGGTTTTATAAGCAATCAATCGATTTTCCACTTATCAAAATAGAGTTAGAAATTGTTCCAACGGTCATATTTTTAGAATGTCTATAAATAGGACTTAGGGTTTCACAAAAAATCACAACCTACGAATCACAAAAGCAGAACGCGGACTATATCTCACTATCACACTCATTCTTCACGTTCTTCATCACTTTGAGATGATCTCTCTCAAGGGTTAAGTTGGGGAGCTTCAATTTGTTGTATTCACCTACTTTAGAGGTATTTCTATTTCTTGCAATTTGTTCAATTTAAGTTATTGGTTGTACTAGAAAGTGGGGAATTTCTCAAAGGTTTTGACAGTGTTTCGGACTGGGCCAAACTTATGGCATTTGGGCCCAACCCATTGCTACCTTTCGCCGCACCCGGATCCGCTCATCTAATCCAACGCTACAGGCACGGCACACTGCTCTATAAATATGGGACTCGCTCACCATTTCCAGGTACGCTTTCTACTCCCGTCTCTATCACCTCTTCACTTCCTTTGCTGACTTAGGCATCAGAGTGCTTGATAATACCCCACCCGAGGCGCGGGAGAAGCACACCTCGGCCAATCCGAGGTCCAATTTCAGCCACCCAAAGTCATCCTTCCGTCCTCGCAGCGTGCATTCATCCGAGGTAACTATTTGTACTCCAGTACCGAACATTGGCGACCACTGTGGAGTCCAATCTTCCAATCTGACTTCATACTCAACTACCCATGGCTCCGCGAGGACGACCACCCACTTGATCTCAATCCTGACTCCAGAACACGAATTTCGGGGCCCATCCTCAGGATACTCCTGAGGGTCACGTGCAAACAATTCCCGAGGAAGTCCCGGCAATTCCCAGCTCAGGCCGGCTTCTGCCGCCCCTCCCAGTTCCGCAGATCAACGCCATCCCGGCACAGCTCCAATCCGTGAGCCAACTCTTTGACGTCTTGGAACGACGCAGTCAAGGCTTAATGCAACAAGAAATGGCCGCCATCGCCAGGGCCACCGCAGCTCAACCCGAGCCCGTGGATCGACCTCCCCAGTCTCCACGTCAAACCGTGGTTTCTCGAAGGCACCGCACGTCACCCCAACGGGACGACACTCCTAGCGACACCTCCCCACCGGTCTGGAGGAAGAAACGGCGTGGGAAACCTCCGACTCAGCCGTCCCCGCCGGGGTCAAAATCCCTGGGCGACTCGGAGAATCCATCCTCTGACTCCTCCTCTTCGTCTTGGGACCCTTCTCTCCTCTTCGGTCAAAAGCCACCGGTAAGGGCAAGTCCAAGAAAGACAAGGGATCTCGGGCCAGTCTGTTCATCCCCGAGATCGCAGAATGCCGGATCCCGAAATCTCTTGAGAAACCTCCAAGGCTGAACTTGTACGACGGAAAGGGAGACCCAGACGAGCACGTAGACACCTTTGACCTAATGTTGGATTACCGAGATGCCTCGGATTATGTCTGATGCAAGCTGTTCCCCCTTTCACTAAGCAAATGCACCCTCAAATGGTACCGCGACTTGCCTCTGGGGTCGATATCGTGCTGGAAGCAGTTCACGAAGCTGTTCTCATCACGCTTCACCGCTTCCAGGGTGAAGCCTAAATCCGAAGATGTCCTACAGGGAATCCGGCAGGGGGAAAAGGAATCTCTAAGAGACTACATTGAATGGTATAACCAAATAGCCGATGAGGTGCACCAACTCTCCGACAACATCAGGATGCTGTTCATGAGACACGGGCTCCAGAAAGGGAGCCTCTTCCAGATCAGTGTCAAGCTGCATAAGCCAAGGCGAGCACAACACTATATCGACTACGAGGAGGCCGACGCCGCTGACACTTCCAATCCAGCCCCGGCGTTGGGCAAAGGGAAAAATAAGAAGGATTCCGGGGCCGGTACCAAAGAGTGGCGCGGAATACACGCGGAATATTCCGAGCTCAACGCTACAAGGGAAAAAACCTTAGCCGAATGCGCAAGCACCGAATTCCGCGATGTGAAATGGCTAGCTCCAATCCCCCAGCGGGGAAACACTAACAAAAAAACTTATTGCAGGTACCACCGGAGCAGCTGCCACGACACGGAAGCCTGCAGAGTGCTGAAGGACGACATAGAGGACTTAATCCAAAGAGGAAAGATGAAGCAGTATCTGAGGACGGACGACAAGAAGAGGGAGAGGTCTCCAAAACACTCACCTCGGAAGTCTAAGGCCGCAGTAAACGAAGTGACGAAGTCCCCTTCTGATAGCAGCGATTCTGCAGAAGAAACACTGAGGTCACAGAGACCACGCCCCGTGGCCATGGTCATCATGGGGGGCTACTCCATGGATGTCCGGAGAAAGAAGCGCTCCATCAAGCGGCACTGGCAGGAAGTCCTCAGCATCGGCTCGGCCACGGGTTCGCCCTCAACCGGAAAAGATAGACCCCCGCTGTCCTTCACTGACTCGGATCTCCTCCGAGGTAAACCCAACGAAGAGATCCCCTTGGTCATTTCTGCCGTGTTGGCCGGGGTGGATGTGAAGAGAATCCTGGTTGACAAAGGGAGTTCGGTAGTCATTCTCTTCAAAGAACTGCTCCCTAAGCTTAAAATCTCCGAGAAGGACCTCCCCGACTACGAAGGATCCGACCTGGTGGGATTCAACAGCGCAAGGACCCGACCTCTAGGCTACCTCAAGCTGCGAGTAACCTACGGGGAAGATAAACTTTCCAAAACCATCAAGACCAGGTTCCTAGTGTTACCTTGCTCATCCCCGTATCACTGTATCGTCGGCCGTCCGACATTGGGGAAGCTGTAGCCTCCACTGTTCATCTCAAAATGAGGTTCCTTTCGAAACAAGGAGAGGTGATCACCATCCCCGTGGACCTCGACGGGACAAAGAGATGCCAATACCTGTGTCTGAAGTCGGACCGCCGAGCTGAGAAGGAAGCACTCGGTTTGGCCGGCCCAGACCCCACGAAGGAATAGTAAAAGAACCGCGCCCCGAAGAAGGAATTAAAAAGGGACACTAAACATCAAGATTGTATCCAACTTTGATTCCTGCCTTCAATAAAAAGATTATAGAAACAAACTTTCACTGTCTATTTTTATTCTAACTCGCAGGTTCTGACTCCGACGAAGCCCCTCTTACCCGAGTCCGACCCGAGCTGGCCACTCGACAGGCAACGGTTTGAGACGAGGCCCATGTCCTTCCCGTTTCCGAGCTCAAACGCTCACTCGGGAGGCGCACCAAGGCTCACAGCGGCTCAGGTCCACGGCGACTCTTATCTGGCGCCAAGCGAGCAGCCTTCCCTCTGATCTTTGAGCTCAAAGCTCCATCAGAGGCCGAAGGAAGAAGTCCCCAGCGGCTTCGACCAAAGACCTTCCCTCTGATGTCCGAGCCCCGTGCTCCATCAGTTGCTGAAGGGACCTCTGATCTCCGAGCTTCGCGCTCCATCTGAGGCAAAAGACCCCCTGATCTCTGAGCTCCTCGCTCCATCAAGGGATAAAGACCCCCTGATCTCCGAGCTTCGCGCTCCATCAGGGGATAAAGACATCCCTGATCTCCGAGCCTCGCGCTCCATCAGAGAACGAAGATATTCCTGATTTCTGACCTCCGCGCACCAATCAGGAACAATCCAAGGGAACTTACGACAGTTTAAGAAAAGGCATTCAGGTAATCTTAAACTCGACTTCGGCCACTCTCATCTCACTATGTCAAATAAAAATGATAAACAACTGAAATGACAAAGTGCAGAGAAACAAACTTTCATTGATATCTTAAAAAGGTTACATGAGGAGCGCCACGGCCTTACATTTACAAAAGCAAAAAGATAAAAAAGGAAAGGCTTCATTCAGAAACTTCCCCTTCGAAGCCAACAAAGAGTAACAACACTTGATCCAAAGGAGCGCCCGACACTGGCATCACCAGGTTACCTTCGAAAACGTCATTTTGAGGAACCAACAGGTCCATCGGAAGGCTCGGGCTCACCACGACTAGAAGACTCCAGCACCTCTCAAAATCTAGCGCTGCCGAGCTCTCCCTCCTGGCCTCGCAGTAGAAGTATAATCACCTCGAAGCTTTTCAAGGTCGGCATCAAGGACGGCGACCTCCTCTAGAGCACGTGCTTCCCTTGCCTCAGCCTCCGCAAGACAAGCTGAGATCCTTTCCGCCTCCTCTGCCTCGGGTCGGTCCAACTGCAGCTGATGCTGGAGATCGGCAATTTGCTCATCCGCCGAAACCAGGGAGTCGATAGAAGCCCGGAGCACCCGATTCTACTCTATGATCTCTAGAATGCGAACGTCGCGGCAATACTCCATTTTGTCCGTCCGATCCAAGAGATCCCCGTCGAACTCACAGTTGATGGCTTCGGCTCTCTCCAATCTTCGAGAACGCCTAAGCACTTCAGGGTCCGCCTCCATCTCCTCCAATTAACCAAACACCATCAACGCGGTCTCGGCCACCCGGATACAAGCCTCCAAGTCGGCATCGGATGGAACCTCAAAAGGTAGCTCCGCTGTAACCTCGGGGGGAAAGGCCACCTCTTGATCAGTAACAACCTTGTTTCTCTTCGCAGGCCGGACACGGACATATGCATTCTCAGCAACCCATCTACTCCTCGAAGAGCCTTTTCCCCTTTTTCCTTTGGAGGAACATTTCTTCAGTTGGACCTCGGCAGTGGGATCAGAAGGGGGGCAAGTTACCAGGACGTCTGCACAAAAATTAGGAAATCAGATAAGCGTGGTAAACAAAATAAAGAAAAGTACTTTAAGCAAATTCCAAACGTACCTAGCAGTGACTTCAGTTCACCAGCCGACTTAGCCTCGATGATATCACCACAACGGAACTTGCGGCCGACTCTTAGAAGTTTATTACCCCACTCTTTGAGGACCTTGAAACTCTCTACATCCTCACCCCAAAGAGATTTCGGATTCACGGAAGAGGCCTTGTTCGGATGATCGTAGTGGTGACCATCTCAAGACAGCGGGAAGTGGGACTTGGCAGGCTCTGAATCCTCGAAGTCAACGATCGCCCTCTTGGCTTTCTTTCAGATAAAAATGAAGGACTTATTGAAGCCCTTTTTAGAATCATTCACTGAGAAGAAGTAGGCCCGATCCCGTCTCCCACGAAGACAAACGTGACCGTGACAAGTAGCGTCCTCCTTATCTGGCTGATGGAAATCTTCAAAAACGGAAAAGAAGACCCTGGTTGACAGAGTCCTCCCGAGGTAGCCCATGACGTCCTCCAAATCTCTGACATATCCCAAGCATTGGGGGCCAACTGAGAGGGAGCCACCAACAAGTGATCCAGAACGCTCTGTTGGAACTCCGACAGCGGGATCTTGAATCCCATCAACTCTAAGCACCTCTTGTAGAAGAAGTATCCGATCTCCTTCGGTGGCAACACAGTGCAAGCAGGAAGTTTCCCCGGATGCTCCAACCTCCAATTCTGCTCCGGCGGAGCGACGACGTACTTCTCCAGCTCGGCCACTTCGCCACCACTCAGTTTGGACCAGGCATCCACCACCTTCAGGGAAACCCAATTGTATTGGCTCGGTTCGAACCGATACCCAGCGGCTTCGGGCGTCACGGTATTGGAACCAAGGACCTCGGTGGAAACCCCTCCTGGGGAACTCTCCGACGGAGTAACCCTCTGATCTTCCGTGGCTGAACTCGACATCCTCGCGACTGGATCTGGAAACAAAGAACTTGATCTCGAAAAACACAGAATCCGACCTCGGTACGGTTGCCGGGAGAAGCCTAAACTGATCTCGCGCGACAGAGAAAACTCGAAAATAACAAGTGAGAATGAAGGCTCGAAACAGGTTTAAATACCATGGGGCCTCGGAAGACGAACCGTCGCGTTTAATCAATGCGCCTGATCAACTCCTAACATAGGAATCAGCATCATAATGATGACTCCCATCTCAGTGACAGGAACCGTCAACCATTTAACACAGGACACGTGGTAACACGAACAAGGCTTTGTAGGAAAACATGCTCAAGCCGAGGCCGATCCCATCACTCTCTGACCTCAACTTGGGGGCCACTGTTCCGGACTGGGCCAAACTTATGGCATTTTGGCCCAACCCATTGCTACCTTTCGCCGCGCCCAGATTCGCAACCAACGGACCAGACCCGCTCATCTAATCCAATGGTGCAGGCACGACACCCTGCTTTATAAATATGGGACTCGCTCACCATTTCCAGGTACGCTTTCTACTTGCGTCTCTATCACCTCTTCACTTCCCTTGCTGACTTAGGCATCAGAGTGCTTGCAGGTACCCCACCCGAGGCGCGGGAGAAGCACACCTCGACCAATCCGAGGTCCAGTTTTAGCCACCCAAAATCAACCTTCCGTCCTCGCAGCGTGCATTCATCCGAGGTAACTATTTGTACTCCAGTACCGAACAGACAGTAACAAGGGTGCGGTATCTCTTGTATGTCAAATGGTTATACTAGAGAGTGGGGTATCTCTCTAGGGCTTTTGATTGTAACAAGGGTGGGGTATCTCTTGTTGTAATTGTTTTTGAGGGCTCTTGCACAAGGTGGGGTATCCTAAGTGAAGAGTGCATGTTTCTGTAAGGGTTTGAAAGCACCTAGTTTAAAGTCTCAATTCACCCCCCTCCCTCTTGAGACTGAAGCCACTTGGTAACAAGTGGTATCAAAGGTAGACTCTTGTCTAAAGGCGGTAGCAGCTTCAAGAGAAATGGCTTCAGGTTGGTCTACGCAAGAGGGTTTATCTCTTACCCATCCTCCGGGATTCTACGGGAAAGATTATGCATATTGGAAAGAAAGAATGAGAATATTCATAGAAGGGGTTGATATAGATGTATGGGATGCTGTGGAAAATGAACCCTTTGTCCCCACGCACATAGTAAATGGTACTCTCACTGTCAAAGAAAGATCTTATTGGACTGATGATGATAAGAAAAAGGTTCAACACAATCTCCGGGCCAAAAACATCATTACTTCTGCACTAAGCTCCGATGAGTTCTTCAGGGTGTCGAATTGTAAAACTGCCCAAGAAATGTGGGACAATCTTCAAGTCACTCATGAAGGTACTAGTGAAGTAAAAAGAGCAAGAACAAACACTCTTATCCGAGAATATGAATTATTCAGAATGAATCTAGGAGAAACCATACAAGAAATGCAAAAGAGGTTCAGTCACATAGTGAATCAATTGGGTTCATTAGGAAAATCATTTCCTGCCGAAGACTTGATCAACAAAGTGCTAAGGTGTCTGAATAGAGAATGGCAACCAAAGGTAACTACTATAGCTAAATCAAGGAATTTAGATACCATGACACTAGCCACTCTTTTTGGCAAACTACAACAACACGAACTAGAGCTCACTCGTCTAGCAGAGCATGAAAAAAAAAGATAAGAAAAAGAAAAGCTTGGCTTTAAAGGCTTCAAGTTCAAATCGACCTGATGACAGTGATGACTCAGAAAATGAAAATGATGAGAACATGGCGCTTATGGTTAAAAAATTCAAAGAGTTCATGAGAAAGAAAAGTTTTCCTAAGAATAGTTTTCCTCCTAAAAAGTTCTCAAGCAAGGAAAACTCATATAGTCCTCCAACTTGCTACGAATGTGGCAAACCCGGTCATATCAAGATGGAGTGCCCAAGCTTACAGAAAAAGGTATCAAAATTTGAGAAAAAGGGATTCAAAGAAAACAAAGGTAGAAAAGCCTACATAGAATGAGAAGACAATAACATCGACTCATCATATTATTCAGAAAGTGAAGAAGCTCTAGTTGCTCTCTTGGCCGACCATGAAAGTGAAAGTGAAAACGAAAATGAGGTAGATTCTAACTCTGAAACTTCACTTGATGCATATGATGAATTACATGAAGCATATCTTGAATTGCATAATGATTCTTTGAAACTAGCTAAAACATTAACACAATCTAAGAAAGCAATTGCTCATCTTCAAAATCAATTTATCACCTTGACTAAGGAAAGATTACAACTTAGAAAAGAAAATTATAGTCTTGGTTGTTTAAAAGCTAATTATGTATGTGATAAGTGTGTTGAATATGAAAAGAAGATTCATGAGCTTGAATGGACAATAGGAAAAATGTCTAATACACAACATGTGCATTCTAGGTCTCCTAGAAACAATTTCATGATAAGACATGTGCATCATAGACCTAAGTTCACTACTAGTCCACATACTAAATGTTATTATTGTGCTAAACCAGGACATATTGCTTCTGTTTGCATGGCTAGAGGTAGACAAGTTGTGAAAAAGGTGTGGATTCCCAAAAGGACCCTACCAAGTACTAACCCACAAGGACCCAAAGAGATTTGGGTACCTAAAACCTTGTTTTAAACTCATTGCAGGCATGCTTCACGGTACGGGGGTCAGATTGGTACCTTGACAGCGGATGCTCAAAGCACATGATTGGAGATATAACAAAGTTCCTAACTCTTACCCTAGATCAAGCGGTTATGTGACTTACGATGATAACAATAGAGGAAAAATCCTCGGTGAAGGTAAAGTTGGTAAAGATTTATCTACTGCTATTGATAATGTGCTTTATGTAGAAGGTCTTAAAAATAACTTACTAAGTATTAGCCAACTATGTGATAAAGGAAATAGGGTAATATTTGATTCAGGATCATGCATCATTGAAGATAAAAAGAGCAAACAAGTTAGAATGATAGGAAACAAAGTAGAAAATATATACATGATTAATCTTGATGAAGTTTCATCTCATAATGCATGCTGTCTCATTAGTAAGGAAGAAAACTCTTGGCTATGGCATAGTAGAGCAGCTCATATTCATACGGATCATCTTAACAAACTAGTCACTAAGGAACTAGTTAGTGGTCTTCCTAAAATCAAGTTTGAAAAGGATAAATTATGTGATGCATGCCAAAAAGGTAAACAGGTCAAAGTATCTTTTAAATCAAAGAATCTTGTGTCTACCAACAAACCATTGCAGCTTTTACACATGGATTTATTCGGTCCCTCACGGACTAAAAGCTTTGGTGGAAATTACTATGCACTCGTCATAGTATATGACTATTCACGGTACTCTTGACACTATTTATTGCAAATAAAAGCGATGCATTTGGAGCTTTTAAGAAACTTGCTCATAGCATTCAAAACGACAAAGAGTTGAAAATTGTCTCCATCCGAATCGATCACGGTGGAGAGTTTGAGAATGAAATGTTTGAAAATTTCTGTGAAGAACTTGGTATTGATCACAACTTCTCAGCACCTAGAACTCCTCAACAAAATGTCGTCGTTGAGAGGAAAAATCGATCCTTCGAAGACCTTGCCAAAACAATGCTGAATGATCATGACATCTCAAAATACCTTTGGGTTGATGTTGTTATTGATGATGTTGCAGATGAGCTTGAAGCACTACAACTAGATGAAGAGAATAAAAATGAAAATAAAGAGAAGGAGACTGATTCTACTCCTCAACAAAGAAATGAAGAAGAATCAAGCAGTGAGTTACCAAAGGAATGGAGAAACCCAAGGCACCACTCGCTTGAAAATATTATCGGTGATGTATCAAAAGGGTTAACTACTCGGAACTCTCTTAGAAATGCATGTAATAATATAGCTTTTGCTTCTCAAATTGAACCTCGAAATCTAGATGAGGCTATAGAAGATGAACATTGGACTATTGCTATGCAAGAAGAGTTAAATCAGTTTGAAAGAGGTGAAGTGTGGGATCTTGTCCCAAGGCCTAATAATCATCAAATAATAGGCACAAAATGGATGTTTAGAAACAAACTAGATGAGTCTGACATAATTGTTAGAAACAAAGCTAGACTAGTAGCTAAGGGTTATAATCAAGAAGGAATAGACTATGATGAAACACGTGCACCCGTAGCTAGATTAGAGGCTATTCTCTTGCTCCTTGCATTTGCATCAATTATGGATTTTAAATTATATCAAATGGATGTCAAAAGTGCGTTTTTGAATGGCTTTATTCAAGCAAAAGTGTATGTTGAACAACCACCTGGCTTTGAAATTTCTGAAAAACCAGATCATGTTTTCCAACTTAAAAAGGCTCTTTATGGTCTGAAGCAAGCTCCAAGAGCTTGGTATGAAAGATTGAGCAAATTCCTACTCGATCTTAATTTTCAAAGAGGGAAAGTTGACACTGTTGTGCCAAGGGCAAACATTCCTTGTTTTGAATGATAACAAATTACAAGTTACTGATAATTTACTTGAGGTAAAGCGCAGGAAAAATATAAGAGCGCAGGGTGTTGAACAAGAGAGCTTCGGAAGCTGACTCAAAGTTGTAGAAGCTCGGACGAAAAGCTGCTCAAGCATTGAAGACTTATATCACGAAAAGCTGCTCAAGCATTGAAGACTTATATCGCTTTGCGTAGGACTCATGTAAGATCGTATTACCCAAGTCTTATAACATTCGTAGTTGAGAGATGATGATTAAAAATAAAATTGTTTTAAAATTGTTTTAACAATAAGATAAAATTGTTTTAAAATTGTTATAAAAATAAAATTGTTTTAAAGGAGGAGCGCTCCCTTGCCTGTATCTTGCTGAGGAAGAATCGCTTCCTTGCCTATTTTTGGAAAACAACTTTCAACGGTCATATTTTCTTAAGTGATATAAATAGAAAAGCAAGGGTTTTCACGACATATATAGAGAGAGAAAACGAAAAACATTTCACAGAGCCGCAAAACTTGAAACAACGTGAAACCAAAACTTGAGAACGATCCCTTTCAATATCTGATCATCTTCTTCGGTTCTCAATCAAATTTCTAGGGTTTTCATCATCATATCATCTCTCTCAACTCTTATGGTTATTTTGCTTGATTAATCGATCATAGTTTCAATTGTATTCATCTTATCACTTGGCGTTTGGTATTGTTGTGAAATCCTGGGAAAGTGTTTCTTGGGTGGTTCGATCGGGGAGATTGGATCGTAGAAATCCTAAGCGGGGAGCTCGGGTTCTCAATTGGGGAAATTGAGAGGTTTTGTTGTTGCTGTAAAGTGGCGTGAGTTGTAAGACTTTGAAGAAGCATCTTCACCATTATAGTGTTATTTTCCCAAAGTCCAAAGGTTGGAAAGCCGGAGGCCGAGGAGTAGGATTTCAATCCGAACCTCGAAAAATCGCGGTGCTCTTCTTTCCCTTATCTCTTTACTTATTTATGCCCCATTATTCTTGTTCTTGTTATTATTGTTTGGTTTTCTATTATAGCGTTAACTGTTGAATTGTTATTATAACTATCGAAATTGAAATTACTGTTGAATTGTTATTACAACTATTGAAATTGATATTTTTGTTAGTTGTTTTGATTTGCACTATTAGTATACTCATTGTTACTGTGTTGCAATCTCTATATTACAGTTAAGTGGATTTTGTGTTACTGTAAAATTCATCATTGTTGCTATATCTCTATAATAGCTTGCGCAAATTGCTAGCATATAAACCTTTTCCGCATTTGTTTTTTAAACTAGCATTAAACAACTTTGAAAACACAAAAAAGAATGATTTTTATCCTATAACCTTATTCACCCCCCCCTCTAAGGTTATCGTTTAGTCCAACAATTGGTATCAAAGCAGGTAACTGCATATAGAGCTTAACATCTCGCATTTTTCTGATCATGGAGTCTTTTATTAAAGAGGGGATGTCTTTTAATAGGCCACCTTTGTTTGATGGAACTAATTACGACTACTGGAGTAGTCGAATGAAATGTCATGTGCAGGCTATAGATTTCACGTTGTGGAGAATCATTATAGATGGACCGCTCACACCGATGAAGATCAAAATTACAAAACCAGGTGATACTGCTGCTGGTGATTCTACAAAAACTCAAGCAACTGGTAAAGCTGAAGAAGTACCTGTTGAGGACATCTATACTATTGACTTGAGCGAGTTAAGAAAGTCCGAACTTGACAAGATCTCTCTGAATGCCAAAGCTATGAATATTCTACATCTAGCACTTTGTGAAGAAGAGTATGGAAGGGTAAAAGGTTGTCAGACTGCAAAAGAAATCTGGGATTGTCTAGAAGCAACTCATGTAGGTACAAGTCAAGTGAAAGACACCAAAATCAGAGTTCTCACTTCTGAGTATGAAGCCTTCAAGATGAAGGAAGGTGAAACTGTCGCTGCTATGCATCAAAGGTTGAATTTGATTGTAAACAACTTGAGAGCACTTGGGAAAAAGTATTCTACAAAGGACTTGAATGGGAAGATACTTGCTTCGTTAACTGGTGAATTTTTTCCTAAGACTTGTGCTATCACTGAAGCCAAGGATATTGGTACTTTGCCTACCGAAGACTTGATTGGGTCACTACTAGCTTTTGAGGTGGTTTTGGGTGCTAAGAAAACTCAAGAAAAAGAAGCGGTAAAAGAAAAGAGGTCTCTTGCTCTTGCAGCTGCGAAAAATTCTAAAACGGGAAAGAAAGTGGTTGAATCTGATGAAGAATCTGATGAAGAAGACATGGTTATGCTTGCCAAAAAATTCAAAAAATTCATGAGGTTCAACAAGTTAAGGAAAGGTGATTTTTCTAAGAAGTCCGGGTATTACAAAGGAGACAGTCAAGAGAAAGGAGACGACCAACCAAGATGTTTTGAATGCAACAAACCGGGTCACCTTAAAGTAAATTGTCCAAAGCTAAAGAACAAATACCCAAAGAAGAAAGCAATGAAGGCTACATGGGATGACACCGAAACTGAAGGTGAAACGGAAGATGAAGAGGAAGTTGCAAATGTCGTTGGTCTTACAGCAGATTATTCTCCGAATGATACATGGGACAATCTAAGCAGTGACAGTGAAATAGATGAAGAAGTGACTGCTTCAAAGCTTGCTTGTCTCATGGCCAGTGACGCAACTAAGGTATGTCAGTCATCCAAAAAGAAAAATGTGTGGATGGTTGACAGTGGATGTTCAAGGCATATGACTGGTGATGCTTCACTCTTCTTGAAATTGAGTAACAAAGCTAGTGGATCTGTGAAGTTTGCCAACAATGAAACTGCTTGAGTTATAGGTAAAGGTTGTGTGGGTAAGGAAAACACAATCAAAATTAAAAATGCTTTACTGGTTGATGGTGTGAAATTTAATTTATTGAGCGTAAGTCAACTATGTGATAACGACTTTGATGTGTATTTCTCAAAAAATAAATGTGTTATTGTTCATGAAGCTTCAAATTTTCACATTGTCGGTTTTCGTGAAAACAATGTTTATTATGTTGATTTTGACACTGTTAGTGATGATATTGTATGCATGCCTTCTCTACTTGATGATGTGAATTTGTGGCATAGACGCTTAGGACATGCGAGTATGGAACTTCTATCTAAATTATGTGCAAATGAACATGTTAGAGGCTTACCCAAGCTTAAATATGAAAAAGGACAGTTATGTGATGCATGTCAATTGGGTAAGATGCATAAAACTTCTTTCAAATCTAAACCAGTTATTTCTACCAAAAATGTGCTTGAATTGTTACATCTTGATTTATTTGGAGAAATTGATGTTGTAAGTCTAGGAGGAGCCAAATATGTTTTTGTAATTGTTGATGATTATTCTAGATACACTTGGGCTATTTTACTTGCTAAAAAAGGTGATGCTTTTAACGAGTTTGCTAAGTTGTGCAGAAAATTACAGAATGAGAAAAACTTAGCTATCAAGGAGATTAGAAGTGATCATGGAGGAGAGTTCGAAAACTCTTCATTCAAAACTTGGTGTGAAAAGTATGGAATTCATCACAACTTTTCAGCCCCAAGGACTCCTCAACAAAACGGCGTGGTGGAAAGGAAAAATAGGACCATACAAGAGATGTGTAGAACAATGCTAAATGAGCATAACCTTCCTAAGTACTTTTGGGGACACGCTGTTGATACAGCTTGCCACGTGCTAAATCGGGTGTATCTAAGGCCATCGCTTAACAAGACGCCATATGAGCTGTGGAATGGTAGAGCTCCAAACATTTCATACTTCAAAGTTTTTGGAAGTAAGTGCTATATTTTAAATACAAAGGATAAATTGGGTAAATTTGATGCTAAATCAACTGAAGGTATTTTTATGGGTTATTCAAGTCATAGTAGAGCATATATTGTTTATAATAAAATTGATAAATGCATGCAAGAGTCAATACATGTTTCTTTTGATGAGACTAACCCTCTTGCAAAGAAAGTTGATGATGAGGATGAGTTTGTTGAAGTGATCAAAAGCAGAATGCCTGAACCAAATAATGAAAGTGACAAAGAAAAGGAGGTGCAAGCAGAACCTCAAGAAATAGTTGAAATGGAACGAGAGCCCCAAGACACTGATGATCATCTCCATGGAAGAACACATGATGATGTGCCCAAGACATGGAAATCAGTTCGAGATCATCCCATGGAGCAAATTATTGGTAGTCCATCAAAGGGGGTAACAACTCGTTCTTCTCTTAATCTTTTATGCTTTCATAGTGCTTTTGTCTCTCAAATAGTTCCTAGTAACATAAAAGAGGCTCTAGGTGATCCAGAATGGGTTGTGTCAATGCAAAAAGAACTTGAACAATTTAAACGAAACAAAGTTTGGCATTTAGTTGAAAAACCTGTTGATAGAACTATCATAGGGACTAAATGGGTTTTTCGCAACAAACTTGATGAAAATGGTATTATTTTATTAAACAAAAGTCGTTTAGTTGTTCAAGGTTATAATCAAATTGAAGGGGTGGATTTTGAAGAAACTTTTGCTCCAGTGGCCAGGTTGGAATCCATTCGTATAATACTAGCCTTTGCTAGTCACATGGATTTCAAGCTACACCAAATGGATGTCAAAAGTGCCTTCCTCAATGGATTTTTAGAAGAGGAAGTATATGTAAAACAACCCCCTGGTTTTGAAGATTTTGAAAATCCAAATTATGTTTTTAAACTTGACAAAGCCCTTTATGGATTAAAACAAGCCCCTAGAGCTTGGTATGAGAGACTAAGCAAACATTTAATTGCAAACGGTTTCAAAAAGGGTAAGATTGATTCTACCTTATTCCTTAAAACCAAAGGCAAACATCTTATTGTAGTTCAAATTTATGTCGATGATATTATTTTTGGGTCTACTAATGATGATTTGTGCAAGGAGTTTTCTGACATGATGACTAGTGAATTTGAAATGAGCATGATGGGGGAGTTGAACTTCTTTTTGGGACTTCAAGTGAAACAAATGAAAGATGGAATATTCATCAGTCAAACTAAGTTCTCAAAGGAGTTACTAAAGAAATTTGGCATGAGTGATGCAAAGGTGATTGGTACTCCAATGGCGACTGCAACAAAATTGGACAAGGATGAACAAGGTAAACCAGTTAATGAAACTATGTATCGAGGTATGATCGGTAGTCTCTTATATTTAACTGCATCTCGACCCGATATTATGTTTGCTGTGTGCTTGTGTGCTCGATTTCAAGCATGTCCAAAAGAATCACATTTAAAAGCTGTAAAACGGATTCTTAGATATGTTAAGGGAACCACAGACGTCGGATTGTGGTACCCGAAATCGAGTCACTTTGATTTGGTCGGTTTTTCTGATGCTGATTTTGCTGGTTGTACCTTAGATAGAAAAAGTACTAGTGGAACCTGCCATTTTCTAGGCCCTTGTTTGACTTCCTGGTCTAGTAAGAAACAGAACAGTGTTGCTTTGTCCACCGCTGAAGCCGAATACGTGGCGGTTGGAAATTGCGTCGCACAAGTTTTGTGGATGAAACAGACTTTGGAAGATTTTGGTTTGTTATATGAAAATGTGCCTGTCTTATGTGATAACACTAGTGCTATCAATATTGCAAAGAATCCCATCCAACACTCTAGAACTAAGCACATAGAAATAAGACATCATTTTATTAGAGATCATGTTTCTAGGGGGAGCATAGAATTAAAATTTGTAGGCACCAATGACCAACTAGCTGACATATTCACGAAACCTCTAGCCGAAGCTCAATTTTGTAAAATCCGGAGAGAGCTAGGTATGCTTGATTTTTCCAGTTTGTGATTACGCGATTATGTGCTATGTGATTCCCTCCTTTTTGATGAAAACAAAGGGGGAGAAATAACTGCTATATAATTGTTTTCTGCTATGTATGTTTATTTTTATAATTTTTTTTTGCTTACGCTTAGGAGGAGCATATGCTAATGTTTCTTGTTTATCGCCTCCCTATGCTAAGGTAATTTGTTATCATCAAAAAGGGGGAGTTTGTTGTGCCAAGGGCAAACATTCCTTGTTTTGAATGATAACAAATTACAAGTTACTGATAATTTACTTGAGGTAAAGCGCAGGAAAAATATAAGAGCGCAGGGTGTTGAACAAGAGAGCTTCGGAAGCTGACTCAAAGTTGTAGAAGCTCGGACGAAAAGCTGCTCAAGCATTGAAGACTTATATCACGAAAAGCTGCTCAAGCATTGAAGACTTATATCGCTTTGCGTAGGACTCATGTAAGATCGTATTACCCAAGTCTTATAACATTCGTAGTTGAGAGATGATGATTAAAAATAAAATTGTTTTAAAATTGTTTTAACAATAAGATAAAATTGTTTTAAAATTGTTATAAAAATAAAATTGTTTTAAAGGAGGAGCGCTCCCTTGCCTGTATCTTGCTGAGGAAGAATCGCTTCCTTGCCTATTTTTGGAAAACAACTTTCAACGGTCATATTTTCTTAAGTGATATAAATAGAAAAGCAAGGGTTTTCACGACATATATAGAGAGAGAAAACGAAAAACATTTCACAGAGCCGCAAAACTTGAAACAACGTGAAACCAAAACTTGAGAACGATCCCTTTCAATATCTGATCATCTTCTTCGGTTCTCAATCAAATTTCTAGGGTTTTCATCATCATATCATCTCTCTCAACTCTTATGGTTATTTTGCTTGATTAATCGATCATAGTTTCAATTGTATTCATCTTATCACTTGGCGTTTGGTATTGTTGTGAAATCCTGGGAAAGTGTTTCTTGGGTGGTTCGATCGGGGAGATTGGATCGTAGAAATCCTAAGCGGGGAGCTCGGGTTCTCAATTGGGGAAATTGAGAGGTTTTGTTGTTGCTGTAAAGTGGCGTGAGTTGTAAGACTTTGAAGAAGCATCTTCACCATTATAGTGTTATTTTCCCAAAGTCCAAAGGTTGGAAAGCCGGAGGCCGAGGAGTAGGATTTCAATCCGAACCTCGAAAAATCGCGGTGCTCTTCTTTCCCTTATCTCTTTACTTATTTATGCCCCATTATTCTTGTTCTTGTTATTATTGTTTGGTTTTCTATTATAGCGTTAACTGTTGAATTGTTATTATAACTATCGAAATTGAAATTACTGTTGAATTGTTATTACAACTATTGAAATTGATATTTTTGTTAGTTGTTTTGATTTGCACTATTAGTATACTCATTGTTACTGTGTTGCAATCTCTATATTACAGTTAAGTGGATTTTGTGTTACTGTAAAATTCATCATTGTTGCTATATCTCTATAATAGCTTGCGCAAATTGCTAGCATATAAACCTTTTCCGCATTTGTTTTTTAAACTAGCATTAAACAACTTTGAAAACACAAAAAAGAATGATTTTTATCCTATAACCTTATTCACCCCCCCTCTAAGGTTATCGTTTAGTCCAACAGACACTACACCAATAATAAAGAAGTCACAAGATGACATCTTACTTGTACAAATCTATGTGGATGAAATTATATTTGGTGCTACTAATGAATTGCTTTGCAAAGAATTTTCTAGTATTATGCAAAATGAGTTTAAAATGTTGATGATGGGAGAACTCAACTTCTTTCTCGGGCTTCAAATAAAACAAACCAAGAACGGCATCTTCATCTCTCAATCAAAATACTGCAAAGGGTTTGCTCAAGATATTTGAAATGGATAAGGCAAAAGAAATGACCTCTCTGATGAGCACCTCATGCTACCTAGACAAGGATGAAGAAGGTAAACCAGTATAATTAAGCAAATCTCGTGGTATGATTGGCTCACTTCTCTATTTAACTGCTAGTAGACTCTGATATCATGTTTAGTGTTTGCTTATGTGCTAGATATCAAGCAAATCCAAAAGAGTCACATCTAGTAGCAATCAAGAGAATCATGAGATATCTCATAGGAACACAAAATGTTGGTCTGTGGTATCCCAAGGGCGCCACATGTAGTCTTGTCGGATACTCCGACTCTGATTTTGAAGGTTGTAAACTAGATAGGAAAAGCACTAATGGAACATGTCACATCTTAGGCAATGCATTAGTTTCATGGCATAGTAAGAAACAAGTTAGTGTCACACTGTCAACTACTGAAGCAGAATATGTTGCAGTAGGAAGTTGCTACGCACAAATCCTTTGAATGAACCAACAACTTCTTGACTATGGTGTAGATTTAGATCATATTCCGATTAAATGCGACAACACAAGCGCTATCAATCTTACAAAGAACCCCGGTCAACACTCTAGGACTAAGCATATAGAGATTAGACATCATTTTCTCAGAGATCATGCTCAGAAAGGCGATTGTGTGATTGAGTTCGTTGAGTCGTCAAAACAGCTAGCTGACATTTTCACAAAACCATTGCAAAAAGAAAGTTTCTTTTACATTCGAAGAAAACTAGGAACCATTGATTCATCATCTATTTGAATGAAATATGAGTGTTTAAGTGTTTCAAAAAGAATTTAAGTGATTTTAAATAAATTTTTTGTGTTATGTCTTCGATTGTAATAGTCTATTTGCTTTTTTTAGTTGTGCTCTTTCGACTCGCATACTTTATCTCACGCTTACCCTTTTGATCATGACAAAAAGGGGGACAAATATAGGATTGTTACAAGATGCATATAGGATTGTCACTTTGCATTTAGATAGGGGGAGCATCAAGTAAGGGGGAGTCTAGATACATATCTTTAATATTAATGCCACTACGCCAGAAGTGCGAAAAAAAGTCGCTACCTTGAGCAGCGTTTATTAAAAAAGCGCTAGCCAAAGAGAAATACCCGAAACGATGGGCAGCGCTCCCTTGCCAAACGCTGCCCATTGGAGGACGCATGTGAGCAATGGGCAACGCTCCCTTGCCAAAAGCTGCCCATTGGAGGATGCATCTGAGCAATGGGCAGCGCTCCCTTTCCAAACGCTGCCCATTGGAGGACGCATATGAGCAATGGGCAGCGCTAGCGCTCCCTTGCCAAACGCTGCCCATTGGAGGACGCATATGAGCAATGGGCAGCGCTTCCTTGCCAAACGCTGGGCAGCGCTCCCTTGCCAAACGCTGCCCATTGGAGGACGCATATGAGCAATGGGCAGCGCTCCTTACTTATAAACGCTGCCTATTCTTTTTTTTTCATTTTCATTCCCTCGCGTACGTTTTAGCGTTAATATTTTTTTTTGGGTCTTCTCCATCACCTAGCTCTCTCACTTGAAGCTCGCACTCAGGTATACTCTCTCAAGCTCTCCTCCTCTCTCAAGCTCTCAAGCTCTCAAGGTAATTTAGACTTACATCATATGCTTTTTATGTATTTCCAAGTAAAATAACTCCTTGGAAATAGATAAAAAGCAGCGTACAAGTATCTATTTCCAAGTAATTTAGACCTACATAGTTTTCGCCCTTGTTAATTTAATGTTGCTCTAGGTTAAGGGATTCTTGTGTTGTATTTATAAATTTGAGATATTTAGTGAAATGCATGTTAGTTGAATGTTGTTCTAGGTTAAGGGATACTTGTGATGTATTTCTAAACATGAGAAATTGAGAATTGTTGCTGAATATGTGAATTGTTGTTAGGTTTTGCGAGTTTGTTTTGTCGGAGCTTTGCATTCGTTGTTCGAGAGTTCGGTTCATTTGCTAGTGCGTGGTTCGCCTAGGTTGGAGTTCATTGTTGCTTCCACTTGTTCAGGTACTTTTGTTGTTTAAAACTAGAGTGACTATTTATTTATTTGAAACTGAAATTGCCTCTCTTATTTATTTTATGTGTTCCTTTTCTTTTAGTTGTGCTTGAAATGAAAGATTGATACCTAACTTGTGATGAAGTTTAATCTTGGCAACCACAATGATTCTAAAAATCAATTGCTAATAACTGTTTTGATTGAACCATGATGATTTATTTCTTCATAGATATTGCATTGATATGTAGGCTTTGTTTTCTTGATACCTATCAAATATAAGTTATGCAAACTCTTCTATTACTATTTTTTAGAAATAGATCACCTTTTTTTATATTATATATTTTATACTTGAACAAGAATATAAGTTATGCAAACTTGTATATGTGTGGTGAATGAAACTAGCAAAGTAAAATCGAATATGCCTAAATATGCGAATTGTTTGTTGTTTGTCACCTATAATAGGTTTCTAAGTTCTCTTATCAGGATTTTATTATAAATAAATACTGGGAAATTATGGATAGAGAGTGGATGTCTGCCAATCGTCTATCCAAGGAATATGTTGCTGGAGTGGATTATTTTGTGAAGTGTGCTGTTGAACGTTTAGGGACTTCTAGTAACATGAAGTGTCCTTGTTTGAGTTGTTGTTATGTAAAATCAGTTAATGCAGAGGAGTTGGCAGGACATTTAAAGGGTTACGAAATAGATCAAAGTTACACTTGTTGGACAATGCATGGTGAGGAAAGAGGTGAATCTTCAAATATGGGTTAGTACTGAGAGATGTGCACCTGTTGACATCGAAAGACCTACATTTGAAGGGGGCGAATTTGAAGAGATGGCAAAGGCTGTTGAAGACGATCTTAATGACTGTCCTCAAATGTTTGAGAAATTGATAACGGATGCGGAGACACCGTTGTATTCAGGTTGTACTAAATTCACAAAACTATTGGCTGTGATAAAGTTGTATAACTTGAAAACTTGCCACGGATGGACGGATAAGAGCTTTACGGAATTACTCGCACTGTTGAAAGAAATGTTGCCGAAGGATAATGTGCTCCCTTCTCGGACGTATGATGCAAAACAAATGTTAGGGTCCATTGGGTTGAACTATGAGAAGATACATGCTTGTCCCAATGATTGCATTTTATTTCGGAATGAACATGCATCGTTAAAGTCGTGTCCTAAATGTAATGCATCGCGATATAAAAATAAAAAATCTGCTCCAGAAAAGGTGTTGTGGTATTTTCCCATAATTCCTCGATTTAGACGCACGTACCATAGTTCAGAAGATGCAAAACACTTGACATGGCATGATGATGAAAGAATTAAAGATGGCATGCAACGACACCCGGCGGATTCTCCGCAATCGAAGAAAATTGATATTGATTATCCTGATTTCGGGTTGGATCCAAGAAACCTACGACTTGCATTGTCTGCTGATGGATTTAATCCGCACGGCATTCAGAGTAGCTCCCACAGTACATGGCCCGTGATTTTGGCGATCTATAA
Source organism: Astragalus glycyphyllos (assembly GCA_963573325.1). Taxonomy (NCBI): domain Eukaryota; kingdom Viridiplantae; phylum Streptophyta; class Magnoliopsida; order Fabales; family Fabaceae; genus Astragalus; species Astragalus glycyphyllos. The sequence continues at coordinate 18,664,309 of OY754314.1, read as the reverse complement.
CTTACCTCCATGACTTTGCATGAAACACAAATATATGTTGTCTTTGTTAATTTCTAGGCCCAAGCAACCGAGAAATGATATTGATGTATACTTGGCTCCGTTAATTGAAGACTTGAAGCTAATGTGGGAGACTGGAGTAGAGGTGTATGATGGGTTCAGAGAAGAAACTTTCACCCTGAGGGCTATGATTTTTGGCACAATTAATGACTTTCCAGCATACGGCAATCTATCTGGGTATAGTAACAAAGGTCAGTGTGCGTGCCCTATATGTGAAGATAACACTGATTGGATGTGGTTGGAACATGGTAGGAAGAATATCTACTATCGTCATCGTAGGTTTTTGCCATCTACTCATCCGTATCGACTGTTGAAAAAGGCATTCAATGGGAATATCGAAACCCGTAAAGCTCCCATGGCTTTGATGGGTGAACAACTATTTGAAAAGGTGAGAGGTTTGAACATTAAATTTGGGAAGGCTTTTGCAGGAGAGCTTGCCAAACAGGGGTGGAAGAAAAAGTCAATTTTCTTTGAGTTGCCATACTGGAAGTCATTATATGTAAGGCACTTCATTGATGTGATGCATGTTGAAAAAAATGTCTTTGAAAGTGTCATCGGTACCTTACTCAATATGCCAGGAAAGACTAAAGATCCCATCAACTCGAGGTTAGACTTGCTTAGTATGGGGTTAGACTAAAGATACCTTACTCATGATTGTCATGTTCTAATGGAGAATTTGCTACCCATTGGTATACGTTCCATTTTGCCTAAGAAAGTGCTCAAGACCCTAACCAAACTTAGTTTCTTCTTTAAGGCGATTTGTAGTAGAGTGATTGACCCTGGAAAGTTGCCATCATTGCAAAGAGAAATTACTGTCACTTTGTGTGAGCTTGAGATGTATTTCCCACCTTCGTTTTTTGACATAATGATTCATCTAATAGTTCATCTGATTAGAGAGACACAATTGTGTGGCCCATGTTACATGAGATGGATGTATCCATTTGAGCGTTACATGAAGATATTAAAAGGTTATGTGAAAAACTGATCCCGACCCGAGGGTTGTATTGTTGAGCACTACATAGTTGAAGAACCTATTGAGTTCTGTAACGGCTATCTATCTAGTCTTGAATATTCTGTTGGACTGCCAAGGTCTCGTCACTTAGGAAGCATTAGTAAAAGGATGTCAAGAACAAAAATAGTGATGGTATCAAGGAAAGAACTAGATGAAGCACACTTATATGTTTTGCACAATGATACTGAGGTTGATTCATATGTTTCCAAGCACATGGACATACTTAAGAGTGATCACCCATATAAGACTCAAGTTTGGTTAACAAAAGAACATAATCGGAGTTTCATAGTGTGGCTAAAAGACCACATTGATTTCGAATTTGCTATGAATCCTTCCTCGATTTCAGAAAGATTGAGATGGTTAGCAAAAGGTCCAAATATGCAAGTTTTCTCTTACACCAGCTATCTAATGAACGGGTACGCGTTCTATACAAAAAAACATGATGATCAAAGTAAAATGCAAAATAGTGGAGTGACTCTTGTAGCTCAAGCTTTGCATACATCAAGTGCCAAAGACAGAAATCCCATATATGCGAATATGCCATACTTCTGGGTCATTGAACACATATGGGAGTTGGATTACAACATGTTTCGGGAGCCTGTGTTCCTATGTAAGTGGGTTGACAATAATAATGGTTTACAGATTGATGAGTTGGGGTTCATGCGGGTGAATTTCAATAAGTTAGGATATAAAGATGAGCCTTTTATTTTGGCATCCCAAGCTCAACAAGTGTTTTATGTCACTGATCAGTTGATACAATTTGGTCCATTGTTTTATTGACAAATAAAAAATTGGTGAATGACATTGAGGATCAAGCAACCGATGATGATGGTATTGAGGACGACCCTTTCTTTGGGACATCACTACCAATTGTAGGGGAAAGTACTCCTATAGAGGATTTTGTGTATGTTAGAAACGATCATAGTGATGGGATTACGATTCGTCAAAAAAATATACTAAGAAGCGAATTGCAAATACAATTATATCCAAGAAAAGGAAAAGGTAATTTAGACTTATATCATATGCTTTTTATCTATTTCCAAGTAGTTATTTTACATAGTTTTCATCTTCTTGTCTGTTTATTTATTTTGGATAGATAAATATAACAATAACAATGATTATGTTTTATTGCAGGTCAGATGGCGGATCATAGTGATCATGACAGCGATCATGAGTGTGGTGTTGAAAAGTATATCAGAAAGCAGGCTCCTCGTGGAATAACAGCGATCATGAGTGTGATGTTGCTAACTTGTTTTAATTTAGATACATATTGTAAGTAGCTTGCTAGTTTTGGATACATATTGTTAGAGAGTTTGATTTGGATACATATTAATTTGTTAATATTGTAATTAAGTTGCTAAGTTTTGGATACAAGCCTATAATAACTTGTTAGCTAGTTTGTTTTGGTTTGTGATCATATTGGTGCATTTGGATATATAACTAGTTTATATATATATATATATATGTGTTGTTAGTATGTAAATGATTGGATTGGTATTAATTGGTTGTATATGACCAGGAAATTATCAAATGTAAAAAGGAAAATACAAAAAAACAGGAAAAAAAAAGGAAAAAAAAAGTAAACAATGGGCAGCGCTTGGTGGGAGAAGCGCTGCTCATTCACCTAGCACGTATAGAAATGGGCAGCGCTTGGTAAAGGCAAGCGCTGCCCATTGCTAAACGTGCTAGGTGAATGAGCAGCGCTTGGTGGGAGAAGCACTGCTCATTTACTTAGCGCGTTTAGGAATGGGCAGCGCTTGGTAAAGGGAAGCGCTGCCCATTGCTAGGTGAATGAGCAGCGCTTGGTGGGAGAAGCGCTGCTCATTCACCTAGCGCGTTTAGCAATGGGTAGCTCTTCCCTTTACCAAGCGCTGCCCATTGCTATACGTGCTAGGTGAATGAGCAGCGCTTCTCCCTTCAAACGCTGCCTATGGCTATTAATGAGCAGCGCTTCTCAAACGCTGCCCATTTTTGGGGAGGAATCACCAGCGCCAAATTTAGCAGCGCTCAGAAACGCTGCCCATGGCTAAAAAAACACTGCCCATCCCCAAATCCGTTGTAGTGTGCGTTGTTTTCCTTGATGAACTAACCTCCCACTTAAGATGAATTGAAATTTTGTCATCATCAAAAAGGGGGAGAATGTGGATATCTTCTGTTGTAGGTTAAGTTTTAATAATGAAGTAATCTAAGACAAAAGAACAAAAGGAACTCCAAGGCACAACCAACTCCAGAAGTAAGTTCGTGTCAAAGGTAGTCGCTAGGAAGTCTGGTCGTGTCTTAGGAATGAAATGTAAACCGCTTTTGAGGATCGGCTCAAATCACTCAACACACTAGCACTTACATAATTAACCTAACATATGCCTTCAATTGATAAAAGCATGCTAAATAGGTTAGGCACAAATTATAACGAGCAAAATCAATTGTGAACTTGTTCCTTAAAGCCAACAATCGATTATGCACTTATGGTTTTAAAAGAACTTGGTTTTGGAAGAAAAGAATCGATTCCTGACTTAATTTCTAAAGCAAAGAATCGATTTTGAGCTTGTTGTTTGCAAGCACAAAATTGATTCATGACTTGTTGTTTTCAAAACAAACAATCGATTCATGGCTCCTAGTCTTAAAGAAAACAATCGATTTATGCCTTGTTGGTTTTAAAAGGAAACAATCGATTCATGGCTTCTTGTTTTAAAGAAAACAATCGATTGATGACTTGGTGTTTTAGAGAAGAAAATCGATTCATGACTTGTCTTTTGGAAGCTCCAAATCGATTGCCTTCCTAATTTTGTGAACTTCATTCTACAAAGCAAGCAATTGATTGTCTACAAGACTCATTAAAGCACAAAATCGATTTTGGGCTTCAACCTTGAAGCACACAATCGATTCCTAGCTCACTTGTTTAAAGCACACAATCGATTCTTATCTTGTTTTCCTTAAAGCACATAATCAATTTTGAACTATGGTTTTATAAGCAATCAATCGATTTTCCACTTATCAAAATAGAGTTAGAAATTGTTCCAACGGTCATATTTTTAGAATGTCTATTAATAGGACTTAGGGTTTCACAAAAAATCACAACCTACGAATCACAAAAGCAGAACGCGAACTATATCTCACTGTCATACTCATTCTTCACGTTCTTCATCACTTTGAGCTGATCTCTCTCAAGGGTTAGGTTGGGGAGCTTCAATTTGTTGTATTCACCTACTTTAGAGGTATTTCTATTTCTTGCAATTTATTTTGTGCTCCAAAAAAGTAGGATTCCCATCACCATGTTTAAATAATAAATCTGTGAGTGACTAGCAAGTAAATTGAAACTATTATGCTCAACCAAAATATACAAAATATTCATTTTCTTATTTTCACCAACTTCATGTCAAAGTAAAGAGTTCGTGCATTTATCAATTGAGATGAACCAAAAGAGTATTGTATATTGCATTAATCGAATTTTGTTACTTTTATAGGAAAATAATGAAGGTATAGATCTTGGTCTTGATGGCTAGGATGATGAAGAGTTTGAAGGTGTTGAAGACTTGAGAAGTTTTATTTTGGAAATGGAACATGTTTTTTGCAATATAGCTTTTGCAATGTTTTTTGTCCTTATTGAAGTAACAAATTATGCTGTTTAAGATACATTAATTATGTCCTTGAAGTAGAAATATAAGGAAACATTATGTCTTTTAAATTGTTACATTTTAGGTACAACTTTAATTTTTCCCTTGAAATGATTAGATTAAGAAGTTTGTGATACGATTAAGAAGCTTGGATGATGAATACGATAGTTTTTTTGCGGTTGTCAGTAATAGCAACGTTTTAAACCGTTGTTGTTGACATTAAAATAAATAGGAAACGGTTTTTTCGTGTTGCCAATGATAGCAACGGTTTACTCTATCGATGAAAACGGTTTTAGAGTGTATCATTTGAACAACGGTTATCCAGTGTTGCCATTTTTGGTAACAGTTTCTACTTGTTGTCATACTTGGCAATGCTTCCTAACTGTTGCCATCACTGGAGAAAGTTTACATGGCAACGGTTTCTACGTGTTTCCACAACTACCAATGGTTTGTAACTGTTGCCATAACTAAAGACGGTTTGCGACCGTTGTCATAGCGTGGAAATCAAAACCGTTGCGTTCCAGCTGTCAGTGGCAACGGTTTTTAGTTTGTGTTTCCTTTGGGGACAAATAACCGTTGCCTATATCTAAGGAAACGCCCGCAGGAACAACCTTTTGAAAACTGTTGTCGTAACTTTTGGCAACGGTTTTTCGGCTTTATGAAACGGTTTTCAAGCGTTGCCTTTGGGTCAAAATGTTGTAGTGACGGTATGGAAGCGTATAGTAGATCAAAGTTCCATTCTCCATTAGAATAAACATCTTTAACCCTCATATCAATATCGAGATATCAACATAGAGACCCCGAATAGCTAGTCTTCCAATCTCCGACCAATTAGTAAACCAGAAAAATGAAATCCCATCCCCTAATCTGAACTCAAAACCGTCCCTGAGATCAGCTTTTGCCTTCATTATCGCATTCCAGGTAACTGATCCATGTTTCTTTGGTAAATCAAGGAAGGTTACATTCTTCACATAATTCTAATTAACAAATTGCACCAATAGTTTATCTAAGTCTTTATGAAGGTCCCACACAATCTTACCCAACACTGACGTATTTGCCTCCCTAGTCTTTCTTATACCAAGGCCACCCAATTTCTTGGGCAAAGTGATTTTATCTCAACCAACTAGGTGAACACTAGAGGTAGAATCCAAATAAAATTCCTAAACATCTTATCAATAAAATTGCATATAATAAGTTGGGATGGAGTTTAAAACCCATTTCACCAATGTTACCCTACCAGCCTTGTTCAGTAATATATTCTTCCAGGAGGCTAATCTCTGAGTAATTTCTTCCTCCAATAATTCATAATCCTTTCTCTGAAGACGAAAATGAAGCATCGGAAAACCCAACTATTTCTCAAGAGAAACAATTCTTATGATTCCAGTACTCGAGACAATCAAATCCATTTTACTTCGCTTGGTTGAAGAGGGGGAGAAAATTTTGAACTTAGCAACATTAACTTTTAGGCTAGAGAAAGAAGCAAACCCGGTTAAACTATCAACTATAAGAGTGGCCCGAGAAGCTGTAACTTTTGCAAAAAGCAGCACATCAGCAGCAAAAAATAAATGTGAAAGAGGTGGCCCATCAGGAGACAACCTGGCCAGTTTCCAAAGACCATCATCAACTGACTTGAGAATTTGCTGAGACAAGAATTCCATATAGATAACAAAGACATAAGGGGGTAGCGGATCCCCCCGCCGAAGGCCTCTAGTAGGATTGAAGTTCTCGAGTCGTCTACCATTCTAAATGATAGATAGGGATGAGCTCGTTACGCAGTGCATAATCAATTTAGTAGTAATGGGAGGGAATCCATTCTGTTGTAAACAAAACTCTAGAAAATCTCAATTAACATTATCATAGGCCTTTTCAAAGTCTATTTTGAAACTATATAACCTTTTCTTCTTTTAAATTTTCTCATAGTGTGAATAGCTTCTTGAAGGATAATAACATTGTCACAAGTGCCTTTCCCTGGTAAAAAAACTACTTTGGAAGCGACCAACTGTTTGATCTAAAAAAGGTCTCAGCGTATTGACCATAACTTTGGTAGTGACCTTCTAGAAACAAGCTAATAGGTTTAAGTTTTATGAAGCTTTGGGGAAAATCAACCTTAGGAATCTACGAAATAAGATTTTCAAAGGGGAAATTATTAGAATGACCTGTAGCAAAAGCCTCTGAGATGAGATGAGATATATTGTCCCCTATTATATGCAATACTGCTTGAAGAAAGTGGTTTGGAAGCCATCTAGACCCGGAGCTTGAAATGGATGCATATGTATTAAAGCATGGGAAGCCTCCTCTTTTGTCACAGGTTTGATCAAAGACTGCTTGGCCTCTTCAATCAGCTGAGGTACAGTTCCAGAGTCATCCATGTCGGCAGTTAAACTATGAGTTCACGGGGAAAAGAGGTTTTTTGTAAAATGTGAGAGCTTTCTCCCTTAGTGTGTTATCATTAGTACACTAGATGCCATTAGGAAGGTGAATAGAGGCTAAGTAACAGCTCCCAATTAATGGGAGTTTCCTTGACAATTTCCACTTCCACTCCTTGAGTAGAGCCATCGTCCATGACACTTTTGCTCGAATTACCTCTTTGATTTCCATCTGTTTGTTGCTTTGATTGATTGGAGCTTGCGATAGCATCCATGCCCAACGTCGTGGATGATTTGAGCGATCGAAGCACCGTTTCAGAAGGAGACATTGCGCAACAGCTTCCATGGCAGACGATTTTCCACCATTCTTTACCTCTACAAACTAAGGTGTCCAAGCTTCCTCAAAATGTTTGTTTCGTCGAGACCATCTCCATGACCGCCACCTTAGAGCTCAACTCCGACCACCACTTGGCTATTTCTTTGTCATCACACTTTGTGTATCTCTCTCCTTCTATTGTTCGAATCAGGATACATGCAAAGATCGAAGCTATAGGAGACGTAGAGAGTATAGAAATACTCATGAGGAAAAAGGGGCAAGAAGTCATCATAGGTAATCATTTTGATTGGAAAAAGATAATGAAAGTGATTACAATGTGCTCTATAAATAGAGCTCTAGGAAAGAAAAACTAACTAACAATTCCCTAACAAACTAATTGCTACTTAACTAATTTTTATCTAATTAATATTTTTAATAGCCTCCCTCAAGGTGATAGTGGTGTCATCACATCAGCTTGAAATATAAAAAGACTTCAGCCCAAAACCCGATCATCACTGTAGTGAAGAAATTTATTGTAACTCATGAGAGAACTTTGTTTCAGATTCAGTTCTATGCCTATAAATTGTTGAGTAGTCAAATTCCTCCAAACACAAACAAGAACAACTTGGCAGATCTGATTGAAAAGATCGTAAAACTATAAATCGTTCACTTCGTCGTCGAGAGCTGGTGGTTTATGTCGACCTTCATTGCTTGATTTGTGATCTTATTGTTGCATCCAAAGGCAAAATAAAGTCACTCAACAATCTTCTCTAGCGATGGCACAATAGTTGATGACATACAAGCTTTCTGAACCTGAAGCGTGAATGATGAATCAAATTCGGTGCGAGGAAGATAGACTCTGTGTGAAAAGCAATCTGGATATATATGGTGAGGCAGGAAGAACATTCTTTGAAAACTGAAAAGGATCAGATGCCTTCAATGCTATGTTGAAGAGATTGACAGTTTCTGATTTGAGATTCAAGAAATTGTTCTCCTTAGTAACGATGTGCTGTGATTTCTCTTTTGTTTTCACTTCTCGAACCGTGAGTGATGGTGCACTTCCATAGTCTAAGGAGCAGAGGCGGTTGCTTTCTACACTGAATGTGTTAAGTGAAAAGATTATTTCGCCGATCTTGATCGAGGATCCTTCAATTTCTTGTATGATTGGGTTTAAAAAAATTGCAAAATTTATATCAAGATCGGAGTTCTTTCCGAAACTATCGAAAACAATTTTGCGATCGCTTATTTCGCGTCGGAGCTGCGAAGCGTCTTCCTCTTCTTGATCCAAGAACAAACATTGTGGCACTTCATATTGTGCATCGTCGAAATCGAATTCATAGTCTTCACAGATGACTGAATCGGAAGCATGATCCTCATCTCTAGAGTATCGCTCTGATACCATGTTAAGAATCATAGGATCGTACATGCAAAGATCGAAGTCATAGGAGAGGTAGAGGCATAGGAAAAATCATGAGGCAAAAGGGGCAAGAATTCATCATAGGGGATCATTTTGATTGAAGAAGATAGTGAAAGTGATTACAATGTGCTCTATATATAGAGCTCTAGGAATGATTAACTAACTAACAATTTCCTAACAAACTAGTTACCACTTGTTGTTGTCAAACACTTCAATCCTAGCTGATGCATCGGCCAGAGGTTTGGACAGTTTGTGATTCCTCTTTTCTTCAAGTGATTGCGCCGAGGAAGAAACTCTGATCCTCGACTATAGGTTACCTAAGTCCTCTAAAGAGTCTTAGGTTAGGTGTGAGAGGGACGTGTGGCTTGGACTATCTACGAAACTAAGAAAACATAAAGAAAAACGATAAAGAAAAGATAAAGTAAGTAAAAGACTTGTGTATTAATTGATGTGGGTTTTTAAAATGTACAAGTACTACTATATATACATGAGTCTTCATTGGCCACTATTCGAGCCTACATCTGCGGCTGCCCACCGTTTGATTAACCTAACTTCTGAATTACGTTGACAACTATGCTCCACAATTTTGACCTAACTTCTGAATCAATCTTGCATCCGTGACCTAGAGAAGAAACATCCAGCGTGAAGGCTGTTTTCAAGGTCATAATGTCACTGATATTTTTATGTTTTCAATATTTTTGAAGGGGTCCATAAGTGCTATGCCTGTGCAGTATGGGAAATTGTTACTTGGGAAATATTCTTTTGAATTAGCTCTCGGTTGTGCAACTTGTACAAAATTAGATGTTCGGAGTGGGGGAAGTGTGTGTGACTTTACCATGAGACTATTGCACTTTATTGTCCTTGCTCAATGGACAATTTCCATTGTTGGGATGTTTACTACTAATGTTTTCGTTGGCCCACTAGTTGAGCAACTTTATTATACACCACCCTCATGTTTATTTGTTGATTCCAAATCTTATGGCATGAAGAAGTCTTCTCATCTGCTAGTCAATGATGGACAAGCACATAATGACTATCAGACAAGTGGTTGGCTTGTAGTTTGGTACCTGGATCCCTGAAGGCGGGATGAAGCGAAGAGCGAAGTCATTTTCATATTTGGTTTTGGTCTGGTGTATTGTTCGTTTTGTTCTGCTTGATGGTTAAGATTTTGTAGACTTCTTTGGCACTCCGCACTTGGCAGGTTATGCCTAAGAGTGAGATTTGTTAATTCTTTTGTAGTCAATGTTTTGGAGACACTGGAAGAAGCTTCAAGGGCCTAAAATTTGGCTGCTACCAATTTGGATTGCATTTTCATTTTCTTTACTTTGATAGTATTTTGTATATATTGCTTATCTCAAGCTGGAAGTATTGTGAACACCTTCTACCTTCCGAGAGGCTGTTAAAATATAGATATAGTAAGCTCATTAGGTAGGAGTAAGACCCATTAGTTGGTTAGTATATAAGGTAAATGGTAGATTCATATGTAATCAACTCTTCTCATTAGTAATATTTCACTACTTTCAATATATTAGACTTTTAGATTTTTTTTCTCTCTAATTTCCAGGGATGCCATATTTTTCAACATAGATCTGGTTTAGGACGCACTTCCGCCGTAAACAAACCTCGCATTGCCGTAATGCTTATTTTAGATCCATAGCAGAACCACCGTGTTTAAAATCGCAATGGACTCACCCTAACCACATCAGAGACATTTTCCAAAGGCCCCTCACTGACCTTCCTGAATCGGGTTCCTTTGATTCATTTATTGGTTTAAAATCTAGGCGTTTCATTCTATTGCGATTATAATTCACCGCCATCTTTCCGAACATCTCGAGTATGTATTTCTTTTCGAAATACAGTTAACTCACTAAACAAGCAAGTACCTTTAATATCTTCTTTATGAATAACTATTAAAATTTTGTTGTTGCATAATTGTACGTGAACGAGTCAAAAGTTGCCCCACTTGAAGTAAATCACACATGAAATCTCGTGATTTGTCTTCACGGATTCGCTATTGAAATACAATTGGATAGCAGATATGGGGGGAGGATTTTTATTCTATATGCGGAAAAAGACATAGGACTATAATGGTGTTGATTATCTCTATCCCTGTTTGAATGTAGTTACTTTTTATTTATTCAATTTGAAGATATAGGTGTTCATGAGTCCCAACTTATGCTATATATACATACCCACTAGATTCAGTTTGTGTTTCTGGAGTTTGGGTGTTCATGGTGGTAGTGTTGAGGAAGATGAAGATCTGAAAGATGAAGTTCTGTTTGTTTTTTAATCGAGTTATGTGTTATATATTAGTTGTTGGCTAAATTTACACAATTAATCTAGTGGCTTAGTGGTATTTGGAACACCCAACCATTTGAAGGACAAGAGTTCAACACCCATCTCCAACAAAACTTTCATTTCTTTTGTAACAAATGTGAGCGCCACGTGGCACATATCAATCACGTATCAAGCCAAGTCAGCATAGACTTAACGCTGTTAGTAAAAAACTAACAGCAGGGGGTAACTACAAACACTTAATATTTGCAAGGTATTTTTTAAAAGTTTTTTTTTACAAGGGGTAAATGGATAATGGGCATATTTGCAAAGTAACATATATTTAAGCCTTTTTTAATAGAATAAATGAAGCGGCATGCCTAGAAGACTTAGTCAATTGTCATGTCAATTAAAATATTAACACATATTAACACATAAATATCTTAGAGTTTGAAATTCAAATTTGGTCAACATTGCAGAATTTTGTAAAATAGGGGGACCAAAATTGGCCCAAAAAAAAACAGGGGTATCAAAATTGCACATTGAGCAAAATAGGGGGACCAAAATTGCCCAAAACAAAATAGGAGGATCAAAATTGTGCATTGAGTAAAATAGGAGGACCAAAAGTGCATTTAAACCTTAATTATAATAAATTAAGAGAGAGGAAAGTGTGTTATAAAAGTTAAAGAATGAGTTAGTGCTTATGATTAGGATGATAAGTAAGTCTAACTGATAGAAAGTTAAGATTGTATTACATCTAGACTGATACCGTAGGATCAATTAGTGTCGCCAAGTTTGACTTGGACTCGTTAAAGTTGTTAAGTTACTTGATGTTCATGTGTCGTTGTGATTGCTGCTTGGTTTTGTGTGTATTTTAATAAGAAACTTGTTGCAGCATGGGCAAGTTATCCTTCGTCGATGATTAGCGAGCTGGATTGTGTTGAAGAATCTTGTCGCAATGGACAAGAACTCGTTGTAGTATGGAATAGCTGCATCTTTGTGATCAAAATTTGTTGAAGGAACCTTGTCGCAGCATGAGCAATGACTCGTCGTACCTCAATAGTTGAAAATTTTAGGAGAAACATTATCGTAGTATGAGCAAGAACTCATCGCAGTATGGGCGAGTCATACTTCAGATGATGATAATGATAGGTGGGGTGGTAAGCAAACGATTATGAGGGTAGTAATAGAGACGGCCACTACCCGGCCTTGTGAGGAGGCTATGTTTGGGGGGGGTTATAAGCGGGGCACCGCTAAGGCGTTCCACAAAACACTAGGGTACCCTAACTAGACTCTATCTATTTCCCGAAATTTGAGGGAACTTTCATCCGCTTACCTAGTGGATAGGACCGCCTTGATGTTGCAGAGAATTTTTTATCGTTGTGTGTTTACTGTGTTTTCTTTGTGTGAACTATGTATTGTCATTTATTTTGGTCTCCCGGACTCCTTCTTATGCTTTTGATCTTGGGGTTCGTCTTCTTTCTCCACGACAGCCTTGTCAATGGATCAACTTGCTAGGTTGGCTAGTTGTTGGTCCAGGCGAGTTGATTTGGGCTATTGATATCAGTCTTCGCACATCCCACTTAGCGGCTCGAGAGGAAAGTGGATTGTGCACCGTTCTTGATCCAGTAGGAAGAATGGGCCATCGACCCAGTACAGAACAGACATCTTCTCAATAATCCTCAAGTTTTTGAAATTTGCTATATCAAAAACTTACTAATACTAACGTGCGGGAACAAACTGGCTGACTACTAACCTAGGGGGTGTGGTTGAGCAGTTGGGGCTCATCCTCCCTTAACCAAGTGTCGAGGGTTCGATCTTTGCCTTGGGCATGGAGCAACTTTAAATCTCTGGGCCAGCGGTCCCACCCTTCGAGATGCCTCCAATCCAGTGAGAGGATTAATCACTTCGTTCGGCGGTGGATACTCTGATTTCGACAACAAAAAAAACTGTCTGACTATTGTTCGGTACCGGAGTACAAATACCTCAGATGAATGTGCGCTGCGAGGACGGAATGATGACTTCGGGTGGCTGAGACTGGACCTCGGATTAGCGGGTGTCGTGCCTGCACCGTTGGATTAGATTAGCAGGTCTGGTCGGTTGGATGCGGATCCGAGCGCATCGAAAGGCAGCAATGGGTTGGGCCCAAATGCCATAAGTTTGGCCCAATCTGGAACAACTACTATATGTAGCTATAGACCCATGGTGGGAAAATTAATCATCTTCCCATATGTTAATCGTCAACGGTCAACCTATATGATTGAATAACTTGTCCGTTGAAAAGTCTTGATACGTAGCACCTTCTGGGTTCACAGAAAATCGCTTTTGAAAATAGCTTTTAATCAAAAAAGTAATGGTGAAGAAAATTCAGAAATTGACATGGCTGGCGGCTACGTAAGTCGCTCTTTGTCGTATTCCTTATTTGCTATCATTGACTTGCATCGTCAAACTAGGTCGACATTGCACGCGCCAGATAACAAAAGCTGCATCTTATTATTAATTAAGCTTAAACATTAAAATAAAATGATTACCACTGGCTGTGTATCATATTATATAATACAATTATTTTTTAAAACAAAAGTTAGTTAATGACCTACACTGGTATGGTATCCAAAATAAACAAGTTGACATGATATTTATTTCTAAAGTGGGTGCTGAAAGAAAGAGAGAGGCTCCTTCCTACGTACTCAGCAGTCTTCATTTCAAAGCCACCAATTTAATTTGAACCAGCCAAAGCTCATCTTGTATTTATTTCCTCTCTTTTTATTTTTTCGATCAAACTTCCTTTCATTTAGAAATTTTGATTATAGCATAAGCATGATTTTAATATTGCTTTCATAACTTAACTTTGAAGTATTTATTACAGCTGTTTCCAAAAGCCAACTATACCAAACGTGTTCCTATAATCACTCTTGTTTTTGAATATATCCATTCCATTAATTGCCTTTATTGTCAAGTAAACTCTTTCTAAGGTTTCTTCTGATTCGACATACCCAGATAAATAAGAAATGAAGGGATCATCAAATTCAAATAATCAAAATTCATTGAACTCTGTTTCAAAACATTTCAATACTAATTATCAGCTTGTTCGTTTCCTTTCTCATTTCCTTCTTTTGGCATGTGGTGTGACAATTGTAATGATCATCAGTTTCTATCTTAAATCATGCACCTTCAGCTTTCAGTTCACTCAATTCTCACTCTCTACGCCACAGCCACTAATCGCAAAAACAAACATATCCATTGTCAATCACAGTCATGAAGATTTGAAAGAGTTTCTTGAGCCTCCTCCTCATGTTATGCACGATATGAATGATGAAGAATTGCTATGGAGAGCTTCATTGACTCCTAAGATTCAAAAATATCCTTTTAATCGTGTTCCCAAGGTGGCCTTCTTGTTCTTGGTGAGGGGTTCTGTTCCATTGGCTCCTCTGTGGCAGAAATTCTTCCAAGGGCATAAAGGGTATTATTCTATTTACGTGCATTCTAATCCTTCGTACAATGGATCAGATGATGCTGAGATTCCAGTGTTTCATGACAGGAGAATTCCCAGTAAGGTCAGTTAGTTGTTTTATTCTTAAATTGCATTTTGACTTTTACGATTACATTAACCTCAATTTAAATTATTTTCATGGATAAATCTTCAATTGCCCCGCAACGTAACAGTTTTTTAGGTCTTTGCAACTGCAATTTAAAACCTTAATGCAAATGTCATTAATTCAATATAGATACGTTTGATGGAAAGAAGAAATAAGTTATTGAACTTTCTTGTCTAATATAATCGGCACTAGTCAAGTGGTTCAGAGTTGCTCAGGCAGAAGTTTCAAATAAGTTATTGAACTTTCTTATGTTTGCAGTTAGTTGTTCCTACCTTTAAAATTTATAAAATAAAATGGGTCCTATTCATATTACAAATACCATCAATTTGTGCTGACCAAAAAAAAATACCATCATATTGCTTCAATAAAGAAAGAAACTGTCAATAAAATCTAATAACCTTCATCTGATTTCACATGATGCAGAAAGTGGAATGGGGAAAAGTAAACATGATAGAAGCCGAGCGTCGTCTTCTAGCCAATGCGCTTCTCGATTTCTCCAACCAACGATTTGTTCTCATCTCGGAGTCATGCATACCTCTCTTCAACTTCTCAACAATCTACTCATATTTAACGAACTCAACACAAAACAATGTGATGGCTTATGATGAGGCAAGTGCAGTTGGAAGAGGACGCTATAAAATTCAAATGTCTCCTATGATAACTCTCAAACAATGGAGAAAAGGGTCTCAGTGGTTTGAAATGGACAGAGAGCTTGCATTACAAGTAGTTTCAGACACAACATATTTCCCACTTTTTCAAAAGTACTGCAAAGGTTCTTCTTGTTATGCAGATGAGCATTACTTGCCAACATTTGTTAGCATTAAGTTTTGGGAGAATAACTCAAATAGGAGTTTGACCTGGGTTGACTGGTCAAAGGGTGGGCCACACCCAGCTAAGTTTGTTAGACCAGAAGTCACTGCTGAGTTTTTGGAGAATTTGAGGAATCAAAAATGTGAGTATAATGGAAAAACCTCAAATGTTTGTTTTCTCTTCGCTAGGAAATTCTTGCCTACATCTTTGACAAGGCTCCTCAGATTTGCTCCGAAGGTCATGCACTTATAATTGTATAGTTAAGTAATATTATATCAAGGTACAATGCACACAAGCTAGTTGTTACCAACTAAATCAATCATTTAATTCATTCTTTTCATCTTGCAGCTTGCAAGTGTTAATAGTTTTCTTTTTCTATAAACTCATTTTCCAATCATCATACTAGTCCATTGAATTTAATGAGTTCTTCTACAGTATTTCATATAATCTGTAAGTTAAGATTCAAAAGCCATCAAATGTATTATAGAATAGCTTCGTCTGTACAAATTGGATTATACAAAGTTTGTGAATAAAAGCAAAGCAAACTGCATTTGTTTCCCTCTTCCAAACTTTTAACATGGTCAATCAATTCGGGAATGAAAGGCACATTAACTCTATATGAACTTGTCACGTCGCATTGCTTTAGTTACATAATTCCTTTTCAAAAATTGAAACTTTTAGTGGTCGGAAAAAGAGGTAAAACATTTGTTAACACCCAAAATCTACCGAGTTGTTGACCGTGGGAGAACCTCACTGAGGTTAGGACCTAGCCGAGTTCATATGAGTCGATTTGCTCACATTTGGTGCAAAAAGGGGGAATAGGCTACCGAATAGCTTGTGGTAATTCGATTCTTCCGATTTTCTCCTACTATTTCTAGGAAGAGCAACCACATGAGGAATGTTGGTAGCCTTAGCTAAGTATTGCCAAGAAGGTAGGGTTATGTGCTACCCAAGACTGAAGGAAGAGGTTCTCGTCAGTTGCAGATAATCAACCCTAAGGAGGTTTAAGCTGCGGCGGGGCTAGTTAGGAGCTTCAAAGAAGACATGCTCACCGAGGGAGGCAAGAGAGTGCTATTCTAAAGAAGATATGATAAAGGAGCCTAAATAATGTGCCTAGCATCAACTCATAGGCTAAAACTTTAAGGGAATGGATCAACTTGCTGAGAGTAAGTAGCTCTGGTAAGGAGTAACCCAGCTGAGGAGTTAATATTTGAGGGAAAATACATTATGCAGTTGAGGATACTATGGCCGAGGCAAGGAATTTGCTATGTGATCAATTAAGTGAAGCACGTTGACAATTGAAGTGTGGAGCGGTTGAAGAAAAATTGGAAAGGCATCATCGAAAAAGGAGCGAAAGTTATTCTTCCACTCTTCGTGCTAGGGGACGTTATGGAGCACTGCTCCTAGTTTTTAAGGCGCGTAGGCAATAATGTATGTTGATCTTAGCCGATCCAATGATGCTTAGCTGTAGGCTACTATTAATGGCCAACGGAGACCATGTATATATATCTGTGTGTGTGTGTGTGTAGCTTGCACATTTATAAAGAACACAGCCAATCAATCAAATCTACAATTTTTCCAATTTTTACCTTCTTTTTTTCTTTCACTTTTCCCTTTTATGCTTAGCTTTTAGATAGTTTTACACATCCTCACACCTAACATAACACGCTTTGGAGTAGTTAAGGAATCTATAACTGAGGAACATAGTTTCTTCCTCAGTTTAATCGTTTGAAGAAAAGAAATCAAGAGTTCAAGCTCTTAGCCGATTGTGACATCCGGGGCAGACGAGGGCGGAGAGTGATCGTCGGTGACCAAAAGGTGGCACAGACAAAGAGTGGCTCGTGGCAGCTTCCAGCGAAGGGGCACGTGACTGAATCGAATACGCACCGGAATGAGAGGGATCCAGAGGCTGTGCAGGTATGGGACTGTACAGTTGAAGAAAGACTTATAAGAATTAACTAGACACGGCGCCCGTCCTACGGACGGTGGGCTGTTTTAATTTTTTCCATCTCTAGTAAAAATACATAGTGTGAATGTAATAGTTTTAGAAAAATATATGGTGATTCATTTTCGATGAGTTTAACAGTTGTTGGTGAGATGATTAAAAGGCATGGTTGTCATTATGAGTGGATAAAAGTGTTGTAAATTTTATTAGTTCTTCAATGGTTGTTAATTTGTTGTAATGTGATAATAAAATACGATGTAAAATAATTAAATTTCACTTATGTACCTTGAAAATAGCTATTTCTTGTGTTCAGGAAACAATGGTGCTTGTTGCTATTTCTTAGAAGACTCGTAACTGTCCTTTAATTTTTTTTCTGTAAGTGTAAGTAAGGGTGGCGTTTGTATTTGTGGTATGGGGATAAGTCTGTTGTTTGGTGGAGATATTAAGAGTAGTGATCATCTTGTATGGGAGTGGTATACATAGGGTAGTACTTTTTGGCTTTTTGGATTTTTATGTTTTTGGAAAACGCGCAAATTGTTAATTGATTGATATTGTTTAGTTAAATAAATGTAATGATGTTACCATAGTTAGTTAGTGTGGTTAATTGTTAATAACCACAGTTAGTTTTCTGTTATGCTAACTATACAGTTAGTTAAGATAGGTAGAAGCAAAATGTTGTATAAAACAGTTTCTGTACCTCACTCTCTAAATCAATGAATCATGGCTTCTCTTAATTCTCTCTCTAACCCAACACAAATTAGTTGACTTATTTGCTTGCTTGTAAAGCTGAGAGTGTGAATTAATCTTCTATGTCGTACCTGTCAAAACTTTATTTTGCAGAATTAGTCTGCTATGCAACGTACTTGGCAATACAACACATAGGGTAGTATTGGTAAATTGTAGGTATCCAGTTTTTTCAGTGAGTAGGGCGGCTCACATAGCTGTTAGCCGACTTTAAAGTGTGGTCATAAAAAAAATCCTCATGACTTATGCAAATGATATCCTTCCTCAATAGCTTATCGCATCTAAATCATTGAATAACATCACATAATAATGTGTTCTCTGTGTCATTGGATGTAGGCATATTAAAATGATGAAACACAATTGATTTGAAGAAAGATAAACTTTTATATATATATATATATATATAGAACCTTTGATGAAAGGTAAACATAGTTGAATGATAATGACCTAAACAAAAAACACCACCACTTTTTGGGTTATATATATGTACTTAAAATAAAACAATTGATTTGATTCAATTCATGCGATACCCTCCAATTTGTTTTCCTGCATAAAACTGACAAACAATGCAGTACCCAAGGCCATTAACACTTGACAACAGGCTATAGCTTTAATGTTTTTCCAATGCATTCAACGTGATAAAAATATGGGGGAAAAGAAATATTAAAAAGTGAATATTACCGGATGTTGGTGACAAGCATGCTAAACCCATATAATGGGTTAAACCAAAGCACCTGTAGAGAGACAATAACAAAAGATTAATTGGAAACCACATTCATTCTGAAAAGTTGCTACAATAACAAAAATTTAAGATGTTCAAATCATTAAAAAAAACGTAGATTGCGGCTGAATGGCTTGTGCGGTACAAACCAGGCAGGGATGATAAATATATGCAGGTACCAACCAACAATTGTGTGAGTCAGGTTTCTCCGAATTATCAAACTGCCATCATTTAAAAATATTCAAGATTCAATTTTATGCCACAAATTTTCATTCACCATGGCTTCATCTTTCAATAGCTAAGAGTTTGTTTATCTCCCTTTGTTCCTGTTTTTCTATTTCCACATAAACTAAGAAACATTAGAGAAAACACATCTAGTATTTCTCTCATTAGTTTATTTTTCAATTTCCGAAAATGGATCCAATATTTCCAGAAAATTTTGAAAATATAAAAAGATGTTTCCATTTATTTTAAAAATGCATTCTTTCTAGCTAATCCTCCATCTTCACTACGTCAAACTTGTTCATTGCAAGAACCTTCTATCTTTAAATAGCCCAGGATAAACTACAAGCTACAGAACAAATGGATCATGACGATTGTCATGGTTAGCAAGAAAGAAACATATGTTTTCTTATTCTGAAAGTTAAAAACAAATAAAAGTTTAACCAAAAAATGCCTTTAAGCTACCCGTGAAATGAAGTAAACTAAAGCAGGACAGGTGCTGCAGAAAAATAAGAAGAGCTAAAATGAAAAAACTGAAGTAGTAACTCACAGGTTGCAGAGAATAGAACATATGTTTCAGCCTCACTGATTATTCTGAATCAACTACCAAACACTACTCAAACACTGTTTATGAAATTGCTCCCTGCAAAGTTTAATCAATTACTACAAATATTAGTAATTTCTTCAACTGATATAGAAGATTATTCTGAGATATACATCTATGGTACCAATGGTGTCGATTAAAATGTAGTTACCTCAGTGTTTTGAATTTCCGCAACATGGTGTCAATTGTTTCCAACTCTTCAAGAACTTCCATGTCCCTGTCAAAAAGTAATCATCAAAAACTTTATAAAATCACTACAAGAAAAACTGGATTTTCCGGCGACCAAAATCCGCCGGAAATAACCAAAATCCGCCGAAAATGTGGACTTTCCGGCGGATTTTTGGCGCCGGAAAAACCCTCGTCGCAAACAGTTTCCGGCGGATTTTCCGCCGGTAATTTCCGGCGGATTTTTGGTAGTTTCCGGCGGATTTTCCGCCGGTAATTTCCGGCGGATTTTTGGTAGTTTCCGGCGGATTTTTGGTAATTTCCGGCGGATTTTAAATTTTTTTTTTTTTTTTTTTTGGAAAATCCGCCGGAAACTACCAAAAATCCGCCGGAATTTTTTTTTTTTTTTAAAAAAAATTTCCGGCGGATTTTTGGTAATTTCCGGCGGATTTTCCAATTTTTTTTTTTTTTTAAAAATCCGAAATTTTTTAAATTTTTTTTGAATTTTATAACTTAATATATGTTTTAAATAAAAGTCAAAAAACAAAAGTAAAATCAAATGTTGAATGGTATTGTTGAAAAAGGAAAGAATAAAAGAGAATATGAGAAGAAATGATATATGAGAGAATAAGAATGAGGAATTATGAAGAAATAAGAATAAAATAGTGAGATGAAGAAGGAATAAGAATAAAGAAGTGAGAATGAAGAAGAAACGAGAATTATAGAAGAGAGATATGTAGAGAAATTTTTGAAGATTAGAGAGTTTGAGAAAGAAGAAAAAATGTAGAAGAGAATAAGAAGGAAAGAAAGAGATAAATGAGAGAATGAGATGAGTGTAGGAGAAAGTTGTATTTATAGACGAATTTTTTTCCCTCTGAATTTTTCCGGCGGATTTTTAAAATTTCCGGCGGATTTTTTTCCCTCCAAAATTTTCCGGCGGATTTTTTGAAATTTCTGGCGGATTTTTGAAAAAAAAAAAAAAAAAATTTCGAAAATCCGCCGGAAAGTCCAAAAATCCGCCGGAAATGACCAAAAATCCGCCGGAAATTTCCGGCGGATTTTTGGTATTTTGCGGCGGATTTTTGCAAAAAAAAAAAAAAAAAAAAAAATCCGCCGGAAAGTCCAAAAAATCCGCCGGAAATTACCAAAAATCCGCCGGAAATTTCCGGCGGATTTTTGGTAATTTCCGGCGGATTTTTGCCAAAAAAAAAAAAAAAAATTTATAAATCCGCCGGAAAGTCCTAAAAATCCGCCGGAAAGTTTCTGTGGGATAAAAATCCGCCGGAAAGTCCAAAATATCCGCCGGAAACTACCGTGGGATCAAATCCGCCGGAAATCTATCAAATCCGCCGGAAAGTTTCCGACGGATTTATATCCGCCGGAAAGTTTTCGACAGTAAATCCACTATTTCTTGTAGTGAATGCTTACACAACATCAAAAGTAAGGTTAAAAAATACCTAAGGTTAAAAACCATCATCAAAAGTAATGATATCAACCTAAGGTTAAAAAAAATACCTATATCAGTCACAAAGGAAGAAGAAGGATTGGCCATGATTTACGTTTCCGGCGTGGTGGTCACCGGAGCAAGGTGGTTGATCAGGATATTTTTTTGAGGGGTTCTAATGCCGACAATGAGGGGAATTCAAATATCATGTTAGTTTTCTGGTTAGAAGTCTATGGTGGCCGGAAACGTGGAAGAAGGAGTGGATGCAAAGTTTTTCGATCTACTTTGCTGAAAAAGGTCAAGATTTTCTTGTAGAGGAGAAGAAGACAAACAAAATGGTGATCTTGGTAGGGAGAGGGTGGCAGGAGTTGGCCGGAAAGCGAGACTAAGGCGGTGGTCATTTTTCAAGACGGTTCCTTTTTGAAAAATAATAAGATAGAAATATAGAGGAGGAGGAGGAGGGAATGAAGAAAATGTAGTTAATTTTTGAAAAAGTTGCTGAAATCGGTCGGAGGTGAGAGAAGAGGTGGAGGGCGGCCATGGGAGAGAAGAATGAGAGAGAGAGAGAGAGAGAGAGAGAGAGAGGGGAGGGCGAGATGGAGACGAGAGTGAAAGAGAGAGAGGATTTTTTTTTGTGCTCTGAAAGAGAGAGAGAGAGAGAGCATCTACTTTTTGGAATTTAGTTGATGTAAAACTATACTTGACAATTGCATTATTTACAAAAGTACCACTAACTTTTTTTACGTACAACGTATTTGGGTGAAAGTTTTCCCGCTTCCCATGTAGAGAGAGAAGCAGATTTTCAACCTTGTAATAAATGTGGGGGATTTGGACTACCTATACCAACAAGATGCATCTTTTTTTCGAAAGTCTTTCCCATAAGAACTACATAGTTAAGCGTGTTTGACTTGGAGTAGTAGTGGGATGGACGACCTTTTGGGAAGTTTCCTAGAAAACATGCAAATGAGGACAACGCATGCTGGAAAGACACGGGTTGGTTTGTGGGGGCAGTCGACAGTTTGGAAAGCAGTCTGGGATGTTACACTGATCCTCACGTAAAGCAAAGTTTGACAACAAAATTAACATGCCAGATGGGACCAACATAGGTAAACAACCCTCAGGGTTTGATTACCCAATTTTGATTATCATTGGCGTATGTAACTTTGCAGCTCTAGTAAAAATCTAAGTAGTATGGATCCTCCTTCGGCTTCCAAGAAAGGACCTTCCCACAAAGGTAAAAACCATGACCAACTTGGTGCGTCGGGCTTTATAGTGTAGGATGTACCCCCTTCCAGTCACTGCAATTGATCAATATCAAAATGTTGATCTTGAGCTATCTTTGGTAATATCCACATCCTTCATGTACCAAATATCTCAACAACTAGCTAACATAGTTAAACCCTGGTGCACAACGAAGTGCAACTGGCAAGAAAACAAGAAAGCAGGAAAGCTGCTCAGAGTAGTAGCTCGGCTCATCTTAGTACCCCTGGCCAAGTATAAGGAGTACCCACAAGTTCAATTGTTTGGTTAGAAGAAGTTTGGGTTAGGATTCAGCAATCTTGGATGGGCCTAATTTCCAGAGTGGTCTTGGCCCAGTCCAAATCAGTTTTTAACCAATATAGTAATGGTCTAGAAAATTCACAAATTGACATGGCTGGCGGCTACGTAACTCGCCCTATGTCGTATTCCTAATTTGCTAAAGTTGACTTGCATCGTCAAACTAGGTCGACATTGCACCAGATATCAATAACTGCATCCTATTTTTAAGCTTAAACATTACAATAAAATGATTACAACTAGCTGTGTGTTATATATAATTTAACAGAAGTTAGTTAATGACCTACACTGGTATGGTATCCAAAATAAGCAAGTTGACATGATATTTATTTTAAAGTTGATGCTGAAGAAGGAGAGAGCCTCCTTCCTACGTACCCAGCAGTCTTCATGTGACAAAGTTACATACGCAGCGCCTCTTGTAATAATTTCTTCTCTGTTTCCAAAAAGCCAACTATACCAAACATATTATTCCTATAATCATTCATTCTGCTAAGATTTCCTTTGATTGCCTTTGTTGTCAAGAAAACTCTCAAGTGTCTGTGTTTCTAAGATTTCTTATTATTGGACATACCCAGATAACAGAATTACTGAAGAATTATAAGAAATGAAGGGATCAGATAGTCAAAATTCATTAAACTCTGTTTCCAAGCATTTCAATGCTAATTTTCACCTTGTTGGTTACGTTTCATATTTCCTTCTTTTGGCCTGTGGTATCACCATTGGAATCAGTTTCTATCTAAAAAGCTGCACCTTTTGTTTTCAGTTTACTCAATTCTCACTTTCTACGCCACAGCCACCCACTGCAACAACAAACGTATCCAACCTCAATCACAGTCATGTCGATTTGAAAGAGTTTCATGAGCCTCCTCCTCCTCTTGTTGATGTTATGCATGATATGAATAGTAGCCATGCCCATGAAGATTTGAAAGAGTTTCAAGAACCTCCTCCTCCTCATACTGAAATGAATACTAGCCATGCCCATGAAGATTTGAAAGAGTTTCTTGAACCTCCTCATGTTATGCATCATATGAATGATGAAGAGTTGCTATGGAGAGCTTCGTTGACTCCTAAAATTCAAAAATACCCTTTTGATCGTGTTCCCAAATTGGCCTTCTTGTTCTTGGTGAGGGGTGCTGTGCATTTGGCTCCTCTGTGGCAGAAATTCTTTGAAGGGCATAAAGGGTATTATTCTATTTACGTGCATTCTAATCCTTCTTACAATGGATCAGATGCTGAGAGTCCCGTGTTTCATGACAGGAGAATTCCCAGCAAGGTCAGTTGTCTTATTGTTTTTTATTTTAATTGCTTTTTAACTTTTATTTTATTTACAGTCACCTTAATCTGAATTTATATTTTTTTGTTGGATAACTTAAACTAAGCCGTGACAATATAATGTTTTTTGAGGCATTGCAACGGCATCACAGCCTTGATACATTATACATATTACTAATACCATCACATATTGCAGAAAGTAGAATGGGGCAAAGTGAACATGATAGAAGCCGAGCGTCGTCTTCTTGCCAATGCGCTTCTCGATTTCTCAAACCAAAGATTTGTTCTCATCTCAGAGTCATGTATACCTCTCTTCAACTTCTCAACCATCTACTCATATTTAATGAACTCAACAAAAAACAATGTGATGGCGTATGATGAGCTAGGTGCAGTTGGACGAGGACGCTATAGAATTAGAATGTCTCCTAAGATAACTCTCAAACAATGGAGAAAAGGATCTCAGTGGTTTGAAATGGACAGAGAGCTTGCATTACAAGTAGTTTCAGACACAACATATTTCCCAATTTTTCAAAAGTACTGCAAAGGTTCTTGTTATTCAGATGAGCATTACTTGCCAACATTTGTTAGCATTAAGTTTTGGGAGAATAACTCAAACAGGAGTTTGACTTGGGTTGACTGGTCAAAGGGCGGGCCACACCCAGCTAAATTTATTAGACCAGAAGTCACATTTGAGTTGTTGAAGAATTTGAGGAATCAGAAATGTGAGTATAATGGGAAAACCTCAAACATTTGTTTTCTCTTTGCTAGGAAATTCTTGCGTACTTCATTGACAAGGCTCCTCATGTATGCTCCAAAGGTCATGCACTTATAATTGTATAGTTAGCAGTTACCAATTAAATAATTCTTTTCATTTTGCGTACGTCTTGCAACCGTTAATAGTTTTCTTTTTGTCAAATAGATTAAAGACATTTTTTTTCAAGAATGTGTGAGGAGTCATGATTATAGTGCATTAATGTATCAATATTATAAACACATTTTTGTTTTTATCTTTTGACGTTAGTACGATACATCATTTCATATTTTACGGTTATTAATATTGTCATTTATGCCTTATAGGTTAATAATAGTAATTATGTATTTGTAGTACGTGACATATATTTGTTTGAATATATATTACATAATGATTATTCAAAGTATTATGAGTTAGTCAGGAAAAAAAAATATCTTAAATTTTTTAATGGCGTGCCCAAATAAAGGGTGTCGAAAATAAGTCACTGACAATAGAAAAATATGTCAACGGAGTACGAATAATAATTGATTCGTTGCTAACAAAATTAAATTAGGTTGAACTCATTGACATTGTGATTCGAAACCAGTAAGATTGGGATGTGTATAGCCTTTTTTGTCAAAGAATGTGTATGGCTATTTTTTTAGGAAACAAATGTGTATGGCTTGATTCCTATATTTTTGGACAAAAAAAATATGTATATTATCCAAAAACAAAATATGGAATAATTGTAGATTAATTAATCAACAGCGTTGATTTGTTTATATTATATTTCCATAATAACAGGTGTCTTTATTAGGGTATATTTTTGCAAAAACTCTATGGTGGAAACTGACTAAAACGTTAAAGTTTTTGAAGCATATCTAACGGTGAATTCATTGCGGGTTATTAAAGTAAACTCCACAATGCCACCTATGTTTTAAGCAATGGAACAATTTTTTATTCCAATTCTAAACCCACAAAAACGTAAATTGGGTCTAATAATTTCTCAATTAATTATTATTATTTTCATTTTTATTTTTCAATGAACTTAATTTATTGATTAATTTATTTTAAAATATATTTATTTACATTTTTTTAACCAAAACAAAATATGTTATATTAAACCCATAAAACAGGATGGATTTGGCTATTTTTTACTAAAATTTTGATGATGTGGGTGGAGATAATAATATTATTATTATTGTTGTTGATGTAATAATTATAGAAAATCTCTTAATTGTTATTATAATTATAGCAATTCACAAACTTTTAAAAAATGCAATCTTGTTGAAAAATTATATTGAGTAATATATTATTCATAGAAATTATAAGTTAAAAACTGTTAAGTGAGTTTTAGTAACCTAAAATAAAACTGGTTATGCTTGATAAATAATTAAATCGAATTATATGATATTGTAAGATATTATAACATAAAATAACCTTTGTAACATAAAATGACTTATGGTTCAATTAATTGAATTGAAATGCATTGATAAGCTTTATATTACAATATATTATAGTACTAAAATACTCTTTTACACATAAGAATCTATTAATTTGAGTAAAGATTTTTTTTGAAGCAAGAGTTAAGATTTTATTACACAATTTTTAAATAAATTTACTACATTAGAAAATTTTATTCAGAAAAATAAATAAAAACAAAAAATCATTTAATATGTAGGCCCGTGCTACGCACGGTATATAATAAAAAAACTATAAATTTTATGTTTTTTGAAAATGTCAATTTTTATATTATTAAGTTATTTTAATAATATGGATAATTATTTAATAGAAAATAATAATAATAATAATAATAATAATAATAATAATAATAATAATAATAATTATAACCAACATATAAAGAAAATTGAACAAACTCGAAGAAATAAAAAATAGTAGTCCACAACCAAGTCCCGTGAAATGAAATAAAAAATTATAAATTGATAGAACTATTTTTTTGGGGATTTTATTTAGAGCTTAGGGAAATAGTAAAATTAATTATTAGATTTAAATAAATGTAAATTATGTTTTTATAATCAAATAGTTCTAATAGTAATATTAGTAATCGATCAACAAAATAATGATTTGCCTAAAATTATTAATAGTTAAATTATTATTTTTGAATTTGCATCAAAAGACAAACACAGACAAAAATTAATTTAATATTGACCATAATTTAATTAATTAAGTAAATACAATTTTAATATTTTTTAATATAAAAATTCTTCACTTTACATCGTGGCATTTCAAGGGATGGACAATGGGGTGGAGCGGCAGTGGGGAGTACTCCCCTGCTCCCCATTCCTGTCTGCGAAATTGTCTCTCACTCGCGTCCCCGATTCTCATTTCGATGAGTTTTCCTCCTTAAATCCCCTTCCATATGGATCCCCACGATTGCGGGGACACCATAAATTTATTAAAAGTTAGCAAAAATATGAACTAAAATATAATAAAATGGATAAATAATATAAAAGTAAGACTGAAAGGAAAAAGTTCAACATTTTAATATAAAATAAAAATATTTAGCCTTACTTTGATATTTGAATATTTAAAAAGTATAAAAGTAAGAAATAAATATAAAAATTAGCATAATATAATATTTTATTAATGTTTTTAATTAAAACACATAAAAAAGACTATAAATTCAATTACTTATAATATAATATATATATACATATACCTATAATAAAAATATTTATGTAATATATTCAGGGCGGAAGATCTGGTCCTTGTCCCTATTCCCAAATTGACCATGCGAATATTTGTTATAAGACGATGGATATATGTTTAAGGGTTTGGGAAACTCCATAGGCGTCTTCTTAGAATATGATGAGAAGAACTCTTCAAATTTCCTGCGGTCTTTTATGCGTATAAGGGTGATGGTCGATGTTACATTTCCGTTAATGAGATCAAAGAAGATACGGAAGCAAGGTGGGGAGGCGAGAATGGTGTCGTTTAAGTACGAGAGGTTGGAGGTATTTTGCTATATTTGTGGGAGGCTAGGGCATGGTGAGAGTTCATGCGAGCAGCGTTTTGTTATGGGTGTGGATGACGGCGTGAGGGGATGGGGGCCTGAACTTCGTGCTGAAATGCGTAGGGGGGCTGCCATCACAAGGTCTCGGTGGCTGAGTGATGCCGGCGACGGTGGATGGGTGAACCCTAGCCAATCATTCAATGCTAGGCGTGATCCAAGGAGTGAGGGGCGCGAAAATCAAGGAGCAAATCAAGGAAGTTATAATTCTCCTATTAATGAGGCCGAAAGTTCTCCTATTAATAAGGCAAATTTTTCTAACGCAAAAGTATCTAGTAATATGGTTGCAATATTCAAGGATCCTCAATCTTTTTTCCCTATCAAAAAAACTGGTGCTAATGATACATTGAACTTGGTCACGGTTACTAACAAAAATGCTACTGAGGATGTTATGGTTATTGACCAGGATCGCAAACGAAAAAAGGGGAATGAGTCAGAATTGGAAAATGCTAGTGAGGAGCCAACGGTGGAGACTTTGGGTGACGTGAATATGCTGCATGGTAGACAAAATTTTTTAGAGGCAGGTCCTGGCAAGCAGGCCTGCCAGGACAAATGAGTTTCATTAGTTGGAATTGCCGGGGCCTGGGCAACCCGAGTGCAGTTTCGTCCATCCGTGACCTCGTTCGGGCGTACCATCCGGACGTAATCTTTTTGTGTGAAACTTTGGTACATGCTAATAGAATTGAAGACATTCGTGTTAGGCTGGGTTTTGATAATGCTTTTGCTGTGGATAGAGTTGGTAGAAGCGGGGGTCTTGCTTTGCTTTGGAAGCATCCGTTTGATTGTCGTATCTTGAATTATTCTTCGAATTTTATTAATGTGGAGGTTAGTTCTGTGGGCCGTCCTTTTTGGCGGCTTACGGGTTTTTATGGGTATCCGGAAAGTGGAAGAAGGAGAGACTCTTGGGATCTTTTGAAGACGTTATCTAGGGACAACGATTTGCCATGGTGTGTTATGGGAGACTTCAATGACATTCTTTCCAATGACGAGATTAGAGGACAACAAGATCGTCAACCGTGGGTAATTCGTGGTTTCCAAGAAGCTATTCAAGAGAGCCATTTAGTGGACCTTCCCATGGAGGGTCATAGATTCACGTGGACTAAGAGTTTGGGTACGTCGGAAGTAAAGGAAGGGAGACTTGATCGTATTTTTGCTACTCAATCTTGGTTGGATACTTTCCCTAATAATAGATTTGTGAATGGAGTCTCGGATAAGTCGGATCATAGTCCTTTGTGGTTGAGGTTGAATTACTTGGAGAGAATCTTGAGGAGGCGTGAGTTTCGGTTCGAGAATAGTTGGCTTGAAGAAAATGAGCTTCCCTTGGTGGTTGAGGAGAGTTGGAGTCGTAGTGACGGGTTGGGCTTCCTTGATAAATTAAATCATTGTACATCGGCGGTGGATGCTTGGGGTAAGAAGCTTAGATCAAGGTACCGGGATGAGATCAATGAATGCCGTCGCTTAATTGATGAATTGCGTGTCATGCCTGGTGGGGGTGAGGATCCGATGGTTATAGAGACCAAGAATCGTCTAAGCACTTTGTTAGCGCAAGAGGAGGCTTTTTGGAGACAACGTGCTAAGGTATATTGGTTGCGTGACGGGGACACTAACTCTCGCTTCTTTCATGCGATGGCTAGTGCACGGCGGAGAAGGAATCACATTTCAAAGCTAGTTACAGAGGATGGTGTGGAAGTGACGGACCAGCAGGATATTTGCGCAGTGGCTAGGGGTTATTTCGCAAATCTTTTTCATGGTGGGGGAGGTGATTATGGGAGCGTTATTGATCATGTTCAGCCACGGGTATCGGATAATGATAATCACTTATTGGTGCGTCCTCTTGAGATTGAAGAATTCAAACAAGCTCTTTTTCAAATGCATTCCGACAAAGCGCCAGGACCGGATGGGTTAAATCCGGCTTTCTTCAAGAGGTTCTGGAATTTATGTGGAGTGGAGTTGTTTAATATTGGTAGGGAGTGGCTGGTCATGGGCGAATTCCCCCCTAATATAAATGATGCTAATATTGTGCTAATTCCAAAGGTGGAGAATCCTACGTCTATGAAAGATCTTCGGCCCATTTCTCTTTGCAACGTCATTTACAAGATTATCTCGAAGGTACTTGCTAATAGATTAAAACCTCTACTTCCAAAGTTTATTGCTCTTGAACAATCTGCCTTTGTGGAAAATCGATCTATTCTTGATAATGTGTTGGTGGCGTTTGAAACATTACATCATTTGAAGTGCAAAACAACGGGGAAGAAGGGGGAGCTGGCGCTAAAAATTGATATTAGTAAGGCTTATGATAGAGTGGATTGGGTCTACTTGCAGCGTATTCTTGTGAAGATGGGATTTGATGACCAATGGGTTCGGTGGATGCAAATGTGTTTGGAAACAGTTACTTACTCAGTTATGATAAACGGTGAAAAAGTGGGACCTATCATTCCAGGGAGAGGACTGAGGCAGGGTGACCCACTGTCACCTTACCTATTTATATTGTGTGCAGAGGGTCTCACTACTTTACTACAGAGAGCTGAGAGCAGAGGGGATATTCATGGTGTGAAGGTGTGCAGAGGGGCTCCTTCTCTCTCACACCTCCTTTTTGCTGACGATTGTTTCTTGTTTTGCAGAGCCGATGCTAGAGAGAGTAGGCATCTCAAGGATATTCTTAACACCTATGAGAGAGCATCGGGGCAAGCTATTAACTTACAAAAATCTGAAATTTATTTTAGCAGGAATACTTCACAGGAGGCTCGCTTTGATGTTACAGCTATATTGGGAGTCACAGAATGTCTTGGAACGGGCAAATATTTGGGACTTCCGTCTATGATTGGAAGAAACAAGAAACAACTCTTTGGCTACCTGAGGGATCGGATTTGGAGGAAGATACATCATTGGTCGGGGAAGCACTTATCTAAGGCTGGCAGGGAAGTCTTAATCAAGTCAGTTGCTCAATCCATTCCAACTTATTGTATGAGCACCTTCATGCTTCCATCTACACTGGGTGAGGAGCTTGAAAGAATGATGAATTCATTTTGGTGGGGTACGAACCGTGGCACGAGGAGGGGTATTCATTGGTTGAGTTGGGAGAAGCTGTCGGTTAGAAAGGAGTTTGGAGGTATGGGCTTCCGTCATCTTTATGGCTTCAATTTGGCAATGCTGGGGAAGCAGGCATGGCATCTTGCTACTCGTACAGATACTATTGTAAGTAGAATCTTTAAAGCTAAATATTATCCTAATGATGACTTTATGGGGGCTCGCTTGGGCCATAATCCCAGCTTTGTTTGGCGTAGTATCTTCTCTTCCCGGGTAGTTGTGAATTTGGGGGCACGTTGGAGAATTGGGAATGGCGACAAAATTTCAGTTTGGAGAGATCCGTGGTTGAAGGGACGTAGTGATAGCTTTGTTAGATCACCTATGGCTCAAGGGATGGAAGAAATGAGGGTTAAGGACTTGATGAACCAAGACAATAGTGGTTGGAATTATGGCTTAATTGATCAACTTTTTTGTCAAGAAGAGGCTATGCTCATCAAAAGCATGCCAAGGTACAGTGACTTGGAGGAAGATAAATTATCTTGGTGGCGGAGTCGGTCCGGTCTTTATTCGGTTCGCTCGGCTTACTATGCGCTTATGGATACTCCGGAAATTATTAATAATTCACATGCTAGAATTGACGGTGATTGGATGTCCATTTGGAAAGCGGGCGTTCCACCGAAAGTTAAATTATTAATTTGGAGGCTTGCTAGGGGGTGTCTTCCTACTCGTAGTAACTTGGTTAAGAGACATGTTGATTGCACCGTTTTGTGTCCTTTTTGCGAACAAGAAGAGGAAACAGATAGTCATGTTTTTTTTGGAGTGTAGCGCTGTACAGGAAGTGTGGCAGAAGCTGGACTTGTTGCTGCCCTTTCGGGTTGCAGCAGAAAACGCAGCAACTCTGCGTGATGCCATTTTTTCGATGCTGGGTTCGTTGTCCGTGACTAGTAGAAACAGGTTTTTAATGGGTATTTGGGCTCTTTGGCGTCGCCGTAATGACAAGGTTTGGGCTGGGGTGTTACAACCGGTTGAGCAAGTCGTTCACACCGCGAAGGATATGTTTGACGCTTGGTTTGGAGCGCGCCAGCAACAACACCATCCTCCTGTGCTCTCGGGCCAGCAGCTGCCACGGGTATTGAGGTGGGTTCGGCCAGCAGCAGGAGCTTTAAAATGTAACGTCGATGCGGCAATTTTTGCGGAAGACAACAAATATGGTATTGGTTTGTGTATTCGAACGTCCACAGGTGATTTCTATAGAGGCAAAACTATGTGGTTCCATGGAGTCCCAACACCGCAAGAAGCGGAGGCAATTGGTCTTAAGGAAGCATTGGCTTGGTTGGAAGCTTTGGGGCTATCTTCTGTTTCCATTGAACTGGACTGTGCTCCAGTTGTAAATGGCTTGAAGGTAGAGCCTTTGCCGAATACCGAGCTTGGTACTATTTTATTGTATTGTCGTAATAGATTACGTCTTTTTCCTAGCTTTGAGGTTAGCTATATTCGGAGACAAGCTAATCTTGTTGCTCATACGTTAGCACGGGCATCAAGATTGTTTGCTAGTTCCCACGTTTTTGATTTCATTCCAACCTGTATTGAAACAATTCTGTTTAATGAAATGAATTAAGTTTGTTCTTGTCAAAAAAAATGTTTAAGCTTTTTTACTTTACTAACTATCGTGTAAGGGTACGGGATACAGCATCGTGATTGTGGTGTAACAAAGTACATATACATTCTAGTATCTCTGAACAAAGATTATATGAAAAAGGTGTCAAACACACGTCATGAACTTTGCTTCATGAATGTCCACGTTTTTATAATATTGACTTTCCTTGAGCATAAGGATCGTTAAGAAGAAAATAAATGGACAATAAATTGAGTTTAAATAAAAATGCAAATTTGGCATATATAGATCTCAGTAGGACCATCATATGGTAACTGACATTAACAACCATTCACGTAAGATAAAGCTATTAACCAACCCCCTAGGTAAAATTGTCTTCCACGACTTCATTCGAAACAACATCCATTTTAGCCTCCATAACTTCATATACATGATTAGCAGCTCCCTCGTCTGAGACCATAATTGACAAATCTAATCGAGGGTCATATGCAAAAAGGTCATCCATAGCAAAGTTGGGACAATGAAGGGGTCGGGTTGTATGTCTTCATCATCATCGTTGTCCGAAAATTAAGTAGATGAATGAGGTGCATATAGTTTGAACCTTCCCCAGGATATGTAGGAAAGGCGAATAACCGCAGTACTTACGTACATAGTCGTAGAAATTACATATGGTAAGTGTGTCGATTTCCAAGTAAGGCCTCCCACACCAGTCATGACCAATTTGGCCACCATACTTGTTGCAGCGACATGCTGTGTACCACCATTGCTCTTTATCAATAACACTCTATATTCCAACATATAACAAACACAGTCTCCTGAAATAATTGAAATTGTAATATCATTATAAATATATATTGGGTTTTTTCAAAATAATAAATTAAAATTGAATACAAATGTATATTGACACCGCTAAAATGATATGTATTACCTCTTTATGCTCCTTCAGACACTCAATAGTAACTATTTGAGTGAGATTCAGAAAATCATCATCCACTTGAACATTGGGCAATTCTTGAAGCTGATCATTCAATCGCAAGGTGGGTGGTTCGGGATTTTTAGCAACCCTAATCATACATGTTTATGAACGATTATACAAACATTTAAATAATACTCGTATAATGTTAAGTATTAATTAGTTTATTACATCAAACATAAATCTCTCTCTCTCTCTCTCTCTCTCTCTCTATATATATATATATATCCATATATAACTCTATGATAAAAATGATGTAGAACCTCTTCCTTAAGGCGTCAACAGTTTCTCCCGCAAGGTTAAACAAAATCTTTGATGCATTTATTGAATTTTGAAGAGATAGTTTGCCTGTATATTAACACAACACATTAGCACTGTTAACCAAAAGATATAATATACAAATATGCTAGGTGGAATTTGGACTACAAAAAATCACGCAAAAAAAGAAAAAAAATACGTACCATTAAAATCTTTACACTTCACAAACAGAACAGCAACAATAGCATTAGCAGCATCTCCGGAAGCAACAAATGCATTAAGTTCATCGACATATGATCCAAATAGAGATATTTGGAACCGGAAACTAAGATCAAAGCAACAAAGCTATATTTTAATAAAGTGTTGCACCACTACAAAAAAACAGTTTATTTGCGACGGACCTTAGCGAGGGAACCTTGGTCCCTCGCAAAAACAGGGATTTGCGACGGAATTTGCGAGGGAATAGGTCAACTCGTAATTTTCAAACATTAGCGACGGAATTATCAAAATTAGCGACGGAAATGGCGTCGCAAACTGTTGGGCGCCAAAATTGAAATGCGTGGCACAAAAAACTAGGCATTTAGCGACGGAATCAGGGTCCCTCGCTAACCTTCTGACCATTGCAGAGCCTAGGTTTGCGTGAGGATTAGCGACGGAATCAGGGTCCCTCGCAAAATCCGTCGCTAACCCCTATTTATTCAATCCGTAACAGCTCTTTCTCTCACTCTTCTTTCACTCTTTCACTCTTCTCTCTCACCTCACCTCACTCTTCTCTCTCACCCCACGAACCCTACCACTACGACCCACGAAATCCCTCCCATTTCCACCACCACCACCACCACACAACCACCACCAAAACCACCCACGAAATCCTCTTTTCTTCCTCTCTCTCTTATATACATTCGTATCCTCTCTCTCTCTCTCTCTTAGGAATTTGTTCCTCTTCTTCCCTCTTCTTCTCTCCAACAACCACCACCATCACCACCATAAAAGCTCCACACAACCACCACCACGAACTCCACAGAACCACCACCGGAGCTTTCTTGTTGTAGGTATTGATTTTAAACTTTTATGATATTGTTTTAATTTCAATTTTTTATGGAATTTGTTTTAATTTATTGATTTTTTGGTTGAAATTGAAATGGTTAGGAGTGAATTATTGGTGTTTGAAGGCTCATAACCGCACCGGAGTGCGCACCGTCACCGAACCACCACACCGGACGTCAATCTCGCTCATAACGGTTAGTTTTTAAAATTGGTTAGGATTGAATTGGTTAGTTTTTAAAATTGGTTAGGATTGAAATTGGTTAGGATTGAATTGGTTAGGATTGAATTGGTTAGGATTGAAATTGGTTAGGATTGAATTGATTAGGATTGAATTATTTGTTGTTAATTGTGTCAAATAGTTGAAATTGAAAAGTGTATTATTTTAGAGTTGTTAATTGAAAATTGTTTAATTGTTGTTTTGATGAACCCTAGGTTAGATGACTGTGTGTTGTTGATGGAAAAGGGTGAGGTGCTGTCCCTTACCCCCATAATTTGCTCGAAATCATCTCCATTGAGATAATTACGAGACGATACTAACAACGGTAAGGTTGGGAGTTATATGAAATAACTTCCTTCACTACTTGGATGGAAAAGGGTTTTGTGCTGTCCTTGACCCCCATACTCGGCTCGGAATCATCTCCACTGAGATCATATCGATGCCACTAACTTGATAGGTTATTGGGAATGTTATGGGAATCTAACACATTTTCTTAAATATGTGTAGATGAATTGGTATGAATTTAATCGTGATTGGGTGTATGATCGGTTATTTCCTAGAAGAGCGGGTTTGAAGCAAAGTTTTGTAATTGGGGTTGAACAGTTTCTTGTTGTAGCGTGGCGACATGAATTGGCTAGACGGGAAAAGGGGGTTAGATGTCCATGCTTAAAATGCGACGGAATACCTATTAAGACCGATGATGAAATTAGGGAGCACTTGTATCGTTGGGGTTTTAAGCCTAATTATTGGATTTGGGTGGAACATGGAGAAAAAGGACGTCCAAATTTTGACGCAGGGGCTTCAAGCAGTTCTGGTTTTGGTGTTGCACGTAATGAAGTTTTTGAGTCGATGGAAAACATGATTTGTGATGGTCTTAGGGTGAATGTGCCATTTGATGAGCCTCAATATGACGATTATGATGAACTTCCAAATGAAGAAGCACAAAGATTTTATAACTTGTTAATAGATTCGAACAAACCGTTGTTTGAAGACTCCCCACAGTCAAAATTATCTATGTGTGAAGCTTTTATCTCTCAAGTCGATGAGTAATATTTCTGAGGTGGGTTTAGACTATGTGACTGAAATGATGTTGGAAGCGACACCTAATAAGGACAATTTGCCCAAAAGTTATTATGAAGCAAAGAAGTTAGTTTCGAAGCTGGGATTGAATTTTAAGAAGATTGATTGTTGTTCAGAAGGGCACATGTTGTTTTACAACAACGAATTTGGTAAAAACGATGGTGAGCTACTTGAATGTAAATTCTGTGGAAGACCGAGGTATCACGATCATAAAGGGGCAAAACGTAATTATAAACCAATCCCGATAAAGTCGATGTTCTATTTGCCTATAGTTTCAAGGTTGCAAAGAATGTTTGCATCGGCCGAAATTGCGCAGAAAATGACTTGGCATTATGACAATAAGTGTACCTCGGACATTTTACGCCACCCATCTGACGGTGAAGCATGGAAGCACTTTGATCAAGTGCATTCTGATTTTGCCTCAGACCCACAGAATGTTCGGCTTGGCTTGTGCTCTGATGGATTTACTCCATATATCCAAGCATCGGCGTCACCCTACTCTTGTTGGCCAGTCATTGTTACCCATTACAATCTTCCTCCTGAGATGTGCATGACTAAGCCGTATATGTTTTTGACTTGTCTTATACCTGGTCCACACAATCCAAGGGCTAATATTGATATCTTTTTGGAACCTCTGATTGATGATCTTAAGAGATTGTGGGGGGGGTGTTTTGACATATGATGCAGCACGAAAGAAAATTTTTATGATGAGAGCGGCATTGATGTGGACAATTAACGACTTTCCTGCATATGGTATGTTGTCCGGTTGGGGGACTCACGGTAAATTGGCATGTCCCCACTGCATGGAACACACAAAGGCGTTTACGCTAAAGTACGGGGGCAAGAGTTCTTGGTTTGACTCACATCGTAGATTCTACCACAAGATCATAAATTTAGAAAGAACAAGAAGGCCTTCAAGAAAGGGGTAGTTGAAACAGATGGACCACCGCCTTTGTTGACATCAGGTGAAATCTGGAGCAGAGTTATGGATTTGCCACAAGCCACAGAGGTAGGGGAGCTCACCCGACTGGATGGTTATGGACGGGTGCATAATTGGACAAAAAAAAGCATATTTTGGAATCTCCCATATTGGAAAGATAATCTGTTGAGGCACAATCTTGATGTTATGCACATTGAGAAGAATTTCTTTGACAACGTATTTGCCACTGTGATGAATGCGAAAGATAAAACCAAAGACAATAATAAGGCAAGATTGGATTCTGCTCTTTATTGTAGCAAACATCGATCTGATTTGAATTTGGTGGAAATGCCTAATGGGAAGATGTTCAAACCCAAAGGCAAATATTGTATGACACCAGATGAAGCGAAAGATGTTTGTCGATGGTTGAAAGGATTGAGGATGCCAGATGGTTATTCTTCTAACCTTGCGAGATGCGCCGATGTGAACACCGGGAAGATGTATGCGATGAAAAGTCATGATTGTCATGTATTCATAGAGTGTTTGCTTCCAATTGCTTTTGATTCATTACCAAAGTGTGTCTTGGAACCGCTTACTGAAGTGAGTCAATTTTTTAAAAATATGTGTTCTTCAACATTGAGAAGGGATGGTCTTATTAAGATGGAGCAGAATATTCCTTTCATTATCTGTAAGTTGGAGAGAATATTTCCTCCCGGTTTCTTTGATTCCATGGAGCATTTACCGGTTCACCTTGCGTATGAAGCAAGACTTGGTGGACCAGTTCATTATAGGTGGATGTATCCATTTGAGAGGTAATTATCTATTTCAATTAAGTGTCTTTCGTTCATATATATATGTAGATTAATGAAGTGTCTTTCGTTCATATATATGTAGGTTAATGGGTGATTATAAACGATCGGTGAAGAATAAAGCTAGAGTTGAAGGATCGATCTGCGCAGCTTACGTACACCGTGAAACAATTTATTTTTGTTCACATTATTTCAACAACTTTATGTTGTCAACAAATAATAGAAACCAAATGGAGGTTGAAGAAGAAAGACACCCGCTCGCTTTATCTGTATTTAGCAAACCTGGTCGCCCCTCGGGAAAGAAGTCAACCAGCTACTTATCAGATAAAGAGCATAATCAGCACATGTTCATGTCTTGATCAATTGCACTGAAATTAAACCATATCTTGAGTAAGTATGCTCCAATTTCATTTTTAATCTATACACCTTTAGAGTATGAAGTTAAATCAAGGTTTGATCAACTTTCAATCTAAAGATATATGAATAATTCCTTTGCAGTGCATTCTTACGAATTGAGGGTATAGGCGCTGAAGAATCTTCTATTCGTATACATGAAAATTTTCCATCTTGGTTTAAGGCTAGAGTAAGTAGATAAAACTAATTTTAATGTCATATGTTTAAAGTAGATATGAGACATGACTTATTTTTTCCATATGTGGTTACTTAGGTTTATGAAGCGGAACCAACTCCCCAAATCCGACACTTGAGGAACTTAGCTGAGGGTCCTTTTCTTGAGGTGACTGAGTGGCACACATACCTAGTTAACGGTTACAAATTTGACACTCAATCATGGAGTGAGGGAAAAAGAACAATTAATAGTGGGGTATATGTTAAAGGCGAAACTGGAGGAGGTGAAAATGACTACTATGGTGTGATTGAACACATATATGAACTTGAATACCCACGGTAAGACTATGAAAAGAAAATAGTTTTGTTTTTCTGTAGATGGTTTGATCCATCAGTTAGAGGAACAAAATTGAATCCAAAATGTAATACCGTGGACATTCGAATGAATGGAAGGTATAAACTTTATGATCCGTTTATCATGGCAGAGAATGTGAGGCAGGTGTATTATGTTCCATATCCATCAACTCGGAGAGGATGGTGTGTTGCAATTAAGACAAAACCTCGGGGTCGTATTGAAGCTAATGATGCGGAGGATGACGTTCCTTATCAGGTGGATGAAATTTCGGGAGTAAATGAGGTAATTGAAGTTGAACATATTGACTCCTTACGTGATGATCGATTCCTAGTTGAAGAAGTTGAAGCAGTTGAAGCAGAAGTTGATGAAGATGAAGAACATAATGAAGATGAAGAAGAGAATGAATATGACGAATATGAGCAAGATGAAGATGAACAAGATGAAGAAGACAATGAAAATGAATAGTTTTATTAATCTTATGTTGTATTTAAATTTATTAGAGTTATTGTTCTTGTGTTTTCTTATGTTGACTCATTATGTTGTCTTTAAATTTATTAGAATCATTAATATATCATGATTGTTCTTGTTAATTTACTTTCTTTAATTTATTTATAATATACATCATTAATGTTGTTAGTATCACATTTGGTTTCTCTTTTTTCATAGATATGGATCCAGGAGGTTCTGACCCACCGAGACGTGTAGGGAAGCAGATTGCCGATGAACCTCCCAAGAGGAGGCGTAATCGTCGTAATCGTGAGGTGGTTCTCAACATTGGGAACATGAGGCAGGGTCATACATCATATATGAGCCCACCAGGTACCGAGCCGATTGCCCCACGACCTCCGTCTCCATCTGGTCCCGGATTTTTTCATTTACCCTCGCATGGGCATTATATGGGCCCATCATATATGTATGCAGCAGGGCATATGGGTACACCACATATAGGCTCATCATCTAGGCATATGGGCACACCAGTTGGGCATATGGGTGCACCACATGGACATATAGGCTCATCATCTGGGCATGGCAGACCAGCAGGGCATATGGGCGCACCATCTGGACATACGGGCAGACCAGCTGGGTTATCTATGCCTACCCCATCGCCCCAGGATAATATTGATCCTGATATTGAGCCCGAGCAGGATGATATTGACATCGATGAAGAGACGGTGGAGGTGGTTGTTATCGATGGTGTTAAACTAAAGGTCATTTATCCTAGTGGGGACGCGTAAGTATTTTGTTTGTTTTTTTTTAAGTTAATTTATGGAACGACTTATATTTGATTGTTTGATATATCTTTCATTATGCAGGCTTCTTCCTGCAAAGGTAGCTT
This sequence comes from Astragalus glycyphyllos, assembly GCA_963573325.1. Taxonomy (NCBI): domain Eukaryota; kingdom Viridiplantae; phylum Streptophyta; class Magnoliopsida; order Fabales; family Fabaceae; genus Astragalus; species Astragalus glycyphyllos. Next base: position 18,624,212 of record OY754314.1, on the reverse strand, counting down.
CATCGAACATTACCCGTGTCATCTGAAAAATGTACTTTCAAAAGTTTCGTTCAAAGTGGACTAAGGTCACTGACGAGGAAAAGAAGGAACTTCTGGAATTCTTTAGGGTAAGTGTCAATTATGTCATTACTTATATTGTTAGTTTAAATTTAATGTTTAATATAATTACTAATACATATTTTTGTTTTACTTAGGGTAAAGTGACATGGCGCGAAGAAGATGATGAAGAAGTGAGAAGAGTTTTTAATAAAAGGATGAGCGCTCAGTTATCAGATTTGCTTTATAAGTTGCGGGCTAAAAATCAGCGGCCAAACTACATGAGTGATGAAGTTTGGAATGCCTTCCAGGCTCATTGGGCTACAACAAAGTTCAAAGCAAAATCTGAAGCAGCCAAGAAGAATAGAAACTCAGAGAAGGGTGGCTCGCTTCACACCTGCGGGTCCGTCAACCAGGCTCAGCATGCTCTTAGATTGGTATATTATTTTAAAAAAAATTTGTGTTATTTTTACATTGGTTAATTAGTTTGCAATATTTGAAAATGTATTTCATTTTACAGAGTTTGAAGGCAAGACGCCCTATCACTGCTCCTGAGCTGCATAGAGTCACCCATTTGAGGAAAGGGACTAACGAGTATGTTGATGACCGCGCCAAGATTACTCAGGTAAATATACAACTTGATTTGTATTATATAAAGTTGCTTTGTTAAAATGGAGCGCTAATTATGCTATGTTCTGTGGTTATGCAAAACAGGAGCAAATTAATGAGATCATGTCTCAGCTGACTCAGGGGAGCTGGGACCCTGCCTCACTTGGTGAACTTCCTCCTGAGATGAGAGATCTGGCAAACATCAATTGGGAGAAATTAGTTGGTTGGTACAAGGGTCGTCTGTATGGTACTGGGCCAATGGCTCCTATTATGGGTTCTAAGGGCTCGTTTGGGGCAGGGAGCAGCAGAGGACGCAGTCAACCAGCTTCTACTAAGTCAGATGCGGAGACAGAGCAGCTTAGGCAGGAGCTGCAATCTACTAAACAGCAGCTGGAGGATACTCAAGCGGAGGTTAGGGTCTGGAGGGCAGACCATGCGAAGGTGCTAAGGAGACAGGAGCTGATGTATAACTATTTTAAGAGCAAGAATATTTTTCCAGATGAGGAGGAAGATCAGGAGCAAGCTCAGCAGTCAGAGGAGTCTGACGGCAGCTATTAGGATAGTTTGACATTTCAGTACTTTTTTATTCGGATATTATGTTATTTTTGATTCGGATATTATGTTGTTTTAATTCGGATTTTATGTTGATTTGGATTTATATTATGTTGATTTGGATGGAATTAAAACTGTTTTAGCTATTTCAATCAGGTATAAAATCAGGTCTATCAATAAAAAAATAGGTTTAGCAGAAAAAAAAATTTTAAAAAAAAATTGGGATTAGCGAGGGAATTAGCGAAGGATTTAGCGAGGGAATTAGCGAGGGATTTGGCGAGGGAATTAGCGAGGGAATAGTGGACGCGTGGCTGTCAGAACTTGGCCACGTGTCTCTCAATATTAGCGAGGGATTAAAATCCCTCGCTAATTAGCGACGGAATTAGCGAGGGAAAATTCCCTCGCTAATTAGCGAGGGATTTAAATTCCCTCGCTAATTGGATTAGCGAGGAGGGATTTAGCGAGGGAACCTGTCCCTCGCTAATTCCCTCGCAAATGACCATTAGCGAGGGATTTTGGTCAGTTTGCGAGGGAAATTTCCCTCGCTAATCCCTGTTTTTTTTGTAGTGCACACAATTGAATTAAACAAACAAACAATACAAATATAAATGCAAATAAAAAATAAAATGATTCGCACCCATTGTTATCCAATTCTATTGTCACAACCTTCGACTTTGTACCATTTTTCTCATACTCCCTTTCTTTTTCGATTCCCATCAACACATCTATAAGGTCTGTATATATGCATGTATACGTAACAAATAAACCCATCGAATATATTGTATATGTAAAATGACATGATATCGTGATAATGTATTTATGTATTAACCAATTAAGTAGTCAGTGTTGAAATCACTTTTGAAAACATCAGCAGGAGAAGTATAGTTGTCTGGCACCATGACCCTTTGAATATTACTGAAAATTAATTTTAAATTTGTGAACAGTTGTACGGTATGCACCGGCATTAGAAACAACATCAAAGTTTGTGATGTTATAAACATCCCCTTCATTCAAGTCTGCCTCAAATTTGTAAATAAGTGATTTCCGAACTGTTGCATGTATCTTGTTTCTATGTAGAAAATATGAAATACATAAAAAATGAAGGAGAAAATCGCCACATCAAAATGCATGAAATATATAAAATATTTGTTTTAATAATTTTTTTTTTTAGATTCTAACATTTTAGAAAATGAATAATGGGAGAAATAAAAAATCATCATGAGAAAGATGATAAGTACAATGGACAAAAAATTGTGTGCTGATGTGAAAAGAAATTATAAAGTGCATAATATTAACCTCTCTATCAATCAAAACGATTTCGACAGATATTGTTCAGATCGGGGACTTCCTATTTCCTTGTGATACCGACAAGTAGGTTGCATTTGCCATTTTTGGCATTGTCAGATATCATGTCATACTTGGGAGGCATTTTGTAAAATGAGAAAGGAATGATAAACAGTATAGTTTTGGATATAGAGGACTGTTTCGTTTGGCTAAGAGGAATGTTGGTAGTGGAGAATTGTTGGTTGTAGTCATCTTATTTATAGATGGGTGTGTTTCATCATAAGAAGGGAATTTTAAAAATATTGGAGGGATAAAAAAATTTGAATTTTGGGATTAATTAGCACACATACGTTAAAATCTAGAAAAACATTTGATTTAATTCTAATCAAATAAAACTGTTACATGAAATGTATTTATCACTTTGGATGATCTATAATAAACGTTTGCTAATATCATGTGATATAAAAGACCATTAAAAAATGTTACATGAAATAATAATGACCATTAGTTCAGCTATTGAGTTATGTATTGGTATTATAACTGATATGGAGTTGATCATTAGTTTAGCTTTTGAGTCCTGCAAATCAAAGGTTCAAAATGATTTGATTCAAAATAAACGTTAATATTGTTTTTACTGATACAATATTAGTGATAAACGTGATTAAATTATTATATTATTTGCTTTGATCTTTAGTCACTTAATAATTAATTAAACAATAATTTTTAATACACCCTTAAAAATTAACAAAATTTAAAAAATAAAAAAATACTAAATTGAAAGAATACACATCATGTGATATAATTAAATATTCATATCTAAGTTAATTGAAAAATATATAATTAAATATTCATATCTAAATGAATTATTGTCAACTATCAAACCTATTAGCATGTTGAACCGTTTAGAGAAATCGATGAATAATAACGCCAGTTTATTACTATTTAATTGGTATGCTGTGATGTTAAATAGAAAAATCATAACTGATGAAAACGTTATGTCTTTTATTATTTTAAGTTACGTTACAAATTTAATTGGTATGATTATGGTTAAATATTAAAATCATAATTGATGATGTAATTGTCGTAATTATTAGATATATTAAAGACCATATATTGTAACTGTCATAGTTATATAAAAATAAATTATATTTATTGAATCAAAGACGTTTTGAAAGTATAATTATTTTTAATTATGGTGATGGGACGTTTTGAAAGTATAATTATTTTTAATTTATAAAAATAATTTGGATATTAAAAGATTTTATTCATCATTTAACTATTACTCGTACCAAAAATCAAACATTAATTTAAATATTTCTAACTTATAATTCTAATATAAAATTAATTTGATTGTTTGCAATTATACAAAAAAAAAATGTAAAGATTTGATTTAGTTTTAGAGATTAAATTGGAGAGAGAATGTTAAATGAGGGACTGATTTGACGGTTTCTTGTATAACGTATAAATGAATATAGTCTACACAAATATAATACTACTAAATCTACTAAAAAAAATTTAAACTTTTATTTTTAAAATCAAATTACCTATAATTTCTCAGTTGATTACATATGAAACTTGTTAAACTAATTCCACAAAACGTTATCCATATTTAAATGAAAACACCATTTATCTCAAGTAATATAATGCACAAATTAATTGAGACAAATAATCTTTGCCTATTTCATGAAGATGTGTAAGCTATATATATATATATATATATATATATCGAATATCATTATATTTATGTATACTTTGTAATTGTTGATAACAAAAATGGGATTTGTATAGTGTGATATCAAATTGCAATTATGTTTTTAACTTTACTTATACAAAGTATACATGTACTTACAATAATCGACTAAATTTACTGATACACCGTATCTGAATCTTCAAAACACTTATAAGAAACTTGTAGATCAACAATGTGGCTCGTTCTCAGTCCTAAGATTCAGTCTGATCGATTTTGGTTAATGAGTGTATTGCTATGGACAACATAAAACATAAGCCGCGTACCATATGATATGGACCTTAGGACATAGAACGTAAGCCACTTACCATATACGATATCTTATTTGGGTTTATTGCTATGGACAACATAAGCCACTTACCATATGTCAAAGTTTTATTCAACTCAACTCTTTCAACATGAAATTTCCAAATGGGGATTTACACAACCCAACACCCAACGTTCACATACAATAGAATTCAACTCTTTCAACATGAAATTTCCAAATGGGGATTTACATTACATTTGATATGGTGATTTACATAACATGAGGGACAAAAAGATTGAACAAAATTGATATATTATGGAAAACCTAATTGACAACATGTCATATAACTATCTAATAGCAATAAGATGAATTTATAGAAAAACTCATATATCCCCTAATAGCAATAGTATTCACCTCCTTCAACATGAAATATCCAATTGATTAAGAAGAACTCTCCAAGAAAAGTGAAAAGAACCGTGAAACACAAAACGATGGTTATTGAAGATGAGGTGATGGTGTGGAGAGTGAATCAAACTATCACCCAACTTTGACTATTTATAGCCATATTTTCTTAGAGAGTTGTAATTTAAAATAAAACGTTTTTTTCATTTAATTCTGATAAACAATTTGGAACGTTACACATTTAAAATAATTATTGAGTGAAATATATTTAAAAATAATAGAAATATATTAAATAGTTAATTTATATTTTATTTGGAGCTAGCATTTATTGCCTAAATGCTATTAGAGTCCCATGTGTTAAAAAATTTAATGAGGTTATTCTCATTTGTTAGTTATATAGATATAGATAGATTTCACATAATGTGTAAGTTAAAATTCTAAAACTAGAGCTGGCAAAATGGGACGGGCTCGTCGGGTCGGGCCGGGCTAGCCCGAAATATGGGAGGGCTTGGGCTGAAGAAAATGAGCCCATTTTTACACCCGGGCTTTTTAGCCTGGTCCACAAAAGCCCGAGCCCGTGTCGGGCTAGCCCGACCGGGCCATGGGTAGCCCGCAAAGGTGCATAATATTGCTGCCCAACCCAAAATCAATAACCTAGTTTCAATTCAAAAAGACCCAACTCCCAAGTGTTCATGATTCTCACTCTCAACACCTCTTCATTTTCTTTTTGATCTTAGTATTATAAATAGAATAACCCAAATGCAGTTCACGTTCACGTTTTTCACACTCTTAGCCTTCATTTTCTTTTTGATCTTCTTCTTAGTATTATAATATAAATAGAATAGTAACCAAAAAAATAATATAAATAGAATAAAAAATAGAATCACTTTACATAAAACACAACTACACTCATAGTCAAACTCTCTCTTTATTCAACATGCTGGTTTTCTCAGTATATATATATATATATATATATATATATAAGCCTTACATTGATGTGGTGTTAATTAAAAGATTGAAAACTGAAAAGTGATAAATTAATTCTATGCAATTTTTTTTTACAATTCAGTCCGTTAAAAGGAAATAGAAAAAAATTGACGCACAATGCGGGCTAGCCCGAAAAGCCCGCAGCCCGCATAGGGCTGGGCTTGGGCCAAAAAATTTGAGCCCGAATTGTAATCCGGGCTTTTTGGCCCGGACCGTAAAAGCCCGAACCCGATGTGGGCCGGCCCGATATGGGCCGGGCAGCCCTTTTTGCCAGCTCTATCTAAAACCATCAGTGAAACGCATTAATGAACAGCTTCGTTGGTAGACATTAGACCATACAAAGTTTGTGGACAAAAGCAAAGCAATTTGTATTTGGGTCCCTTTTGTCTTCCATATATACTTTAAACATGGTCAATAAATATGAGAAAGAAAGTCATATTAACTGTATATCCACTTGTCACGTCGCATTGCTTTACTTAGACAATTAATCATGATCCAAGTTTAGTTATAAGCAAAGCATCTTCATAGCTCAGACACCGAATCCAACGTGTGAGGAGGAGACGGAGAGAGTTGAAGCCCACGCAGGTCCTCGATCATCTTAACCACGTGGCTCATCCTGGGCCGTAGATCAGGTAGAGTGGCGGTACAGTGAATAGCAATCTGCAACAGCGCCACCATATCCTCCTCAATATCCTTGTACTTCAACAGCTCAAGATCAAACACCTCAGCTGTCCATTCTTCTCTCACCACCGATTGTACCCACCTAGGGAGATCAACCACCGCAGCGCCGCCGTCAGCAGCGTATGGACACTTGCCCGTTAGCAACTCCATCAACAGAACGCCAAATGCGTAGACGTCAGACTTTTGAGACTGTTTTCGACTATCTGATGCTTCAGGAGCATGGTATCCGTTGGATGTTGTGGCGAATATGGACAACCCAAAATCTGCCACGCGTGCATTGTTTGCCACGTCAAGGAGGATGTTGGTGGATTTGATGTTACCGTGGATGATATTGATGAGGTTATTATTGTGAATGAAGGCCACACCTCGAGCCGCTCCAGCTGCTATCTTTAGCCTTGTGCTCCACTCAACTGGGGTTCGCCCGGGTCCTCTGTTACCTGTTTATTATTCAACTCATTATTAGGGGCTTGCTTTTGCCCTTTTCTTCATATTTTGAGTTACCTGCCTAATAGTAAAAGCAAAAAGCCAAAGGCAAATAAATAAATATATGTATTCTTTGTCTTTTCGTTTTCTCAAAGAGAAGAATCAATCAGAGTTGGTTTAAAAACAGAGGAGCATGAGATGATCACATCACATGGTCCAACTTTTATCAATGTATATCAAGATGGGCCCCTACGTTACATGGATGTCTTGTTCATAACACTATCATCACATAATAGTAATAAGGTGACTTTGTTAGGTATTCAGTATAGAGTTATTCTACACTCAAAATGTGGTTAATTTTAGTTTAATAGTAAGTAGGTGGGTAATTACAAAAGAAAGGGACAAGTTAAATGATGAATTCATGAATGAGAATGACATAGTAGAGACATACCGTGAAGGAGGCAAAAGAAGGTTCCATTAGGCATGTAATCAGAGACAAGCAACTTCTCATCCTTGCCCAAATAATAAGCCCTCAAGCTAACAATATTCGGGTGTCTAAACCTTCCAAGAGCTTCCATTCGTTGTTCAAACTCTCTCTTCCCTCCAATGTTTATTTCTTTAAGCCTTTTCACTGCCACAACACTTCCATCATCAAGAACAGCTTTATACGATGTTCCAAACGCACCCTTCCCCAGCATTTCCGCAGAGGCACGCAGTAACTCCTCTACCTCAAACCTCTTCGCTCCTTCCAAGAACACCATTCCATTTCCACTATCTTCCAAACTCCTTCTTCTATAAACACTCTTTGACCCTCCTCTTCTTTTTCCTTCAGAGTAGTTGCGCCAGAAGTAGCAGTAAAGAACCAACGATACTACCGCCAGAAGCAAAACGTCCCCGACCACAATGCCCATTATCACTATACACCTCATTCTCCCACCGCCGTTATGCCCGCTCTTGTTTCTGGTTACAATTTTACATTCAAAAATTAAAATTTTAAAATCATACATATTTAACTAAATTAAATTGAATTCAATTGAGGTGCTTACCTCGGACTCCACGTGGATGGAACCAACGGTGAAGCAAGGGCAGGAAGGTCTTTACATTTCTGCAACGGAACTCCACAGAGAGAAGGGTTTTGAAGAAAAGAGGATCCAGAAAAACCTGAAAGTGATTCAGGTATTCGACCCGAGAGGAGATTGTTAGAGACGTTGAAATCTTGGAGATAGGAGAGGTTTATGTTTGGAATGTGGCCTTCAATTTGGTTGCCATCTAGGCGAAGAGTGAGTAAGTGGGTCAAACGGTTGACATTTGTTGGAATCTCACCGGAGAGGTTATTGTGGGAGAGATCAAGACGGTAGAGGTGAGTGAGGGAGGTAACCGTTGAAGGAAACTCACCGGAGAATTTGTTATGAGATAAGAAGAGAAGCTTTATGGCAGTGAGATTGGAGAGGTTGGGAATGGGACCGGTAAAACGGTTGCCTTTTAAGCTTAGGAGACGGAGCTGAGTGAGAGAGGTTAAGGTGTGGATGGAACCTTCGAGGTCGAGGTTTTCGAGCACGAGGTGAGAGACACGGTTTCTGAGACAAGAGACACCGTACCAGGTGCAAAGGTCGGTGCTGGAGTTCCATGTGGTGAGTTTGTTAGATGTGTCGGAAGATGCTTTGAATGACATTAGTGGATGCAAATCTGGGTTTTTAGAGGCTTGGATGACGAGTATGAAGTTTAAGATTAATGACAAAATGGTGGTTTGCAGGATTGAAGGAGAAGGTGGTGTTAGTGTTACTGCCATTGTTGTGGTAGAGGAGATTGTTGGTTCTGAAGAAAAATAATATATCAGTAAAGCGGGTGATGAACTGCAGTGATGAATGAAACTCGTGTAGTAGGTTTTGTATCATTGTCAATGTAACTGTGAGTGTGGGATCTATATATTAATTATAGTAAAGTCATAAAATATACTCCCTCTCTTCCTATGTTTGGTACTTTTGGCCTTTTATTTTTGTTCCAAAACAATGGTACTTTTAAAACCCAATGTACAATTCACCTAATTTTTCCTAATATACCCTCTATATTTATTTATCCTTTTAGAGTTCCAACGCATGAATTAATTGTCCCAAGATTATTTTACTTTAACTTCAATTATCCCAATACAAATACAAGTGGGACATTTTAGTACTTAAACAACACAAATTAATAGTACCTTAATATGTGTGTAACAAGCCAAAAGTACCAAAGATTAGGAACGGAGGGAGTACTTTTTATTACAAACTTCTCAATAGATTCTGTACTTGAATATTTTATTAGAAGTCAGAAAAGATTACAGAGTGCCAAATAGCTTTTTGTCTATCACGGTTATTGATAGTACAATTGTTATCTGATGCCTTTACGATAGACCCTCTCCCCCTTTTTATAGTCGAGTTCTGATATAATTGCCGTGGTGGTTATTCATCCGGCCTCCTCATCATTGTGTCTCTCTTCAGCCACCTGTCTTGCCGATATCGTAGCAATCTTATCCGACTTAATAGTCAGCTTGCCGAGCACGCGTGGTTTGCTTCACGAGCGCCACCTGTCATGCTTCTGTTGAGTCATCAAGTCGCGCTGGCATGCCGACACTCACACGTGATGAGATTTTTAATGGCAGAAGGTGGACGGGTTGTGGCTGTCTGCGTGCACAGTACGCGCTTTGTTTTGGGACTGCGCACAGGGCCTTTATGTCCCATCCATCCTGCTTTAAATCTTCTCAAGTCATGTCTGCCTTCCTTCTTCGACACGCACGGGACGCGTGTACGACCATCTGGAGCTCTTAAATGCTTTATCTATATAAATATGAGCCTTTCATTTGGGAAATCATACAGTTGCCATATATGGATATTTCATCCAAGCTACATTTTGTTTCTTGCTTGCGTTTTCTCCAGCATTTCGCTGTGAAGATCCGTTTGTTTGCGCAAGGTACCTTCTATTTCCCTTTTCCTTTTCTTTTGTTTCCTTTCTTCTTCGTTTCTTAAGTTTATAAGATGGTCAAAATTTGGGAGTTGAACGAGAGTGGAAAGGAAGTGTCTGAGGTAACCTGTTCTCGTATTCTCACCATAGAAGCAGCCAACACTAGGTTAAAGAAAGTCCTTGCTGAGATAGGCTACTCGGAATCCTCAGATGATGATTTGGATAATGACCCCACTCCCTTTTATTCTTCAGGATCCCGCTTTGTTGTAATGTCTGTTGTACCCAATAGCGCTGTAAGGGTTATAATGGCTTCTGAAGTAGTTGTTGAAGATATCGTTGACTTTGAGGCCTTGGAGTATTCATCCACCTTCCAAACTGAGAAGAGCATTGTCGAGTTCCGGGCTAGTAATAAGATGTCTTCTACAGGAAAGGAGGAGGACTTGATAGTGGAGCCCTGCAGAAAAGGGGAGCCGGTCTGCCTGACTAGGGCGAAGGGTGTAAAAGACGAGTGCACTTATATGTATGCTTGTGTTTTCAGCGACCTGAAAGTGAAAATGCCCTTCACCCGTTTTGAGAACATAATTTTGAGGGCTTTAAACGTTGCGCCAAGTCAGCTCCATCCCAATAGTTGGGCCTTTATGCGGGCTTTTGAACTAATATGTCGAGCTTTGAACATCACCCCTCGGGTAGGAATTTTCTTTTCTTTTTAAAGAACAAAGGGGGTCGACAACGGTAAGTGGATCTCCTTTACTAGCCATGCTGAGAAACCGCTGTTGATTCCGTTTACCTAGTCTTACAAATCCTTCCAAACTCCCTTTTTCCTGGTTCGAGGGAGTTCTTTTTGTCCGGAAATGTTTATTGGAGTTGGTGGTGCTTATCAGTATCCTTTGTATTCGAGAAGTGATGTTTTCCAAGTTTCCGGAGTAAAACAAAAATTGTTGTTACTCGAGTATCAGGAAGCTATTGAGTTTCTAAATTCTTTTGCTCCCATGTGTTGTAAGGAGATCATTGGTTTAGAAGGAAATAAGGAAGAATTGCTTCAATTTCTTGGTAAGCCTAGTCGTAGTGTCTTCAATTGTTCAATGAGTTTATGATAGTCTAACCTCGTGTTTTGGTTTATGTTTCAGGTAGAATATCATCATTAAAAGATAAAGACATGAGGGCTTACCTCAAAAAAGCTGCAGATAAGAGAGCTGCTGATAAGAAAGCTGCGCAAGCCTCTGATGCTGATACCGAAGTTGGTTTACTGAAGGAACCCAAAAGGATTGTCCATAAGACAATTCTTGAAAATAATGGGCCCATTCCAGCACAGCCTTTGAATGCCGCTGGTGGTAACCAAAGTGTTGTTGGCGATACCTCTCAGAAACCAGTGAAAACTAGAAGGCAGCGTCAAGCCCTGCTCAAAGCCTCCACTGCTTCCAAGAAGCCAAAACTTGATGAATGTATGGTGACTTGGTCTGATACTTTATCTGAGTTTCAAGGGGAGGAAGGCGACGTCAAATCTTTGTGGGATAAACGCTTCCTGGTTTCCCAGTTCATTCAAGACGAGTTGGTGACTGAAGATGATGTAGGCCGGGTTGAAGCCATTGGGCCTGACCAAGCTGCTATTGCTCTTCAATCATATGGATTGAAAATAGCTTCAATTAGTCGGATTTTTGCGGAAGAGTTCAACAAATTGCGGGTTCAAGAACGGAGTAATAGAAGAGCTCTTGAGGCTGCAAAGAAGTCATTGGCTGAACAACCTGATTAGCCAAGGAGGTTGCTCGTCTGAAGAAGGTGGCATCTGATCTCGAAACCAACCAAAAGGAGAAGGAGGCCTTTCTTAAGAAAACTTATGATGATACCTTAGCTGAATGGGAGGAGAAGTTGGTTAAGGTCCTCCAAGAGTTAGGAACTAAGTAGGATAGTCTCAAGCAGAAGGATGCGGAGATTGAGGAACTTAAGGTTGGTGCTGCCGAGTTCATTCTGACTGATTTTGACAAGCAAAGGCTCAGGTGGAAGTTCTTTACCCGGATCTAGACCTTTCTAAACTTAGTGCATTTAAGACCATTGTTGATGGCGAGCTAGTGGACATGCCGGCTTCAAGTGGGGAGGATGATAAGGTTCATGATGAGAGGCAAGAGAAGGAAGTGAATTCTGAGGCCTAAGTACTTAGCCTTGCATGCTTGTCTTTTCATTTTTCTTTACTTGTAATACCTTCGGGCCTTTTGTAATGCCCTCGGGCTGATCTTTGTAATGCCCTTGGGCTATATATTTTGTAACGCCTCCGGGCTTTTTGAATGAAGTCTTGCGCTTTTATTTATTTGAATATTGTTCCTGCTTTATATTTCTCTGATGTTTGAGGTTTTTGGCTGAGTTCCTTTGATACTTCTATCGTATCTTTGATTTTGTAGAGAGATCAATCTCGAAATCTTATCTAAGTCTTTGTTGCTTCGTGCTTGTAGTTCTTGTCTTTAAGTTGGTGATTCTTTGTTGATCACCTAAGAGTATTGCTTGTCGATATGCTGTTGAATGAAATCGGCATTTGTTGATTGATCTTGCTAGAAAGACTTTGTATGAACTCAGTTTTTTGTATAAAGGTTTTGTATGATCTCGGCTCTTGTAATTTGTATACTTTTGCTTCAATTGTGGTGTTGCTATTCTTTGGGCCCTTGGGTGAGCCGGGTTTCTTTGGCTTTAGGTTTTGGTCATGTGGGTCTTTGCGTAACCTGCGTCTTTTTTTTTTTTTTTTTTGAATTTTACTGACTTCAATTGCAGTAGAAGGTAGTGGGAGTAGTTCTTTTTAAGTAGAAGGAACCCTCGTCTCGTGGAGACTTTGCGCAGAGACCTACTTTTTTAGTTTGAATTTTACTGACTTCAATTGCAGTAGAAGGCAATGGGAGTAGTCCTTTTAAAGTAGGAGAAACCCTCGTCTCATGGAGACTTTGCGCAAAGACCTGCTTTTTTTTTTTGAATTTTACTGACTTCAATTGCGGTAGAAGATAGTGGGAGTAGTTCTTTTTAAGTAGAAGGAACTCTCTTCTTGTGGAGACTTTGCGCAGAGACTTGCTTTTTTAGTTTGAATTTTACTGTCTTCAATTGCAGTAGAAGGCAGCGAGAGTAGTCCTTTTAAAGTAGGAGGAACCCTCGTCTCATGGAGACTTTATACAAGTTTATGCTTATTTCTTAGTAGGCGTTGTTATACCCCAATTTTGTCTGCTTCTTCTTTTACTACTCATTTTCATCTAATTCACCACAAGTTATGCAATTGGGCCTATTTGGACTCTTTGTTGGGTCAGAGCCAGTTTAGTCCTTTTTCCCATTTAATTAAAAAAACCATAAAAATCAAATCATAAAAAATATATATACAAAATCAGAATAAATTAAATTAAAATTAATATTAAAAAATGTCCAGAAAAATACAAAAAATAAAAAACGAAAATAATAAAAAAGGGGTAGTCAACAGCAATTGCTTCTATGGGCTTCTCCAGGCAAATCTTGCTCACCAAGCGGGTTCGATACCTGAAAAGGGAAACAAAAGATCGTTAATCATAGATTCTTGATTGTGTTTTCACCTATAAAAGTAGACCAATTTTATTGGAACGGGGGGAGAAAAAGTCAGAAAATAGAAAATGATTAATGGTTCAAAATCAGAACCCTAATCAACCAAAACACTAATTCTGAAAAGCAAAGGGGCAGCAGCAGTAACACCAAGCCAGAGGCATTAAAGTGAAGAAAACAATAGGCAGGAGCTAGAAGAGGAGGAGAGGGTCAGAAGCTAGAAAAAACGGTTGGTCGTATTCTACTGCTGTATGCATTCTTTTTATTTATTAGAATAGTCTATGAATCTGAAATATGTACGTATACCTGAACTAAGAATCCAATTTCTAGTTTATGTTGTAAATAGTTTAGGTTCTCTTCTTTTTTAATAAAAAAACAGTAGATTTGTAAATAGTTTAGAAATCTAAAAATGGGATAACATAATACTTGTTTATTTCATGTTAACAAGCACATAAAAAATTCAAAGAAAGCTGGTTGTAAGTTAGAATCAATCCCATAGAAAGTAGGTTGTGAAATATAGATAAATAAAACTAACAAAAAAGGAGTATGTTTTTATTATTATCGTAACCTGAATAGAACCAGCAAGAAAAATACTAGAATAAAACATGTGCTTATAGATTTATTTAGATATATAAAAAATCAAACCAAGAAGAAACCAGTAGAATAGATATTGAGAATGGAAGATGAAGAGAACCTACATAATCAAAATATAGCAGTTAAAGAGGACGAATCAGGACCTTTCTTTTTTTCGATGAACTCCGACAACGGTCATCACCAACAAACGCCGTCAGCTCCTCCGTGATGGCCTCCCTCTGTTCGCGTACGCCGTCTACGCTGCGGCGAAGCAGCCTCCTCTTTTTGTGTTCACGCTCCATCATCAACGCCGGCACCGCCACCACGGACCTCCCTCCGGCGTAATCTCCGTTCGCATCCCTCTCTTCTTCTTCTTTCCCTCTCATTTTCGTTCTTCCTCTCCGTCGTTCTCGCAGATCCTCTTTCTCTCTCCTCTCCGAAAATCTCTCCATGAATCCTCCCTTTCCCTTTTTTCCATCATAAACTTTCTCTCTCTCCCTTTTGGTTGTGCGGCGCTGGAAGGAGTGGAGAAGAGAAATTAGGGTTGTTGTTTATTTAGTTGTTGCCTTATTTATGCTTTTTGGGTTTTATTTTAATTTTAAAATCAGATTCATAGTCACACCCCCTTTTTTAATGAACAAAGCCTCCCTGTAAAGGCCCAATTCGTAGTCAGACCCCTGTTTCTACTAATCGCACCTCTCTTTTTAATAAATAATGTACCCTGCAATTAACTACAGCTCCCTTATTTCTATTTTATAATTTACTATGTTTTTTCTTCTTTACTCAATCAAAAACCACTTTCTCATAAATAAAAAATACCAAACTCACAAATATTTTCTATCAAGAACTACGTGTGATTTGATTCTCTACTAGGAGATACGTAGGAGCAGAGGGCGGCCAACCTCTGTCAATTGCACTAATAAAACCACTTTTTTAGTTTTAAATTGTTTCTTTCCTATTACTCAAAAAAGAACAAAAACAACTAACCATTTACCAAGTCTTTTATTTAATTTGTAAAAAGGGTAAAAATAAATATATTTGGATTAATAATATTTTTTTTACACATTTAGTTAAAGGGTAACATTCGTTAGGAAGGATGCCGCAGGGTGCTAATACGTTCCCCACGCATAACTGACTCCCGAATCCATATTTGGTTCGCATAGACCTTTTTAGGGGATTTATCAATGTTTGCCCCTTAATCCAAAACCTTGATGGCGGCTTCATCTGACACCCTTGAAGGATCCCTCCTTCGGACTTTTCGGTCGCTACAGGCGTCTTGCAACTTATGCTTTTTGTGTGCAAGCCAACCTTTGTCTTCGTTTTGATTTAGTCAATACTTAAGAAATTGTAAAAGAATCAACACAGGAAGATTTTCAACTGGCAAGCCTCGCTAAAAACTCCCTGTGGGAGAAAAGAGTACTTGCCAGGTTTATTCATTGAAATGCATAGTTTGTACATATACATGGTAGAGTACAACTAGTAAAATTAGATGCTGGAAATAAACAAACTGGTAAATATTATAGAAACAGAAATAACGTGGACATGATCCAAAGTACACCTTAATGGAGTGGTGCATTCAACTATAGTAGAAGCATAGATTGTCTGAGTTCCAGGCCCTTGAGATAGGTGTGCCTGTCAAAGTTTCCAGCTTGTATGCTCCAGGGGAGAGCTCGGTCATGATCCTATAGGGTCCCTCCCAGTTTGGGGAGAATTTTCCTGCACCATCTGACTTGGACGATCTTCTTAGGACTAAGTCCCCTTGCTTCATTTCTCTTGTGATTACCTTGGAGTTGTATCTCCGAGCTGCGCACTGTTTGGCGGCAAATTCCCGTAGATGGGCAATTTTTCTAGATTCGTCCAGCAAGTCTAAGCTGACTTTAAGGTTGAACGAGGTTGAATCTTCCTCAGTGTTGTTCCTTCTGAAGTTGGGTTCACCGAGTTCAACAGGAATCATGGCATCAAAGCCAAAAGCAAGTTTGAAAGGCGTTTACCCAGTTGAGTAGTGTGGGGTGGTATGGTACCACCAGATGACTTGACACAATTGTTCTGCCCATTTGGCTTTGACCTCGTCCAGCTTTCTTTTCAGGTCGGAGAGAATTACTTTATTGGCGGCTTCGGCTTGACCATTGGCTTGTGGGTGCTCAACCAGTGTGAATTTGTTGTAGATGCTGAGCTCTTTGCAGAAATCAGTCACCAATGAACAAGCAAACTGCGTGCCGTTATCAGATACGATTTCAGCAGGAAGGCTGAAATGACATATGATGTTTTTCCAATAATTTTTTTTGACCCTGGCTGCTGTAATTTTGGCGACGGGTTCAGCTTCTATCCACTTGGTGAAATACTCCACAGCGACGATGAGGAATTTGACCTGCCCTGGGCCTGTAGGAAAAGGTCCTAGTATGTCAGCCCCCCATTTGTAGAATGGCTAGGGGGTTGTGATGGACTGTAGTGTTGTTGCTGGTGCATGAACGAGGTCGGCATGCCTTTGGCACTTGTCGCAGGCTCTGGAGAATTGGGTACAGTCTTTGTTGAGGCGAGGCCAGTAGTAGCCAGCTCGGATCACCTTGTGTGGTAAAGCTCTCCCACCTATGTGGCTTCCGCAAATTCCTTGGTGAATCTCTCGCATCACATAATTTGCTTCTTTGGGGAGTAAGCATCGCAGGAGAGGGGTGGAAAAACCCCTTTTATAAAGTTTGCCCACTACCAGGGTATATTTGGCTGCTTCTTTGTGGAGCTGTTTCGCTTCATTCTCATCTGCTGGCAGAATATCCTTTTCTAGATATGATAGGATTGGGGTAATCCAATCTGTAGCTTCAACTGCATAACAATTCGTTTTGTAAGCTGGGTGGACAAGGGTCCAATCTGTTGATCCTAGAGCATAGCAGGGTCTGCCCTCTAAATCAATACTGGGTGCTAGTAAAGTTTCTTGGATGACTGTGTGATTGTTCCTGGTTTCCTAGTACTTGCCAATTTTCATAAGACATCAGCTCGGATGTTTTGTTCTCTTGGCACATATAGCAACTCGAAGGATGTGAAAATATTTGCCAGTTCTTTGACTTTATGGAGGTATTTGCTGAGTTGAGCATCTCTGGTTTGAAATTCGCCAGAGACCTGACTGGTGACGAGTTGAGAATCGCTTTTGATTTTGAGGTGTTGGACCCCAACTTCCTTGGCAAGCTTCATTTCAGTAATCAGTGCTTCATATTTTGGTTGATTATTGCTGGTTTGAAAGTTAAATAGTAGGGATTGTTCAATTAGAAGGCCATCCGGGCTTTCAAGCGTGATTCCTGCATCATTGCCTTTAAGGTTGGATGCGCCATCTACTGACAAAGTCCAAGAAACCAGAGTTGATTCTGGATCATCAGATGTGAGTTCCACCATGAAGTCGGCAAGAATCTGTGCTTTTATGCTTCCTCTTGGGAGGAAAGTGATATCATATTCTGAGAGTTCTATTGACCAAGCCACCATTCTGCCTGCAAGGTCGGGCTTTCATAGGATCTGCTTGATTGGGCGATCTTTCCTGACAATGATTTTGTGGTTTTGAAAATATGGACGAAGTCGGCGTGCCGTTGTAATGAGGGCTAAAGGTTTTTCAAATTTCTGGTATCTAATCTCGGCACCTTTTAAGACTTTGCTGCAGAAGTATATAGGACGCTGCTCCTTGCCTTCTTCTCGAATGAGGATTGAGCTCAACGCTTTATCTGATGCAGCCCCATGTATAGAAGTAATGGTTCTCCTGCTTTTGGCTTTACCAAAATCGAAGGAGAGGAGAGGAACTACTTTATATTCTTGAATGCAACTTGACATTATTCAGTCCATTCAAACTGTCCTTTTTTCTTTAAGGAAGTGAAGAAATGGAAAGCTTTGTCACTTGCGTAGAAAAAAATAACAAGGGAAAACAATGGCCGAGGTGGCCGGTTAGGAATTGTGCATCTTTGGTGTTAATGAGTTTCTTTGATCAAATGATATCTTTATCACCTGCACATGATAAAAATCTGGAGAGTGCCGCTAGCCGGCTAGTAAGTTGTTGTACTTCTTTGGGACTGGACGGGCTTTGCATTTCTAGGATGGCTTGGCATTTGTCCGGGTTGGCTTCAATGCCTCTGCTTGTTAGCTTGAAACCAAGGAACTTGCCTGCTTGCACACCAAAGGTACACTTGGTGGGGTTTAAGCGCATCTGATGTTTGCGGATTGAGGAAAAAATGTCTTCTAAGTCATCAACATGTGGCTTGCCCTCCTCAGTTTTGACCACGATATCATCTACGTAGACTTCTGGGTTTTTGCCGATTTATGTGCTAAAAACCCTGTCCATTGATCGCTGATAGGTAGCTCCAGCATTTTTGAGTCTGAAAGGCATCATTGTGTAGTGGTAATTGTAAGTGTCCATCATGAATGCCGTTTTATCAGCGTCATATGAGTCCATCTTAATCTGGTAATAACCAGAGTAAGCATCCATGAAGCTTAAGAGGCGATAGCCTGAAACTCCATCTATTAAAGCATCAATACTTGGCAGAGGGTATGGATCTTTAGGACATGCTGCGTTCTGGTCGGTAAAATCGCTGCACATGCGCCATTTTCCGTTGGATTTCTTCACAAGCACAACATTTGACAACCAGCTTGGGTACTGGATTTCTTTGATGAAGGAGGCATCTAACAGCTTCTTAGTCTCTTCTGTGACTGCTTGTTTTCTTTCTATCCCCAATTTTCGCTTTCGTTAGGCAACCGGCTTGGCTGCTGGACCAATAGAGAGCTTGTGAGATATAATTGTTGGATCAATGCCAGACATGTTTGCCGGGGTCCAAGCGAAGAGGTCAATGTTCTTTCTCAAGAAAGCAATGATTGTTTCAGCTTCGTCTTGGGAGAGATTGGCTCCTATGTTGGTGATTTGATCAGAAGTGGCTCCTATCTGGACTTGCTTCAGGTCGTGAGTTGGTCTCAGTCTCTGGTCGCTGAAATCCTCTCTGGGATCCAAATCAGCAAAGTTAATGTTATGGGAGCTGGCTTTTGAGCCGTGTTCTGCGTTTTTCTTTTTGGTTTTAAGACTGTCAAGGTAGCATTTCCGGGCTGCTTCCTGGTCTGCTTTCAAAGTCCCTACACCTCCGTTATCCAAAGGATACTTGAGGGTTAAGTAACGTGTTGATAGTGCTGCACCCAAGACGTTTAATGCTGGTCTGCCCATGATAATATTGTATGATGATGGGGCGTCAACAACCAGATATCGTACTTTGATCGTCCTTGCCTGTGCTCCAGTGCCAAAGGTGGTCTTGAGGGTGATGTACCCTTTGACTTGGACCTGTTCACCTGAGAAACCAACCAAAGTAGCATGTTAAGGTTGCAAATGTTCACGAGATAACTGCATACCTTGGCGAGCATTTCTGTGTCAGCAATGTGCATGACATGGCGAGCGTATCGTCTCCAAGCAGAGCTCGTTTCTCCTCCTCCAGCAAATCCTCCTGAGATCGTGTTCAGTGTATGTGCTATTGGGGTGAGCTCTTCTTCTTCCTCCGAGTTCTCTAGTTTGACGACCATAGATTGTAGCTTTGGCCGGGGTTCTTCTGTAGTGCGACTTGTTGATGTTTCTGGGTTGGCCTTGAAGTATTTTTTTAACATGCCTTTTCTGATCAATTTCTCAAATTCGTTTTTGAGAGCGTAGCAGTTTTTTGTCTCATGTCCCCGAGCTTTATGGTATACTCACCATTGGTGCGTATCTCTGCCTAAGACTCTTCTGCCCGGGTTTAATTCTGGAATAAGCTTGGTGTGTAGGATGTCTTTCAGAATGACTTCTCTCTTTTGGTTCAGAAGTGTTAGTCCTCCCCTTTGTGGGCTTGCTTTTCTCTGGGATTCTCGTCGTTGAGAGGTGTTTCTTGGGAATTCTTCAGGCTGGTGGCGTCGGTCTTGCACTCTTTCCTTGACGTCCCTGTTGCATTTTTCAGCGTTGCTTTCTTCCCCTCTCATGTATGCTTTTGCCCTGGCCAGGACTTCTTGCATGTTTGAGGCCGGTCTGTATGTCAAGGACTCATTGAATTGGCCTCCTCGGAGACCGTTTGCGAAAGCGTCTGCAAACTACCGTTGATCTGGGTGCTCCACGTTGACGGTAATATCGCTAAAACGACCCAAATACTCTCGAAGAGTTTCATTGGGACCATGTCTGGTGTTGAACAGGGTTGTAGTGGTGGTTTTGCGATGTTTTCTATCTGAGAAATGTCTGATGAACTTCTTGGTGAAGTTGGAGTAATTGGTGATGGACTTGCGGGGTAGACTCATGTACCATCGAAGGGCTGGTTCTTTCACTGTTCTGAAGAACAACTTGCATTTTAGGGTGTCGTGTGCGCCAATGATGGCCATCTGGGTGTAAAAGGCCGTCAAATGCTCTTGAGGGTCTTTTTTGTCGTCGTAGTTTTCCAGAGGTGGTGGTTTGAAGTTCTGTGGGACGACGTCCATCATGATAGAATCAGTCAATGGTTGGGGCTTCTCTATTTGGACGCTGTCCAAACTTGGGGTCCAATTCTTGTTGCAGTTGGTCCATTCTGCGTTGCAGGGTCTAATTCTCTCTTCGGAGGTCGTCAATAACTGCGTTGACGCCTGCTATTAGTGGGTGATCACCTGTTCCTGGGTGAACAAGGATTGCTGGTTGGTGAACTGGTATTTCTATAGTTGTTGGCATGGTTGTGGTGGTTGTGGTGGTTATCACTGGGGAAGTGACGGTTTCCTGTGCCGGGTTACGTGCAGGAATGGTTGGACGCTTAGACCGGGAACGCCTCTGTGGCCGGGGTTCATTTCTTGTTGTGTTTCCTCGAAAACTATATCGATATGAAGGACAAAAGAATGATCAAAGAAGGAGAGAATATGGTAGTCTTGTATTTCTCTTTTCAAGTCTTTCTTTACATATGAGGGTGAACCCTATTTATAGGATAAGGATTGGTAAGTGAGTATTCCATCATAAAAGACCACTTACAAGATAATGATGAGAAGGTAGGGGAAGAATAATGGACATCCAATAGTAATTTTTCATAACACTCCCCCTTGGATGTCCATCGAGGATATGCCTCATTAAAACCTTACTAGAAAAAACCCAGTGGGATAAAAATCTAGTGAAGGGAAAAAGAGTAGAATATCCTGTCAATGGGATCTGCCTCGTTAAAAACCTTTACAGGAAAACCTAGTGGGACAAAACCATGGCAAAGGAAAAAAGAGTGTAGGTTTTCTCCCCTTGAATGAAGCTTCTCCCCTGAATGAAGCGTCATTTCAGAATATAATTTCACCATTTGGAGTTCCTCCCTGAGTGAATATGGAGCAATCTACTCCGCTGTCACTTGTGATGTATCCTCTTTTAATGGAGCTTTGCGGTCAGTATTATCTTCAAAACATCTTCCTTGAATTGTTGACATTTTGGCATGAAATGAAGAAGCAAGAACTATAGGTCGTTTTGTAGATCAAAAATAAATTTCAATGTCACCACATGCAGATAATAGCTGACTTGCGATCTGACTTCATCTAAATCAGAAAAATAGTTTGTACCTGCATGGTTAATTTGTGTAACATACATAATATGAATTATTCATTACGATGGTCAAAAATGAAATATGCATCTCACTTTGTTCTATTGCCTTTTGGTTTGTAATGAACTATATCGCTACAAATTATCACATAATATTATCATGTCAAGGGATATAACATTTGGTAATATGCATGCATGCTTTCATAGTCTTCAAGACTGAGATATTTCATATGTACTTAATATAAATAATTTCTGCAGATCAATACGAAACTTTCTTTCCCAAAAGAATTTAGTTAAACATATTTCCTTTTATCTTGAATCCTTCTAGGATTTTCCATGTAGAGGTCACCTACAAGTTCAACCTCAAAAATCCATCAGCTATAATTTGATGTCATTCATTTAGAGCTCTTTGTTTGAACAGTCTATAGTTTTTGTTATTGGAAGCTCTCCAAGAGTTTAGATAATATTTATGTCATCAATATAGACATCAGTTATAGCAAATTCTTTCCCAAATACTTTTATAAAAATATATGGATAGGTGATGTCATTTTCCCCCCTCCTTTAGAATATAAATTTACACGATTATCCCATATGTGTTCAAATTATATTCTCTCATGGAGGGATTGGTTCAATTTAAGTGAGAATTCGAAAAGTGTGTATTGGAATATTCATCCTTCAGGGATCTTCATATAATTATGACTATCAATTGAGTCATACAAATAAGTTGTAGCAACATTCATCTTGTGAAAATTGAGTTCTTCCTGTGCTACAAGGCTAATTAAGTACTGAAAAGTACTTGCATCCACCCTTGAGCATGTCGAGCTTTGAGTCTCGCAATTTCACCATCCTTATTCAACATCTGGATTCACACCTTCATGTGTTTGGACTACAAGTCCAAAAACATTTGTAAAATGAGCTTCATTCTGCTTCAATTTCATCTTTTAGTTTTGGCCAATTCTCACTTTGCCTAGAATATTTAGTAGACTTTGGTTCATGATCCTTGCTATCATTTATCTCATTTAGCGCTATATGATATGAAACAAACGAACAAACGAATTAGAACTTAAAACAATAAAGGACACACAAGATTTATACTGGTTCGGTCACCTCCCAGTGACCTACGTCCAGTCCTCACAACCCTTTGTGAGATTTTCCACTATCAAATCAAAGCTTTAAACCGGGTGCTTTCAAACCCTTACAGACTCAGGCGCACTTTACCTAGGATACCCCACCTTGTGCAAGAGCCCTAAAAACAATTACAACAAGAGATACTCCACCCTTGTTACAATCAAAAACCCTAGAGAGATACCCCACTCCCTAGTACAACCAATTGAAACAAGAGATACCCCACCCTTGTTACAATCAAAACCCTAGAGAGTTCCCCACTCTCTAGTATAAACCAATAACAGTATTAAAAGAAATTACAATGAAATAACTAATACCTCTGAAAAGGCGAATACAACAACTTGAAGATTCCCAACATAACCCTTGAGAGATCAGCTCAAATTGATAGAAACAGTGAAGAGCAAGTGTGTTTGTGTAATAGGGTTTGATTTGTTCTTTGTTATGTGTAGGTTGTTGATTGATCGTGAAACCATAAGCCCTATTTATAGAGTTTGTGAAAATATGACCGTTGAAATAATTTTTAACGCTAAAGTAATAAGTGACAAATCGATTAATGGCTTGAAAAACATAGAATAGAAATCGATTTAATGCTTCTAAATTAATAGGAACCAAATCGATTCCTTGCTTGAAGAAATGAGTGAGGAATCGATTTTGTGCTTTAAGGAATAAGTGAGGAAATCGATTGTTTGCTCTATGAAACAAATATATATAATCGATTGTTAACTTTATAAAAAAAAAGTTCCTAAAAACTAGGAAGGCAGGATACAAATCGATTTTGAGCTTTATGAAACAAGCAACAAATCGATTTTCTTCTTTCAAAAGGAAGAAGCTATGAATCGATTTCGTTCTTTCAAAACACCAAGTCATCAATCGATTGTTTTCTTTCCAAAACAAGTTCCTTTTTAAAATCAACTAAGATGCAAATCGATTTGTGGTTTTAACCATAAGGAGGAAATCAATTTCTTTCTTTTAAAATAAGGATGAAATCGATTTCTAGCTTTAAAATACCAAATCAAGAATCGATTCTTTACTTCAAAACAATTTCTTTTAAACACTAAGTCATGAATCCATTTTCTTTAAAAAACAACAAGTTATTATTTGTTCCTAACCTATTTAACATGTTTTTATCAATTGAAAACATATATGCTAGGTTTGCTTGTGTGAGTGCTAGTGTGTTGATTGATTTGAGCCGATCCTCAAAAGCGGTTTACAATTCATTCCTAAGACACGACCCAACTTCCTAGGGACTACTACCCTTGACATACTTACTTCTTGAGTTGGTTGTGTCTTGAATTCCATTTTGTCACTTTATTTAGAAATGCTTCATCATCAAAACTTAACCTGCAACACAAGATATCCACATTCTCCCCCTTTTTGATGATGACAAAACTTTTGATTCATCTTAGGTGGGAGGTTAGTTCATCAAGCAAAACAATAACAATGCACTAATATTAAAGATGTGTATCTAGACTCCCCCTTACCTGATGCTCCCCTTATCTAAATGCAAAGTGACAATCCTAGTTTTCTCCCCCTTTTTGTCATGATCAAAAGGGTTAATGCGAAACTTAGTTGGTAAGTCTGAAACGCCACTAATGGTAACAGTGAGTTCATTGCATTTAAAAAGGATAGCCTTAAACCACAAAATGACATGAGAGTCGAGTTTCAACACAAGATAGCCAAACATAATTCAATCAACAATTCATATTTCTTTTTAGATAAATGATAACTTAAGGATTCCATGTTTTCTTTGAATGAAAAATAAATTTTCTTTTTGCAATGGTTTTGTAAAAATATCAGCTAGCGGTTTTGAATGCTCAACTAAACTCCTCAATGGTGCATAAAACAAAATCAAACAATGATAATCACGTATTTGTCTAATGCTAAGTAACTTATGCTTAAGATATTCTACATAAAGCACATTATCAATAGAGGTGGATAGATTTTTACCAAACTTACCTTCACCAAGGATTCTTCCTCTATTGTTGTTATCACAAGTCACATGACCGCTTTTTCTGGGGTTAAGTGTTAAGAGTTTTGTCATATCTCCAGTCATGTGCTTTGAGTACTTGCTATCAAGGTATTAATTTTTCCCCCATACCTTGAAGCATATCTGCAATAAGGTCAAGTTGAAAGTTTTGGTACCCAAATTTCTTTGGGTCCTTGTGGGTTAGTGCTTGGTAGAGTCCCTTTGGGAACCCACACCTTTTTCATAACTTGCCTGCTTCTGGCCATGAAAACAGATGCAGTATGTCCTAATTTGGCACAGTAATAACATCTAATATATGGACTAGTAGTGAACTTAGGTCTATAATGCACATGTCTTTTCATGAAATTATTTCATGATATTATTTCTTGGAGACCTAGGATGCACATGTTGTATGTTGGACATTTTTCCTATTGTCCATTCAAGCTCATGAATTTTCTTTTCATAATCAGCACACTTATCACATACATAGTATTCTTTAAAGCAACCAAGACTATGATTTTCATTTCTAAGTTCTAATCTTTTGGGTGAAGAATTCTTCTTGGGGAAGCTTTTCCTTCTCATGAACTTTTTGAATTTTCTAACCATTAGCCCCATATTCTCCTCGTCTTCATCATCTTCATTTTCCGAATCATCACTATCATCAGATGGATTTGAACTAGAAGCTTTGAGTGCTAAGCTTTTTTTTTATTGTCTTTTTCTTCATGTTCTGCTAGACGAGCGAGCTCTAATTCGTGCTCTTGTAGTTTCCCAAAAAGAGTGGCAAGTGTCATAGTAGCTAAATTTCTTGATTCAGCAGTTACTTTCGGTTTAGGCATCTCAGCACTTTGTTGATCAAATCTTCGGCAGGAAGCGATTTTCCTAATGAGCCCAGCTGATTTACGATGTGAGTGAACCTCTTTTTCATTTCTTGTATAGTTTCTCCTTTATTCATTCTGGATAGTTCATATTCCCGAATGAGAGTGTTTGTCCTTGCTCTTTTTACCTCGCTCGTACCTTCATAAGTGACTTGAAGATTATCCCACGTTTCTTGAGCAGTTTTACAATTTGACACTCTAAAGAACTCATCGGGACTGAGTGCGGAAGTGATGATGTTCTTGGCACAGAGATTATGTTGAACTTTTCTTTTATCATTATCCGTCCATTCATTTCTTTCCTTGACAGTGAGTGCGCCATTAACCATGTGAGTGGGAACAAAAGGTCCATTTTCCACAGCATCCCATACATCTATATCTACCCCTTCTATGAATATTCTCATTCTTTCTTTCCAATATGCATAATCTTTCCGGTTGAATCCCGGAGGACGGGTAAGAGATGCACCCTATTGCGTAGACCAACCTGAAGCCATTTTCTTGAAGCTGCTAGGCCCTTTAAACAAGAGTCTAGCTCGGATACCACTTGTTACCAAGTGGCTTCAGTCTCAACAGGGGGGGGGGGGGGGGGGGGGGGGTGGATTGAGACTTTAAAAACTTTTCCCCTGTTTACGACTTAGATTAATTGTTTGCGCAGGTTTATGGAACGAACGAATTAGAACTTAAAACAATAAAAGACACACGAGATTTATACTGGTTCGGTCACCTCCCAGTGACCTACGTCCAGTCCTCACAACCCTTTGTGAGATTTTCCGCTATCAAAGCAAAGCTTTCAATCGGGTGCTTTAAAACCCTTACAGACTCAGGCGCTCTTCACCTAGGATACCCCACCTTGTGCAAGAGCCCTAAAAACAATTACAACAAGAGATACCCCACCCTTGTTACAATCAAAAACCCTAGAGAGATACCCCACTCCCTAGTACAACCAATTGAAACAAGAGATACCCCACCCTGGTTACAATCAAAACCCTAGAGAGATTCCCCACTCTCTTGTATAAACCAATAACAGTATTAAAAGAAATTACAATGAAATAACAAATACCTCTAAGAAGGCGAATACAACAACTTGAAGATTCCCAACCTAACCCTTGAGAGAGATCAGCTCAAATTGATAGAAACAGTGAAGAGCAAGTGTGT
Organism: Astragalus glycyphyllos; assembly: GCA_963573325.1. Taxonomy (NCBI): domain Eukaryota; kingdom Viridiplantae; phylum Streptophyta; class Magnoliopsida; order Fabales; family Fabaceae; genus Astragalus; species Astragalus glycyphyllos. The sequence goes on along the minus strand of OY754314.1, from coordinate 18,597,578 downwards.
TTGTGTAATAGGGTTTGATTTGTTCTTTGTTATGCGTAGGTTGTTGATTGATCGGGAAACCATAAGCCCTATTTATAGAGTTTGTGAAAATATGACCGTTGAAATAATTTTTAAAGCTAAAGTAATAAGTGACAAATCGATTAATGGCTTGAAAAACATAGAATAGAAATCGATTTAATGCTTCTAAATTAATAGGAACCAAATCGATTCCTTGCTTGAAGAAATGAGTGAGGAATCGATTTTGTGCTTTAAGGAATAAGTGAGGAAATCGATTGTTTTCTCTATGAAACAAATATATATAATCGATTGTTAACTTTATAAAAAAAAAGTTCCTAAAAACTAGGAAGGCAGGATACAAATCGATTTTGAGCTTTATGAAACAAGCAACAAATCGATTTTCTTCTTTCAAAAGGAAGCTATGAATCGATTTTGTTCTTTCAAAACACCAAGTCATCAATCAATTGATTTGTTTCCAAAACAAGTTCCTTTTTAAAATCAACTAAGATGCAAATCGATTTGTGGCTTTAACCATAAGGAGGATATCGATTTCTTTCTTTTAAAATAAGGATGAAATCGATTTCTAGCTTTAAAATACCAAATCAAGAATCGATTCTTTACTTCAAAAACAATTTCTTTTAAACACTAAGTCATGAATCCATTTTCTTTAAAAAACAACAAGTTATTATTTGTGCCTAACCTATTTAACATGTTTTTATCAATTGAAAACATATATGGTAGGTTTGCTTGTGCGAGTGCTAGTGTGTTGATTGATTTGAGCCGATCCTCAAAAGCGGTTTACAATTCATTCCTAAGACACGACCCAACTTCCTAGGGACTACTACCCTTGACACACTTACTTCTTGAGTTGGTTGTACCTTGAATTCCATTTTGTCACTTTATTTAGAAATGCTTCATCATCAAAACTTAACCTGCAACACAAGATATCCACATTTATTTTCATGACTTTCAGGTACCTGATCAGCCCCTTCTGGGACTGAAATGTCAATCATGTCTGTCGACTCTTTGGGGGTTTCTATATCCTCCCCTGGGCCATTGTTCTTTTTAGCTTCTTTTCTTATTCGAGGATTTTTATCTTTGGAACCGAATGGTCTACCATGCTTCAGACGTGGTTGAGACTCATTTGCAATATTAGATTGTCCAACAGGGACATCTATTTTTATTGGAGCATTAACAGTTGGTATATATGATATTGTCACACCTTTTGGATCAGTGAATGCATTTGGTAATTGATTTGCTAAGCTTTGCAAATGAATTATCTCTTGAACTTTAAGTTCACATTGTTTAGTTCGAGGATCAAGATGAGACAATGATAATTCATTCCAACTGATCTCCTTTTTTAGCTGCTTTTTCTCTCCCCCTAATGTTGGGAAATTTGATTCATCAAAATGACAATCAGCAAATCGAGCAGTAAATAAATCTCCTGTTGTTGGTTCAAGATAATTTATAATAAATGGAAATTCATATCCAACATATATTCCCAACCTTCTTTGAGGACCCATCTTAGTGCGTTGTGGTGGAGAAATTGGAACATACATCGCACTTCCAAAAAATTTGAGATGGAAAATATTAGGTTCTTGACCATAAACTAACTGTAAAAGGGAGGAGTCGTGATAACTTGTTGGCCTGATGCAAATCAACGTTGCAACATTCAAAATTGCATGTCCCCAAGTGGAAATGGGAAGTTTGCATCTCATGAGAAGTGGTCTTGCAATTAACTTTATACGCTTAATAAATGATTCTGCAAGTCCATTCTGCGTATGAACATGTGGTACAGGATGTTCAATGTCAATTCCAATGGAGGAACAATATTTATTAAATGCTTGAGATGAAAACTCAGCAGCGTTGTCAAGACGTATTTTCTTGACAGTATAATCGGGGAAGTGATCTCTTATTTGAATTAGTTGAGCTAGCAATCTCGCAAATGCTTCGTTGTGAGTTGACAATAGACAAACATGTGACCATTTAGTTGATGCATCAATTAAAACCATAAAATATCTAAATGGTTCACATGGTGGGTGTCTTGGCCCACAAATATCACCATGTATTCGTTCTAAAAAGTTGAGAGATTCACTTCTATTTTTTGTTGGTGATGGTCTAATTATCAACTTCCCTTGTGAACAAGAAGTGCATTAGAACTTATTGGATTGAAGAATCTCCTGGTTCTTCAATTGATGACCACATGAATTTTTAATTATTTTTCGCTTCATTATGAATCCGGGATGGCCCAACCGGTCATGCCAAACAACAAATTTTTTGTGATTTGTAAACTTCTGGTTTACAACAATGTGTGCTTCAATTGCACTGATATAAGTGTAGTACAGACCAGAGGAAAAAGCATACAGCTTTTCCACTACACTTATTTTTTCCAAAGTATGTCTTGTTATATAGAGATATTCAATATCTCATTCATCTCTTGTTTCAATATGGTATCCATTGAGACGGATATCTTTGAAACTTAATAAATTTCTACTAAACTTAGGGGAATATAATGCATTCTCAATGGTTAAATTTGTTCCCCGAGAAAAGAGTATATTAGCTCTTCTGGAGCCTTCGATTATCTTTGAAGAGCCAGATATAGTACTAACGTCGGTTTCTCGCTTTACTAAATAAGAGAATATTTTGCATCCTTTAAAATTTTATGGGTAGTTCCGCTATCGACGAGACACATAACTCCATTATTGATGCTAGTGTCAATACTCATTCTATCCAAAGAAAAAAAATATGATAAGAGAGAAGCATGAGAAAGAATAACAACTTTATGATTGTATTATTTGAACAGAATCTATAGAAGTTGAAAACACACTTAAATATAGAGCTTTATTATTATTAGCATAGGAAATCCAAAACATTTTATTGTTATAGGAAATTTAAAGACACTCAAAAACTTTATTATTATTGGAATATTTAGGAAAATCTACTTCTTGAAGTGAAATACAAAGATTTCCATATTCTCTCCTCTCATTCTCTTGTTCTTCTTTTGATAGAGTCTTGCATATTTTATAACAATGATGAGGTATATCCTATAGTAAATTTTAACGTGTCTTCGTTAATAATAAGTATTAAAAAATGTGTTGTTACCATTATTCTTAATTAACACACATGGCTATGACTATGCGTAAACAATTTTCATTCAATTTTAATTAATTATTAATATCATACATCTGATGCTTTTTTCATTTCATTTTAACAAATTAGTTTTTCCCGTGTCAAAGTGATCTAAACTACACATACAAGTTCCCTAAAAATTTAAGAATCATTTCTTACTTCACAATTGTTCCAAATACAAAACTAAATAAAAATATGAAGAACTTACAAAAATGGACTAGAAAGAAATGATTCAAGGAAGTAAAAGAATACTACATTCAAGAATGAATTATGAATCGCATTATTGGACTGCCACAAGCACAATCAAGTTGTTGATAAGATTCATGGAGGTTCTAACAAGATCACTAGAGGATCAAATTGCTATAAACTCACAATATTATAAAGAGGGAAAGATCACTAACATTGAATGTTGCACTTACATTGTGCTCATTGGGCAAGTCTATCTTGTATTCTTTGTCATTATAGCACGCCACTTGAAAAGGACCATCACTCCTAGCATAGTGATCCATCTTTTTCTCAATATTTTCCTTGACCTTAGCATGTAGCTATTGCATATATTGTGCTTTGGCTTTAGCATCCTTATGTAACCCTTCATCAATCATGGGTAGTGAAATCAAATCAAGAGGGGCTAGTGGATCAAAATCATATGCTACCTCAAATGGAGAATAAGATGTTGTGCCATGAGGTACCCTATTATATGCAAACTCGATAAAATATAAACATTCTTCTCATGCCTTAAAATTGGATTGTAAAATAATCCCAATCATGGTTCCTAAGGGCCTATTGACTGCTTTGGTTTCACCATGTGATTGAGGGTGGCAAGTAGTAGATAATATGACGTTAGTTCCAAGCTTAGTCTATGGTTTCACCATGTGTATTTCCTTTTTTTTTTTATGTTAAATAGTGATCTATCCTAGAAGCCAGTCTCGAATTTGCTTGATGGGCCGAGAAGTTGCCAAGGTTGTAAGTTGGATCTACTCCAGGTGAGACTCTGTCACGTTGTCCCGACGACGGGGGTGGTACCTGGACACACTTTGACGCTCAAGTTAGCTCAGGGGAACATGGTGTTAGGCAATATTAAATATGTACCTGATGTAATGATGGGACGACGTATTTATAGCGAATAGTGCCAATGATGTGGCCTGATTACTGTCAAGCACGTGAGACGAGGTCGAATCTTGACCGTGCAATAAGATGCCAAATGATCTCCATTATTGATCTTATTGTTAGGGAACGTGAATCCCTTAGAACCATGGCTATGGGCTGCTGAAGTCAGTCAAGTCCAGATTGGGCTCACCCAACCGGAATAGTTTCCCCCCAAGCTGAGGTCACTTCTGGTGGACTGGCCTTGGCTTAAAAGTTGGCTAGTTTTTATCGAGAGTCAAACAGACTTCCTTGATTTGTGAAGTCGGCCCAACCGAATTGCCCCTTAATCTTGCCAGGGCAGGAAGTCAACGTCGACAATTTAATTTATTTTCTCAATCAGCCTGAGGTGTGATATCCAATGAGTAATGTGGTCCCCCATGCATTTAAGGGTGGACCGACAAGGTCGGTCACCTATTGTTGTTGGCCACTAGGTCAAACTTAGATCAAGATTTTGATCATGATGCTTTGTTTCTTTGTGGCGATTGGTTATCAACTAATGATGTGATTGAGGATGTTTGATCTGTCTTAGCTGATTGAAGAGCCCCATCATTATGACAATGTCTGCATTATCTCGTTTTTTGTACCAGCGCCATGATTTCCTTCTAGGGTTACATCGGTTGGGATTCAACCCGTTGAAGCCCCTAGGCGCACTATAAATAGAAGGGACCTCCTCCTCATTTGTGCTATTTCCAAATTTCGCATCTGCTTTTCCTCTCTGCCAATGTAAAAGTTATGACGAACCTTCAAATTCTTCGACGAACATTCCGCCATTCTAGTGGTTCTTCAAGCATTTTCTCAGGAATCTTCTTCTCTGAGCTACTAGATACATTGATTTCTTTTCTTTTTTCTTTTTGTAATTCTTTCTTCTGCACCATGCACCCCGAGCTAGTCACCTTAGAAACTACTTTCATCATGACCTCAACTAGTCCTTCCGTGACAAAGTCGTCCACACAATGGTGAGGAGATTTCTAAAAAGGAGGGGATTCGTCAAGTTCAAAGTCGGCCACTTAGATTGAGATCGAGCTTTCCTGTTGTGGCATCATGGTCCCTTAATATCGGCTAAACGCCTTCGAGCTTGTCCTTGAGGACTACTTTAAGCTTGTTTGTACCCGACCGAAGTGCCCTTTGGGAGGTGTGAAGTGAAAGATCAATTTCTTGATAGTGAACTCCCTCCATGTAGGTTTCCCAAGGCTAGAATCAAGTCTACGCCTAAGATGCTTTCTCCGTCCAACTAACCCGGCTTCTAAGGAGCAAGGTGCTTAACCCGTTCAGTGAGATGAGCAAGAGTTTGAGCAGGGTGCAACCGTCAATATATCTGAAAAGGAGCTTTTTGATATTTATTTAAAAGAGACTGTAACTGACCAGGTCTTTCTCTACATGAGTGACAACTAGACAAAATAGGACGTAGAGATAAATCCGGCCAAGATAAATGAGGGTCGAGCCGAGATGCTTGAAGTGAACCATACAGACAATGTCGAGAGGCGAGGCCAGTGTCAAAGATGATATACATGGAATATTTAGAGCCCATCCAACAGACTCTATAACTCAGGGAGTTTATTAATCATTGCACTTAGTGGCAGGTTGTGCATGAGCCAGAGTTTTCAATCTGAAGCCCTCTTTTGTTAATTCACTTAACTCAACAACTCCTACTTCATATCCTTCAAGCATAGCAATAGTTCCTAGATGAGGACAGTAGAACATTTCCTCCAACAGTTTAACCTCTCTCAAGAAGGGGTTATATGGTTCCTAGATGAGCACACAAAGATTTATATGGTTCTCCCAACTCGTCAAGGGCAACGTCCACTCCTCAAACCCAGTGAGATTCTCCACTATTTCACAAATAGTTTTACAAGCCAACCAATGGCTAATTCCTGATAGTTTTCTTACACAACTCTATCAACTGTCCCATTAGTTTTTTCCAAGTCAAGCAACTTAACCTCTAAGAAACACTTTCTTAGCCCTTTTCCGTCACAATACAGCAGCCTATGATTATTGCTTAGAAGGTACACGTATGAAAATATGTTTGGTTTTGAACTAGGATAAAAATAGCTTAAGTAAAATACATTTGACAGTTGACACCAAGCTATGAACACACTCAATAAAGTCGTTGTTGTGAGTGTGTTTAGGAGAGAGTGTAGACTTACTCAGAAGCTACTGAGAAGCTTCTGATGTCCAATCTCCTTTTTTTTTCGAAGTTTTGAGGTCTCAATCATGTATTTATAGGCCATTAGCCTAAAAAGATCCATTGGACTGCTTTAGCAAAGAGAAATAAATCATTTGATGCTTTAGCGCCTAGACGGGTATATTGCAGCAGGCTCTGCACACTACTACAGGTGACCGTTGAGAGCTTCTAAGCTCAACAGCCCAAGAATTTCGTCTGCGATGGCTTCTTTCACTTGAAACAATTTTTCTTAGCATATTACCATTGTTTCTATGCCATTTTGACCTTCGAAAGAAGAGTGACAGTTTTTCTTTATGCTTAAGAAGCCTGTACAGTAGCTTCTGAACACTGTCTTCTCAATAACCTCCTGAGATATAAACAGAATGCCTTTTGAAGTATCTTTTGAGTTATTACCATCAAGAGACGACCCCGGGCCTCCTCAGTCATTCGTTTCCTCACTCGAGGGTAAAACGGTGAAAACTTTGATTATCGTAAGCAAGAAAGAAACTTAAAAGAAAAGAAGGCGTTAAGACAAAGCAATTTATATTAAGACTAGAAAGGACAGTGCCATTCTTTTGAGCAATTTATACCAAGACATGCCCGGACTAGACACTAACATAGTCGAACACAAATTGCCAGTAAAGCATGAATGCAAGTCGGTAAAGCAGAAGGTAAGAAGGATGAAGCCCGACATGTCACTGAAAATTAGAGATGAGGTCAAGAAGCAATTCGATGTTGGGTTTTTAGAAGTAGCGAAATACCCTCAATGGGTAGCCAATATTATCCTAGTCCCAAAGAAAGATGGAAAGGTTCGGATGTGTGTCGATTATCGAGATTTGAACAGAGTCGGCCCTAAAGATGACTTCCCCTTGCCTCACATTGATGCCCTGGTAGATAGTACAACACAACATTCTCTCTTCTCCTTCATGGATGGATGGATATTCCGGATACAACCAAATTAAGATGGCCTCTGAAGACATGAAAAAAACCACCTTTCTGTGTAATTCCATTCAGACTGAAGAATGGCGGTGCAACAAACCAGAAGGAAATGGTAGCATTATTCCATGATTTGATGCATAAAGAAATAGAGGTTTGTGTAGATGACATGATTGCAAAGTCCAAGATTGAAGAAGAACGTAATGTCAGTCTACAAAAACTCTTTACACGCCTAAGGAAGTTCAAACTCAGATTAAACTCTGCCAAATGCACTTTCGGTGTAAGATCAGGAAAGTTGTTGGGGTTCGTAGTCAGTCAAAGGGGAATAGAAGTGGATCCAGTCAAAGTACGAGCAATACTAGAAATGCCAACACCAAATACTGAAAAAGAAGTTCGTGGATTCTTGGGAAGATTGAACTACATCTCTAGGTTCATATCACAATTAACATCTACATGTGAGCCTATATTCAAGCTTTTGTGCAAGAACCAAGAAACCAAATGGAATAATAACTGCCAGGAAGCCTTGGAGAAAATCAAAAAGTACATCCAAAATCCACTGATTTTGATGCCACCTGTGCCGGGCAGACCTCTAATCTTGTACTTAACAGTGCTAGACAAATCAATGGGTTGTGTGCTGGGGCAACATGACGAATCTAGAAAGAAAGCACATGTCATCTACTACCTAAGCAAGAAGTTCACTGAGTGCGAAACGAGATACTCATTGTTGGAAAGAACGTGTTGTGCTTTGGCCTGAGATGGACATCGTCTGACGCGGTATATGCTAAGCCACACGACTTCGTTGGTATCTAAAATGGATCCAATCAAATACATCTTTGAAAAACCCACACTCACAAGGAGGATTGCTCGTTGGCAAATGCTACTATCAGAATACAACATCTTGTATGTTACTCAAAAAGCTATCAAAAGCAGTGCGTCGGTTGAATACCTAGCACACCAACCCATTGAGGATTACCAATCAATGTAGTATAATTTCCTAGATGAAGATGTTTCCTAGATGAAGATGTAATGGCTTTGTTCGATGAAGGAAAATCTTCAGAAGAAGAAAGATGGAAAATGTCATTTGATGGTGCTTCCAATTTGTGGGGCATGGGGTCGGAGCTGTACAAATCTCCCTAGATAACTGCTTCGTAACATTTACTGCTAGATTGTGTTTCTATTGCACCAACAACATCGCAGAATATGAAGCGTGTATTCTAGGCATCAAGGCGGCCCTTAAATGGAAAGTTAAGAGACTCGACGTATACGGGGACTCGGCCATGGTCATCATTCAAATAAAGGGTGTCATACCCTAATTTTGTCCGCCTAGGTTTAAAACCCTAATTTTCCCCAAAAAAATAAATAAATTGAGAAGTGTGGTTTTATTTTGAAGAGTGAAGAGCATTGTGCATGCATTTTTGGGTTTTAAAAGTCATTCTAGGGCTTTTAAATTCATTGTTAGAGTGGAAATGCATTTGTTGTTAAAAAACAAGGTTTTTAGGGCAAAAGGGTATTTTGGTCATTGTCAAAAATAAGATAATTTCTCATCAAGAATCATTGTGCAATTTTAGAGAAATTTATTTGAGGCAAAACATTTTTGGTCATGTATGTATGTATGCGCATGCATGCATACATTGTGCACAAAATTTCAAAAAAGACATCAAAAAGGAATATTCTACAAAAATTTCAAGATGAGGTTTTTATGATATTTTTGGTCATGGTGATCTCATAAAATGGCATATTCCTAAGGTTCCTAGTATGTGGCCTAAATTTGGTGTATTTTTGTACAATTATCCTAAGAAGAATAATCAAAAATGAAGGGATAATGGAATGGTCATATAATAGTACAATAGTACAAGATGACAACTAGCAAAACTTGGTGACCACTCCCACTACCTCTTGGCCGAATTTCACCCTCTCTATTCTCTCATTTTTTGTTTTCTCAATGTCCTCAATCCATGTGAGCCTCAATCCTAGCCTTTGATTCAAAATTAAAATCAAATCCTAGAGCACAACTAGTGCATATTGACCCAAATACCCTCAAACCTAGATGCATTCTATAAATACCCTATTAACCTCACCTCTCACAACTTTTGGCCTCATTTTCACTCACACAACCCTAGCACACAACTCCCTCTCATAATTCCCTCTCTTGGCCGAAATCATACCACCTTCTTCCTCCATCAATTCTTCACTTCTCCTTTACCAAATCACCATTTTCTCACCTCATTTCCATTCCTACTTCATATATCTTCCTTCTCTCCTAATTTAATTCCAGCTTGCATCATCAAAGGGCATTTTTAAGCAAGCATTTCGTGGGTTTCATGGAAGTTTGGTGAAGATTCAAGTTGATTTGTGGTCTTGTTCTTCATATTAGTCATTCCTTAGCTTGGATTTGAGGTAAACTTCTTAAAACCTAGCATCATCTTCAACTTTTTTTTGCATCAAAATGTAGATATCATGTTTCTAATTTTGCATCCTACCATATTCATGCATTTTAGTGTTGTTATATTGTTGATTTGTTGATTGTTGTTGGTGAGAGGTGTCTCAAGCATTTTGACAAACACCGTGGGAGGTTTGGGTGCTTGAGATGCTTCTCACCCTTGAATAAATTGTGATTTATGTTGTTTTTACTATGATCTTGCATTTTTGTTGAATAAAATGATGTGATGCTTCGCAAATCATGATTAGAATTAGGGTTTGTTAATTTTTTTGTGAAATAGGTTTGCAATTGTGATCAAAAACGTTTTCTCAATTTATTTTGATGTTAATAGATGGTATCTTGCTTGCAAGTCATTGTTATGTTGATGATTGGCAAGAGGACTCACACTTGTGCCTTTGCGCACTTAACTTTAAGTGTTGAGGATTGACTAAAATGATTCAACGCAATTGATTTGATGTTTTGATTGCAAAATATTGTTGCTAATTGATTGTATCTTGCTTGCAAATTGTTATATGTTGATGATTGACAAGAGGACTCACACTTGTGTCTTTGTGCACTTCACTTTAAGTGTTGAGGATTGCCTAAGATGATTCAACACAACCTTGTGCTTTGATTGTAAACTTTGGTTTGCTTGTTAGTAACTTGTTTGCAAAGTTATTCTATGTTGAGGATTGGCAAGAGGACTCTCACTTGTGCCTAGTGCACTTCACTTTAAGTGATGAGGATTGCCTAAGATGATTCAATTTTCTTTGTGCAATTCTTGCTTGAAAATGCAAATGCTAGTTTTCTAACTTGATTAATCAATTTTGGTTACAAAAATGACTTGTTAATGCCCTCTTTTGGTCACTTTTGGTCTTGCAAATGTGATGTTCTTTCTAGGTCAATGTTATGCTTTAATGTTGATGATTTGGTAAAAGGACTAGACACTTATGCACTTGTGCATTGTCTCAAGCGTCAAGGATTACCAAAAGGGATTCAACCTTGTGCTTTATCTTGTGTTGACACCTAATTGAATTGAACTTTTCTATGATCTCTTTGTGTGCCTATTGTTGATCTTACATATGCATGCCATTAGACGTTGATGACTAAGTGTCATTCTTGTGCTCAAATGTTGTAATTGGTAATGTTTATGCTTATGCTTACATTGTTGATTGCTTTGCTTGCAATTTGTTAAATGTTGCACTCTGGTTCTTGACTTGGAAATTGATTGAATGTTCTACTTTCTTTTCCTTTTGGATGCCACGCCATCCCAACAAACCTTTTGTGACCAATGTCACCCTCAAACTCCCTTCTCCTTTCTTCAAATCAATCATTTTCTAAAGCTTTTTCCAAACTCAATCTTTTCTCAAATTGTTTTCATAAGACAATCAAATTCTTTCTAAGATCAACAATAAACCTTTTTGAAAACTCATAAGGAGGCAAGTCGGACGTACGGCCGGTGTTGTCTAGCGTCCTAAGATCGGAGCTGTACAGCTCAAACATCTTGGGATACTTATGAGAATTAAAACAAGTAATTAACAACTTGAACCCTATTTCAAAAAATGAGTAAGGAATCGAGTCGGATGTACATCCGGTATTGGTTAGCGTCTTAGGGTTAGCGAGCTGTACAGTTCAGGCGAGCCTAAGATACTTGCCAAATAAAAGCAACCAACCTCACAACAAATCTTTTTCTTCCTTAATCAAAAAAACATTTTCAATAAGTAGGGGGCACGTCGTCTGTACAGGCGGGGTTGTCTTTGTTCTAGGTCTAGTGGACTGTACAGTCTAGGACCGAAAACCCCTACAATAAAAAACACCAACACCAAAGTTTCTCGACTAAGGAGAACTACGTAAGCTTTGAATTCTCCATCGCACCGGGAGATACGTAGGAGCGGGTCACATCCCGTCAAGCACACTTTTAAAAAATAATAAAAAGATTCTTCTTTTCCCCCGTTTTCAAAAACACTTTTCTCAAATAAAAAAGAAGTAGAACGAATTGTTTCAAATCAACTCTGTCAAAACCGCACATCAAGTTAAAGGTTCCTTTTCGGTAGAAAGGAGGTGTGGGATGCTAATACCTTCCCCACACCTAACCGACCCCCGAACCTACATCTCTAGTTCTCAAAGGACCACCCCGCCTTAAAAAGGACCCTTTTTCAATGTTTTGGTCCCTAAATAAAAAATGTTGATGGCGGCTTCACAAATTTTCACGTTGTACGATGAAAGGTCCAAACTGGATTTTTTTTCGGGGTGCAACAGCTGGCGACTTCACTGGGGACTTTCCTTTTAAAACGAGGGTCAGGCCTAATTAACTTGATGTGCGGTTTAATTGTTTGATTTGAATGTGATTGTTCTATTTCTCTCTTTTCTTCTCCTTCTTTTTCTTCTCTCTTTCTGATGTTTGAATGTTCTCTTGCATTCTCGTGTTGTTATGTTGCATTCATGTGCATTTGACTCTTCTTCTTCTATGTTCGCTTCTTGTTCCTTCTTCTCCTTTCATCTTCTTTTGTTTATATGCTTAATATGATCATGCATTTCTCCAATCCCCATGTCCCCTTCTTCTTGGCTCCCTTTCTTGAGGTAAGCAGTGCATATGATTGTTGTTGGAACCCTAGGTTAGTTTACTTGTTTGTATTGAAATGATATATGCTTGCAAAACCCTAGGGTAGACGACTCTTTGTATGGACTGTTTCTGGATTTTCTTTGCAGGTGGGGGGGGGGGGGGGGGGGGGGGGGGGGGTATGTTTGTCGTTGTGCTCCTACACACACGTTGCACTCTTTTTACCCTTATATTTCTTGGTGAGACAGCCCTATACCCGGGCTAGAGCATATCTTAGGCTAGAACGAAGTCATTAGTGGCTGCTCACTGGACGTACGTCTTGTTGGGTGGTTGCGAAGACTTCACCTAGAGTTTGGCTTTGTTTGATGATACCATCACTTGGACGTACGGCCTTGTGATCGGTGGTCTCAGATGAGGTCGTTGGCTCTAGGAGCCTTATTTAGGGTCCTTCTTTTAGTGCTAACCTTGAAGTGTGTACCCGTAGAAATAGCCATAGATCCTGTCTCTAAGAAACCTTGGTAGGACACAAAGGAGCTTCATACCCCTGCATCCATGCTAAATAAAATATTTTTTGCAAATAAACCGAAAAAAAATTATCAAAAAAAAAGTGTGAATTTCCGGCTTTTGAAAGCCTTTGCATTGTAAATAATTTTTTACTCATTTCCTTTTGCATACATCTTTATCCAGTGAAGATCATGATTTTTCATGCATTAAAAATTGCGAGTATCATGCACTTTCTCGCATATAAAAAAAACATTTTTTAGAAACATCTCTCGTGCATTGTTATTTTCCCTTGCATATAAATATGTGAACCTCTCATTTTGCATATAGTTTCATTTAATAAAAATCACGTCTCTCGTGCATTTTAAAAATAATTGCGAGTATCATGCATTTCATTTCATTGCATAAGAAAAAATGAAAACGAAAAAAAACAATTATCATCTGCATAGCATAAGCATTTCAGTCATCCATAATCATGTACAAAAACTTTCAGCAAATAATGTGGGCGTCGAGCCAATGTAGCATTTATGCATCATTTCATTAACCTCATAAGCATTATTTCAGAAAAAAGACGAAGAAGAACTACGTAGCTTTGATTCCTCATCACAATGGGGATACGTAGGAGCGGGTCATACCCGTTAAGCACCTTTTTTAAAAACCTTTTTCCCCAAATAAAGCACCTTTTTCTAAATTTTTTTTTTCAATAAATCACTTGCATCTTCAAATCATTTTTAAAATCATTTTCTAAATCATTTTCCAAAAAAAAAATGAAATGAAATAAGAGAAACTCCTTATGCAATCGTTCCATGGGTAGAAGTGCATCTTTGAATGATGAAGGGTAATATCTCAAATTTGTTTGTGCACTACAAATTTGAGATGATACTCTACGATATCGGGGCACTTTGACCCAATCAGGCGCAGTTTGTTTTCAAATAAAGTGAATAAGTGGAGTCAACCAAATGTCGAAGCATTTCAGTATATTGCGTGAAGTATTGAGTCAGGATCCACTCAATGTTTCATGCAAGTTACTCAGAGTAACGACAATTGGTTGCCTCACGTCATCATTTTCGCAAAAAGGGGCATTGGTATTTCAGATCGTGCCGTGCCTCTAAAGAATAAAAATCATTTTGAAAAAATATCATTCTTGCATCTTGCATCATCCAAAAATGCATTGGAGTTTCGTATTTCATCTTGCATCAAAAACAAACACAAAAATCTCCTTTAGAATAATTACACTTTTCAAGTGGTCATTTTTCATGCATTTGGTTATCATGATTTGTTCGTTCATACATTGCATAAACCAAATAAAAAAGTTGTGATGAGAGACGAGACGCTTTTGCAAAATAATCTGTTGAAAAAGTTTACCCTTACTTATTTGCAAACTCAAGATGTTCCAAGGCACTCAGTTTTTCAAATCAACAGTTCATTTGCATCTTCTTCAAAAAAGGCATTGCATCTCATCCATTCCATGATAAAAGACTGAAACAGTTCATCAAAAAAAAATTTCCATCATGTTTTAACCAATGTTAACTCTCTACGAAGCATTCTTCTAGTGGGCGTGCATGCCATGTGCAGTTTCTCTTGTTTGAGTCTGTCAGTTTCCTTCCCTTATCATCATTCTCCATCCAAGTTTGATCCCGCCCCATCCACCCATAAAGTACATACTCTCCCCGCATTAGTACACACTTGACTTTTGGTTTAAATCCTCCATACAAGAGGGCAATTTTGTAATCACTTAATTACCTTGTTAAGATTGCTTTTCTTTGGTGCAAGTCTAAAAATGTGCATGCATTTGTTCAGTCATTCATTCTTGTGCTTATGTCGTGTGCTCTGCTAAACAGAAGGAATGGCAAGTTGGATTTATTCTCTAGCAAGAAACATGGCAACAAATCAAGGCGAATCAAATCAGGGTGATCCAGGCCAGGTTCAGGGTAATCAGGGTCAACACAATCAAGGAAACCCAGAGATTGAGAATTCTGGCAATTCGGGCCCAGATGATCTTGTTATGGAAGTTCTCAAACAGCTAGTCCAAGAGAATCAGGTATTAGTCCAAGAGAATCGGGCATTAAATGCTAAAGTCGAGGCGATGGGAATGCAAATGACTGAAATGATGGATATCCTGCAAGCCTTGAAAAACGGGATCACTACTGAAGCTGCTGCTGTTGTAAACCCTGGTGGGACTGCAACCATCCTTCCTACTTCGGGACCCGCTGAAACTGTGACTGCTATTCCTCCTCCGGGATCCGGGGTCAACCATCCTGCTCATGCCGCTCAATACGAGGGTTATCATCTCAATGTGGGTAGTGGTCCTCAAGGTCACCCGGCTGCAGCTCCTCAAGCAAGAGACAAGTACCAAGGGTCGGAAGAACGGCCGAAAGCAATTGAAGAAGCCATGGAGGTACACGATCCAGGTCTGGTCCTTAATATGATTCCCTCTCCCATATTCAAGGTGCCTAACATTGGTAAGTTCGAAGGAATGACTTGTCCTGTTAATCACGCGGCCGCATACTGTACAGAAATGTTCCCACTCACAAAAGATGACAAGTTGTTGACCTACTACTTCCGAGAAAGTTTGGCTGGGGAAGCTTTAAGCTGGTACATGCAAGAACATACTCACACTAGGTGTTGGAGAGAGTTAGCTAATGCTTTCCTGGAGCGGTTCAACTACAATATTGGCAAAGCTCCCAACAAGGCACATTTGCAAAATATGGCACAAAGAAACAAAGAAACATTCAGAGAGTACGCCCTGCGGTGGAGACATTTGGCAGCACAGGCGAAACCGTCTCTTCTTGAGAAGGAGATGGTCAGCATATTCATGAACACTCCACCGCCACTGTATTATGACAAGTTAGTTGAGAGTGCCTCTTCAAGCTTCAAAGACTTGGTCCTTGCTGGGGAAAGTTTGGAGAATGGAGCAAAGAAAGGAAAAACTGCCTACAGTTCAACCGAAGCTACTCCCATAGCAGGATCCGGGGATGTCTCCTATAGTCCCGAAATCCTCCCTCAAGTCCTGCACTCCTCCACTGAAATCAGAAAAAGCCAGAAAACACAAAATTATGTGAGAAGGAAGCCTGAGGATTTCGATCCAATTCCAATGTCCTACTCAGACCTGTTTGACCATCTTGTCAGTCATGACCTAATTTCCATCCGCTCCATGAAACCCGTTCAGCCTCCTTTCCTGAGGAGCTATGACCCAGAAGCTACGTGCAAATTTCATGCAGGGGGAGTGGGACATTCTGTGGAAGATTGTAAAGCATTGAAACATGCAGTCCAGGATCTAATCGACTCCAAACATTTGAATTTCAATGACAGCAATGTTAATGGCTTGACTGTGAAGGAGAGTGGAGAAACCAGTGCTGTGGCGGGCAAAAGAAGGTCACCACAATACAACCCCATCCCCGTGTCATACGCCGACCTATGCAGCTATCTAATCAGTCATGGATGGATCACTCCTCACAAGATGAGATCAGTTCAACCTCCATTCCCAAGCGGGTACAATCCAGAAGCCACTTACGAGCTCCATGCTGGGGCAATTGGGCATTCTGCTGAAAATTGCTATCTTTTGAAAAGTTTGGTTCAGGGCTTCATTGATTCCAAGCAGTTAACTTTTGAGAAGGGGGGAAGGATCGTGTTCTCAGGGTCTGTGGACTATTAAGCAAGGATAGCAGTTGTTGAAGAGGGTTGAAGTGGTGAAAGCGGCATCATCAAAACATTTGTGTCTTTGTCATGCATTTCATAGCATTTATGAGTGATTGTTGATTTTCATGTAGTTTTTCAGTTCAAAACAATTTTCTGTAATGCAATCCTTTGGCTCTGCCCAAGGCCTTAGGATATTTCAATAAGGGCACACATGTTTCCTTTTAGTATCATCATCAATAAAATGTTATTTTGAATTCCTCAATAAAATTTCTTTCTTTCATTTTGTCATGTGTCTGTTATTTGCTTTTCAATTCCTCCCAACGCGGATCAAAAATAATAATAAATGAAAATAATCTTTGAAAACAACGACGCCAATGGTTCATATTGTGACTCTGATTACCCGATTAACCAAACTGAGAGAGAGGCTGAAGACAACTGGGATGTTTCTTCGGAGTTAATAAGTGAAGAATTGGCTAAGGCTGTAGAAATTCATGATGCCACAACTAGGTTGGGCAATGAAGTCAAAGCACAAGTTCAAGCAAAGTGGAGCAATGCTGAGGAAACCAAACAAATGTTACAAGCGAACCTCTTTCGTGACCAAACCCTTTCCCTTCCTCAGATCAACCAACTTTCCCATTTCCCATTACAAGTACCCCATCACAAAAAAAATTTCATAACCAAATGCCTGCCATCGCCACCTTCCTCACTACCAGTGGCCCTTCTACAAAATCAACCCATCTCATTTTCTCCTCCCTCTGAACCTCCTGTCACCCCAGTTAATACCAGAACCCAATCAAGCATCCTCCAACCGCTGCAAGGGTTTCATTGCCATTATCTCTCCAATCACCCCAGACAAGGATCACTTCAAATATCCAAAAATAGTGTATCACTTTTATCAGCTCACTCAACTCAAAAGCAAAAAAGGAAAAAATCAGAAAAAATGAAACAAAAAAGAACAGATTCAAAAAAATGAAAATCCCAAAAATGAAAAAACAAGGGAAAAAGAGACGAAAGAAATATAAGTTGTGAGCTGATACATTTGGCCATAAAGCGTAAGAGATCCTTGTCTCAATGAACCTTCCTACACCTTGTTGTGTATGACCACCCTTTCTTCCATAAACCTTCAAACACTTCATCATTCCTATACATCTCTCCTTTCATAAAACCGCAAACACTACCTCGACCTCGTCATCCCGCCCTCCACAAACCCTCAGTCATTCCTCAGACTCCACCATCAGATTTGCAATCAAGCTGTTGTGCAAGAATAAGAGAACAAAGTGGTACGTCCTCATGAGGAATCAGGTGACATGATCAATTTGAGCAAAGGAGAGGATTGACGCCATGATAAAGAACAATGAATCAACAAGTTTGTGTAAATCACCCTTCTGACATAAGACACTTGCCATTATAACAAAGTCTGTAATTACCAAAGTTCGGTCTGTTGCGCAGCTTTCCAAGCTAAGGTAGTCACAAATGACAGTATGAAGACTCCAGGTCAAGCATCATGATCCCTCCCTACGCCACCCTAAAAATGGGGCAGTTAGAGACAATCAACAAAGGATATCAAGGACGATGATGACCTTCATGGAAATCAGGCTTCGTTTTACACTCTAACAGGGGCAAACCCCATATGATGGAAGTAATACTTTCATTGAGCCTTATCAAACCAAAGTACATTTGTCTTATGTCAGAAGAAGATTAAGAGAAAGCTCAAACCGAAGAAAGCTCATCTTCAACAATTTCAAAGAAGACTCAATGCTCAAAAAGATCATGAACCTCCAAAGGGATTCCCATGGAGATGAACCCAGTATCATGAAGACGAAGAACTTATTCTCCGGAGGGGCCTTTAATTCTCGCAAAATGGGATGCAAGAAAAGAAAACCCCAGTTTCCAGTAAATTCAGATGCAGTCAGAAAGGAGTATGCCTAAAGAAATAAATGAAAAAAGAGAAAGATGAGCCAAGTAAGAATCAGCTCGCTAGGTTGAAAACCCGCAAAGGGCGGCCTAGGCAAAACCAGAGCGACCCGGTGGATTGAAAACCCGCAAAGGGCGATCCAGGCAAAAATTAGGGTCAGAAAACTTGGACTTGAAATGAAAAAGGCAATCAGCACTCCCAAAAGTTTGGATAAAGGGGTGATCAAGGTCATGAGTATGGACGATTGGCATCGTTACTTCAAAAGAAAAAACACAAGATCTGCTTCCCCTTTTTCTTGTATTTTTCCAGTTTAAAAATTTTTCAATGTACTTTAAATTGGCGTGACCTTCTGCACGTCCAGTTTCCATAACAATAAGAATTCAACTTTTTCTTCCATGTGTTTGCTTTTCGTGTCTTTATCTTCACTTATTCTGTCTCTTTATTTTAAAATAAATGTTTTTATGATTGATGATACTGAATTGTGAAACCTGTGCATGAGTCAAAAAGCATTACAATCATTGCGAAATTTCTGAAAATCACAGAAAAGAGGGGATCCCTCAAATAAATGAATTGGCAAAAAAACAAACGCGGGCACAATCACTTCAAATGGCAAGCAAACTTATGCGCGGCTCTGGCATTGCTATTACCCTAGATGGTCCTCATGTCTCAGGCCCAAAGGAAAAGATTTGCACCAAAGATTAAAACAAGGTTTAGTGATCACCAAGTGAGGCTTCTTTCATGCCAAAAGTCAAGACATTCATAGAGAACCAAAGATTTGCACTGAGAATACCACTCAGATCCAAAAGTTGGGGCATTCTCTTCACCACCCACCCACCCTGGTCTTGGGAAAGTTTGTTCATTGTCCATCCCATTCATATACCACCCTCAGTTCATAACCAGTACCATAACTTCATCCTCTTTCACAAACCCACTCAAAGAACCCATTTGAAATTGTCATTCTAAAGTGGGGCATTTCCATAACTGTTCACTCCCGCTCAAATGAGCAGAGTTCTCCCTAAAGTCATTCACATCCATAAATTCCTGTCGGGGCAGTCTCTCAACTCACTGTCCTAAACCAATCCCAAGTTAACTGACTCACTCGTCCCCATCTGCACTCTTATGCATACTTACTAGTCAATGCTTCAGAGAGAGAGAATACAAATTGATCATGTGGTGTTTAAAGTTCAGTCATCATGGAAATGGAAAGGAAAATAAGTGAGCTTGTTAATAAAAACCTTGAGAACACCAGAGTTTGAATCAAATCTAGTTTTTCCAAAGAATGGTCCATAGCCATCTCAATTCCTTGCATTCAAAGTCTCGCGTCTCATCATCATAAAAATGTTTACAAAAATGTTTAAATACTCCAATCATTCATCCTCCTCATGCATGTAGGCATTTCATGTTATTCAAAGCATTACATTCGCATCATCCACATTCATCACAATAAAAGCAAAAGAACACAGACATTCCATAGCATTTATCATCATCACATCAAACATCAAATCAGTTTTCAAAACAAAAAGAGGCATTCTTAATAAATAGTCATAGTCGTCACGATAGGACGCTTGAATTGATCACTCAAGAATCCTAAAGTCCCTATGCTAAAAGAAAATTAAAAACAATCATTGCATCCATGTGCATCCCAGCATCAAGAGCCTGCATTCCATGCATCATTCAAAGCTTCCTAATTTTCAAAAAGAAACTCAGTTGCTTTGGACTTGTTAGGCCCCAAAATTTTCAAAAAGTCAGTTACTTTAGACCAATGGGTCTCCGAAATCTCATTTTCAGAAAATCATCATGGCACCGAGTTAGTGAACTCCATCAGCACAGAGTTAGTAAATTCCCACAGAGTTAGTGAACTCCTTCCACAGATCACAACGTCGCGTACGAGCGCGCGGCAGATCCTACAGACTTCGTTAAGTCCATCGGATTAATTGTGTCAACCTAAGGCATAGCGTAGATCCATTGATCATATCAGTTCCGGACCTGATATTGATCGGCCGCTCGAAAAGGCCACCCCCAGAGCTCGGACTCGACGAGAGTCCGTTAAAAGGTTTTAGGCAACCTCCGAATTCCCCAATTTACGGCACTTCCCATTTACTGCTTTCATTTACTGCTTTACGCAATTTACTGCTTTCTCGTCGACGCGACAAGTGTTGACTCTCTCTCTCTCAAAAGAAGAGAGATCAAAGAAAGGAAACAAAAAAAAAGAGAAAAAAAGAAAAGGAAAATCCGGGTTTCTCTAAGTAGACAAAATTAGTATTATTTCTGAATTCTTTATTTCTATTTTGCCTCGGAATATGTTTCGGCCAATTCATATTCCTTGGTAAAATCCAAATAAAGAGGGGCAGCTGTCATACCCTAATTTTGTCCGCCTAGGTTTAAAACCCTAATTTTCCGCAAAAAAATAAATAAATTGAGAAGTGTGGTTTTATTTTGAAGAGTGAAGAGCATTGTGCATGCATTTTTGGGTTTTAAAAGTCATTCTAGGGCTTTTAAATTCATTGTTAGAGGGGAAATGCATTTGTTGTTAAAAAACAAGGTTTTTAGGGCAAAAGGGTATTTTGGTCATTGTCAAAAATAAGATAATTTCTCATCAAGAATCATTGTGCAATTTTAGAGAAATTTATTTGAGGCAAAACATTTTTGGTCATGTATGTATGTATGCGCATGCATGCATACATTGTGCACAAAATTTCAAAAAAGACATCAAAAAGGAATATTCTACAAAAATTTCAAGATGAGGTTTTTATGATATTTTTGGTCATGGTGATCTCATAAAATGGCATATTCCTAAGGTTCCTAGTATGTGGCCTAAATTTGGTGTATTTTTGTACAATTATCATAAGAAGAATAATCAAAAATGAAGGGATAATGGAATGGTCATATAATAGTACAATAGTACAAGATGACAACTAGCAAAACTTGGTGACCACTCCCACTACCTCTTGGCCGAATTTCACCCTCTCTATTCTCTCATTTTTTGTTTTCTCAATGTCCTCAATCCATGTGAGCCTCAATCCTAGCCTTTGATTCAAAATTAAAATCAAATCCTAGAGCACAACTAGTGCATATTGACCCAAATACCCTCAAACCTAGATGCATTCTATAAATACCCTATTAACATCACCTCTCACAACTTTTGGCCTCATTTTCACTCACACAACCCTAGCACACAACTCCCTCTCCTAATTCCCTCTCGTGGCCGAAATCATACCACCTTCTTCCTCCATCAATTCTTCACTTCTCCTTCACCAAATCACCATTTTGTCACCTCATTTCCATTCCTACTTCATATATCTTCCTTCTCTCCTAATTTAATTCCAGCTTGCATCATCAAAGGGCATTTTTAAGCAAGCATTTCGTGGGTTTCATTGAAGTTTGGTGAAGATTCAAGTTGATTTGTGGTCTTGTTCTTCATATTAGTCATTCCTTAGCTTGGATTTGAGGTAAACTTCTTAAAACCTAGCATCATCTTCAACTTTTTTTTGCATCAAAATGTAGATATCATGTTTCTAATTTTTCATCCTACCATATTCATGCATTTTAGTGTTGTTATATTGTTGATTTGTTGATTGTTGTTGGTGAGAGGTGTCTCAAGCATTTTGACAAAAACTACCATATTCATGTGATTTATGTTGTTTTTACTATGATCTTGCATTTTTGTTGAATAAAATGATGTGATGCTTCGCAAATCATGATTAGAATTAGGGTTTGTTAATTTTCTTGTGAAATGGGTTTGCAATTGTGATCAAAAACGTTTTCTCAAGTTATTTTGATGTTAATAGATGGTATCTTGCTTGCAAGTCATTGTTATGTTGATGATTGGCAAGAGGACTCACACTTGTGCCTTTGCGCACTTAACTTTAAGTGTTGAGGATTGACTAAAATGATTCAACGCAATTGATTTGATGTTTTGATTGCAAAATATTGTTGCTAATTGATTGTATATTGCTTGCAAATTGTTATATGTTGATGATTGGCAAGAGGACTCACACTTGTGTCTTTGTGCACTTCACTTTAAGTGTTGAGGATTGCCTAAGATGATTCAACACAACCTTGTGCTTTGATTGTAAACTTTGGTTTGCTTGTTAGTAACTTGTTTGCAAAGTTATTCTATGTTGAGGATTGGCAAGAGGACTCTCACTTGTGCCTAGTGCACTTCACTTTAAGTGATGAGGATTGCCTAAGATGATTCAATTTTCTTTGTGCAATTCTTGCTTGAAAATGCAAATGCTAGTTTTCTAACTTGATTAATCAATTTTGGTTACAAAAATGACTTTTTAATGCCCTCTTTTGGTCACTTTTGGTCTTGCAAATGTGATGTTCTTTCTAGGTCAATGTTATGCTTTAATGTTGATGATTTGGTAAAAGGACTAGACACTTATGCACTTGTGCATTGTCTCAAGCGTCAAGGATTACCAAAAGGGATTCAACCTTGTGCTTTATCTTGTGTTGACACCTAATTGAATTGAACTTTTCTATGATCTCTTTGTGTGCCTATTGTTGATCTTACATATGCATGCCATTAGACGTTGATGACTAAGTGTCATTCTTGTGCTCAAATGTTGTAATTGGTAATGTTTATGCTTATGCTTACATTGTTGATTGCTTTGCTTGCAATTTGTTAAATGTTGCACTCTGGTTCTTGACTTGGAAATTGATTGAATGTTCTACTTTCTTTTCCTTTTGGATGCCACGCCATCCCAACAAACCTTTTGTGACCAATGTCACCCTCAAACTCCCTTCTCCTTTCTTCAAATCAATCATTTTCTAAAGCTTTTTCCAAACTCAATCTTTTCTCAAATTGTTTTCATAAGACAATCAAATTCTTTCTAAGATCAACAATAAACCTTTTTGAAAACTCATAAGGAGGCAAGTCGGACGTACGGCCGGTGTTGTCTAGCGTCCTAAGATCGGAGCTGTACAGCTCAAACATCTTGGGATACTTATGAGAATTAAAACAAGTAATTAACAACTTGAACCCTATTTCAAAAAATGAGTAAGGAATCGAGTCGGATGTACATCCGGTATTGGTTAGCGTCTTAGGGTTAGCGAGCTGTACAGTTCAGGCGAGCCTAAGATACTTGCCAAATAAAAGCAACCAACCTCACAACAAATCTTTTTCTTCCTTAATCAAAAAAACATTTTCAATAAGTAGGGGGCACGTCGTCTGTACAGGCGGGGTTGTCTTTGTTCTAGGTCTAGTGGACTGTACAGTCTAGGACCGAAAACCCCTACAATAAAAAACACCAACACCAAAGTTTCTCGACTAAGGAGAACTACGTAAGCTTTGAATTCTCCATCGCACCGGGAGATACGTAGGAGCGGGTCACATCCCGTCAAGCACACTTTTAAAAAATAATAAAAAGATTCTTCTTTTCCCCCGTTTTCAAAAACACTTTTCTCAAATAAAAAAGAAGTAGAACGAATTGTTTCAAATCAACTCTGTCAAAACCGCACATCAAGTTAAAGGTTCCCTTTCGGTAGAAAGGAGGTGTGGGATGCTAATACCTTCCCCACACCTAACCAACCCCCGAACCTACATCTCTAGTTCTCAAAGGACCACCCCGCCTTAAAAAGGACCCTTTTTCAATGTTTTGGTCCCTAAATAAAAAATGTTGATGGCGGCTTCACAAATTTTCACGTTGTACGATGAAAGGTCCAAACTGGATTTTTTTTCGGGGTGCAACAAAGGGTGACTGAGAAACAAGGGATTCGAAATTGATCCCCTATTGCGACCACATCCGGAAAATGATTGAGCAGTTTGATTAGATCACTTTCCACCATCTCCCTCGTGAAGAAAATCAGTTGGCTGCTCTCTCGCCAAATTCGGGAATCTCCCTCTCTCTCATCGGCGAAATTTTTTCCCTCTCTCTCCTCTATAGGCTGCTGTAGCGCAGTGATCAGTGCATTTTAATGCACTCTTTATAGATTTTCACTTGGTATTTTTAATTGTGATTTGTACCTAATATTTATGTCTTAACGTGTTTCTAGATTTTGGGTCTCATTTGAGCAGTATAGTAATTTCTTGATTAATTATTGTCTTTATTGCATATTGATGCCTGTCTACTCTGCAGGCTATAACTTTGGCTGTGATTATCTGATTGAGGTGTGCGAGCATGCGTTGGAAAGCTAAGAAACAAAGCTACAAATATTATGTTGAGCTCGAAACCCATTTTGGAAGTCTTGAAGGCCAAAACCGCGAAATAACGAAGAAGTTTAATGTAAAACGGGTTTACGGGCCAATTTACTACTTTTATCGGGCTTTTATCCAAGAACCTAGTTAGTGGATTAGGGTTTTCATTTTGTCCTAGTTAATTACACTTTCTAGAGCCTTCTTTTGATTCTCTTACTCATTATCATACACTTTACAAGACTTTTGTGCTCTAGCCTCCATGGAAGCCTAAACTCCTAAGTCGATTCAACGGTGAAAGGCTACCGTTTTATGGATTTTGAGGTTCGGTATTTAATGTTATTTCGTCTATTTTGCTTTTAGTTTTTAGTTCTTTCTTCTAGATCAATTCCACATTTGAATTCTTTCTTTGCAATTTTCGTCTTTGTGTAATGCTTAAGTACCCAATTTCGGTTTTCTTGCAATACGTGAATCGTTTATGTATGACGCTTGTTTATATGTGAATCTGTTTTCGCAACTTTTAACTATTCGAGTTATTTAATCACTTGTTTTATTTAATTCGAGTAGGAATTGATAGAGGATTGATTGAATTCAGTTATGATATCGATTGTGTTAAGTGGCGCTTGTTCTCAATCACGATTGATTGAACACACTGTTTTGGCGCTTGCTTTAAAACGGTGTGAATTAGCATTAATTAATTGACGCTTGCTTGATTTGTTTATTATCAATCAAGAATTGAAACTTTGAACGAGTTTTGCACGATTATTTGGAAACGATGATAAATCCAAGACGTGCACCCGCAAACCGGTGGATCGATTGTCTCTCTAAATTGTTTAACCCCTCAAATAGAAATCGTTTTCATCAAAATCCCCTGTTTTGTTGTAAATTTTGTTCCTCATTTTGGTTATCTTAGTATTAGAGATCCTTGTGAGACGACCAAGGTTGCTCACCTTGCACTACATTTTTAATCCTTGTTAATTATTTTGACCCGCGTACGACCGCTGATCAAGCGGCAAGTTTAATTATTTTGCTCACCTTGTCGGTCGCTACAAGTAGTTTCTTCACTTCCTAAAGCTTCTGACCTTCTTTGTTTCTTGCTCTTTTTCATATATTTTGTAACAGGTTATTCTAATGCTTCTTCCATATTCATTGGCCTAAGTTCAATCCTCATTTTCTTTAGGTTTTGGGATGAGAATGTTGTGCACGCATCTATACTCTCATTGTTCTCAATTAAGTAGGATTCCTTCAAAGTAAAAAATCTTTGTAAGAGCCATACCATAGGGGATAGTAGAGGTCACCCTCATGCCCTTGATTGCATCTATCTTGTGTCTTAGAATGATGTATGGTAAGTTGAGACATTTCCTTTTGGCCAAATGATACTGAATTATGAGATCATTCAGTGGTGGTTACCAGATCATAAGTGCCTCCTCTTGGCGTAAGGTTGTGACACAAACCTTGTGTAGGATCTTTGAGTGATCTTGTAAATTTTTGGCAATGATATTCGCTTTTCCTTACTTCAAAACTCTTTTGTGCACACGGTCCATTTTGATGTTAACCATGAACATCCAATCTTCTCCATAAATTTGCATCTCGGTGGTTGGTAAGTCCAATGCCTTTGGAGTGAGATGCAAGTGCTTGCCACCAACGTTGCTTTTAATCCATTTGAGATCACTGTTAGTATAGAAATTCTCAAAGAATTCCTTTACTAAGTGTTAACACCCAAAATAATTACGTCGAGGACTAAGAGGAAAAAAGAGGAAAAGGACTAGAGCGCCGAGGCAGACCATTAGACGAATCCTAGGAGATGTTTGCTAAATGAATGAACTCAAGGGAGAGCCTCGAGGCAAATCATAATGTAATGTCCCCGAGGGAGGGTTAAACCCGAGGGATAGTGAACGAGACAGAGGGAGAGTAAGTCTCATCATATAGAGTACCACAGCCATGATGACTCGATTGCTCAGGTTTGTGGCTGCGGAACGAGGACAAGGGTCAGCCGAGGAATTGGATGGCCGAGGTAAAGCAAGCTTGGTTTGAAGGCAAGAGAGAGATAGCACGTGGACACAACGTGGGAGTAGTTGAAGATCAAACAAAAGAGCGAAGCCTTGAAGAGTGGAGCGAGGGAGTTTAGCCCCACTAACCATGCTAGTGGGACCGTGGGTAGTTAATCCCTTAGAACTACAATTGATCCAACAATTGGTAAATATTGGCTCACACAGTTGTCGGCGAGGGCCTATGTATATATATACGAAGAGAAACAATTATACAGACAGACAGTCGTCAATACAAAATCTATTTTTTTCTCAGTTTTATCTTCTTTTATTGCACTTTTACCTTTTATCTTTAAGCATTAGGCCAGTAGATAATCCAACCCTCGCGTTCCATTTACTCAATCTGACCCTTTCTAGAGGAGTCAGGAAACCCACAGTTGAGGAGCAGAGTTCCCTTCTAGACCCAATTCCTTCAAGAACAGAAGAATCAAAGAGTATCCAAACATTTGGTCGATCCCACAGCTAGGACCTAAGAGTTTGACGACAACAAAAATTAGCACGTTCGGTGGGACAGACACGGGTGAACGAACAATCACGTTTGATTCGCCTAGGCTGGATTATTGTTGGCGTATGCACCTACACTCTGGCAGGAACCTACGTATGGAGCCACAATCGGCCCCAGAACGAAGAACACGGAGCCAATAAGTGCTTCTGAGATAACCAACCCAGCGGTTAATGCTAATTCAAATGACCCATCCCCTCAAGACTATGAGGAACTCGTTGTGATGACTACGTCATTTATACGGCAACAAATCGACATTCGGATACACGATATAATGTACCAAGTGGCTGACATAGTGAAACCTACGGTGCACAATGAGGTGCTACAGGCCAAGGAAATGGAACAAAGGCGTGCAACATAGATAGTAGCACAATGAACCACGGTTTCCTCGTCCAATCACAGGGAGGACAACCTAACTCTCTGGGAGGAACGCATCAGACCCTACCATACACCAACCCTTTGGACCTCAGCAGACATCTTTCTATAACCCAATGTGAAGCATGCAACAGTGTCCATCGAGTGGAAGCATGACTGGACCTCAACAAGCGTTCTCTCATAAGCTAAATCCTATCCCTATAATTCCTTAGTCTGGTACTTTTGCCCATGGGGGTAGTTTTTGGCGAATGTCACTAACACGACTTCTCTTCAACAAGGACAAATGCAATTAGCTAGAAGGCCACCCGGGGTGTTCTACTGCGGCTAACTATCTAGCTTACACAGGGGGACAAGCCTTTGCCCCAAAATCAGGGATTGGGAGGACAAGTGAGGATTGCCCGAGTCAGCAGCCATGGGTCCAAAGCCCACCTGGCTTGACGAACCCGTTTCCTAGTCAGTCGTACTCCCAAGCACTCAGTACCTACCCTACGGGTTCCTATCAATAGACACATATGAATGTCGCCCAGTCGAACAGCCTTGGAATCAATATCCACCTCACCGAGGTACTCAGGCCTCTATACCAGGAACTAGACTTGTTAACCTGGCTCACATAGTGCCTGGGCAGCCATGGACAGATGTTCCACCTCAGGTACCACCGCAGAAGGGGCGCAGGGTCCTCCAGACACAATGTGGCAACCAACGCCTTCGCCTGAAAGACCATCGAGGCCCCAACTCCTGGACCCTAATCTAATAGCTGACACCATTAAGAAATTCTTCGTTGTGCGGTTGAAGCCGCTCGACAGGCTAGTGTACAACAAGCCTTACCCCGAATGGATGGATAGATTGGTGCCTCTACCCAGAGGATTTAAAACCCTGACTTCGCTACCTTGTCTGGGGATGATGGCAAGTCTACAATGGAGGACATCGGCCGATTCACGACCCAATGTGGAGAAGGGAACCAGAGTGAATATCACAAGCAGCAGTTGTTCCCCTTGTCTTTGACAAGGACTGCTTTCTCATGGTACTCTTGACTCCCACCTGATTCTATACAAACCTGGCAGACAAGGAAAGATGTTTCCATGGCAGATTTTATTGGCCACAGCCTGAAGTCACCACAGTCGATCTCATGAACTTACAGATGAAGGTGGACGAGGTTATGACTGACTTCATTGAAAGATTCATTAAGATGGCCAGAAAAGTTCAGTACCTTTCCCAGAATCCCAACTTACTTCCATGGCGATCTCTAGAATGCCCCCCAATTGAAGAAGAAGCTTGTGCGACAAGCTTGCAGAGACCTCAGTGGCCTAGCTTCCAAGGCAATTCAGATTGAGCAATTCATACAGGAGAGAGAAAGGAAGAGACCCAAAGGAAAGGCCTACCTATGTTCTGCTAAAGGAAAGGAGAAGGATGAGGTTGAGAACAAGGTTGAATATTCCTTTGATATATCAAAGGCCGACCAGATCTACGATTATCTACTGAAAGACAAACAGATCAAACTCATCGATGGCCATAAGATACCTCCTCCCGAAGAAATAAAGGGGAAGAAATATTGTAAATGGCATAACTCATTCAATCATGCCACCTCCAAGATGGCTGACAAGGGGGCGCCGAAGATGACTGTTGATACTGAACATTTCCCCAGCATGAACATCATGAAGTGACCAGGTTACATAAGTAGGGTGTTGTATTGTGTTCCTTTTTAAATTTTAATACCTGAAACCTTCTCAACAAAATATTCTCAAGATAAACTTGGAGATGAGAAGGTTGATGTGAGTTTCAAAAGCAAACAGTGAAAATATATATATATATATATATGTTCGGTACCAGAGTACGGGGTATGATGTCGGATTGGAGCGTTCCGCAAGAATGAGAGGTTGACTTCGGGTTAGTGAGCCTGGACCTCGGACTGGCCGAGGTGGTCTTCTCCCGCGCCTCGGGTGGGGTACCTGCAAGCACTCTGATGTGTAAGTCAGCAAAGGAAGAGAAGAGGTATTTTAAGTAAGGAATGAGCGCGTACTTGGAAATGGTGGATGAGTCCTGTATTTATAGAGTGCGACGCTGTACGTGAACCGTTGGATTAGGCGGACAAGTCCCGCTCGTCTGATGCGGGTCGTCGCTGCGGTGGAGTTCGGTTTAGCCTTTTGACAGCATGCGCGGATTGGGCTAGACCTAAGTGCTTGGCCGTTGGCCCAGTCTGGAACAATATATATAATGGATGATGAGTAAAGAGAATGATTCAAGATAACCACAGCTTATAAGAGAAGTGTTGTATTCAAACAAATATTAGTAGGTTAAGAGTTTATAGATTGGTTTGAAAACTATCATGAGAAGGTTGATGAAATTAACCTTCTCTTAAAACATAATTAATTATGAATAGCTTTTAGCTTGTAATGAAAGAATAAGCCTTAAATCACTTCTACTGTGGTTGAAAGGATTTTCTAGTTTAAAAGACAACTAATAGTAAATAGGAAAATAATATGGAAAACAAGTAAATAACACAGTAGAGTTATAGAGGTTCGTCCAATCCTTGGCTACGTCCTCACCTCTCTCTAGGTAGTTTGGTGAGATGTTTACAAGATAGTGTTTACGATGATGCTTAAGAAGGAAGGGATGTGGGTTTTAGGATGTTTAAGAGCTTGAAGATCAATTACACAAAGTGTATACAATGATGCTTATCAAGCTAACACACACTCAACATTGATTTCCCAGAAATTTAACTTTAGAAGCTTTGAGTGTACGATGAGAAGGTTGGATATTTGAGAGGTTTTGAATGATGAGAAGGTTCCAACTCAATCTCATACTTGTAAATCTGGAAAACCAGCCATTAAATAGTGCCAATTGCTGAATATAGCCGTTAAAAACATGAATATAGCCGTTAGAAATTTGAAGAGAGACGTTTGGAATATACATTGGTCCATAGGAGTGACTTGATGTAAGGTACAAAAGTTGATAGCTTTTGAACCTTCTCAAGACTTGCTTTATGCTTTATCTGAACATCTGAACCTTCTTGCGCTGGATATGTACTCTCCTAGTATCCTACTAGACAGCTATAACTTGAGTTGCTACTGCTGACCAGCCTGGAACTGATTTGAAGGAACCTTCTTAAGCTTCCTAGTATGAAAAACACTCCAAATGTAGAAAGGGAAACATCAAGCATTCCCTCTTTATTGCTTCAAACTTTCCAACACATTTATTGCAAGATATCATCATTTAATGCAGGTGAAGGACATTCAAGATGAGTTCATGTGTTTGCCTTTAAGTCGATGCGGTTTCCAACAACCTTCTCAACATTGTTTCTCTTTACACATTAACCTTCTTCAAGCATGAACTCATGCTTCTAAGGTGTTTGTGAGCAACCTTCTTATGACTTCTGGTCAAACCTTCTGTTGACTTTTGGTTAACCTTCTGTTGACTTTGGTCAACCTTCTGCTAATTTGGTCAAACCTTCTTTTGACTTAATTTAAGCTTATCATATTTTAACCTTCTCACGGGATTTTCTACCCTTTCATTTTATCAACTTGTTGAACCAAGGTAGAGCCTTATTTTGCTATGTTAAGAAACCTGTTCTTATCACTTAGCAAACATGTTAGATTACACTTCATTGGAAAACTTATATCTTACTTAGTTTGTTATCATGAAACTTTATAATGAGATTCTTATTCCAACAATTTTTGTTTATGACAAACTTGGAGTAAGTTTTGAGTTTTCTTTTTTAAACATAGATAATTTTAAGCATGTTGATCACATGGTGAGTACATGAGTTTCATAATTATCGTGCTTGTAACAAAAGAGAAAAAACATGTTGTATGACAAACACCTGTGTCACTAGTCACATAGCAAAATATCCAAAAGAGCAATTAGGGAATGTAATTAGAAAGGTTGTGGTTGTAGGTGCTGATGTGTTGAACATCTCTGTGAGAGTTGTAAAGGCAATGACCTTAGGATTGGTTTCTTGAGTGGAAAAGGGATTCACTGGCGTGGTTTTATTTTCAATATCTTGCACAATCTCATGAACAACTTGTGAGATGGGAGAGAGATTGTTGTGGTTTGGAGAAAGTTCATAGGGTTCTTCTTCCATAAATGGAGGTTGATTTATATCAAGCTCCCCCTAAACTAAACCATCTGTTGTACCTTCTTAAATTTCATGCTCCCCCTGTGAGGAGCCATATGGAACTAATGGTACTCCTTGAGAGAGTAGATTCGTAACATTATCATTTGAAGGTTTAGCAACAACAGAAGGTTCCACATGACAAGGTATCTCTTTAGTAGTGTGGATGTCCTCAGATGTTTGAATATTGGGTTCATCAGCAGCATAAGGTTCTTTTTCAACAAAAAGAACTATATCAGTGCATTGCTCTTTGGTATCTTCTTGAGAAGGTACATCTTGAACAATATTTTCATCTTGAACAACATTTTCGAGGGTTTTTTGTCCATGAGTTCAAAAGCATCTTCTACAGGAGTTTTTATTTTTTATGATTATATATTAGTTCAAACACTTCCTTCCAACTTTAAGAAGGTTCAGTGTCAACATATATATCTTGAGAAGGTTGATCAATTTTAGCAGTTCAATGTTGGGAGAGAGTTGGATGTTAATGGGTTGGTCATTAATGGTTTCTTCATTGATAGTGGGCTCCCCCTGAGGGGTTGCTTTCTCTGGTTCTCTCTGGTTGTTGGTCAACTGATTTAGGTGAGGATCTTTAGGTTGTCTGATGTTCTAGAGGTGCTTCCATATTGGAGGATTGGTTAGGTTCACGGGAAGGTTCTACAACATTCTTACTAGGTTCTGAAAATATTTCAATCTTATCACTAAATGGTTTGAGCCCTATTTTCTTAGCACTATTAGACCATAAAACAGTTTTCTCCCTAATACAATTTTCATTCACAAAAGAAATCTTTTTCAACCTAAACAGTTTTGCTAAGAGAGCATTCCATATGGTAGGGATGTGGTTTATCTAAGGGTCTTGACACTTTCAATCATGTAATGGAAAATGACACAGGGTAGATTTATCATATACCTCTTGTACTTGTGATAAAAATAGGAGTAGGTCAGTTGATTTTACCCTTTCAAAACTTCATGCTTTACCAGAGAGTGCACTACCATGTTATGCATTATCCTAACTTGGTCCTTTAGGGATGATGACACAAAGTTATCCTCAGGATTCTTCATTAGTTCATTGAGAACATCCGGTTACGTGATTTTTTTCAGATTATACCATTCTTCCTCGTTAGACAGATACACCAGATAGAGGAACATTTAGAGCATTAGCCAGCAGCTTTGGAGTGACCACAATGGTTATCCCTTTTACTTGAGTAGTAAAGTTTTTCTTACCCTTGCTAATATTCATACAACCATAGAACTTTCTCACAAGGTCAGTGTAGATGAACTCCTCTTGAGATAGTATTTTGATCCATCCTTGTCTTGCAATTTGGGGATACAAATCCCAACCAAAGTTTTTCTTTTCATCCAATAGGTAGATTCTTCCAATCAGAGTACCTCTTTTATGCAATTTCTCTTGATCATAGACTTGAGAAGGTTGCATTTCTTCAAGCTTCTCATCCATTTCTCCATCCATTTGATCAAGTTTCGCATCATCAGTCTTTTGTTCATCATCAACCTTTCCTTTGCCTTTGCTTCCTGTGTATTTGATTCTGATTTTGGGCTTTTTAGAGGATGCTTGTGAAAGAGACGCAAGTTTGTGTTTGGATGAGTGTTTTGAACTGGCCATCATATCAGAAATGGTGGTTTCAGAATCATTGTAATTTACAAAGATTTTTTCATCTTTCTTTGAACCATGACCCTTCATTGCTTTTAGAGACTTGGTTTTAATCCTTGATGATCTTCGAGAAGGAGTGAGTGAGGTTGTTGAGGATTTTGAACCAGATGGTGTTGGCTTCGAAGAAGGGGGAGGAGGAAATGAGGATTCAATTGTAAAGGTTCCCTAAGGTTTTCAACCTACTTAAATGAAGTTTCTCTAGTGAACCTTCTCAATACTTGAGAAGGTTGGGGTTTTTGTCAAATCTTCTATTTTTAATGACATTCTAAAATGTGCAAATCCTTTTTGATAAAATTGAAACTTTCTTCTAATAAAGGCTTGGTGAATATATCAGCTAATTGATGCTTGGTTTTTAGAAAATTAATTCCACATCCTTTTTCTAAACATGATCATGAATAAAATGATGTTTAATGTCAATGTGCTTAGACTTTGAATGTTGGATGGGGTTTTTGATAAATTGATGGCACTAGTATTGTCACGATAATTGGGAATACATGTGTACCTTAAAGAGTAGTCCTCCAATTGATTCTTGATCCATAGAACTTGTGAACAACATCTAGCAGGAGATACATATTCTACTTCAGTTGTTGATATAGCAATTGAGATTTGTTTTCTACAAGACCAAGAGATTAAAGATTCTTCCAAAATTTGACATGTTCCACTAGTACTTTTACTGTCAATCTTATTACGAGCATAATCAGCATCACAATATGCTGTTAGATCAAAATGAGTACTTTTATTGTACCATAATCTAGTACTGGTTGTTCGAACCAAGTATCTGAAAATTCTTTTCATAGAAGTAAGATGAGATTCTATAGGAGAAACTTGAAATCTAGCACACAGGCCAACTGAAAACATAATATGTGGTCTACTAGCAGTTAGGTACAATAGTGACCTTATCATACCTCTATATTCTTTTTCAGATACTTGTTTTCACTCTTCATCCTTCTCAATTTGCATGGAAGGATGCATAGGTGTTGACATAGCTTTTGCCTCTTTCATTTTATATTTCTTGAGAAGGTCTCTAATATATTTTTCTTGAGAAATCAAAATGCCTTCATCAACTTGTTTTATTTGCAAACCAAGAAAGGATCTTAACTCACCTATCATACTCATTTAAAACTCACTTGTCATAATATTTTCAAAATCTTTGCATAACTTTTCATTTGTTGATCCAAAAATGATATCATCCACATAAATTTGAACAATCAACAAATATTTTTCAAGAGAATTTTTTTTTTTAAAATAATGCAGTATCAATTTTTTCTCTTGTAAAATTATAAGATCATAAAGCTACTCAACCTTTCATACCAAACTCTAGGAGCTTGCTTGAGCCCATATAAAGCTTTATTAAGTTTGAAAGCATGGTTGGGTTTCTTTAGATCAACAAAACCAGGAGGTTGATTGACATAAACTTCCTCATTTAAGAAGCAATTTAGAAAAGAACTTTTCATATCAATTTGAAATAATTTGAAATTTTTGTGAGCAGCGAATGCAAGTAAAATTTTAATAGCTTCTAACGTTGCCACAGGAGCAAAAGTTTCATCATATATAGTCAATACCTTCCTGTTGGTTGTACCCTTGAGCAACAAGTCTTGTCTTGTTTTTCACCACCTTACCATTTTCATCTAGCTTGTTTCTGAACAGCCATTTGGTTCCTATGACTGATTGATGCTTAGGATGTGAAACAAGGTTCCACGCTTCATTCTTTTCAAATTGAGAGAGTTCCTCAGTCATAGCTTCTATCCATGACTCATCTTGTATTGCCTCATTGATGGTATTAGGCTCAATGTCAGATATGAGTGCCATTCCAGCAGCATTGTCTCTGAATGAAGTTTTGGATCTAACAGGATCTGAAGTGCTACCAATGATTTGATCTTGAGGATGGTGTACCACCATTCTCCAACTCCTTGGTAATTTGAGAACGTTGGTCAGAAGCTTGAGTAGCTTCATTTGATTGTTGAGAAGGTTGAGTAGACATCCTTCTCAAGCCTGTTTTCATTAACTTGACCATGTTCTTTGTTTGCATTGATATCATAAACATCAATCACTTCACTGATATTTTTCCAAATTTCCTAGGGGGTTTTCTCAACAATTTTTCAAATGGAAACTCTGTTCAAAATGTATCATTCTGTGCATACAGCTTCAGCCCAAAAGTATTTTTCAATTTTTGAATCTTCTAAGTGTCCTTGCCATTTCTTGCAAGGTTCTATTTTTCCTTTCCACAACTCCAATTTGTTGTGGAGTTCTTGGGCATTAGAAATTGTAAGAAATGTCATTTTCATCAAAAAAAAAAGTTTTGAAAAGAATTATTTTCGAATTCACTTCTTACATAAGTGACATGTGTTTCTTTTTCATTTTGAACTTTCTTTAGAAATACTTTGAATGTTTCAGAAGCTTCATCCTTGTTCTTCAAAAATAAAACCTAAGTATATCTAGAGAAGTCATCAACAATCACAAAACCATATCTCGTCCACTAGCAGTTTTAGAAAGGCCAAATAAGTCTATGTGTAATAGCTCAAGTGATTTTTGAGATGTGATCATATTTTTAGGTTTAATAAATTGATTTGAAATGTTTTTCATGAACACATGTTTCACACACTTTAGCTTTTTAAGATGGTTTGTTCTTCTGTGCAAAATTTTGAGATGGTTTGTTCTTCTGTGCAAAAACAACTTTTGAATTTCAGAGGACATAAGACAAGTTTCTTGAGAAAGTTCATCAAGACATAGGCTGTATCGATTTTTATTAATCCTAGATGCAGTTAATAGAACTTTTCCAAAAGAGATTTCTTTGATAAAACATTTGTCAGACTTAAAAGACACTTTATGACCACTATTACATAATTGACTAAAACTTAACAAGTTATGCTTCAAACCTTCTACATACTGAATATTCTTTATTTTAGGAGAGTTTAGAAATACTTATAGTACTTTTACCTTCGATGCAAGCCTTGTCATCATTGCCAAAGATGACGTAGCCTCCATCCATTCTCTCTATAGAGAGAAATTTATCCTTTTCTCTTGTCATGTGCCTCGAACATCCACTGCCTAAGAACCAAAGATTTTTCTTGGATGTTAAGAGGCATTCCTGTTTCAGAAGTTAGTAAAGTTTTTGGTACCCAGAATTTCTTGGGTCCTTCATGGTTAGTTTTCTTTTAATGGAAGTTTATCTTGTGTCCGAAACATAGATAACTATCATGACCAAATTTCTTACAGTATGTGCATTTCAATCTTGGCTTTATAGCTCTTGAAATAGTCCTAAAATGATGTTCAACATGTCTTTCTAAAGGATTTCAAAAGATTTTTGGTTTTCAATAGACATGGCTAGTTCGTCAGTTAAAGTCTAGATATTTCCTTTGAGAAGGTTGTTCGGATTTTTAAGACCTGAATATGCAAGGTTTGATGTTTTAATGAACTTGTCATTCAAAAGTTTGTGTTGTTCAGAAAGCTTGAAATGTGAATGCTCAAGAGTATGAACAGTTTTGAGCAAATATTCACTTTATTTTTGAAGTTCTTCATTTTCTCTTCTTGCATTATAAAGTTGATTTTTGAACATCACACACTTTTGAGATAAAGTATTTGAATAGTTTAGTAAGTTTTCAAAAGCAAATTCAGTTTCTTTGTATGATGCACAAATAGATGGTTTTAAAAGTGGTTACCTCTTCAGATCAGAATCAACCACGAGACATGAGTTCATAGATTACTTACTTGACGTGGGATGTGTTTGAGAAGGTTCATCAGAATCAGCCATGAGACAAAAAAGAGCAGTGTCTTCTTTGTGACCCAAGTTAGATTCCTCAGAGTTAACCTATGTAGCAAGTGGAGCCTTCTTCTTTGGTGGAAACTTTCTGTTGCCTCCTTTTAGTTTTGGACATTCATAGCACATAGGAGGGGATTTGCTTGTGCCTTCTCCTTTGGGTGAATATTTTAAGAACGGCTTTCTTTTATTCTTTCTAAAAGTCCATCATTTTAACCTTCCAGAGATTAGAGCCATTTCATCTTCTTTATCAGTGTCATCATCATTATTTTGACTTTCTTCACTAGTTTCTGTTTGAGCTTTAAGTGCCACATCTTTAGAAGGTTCAGGAGATATTTGATAAGCTTTGAATGTAATGGTCTTAATCTTCTTGGGATGAGATTCATCCATACAGAACATCTCATCAATAGTTTCTTGCTCATCCATTTGGAACATCTCACTTTTGTGGATAAGGTTGATCTTTTCTTCCTTGACTTGAGCAGTCAACATTGTGTCCCATATTTCTTTGGCCATTTGTTTCAAAGCAACTTTATCATTCTTAGTTCTTCCCCAAATTCCCTTGTTTTGAGATTTTAAGAACAATCTCATTTATTCCTTCCAGTAATAATGATCACCAAAGAATCCTTGAGGTTTATTTGCGTAATCTCCTTTAGAGAGGAGCATGACAAAGTTTTGAATTATTCGCCACTTCTTCGAGGACCTTTCCTCTCACACTATAAAGTGTGTTCAGCATGCTCAGCCCCTAGAGGTGAGATC
Organism: Astragalus glycyphyllos; assembly: GCA_963573325.1. Lineage (NCBI taxonomy): Eukaryota > Viridiplantae > Streptophyta > Magnoliopsida > Fabales > Fabaceae > Astragalus > Astragalus glycyphyllos. The sequence goes on along the minus strand of OY754314.1, from coordinate 18,559,827 downwards.
TGATACCAATTGAAGTGATCAGGTCACTCAAGAAGGGGGTTTAATTGTGTGCCTTAGCCTTTTTAAATTTTAAGACCTGAAACCTTCTCAACAAAATGTTCTCAAGATAAACTTGGAGATGAGAAGGTTGATGTTAGTTTCAAAAGCAAATAGTGAATATATATATATATATATATATATATATATATATATATATATATATATATAATGAATGATGAGTAATGAGAATGATAAATAATGAGTGTATACAATGATGCTTATCGAGCTAACATACACTAAACAAAGATTTGCTAGAAATTCAACTTTACAAGCTTTGAGTGTGCGATGAGATGGTTGGATATTTGAAAGGTTTTGAATTAAATAGTCCCAAATGCTGAATATAGCTGTTAAAAACTTGAATATAACCGTCAGAAATTTGAAGAGAGCCGTTTGGAATATCCAATGGTCCACAGGAGTGACTTGATGTAAGGTACAAAAGTTGACAGCTTTTGCACCTTCTCAAGACTTGCTTTATGCTTTATCTGAACATCTGAACCTCCTTGAGCTGGATATGTATTTTCCTAGTATCTTACTAGACAGCTATGACTTGAGTTGCTACTGCTGGCCAGCCTGGAACTGATTTGAAGGAACCTTCTTAAGCTTCCTAGTATGAAAAACACTCCAAATGTAGAAAGGGAAAAATCAAGCATTCCCTCTTTATTGCTTCAAACTTTCCAACACATTTATTGCAAGATATCATCATTTAATGCAGGTGAAAGACATTCAAGATGAGTTAATGTGTTTGCCTTTAAGTCGATACGGTTTCCAGCAACCTTCTCAACATTGTTTCTCTTTACACATTAACCTTCTTCAAGCATGAACTTATGCTTCTAAGGTGTTTGTGAGCAACCTTCTTTTGACTTCTGGTCAAACCTTCTGTTGACCTTTGGTCAACCTTCTGTTGACTTCAGGTCAATCTTCTGTTGACTTTGGTTAACCTTCTGTTAATTTGGTCAAACCTTATTTTGATTTTATTTAAGCTTCTCATATTTTAACCTTCTCAAGGCTTTTTCTACCCTTTCATTTTATCAACTCGTTGAACCAAGGTAGAGCCTTACTTTGCTATGTTACGAAACCTATTTTTATCACTTAGCAAACATGTTAGATCACACTTCATTAGAAAACTTAAATCTTACTTAGTTTGTTATCATCAAAAAGTTTAGAATGAGATTCTTATTCCAGCACATCAATAGGGTCTCCTTCTCAGGGAGCGACTGAGGTAAAGGAAAGGAGAAGTATGTGTGGGTCCCTAAACAGGAGGTTTCCCAGAGAGGAAAGTACCAGTCTTTGATCGATTAGGGTCCCCTCCCAAGGGATCTACGGGGGCTGAGTGTATGGCTCTCTTGCAAGAAAGACTGCAGGTAGGAGGGCTGAGTCAGCGCAGAGAACCTCAGAAGAAGCTTCCAAAGCAAGGTAAGCTTGTCCATGACCTCAGGGAGTTGCATTTGTCCAAACTCAACCCTAAGAGACAAGCACCTCGACCCAGAGATCTTAGGGAAAGGCTCCAACATCTTTCGCCTGGGGGGCACAATCAGTCTGCTGATGAGTCCATTGGGCAAGCCACCACACCAAACCCAGGAGAAAATATTCAGCCTAAGGAGGAAAGGATGTTAACACAAGTCTCTATGGCATAAGACAAGATCAGTGGAAATTATTGTATTGAATGATCGGGAATTAAGAGCCACTAGAACTGTGAGACCACCCTCGGAGGTGCCACAAGATCAGTGGATGACACAAACAACAGCAGAAGCATCAGCCCCTAGAGTGCCCTCCAAATCGCGCTCACAAAAGAGGAGTTTGCAAAGGGCATGTGATTTTCATAGAATGAGGGAGACACTCTAGATGCTCACCTCGGCCAGAGAAGGGAATACACAGACCATCCTTGTAGCTTCTATGGCTACAGAGTTGGAGCAGGCTTTCCCAAAACTGGCCAAGGACAAAACTCTAGACCAGCAATCCTCTTAGGCAACTGGTCCTAATGTACCCACTGATAATGAGGAGGATCCTAACATTATGAAAGGAGTGGTGGATGCTGTAGTGATTGAATGTTTATATGGTCCTCACAGTCCCAGACAGCCTCAGCCAATATGTGCACCCCCCGTTGAGGGAACCATGACTGAAGAAGAAATTGTAGAAGATGACCTCTTGGGTGAAGACGAAGAGAACCCCTTCGGTCCACTGGACTTTGATGGTAATTCCCTAACGGGATCAATACTGGTCAATACTGGATGACAAAATGGATGGAGAAGATGGGGAATTCTGTGCTGACCCAGAGATGGTGGGTCTCCTAGCACCAGAGTTCTGGGGTGATAAGAACCAGCCAAGAGACCTCGAGGCAGATGTCTTTGCTGAGGAGGCTGAATAGGCTATCTTGATAGAGCCTGGAGGACCAGTTACGGAAGGAATGTTGTTCGAGAAACCTACGGCAGACATGACCAGACACTTGCAACCTCTCTATATCAAAGCCCGATTGAATGGGAAATTGTCCAATTGGGTCTTTGTGGATGGTGGAGTTGTGTTGCATATCATGCCATTGGCAACAATGAAGAAGTTGGGAAAGAATGCCGAGGGTCTCATCCCTACCACCATGACTATGACTAGTTTCATTGGCCACCCGTCTGATGCTTTAGGGGTATTGGTGGCCAGTGACAGATCCAGAAATTTTCATTAGTGGGGGCAAAAATGTAGTCTAAAATATTTTTCTCAAACATATACTATTAGATTTTATAAATTCATAATTTTATGACCAAAAAAAATACTAGAATACCTAAATTTCTACAAATTATAAAGCTAAAAGAAAAAATTAATAGCTACTTATTCTCATTTAATTGACCTCTTATGAATTTCTACAATTAATTTAAGAAATTTTTCATGTGAGGACAACATCTATTTTTTTGTGGGGTCAAAACAAAATTGCTATATATATATTACTAAGTAAAATATTTTGTTAAGTGGGGGCAAGTGCCCCCAATAGCCTTAATATAGATCCGTGCCTGTTGGTGGCCGATGTAACAGTTGGGTTTAAGGTAACTTGTTCATCTTTCTTCATCATCGAAGGAAAACCTTCATATGTTGTGATTCTGGGAAGAGATTGGATTCATACTAGTGAATGTGTTCCCTCCACTCTGCACCAAAAACTGATGATATGGATAGGTGATAAGGTGGATAAAGTAGAGGCTAATCCCAATCTGTTCCTTGCCATGGTGAAGATGTTCGAAGTTGTTTTCTATTCCCCTCATTTGCACCCCATCTCCATTCGAGTTATGAGAGGGGGTATAGTGTAACACCCCAATTCTACCCAATAATACTATAAATCAGAGTGCGGAATTTTCAACATAAATATTGGAGTGCTACACTTACTTCCCAACACAAACAATATAATTCATTCATGGTAAATTCGATTTGAAGCAATCTTAACAATCCTTGTCCATTTGACAACTCAAAATCAACAATTTGCTTAATAGAAATAACTTCGAGTTCAACAAATATTGCAACCTAAATGATAAAGGAAAAAAAAACAGCGTTCAATCCCCCGAGTGTTACATATCAGAGTGACGACACCGACTCAACTAAGGAAGGATCACCGCCTTCATTCGCGACTACCTGCACGTTACCACATAGGGGTAACATTCAAACAGAAGGGGTGAGATATCGAACTATATAAGAGCATGTATGAAGAACAATATGATAGGTCAGGTACTATAGAATTACACATATCATCAATAAAATCCTCAATAGAGTCATCAATAGAATCATCGAAGTGCAATGCGGAATGCGACTCAACTGTGCATATGCATGTGGTACCATTGGAGCAAAACTCCCGTCGTAAAAATCGTCGTTGCCAGTAAATAGTGGTTCACAGGGCATAGCCCTCATCGTTCACGTCGTAAAGCAAATGCAAAGGTATGCGACACAATGTGAATGTACAAGTAACGCTAATCACAGTCACGCAATCGCACGACAACAACACCAAAACGTCATGGCGGCCATAGGCCTACAATTTACTATCTTTGCCAATAAATAGAGGCAAATCAACTTTTACAACTTCACCTGCAATTTACCACATTTTCGACAAGGTATTCAACGCAACAGTTAACCACAACAGCAACTGTGGCAACGATATTGACAAAGCAGCAACATCAACAGCGCAAAACAGCAAGAATAGCAACAACACAGCAGCAAAACGTAACAGCAATGACAACAATAACAGCAAAACCGCAACAGCTTTAACAGCAAAGCATCAACAGCAAAACAGCAACAGCATTATCAGCAAAACAGCAACAGCATTAACAGCAAAACAGCAACAGCATTACATCAAAACAGTAACAGCATTAACGTAACCATCAATTCAATTACGAAAATTATTTATAATTCTTACTAACGAGTTATCTATATTCCTATCATTTTTTTTTTATTATAATAGTGAAAACCTTAATCCAACAAAATTACAATTCGATTTAATTAGAACTAACGACATAGGAATTCAAGCACACACGGTCAATTCATCAAACATTTCTCATACGATATATATATATATATATATATATATATATATATATATATATATATATATATATATAACTACGCAACATACACAGAGGCAATCTATAATAAACCCCAAACCCCGCATACGATCCCTCACATACGCTATTATAGAATTCGAACCCACCCTTACCTCAACTATGGTGGCACAAACTCCCTCCTAGCCTCGTTCCTCGATTCTCCGAATACGGCGACTCCCCTGCGATAGTAACGACGCGTGACGATCACGAACGTAGAGAATTGCAATGAAAATCAACCCTCCCAATCCAATCCTAGGCTAGAGCTCTTGAAAATTGAGGCTTTTGTGTAACTTAGAAGTGAGAGGAAGAAGGAGAAGAAGGGAAAAGAGGGCGGCTGCGCAAAAAGACCAGCCCTAGCGCATATTTGCGCTATATTTATAAGGAGGAGTGGCGCACAAGCGCCTTCCTGCGCAAGCTGCGCACTGGACACGCTGCTAGGGTTGCGTGAGCGCTGCGCACTCGCGGTGCTAAGCCCAATGCTATTTTTAACTGGCCCACGACACGTGATTATCATCTAACTCATTTTCAACATAGCTACTATGCCCATAATTTCAATTCTTACAATTATCCTACGGCAATCCAACTTCGAAGTAATTTGATTAAATTTTAGGGCGTTACATATAGAGTCATGTGAATGGACCAAGGAAGGCTTTGAATTCAAAATGTTGGCCGATCCACGACCTAGCAATTAGAATAATTATTAGTCTGCCGTCAGAAGTACAAAATCTGCTGGATGGGCTGCACCTGTTCCAAATAGAATCCAGCATTGAAGAGGCTATGTTCGGAGCAATCTGTGAAGAAGACGGACTCCTAGAGCACTCATGCCAAGGGACTTTGGATGACAACGAGAACGGGATGTTGGCCGAACTTCCCACATAGAACCCATCCAGAGGAGGGTACCCACATTTGAAGCTCAAGACCCTCTTGTGGAGGTAAATTTAGGGAGCGAAAGCGAACCAAGAATGACTACAGTAGTGGCAAGTTGCAACCTCAACAGCGAGATCAGATTGTAGGTTTGGTAGAGGAGTACCGCAACTGCTTTACATGGGACTACCATGAGATGCCAGGCCTTGATAGAGCTCTAGTAGAACATAGGCTGCCCATCAAGGAATGTTGCAAGCAGGGCTCATAAGAACTGTCAGGTACGTAGAATGGTTGTCTAATAAATTCTTGTGATCAAAAAGATTGACCAGGTACGAGTCTATATTGATTATAGAGATCTAAACTTGGCCACTCCAAAAGATTAGTACAGTATGCCTGTGGCCGATATGCTGGTCGATGCTACGGCTAACAATGCCATCTTGACTTTTATAGATAGTTATTCTAGCTACAACCATATATATGTGGTCGAGGCAGACACCCATAAGGCTTCCTTTAGGTGCTCTGTTGCCTTAGTTGAAGATAAAACGAAAGAACGAAGCCTTGAAGAGTGGAGCAGGGTGTTTAGCCCCACTAACGGTGCTAGTGGGATCGTGGGTAGTTACTATGTTTTTTTAGGGCTTAGGAGCAGTGATAGACATTGATCTACGATTTGATCCAACGGAAGGTAAATGTTGGCTCGGATAGTGACCGACAAGGACCTATTTATATATATATATATATATATATATATATATATATATATATATATATATATATACGAAGAGAAACAATTGTATAGATACACAATCATCAATACAAAATCTATTTCTTTCCAAGTTTTATCTTCTTTTATCGCACTTTAATTTTTATCTTTATGCATTAGGCCAGTAGATAATCCAACCCTCGCGTCCCATTCACTCAATCTGACCCTTTCTAGAGGAGTCAGCATACCCACAATTGAGGAGCAGAGTTCCCTCCTCGACGCAATTGCTTGAAGAACGGAGGAATCAAAGACCGTCCAAACCTCTGGCCGATCCCACGGCTAGGACCTAAGAGTTTGACGACAACACTATGTCTGGATAAACAGGTTCCCTAATTTGAATGAAGTTTTCCCACTTCTGCCTCATGAGGTATGGAAAAAAAATTCAACCTTTTTCCTTCAAATCAGAGAGATGGAAGAACTTCCCAGACTCAATGGGCCTCCTATTGGCATCATTGTTTCCTTTGGATGATGATGCTCCGTTTTTCTTTGAATATGAAGGTTTTTGATTCATGTCTGGTTCAAGACTTTCTTCTGTGTTTCCCATTACAATGGGTGTTTCTGGAGTGTTTCTGAAGGTGGTTATTAATCTTGCCAAACAAGGAGATTTACATTTTGGTGTGGTCATCCTACTGGTTCTGTGCTATTTGAAGAGAGAGCGTGAGAGTAAGAGAGAAGTGATTGAGATTTTGAAGATTGTAAACTATAGACGTCTTTTGTTTAAGACATTGGAGGGAACATTTACTTTTTGTAGCCGTTAGAAGGCACAAGAGAGCAAGGGAGAGCAGTTGACGTTGATGTGACGTGACAGTAGCACAACGGCTAAAAACAGTTTTATTGTTCTTTTCTCTTTCTTAGCTTTTTCCAAACCGTTCTTATAACACTTTATTTTGAAAATTTTTGTAACATAATAAACAAAATATAAGAACTAAAAGCTAACAAAAAAGCTATAAAATGTAATTAACACAAGTGCCTTCTGAGCACTTCCGAAGACAAGAGATTTTCCTTCTGAGTCTTGAGAAGACACAACTAAGTACCTTCTGAACTAAATGGAGCCTTAACAATATGCAAAAAATGTTCTTGATGAAACTAAAACTATCTTCTAGAAGTTGTTTTGTGAAATATCAGCCAAAAGATGCCTATTAAACATTTTTCTTTTGAACATGGTGTTCGGTGCCGGAGTATGGGCCTAAGGCTCCCGAATCCTTGCATGGCCCAAATCCGAGGCTCAGCATACTTGCGTGCTTCCAGTTGAGTTGATCTTCGAGAATGGATGTTGAATTCGGTGAATAGGAGTCGGAGCTCAGGTTGTCCGACATAGTCCTCTGTCCACGTCGGGTGGGGGGTACCTGTAAGACACTCTGACGCCCAAGTCAGTAAAGAATAGGGATGAGTAAAGACAGAGATTAGAGAGAAGTATAAAGAATATGAGCACGGCGATGTGCCGTGGTTAATTTGAGAGTGTCCCCGAGTGCGGGGTCGCTTAGGGAACGTGTTCCCGCGTGCTGTTATGTGAACAGGAAGGTCGGAGCTTCTACCTGGATTGGAGGGCGGAGCCTCTATTTATAGACGAGATGTCGTACTTGAGCCGTTGGATGTGTAGGATAGATCCTGACCGTTGGGTGTGATTCGGAGTGCGGACACGGATGTCCTGGAATACGGAAGTGGGCCAGGCCCAATCCAGTGAAGGTTTGGCCCAGTCTGGAACACACAGTATCTAATAAAATGATGCTTTATGTCAATGTTCTTGGACCTAGAATGCTGAATAGGGTTTTTGGATTGATTTATAGCACCATTATTATCACATATATAGGAATACCTGAATAGTTGAGAAAGAAATCCTCAAGTTGATTCTTGATCCACAAAATTTTTGAGTAACAACTTGTTGCAGCTACATATTCAACTTTTGTTGTGGACAAGGCTATACTTTGCTTTCTGCAACTCCATGATATTAGAGATTTTCCTAGAATTTGACATGATCCACTTGTGCTTTTTCTTTCAATTTTATCACCCGCATAGTCAGCATCACAGTATCCAACTAGGTCAAAATGTGTGTCCTTTATAAACCACAGACCAATGTTAGGAGTACCAACAACTTATCTAAAAATTCTTTTGACTGTTGAGTGATTAGAATCCTTAGGAGCAGATCAAAACCTAGCACCTAAAGCTACTGAGAAGACTATATCTGGTCTACTTGCAGTGATATACAATAGGGATCCTATCATACCTCTATATTGCTACTCAGATACAGGTGTGCCTTCTTCATCTTTTTCAAGAGTGGAAGAAGGATGCATAGGTGTAGACATTGCTTTGGCTTCACTCATATTGTATTTCCTAAGAAGATCTCTAATTGTTTAATTTGAAGACCAAGAAAGTATCTTAATTCCTTCATTAAATTCATTTCAAATTCACTCTTCATAAGATTTCCAAAATAAGTGCAAAGTTTTTCATTTGTTGCCCCAAAGATCATATCATCAACATAGATTTGTAAAATTAAAATTTCATCTTTGTAGACCTTTTTGAAGAGTGCAACATCAACTTTTCCTCTTGAAAAACTATTTTTGATCAGAAATGAACTAAGTCTCTCATACCAAGCTCTGGGAGCTTATTTGAGTCCATATAGAGCCTTAATTAGTTTAAAAACATGGTTTCGTTTCTTTTTATCGTTAAAACCTAGAGGTTGGTGTACGTACACCTCCTCATTTAGAAAACCATTCAAGAAGACACTATTGACATCCATTTGAAATAGTTTAAGGTTTTTTGAGCAGCATAAGAGAGAAGATTTCTAATAACTTCTAATCTAGAAGCAAGTGCAAAAGTTTCATCATAATCAATACCTTCTTGCTGATTGTAACCTTGAGCTACAAGTCTTGCCTTGTGTCTCACAACCTTACCACTTTCATCCATTTTGTTTCTGAACACCCACCTTGTTCCAATCACAGATTGATTTTTAGGAGATGGAACCAGATTCGATACTTCATTCTTTTCAAATTGAGCAAGTTCTTCTTGCATAGCTTTGACCCAAGACTCATTACTTATTGCTAAATTTATGTTTTTGGGCTCTATCTCAAATGAATGCCTGTTGAGAAGATTCCTTGCTAAAAGAGCTTGTGGTTCTAACTGGTTCAAATGTTTCACCAATAACTTGATCTTGTGGGTGATCCACCACCATTTTTCAGCTCCTTGGTAGTTTAGAAGCTTCTGTGGATTGGATTTGTGAGTTCTTCTGCTGTTTAGAAGATTGTGCAGTGCAACTTGTTTCTTGTATCTCAGTATTTAGTTTTCCTTTGTCTGTTTCTTTTTCTGCCTCATCATCATCATCATCTATTATCTACATGGTTAGCTTCAAGAAACATTACATGCATGCTTTCTTCCATAACCTTAGTCCTAAAATTATAAACTCTATATGCTTTAGATGATGAGGAATAACCAAGAAAACCTTAGTCCTAAAAGTATAAACTCTATATGCTTTAGATGATAAGGAATAACCAAGAAATATAGCAGAATCAAACTTAGCATCAAATTTTCTTAAGTTGTCTTTGTTGTTTAAAACATAACATGCACACCCAAAAACATGAAAATAAGATATGATTGGCTTCTTTTGTTTCCAAAGTTCATATGGGCTTTTCTCAAGAATCTTTCTGATGGTAACTTTGTTAATAATATAGCAAGTAGTGTTAACTGCTTCTACCCAGAAATTTTTTTCAAGTTCAAAGTCATTCAACATGATTCTAGCCATTTCTCGCAGTGTTTTATTCTTCCTTTCAACAACTCCATTTTGTGGTGGAGTCCTTCGATAGGAAAAATATTGTGACACACCATTTTCATCAAAAAATTCCTTGAAAGAAGAGTTTTCAAACTCTCCACCACGGTCAATTCTAACTGCAATAATGTTACAACCAGCTTCATTTCGAACCTTTTTGAAAAACGTTTTAAACTCATTAAAAGCATCATCTTTGTTTTTCAAAAATAGCACCCATGTATGCCACGAATAATCATCAACAATCACAAAGTCATATCTTTTTTGTCCTAGACTAGCATGTTTTGTTTGGCTAAATAAATCTACGTGGAGAAGTTTCAGAGGCCTGTGAGTAGATATCATGTCTAGAGTTTTGAAAGATGATTTTACATGTTTTCCTTGGATACATGTTTCACATGATTGATCTTTTTCATACTTGATCTTTGGAAGCCCTCTTACAAGGTTTAACTTCAACAACTTTGAAATTTTTCTCATGCAAACATGACCATGTCTTCTATGCCACGTCCATTTGTTATCTTTTTTAGAAATGAGACATGTTTCATCCGGCAAATAATCAAGATAGACACTATATAAGTTGTTTGGTTTATGCCCTCCAAAAACTGTTTTACAAGAACCTAAACTATTTATCTTTCATGCATAAGATTTAAAACATACTTCATTTCCAACATCACACAATTGACTCACGCTGAGAAGACTGTGTTTCAAGCCTTCAACACATTGAACATTTTGAATCTGAGCAGAGTTTATTTTACCTACTTCACCCCAGCCTTTGTCATCATTACCAAACATGATAAAGCCTCCATTAGATCTCTCCATGGAGAGAAACTTATCTTTCTCCCCAGACATGTGCCTTGAGCATCCATTGTCTAAGAACCACAACTTTTTCCTTGATGCTAAGAGGCACTCCTGCAATTGTAGTTTACAAAGATTTAGGCCCCATTTTCTTTTGGGTCTATGTTGGTTAGTGTATTTCCAAAACATGCCTTTTTACTTTTTGTAACAGCATGAGATGCAATGTCCAAACTGTTTACAATATGAGCATTTTTATTTTGGCTTGTGATTTTGTGCACATATGAGCAACTCATGTGTCAAACTTTTTACTTGCTCTTTCAAGGATTTGTTTTCAGAAATGATTTCAAAATTTGGATCTTTTGACTCATTGGCTACATGACCTAATTTTATACTTAGAAGCTTATGTTGCTCAAAAAGTTTGGAATGAGATTGCTGTAAAGTATGAATGGTTTTAGACATCCTTTCATTTTGGGCCCTCATCTCCTCATTTTCACTTTTTGAATCACAAAGTTTATGTTTGAAAAGCATGAATTTTGAGATAAAATATTCGAGTCATAAAGCAAGAAATCAAAGGATGATTCAATTTCTTTGCATGTATCAATGGATGATTCATAGTCAGATACCTCATCTTATGTTGATCCTGCCATGAGAAGGAATCATCGGAATCATCCCAAATTGCCATGAATGCTTTCTTCTTTTCTAAAGACCTTCAGAATCCTTTCTTGTTTAGAACTGGACATTCTTGTCTCATATGACCTATTTTTCTGCATTCAAAGTATGTGATTTTTTGTTTGTTTGAATCACTGTTTGAAATCTCTCTTCTGTACTAAGAGAATGCTTTTCCTTTCTTTTTGTTAGCAAACCACTTAATCACCCTTCTTGATATCAATGACCATTCTTCAACTTCTGAATCTTCTTCACTTTCTTTATCATTTTCCTCATCAGATTCTTGAGAGGATTTTAATGCAGCTCCTTTCTCTTTCTCAGAAGATGAGTTTCCTATCTTCTGAGAGACGTTGAGAGCTATGGACTTGCTTTTCTTTGGGTGAAGTTCTTCTTTGATTACTTGCTCATGAACTTTCAGTGAGCCATGTAGTTCATCAATGTTCAGAGTAGATAGCGTCTTGGCTTCTTCGATGGTTGTTACCTTAGGTCTCCATGCCTTTGGTAGACAACTTAACAGTTTTATGATATTCTCCAGGTTGGTGTATTTGTTTCCCAGAGAGCTTAAGTCATTTATCATAATGGTGAATCTTGCAGACATTTCATCTTATGATTCATCTTCACTCGTTGTGAACAATACAAATTCTATAACTAGAATTCCCTTTTTTACTTCCTTGATTAGATCTAATCCTTCATGAGTTACTTGTAGTGTGTCCCATATATCCTTGGCAGTTTCTTTCACAACTACTTTGTCATATTCACTTCTGCTTAGAACACAAGTGAGATAGTATTTTGCCTTTGAGTTCAACATGATTAGGCACAAGTGTCATATTCACTTTGTCATGTTTCCTTTGGTTTGTCATCAACTCTTCCATCATCATAGGTTACCTTTGGAACATAAGGACCATTTTGAAAGATATCCCAGATGTCTGTATCTATAGCTTCATCTGATTCTTCCAGTAGTAATAGTGTTTTCCATTTAATCCTGGAGGTCTATTTGAAGATGCTCCTTCTGGTAGAAATGCAACAAAATTTGGTTTGGTCATGCCTTCTTCCAAGATCTTTCCTCTAACACTTTTTGAGTATGTTCAACTAGAGGCCATTCTCTGATACCAATTGAAGTCAAATATAAGTCACAAGAAAGGGGGGTTGAATTGTACACATTTCTAAAACATTTTCTAGATTCAAATTCTTTCAGAAGCTTGTTTGATGTTTACTTAAAAAGACAACCTTGTAATTTGTATATAGTTTAGAAGATATAGTTTGGTTCTTAAAGAATTTGTTTAAGTTGTATTGATCAGAAAATAGTTAGTGAGAAAGCAGTAAAGAAAGCTTGTAAAGAACACACAGAGGTTTGTAGTGGTTCACCCAACCCGCCAAGGGGTACACGTCCAATCCTCACACCCAGTGAGATTTTCCACTCTTTCACAAATAGTTTTACAAGCCAACCAATGGTCGATCCCTAATAGTTTTCTTACACAGCTCTATCAACTGTGCCACTAGTTTTTCCAAGTCTAGCAACTTAACCTCTTAGAAACACTTTCTTAGCCCTCTTCTCTCAGAATACAACAACCTATTCTTATTGCTTAGAAGGTACACATATGAAAATATGTTAGGTTCTGAAAATGGATAAAAATAGCTTAAGGAATGTACATTAGACTATTTACAGGAAACCATGAACACGTTGAATAAAGTCCTAGGTAAGTTGATTTGTTGTGAGTGTGTTTAGGAGAGAGTGTAGACTTACTCAGAAGCTACTGAGAAGCTTCTGATGACTTGACAAATCTTGTGCGGTCTCCCTTGAAGAAGTTTTGAGGTCTCAATGATGTACTTATAAGTCTTTTACCTTAAAAGATCTGTTGGAATGCTTTAGCAAAGAGAAATAGATCCGTTGTTCCTTTAGCACCGAGACGGGTACACTGTAGTAGGCACCAAACCCTGCTGCAGGTGACCATTGAGAGCTTGAGCACATCAATCCATGAATTCCGTTTGTAATGGCTTCTTTATCTTGAAACAACTTTCTTAGCATATTACCATTTTTGATGTGCCATTTTGAGCGTTGAGAGAAGAGTGACAGTTTTTCTTTATGCTTCAGAAGCCTGTACAGTAGCTTCTGAACATTGTCTTCTCAATAACCTCCTGAGATATAAACAGAATGTCTTCTGAAGTATCTTCTGAGTTTTTACGAACAAGTGTTCAAGTTATTCGAAAGAATATCTTGATTACCATATGTTCCTTTGTTTCATGTTAGGCCATATAATGTTGTCTCCTTGCTTGTTGTCTTCTGAGCACCTCATTGAGCTTAACAAGTATATTCTAAGACTCAATTCTTCTTCTCATTATGTGCTAATTTATTGCACATGTTCTATTTGAGATGTAGCATTTATACCTGTATATGATATCACTCAAGAGAACTCATTAGTTCACTAATGAATCAAAAAGCTTAAGAAGCTTATCAATACTATTTGTTCTCATCAGAACATGACTTAGGGATTTTGTCTTAACAATTTGAAGTGGTTCAAACCCCCTCCTTCGAAAAGCCCTTCGAGGGGCGATAAGACTTTGTTATCGAAGGACCAACCGACGGCTGACTACAGAGATATCCAGAACAATCGGTGGATGTACATGGGAAAACAACAAAACAAAGAAGTTTTGAAAATACCTAGTAACTCGGAAAACAGCCAAGCTCGCTGAAACCACCAACACCTTAGATCTCTCGTCTCAAAAATGAACAACACCCAAAGAAGAAGAAGAAGACGGAGCTATTTCTCGCGAAGTGTACAAATGAGGAAAGAATCCCCTATTTATACTACGACGAGGAATGCAAAAAAGACAAAGTACAAGTGATGCAACCCTAGCGAGTTATGATTATCCCAACACGAAAACCAAGACCCCATTGTCATACCCTAATTTTGTCAGCCTAGGTCAAAACCCTAATTCTCAACAAAAATAAATAAATTGAGAAGTATGGCATTATTTTGAAAAGTGTGAAGAGCATTGTGCATGCATTCTAGTTTTTTTTAGGTTGGAAATGCATTTTTGGACAAAAAAATGTTTTTAGGGCAAAGGGTATTTTGGTCATTTTTCAAAAAAAAAGAGGATAATTTTTCATCAAAAATCATTGTGCAATTTTAGAGGAAATTATTTGAAGCAAGACACCCTTGGTCATATATTTTTTGCGCATACATGCACGCAATTGCATAAAAATTCAAATTCAAAAAAGGCAACAAAAAGGAATATTCTACAAAAATTTCAAGATGAGGTTTTTATGATATTTTTGGTCATGCTGATCTCATAAAATGGCATATTCCTAAGGTTCCTAGTATGTGGCCTAAATTGGGTGTATTTTTGTACAATTATCCTAAGAAGAATAATCAAAAATGAAGGGATAATGGAATGGTCATATAATAGTACAATAGTACAAGATGACAACTAGCAAAACTTGGTGACCCCTCCCACTACCTCTTGGCCGAATTTCACCCTCTCTATTCTCTCATTTTGTGTTTTCTCAATGTCCTCAATCCATGTGAGCCTCAATCCTAGCCTTTGATTCAAAATTAAAATCAAATCCTAGAGCACAACTAGCGCATATTGACCTAAATACCCTCAAACCTAGATGCATTCTATAAATACCCTATTAACCTCACCTCTCACAACTTTTGGCCTCATTTTTCACTCACACAACCCTAGCACACAACTCCCTCTCCTAATTCCCTCTCTTGGCCGAAATCATACCACCTTCTTCCTCCATCAATTCTTCACTTCTCCTTCACCAAATCACCATTTTCTCACCTCATTTCCATTCCTACTTCATATATCTTCCTTCTCTCCTAATTTAATTCAAGCTTGCATCATCAAAGGGCATTTTTAAGCAAGCATTTCGTGGGTTTCATTGAAGTTTGGTGAAGATTCAAGTTGATTTGTGGTCTTGTTCTTCATATTAGTCATTCCTTAGCTTGGATTTGAGGTCAATGTTATGCTTTAATGTTGATGATTTGGTAAAAGGACTAGACACTTATGCACTTGTGCATTGTCTCAAGCGTCAAGGATTACTAAAAGGGATTCAACCTTGTGCTTTATCTTGTGTTGACACCTAATTGAATTGAACTTTTGTATGATCTCTTTGTGTGCCTATTGTTGATCTTACATATGCATGCCATTAGATGTTGATGACTAAGTGTCATTCTTGTGCTCAAATGTTGTAATTGGTAATGTTTATGCTTATGCTTACATTGTTGATTGCTTTGCTTGCAATTTGTTAAATATTGCACTTTGGTTCTTGACTTGGAAATTGATTGAATGTTCTACTTTCTTTTCCTTTTGGATGCCACGCCATCCCAACAAACCTTTTGTGACCAATGTCACCCTCAAACTCCCTTCTCCTTTCTTCAAATCAATCATTTTCTAAAGCTTTTTCCAAACTCAATCTTTTCTCAAATTGTTTTCATAAGACAATCAAATTCTTTCTAAGATCAACAATAAACCTTTTTGAAAACTCATAAGGAGGCAAGTCGGACGTACGGCCAGTGTTGTCTAGCGTCCTAAGATCGGAGCTGTACAGCTCAAACATCTTGGGATACTTATGAGAATCAAAACAAGTAATTAACAACTTGAACCCTATTTCAAAAAATGAGTAAGGAATCGAGTCGGATGTACATCCGGTATTGGTTAGCGTCTTAGGGTTAGCGAGCTGTACAGTTCGGGCGAGCCTAAGATACTTGCCAAATAAAAGCAACCAACCTCACAACAAATCTTTTTCTTCCTTAATCAAAAAAACATTTTCAATAAGTAGGGGGCACGTCGTCTGTACAGGCGGGGTTGTCTTTGTTCTAGGTCTAGTGGACTGTACAGTCTAGGACCGAAAACCCCTACAATAAAAAACACCAACACAAAGTTCCTCGACTAAGGAGAACTACGTAAGCTTTGAATTCTCCATCGCACCGGGAGATACGTAGGAGCGGGTCACATCCCGTCAAGCACACTTTTAAAAAATAATAAAAAGATTCTTCTTTTCCCCTGTTTTCAAAAACACTTTTCTCAAATAAAAAAAGAAGTAGAACGAATTGTTTCAAATCAACTCTGTCAAAACCGCACATCAAGTTAAAGGTTCCCTTTCGG
Source organism: Astragalus glycyphyllos (assembly GCA_963573325.1). Lineage (NCBI taxonomy): Eukaryota > Viridiplantae > Streptophyta > Magnoliopsida > Fabales > Fabaceae > Astragalus > Astragalus glycyphyllos. The sequence goes on along the minus strand of OY754314.1, from coordinate 18,543,272 downwards.
TAGAAAGGAGGTGTGGGATGCTAATACCTTCCCCACACCTAACCGACCCCCGAACCTACATCTCTAGTTCTCAAAGGACCACCCGCCTTAAAAAAGGACCCTTTTTCAATGTTTTGGTCCCTAAATAAAAAATGTTGATGGCGGCTTCACAAATTTTCACGTTGTACGATGAAAGGTCCAATCCGGATCTTTCGGGGTGCAACACCCATAAAGGCCTTAATGAGATGACACTTCGGTTAATGCAGAAAACTCAAACGACATATGTCATAATCAACGGTACATCACTATCTGTCATGTCAAGATCAAATGGTCAGAATTCCATATACATTACCAACCCTGGGAGAACAGTATTGATGAATTCTCAAATCCGGCCGAAGTATCAACATGGGTTTGTTTTATTCCAAAGTATCTTAGAGGTACAATGAATATGGGTTGATTTTGTTCCAAAGTACCCAAATTAGAATAAACAGGTTATGCAGATGCAAGTTATTTGTGAGATCCTGAAAATGGTGATCACAAACAGGTTACTTGTCTACTTGTGGTGGTACATCAACTTCATAAAGAGATCTGTGAAACAGACTATAACGACAACATCATCAAATCATGCAGAACTTTTAGCACTACATGAAGCAAGTCGGGATTTTGTTTGGTTAAGGTATCTGATTCAACATATACAAGAGACTTGTGGTTTGTCTTCCAGAAGAATAAATGCGACAACCATCTATGAAGATAATATTGCATGAATTGCTCAATTGAAAGATGGCTACATTAAAGGGGATCTAACAAAGCATATTTCCCCAAAAATTTTCTTCACTCGTGATGTTCAGAAGAATGATAACATAAGCATTCAACATATTTGTTCATGTGATAATCTTGTAGATCTTTTCACAAAGTCACTCCCAAGCAGAACTTTTGAACAACTAGTACAAAATAATGGTCTTCGCCATCTCAAAAATGATTGATTGGTTGAGGGGGAGAAATAAATAAATTTTGTATTTCTCACAAAATGATATTGTACTCTTTTCCTTCATTAGAATTTTTTTCCACTAGGTTTTTTTTCTAATAAGGTTTTAATCAAGCGTATCCTTGATGGACATCGAAGGAGGAGTGTTTTGAATATTACTATTGGATGTCCATTACCCTTCACCTATCTTTGCATCATCATCTTGTGTAAGTGGTGTTTTATGAGTGACGACTCATTTGCCAATCCCCATCCTATAAATAGGGTTCACCTTCACACTTGGAGACTTTCATCTTCTCTCCTCTCATTCTCTTCTTCTTCTTTTGATATAGTCTTCCTTATTTTAAGATAGTCTTGCTTATTTTATAATTAAATTTTGGCTAGATTGCACTTTTGGTCCTTTATCTTTGTCTTTGGTTTCTTATTGGTCCTTTATCTTTTTTTGTTGTTTTGGTCCCTCATCTTTTTTGTGTGTCATTTTGATCCTTTTTCGGTATTTTCTGTCCATTAACTTAACAGACGCCACACTGGCAGTTAACTGCTGACGTGGGGTCTTAATTGTCCAATCTGACGTGTCATTCCTTTAAAGACGTGACAAATAGGGCCAAATTAAAACTAAAATAAAACATAAGGGACGAAATTGACAAAAACTACCCCATCTCCATCTTCATCTTCCCTCGCGAGCCACCACCAGCTCCGGTGAGCCACCACCACCCTCTCCTCCTCACATCCACCGCCACTCTCTCCTCCACCGCCACACCACCACCACAACACCAAAACAGAACCCTAAATCGCAATATAAATCTTAAATCCCTAAATCCCACTGCTATTATTGCATTTAAAGGTTTTCGTTATTTGAAACTCTGTTTCTTGCTGATTCTAATGTCGTTTTAGAATCATGAAGAGTGTGGAAATGGACCCTAGCGTATCTAAATGTATTTAGATCAACCAAAATTAAAGGTGGACAACGACAAGCTCACAAGTCTAAAAAAATGATTGTACAATCACAGATTCTTTATGTTACAAACCCATAAGTGTCTACTGGGTCTGATGTCGTTTCACTCTCCAAAATTAGTTGCTCTCCTTGAGATTCTTGAAGAGTGCGGAATTGGAGTTGTTGCTTCAGGTTCTGAACCTGCTGTTAGCATTGGGCAATAATATTTTCTTATTTTTAATGTTGTTTAATCTACAAGAAATTAACGTGATTTTGCCATCCATATGCAACCTGAAACTGTGTTTAGGGGGTTCTAATTTTGCTGATTTAGAACTGAATTAGGAATTTGGAATTCGTTAGCATTGGGATTTAGCAAAAAAGAATCAAAGTGACACACAAAAAATATTGGGGACCAAAACGGAAAAAATAAAAGATAAAGGACCAAAATGAAACTAAATCAAAAAATAAAGAACCAAAAGTGAAATTTAGCCTAAAATTTTAAGTTTAAATATACGTTTGGTCCCTGCAAAAATGACCATAATCCATTTAGGTCCCTGTAAAAAAAGGTTTTAAAATAGTCCTTGAAAATACTAAGTGTTTCCAATTTGGCCACTCAGTTAACTTTACATCCAAAAAAGCTAATGTGGGCTAACTGGGATGCTTGATGTCAGCATGACATAATTAATGATGTCCCTACCACGTGTCATCATTTATTTGGGCCTTTGCGCCACGTGGCACTAGTACACCACGTCATCACCCATATCACCATTGCCACGTGGCACTGACACGTGACACATCAGCAACCAATGGATGGCTGCCACGTGGTGCTGGCATGGAAAATTCAGGCATAGTGTGTTACTAAAAAATAGCTATTTTGGCAAACATGGGGTTTCCCTAGTGGCAAACACTCATTCTTACCGGTGGGGAAGATGACTACTATGTTTATTAACCCACCAAAAAATATATAATACATATTCTCAATTAATTTTTTTAAAAAGAAATCTGAAAAACTACAGTTCTTCACATTCAACCTTAAACACACAGAAAACTAGAAATCGAAAAATGAAAATGCGATCTTCATCTTTCTGGGTTTCGTGGTGATGGAATCGTTTTTTTAGTTTCACAATTCTTCATCTTTAAAACGAAAAACGAAAATGGAGATGGAATCATTTATGGGTTTCGTGAGAACGAAATCGAATCTGAATCAGAAGACAAAATCCAATCTTCATAAGAAAACGAAATCGAATCTAAATCAAAAAACGAATTCAATCTAAAACAGCTTGAAAACGGAATCGAAGGGTTTTTCCAATCTGTATATTTACTCGTTCTAGGGTGTTTTGCAACTGTTTCCATGTTGAGACCCAATAATCAAGGGGAAGTTAATGCGTTTGGGATACTGAGAAATTAATGTGTCGAGAATCAATAATCAAGGGGAAATAAATTGTTTCCATGCAGAGCAACTTATCTTCAATTGTTTCCATCTTCTTAAACGAATTTGGATCTGGAATTTCGATTTCCAGTTTCCCAAATTTCTAGTTTCTTTGTTTTTTTTATGGGACGCTCGCTGGCGATCCAAGCAGTGTCCTAATGCTGTCAACGAATGACTAATCTGCGCTCGCTATTTGGGGGTCTTAATCATTTCGCTGGCCAACACCCTATTTGACGTAGGCGGGAATCGAACCCGGGAGCAAACCGAATCGACCCCACCACGTTCCAGCAGGAGCCTGAACCACAGGCTAGGAGTGTTGGTTCTAGTTTCTTTGTTTCAATTTCTCTTTCTATTTTTTATATTTTTTTAATCAAATTACATATTATATATTTGTTGTTGCCTTTATTTACTCAAGTAATCAAGTAGCTTAGTGGTATTTGGGGCCATACCACTTGGAGATCACGAGTTCAACGCCCATGTTACCCAATATACTAAAATTTTTCTAGTAACAAAGTGCCTCACATTTCCATGCGAGTGCTATGTGGCAACCATCCACTGGTTGTTGACGTGGCACTTGTCAATGTCATGTGTCCATGATGACATGTGATGATGATGTGTCGTTCAGTGACACATGGCACAAGTGCCCAATTAAATGATGACACGTGGTAGTGACGTCATTGATGATGTCATGCTAACATCATCTTCGTTAGCCATGTCAGCTTTTTTGAATGAAAAGTTAATCGAAGAGCCAAACTAAAAACGCTTAATATTTATAAGGAACATTTTAAAACTTTTTTCACAGGCGCCTAAATTGATGTGAACTAAACATATAAGTTCACTAAAAATCCAAAGATCATTCCGTAAATCATAATTTTTCCAAAGACAAAGAAACTAAAAAGAGGGAAAAGGTTACAAAATGTGGACTAGAAAGAAATGGATCAAGAAAGTGAAGGAATGCCACATTTAAGGATGAATGATAAATTCCATTGTTGGACCGCCACAAGCACAATGAAGCCCTTGATAAGATCCATGGAGGTTCTAAGAAGAACTAAGAGGAGCAACTTGCTCTAAACTTACAATCTTATAAAAATGATCAAAGGTCCCTTACATGAAGCACCACCAACTCTTATATAGCTAGAGTTTGGCCAAAGCAACATAAGCAAAATAAGGCCAACATACATGCCCAAAACATGGCGTCCCAAATAGTATAACAAATGTCTACACATTTAAACCCAAGTTTCCAAACTTAAAATATAACCTATTACAATTAAAGGAAATCTACACAATATCAACTATTAAAAGATTATAGGACAAGGAGTAATTTTAGAACTCTTGCTATCATCAAGCAAGTAAGCCATTTGAGTCTCTAATTGATCCTTAATCTTCTTTGCTCTCCGTCTTGTTATTGGTCGTACTGCTAATTCTTAAATCTTCATGTCCTTATCATTCCCTCCCCGTTGAAGAGAATTCGACCTCGAATTTGAATCTTCATGAGAGTGATCTCTAAGGTCTCCATGCTCACCTACATCAAAAGGGGAAAGATCACTAACATTTAATGTTGCACTTACATTGTACTCACCGGGCAAGTCTATCTTGTATGCATTGTCATTGTAGTGCTCCAAGACTTGAAAAGGACCATCACCCCTAGGATGGAGTTTGGATTTTCTTTGGGAAGGGAATCTTTCCTTCCGAAGATGGACCCAAACCCAATCACCGGGTTCAAAAATAACTCTACTTTTCCTTTGTTGGCACTCCTTGCATAGTGATCAACTTTTTTCTCAATATTTTCCTTGACATTAGCATGTAGCTCTTGCACATATTGTGCCTTGGCTTCATCATCCTTATGTAACACTTCATCACTTATGGGCAATGGAATCAAATCAAGAGGGGTTAGTGGATTAAAGCCATATGCTACCTCAAATGGAGAATAAGAAGTAGTGCCATGAGACACCCTATTATATGCAAACTCAATAAAAGGTAAACATTCTTCCCATGCCCTTAAATTAGATTTAAAAATAGTCCTAAGCATGGTTCCTAAGGTCCTATTAACTACTTTGGTTTGACCATCCGTTTGAGGGTGGCAAGCTTAGCCCATAAGGTCTTCCAAAAATGACTTTAAAACTGTGAGTCCCTATCCGACACAATGGATTTGGGTACTCCGTGCAATTTAACAACTTCCTTGAAAAACAAGTTAGCAATGTGACATGCATCATCAACCTTGTGAAAAGGAATAAAGTGAGCCATTTTAGCAAAACGACACCACAACAAAAATGCTATCACGACCACGTCTGTTCTTGGGTAGGCCCAAAACAAAATCCATGGACAAGTCAACCCAAGGGGAAGAGGGAATAGGAAGGGGGGGTATATAAACCATGAGTCATGCTTTTAGACTTAGCCTTCCTACAAACTATGAACCTAGAACAAATTAAATGCACATCATGTTTCATCTTAGGCCAATAGAAATGTTCATGCAACATGTCAAGAGTTTTATGCTGCCCAAAATGACCCATTAAACCTCCCTCATGTGCCTCTCTAACAAGAAATTCCCTCATTGGGCACTTAGGGATGCATAGTCTATGGCCCTTGAACAAATAACCATCATGTCTATAATAAGAGTCATGTGCCATAAGCTCACAATCATGAAAAATAGAAGCAAAATGAACATTCAAGGCATAGAAATCTCTAATGTGATCAAAACCAAGAAGTCTAGTTTGAAGAGTAGAGATTAGAGAGTACCTCCTTGTAAGTGCATCGGCTACCACATTAGCTTTCCCTTTCTTGTGTTTGATGACATATGGAAATTGTTCCAAGAATTCAACCTACTTTGCATGTCTCATATTTAGCTTACCTTGGCCCTTTAGATACTTTAAGGATTCATGATTGCTATGTATCACCAATTCCTTAGGAAACTAATAATGTTGTCAAGTATGCAATGCTCTAACTAATGCACATAATTCCTTATCATAAGTGGAGTAATTCAAGTGTGCTCCACTTAACTTTTCACTAAAGTATGCAATGGGGTGTCCCTCTTGTAAAAAAAAACCCCTATCCCAATGTTAGATGCGTCACTCAATTTCAAAAGTTTTTGAAAAGTTAGGTGAGGAGATCACGGCAAGTGTACCGGATCGTTGCAAGTAATAGTACGGAAAGACCGAGTATAAAATATATTTTTGTGATTTTAATTTAAGGATAACATGAACACAAGTGTAAATTTGTATGAATTAAAAAGTGTTGGGGGCGAGCTTCAATTTAGATCACTCTTATATCTAGCAAATCAAATATGTTATTGAACTTATGTTATGAGCAATGATCGAATTGTTATAAATATTCTAATCCTAATTCCTTAGGTAAAAGAACCTTTATTTCTAATAAAAATCCCTAATTCCTTAGGTGACCTTAACAAGAAATAAGCAGTAATAACATCAATTATCCTATGATTCTGAATACCAATGACTATTCCTAGACTAGAGATAAGCAGATTTCAATTCTCAAGCATATGTAATTCAAACTTCCATTCATAATCACATATCATAAATCATCCTGAGAGTGATCAAATCCTAGAAAGCATTAAGAACAGAGACTGAAACATAAATCATAACATTCATTCAAATAATAGAGGTTCGATTGAAAAACGTAAGAGATTCCTAAATTGTTAATCCCCAACAATGGGAAGTATAGCTAGATATAGAAATAAAAATAACAAGAGAAAAGATCAAACTAGAGGGAGAAGATGACTACATTGATGCTCCAATGACTTGTTCCCAAGCTTGAATCATCAATGGAGGTCAGTGAAGTGCGAATCCTTACCGTCACGGTCTTCAGAACGCAAAATGAGACTGTTTCTAATGATCAGAATAACCTAAAATTCGAGTTATGGGCTTAAATATGAGTTGAGTAAGTGACCCATCGCCTGGCGATCAGGATTCTTCGCCAGGCAAGCTGTAGGAAATTAGCTGAAACTGCTTCACCATCGCCTGGGGAGCTCGACGGTCGCCTGGCTATCCGACAGCAATGACTGTCATCGCCTGGTGAGACACTCCCATCGCCTGGCGACCTGCACGCAAAATCATCGATAAAAAAACTACTTTCTCATTGCCTGGCAAGCCAGGCCATTGCCAGGCGACCCGAAGTGAATTTTTTCCTTCTTACGGTCCATGGCCTTGAGCACATTGAAAGTCACGACTTCATCTTGGACTTTCAATGTCAAAGTTCCATCCGCCACATCAATTAAAGCTCTAGCAGTAGCTAGGAAAGGTCTACCCAAAATCAACGGGATGTCATTGTCTTCTTCCATGTCATGAACCACAAAATCAACCGGAAAGATGAATTTGTCAATTTTAACAAGGACATCTTCTACTACACCATATGGATGCTTCACTGAACGATCAGCTAGATGCAAAGTCATCATCGTGTTCTTTATCTGACCAATCCCCAACTTTTAGAAAATGGAGAGTGACATTAAACTAATACTCGCCCCAAGATCACACAGTGCTTTCCCAAAATTTTTATCCCCAATAGTGCAAGGAAAAGAGAAGCTTCCAGGATCTTTAAGTTTTGGTGGAAGCTTTCTTTCTACAATTGCACTGCACTCCTCGGTGAGCATGACTATCTCCTCATCCACGATCCTCCTCTACTTTGAAAGGATATCTTTCATGAGTTTTGCATATTTGGGCATTTGTTCAAGAGCTTCTACAAAAGGAATCTTAATTTGTAACTTTTTGAAAACATCTAGAAAATTACCAAATTGCTTTTCATCTTGCTCCTTCTTCAATCTTTGAGGGTAAGGTAGCTTGATGATTGGCTTTGGAAGCTTAGACTCCTCTTGCACCTTAGGATCCTCTTTCACCATGGAAGATTCAACAACACCCACAAACTGCTTCTCATTTTGCTCCTTCTTCAGTCTTTGGGGGAAAGGTAGCTTCATAATTGCTTTTGGTAATTTTGGCTTCTCTTTTACATTAGAATTCTCGTCAACACCCACATGAGCTTTGTCACCAGACTCAACCACTTCTTTTGAGCTCTTCTTTGCTACAACTTCAATTGTTTTTCCACTCCGTGTGGTTATAGCATTCACTATTTCACCACCCCTTGGATTAGGAATAATGTCACTTGGAAGAGAGCCCAAAGGTCTCTGCAACTTTCTTGGCCAGCTGACCCACTTGAGTCTCAAAATTTCTAATGGGTGCTTCTTGATTTTTAGATCTAGCATCTAGACTTTAGAAACCTGCTTTTGTTTCCTCCGTGAATGAAGAAGTCTGTGTAGCTAGTCCCTCAACTACTATCTCTCAATCTTCTTTCTTTTGAGGAACATTTTGGCTTTGCCCTTGATCCTTCCAAGAGAAATTCTGATGATTCCTCCACCCTGGATTGTAGGTGTCGGAATATGGATTATTTTTGACGAAAAATATCTTCTCTTGGATTGGTAAGGGAAGTCCACAATCCTGATTAGAATACGGACCTTCACAATAGTCACACTTCAAACTTGTCACAACATTTACTTGACCAGAATGGTGTTGCAAAGAATTCAACTTTAGAGCTTCCATTCCCATTTTCAGTTCTTCCAACTATTGAGTGATTATCTTCTGTTGAGCCAACTCGGCAGTCTGAGCATCTAAGTCAAAAAGACTTCTTCTATCATGAGCTGTCAAGTAATCATTTGAAACCATGGCTTCAATTATTTGTCTTGCTTCTACCGTAGTCTTGAAATTCAGAGAACCACCTGTTGAGGCATCAAGCATCATCCTAGCATTCAGTTTCAACCTAGTACAAAAGATTTGCATTTGTTGATGGTCATCAAAACCTTGATTCGGGCAAGCCTTCAATGTGATCTTGAAACTTTTGTAAGTCTCATAGAGCGGCAAGTGTACCGGATCGTTGCAAGTAATAGTACGGAAAGACGAAGTATCGAACTCAGGGGCTGTAGTTAATTATCATTTAAACAATTTAACTTCTAAATTGATAATGGACTAATGTGAATTTGTTTGACGAGTGTTGTCGTCAAACTCTTAGGTCCTAGCCGTGGTATCAGCCAGAGGTTTGGACAGTCTTTGATTCCTTTTTTCTTCAAGCAATTGCGTCGAGGAGGGAACTCTGCTCCTTAACTATGGGTTTCCTGACTCCTCTAGAAAGGGTCAGGCAAGGTGAGAAGGGACGTGAGTGTTGGATTACTACGGCTAAGGCATAAAAAAAAGTAAAGGCAAAAATGCGATAAAGAAGATAAATGAAATAAACGTAGAGTTTGATTTGATTGATGTGTGTCCTTTACTTTTCACTCTAAAGCTATATATATACACAGGCCCTCATCGGCCACTAAGCTAGCCAACATTTTCCTGCCGTTGGATTGATCTAAGATCAACGGATCTCATCGTTTCATATGCCCTCAACGAAACAGAGTAACTGCCCACGATCCCACTGGCACGGTTAGTGGGGTGAGTGCTGGTTGCTTCTAGTTTTCCGACCTCGCTCTTCTATTTGAACTTCAACTGTTGCCACGTTCTTTCTACGTGTCGTATCTTGCCTTCCAAGTAACACCCACCTTGCCTCGGCCGTATGGTGGCTCGGCTGTCCTAGCCCCACTTTAGGTAATTGTTCAGGTATCCGAGCCACCAAGGCCTTGGCACTCTATAGGATGGGGTACTTTCCCTCGGCTTGGCTCATTGGTCCTCGGGCATAGTCCTCCCTCGGGGGGTTTTCTCCCATTTAATGCGCCCCAATGATCTTCTTGGGTTTACTCTCTTTGGCAAAATCCCTTTTTGCCACTTGTTGTATGGCTTGCCTTCACACCATATTCCCATTTTTCTTCTCTCAATCCTCGGCCTACAACTTTTTTATTTTTGGATGTTAACAACGAGAAATTAAAGTGAAAAGCAATAAATATATTTTTCTGATTTTAATTTAAGGATAACAAGAACACAAGTGTGGATTTGTATGAATTAAAAAGTGTTGGGGGTGAGCTTCAATTTACTTCACTCTTATATCTAGCGAATCAAACATGTTATTGAACTTATGTTATGAGCTATGATCAAATTGTTATAAATATTCTAATCCTAATTCCTCATATAAAAGAACCTTTATTTCTAATAAAAATCTCTAATTCCTTAGGTTCTTTTATAAACAGAAATAACATCAATTACCTATGATTCTGAATACCAATGATTATTCCTAAACTAGAGATAAGCAGATTTCAATTCTCAAGCATATGTAATTCAAACTTCCAGTCATAATCACATATCATAAATCATTCTAAAAGTGATCAAATCCTAGAAAGCATTAAGAAACGAGATTGAAACATAAATCATAACATTCAATCAAATAATAGAGGTTTAATTGAAAAGCGTAAGAGATTCAAAAATTGTTACTCATCCCCAACAACGGGAAGTTTAGCAAGACATAGAAATAGAAATAACATCAAACTAGAGGGAGAAGATGACAACATTGATGCTCTAATGACTTGTTCCCAAGCTTTGAATCATCAACGGAGGTAAGAGAAATGCGAATCCCTGCTGTCACGGTCTTTAGAAAGCAAAATGAGACTATTGTCAATGATCAGAATAACTTAAAATTCAAGTTATGGGCTTAAATATGAGTTGAAACTGCTTCACCATCGCCTGGCGAGCTCGACGGTCGCCTGGCTATCCGACAGCAATGAGCGCCATGGCCTGACAAGACACTCCCATTACTTGGCGAGCAGCAGGCAAAATCAGCGCTGAAAAATACTGCTTTCGCATCGCCTGGCGAGCCAGGCCATCACCAGGCGACCCAAAGTGAACTTTTTCCTTTTTTTGCATCTGTTGAAACACTTTGTAAGCTCTTGTCATATCTAGGCAAAGGACAAGAAAAGACACACGAATTAAATGTAACAAGTATCTCAAAAACACATAAACAAAAACCAAATTCAATCTAAAAACTAACAAACCAAAATCAAACTATTATTTATGATATTAAAACACACTATAATTGAGAAAAACTTAAGGAAAACTATTTAAAAATGAGTCAAACTATACGTATAATGCAGAGCAATCATTAGGCAAGGTCAAGATAGGCGCATTTATCAATTTTTCTTTTAAAGCATTAAATGCATCTTCTTGCCCTTGTTCCCACTTAAATGCAACATTTTTCTTAACTATCTCATTCAAAGGAGCGGACAAAGTACTAAAATTAGGCACAAACCGCCTTTAAAAGCTAACAAGACCTTGAAAACACCGTACATCACTCATGCACTTAGGTGTGGGCCAATCTTGGATGGCCTTGATTTTTGTTTCATCCACTTTCACACCCTTGTGCACCCACAACAAATCCCAAGAAAACAACTTCCTTTTTGCAAAAAGTACATTTTTCCAAATTTGCATGCATCTTTTCTCTCCTAAGTGTACTCATGACACTCCTCAAATGTTCAATATGATCATGCATGTCCAAGCTATAAATGAGGATGTCATCAAAGTAAACAACAACAAATTTTCCAATGAAATGCCTTAAAATATGGTTCATCAAACGCATAAAAGAACTAGGGGCATTAGTCAAACCAAAAGGCATGACTAACCATTCATAAAGACCAAACTTCGTTTTAAAAGCGATTTTCCATTCATTCCCTCTCTTAATGTTATTTGATGACAGCCAATTTTCAAGTCAATTTTGGAAAAAACACATGCACCATGCAATTCATCTAACATATCATCAAGTCTAGGTATTGGATGCCTATACTTAAAGGTAATGTTATTTATGGCACGACAATCGGTGCACATGCGCCAAGTACCATCTTTCTTAGGTACAAGTATCACCTGCATAACACAAGGGCTTAGGCTTTCCCTAACCCATCCACTAGCTAAAAGCTTTTGAACTTGGCATTCTATTTCCTTTGTTTGTTCCGGATTCACCCTATATGGTGGCCTATTAGGGATAGAGGCATTAGGAATGAGGTCAATTTGATGCTCAATGCCTCTTAAAGGGGGTAGGCCATGAGGTAAGTCACTAGGGAAAACATCCTTAAACTCTTTTAAAAGGAAATCCACTTCTTTAGGTAAAACATTAGGAAAAGAAGACAAACACATTTTATTATAATAAAGAAAATACAAAGGTTGTCTTGCCAACAAAGTTTTCTTAACAACATGCTCTAATAGACAAGCTTTCTACCTTAGGGGTAGAATCTTGGCTATTTGATGCATGAGCATCCAAGATGGACTTTCCCATTTTCTCTTTATTCTCTTTTTCTCATTTTTGTTTCAAAGCAAGTTGGTCATTACAAACTTCTTTGGGACTAAGAGGCAAAAGAGTCACTTTATGTTTTTTATGCATAAAAGTGAAGGTATTGGTTCTACCATCATGCATGACCATACAATCAAATTTCCATGGCCTACCTAACAATAGGTGGCCCGCCTCCATAGGCACAACATCACATAAAATTTCATCTTGATATTTATCGATGCTAAAAGAAACCAAGACTTGTTTGTCAACCTAGAGTTCTTCATATTGACTAATCTAGAGCTAGCCACATTTGTACAACTTCCTCCATCAATGATCATAGAGCAAATATTTCCATTAATTGAACATATTGTATGGAAAATATTTTCTCTTTGAGAATCATCATGCTCCTTTTCTTTGACTCCTAGGAGTCTTCTTACCATGAGAAGATCTCCTTTAAGGGGAGCCGATTCACAATCACTCTCTTTCTCACTCGAAGAGGATTGTGAAGGAGAAGAGTATGATGAGGAAGCGGTTTCATAAACATCTCTACCTCTTGTAATCATGGTTTTTCTATTTGGGCAATTTGATGCTATGTAACCTCTTCCCAAACATTTAAAACATTTGGTGGATGAAGAACTTGAAGAAGAAAAAGATTTAAAAGGGTTAGAAGACTTACCTCCCTCCTTTGAAGTGGAGGGCTTGGGGGACTTTGAGCCCTCCCTCTTGTGTTTATCCTTCCAATGTGAATCATCTTTGTCCTTGCTTGAGGAATTTTTTTTGTAGGTGGATTTTCTGTTGAGTTGTTGCTCCACTGTAGAAGCTTGATAGACAAGCTCCTCAATATCTTCAAAACGTTGGAGTTCTACCACATCCCTTATTTCATAGCTTAGGCCATTGAGAAACTTAGCTATTTTAGCTTCTTCATCCTCTCTTGTATTGGATCTAATTCTCAAAGTTTCAAAGTCTATGTAATAATGTTCAACACTTTTGGACCCTTGCTTTAACTTTTGGAGCTTTTGGTGTAAATTCCTATGGTGAAGAGAGGGATCTTTTTCTCAAAATGCTTTTTAAATCTTCCCAATCATCCACTTCTCTAGCACCAAACTGTTAGAAGTGAAGAAGATGAAGTTGCAGAATATTTTTTTTCCAGAAATTTCCAGCAACTACCAAAATCAAACTGAAACAATATAAAGCAAATAATCATCAAGGTAAACCTTCCCACACATATTATAACATTTAGAATCAACTAAAAACTCAAGATTGGACAAAATGATAACTTACAAAAACCTAAGATTCGAACAGTAAGCTTCAATGGAATGATGTGCTTACCTACATGTTAAAAGTGCAAAGACAAAAACCCAAGCATGAAATAAAAGCTGGAAATCTCAGCGTTAGTTGAAGAAAAATGGGTGTGAACTCAAAAACAATTTAACTAGATGTGAACTCTAAGTGGTTTTTTTAACGAGGTTGACTCTTTTTTTTTTTTTTATGGTGTGAGATGAATCAAAAGAAGCACAGTAACGCTAACACGATGAACTCAAACTTTTATTGTTTATAACAACTTTTGGAACAAAGTTTTTGATTATGGAAGAGTCTCAATCATACTACTTGATGTGAACTAAATATATAAGTTCACTAAAAATTCAAGGGTCCTTCCATAAATTATAATTTTTTCAATGTTTAGTGGTCCTAGTGCCAATTCTTGAATCTTCATGTCCTTCCAAAATTTTATAGCAAGGGAGACATATTTTTACCAAAAAAATACTCTCGCTGTCCCAAAATATAAGTCAATTTTGAGAATTTCATTAGTCTCAAAATATAAGTCTCATTTTTATGTTATCTAGTGCATTTATTACTTATTCACTAAAATACCCTTAATTAATTCTTTACGGTTACAATACCAAAGTAATTAATTAGAGGAGAGATAAATGACCTACAAAGGGTAAATTAGGAAAAGTAGTGTAAATAACTGATATAATTAACTAAACTAATTTTGTTAGTTATTGTGAAGTGGTTTAAGGGAATTTATATCTTAGGACGGACGGAGGAGTGATCCCACCTGTTCGCATCCAATTCTCTCTCTCTCTGCGCACCCAAATACCCAGAAAGAAGACAAGAAACGAACGACTAAGCTAGTGAGAAAGAGTAGAAAGAACTCAACAAATTCGCATGGTCTTCCGAGTTTCAATTCCTAAACCGGTCGTCGATTTCGCACTTCCCCCAATCCCAAAGGCCACGTTAGACTAATTCGCCGCATAACCAAACCCTTCCCACAAGTTAACCCCAAAAATCAACACCCCCTTTTCTTTCTTTTTTCCCAGCCCCTTCTCTCCTTCAACGCATGCAATGCTACATATACTCACAAATTCTTTTAGATCTTCCATCACACTTCCCGTTGCTTCTTCCACCACTTGGCTGAATCTCTTGAATTCCCACTAAAACTTTACTTCTAAATTCTAATATGACTAGCAATGCCCAAACTTCTGCTTCTAGTCACAACATCAGGGGTTTAATCTGTAACGCTGGTTCTGGTGCCGCTGCTGGTAATTTTTTTGTTTTTCGTTATTTTTTTTTTGTTGGTATTTCCGGCCTCGACCCTTTTCATATTTTGAGTTCATCTTTAATGGGTTTCTCTCAAAATCTTCCCTTTTCTTTCCAAATAACTGTTTCTGGTCACTGCAGGGGCAATAGCGGCTACATTTGTGTGCCCTTTGGATGTGATCAAGACAAGGTTACAAGTTCATGGCCTTCCACCTGGGCAGAAAGGTACCATTCTTGTTAATTGCTTATGGACAATACTGAACTTTGGGCTTGATTTCTTTTTAGATTGAGCACCAGGTTTCTAACATTGATAATTTGAATAAGTTTATTAATTTAATGTCTCTGCATTATTTTTTAATAATGAATAAGTCCTTCTCATTTGAGAGCTGAAAGTGAGGGCTACTGTAGGGTAGGAGGTACTATTACCATATGAATAAATTATATCTGATATATAGTCATTTTGTTCTATGAATGTGTGAGGCGCTTTCATTATACCCTGAATATTTCAAAACTACAAACACATCCATAAGTGTCTCTTTTGCTAGTAAATTTTTGAACTAAGTTGACTAAAAATAAACACATTTGAGAACTAATCTGACTAACAAAAGACACATTTAAGAACCAAAATGACTTACTAAAAAGACACTTTGGGAACCAAAATGACTTGCTTAAGATACACTTGGGGATGCATTTGCAATTTCAAGGACTATAACGACATCGCCTCACACATTCAGGGACCAAAATGGCTTTTTACTCAATTATATCGTACATTTATTGATTGATTGTTTGCTGAGCCTAACTTTTATTGTTCTCCTAGGTAGTGTCATTGTCTCGAGCTTGCAGAATATAGTGAGGGCTGAAGGCTTCAGGGGAATGTACCGTGGCCTTTCACCAACAATACTTGCATTACTTCCAAACTGGGCAGTGAGTTTCTTTTCCTATTGCCTCCCTAACTATAGTTTTGTGCTGTTATTGGTGGCTATTGCAGTAAAAGATGCTGTGTACTGTGAAGCAGCTCGATAGCTCCACTTCTATTCTGATTCAGTTATATCTTGTTGCAGCGTTCTCTCGTCTTTCTTCGGGATACTTGTTATACAATACATATTTGTTATACAATACACACAAACTATTATCAAACAAAAACGACACATAAATGATAAACACAAAATTCGGAGTCACATGAGTCTTATCACTTATGTAAAGTGATGTTAGTCTTCACATCCATTCTTATTTGTCATACAATTCTCCCTGGGATATAGTACCAACCTACAATTCTCTGAATTTGATTTTACAAGAAATATAGAAGTTACACCTTGGCCCGCTTCATGTGAGGGTGGGTATCGAAGTTTCATTTGTGCCCCACAATGTTATGTGCAGTGCTTATATACTGTTAGACCGCCTCAAGTCTTGGGGTGCGGTTGATATACCAGTTAGAAAACTGCACTTAACACCAATTGGTTTTAGGATGAAATGTAACCCCAACATGTTGCTCATTGCCATTAGTTTGGATATCCTTAGTCTCGACACTTTTGCTTTCGGTATCTTAATGTTTGCATCTCTATAAAAAGAAAATTATTTACAAAAAAATTGTTCGTATTCTTCTCATGTCTACTTGTTTAAAATAAGTCCATATCCCTTAATTATTGTTGACTATATATTGGTACTTTTATGGCACCATTTTATTAGTTTGATTGAGATTGAAACTAGCACCTCTGTAACAAACAACAATTGAATAAGATGAATCATTCTTTCTCGTTCTTGCATCTTCCTAAGTGTAAAGCAACACAGACTTTTGTATTCCTGTGATGTGACAAAAGTCATTTAAAGATTGAAGATCCTTTCTTCACAGTGTCGATTAATCATATTTCTTTTATTAGAATATGAATAATCTTTCATTTACTGTTTAATCATATGTTTGCAACAGACTTTTTTCATATTACGTATCTTTTCAAATGACAAAAGATCTACTTCAAGTGTAGGTTTACTTCACAGTTTACGAGCAACTAAAGGGCTTACTTCGTTCACATGGTAAATATTATCTAAATGATGAGTGCATTTTACACACATTGGTTTTTCTAATTCATTGAAAGTATAATAGTAGATATCTCAAAAAGTTTCCAATGCTAGTTTCTTTAGATCTTGAATTGATATTTTCTGGATTGACCATTTTTATAACAGTATATTGATAATTCTGTAGCAGATGATTGCAATGAGCTCACAACAATTGGAAATGTTATAGCTGCTGCTGGTGCTGGAGCAGCAACAGCAATATCTACAAATCCATTGTGGGTTGTTAAGACAAGACTTCAAGTAAGTTGCTGCTTCTCATGACTGTAATAATGTTAAAGTAAAAAATATTGCAAAAATAGGAATACACATGCTTCTCCTTTTTTTTTTGTTCTTGTTCTCTGTCCTTTTTACTGTTTGATGTCTTTCTATCTTTCATACATTCTTTTGAATCTGTCACCTTATCTGCTTCAATATGATTTTAAGTTTGTTAGCTATGTATGTTTGCTATTCAAACTAATTGTTTAAACCAACAGAAATCTGAAACTGAAAATGACACTGTTGTATTGATATACTAACTGCTGAGGATAAATTCTTCAGTGTATAGATTATTAATAAAATATGGATTCCTTATTTCACTTATTCATTGATAATACCAATATATGCTCTTGTTCTTGTTATGTTGAATATTAATTCATTTTTCCCCTGATACCCATTAGACACAAGGAATGAGACCTGATGTTGTTCCTTACAAGAGCGTTGTTTCTGCTTTGACAAGGATTACACATGAGGAAGGCCTGCGAGGACTATATAGGTCTGTTTCTTGGTTCTAATATTTAGATTTCATCATTTGGTCTGTTACTCTTTAAATGCCTAATAGTGTTAGATTATCCCTGACGCCATCTTAAATGCGAACAGAAACAATACTTATTGGGTGATAAATTTAGTTAGTGTATTTAGTTGTGATGTGATGGTATTATGTTTTGGTGAAGCAGTGGCATTTTGCCTTCATTGGCTGGTGTAAGTCATGTTGCAATTCAATTCCCAGCATACGAAAAACTTAAGTCATACATGGCAAAAAAAGGTACAAGTGGTAGGCTATTGTTTATTTTTATGCGGTGCTCAATTACTCATCATACAAGGAATCAAAATGTTTCAGATAACACAAGTGTCGACAAGCTAAGTCCTGGGAGTGTTGCCATTTCATCATCAGTTTCAAAAGTAATGGCCTCTGTAATGACATATCCACACGAGGTATATGCATCATGACCCTCTTGCTCATTTGCTAAGTAAGGGTGTGTTTCCCCACATGTTTAATAACTATTAGAATTTATTTAACACATTCAGGTAATACGTTCGAGGCTGCAAGAGCAAGGGCAAGCAAAAAATAATGGGGTCCATTATGCAGGGGTTATTGACTGTACTAAGAAGGTGTTTCAAAAGGAAGGCATTCCCGGGTTTTATCGTGGTTGCGCAACTAACCTATTAAGAACAACTCCATCTGCTGTTATCACATTTACTAGTTATGAGATGATACACAGATTTTTGGGGCGGGTTATACCACAAGATAAGGTGTATTCATAAGGGAGGGAATTTTTCATCAAATGAAGCTAACCAGTGATATTAATTAATACATACTAAAAATGGCCCTCATAGTCGTCATAGGGGAAATGACCAGCTAAGTCTAACTAGAGTCCTCTTGGAAACAAAGAGCAGCTAACAAGACTTTGATTTGCATTTTCTGATTTCTTTTTATTATCTGTCTAACATACAAATTCTTGATTTTACCAGAATTGTGAATTATATTAGCAGAAAAATAAAAGTGCACAATAGATTACAAATCCAACAATATATCTCATTTATTATTTGTCTTTGTAACTGGTCTTTTTTTCTTCTTTGTTTCTGAGTTGGATGTTGTTCTATTCTATCTCGAAATCAATAATTTATGCTCTCGTTTACTGTTTTTATTTACACGTTACTATTATTATATCTCTAAAAGTAAGAAACACAATAGATTACAAATCCAACAATATATCTCATTTAAAAGTTGTTTTCATTGTTTCCAACAATATATTCTCCCTTTCATCTTCTCTTCAATTTTGGTGAGTACACGTGGTCCTCGCATAGTAGAGTAGGGGCCCGTTTGGATTAGCTTATTTTTAAGCTCATGAGAAATAACTTATAGAGATAAATAAGTTTTTATGTTAGATTCACAAGTTCTCACTAACAAAAATTATATATTCATAAGTTCTTTTTCCATAAACTACCTTAACACGCTTATGAGTAATACATAAAAGCTTATTTATTTATTTGCATAAGTTATTTTGCATAAGCTCAAAATAAGCTCTATTCAAACGGACCCTAGAGAGGCAAAGAAACGGAAAGGCAAGGATAATATTGATTTTATCTTTTGACAAAATAATATTGAAGCTTTGGTTAGATATTCTTGTATTATATTTGGCATTTTAAATGAGATGAGAATAAGTTAGACAATATTTGGTACCATATAATTTATTTTTTATTAAAAATACATTTTTATTAGCTGTCTAATAATTATATTGTTTAAACTTTATAACTTTAATGTTATGTCATTAATTTACAAATATGATCTAAAATTTACAAGTTAAAACATATAGGCTTAAATATGTATTCTACCCCTGCAAATATCACCATAATCCAGTTATACCCCTGTAAAAATAAAAACTTTAAAATTACCCTTGCAAATATAAATCGCTTACAGTTATGCCCCTCGGTCAGCTTCCAATCCAAAAAAATAATTTAAATAAGGTTTAAATATATGTTCTGCCCCTGCAAATATCACCATAATCCAGTTATGCCCCTGCAAATTTCTGCATAATAGAAAAATTAAAGATTTTGACAGGGGCATAACTGGATTATAGTGATATTTGCAGGGGCATAACTAGATTATGGTGATATTTGCAGGGGTAAAACATATATTTAAACCTTATTTAAATTATTTTTTTGGATGAGAAACTGACCGAGGGGCATAACCGTGAGCGATTTATATTTGCAAGGGTAATTTTAAAGTTTTTATTTTTACAGGGGTATAACTGGATTATGGTGATATTTGCAGGGGCAAAACATATATTTAAGCCAAACATATTAGAATTTCAATTTGAAACTATTTTGTAAAAATAACACGACGTTACTCGTGCGTATTCACAATTATTTTGCTAGTTGGAAATATAAATTCAAGTGTTTTATATTTTTATCTTTGCAAAATGAGAATATCAGGAAGTTGATCTTGCCGAGGAGGCACAAGCTTCCAAGATGGCTCGGGCTTTATTCTTGTCTACCTCGGTGCCCAAAATATGCACCAAGAAGTTAGCTGCAGATACAAAGAATGCACACTTAGTGGGATTCATCTTAAGGTTGTGGAGTCTCATCCTTTTCAGGGCTTGCTCTGACTCAGTTAGATGTGCCTTAACGCTCCTAGACTTGACTACCAAATCATCAATACATATATTTCTATTATTTTATTGATTAAGTCATGGAATAACGCGTTCATCGCCCTTTAATAAGTGGCTCTCGTATTTTTAAGGACGAAAGGCATGACCAACAACCACTCATAGACGCCTAGCGCGCTAGGGCTCCTGAAGGCAGTCTTATGGGTGTTCTCCTCGGCCACATAGATTTGGTTATACCCAGTGTATCCATCCATAAAAGTAAAGATGGCAATGTTGGCCGCAACATAGACTAGCATATCGGCCACTAGCATACCCTACTCATCGTTGGGAGTGGCCAAGTTCAGGTTTCTGTAATCGATGCATACCCCCACTTGGCCATTGTTTTTAATGACAGGCACTATATTGGACAACCATTCTACACACCTGGTGGTTCTTATAAACCCATCCTTTAGTAGCCATTCTATCTCAGGTTTGATCTGCGACATCAGTTGAGGATCGAACCTCCTCGGAAGCTCCTTATGGGACATGCATCCGTCCTTGATAGGAAATCGATGTTCTACCAAAGCTCTATCCAAGACTGACATCTCATGGTAATCCCATGCAAAGTAGACACAGTACTTCTTAATCAGCTTTATCACCTGATCCCTCTGTTGCATGCTGAGGATACCACTAATTTTGGTCATCCTTGGTTCCGTCCCTGTTCCTAGATTAACCTTCACTAATGGATCACGAGCCTCGAATGTGGGGATCCTTCGCTAGCTGAATAGGTTAATGTGAGGGAGATCAACCGATTTTCTTTCCTCGACGTCATCCGATACCCCCGGGTGCAGATCCTCCTAGAGTCATCCTCCTCATATACTGCACCAGACATGGTCACTTCAATTCTGGACTCTACCTGGGAAAAATGTAGCCTATCTAGTAGGTTCTGTAACTTATGTGAGATATTAGTCGTCAGACTTGCTGTCAGGCCGTGGGTTGGCCAACACTTTGGTTTGAACCCCTCTCTGGTTCATTTGCATGATTCCGCTCCTCCTTTCTCATAGCCTGTTGGTATAGCGATGGGGAGCCTATGAGGAGAGTAGAAGACTGCCTTGAACATCTTCACCTTAGCAGGGAAAATATTGGGATCACCTTCCACGATCTCTGCCTTGTCACCGATCCATATCATTAGCTTTTGATGTAGAGTTGATGGCACACATTCACTCGTGTGTATTCAGTCCCTCCCAAGGATTAATGTATACAGAGGATTCCCTTCTATAACTAAGAAAGCCGATCGCGTTACCTTCGATATGCTATGACATCGGTCACCAACACACCCAAGGCATGAGACGGATGGCCCATGAAGCTGGTCATAATGGTGGTCGGGTTGAGATCCTCTGTATTCTTTGTGAATATATATGCCTTGACAGGAATAATTTTGTTTTGATGATTGACAAAAGAAGTTCTAAAAGGTCAAGATTGCAAAAAGCGTAAAAAGAGAACAAGCTTTCAAGTCAAGAGTTGTTTGGTTTTTTGTATGGTTTAAGAAATTTGTGTAAGTGGAAATAAAGCTCTCTAAAATAAAATAAATCACACACTCACAAAAATATGTTTTGCATGAAAATATTTTTAAAACACTTGATTATTGATTAGAATAATCAATTATGCGGAAAGAGATTATTTTTTTATGTTTATATCTATTCACATTATACATTGGGTTTTTTAAATATATTTCACGTAATTTATTTTTAGCTTTATTTATTATCATGCTTTGTAAAATCAATTATATTATGATCCTGCTTTTGAATTTTGTTAACAAGTGACTGCGCTTGGAAATGTCATTTCCAACGGACCAATTTGTTTGCCAATTAAAATCATCTCATCCACAATTATATTTGGGAATCAAATTAATAGGTTTTTATGATGTTACCGTTGAGTCTTTAAAAGGATTATGCTTGCATATATTGTCCTCATATTTTCCAACGGACCTTTTTTTCTTTTAATAGGATTTCAAGTAATTTCATTATGTTTTATACATGGAACCACATTTTATATTGATATGGCATATGATTTTCCAACGGACATATTGCATGGATTTGTCCAAATCATTTTCCAACGGACCTTTTTTTTATATATGGTAATCCAATTGATTACTTTACAATTGTTACCGTTGAAACATAATTGGTTTGAATTATTTCTATTTAATCTCTTCTAGTCCATCTTCTCTATAAATAGGAGACTTGTGGTACCTCTTTGACACAACTCATTTCTACATTGGAGCTATATCAAAATTAAATTCTCATCACTCTCATCCATTTTACAGTTGCTAATATTTTATTTGAGAGCTTTATATACTCCACATTGTTTGAGTTGTATAACATGTGCTTCAATTTGTTCTATCTACACTATTGAGTGTATTATCTTTGTCCTTTTATTTCTTATTTTTGGGTGTGATCCCAAGTTATTCAAGAGAGGTGATATCTCTTGGTTTTGAAGCTCTTCTATATAGGGAGGTGATATCTCTTTTTGTGTGAAGAGGGTGTTTATTGATTGTAAAGGTTTCTAGCTAAACCTGTTCTAAAAGCTAGTGGTTGATTGATTAAAATCCCTTGGTGTGTTTGCCTTGGGGACTAGACGTAGGCCTCAGGAGTGGCCGAACTTGAATAAATTTCCGCGTGTCTATTTTCTTTCCCTTTATCTCTATTATTTTCCTTTGCAAGTTATTTTTATTGTTATTTATTTCACCTGATTAATTTATTGTGTTTTATTTTAATTCAAACATTTTCTAAACACTTTATTTTATTTGATTAATTTTTTTTATTTTAGTGATTCATTTAAACTCTATTTTTTAAGTTCATAATTCACTCTTGTGTTTGAAGTCACTTGGTCAACAAGTGGTATCAGAGCTAGACTCTTGGTAAAGACTAACAGTCTCAAGAGCAAGATGACTTCAAACAATGGCTCCTTATACAGACCCCCATCTTTCAATGGTGAAGGGTATGATTATTGGAAAACAAGAATGAAAATTTATATTGAGGCAGTAGATTGTGATATTTGGGATGCTGTAGTAAATGGTCCATTTGTTCCCACTCATCGCGTCAATGATGTAATGGTAAACAAACCTAGATCTCTTTGGACCAAAGATGAAAAAGAAAAGGTTCAATACAATTTGAAAGCTAAGAACATCATTACAACCGCTTTAATCGTTGATGAGTTCTATCGTGTATCACAATGTAAAACCGCCAAGGAAATGTGGGACGCCCTTCAAGTGACCCATGAAGGTACTACCAAGGTCAAAAGGGCTAGAATGAACACATTAACCCATGAGTATGAACTATTTAGGATGAAACCATCCAAGAATTGAACAAAGGATTCGTCCATATAGTTAACCATCTCAGAGGCCTTGGAAAATCTTTCAAAAATGAGGATTTGATCAATAAAGTTTTGTGATGCCTAAATAGAAATTGGCAACCCAAAGAGACAACTATCTCGGAATCTTAAGATTTATCTTCTGTGGATTTAACCACTTTGTTTGTTAAATTACAGGAACATGAGCTCGAATTAATCGACTCACTGAAAGTGAGGAAGGTGAAAAGAAAAAGAAAGGACTTGCTCTAAAAGCAAGTTCCAAAGAAAGTGACACGGAAGATTATGATAGCACAAATGAAAGTGAGGAAAATATGAGCGTAATGGTTCGAAGGTTCAAAAAGTTCATGACGCACAAAGGCAAACCAAAACCGTCTTCTAATCCTCAAAAGAAAAATGAGGAAGGAACTTCCTTCAATCCAACATGTTATAAATGTGGTAAGAAGGGGCACAGAAAGTCGGATTGTCCTCAAAATCAAAAATATGAGAAACCAGATAGAAATTCCCAAAAGGAATCAAAAGGAAGAAGAGCGTATATCACATGGGATGAAAACAATATGGAATCATCCAATGAATCTGAAAATGAGGAAGCAAAACTATGTTTCATGGCAAAGCATGAGGAAGATGAGGTAAGCCCCTTTGAAGCCGAACCCGATTTAACTTATGATGAGTTGCTTAGTATTTGTGAAGAATTAAATAAAGAGTCAACTAAACTTAGAAAAATTGTTTCCATTTCTAAGAAAACTATTTCCACTCTCCAATCCAAAATCGAAACTTTAAACAAGGAAATAGAAGTTCTTAAAGAGAAACAAATTTTTGTAAGTGAAGTCTCTTCTTGCAACTCTTATAAAAATCAAAAGGAGAATATTCCCAAGTGTGAAGAATGCAATGTTTTGAAAAATAAAGTTGATGATTTGCACAACATTCTTGCAAAATTCACCATGGGAAGAGACAATCTAAATATCATTTTGGGAAATCAAAGGGGAACTTATGATAAAGCTGGTTTGGGCTATAAACCAAAAATTCATGAAAGATCTTTCAAAAAGTTTTTTAGTCCCAACAACACATCTAGTAGCCCTTTTGTGAAATGTTTTTATTGTGGTAGAAAAGGTCATACATCATCTATTTGCAATGCAAGGAAAAATAAAGTTTTGGATGATAAAAAGGTATGGATTCCAAAGGACACTTTGCCCAAAGCTAACATAAAAGGACCCAAAATGGTTTGGGTACCAAAAGTCAAAATTTGATTTTGTGTTGTAGGTGTGTTTGAAGGCCAAGAACTCAAACGGGTGTCTTCATAGTGGCTATTCAAAGCACGTGAAGGAGGATAAAAGCAATTTCTCCTTTTTATCAAGTAAATGTGGCTATGTTACAGGTGGTGACATCATTTGAAATTTTTTTTTTTTTTAAAAAGGGTGCAAATTGATCATAAGCAAAAACGATTTACACATATTTCTTGAATATATGCCTTGCCACGATCCTTTTCTTCCCGCTTTTTGATAATGCCAAAAGGGGGAAACGTATGTGATTTGCATGTTTCGGGGGAGCATTATTTTAATGTCTGCAAATAGAAAGGGGGAGTATAATTTGCGCTTATCTCTGATATATACATTGTTACAAAATATTTGTATCCTAACCTCTTCATTGAGCAAATCCCTCCTAATGATGTTTGTCATCATCAAAAAGGGGGAGAATGTGAATGCCTTGATAGGAATAATTTTGTTTTGATGATTGACAAAAGAAGTTCTAAAAGGTCAAGATTGCAAAAAACGGAAAAGGAGAACAAACTTTCAAGTCAAGAGTTGTTTGATTTATTGTTTGGTCTAGGACATTTGGGTAAGTGGAAATAAAGCTCTCTAAAATAAAATAAATCACACACTCACAAAAATATGTTTTGCATGAAATTTTTTTAAAACACTTGATAATTGATTAGAAAAATCAATTATGCGGAAAGAGATTATTTTTTTATGTTTATATCTATTCACATTATACATTGGGTTTTTCAAATATATTTCACGTAATTTATTTTTAGCCATATATATTATCATGCTTTGTAAAATCAATTATATTATGATTATGATCCATGCTTTTGAATTTTGTTAACAAGTGACTGCGCATGGAAATGCCATTTCCAACGGACCAATTTGTTTGCCAATTAAAATCATCTCATCCACAATTATATTTGGGAATCAAATTAATAGGTTTTTATGATGTTACCGTTGAGTCTTTACAAGGATTATGCTTGCATATATTGTCCTCATATTTTCCAACGGACCTTTTTTTTTCTTTGAATAGCATTTCAAGTAATTTAATTATGTTTTATACATGGAACACATTTTATATTGATATGGCATATGATTTTCCAACGGACATATTGGATGGATTTGTCCAAATCATTTTCCAACGGACCTTTTTTTTATATATGGTATAATCCAATTGATTGCTTTACAATTGTTACCGTTGAAACATAATTGGTTTGAATTATTTCTATTTAATCTCTTTTATTCCATCTTCTCTATAAATAGGAGACTTGTGGTAGCTTTTTGCACAACTCATTTTTACAATTGGAACTATATCAAAATTATCTTCTCATCACTCTCATTCATTTTACACTTGCTAATATTTTATTTGAGAGCTTTATATACTCCACATAGTTTGAGTTGTATAACTTGTGCTTCAATTTGTTCTATCTACACTATTGAGTGTATCATCTTTGTCCTTTTTTTTCTTATTTTTGGGTGTGATCCCAATTTATTCAAGAGAGGTGATATCTCTTGGTTTTGAAGCTCTTCTATATAGGGAGGTGATATCCCTTTTTGTGTGAAGAGGGTGTTTTTTTGATTGTATATAGGGAGGTGATATCCCTATTTCCTTTCCCTTTATCTCTTTTATTTTCCTTTGCAAGTTCTTTTTATTGTTATTTATTTCACCTTATTAATTTATTGTGTCTTATTTTAATTCAAACATTTTCTAAACACATTATTTTATTTGATTGATTTTTTTATTTAAGTGATTCATCTAAACACTATTTTTTAAGTTCACAATTCACCCTCCTGTGTTTGAAGTCACTTGGTCAACATTCTTGCCAAGATTCTTCATGACAAAAGAGGAATTATAATCAACACAACCCCGCCATCCACCAATGTAACACCTGAATTTGCATCATAAATAGGCTTAAATATGTATTCTGCCCCTGCAAATATCACCATAATCCAGTTATACCCCCGTAAAAATAAAAACTTTAAAATTACCCTTGCAAATATAAATCGCTTACGGTTATGCCCCTCGGTCAACTTCCCATTCAAAAAAATAATTTAAATAATGTTTAAATATATGTTCTGCCCCTGCAAATATCACCATAATCCAGTTATGCCCCTGCAAATATCAGCATAATAGAAAAATTAAAGATTTTGACGGGGCATAACTGGATTATAGTGATATTTGCAGGGGCATAACTGGATTATGGTGATATTTGCAGGGGTAAAACATATATTTAAACCTTATTTAAATTATTTTTTTGATGAGAAACTGACCGAGGGGCATAACCGTACGCGATTTATATTTGCAAGGATCATTTTAAAGTTTTTATTTTTACAGGGGTATAACTGGATTATGGTGATATTTGCAGGGGCAAAACATATATTTAAGCCTCATAAATATATTGATTTAATTTTACTATGCTCTGTATTTAAGGAATTTAATAATGTTTGTAAATTTTTATATGTCGATTGCTCACTAAACATACGATATGTGCTTTTTACATACTACTAAATATCTTATATCATATATGAAAGTACTAGTTTGAGTTTTGACAGGAACAATTAACATAGTTTTGTCTTACACTAAGTTGTCGAGTGAAATTGTTCTGCGAAACAAACTTTCTCTTGATCAGATCACGACGAAACTCGAGATATGAGCATTTTCTAATATTTTAGAATTTTGAGAATTTTCTTAGAATTTTTCGAGTACAAGAAAATACTTATGTTTTTAGAGAGACCGAAATCGAAAAAAAAAACGACCCCAGATCGAAAATCCGCATTTCGTCGAAGGATTCCAAATAGAGGATTATTTTTGTGCAATGAAAAATATTAGGTTGGAGATGATTCGGTGTCACTTATGAATTTTTACTAGGAATTTTACCGCTTGACTAATTTCTCGCCACTAAACAATTGGCAAATTGCGATCGAACTGATTACAGGTAATTAAATTGACTAGTATTATAATGTAGTAATGGAGAAGATATTTTTCTAGGAAACAATCAAAGGGTGACACCTAGCCTAATGGATAGGATCAACTTTTTTATCATGAATTAATTTATATTAGTATTATTAGGTTTCAAAATATGATTAGTTACTAAGTTGGATGGATAAGGTTAAACAGATATTTTTAGTAAACTTAATCACTAAGTAAGGTGAAACAAAAAAAAAAAAAATATATATCACTTTTTTAAGCAATTTGGCCATGGCCCTCTCCACTCTCTCTTTGTTTTATTTCTTCTCTTCTTCTCTCTAAAAGTGTCGGTTGGTGTGGGTGCCATTATCTCTTTGGAGTAAAAGCTTGAGAAACAAGGGTATTATAGTGAGAATTTGTAAGAAGTTCCAAAAGAGAATAGGTGAGGAATTGCTTGGGGAAGGTGGTGGTGTTCTTGAAACTGTAAGTTTCTATCCTCTATCTCCTTTTCTCATGAGGACAGTAGAGCCATATGTGTAAGTATGGATCTGTTTCACATCAATTATACTCAAAATGAGTTTGGTTGTGTTGATTATGATGAGATATAAAAATCAAACATTATTCTTCTTCCTATAAAAAACGTGGCTATATGTGTGATAAAAGGAGGGAATTGTGTTGAAAATTTCTTGTCATTAATAATAGAGAACAATGATAAAGTTTTGAGCTTGAAGGTTTCTCAAATTTTTTAGAAAGTCATGAAACCAAGTTTTGATTTTTATAAAGATCTTGAAGTAGTTTGATGCAGTAATTTTGAGAATGATAAAAGAGGGATGGGTGGAAAAGTGACTATTTTATGATCTAAAGTTTTGATATTTTATTTTGAAAAAGTTATGTTTTGAGTTTAAGTATGTAAACTAATAGATCCTTGCGAAAGAGACTCCTTAGACAAAGTTATATTTAGATTTACCGAAATGTTTCAAAGAGTTAGATGAAGTTTTGGAAACCAAGAGAAGCTAAGTTTTGATCTTTAAAGGCATAGAGGGGTTTAATTGTATTGTGAAAATGATCTAGCTTATAAGATTTCAATTTGAAACCGTGAAGTTTTGAGAAATACATTAGTTTACAAAGTTTGTTGAAAAAATATTATTTTCAACAAACTCAAAATGGGTAAATTTAGTATTTTTATAATATTTCTTAGCATAAACCTTATTTTGCTTTCATTCTTTATTTTCTTAAAACTAGACATCCTAATAAGCTTTTCAGATGGTGGTCATTTGCTCAAACCTGACATTGTTTCCTATATTAATAAAAGCAGAGAATGTCAGTTACAAAATTGAATTTCTTAATTTTTTTAAATAAAGAAGCATG
Organism: Astragalus glycyphyllos; assembly: GCA_963573325.1. Lineage (NCBI taxonomy): Eukaryota > Viridiplantae > Streptophyta > Magnoliopsida > Fabales > Fabaceae > Astragalus > Astragalus glycyphyllos. Next base: position 18,513,909 of record OY754314.1, on the reverse strand, counting down.
AAGAAATGGATTTCTCTGAGCTATTATGTTGATTAAGACAAAGCTTTCATGTATAGAAATATTACTTAATAAGTTGTTTTACTTGATCACGATTGATGAAAAATATTTACTTTAGCTTAAAGCAACTTGTTTTATAAAGATAAAGATATCACGTAGATTGTGAAAAAGAACTCTTTTGTTAAGTTTTAAGTAACATTCACTTAGACTCACTCAACTTTTTCAGAATGATTTAATTCAATGGTATATAAAAAGATATATGAAGTTTCTGGTTGAATTAAAGTCATCATTTTGAGGCAAAGTACTTGAAAGTGTTTAGGAACAATACTTTTGGAAGGCGATCTAAGTTAAAGGTTTTGAGTTGTTTTCAAAACACTAAATATTAGATTCTTGATAGTAAAGATATTAACTTTATGTTAAGCTGAGCTTGATGATGTATTTTGATGTTTTGAAAATAAAGGATGGTATTGATGTTTGAAAAAAATGTTAATTTTGATGTTTGGATACTAAGAAAAAAACAAACTATTGTTTTGATAAAGGTTGGTTCTTGGAAGTTTCAAAGTTGCTTTTAAAGTTTTAAGCTTTATGTTTCTTTAAAGAAAAGTTTTGAAAAATTATTAGTAACAAACGGACTAGTGGTTTAGAAACCTTAGTTACCACCTCTTGAACTAGTATTCATAAGGATTAGTAACGAGTCTTTCTGAAACCCTTAGTTCCAAGAGGAAGCTATGAACCTTACCTAAACATTAGATTAAGAATCTGAGATGTGAATTTGTATGATTTATGTTGAAGGTTTCTCCATGGTCGAGCGGATACCTCAAGCGGGTCAGTGAGTTTCAGTGATTTTAGGAATGCATTTGAGGTAAGGGCATCTAAATGATTGTTCGTTATATTGTATGTTTATATATGGAAAGTCGTAGAGACAAGTGTTGTTAACATTGTTGATTGTTGGTTGCTGATTTTAATATGTGTATTATTGATTATGTGTGGTTGAGATTTATTAAATTTGTGTTATTTGAGTAATTAGTATTTTAATGTAGAAACTATGATTTTTCATGGCATTGAGGCATGCATTGGATTTTTGGTATAGACCTGGTGGGTTGTCCCAGTGTCTTGGGAGCTAGTGGGTTGTCCTAGCCTCCCTGCCTCCCGTGGACCGAATTATACTGGAGGGTTGTCCCAGTTTTTAGTACTAGTGGGTTGTCCTAGTATCCGATGCTAGTGAGTTGTCCTAGCATCCTCTTCCACAAAAAAAAGGGAGTGCAATTGTGTGCACACGTGAATTCATGCATAGACATGCATTGACATGGCTTCGGATTTATAAAGGATTTGGTTTACATATGTACTATGTACTTATATATATTAAATATTTCATGTGGTGTATATATTGTTGTTGTTATACATTGGTTTAGAAGATGACCCTTGCCTGTGGTACTCCAATTCTATGGATGTTACCCAGTCCTGTTTTCGTAGTGGTGACAGCGCTAGTAGATGGGCTATCAATGCGGTTGGAGGTTACTGCCAGATTGTCGAGGAATTATTACCATGTGGATGCGTGACATGTCATCTACAGTCACTCTATGTTTCAGACACTTGGGTTAGTGATCAGCGATAGTAGTTTGTTGGCTTTGGTGTTCCCCAATGATATATTACTCTTGGAGCAGTAATATGAGTATATGCTAAGAGTACATTAATGGTATGAGTCAGTCCTGGTTTAGGATATTTGTGTTTTAGATGTATTCATTTCTTTAGATGTATTCACATTTTCAATTTGTATCTTTTTCGAAAATATGATTCTCCTTAGAGCGATATTTATAAAAAATTTACTTGAAAATTCAGTATCTGTTATTTTACAGTCATGTGTCAAAATGTTGCATTACTTTGATTTGGAAAGAAGTTTAAAAAAAAAAGTTACTCATGTGTTCGGAAAGGCAAGAAGAGTATTTCTCAAAACATCATCCATTTAGAGGTTGGTTCACTACGTAGCGCTCCGAAAATCGGGGTGTCACAACCAACACCCTATTAAAGAGCTTTCCGTTTTGGTGGGCCTTGATATACAACGGCTTCAAATGTCTCACAATGTCTACCGTAGGCGCATGTGTGTCTAAACGGATCTTCGTCCCTGTCACCCATATCCATATTCGCAGCGTCCTTGGTCACATACGTTGGATCCTCCTTAGAAGAGGAGGACTCGGTGTTAGCATTAGTGCCAGCGTTTTCCTCGGGCTATGGGGGCCGTACAAGCATTCGATCACGGCTTCCGTTATTGGGCTACCAACAATGTCAACTACCCCGATCATGTTATTCACCTCGGCCTCTCCTTCAGGAATAGTGCCAACGAGAGGTGTCTACGCCTGCGCGCGCGGGTGGGGGGGTTGATTGCCTGTGCTGTCCTCAGTGGTTTTAGGAAAAGTCTGATCCAACGTTTTGGCTACGGAGGCCCCAGAAATCTCCCACGTATCTGTCCTCCAGACCATGGTCAGCATTTGCAGCATGCCCCTCAGTTTTGAATAGCCCTCGCCGATTGCGCCTTTCTCTTCGGCGAGCGTGTTTGGGTGGCTACTTTTGGAGGCAATTTATTGGACACTGTTTTTGCCATCCATTGATATTGGGATACTTCTGAAGGTTGTTTCACCATTCTGGTGGCCCTTAACTACCTTTCGCTCATGACGATGATGTCTATGGACACAAAACCCTACTCCGTCGTTACTCTTGGCACCCTCTCTTCTCCTTTAGGGATAGACTCCTTGTTAGAGGCCAGCTTGCTCGTCTGCCCCAGACAGGAGATTTTTAGGCCAGGACTTCAGCTTAGGCTTTGACTTCTCAGGGTTCAGCTTTGACAAATGGAGTTTCGTCATACTTCCAACCTATGGCGTTGGTAAGCTAAACGGTCCTCCACTGTAGACCCCCCAACTGGAGTACCCAACCGGTCTAAGACGGATAGCGTCCTCTCAAGAGGTCCTTCTCGTTTGGGCACCCACACGTTCTTCTTCTTGACCTTGCCCTTATCGGCCTTTGTAAAAGAGACCATATTTATTCCCATCGCTGGGAAAGGGTTGGTGTCGACAGTCATCTCGGCCATGCCTCTCTCATCCAGTTTGAACTTCCCCCCAGTAATAGCCTTCTGAATAGCTTAGCGAAATTCAATGCATTTGGAAGTGGTATGGTTGTAGGAGTTATGCCAGATGCAATATTCCTTCCCTTTTAACTCTTCCTGGGAGGAATAATATGGACGTCAAGTAGACAACTTTGCTTGTCTTTGAGTAAGTAGTCAAATATCTAATCCGCCTAATAGATGTCAAAGGAATATTCAATGTTGCTGCTCAACTCGTCCTTCTCTTTTCCCTTAGCCGGTTTCATAGTTAGATATGAGTATGTTTTTCCTTTAACTATCTCGTCTACCATCATTTGTGTCATGGGTTTGTTTGAGTCATCATAGTCCAAGTCACCCTCTGCGTTGACTACGACTACGAGATGTGGTCCTCAGCTTCTAGTAGCCTTTCTCTTCTCTTTCTACTGTATGAACTGCTTTATCTGAACAACCCTGGATGCCAAGCTACTAAGGTCATGTAAGGCTTGGCCTACCAGCCTTTCTTTCAACTCTGGGTGCATTCTAGCGATAGCCATGGAAGTCAGTTGCGATTTTGGGAATTGAATCGAACACTTCTCGTCCGTCTTTCTGAATCTTTCGATGAACTCGATCATAACCTCATTGATCATCTTGTTTAACCTCATACTTCCTTTGATATTTGAATTATAGCTTTAAAATCAATGAGGTTAAATTAGAAATAAGACTTTAATAAAATAGAGTCTAGACTTGGAATTGTTTAGGGACCTATCGTTGGATTATTCCCACAATCCCAAGACTAGAAAGGTCTACTCACTCATGATCATTGTAGACAAGGAATTAGAAGAAGATGACATGAAAGATAAATGAAGAGAAATGTAAATGACGGAATTGTAAATTGCGGAATTGTAAATTGCTTGAATGTAAATGACTATAATGTAAATGACAAGAAATAAAATGCAGAAAGTAAGAACTAAAATGTAAAGAGCAGAAAAATAAAAGTGCAAAAAAGTAAAGAGCATAAAGATAAAGAGCAAGAAGTGAAGAGTCATAAAGAGAAATTGCATAAAACTCTAGAGAAATTTCGCAAGTGATTACAATAGCCTAGGGTGGTCCTAAGCATTTAGAAATTCATGCTTTATATAGGCAAAGAGTCATAAAGACTGATTAAAAACAGTTACAAGAAGTGAAGGAGGAAAAGTAACAACAATTGGAGGAATTAGGGAAAACACGACCATGTTTTATAACACTGGCAACCATGTTTTCAGCGGAGTAGATTTTGGGGCTCCTCAGCTTTCTGGCGAAACACACCCATGTTTTATAACATGGCCAGCCGTGTTTCTTGTTGTTTCCCTTTATAAAACTCCCTTATTTCTTGTCTCTTCTTGGTTATTTTGGTGATCCATTAGACTCAACATATAAATGCTATTCCACTCCTTGTAATTCCTAAGACTTTGATGAATGTGTAATCATTTGCTACATTTTGCAAAAGCTAGAGCCGTGAGAGCCAAAGAGAGACATGAGGCGTGAGAGCTTGAGAGCATTGTAGAAGTGAGTTCATCATGTTTTCCTTGGTTCTTGGAATGGAACCTTGAGCACCTACCTTTGAGGCTTGTAGAAGCTCAAAGCGGCGTGTGGTCTTCATCTTCTTCCCACGGAAGAAGTGGAGGACATCATTCTCCACTTCATCTCTATTCTTTCCACATTTGATTGTTTCTTCACTTTTGTGTTCTTCAAGTGAGTGTCATCATCTAATCTTGAAATTGTGTTCATGTTCATTCTCATGACTTAGAGATTCATAAAGATTTGTAATTTTCTAGATCCTAAATTTAGTGATACATGTGTGGATTCACATCAAGTGGTATTCAGAGCTACATGAATCTTACAAATTTTGAGTCTCACTTCAGTTTTGGTACCAAGATTCAATCAAAATTTGGCACAATTTTTTTCTCTCAGACATTTTCAATTTTGGAGTCATTTTTGTTCTTGAGTGATTTGAGTTTTTGATTCAAATTCTTGAAAAATTTCTTTGTTAAAGTGTTAGATCTGAATAGTTGAAGATTAAATTCAGTTAGATCTTGAAATTAAAATCACAAGTGATCAAAATTTTGAGATCTAGGTCTAACAAACTTTGTAGAGGGAAATTTTCATCAATATTCAACTCAAATTTCGTTTTCCTTTTTCGTTTTGATTTTTTCCTCGTTTCTTGATTTCGTCTTGTTTTTGGTTAAATTTGGAACCTATTACAACTTTCTTTCGTTGGACTTGAGCAACATTTCATCCATTTCGAGTCAAAGATCGAACTCCTCTTCATTCTTCGAATTTTGATTTCTTGTGCAATTCTTGATCGTTTTTGATGAAATTGGTTGTTACTAATCACTTTCTGCTGTAATTTCGCACTATTTGCAACTGATTTCGTGAATTTTGGTTGCGTTTTCAGTAAGTTCCTCTCATTTTTTGTGCAAATTGATGATATATTTGTGATCCTTGTCAAATTTCATTCAAGTTAGGCACAAATTTCGTTTAATTTGGTGTTATTTTGAGTATTTTACCATTGTTGAGTTTGAAGTTTTGAATATTCATCTTCTACCTCGAATTTTCCAGAATCACTTTTTGTAGAAGTGCTTCTTAGGTTCTAAAAGTTGGTTAGTTGAATTCCTTGTGAAAAATTAAGTGAAATGGAATCCTGTTTTGTCTGATTTGGTTGAGTATTCACTGAGATATTCACATTTTAGTATAATATAGGCTTAAATATATGTTTTGCCCCTGTAAATATCACCATAATCCAGTTATACCCCTCTAAAAATAAAAACTTTAAAATTACCCTTGCAAATATAAATCGCTTACGGTTATGCCCCTCGGTCAGCTTCCCATCCAAAATAATAATTTAAATAAGGTTTAAATATATGTTCTGCCCCTGCAAATATCACCATAATCCAGTTATGCCCCTGCAAATATCAGCATAATAGAAAAATTAAAGATTTTGACAGGGGCATAACTGGATTATAGTGATATTTGTAGGGGCATAACTGGATTACGGTGATATTTACAAGGGTAAAACATATATTCAAACCTTATTTAAATTATTTTTTTGGATGAGAAACTGACCGAGAGGCATAACCGTAAGCGATTTATATTTGCAAGGGTAATTTTAAAGTTTTTATTTTTAGAGGGGTATAACTGGATTATGGTGATATTTACAGGGGCAAAACATATATTTAAGCCTATATTATACTAAAAAAGGCTTCTACTATCATTTGAGCATGAAAAAAATTCTGACAAAAATTCCCTGAGATTGGAAACCTTTTTTTGGATCATTGAAAAATTTCCTCAAAATATTCTGACCATAGTTGGACCATTTTACCCTTACGCATTGGTTTGCTCACTAATTGACATTTTTTTGGTGCATTGCTACCATTCTTTTGAAGTCACTTTTTTATAGTTTAAATTTGTCTTTAAATACTCTATATTTGGTTTAGCTTTTCTAAATTTTTGTTTTTTTGATTTTAGTCTTTAAAATTCCGAAGTTTGTCATAGTAGTTTCTTCCTTTCTTGTCATTCTTTGGTGATAGACTATACTCGCATTGAGATCTCAAGTAATATCAACATCAAAGGTGGAAAGAGGCTTTTGAGGTTTCATTTCAAGTTCTAAAGGAGGATTAGAGTGACTTGAGTGACCTACTTTGTATTTGTGTGCCAAAAAAAAAACCCTTGAATGAGAGTGTTTCCTAAAAAGCCTAAACAGGAGTGGATTGATACTTGGTGAGGTAAACACTTTTTGTGAGGACTCTTGTAGCTATTTTATACTAACATTTTCATGTAGGTACACACAAATCATGACATGAATCACATGATGAAGTCCATATTTGATAGGAGGTATGATCCTCTTAGGAGATATCATTCTCCAATAAGTTATCCTTTCCCCAAAAGGTATGATTCTCCTAGGGGATATAATTCTCCAAAAAGGCATCATTCCCCCAACAAGGTATCATTCCCTTATTAGATATGACTCTCCTTGTGAATATTATGGCAAAAGAAATATGAGGCCTAAATATGTTGTTGAGGAGAATGAAAGGAGCCATAGAAGGAGGGACATCAAAGAAGGAAACTCCTCCAAGTATACCCACACCAATACTTGGATGGCCAATTCAAAGCGGGAGGAAGCCTATACACCTATAACGGTAAAAGATAAAGCTTCGGCCATAGTGCCAAAGAGTAAGGAAACTTTCTCTACTCCTACTATTAATCCTTCTACCTTTCATACTAGATGTCTTGTGTCAACTAGATTATGTTGTTTGCAAATTGATGTTGGAAGTTGTGTTAATTGGGCTAGCACTCGCTTAGTTACAAAGCTCAATCTTCCCACCATCAATCATCCAAACCCATACAAAATACAATGGCTTAATGAGCAAAGAAATAGTTGTGGATAAGCAAGTGCTTGTTAGTTTCTCCATTCATAGGTACAAAGACAATGTCTTATGTGATGTTGTCCCTATGTATGCCGGCCACCTAATCTTAGGAAGGCCATCGCAAATTGATACAAAAGCAATCCTTGATGGATTTACTAAAAAATACTCCTTTATGCATAACAATTTGAAAATTGTTGTTTCTCCCCTTAGTCCTCAAGAAGTTTTGAAAGATCAAATCATTTTGAAAAATAAAATTGAGGAGGAGGAAAAAGAAACAAAGGCCAAACTCAAGTTGGAAGGCCAAAGTGTAGTTGTGGTAGGCAACCTTAATCTTGATCATGACACTTACAAGGATGAGAAAAGAAAAGGATGTGAAAGAGTTAGGTTGTTAAATGATATCATGACTTTTACTACTAACTCTTTTCTTGAACGAAGTTTTGTGACTTCCTTTTTAAGGGAAGGCATGCATGTGTTGCCTAAGCCACTATCTTGTGGACAAGTCATGGAATTAGATAGAACTCTTAAATTTGAGCCACCAAGTAGCAAGAAAAAGGTAATGGAAATGGTTGTTAATGTTACAACATTGAAAAGGTATAATCTACTCCCTATATTCTCCATTCCTTATCCAATGCTTAGTTGTATTAAATGGAAATGTAAGATGTCTTATACTTTAAGGAAACTAGTGCTTGAATTTTGCATGACTAGGCTAATATTTGGGGTCACTCACTTTCCTTTTGATCCCGGTGGAACCTAAGAAATTAAAGCATTAGTTTAGTTGTCTTTTATTTTCAAAATAAGTGATTTCCTCCATGCTTGATGTAGATTTCCAAGAAGGGAAGTTCACTTCAGGACAAGTGAAATTAAAGAGGGGGAGTATGATGTAATCCCACATGCATGGCTAGCCTACTCATGAGAGCTTGGAAGGAAGTCACAAATATCAAGACTTGTAATTACCAATGTTACTTTGGGAAATTCCTAGACATCCCAAACTCTAGGATTTTCTATTTCCTTGTAATTGTTTCAATAGATGTAGGATTTTTTTCTAGTGTAATGTGCTTTTGATTTGAGCCTTGTTGGCAATAGAATAGGTTAAGGTCTTTAGTTACTTTGATGTGGTCATGGGCCTTATTTTCCTATCTCTAAGTGGATTGTATGTTGGGCTTAGGATCCATTAGACCTAGCATATAAATGCTATTCCACTCCTTGTAATTCCTAAGACTTTGATGAATGTGAAATCATTTGCTACATTTTACAAAAGCTAGAGCCGTGAGAGCCACAGAGAGGCATGAGGTGTGAGAGCTTGAGAGCATTGTAGAAATGAGTTCATCATGTTTTCCTTGGTTCTTGGAATGGAACCTTGAGCACCTACCTTTGAGGCTTGGAGAAGCTCAAAGCGGCGTGTGGTCTTCATCTTCTTCCCACGGAAGAAGTGGCGGGCATCATTCTCCACTTCATCTCTATTCTTTCCGCATATGATTCTTTCTTCACTTTTGAGTTCTTCAAGTAAGTGTCATCATCTAATCTTGAAATTGTGTTCATGTTCATTCTCATGACTTAGAGATTCATAAAGATTTGTAATTTTCTAGATCCTAAATTTAGTGATACATGTGTGGATTCACATCAAGTGGTATTCAGAGCTACATGAATCTTACAAATTTTGAGTTTCACTTCAGTTTTGGTACCAAGATTCAATCAAAATTTGGCACAATTTTTTTCTCTCAGACATTTTCAATTTTGGAGTCATTTTTGTTCTTGAGTGATTTGAGTTTTTGATTCAAATTCTTGAAAAATTTCTTTGTTAAAGTGTTAGATCTGAATAGTTGAAGATTAAATTCAGTTAGATCTTGAAATTAAAATCACAAGTGATCAAAATTTTGAGATCTAGGTCTAACAAACTTTGTAGAGGGAAATTTTCATCAATATTCAACTCAAATTTCGTTTTCCTTTTTCGTTTTGATTTTTTCCTCGTTTCTTGATTTCGTCTTGTTTTTGGTTAAATTTGGAACCTATTACAACTTTCTTTCGTTGGACTTGAGCAACATTTCATCCATTTCGAGTCAAAGATCGAACTCCTCTTCATTCTTCGAATTTTGATTTCTTGTGCAATTCTTGATCGTTTTTGATGAAATTGGTTGTTACTAATCACTTTCTGCTGTAATTTCGCACTATTTGCAACTGATTTCGTGAATTTTGGTTGCGTTTTCAGTAAGTTCCTCTCATTTTTTGTGCAAATTGATGATATATTTGTGATCCTTGTCAAATTTCATTCAAGTTAGGCACAAATTTCGTTTAATTTGGTGTTATTTTGAGTATTTTACCATTGTTGAGTTTGAAGTTTTGAATATTCATCTTCTACCTCGAATTTTCCAGAATCACTTTTTGTAGAAGTGCTTCTTAGGTTCTAAAAGTTGGTTAGTTGAATTCCTTGTGAAAAATTAAGTGAAATGGAATCCTGTTTTGTCTGATTTGGTTGAGTATTCACTGAGATATTCACATTTTAAGAAATCAAACACTCAAAGTGTTTTTGGTCACATTCATATTGTTCTTGAATTTCTGGAATTTCCAGAATCCGTTTGATCCAAATTTTTTGTTTCTAAACTTCAAAATCTGTTAGGGAATTCAATACAAGTCCAAATAAAGTGATTCAAAAGCTAGGTAGCTTGTCTCAAAATCTACAATATTTTGAGACATTGAAAAAAATATTCCGGCAAAAAAAACAAAAAAAAAAGAAAATAGCAAAAAGAGTATTATATTATAGGCTTAAATATGTATTCTGCCCCTACAAAGATCACCATAATCCAGTTATACCCCTGTAAAAATAAAAACTTTAAAATTACCCTTGCAAATATAAATCGCTTACGGTTATGCCCCTCGGTCAGCTTCCCATCCAAAATAATAATTTAAATAAGGTTTAAATATATGTTCTGCCCCTGCAAATATCACCATAATCCAGTTATGCCCCTGCAAATATCAGCATAATAGAAAAATTAAAGATTTTGACAGGGGCATAACTGGATTATAGTGATATTTGTAGAGGCATAACTGGATTACGGTGATATTTACAAGGGTAAAACATATATTCAAACCTTATTTAAATTATTTTTTTCGATGAGAAACTGACCGAGAGGCATAACCGTAAGCGATTTATATTTGCAAGGGTAATTTTAAAGTTTTTATTTTTAGAGGGGTATAACTGGATTATGGTGATATTTACAGGGGCAAAACATATATTTAAGCCTATATTATACTAAAAAAGGCTTCTACTATCATTTGAGCATGAAAAAAATTCTGACAAAAATTCCCTGAGATTGGAAACCTTTTTTTGGATCATTGAAAAATTTCCTCAAAATATTCTGACCATAGTTGGACCATTTTACCCTTACGCATTGGTTTGCTCACTAATTGACATTTTTTTGGTGCATTGCTACCATTCTTTTGAAGTCACTTTTTTATAGTTTAAATTTGTCTTTAAATACTCTATATTTGGTTTAGCTTTTCTAAATTTTTGTTTTTTTGATTTTAGTCTTTAAAATTCCGAAGTTTGTCATAGTAGTTTCTTCCTTTCTTGTCATTCTTTGGTGATAGACTATACTCGCATTGAGATCTCAAGTAATATCAACATCAAAGGTGGAAAGAGGCTTTTGAGGTTTCATTTCAAGTTCTAAAGGAGGATTAGAGTGACTTGAGTGACCTACTTTGTATTTGTGTGCCAAAAAAAAAACCCTTGAATGAGAGTGTTTCCTAAAAAGCCTAAACAGGAGTGGATTGATACTTGGTGAGGTAAACACTTTTTGTGAGGACTCTTGTAGCTATTTTATACTAACATTTTCATGTAGGTACACACAAATCATGACATGAATCACATGATGAAGTCCATATTTGATAGGAGGTATGATCCTCTTAGGAGATATCATTCTCCAATAAGTTATCCTTTCCCCAAAAGGTATGATTCTCCTAGGGGATATAATTCTCCAAAAAGGCATCATTCCCCCAACAAGGTATCATTCCCTTATTAGATATGACTCTCCTTGTGAATATTATGGCAAAAGAAATATGAGGCCTAAATATGTTGTTGAGGAGAATGAAAGGAGCCATAGAAGGAGGGACATCAAAGAAGGAAACTCCTCCAAGTATACCCACACCAATACTTGGATGGCCAATTCAAAGCGGGAGGAAGCCTATACACCTATAACGGTAAAAGATAAAGCTTCGGCCATAGTGCCAAAGAGTAAGGAAACTTTCTCTACTCCTACTATTAATCCTTCTACCTTTCATACTAGATGTCTTGTGTCAACTAGATTATGTTGTTTGCAAATTGATGTTGGAAGTTGTGTTAATTGGGCTAGCACTCGCTTAGTTACAAAGCTCAATCTTCCCACCATCAATCATCCAAACCCATACAAAATACAATGGCTTAATGAGCAAAGAAATAGTTGTGGATAAACAAGTGCTTGTTAGTTTCTCCATTCATAGGTACAAAGACAATGTCTTATGTGATGTTGTCCCTATGTATGCCGGCCACCTAATCTTAGGAAGGCCATCGCAAATTGATACAAAAGCAATCCTTGATGGATTTACTAAAAAATACTCCTTTATGCATAACAATTTGAAAATTGTTGTTTCTCCCCTTAGTCCTCAAGAAGTTTTGAAAGATCAAATCATTTTGAAAAATAAAATTGAGGAGGAGGAAAAAGAAACAAAGGCCAAACTCAAGTTGGAAGGCCAAAGTGTAGTTGTGGTAGGCAACCTTAATCTTGATCATGACACTTACAAGGATGAGAAAAGAAAAGGATGTGAAAGAGTTAGGTTGTTAAATGATATCATGACTTTTACTACTAACTCTTTTCTTGAACGAAGTTTTGTGACTTCCTTTTTAAGGGAAGGCATGCATGTGTTGCCTAAGCCACTATCTTGTGGACAAGTCATGGAATTAGATAGAACTCTTAAATTTGAGCCACCAAGTAGCAAGAAAAAGGTAATGGAAATGGTTGTTAATGTTACAACATTGAAAAGGTATAATCTACTCCCTATATTCTCCATTCCTTATCCAATGCTTTGTTGTATTAAATGGAAATGTAAGATGTCTTATACTTTAAGGAAACTAGTGCTTGAATTTTGCATGACTAGGCTAATATTTGGGGTCACTCACTTTCCTTTTGATCCCGGTGGAACCTAAGAAATTAAAGCATTAGTTTAGTTGTCTTTTATTTTCAAAATAAGTGATTTCCTCCATGCTTGATGTAGGTTTCCAAGAAGGGAAGTTCACTTCAGGACAAGTGAAATTAAAGAGGGGGAGTATGATGTGATCCCACATGCATGGCTAGCCTACTCATGAGAGCTTGGAAGGAAGTCACAAATATCAAGACTTGTAATTACCAATGTTACTTTGGGAAATTCCTAGACATCCCAAACTCTAGGATTTTCTATTTCCTTGTAATTGTTTCAATAGATGTAGGATTTTTTTCTAGTGTAATGTGCTTTTGATTTGAGCCTTGTTGGCAATAGAATAGGTTAAGGTCTTTAGTTACTTTGATGTGGTCATGGGCCTTATTTTCCTATCTCTAAGTGGATTGTATGTTGGGCTTAGGATCCATTAGACCTAGCATATAAATGCTATTCCACTCCTTGTAATTCCTAAGACTTTGATGAATGTGAAATCATTTGCTACATTTTACAAAAGCTAGAGCCGTGAGAGCCACAGAGAGGCATGAGGTGTGAGAGCTTGAGAGCATTGTAGAAGTGAGTTCATCATGTTTTCCTTGGTTCTTGGAATGGAACCTTGAGCACCTACCTTTGAGGCTTGGAGAAGCTCAAAGCGGCGTGTGGTCTTCATCTTCTTCCCACGGAAGAAGTGGCGGGCATCATTCTCCACTTCATCTCTATTCTTTCCGCATATGATTCTTTCTTCACTTTTGTGTTCTTCAAGTAAGTGTCATCATCTAATCTTGAAATTGTGTTCATGTTCATCATCATGACTTAGAGATTCATAAAGATTTGTAATTTTCTAGATCCTAAATTTAGTGATACATGTGTGGATTCACATCACCTTCTTAATAGGCCTGTCTTACAGGGGAGACTCGTTAGGTGGGTCATTAAGTTGAACGCATTTGCCTTAACCTATGTCCCTTTGAGAGCCGTCAAAGGCCAAGCCTTAGCAGACTTCTTAGCTCACCATCCATGTGTAGAAGTACACGATGCTCCGATTGAACCTGTTAATTACTTAGACCTTAATCCCTGGGTCCTCATGTTTGATGGGTCAAGCACCCAAACGAGGGCGGGGGTAGGGGTAGTCATACCTAGCCCTTGCGGCCAGACGTGGAAGTTCATATGACGGATAGGGGAACAAGCATCCAACAATCAGGACGAGTACGAAGCCTTGATCATGGGACTTGATATCTTGGCCGGCATGAAGGCCCACTACGTGGAGATAAGGGTTGATTCACAACTGGTGATCAACCAAATCGTTGGGGAATACAAGTGCTACAATGCCAAGCTCAAGGAACTGAGGGCTTCGACGCACGATTTGCTAAAGTTGTTCGCCGATATTGTCATCATGTATATCCCTAGGAATGAGAATCAGGAAGCCAATGAGTTGGCCCAACAGGCCTCGGGTTATAAAGAGTGGGCGGTCAAGGTGTTGCATCAAGATACAGTGACTCTCGCTAGGGAGAAACCTGCCGATGCCTGGATTGGGGTATTAACGAAGTACCTCTGTAACCCAACGGTTGATACTGACTTCAAGGTCAAACAAAGGGAGCTAAAGTATATTTTGACAGGGGACGACCTATATAAAAGATGCGCCAACAGGGTGTTGCTGAAATGCCTCAAGATGAAGGATGCTTAGATGGTGATGGAGCATATTCATTCAGGAGTCAGTGGTGCCCACAGGTCCGGCCCCATCATGAAATGGCTCATCTACACACATGGATACTATTGACCGACGATCACGGCCGATTGCTTCCAATTCGCCAAGGGATGCGAGGCTTGCTAGCTGCATGGACCAATCCAAAGGGTGCCTGCGGATGAGTTGCATCCCATTGTCAAACCTTGGCCATTTAGAGGGTGGGCCATGGATTTAATTGGCAAGATATATCCTTCGAGTTCAAAAGGGCACAATTTTATTATTGTCGCCACCGACTACTTCACTAAATGGGTGGAAGCCATGCCGTTAGGAAACGTTGGTCAGGTCGCGGTGATTAAGTTCATCGAGAATCAAATCATATTCAGGTTTGGTATCCCAGAAACCATCTCAGCCGATCAAGGTACAATGTTCACCGGGGAACGAGTGGTAGCCTTTTTTCCCCAGGAGTATGGCATAAAAATGAGACATTCGTCTCCTTACTATGCGCAAGCTAATGGACAAGCGGAGGCCACCAATAAGATCGTCATTGAACTCATCAAAAAGAACCTAGAGGATAAGCCTCGACGGTGGCATGAGACCCTCAATGAGGTCCTTTGGGCCATGAGAAACTCTAAGGCTACGACCACGGGGGCGACTCCCTATTGATTGGTCTACGGGCAGGATGCCGTGCTACCATTGGAATTCAGCGTAGCTTCGTTGAGAGTGACTCGACAGCACTCCCTTAGTATGGATGAGTACCAACAAGCCATGCTGATGGAGTTGGACTCGGTGGATGACAACAGGCTGGCTGCCCTCAGCAGGATAGAGATGAATAAGGCTAAAACGTCCCGAGCCTACAACAAACATGTCAAACCAAAGAAGTTTGTTGTGGGTGACCTCGTGTGGAAGGCCATTTTGCCACTCGGGAGGAAAGACCCCCAGTTAGGCAAGTGGTCCCCGAATTGGGATAGGCGCTACATCGTCAGTGAAGTTTGCCATGGTGGAGCGTACCGTCTAATCACCTTACACGGGGAAGAATTCGAAACAAAAATAAATGGAAAATACCTTAAGGCATATTATCCTACTCGGTAAAATATGCGAGGAATAGAAAGATGGCTTTGAAGAGTAATACGAAACATTGTCAAAGCGGCACGCCACACAGCAGTGTCCTAGTGAATGGAAAAAATGGTCAGGAAGGGCACTAAAATACCCTTATTCTCTCACTGCAGAATCCTCCCCTTCCGTGGGCTTAGGTACCTGCTGGATTAGAACCTACGGCTGCCGAGGTCTCAGTAACATCAGAGGGGGCATTGGCCAAGCAAACCCGCAACCTCTCCCAAGAAGAAGCGGCAGATTGCATATTGCTTTGGCCAAGCTCACGGTCATAGAGAAGGCCCTCCTTTTGAGACTCCAGGTCCTTGATTTGGTCATCCAGGGGCTTGGCAAGTCTGCCGGCTGCCTCCTCCTTTTGAGGGAGTAGGAGTTGCAGCTCCCGCTGGAGGTCCGACATCACACCTTCAATCTCTTCGATCTGGCGCCCTACCATCTCGTCTTCATCTATCACTGATCGGTGTTCTGCCTCCTTCTCATCGTAGGCTGCAAGGTAATCCCTCTGCTCAGCTTGCAAGGTAATCAGGCGGTCCATCACTTATTGCGCAGTTTCCCTAACAGCTTTGGCCGCCGAATAAGTCTGGGATACCTCCGGGAGCCTATAGCCTATGTCTCTCAATGCCCTTCGCCTAAACTCCGGCAGACCTTCCACGAAAGCCAGAGGAAAGGGAAGGGAGCGCAGATCCGTCAGCTTGGAATGCTCAGTAATGATTTCTCCCAGAAGAGCATCCTCCAGTCTCTGTAGCTCCATCGCCGAAGGAGGAGTTATTTGAGACTTGGATCATCAAGTGGGCCGTGGAGTTATCCGAGTTCGGCATCAAGTACGAAGCCCGGTCTGCTCTCAAGGCTCAAGTCCTAGCTGACTTCATCGCAGAAATGACGCCGTCCCTCTCCGAGACTAATCCTTTGCAGTGGAAACTCCACAACGATGGCTCATCGAATTCCAAGGGTAGTGGAGGTGGGCTGATCCTCGAGAGTTCTGAAGGGATGATGATCGAGGTTTCCGTCAACTTCGCCTTCGCCACATCGAACAACCAGGCAGAGTACGAAGCCTGCATTGCTAGGTTGAAACTGGCCTCGGACTTCGGGGCAAAAACCATTAAGCTGAACACAGATTCACTGCTGGTAGTATCCCAAGTCAAGAAGGATTTCATTACGAGCGACCTCATCCTGCAGTGATACCTTGCACGGGTGCGAGAGTTGCTCCTCCGTTTCGAGCGGGCAGAACTTAAGCATGAACCTCGAACTGAGAACGCCCGAGCCGATGTCCTAGCCAAGCCGGCCAGCTTGAAGTCGACAAGCAATCTGAGAAGCATCATTCAGGAAAGCTGGGCGAAGCCAAGCGTAGACCTATCTCCGACCGGCTTGGCTGAGGTCAACGTGGTAACAGAAAGCACTGGCTGGATACAACCCATCAAAAATTACATTGAACTCGCTGTCGAGCCTATCGACCCCAAGGAAGCCGCCGCAGTTCGGCGACGTGCAACCTCGTACACCATCATAGACTGGAAACTCTTCCGACGTGGCTTCTCGAGCCCCCTCCTGAAGTACGTTGAAGGGGAGGAGGCCGAGTATGTGCTGGACGAGATCCACGAAGGGATCTGCGGACAACACCTGGGGGCCAGGGCCTTGGCGAAGAAGGCCCTCAGGGCAGGATACTACTGGCCGACTATGACAAAGGATGCGTCCGACATCGTCAAAAGGTGCGACACCTGCCAACGCTACGCCAACATCCATCACGCTCCACCAACCGAGCTCTCTTCCTTGTCAGCAGCATGGCCTTTCAGTCAGTGGGGAATAGATCTCCTCGGGCCCTTCTCACCTCGCCGAGGCGGGGTCAAGTATCTAATCGTCGCCGTAGACTACCTCACAAAATGAATCGAAGCAGAACCACTAGCCCAGATAACCGCCAACAACTATATCAAATTTGTCAAAAAGGACATCCTGACCCGTTTCGGAGTTCCCTCTGCGGTAATCACCGACAACGGGACTCAATTCGCGGATAAAGGATTTCGAAAGTTGATGACGGATCTGAACATAAAGCAGCACTTCACCTCCGTTGAACACCCCCAAACCGATAGGCAGGTGGAGTCGGCAAACAGGGTCGTCCTAAAAGGACTGAAGAAAAGACTAAAAGGAGCAAAGGGGGCATGGCCAGACGAACTCCCATATGTTCTTTGGGCATATCGTACGACTCCGCATTCTACCACCATTGAGACCCCTTTCAAGTTAACATATGGGACAGAGGCCGTCATGCCGGTGGAGGTCGCAGAATCTACCTGGAGAACTCTGTTCCCGCTCAGCAATGAGGGAAATAACAAGGCAGCAAGAGAGGAACTCGACGTCGTACAGGAAGTCCGAGATAAACCACAGCTTGTCGAGGACATCGTCAAAGCTCGGATTGCCAAATGATATAACTAGAGAGTCATTACCCGAGTCTTCAGCGTTGGGGACCTCGTCCTCAGACGAGCGGATGTCGGCAACAGGAATGCTCACGAGGGAAAACTCGCGCCCAACTGGGAAGGACCCTACCGAGTCACGGCGAAAACCGGAACAGGGGCTTACCATCTGGAAACTCTCTCCAAAGAGCCAGTACCCCGAACCTGGAATGCTGCCAAGCTCAGGCTATACTACAGCTAGTCAAATGTAACATTCAGACCAATAGTGTCCCCCAATAAAGACATTGTAAAAACGAGCATTCTATTTTTTCCTCATTTGCAGGGCTCGCGGCAGCACCAGCTCCCGACTATCAACAACGCCCCTCTCACCCGAGTCCGACACCGAACTGGCCACTCGGCGGACAACGGTACAAGGCGAGGCAGTCAAAGAACGATGCACCCCTCCCCCTCGACTCCGAGCTTAAATGCATAGTCCCGGGGCACGCAACGGTCCACAACGACCCCGAATCTGCTCTTCATGAGCCAGCCTCCTCTTCGGTTTGGCTTAAATGCTAAGACGGAGGCCTGAGGAAGAAGTCCACAACGACTTCGACCCTGCTCTTTGTGCACATGCCTTCTTTTGAACTCCGAGCTTCAATGTTCAGTTCAGGACCGAGGAAGAAGTCCACAGCGGCTTTGAACCCTCTTGACTCCGAGCTTAAATGCTCAATCGAGACATAATTGACTCCGAGCTTAAATGCTTAGTTAAGATTTACTTGATTCCGAGCTTAAATGCTCTATCAAACCTTTTGCAGGAAGGAACGCAGTGAACTGATCCCGCGACCTCAAGCGTCGGAAAGAAGGGACTCACCTGCGGCCATTCTAGAAGCAGAATGAAAGACAAATCTGAATTCTTAAAGCCAAGCCTGACTTTGGTCACTTCGACCTCGGCTTTGGGAGCCACTGTTCCGGACTAAGCCAAAATCCAATCACTTGGGCCTTTCCCAAATCCACGCTCGCTACTAAGGGCGCAACCGGATTCTACCATAGCAACTGCCTGCATCCAACGGGCAGGACTTATCCACCTAGATCCAACGGTTGGGGTACGACGCCGTGCTCTATAAGTACATGTCAAGCCCTCTATTTCTAGGTACCTACTCATTCCTCCCTAAAGTACCTCTTCTCTTCTCTTGCTGACTTAGGCATCAGAGTGCTTGTAGGTACCCCACCCGAGGCGCGGGAGAAGATTACCTCGGCCAATCCGAGGTCCAAGTCAGCCATCCGAAGTCAACTTCCATTCCTCTCGGAACACTCCGTCTCAAGCACACATCCCGTACTCCGGTACCGAACATGAAGAATCAAACAAGGGCCCTTGAAGCTTTGAGACACAACCGCAATCTTTAATTTGGTCAAGAACAACTTGAATGCCTTTATAGATGCCGACAGAAGGTTGCAATTCTTGAACGACACCGGTGAAAGCAGTACCGTAAAAGAAACGACAAAAGAAATACATAAGGAACGCCGTGTGCTCCTCCTCAGTGATCTCTCCGGACGTTTTAGAATTCTCAGCCAAGAACCTGGAATAGACGCCACCTGCGTGAGTATGGCCAAGACTTACTTTCTTGGGTAACTTGGCAGGATGGATGCTCTTGCCGTGCGCCGGTAAACCAGTAATGGCGGAGACGTCCAAAACAGTAGAGGTCACCATGCCCCAGGGAAACACGAAGGCGTTGAAGTCGGAAGACTAGAAGCCCAAAAGAGGAAATAAAACATCGAAATCGTGAGTAATATCAGATACAGAAAGGGAGATCATGTCATAGAGACGCCACCGGTTCCAGATATCCTTCTTTGAGTCTCGGAGGCAGTTGAACCAGCCCGATACTTGTCGGTGGGCTTAGCCCAACCCCTAGTTTCTGTCACCTTGCGTGCACGGTAAACCAATCTTGGGAAATGGTTTTGAGACATGGAGAACAGAGGAAGGAATGGCAAAGAGTTTGAAATAAAATCTTGGTCTAAGAAAAGAAACCATTGAGGTAATGGTGAGGGGTTTCGGAAGGAGTAAGTAACCGTGTAGGGATAATGATGAGGGCTATTTATAGCTTTAAGCGAAAATCTCAACTGGCAGGTCCTTGGGAACCGTTGCGCAGTTGTTTCGATTCGCGCGGAGCGCCAAGTGTCATATAGTAGCAGTTATGTCCCCTCTAACCGTCATCTCAAGTCATGTCAAGGTGTTTTCGTACCGTCAGTCACGTCCTCAAGGCCGCACGACAGCACAAAAAGGGGAGTAATCATTAACACCCAAAAATAATTAAGTCGTAGGCCGAGGAGAAAAGAGGAATTTTGGTATGAAGGCAAGCCATATGACAAGTTGAAAAAAGGGATTTGCCAGGCGGAGTGAAGTCAAAAGTGGTCCTCGGGGCACATTAAATGACAGAAGCTCACCGAGGGAGAGTTACGTCCGAGGACCAATGAGCTAAGCCAAGGCAAGGCAGGCGTTCCTTGGAAGGCAAGACACGGCATGAAGATAGAACATTGGAGTGGTTGAAGTTCAAGCGGAAGAGCAAGGTCGGAAAACACGGGGCAACGAGCACTTATCCAACTAACAGTGCTAGTGGGAACATGGACATTTACTCCACCTTGTTGAGGGCCTAGGTAGCAATGAGAGCCGTTGATCTTAGATCAATCCAACGGCAGGCAAATGTTGGTAAGCATAGTGGCCGACGAGGGCCTGTGTATATATATTGCAATAGAGTAATTGTACAAAGACACACATCCAATCAATCAAACTCTACGTTTATTTTAATTTATCTTTCCTTTATCGCACTTTTTAGCCTTTATTTTTATTTTATGCATTAGCCAGTAGTAATCCATCACTCGCGTCCCCCTCTCACCTTGCCTGAACCTTTCTAGAGTAGTCAGGAAACCCACAGCTAAGGAGTAGAGTTCCCTCCTCAACGCAATTGCTTGAAGAAACGAGGAATCAAAGACTGTCCAAACCTCTGGCCGACCCCACGGCCTGGACCTAAGAGTTTGACGACAACAGGTATCAACTTTAAAATTTGGAACCAAGAATTAGGACCCCGAGGGACTTGGCTCCGTTATTACAGGTGGTCACCCTACTGAATCTGGGGGACCTTGCATTCGTGGTTGTGATGGTGCCTGAGGTGGACTTTTAGCCCATTATTGCCTGATCATCACATCGCCGAAGTTTGCAAAGCCAGTTCCTTGGGCAGGCTCCTTGGGCAGATGCTTGACTATTCTGGCTAGGTGGAACCTGGTTCTATGGATGCTCAGCAGAAACCCCAGTATCTGTGGGCATGGCTATGAACCTGCCAGACATGGTACGAGTTCTTCAAGATACGACTGACTAGGTGGCAGACTAACCAAAACAGATGGGTTCGAAACCCATGCCTGCTGATTAGGATAGTATTCGCCAGACCTGCCAAGCTCTAACTTTGGGCTGAAGGCTTGCCCCCTTCATGGGGAGGTTAGTTATCCGTCGAGGGGCTGGCAATCGGCACTTATGCCTGCTGAACATTAGTCGTGTTAGTAGCTGTCACCATAAACTGCCCCCAGGCCTGGAAAACTAAATTCAAAGGTATGTATGCCTATGCCTATCCCATCGGGCATGCCAATTTTGATGTCATCAGATGCTTGTGTCCTAGCCGTGGAATCGGTTGGAGGTTTGGACAGTCTGTGATTCCTCTTTCTTCAAGCGATTGGGTAGAGGAAGGAACTCTGTTCCTCGACTACGGGATCCCTAACTCTTCCAAAGAGTAGTTAGGTTAGGTGTGAGAGGGAGTGCGGTTTGGATTATCTACGAAAGCTATGAAAGCATAAAGAAAAGGGGTAATGAAAATAGAGTAGGTAAAGACTTGTGTATTGATTGATGTATGTTCTTAAATTGTACAAGTGCTACTATCTACACACACACACACAAGCCTTCGTTTGACACTACTCGAGCCTACATCTGCCCACCGTTGGACTAATCATGATCAACAGTTCTAATTATGCCTAGCCCCTAGAAACTCGGAGTCCACACCTCCATGACCTCACTAGCACAGTTAATGGGGTAAAATTGTTGTCTCTCGGTTTCCATGTGGTCTTCTGTTCCTTGACCTTAACTGCTACAACTTGATATGTCCACGTGCATTGAATACTTCTGTTCGGTTTCCATGTGGTCCATGTGGTCTTCTGTTCCTTGACCTCGGCCATGCTTTAATCACGGCCTTTGGCCATTGGTACCTCAGCCGAGTCATTCTATCGTCGAGGCACCCTCCATCCGAGCTCTGTAGTTCCTCGTTATCCTATCTTCATTCCTCGGCCGATCCTGTAACACCCTATTTAGCTATAACTTATTTTATAGCAAAAACGTAACTGCGGAAAATTTTGAGTAAAATAAACCTTCGTAAACTCATTGATTTAGGATTTACAACTAACAATCGTTCATCAGATTAAAAATGCTAACGCTCATAGTTTAATTATTTTTCATCATAAAAATGCTAACGTTACACATGATTTTTCTAAAAATTGTTACCCTTATTGATAATTATCGCGAGGACCAAACTCCATAAAATCATCTCACTAAATGGGAGTCAATCTCTTATGCATTTACAATTACAACAATACCAATAAACTTTCAAATTGAAATAACTTTACATTATCGAAAATATAATTACAATAACACCTTGACTACTCATGTACTGATTATTAATTATCTATCTTCAATGCTCCTTGCTCGTTAGCCGTAAAAAAACATGAATTGAAAGAATCAGATAAACATCTCAGCGAGCGTTCCCGACACACACTCACACAACATCAACCAGGCAATCATGCAAAAGTAATTTTTCATGTGGCATGCAAAATCAATGGATATAAAACTATTCTATTACCACGCCAACAACAACAAAATGATCCAGTCAACACTGACACGAGGCCAAACAAAACTCAATCGCGCATACCTAAAGCAGGGGATCCCAAAAAATCTTCAACAGACTCAACTCAATACAAACACAGTCTAACGACGACAACAACGACAACGACAACCGCAGGACCGAGATACCATGCTCGAACGGGATACATTGTACGATAACGCCCTTCTAACGACAACGACGACAACAACAGCACCGAGATACCATGCTCGAACGGAATACCGTGTCTGATAACGCCCTACTAACAACGACAAGCGTAGGACCATGATACAATGCCTGAACAGGATACCTTGCCTGATAATGTCTACTAACAATAGTAACGACAAACGCAGGACCAGGATACCATACCTGAACAGGATACCTTGCCCGATAACGCCCTACTAACAACAACAACAACAACAGTGACAAACGCAACAGCGGCAACGGAAAAAGAAAAAACGACGACAAACTCTATTGAATGTTTTCAATATAAAGACTAGGACTGAAGGTATTCATCATAAACTACGGGATAATTCACCTTATAATCATCATATCTAGTCGTAACTATGTCTCGTAAGGACCATAATCGATAACCAGACCCTATTAGAATCCCTCATAGTCACTCCGAGCATCACACCGTCACATAAACAGAGAAATCAACTCATGCGTACAACACGAGTAATTTTATGAAACCCAACCAATCATTCACGAAACACATTTCATCTATCGAGAGCAAACAACTAATCATTGCTCCAAACATAACCTTTTCACATGATAAACAACATTTATATAAACATAGCACAGTCATGGATACATCGATTATATTGTCACAACACTTTCACAAACACATCAGTCATAATTACATATAGTCACAAATATCATCAAGAGACAAACATACTCACATTTAAACAATCTAGTTCATTGCTCCTACAATGAACACATAACAGGACTTAAAACACATTACACAATCAGTCCATTGCTCGTACAATAGCTCTCACATAACAAATAACACATAAACACAGGTCGGGGTCACCGGGTACCCCAAACGAGGGAGCACTCACCTTTGTCAAGCTTGAAAACAATTAATGCGATTCTTTCTTCCAAATGTACTCACGAACAATGCAGTAGCAGCTTGTAGTGTCAATACCCAAAGTTTGGTTCTTGCTCCCAATCAAAAGCCGCAATCAGAAACACACCACCATCCGATAAAACAGAGACAGCAAAGGGATAAGACTTCTTCTTTTGTGATGTCTACTTTGTCAAAATCTTCACCATACACAAATATTCCATGCATAGGAATTCCCAATGCGTCAGAAAGCATCTTTGTGGTGATGATCAGCACTTTTCCCTTCACCTGAGTGGTCAAGCAAGTTTCTTCCTTGTTAACAACTATTCCTCCATAGAACTCCCTGACTAGACTTGGATAAACGGGTTCTTCCTCAGTCAAGAGTTTGTACCAGCCCTGTTTTGCGACATAAGGGATGAAATCCCAACCAGATGCCTTTAACTCTTCAAATAGATACAGTCTTCCTGTCAAGATTCCTTTTTTGGTCCATTTCTTAGGATTGTAGGCTTGTGAAGGTTGAATTTCAACCTGAGTTTCTTGATCATTCTGTTCTTGTTCATCATCAATCTTTTCCTTAGAGACTTTTTCTTTTCCTTTAGATTCTCTCTTGGGTTTCTTTGAAGATATCTCTAGTGGAGGAGAAGATTTTTGTTTGAAGGAGGGATGTTTCTTTATTGAGATCATTATATCAGAGATTGTTGCCTCTGAATCTTCTTCAGCGACGACGATGGGTTCTGAAACCTTAGAACCAGGGCCTACAATGGGAGTAGATGATGTTTGTCTAATCCTAGTTGATCTTCTTTTAGGCGTTGGAGATGATTTTGAGGATTTGGTTTCAAGAGAAGAGGGATTAGGAACAGATTCAGTTTCGTTTGAAGGCTTCAAGATTTCTGTTACTTTGGATTTTGATGATTCTAATTTGGAAGTTTTTTGTTTAAGAGACGAGGAGAGTGGATTTCGTAGAGAATAAAGAGAGAGAATGGGTTTTTGATGAAGATTTGTGCGAAAGGAGAGTGGTTAAAAGAATAAGTTCTCACTTTTCAGAACTAGCCGTTGTGACATGACTAGAGGGCAGTTATGATGGGACATAACTGTAGCGTTTCATTCAAGAGAGAAATTCCTTGAGAAACAGCGGTTACTTTACAACTTTAACCGTCCATTTGATTTTTCCTAAGTGAACCTTCACAAGCCTTGTGAAGGTTGTAGTTTTTGACAAATCTTCTAATCTTAAGGACATTCTAAAATGTGCAAGGCCTTTTTAATAAAATTAAAGCTTTCTTCTAGTAAAGGCTTTGTGAAAATATCAGCTAATTGATGTTTGGTATCTACAAAAATTAATTCCACATCCTTCTTTTGAACATGATCACGTATGAAGTGATGCTTGATATCAATATGTTTAGACCTAGAATGTTGGATGAGATTTTTTGATAAATTGATAGCACTAGTGTTATCACAATAAATGGGGATACAGGAATACCTCAATGAGTAGTCTTCTAACTGATTTTTGATCCACAAAATTTGTGAGCAACATCCAGCAGCAGATACATACTCTGCTTCAGTTGTTGATGATGCAATTGTGTTCTGTTCTCTACAGGACCAAGAAATTAAGGATTCTCCAAATATTTGACATGATCCACTAGTACTTTTTCTGTCAATCTTATCACCAGCATAATCAGCATCACAAAAGGCAGTTAGATCAAAATGAGTACGCTTCTTGTACCACAAGCCAACACCTGTAGTACCAACTAAATATCTGAAAATTCTTTTCACAGCAGTGAGATGAGATTCCTTAGGTGAAACTTGAAACCTAGCACATAGGCCAACTAAAAATACAATATCTGGTCTACTGGCAGTTAAGTACAATAGGGAACCTATCATACCTCTGTATTCCTTCTCAGATATTGGTTTTCCCTCTTCATCCTTCTCAACTTGGGATGAAGGGTGCATAGGTGTTGCCATGGCTTTTTCCTCATTCATTTTGTATTTCTTGAGAATGTCTTTAATGTACTTTTCTTGACATATAAAGATACCTTCATCAAGCTGTTTAATTTGCAATCCAAGGAAAAATCTTAACTTATCCATCATACTCATTTCAAACTCACTCTTCATGAGATTTCCAAAATCTTTGCACAGTTTTTCATTTGTTGATCCAAAAATGATATCATCTACATAATTTTGAACAATCAACAAATCCTTTTCAAGAGGTTTATTGAATAAAGTAGTATCTATTTTTCCTCTCGTAAAATCATTTTTGATCAAAAAGCTACTCAACCTTTCATACCAAGCTCTGGGAGCTTGCTTGAGCCCATATAGAGCTTTGGTAAGTTTAAAAACATGATTAGGTTTGTTTTGATCAACAAAACCAGGAGGTTGATTGACATAAACTTCTTCATTTAAGAAGCCACTTAAAAAAGCACTTTTCACATCCATTTGAAATAATTTGAAATTTTTGTGAGCAGCAAATGCAAGTAAAATTCTAATTGCTTCCAATCTTGCAACTAGAGCAAAGGTTTCATCATAGTCAATACCTTCCTGTTGGTTATACCCTTGAGCAACAAGTCTTGCCTTGTTTCTCACAACCTTACCATTTTCATCTAGCTTGTTTTTGAACACGCATCTTGTTCCTATGACTGATTGATGCTTAGGAGGAGGTACTAGATTCCATACCTCATTCTTTTAAAATTGAGTTTGTTCTTCAGTCATAACTTCTATCCAGGACTCATCTTGTATGGCCACATTGATGGATTTTGGTTCAATGTCTGATAGGAGTGCCATTCCAGCAGCATTGTTTCTGAATGAAGTTCTGGTTCTAACAGGATCTGAAGTGTTACCAATGATTTGGTCTTGAGGATGGTGAACTACTAATCTCCAACTTCGTGGCATTTGTGAAGGTTCGTCAATAGCATCAGTGGCCTTGTCTGAGCCTTGTGAAGGTTGAGAAGAGATGTCTTGCTCATCCTTCTCAACTGTATTTTCTGTTGCATTACCATCTACTTTGCTAGTATTGAGTTCATCAACATCAATTACTTCACCTGTATTGTTAGTTTCACTAAAATAACATGCATGCTTTCTTCTACAGTTTGAGTCCAAAGATTATATACTCTATAAACCTTAGAAGTTGTTGAATAACCAAGAAAAATTCCTTTATCAGATTTTGAATCAAGTTTTCCCAAATTGTCTTTGTTATTCAAGATGAAACAAGTGCAGCCAAACACCCTAAAATAGGAAATGTTGGGCTTTCTGTTTTTCCAAAGTTCATAAGGGGTTTTCTCAACATTCTTTCTAATGGAAACTCTAATTAGAATGTAGCATGCTATATTCACAGCTTCTGCCCAAAAATATTTCTCAATGTTTGCATCATTCAAGATAGTTCTTGCCATTTCTTGCAGGGTTCTATTTTTCCTCTCCCCAACACCATTCTGTTGTGGGGTTCTTGGACAAGAAAAATTATGAGAGATTCCATTTTCCTCAAAAAAAGTTTTGAAAGGATATATTTTCAAATTCTCCCCCATGATCACTTCTAACAGAAATAACATTTGTTCCTTTTTCATTTTAAATTCGTTTAAGAAAGATTTTGAAGGCTTCAAAGGCTTCATCCTTGTTTTTCAAAAATAGAACACAAGTAAATCTGGAGAAGTCATCAACAATCACAAAACCATATTTCTTACCACTAAGTCTAGCAGTTTTAGTAGGGCCAAATAAATCAATGTGTAATAGCTCAAGTGGTTTTTGAGAGGTGATCATATTTTTAGATTTGAAACATGACTTCACATGTTTTCCATGAACACATGCTTCACACACTCTATCTTTTTTAAAGCTTATTTTAGGTAGCCCCCTGATTAGTTCCTTTTTGGACAGTTTTGAAATGGTTTGCATGCTTGTGTGACCAGCTCTTTTGTGCCAAATCCATTTGTCATTTTCTGAAGACATAAGGCAAGTTTCTTGAGACAATTCATCAAGACTTAGGCTGTATAGATTTTTATTCCTAGATGCAGTAAATAACACTTTTCCAGATGAGATTTCCTTAATAAAACATTTATCAGACTTAAAAGACACTTTATGACCACTATCACACAATTGACTAATGGTTAAGAGATTATGCTTTAAACCTTCTACATACTGAACATTCTTTATTTTGGGAGAAGATAAATTACCTATAGTACCTATACCTTTGATGTAAGCCTAGTCATCATTGCCAAAGACAACACAGCCTCCATCAAATCTCTCCAATGAGAGAAATTTATCCTTTTCTCCTGTCATGTGCCTCGAACATCCACTGTCTAAGAACCACAGCTTTTTCTTGGATGCTAAGAGGCATTCCTGTTTCAGAAGTTAATTGAGACTTAGGTACCCAGAATTTCTTGGGTCCTTCAGAGTTAGTTTTCTTCAAATGATAGTTCTTTTTAACTTTGAAACATACAGAAATATCATGACCAAACTTTCTACAGTATGTGCAGCTCAATATTGGTTTTCTAGCCTTTGAGACCTTATTAGACCTCTGTCCAATGTATCTCTTTTTAGGATCCTCAATCATGGTTTGAGTTGAGATGACCTTTTCTTTAATTAACATTGAGAATTTGTTTCTGAGAAGGTTGTTCTCTTTTTCAAGATGAGACAAAGCTGATTTGAACTCTTCATTTATTCTCTCAATGTGCAGTATGTGTTGTTCACGAATTCCAGTGAGTGTGTTACTAAGAGTGTGAATGGTTTCTACCAGATGTTCATTTTGTTTTTGAAGATCTTCATTCATTCTTTTAGCTTCATAAAGTTGGTTTTTAAACATCACACATTTTTGAGATAAAGTGTTTGAATCAGCTAATAAATGTTCAAAAGCATTTTCAATTTCTTTGCATGAAGGAAAGATTGGTTTGAAAGTGATTACCTCATCTAGATCAGGATCTGCCATGAAGGACAGATTGGTTTGATTCAATGTCTGATTCAGAATTGAAGTTTTGACTGGCTTGTGAAGGTTCTTCAAAGACTGCCATAAGACAGAAATGAGCAGCCTCCTCTTCCTTTCCTGATTCAGATTCTTTAGAGTCATCCCATGTAGTTAGTAGAGTTCTCTTCTTGGTTTTGAACCTTCTGTTTTCACTTTTGAGCTTTGGACATTCAATTTTGAAATGTCCAGGTTTGTTGCATTCATAACACACAGGAGGATTTTTGTTGGAACTTTCTCCTTTTGATGCATCCTTCTTGACGAAGGGTTTCTTGTTGTTCTTTCTGAAAGCCTATCTTCTTAATCTTCTAGAGATGACGGCTAACTCATCTTCTTCATCAGTATCATAATCACCATCATCATTTTCTTCATAAGTTTCGTTTTGTGCCTTTTGAGCCATTGCTTGTGAAGGTTGAGCAGTTTTTTGAGAAACTTTGAGTGCAATAGTTTTAACCTTCTTTGGATGAAGTTCATCCATGATTTCTTGCTCATGCACCTTGAGAGATCCCAGTAGATCCTCTATTTGAAGAGTTGATAGATCTTTTGCTTCTGTTATAGCAGTCACCTTGGGTCTCCATACCTTAGGCAAGCATCTCAGAAGTTTTTTGACTCTTGCTTGATTGGTGTATGTGTTCCCTAATGAGTTCAGATCATTTGTGAAGGTTGTGAATCTGCTAAACATTTCTGAGATTGTTTCTTGCTCCTCCATTTTGAATGTTTCAAATTTATGGATGAGAAGGTTGATCATTGCTTCCTTGACTTGATCAGTTCCTTCATGAGTAGTTTTTAACGTATCCCAGATTTCTTTGGCAGTTTGTTTTCCAGCAACTTTATCATACTCACTTCTCCCTAAAGCACAAGTAATAAAAAATTTAGCTTTAGAGTTTAGGAGTACCATGCGTTTGTCTTCATTGTTCCAGCTGGCCTTGGGTTTTGGAATGGTTTCTCCTTCAGCATTTGTTATTGTTGGAACAAAAGGACCATTCTCCACAATACCCCAGAGATCAACATCTTGTGATTCCAGAAACAGCCTCATTTGATCCTTCCAATTGTAGTAGTGTTCACCAGTGAATCCAGGAGGTCTGTTTGCAGATGCTCCTTCAGGGAGGAACATAACAGAGTTTGGGTTGTTCATCACTTCCTTCAGGATCTTTCCTCTGTCACTGTGAAGTGAGCTCAGCCCTTAGAGGCGAGCTCTGATACCAATTGAAGTGACTAAGTTACACAAGAAAGGGGGAGATTGAATTGTGTACCCTTTTTAAAATTTATACCTAAAACCTTCTCAAATAAATAACTCTCAAGATAAACTTGGTTTGAGAAGATAAAGGTTAGTCTTTCTTAACAAAACAACCAATGAATAAAATACTTGACGAATGATAAAGATAAACCTTGAAGTAGTAATAGAGAGGTTTGAATAAAACTGATTTGGTTATAAAAAGTTAAAGTATCAGTTTGAAAACAGTCTTGTGAAGGTTGATTAAATGAACCTTCACCAGGTTTTAAATACGTTCACAAGTATTAAGCAATTAAGATAGATAGTAAGGAAAGCATGTAAATGACACAGAGGATTTATACAGGTTCACCCAACAATGGCTACTTCCTGTCCCCACTTCCCAAGTGAGTATTTCCACTATCTTTCAAGTATCACTTACACTTGCTTTTGTTCAACCACAAAAGACTTCAAAACACCACTTGCTAATGGTCAACACTCACCAGCAACGTGCTCTCTTTACACAGCTACACCAAGCTGTTCCTACTAAAAACTCTCCTAGTTTCCTAAAGGATTCCTCTATCAAGTAGATTCTAACCAACACTCACCTCTATAACACCCCACTTTTTATAAATAATTATTAAGAGATGCTTTATAAATTATTTTATTTCTAATTGTGTGCTTTAGGACTTAAAGAGAAATTATAGTTATTACTATTACTATTTTTGAAAATATAGTTATTATTATTGTATATATTTGTTTGTGTATTAATATTTAACGTGTATACTTCTTTAAGATTATTATATAATGATATAAGATTCAACTTATATGTATTATGATCATGATATAGTAACTTTGCATAAACTTAGAATAAAATCTACTTTCTTCTTTCATGACCAAGTTTCCTTCACCGTTAAGTAATTGTACAAGATAACAACACCTCCTCCTTCCACAAATTATGTGTTGGTTTAACAAGAATAGGCCATGTAGATGGTTGCTTTGATGAGTCACTCCTTTGAAGCCATAGATTCATGCCACCTTAAAAATAACTTTACACCTCATGCTTTATGATAAAAGTAAGTCATCATTTTTAAACCCATGAGATTTTGACACCAAAAAGGAATTAAATACCTCATGCTTCTTCTAGACTTTGTATTGGATGTATTAGAATAGGACACCTCATGCTAGCTTAAGATGAATCATCATTTTAACCCATGAGAACATGCCACCTAAAAGACAATACACCTCATCCTTCTACAAGCTTCATGAGAGTCTTCCACTTAGGTACTTGCTTAAGATGACTCATCACTTAAACTTATAGGATCATGCCACCCAAAAAGTGAGTTTTACACCTCATGCTTAGCATGATGTAAGCAAGGTCCATGGAACTACTATAAATAGCAAGCTAAGTCATTTGATTCATTCATCCTTCCATAACAAAAATACTTCCTTCTCATATTCCTCTAAACCTTCAAACCACCAAGACAACCAACATCTTGTGTTCGTAGTTTCGCAGCTTTGTTCGAAGTACGTATCGGAAGTGTTCGTTCGCTCTATAATTCAGGTGGGGGAAAGATACCGTATTCGACGGGACGGTTAACGTAAAATTTTAATTTAAATATGTGTAGAGTGACCCAAGCTCTACTAGAGTTAAATAGTCAGTGATACCTAAAGATCATTTGACTACTCTTCGGAGTTAAGGTTGAATGAAGTTTAGGTCGTCGATGACCAGTTAACTCATAGGAAACTTCTATTTTTATTTGATTGATTTAGTGATTGATTGATTGCTTGAGATATTGTGATTGATTGCTTTGATTGTTATGAACTGCTTATGTGCTATTCGTGATTATTTGAAATTGCGGAAATATCTTATTGATATAGTTAAGTTTGAGAAGCATGACTTTATTTAATGAAGATAAGATTTCATAATGAACCTAGGTGTGCACAGTGAACTAAGAGTCATAAAGAGATCTAAAGTGGAATGAATACTTAATCGTAGTGCAAGTAATAGTACGAGGTACTGATCAGGAAAATGAGTAAGGCATACGGGTTAAAGAGTAATCGAACAGAATCATATAGATTGCACATGTGTTGTAAGTCCACAGCCGTGTGGTATGGGACACACGAGGTCAAGTACCGGGTCGGGGTCCTTTGAAGGACATATTTATATTTATGCCGGCTAGATGGAGTAATGATAGGTTTAGATTACTCTGATCTGTTTCCGATAGGGAAAGACTTATAACATCTGGACTCCA
This sequence comes from Astragalus glycyphyllos, assembly GCA_963573325.1. Taxonomy (NCBI): domain Eukaryota; kingdom Viridiplantae; phylum Streptophyta; class Magnoliopsida; order Fabales; family Fabaceae; genus Astragalus; species Astragalus glycyphyllos. Next base: position 18,481,727 of record OY754314.1, on the reverse strand, counting down.
TGGTGACAGTCGGATGGCGTTCTGCACGGATGTGGGAACGTTGTGGCATCAGGATATGGCCAGAGTCAGCATATAGTATTGTCAGATTTTCATAGATAAAGTCTAAGAAATAAGATACTAATAAAGAATAGAAGATAAGAAATAATATGATTTAATGTGCTTATAACATGTTTAAATTAAGTTTTACCTTATCTTCCCATTTTTCTGACTTATACATGTATCTTAGCCCTGTGTGTTTTCTCTTGTATTGTTTATTTGTATCTCTTAGATCCCGTTGAGGAGCCGCTTGCAGCAGAAGGAGATACTCTTCCTTCCACGATGGACGTTGAAGGCACCGATGACGCCGGTGCGATAAGATGGAGCGGACAGGTGTCTCATTGAGAGAACCTGAGTTTTGTTTAGCCATTGTGTCAGTCTTTTGAGTCTCGCTTAAGTCATTTGGCTGACCTTATTTTATGTTCTTACTTTCCGTTGTTTTGTAATACTCTAATATATGTGTGAATGGCTTTAGTATTGCCACACGTTTTGTAAAACTCTTAACACTATGTTTTCATATATATGTGATATGTGTTTAGTTATATATGTTAAGTTTTAAATTTATCCGTTTTTGAGGTTAAGAGATTAAGTGTCAATGGCTACTATGATGAGGACGAGGGTCGTCTCAACCTCTCTCTAAGTAGTTTGATAGAATGCTCATTAGATAGCTTTTTACAATCAAAGGTTTAGGTTTGGGATATACAATAGCTCGAATAATAAAACACACTCAGTGCTTGCAAGCTAACACACACTCTATAGAAAATCCCAGGCTTTGTGAAACTTGAGTGTGGGATGAGTAGGATGGAAGAACTTTGTGAAGCTTTAGTTGTGTAGGTTCCAATTCACTCTCATGATTTGTGACTTTGATTTCCAGTCTTTAAATAGCCAATTGATCTGAATATGGCCGTTGGAAACTTGAATATAGTCGTTTGGAGATATCGAAAGGTCCATAGAATTATCTGGTTAACGGTTCCAAAGTTAACAGCTTTTGAAGCTTCACAGGCTGACAGTTGTACCTTCTGCTGGCTTTTCAACCTTCACTAGCTGACACAGTACTTTATATTCAGAATTCTAGTTTTCCCTTAGCTGGCTTGTACTTGTAAAGCAGCTTTACAGCTGTTACACGAAGCTTCATATCCTTTAACCTTAAAAACCTTTTGTTTGGCCTAGGAATAATCATGGAGTTCCTCCTTCATTTATTGTGAGATACCAGCAGCAACAACTCTCTGATTTTCAATAAATGAGAGCTAACATGTTTGTCATATTGAGAAGCTTGATGAGGATGATCTTCATATAATGTTCTTGAACTTGTTCTTCATCTTCATCTTCAACCTTCACAATTCTGGATCTTCAAAATAAATATGGGGCCACACTCTTTTTCAGTTCTGGTCAATGTTGCGTTGACTTGGTCAACCCTTTGAGTTGACTTTTGCGTTGACTTTTTGGTCAACCTTCACAGTGACTTTTGGTCAACCTTCACATGACCTTAACCTTCACATCTTTCAACCTTCACAACTCTTTTCTACCTTCATTTTTCTATGATATTTGATGGCTTGTTCTTCACACTTGAAATAAACTTGTTAGATAACATTAACAAGAAAACTTAATATCTTACTAAGTTTGTATCATCAAAACATAGAAAGAGATTTTCATTCCAACAAAACCACTCCTTGTAAATTTGAAATATACATACTTAGAGGGAAGTGGAAGTTTATCTTTGATTATTTCAGCTAACCTTGAATTTGAACAGGAGAAGCTACCACCAACTCTAAGGGAACATAGGAGAGGTATCGAATGGATCTTGGCGGACATTCCTAGTAAGATAGTGTGGCAAACCCAACAACAATTCAGCCTCTTGATTTTGGACGTGTGGAAGAACGAGGTAGCCAAACATGTATGCAGTAACCATAAAAGAGCCTTCTTTGGCAAATACCAACCACACAGAAGCTTCAAGATATATTTGTTGCTTACATCGAGGATATTTTGTGATTTATATGTGGGGGTTTGTCTTTTAGTATTTATGTTTTTAATTTAGAACTATAAAAAAAGAAAAAAAAGTTGTTATTCTAGCGTGTTTTTCTAGGAGTTCTTGGTTTGTACAAGTTGTGAGAGATTTTACTATTCTAGGACAATAGGTGTTTTTACATGACTTGATTTCTCGTTGCTCTTGGTATAATAAGTTGGATATGAGAATAAATTTTTCATTATTTGTGATAGACATTGTGGCCCTGGTGAGAATTGAGCCTAATTATGGATGGACAAATCTTTTGCCATTCTCTCTTTTCTTGTGTGTGATTCACTCATGTTTGTTAGTTATTGTAGAACTTGACTTGATTCTTGTTGAAACACTTGTTCACATGCATGTTTGAAATGATCTAAGCACTTCTGTTCTTTTTTAGCTATACTAGCCAAATAAGTCTACCCTGAATTTATCTCTTTATTTGAGCCTTTTATCCCATTCTTTGTTTTATAGCTCATTACAAGCCCAAAAGTGAAAAACAATGTTATTACCAAATCTTAAAGGGTGAAGGAGCTTTGTATTGAAAATTGTCAAATCCATAAGTGTAGGGGTGTCCAAATTGTTGCAATTGTGGTTCTCACTTGGGTTAGTTCTTCGGTCTTCAATGGAAAATTTGGCACGTACATTTATATAGAAAAATATTCCCAAAGAACATAGAAAAAAAATAGAAAGAAAAAAAGATGAAAAAAAAGGAAAAAAAAGTCAAAAGAAATGAAAAGAAAAAAAATATGAATAGTGTATATATCTTCTTATCTTTGTATAAAGAAGAGTGAAAGTTGTGTGGAGAGAGTTATGTGGAGAAGTGTATCAAAATAGAGAAGTTTGTCATATCTTTCTGAAGTTGGATCCTCTCATGCTCACTTTACAGTTGATTTTCATTTCTCCTTTATCCTCTTTGATTCTTTTTAGCCTAGTTTCCCTTTGGGATTATCCCACCTTGACCTTGGCCCCATTACAACCCTTATAAAGACCTTTTGATCTTGTTTGCATCTGTTCTTATGTGTGGATGTTAGAAGCTTGTCAAGCATATGGTAGTGCTAACTTTCATTGATGTGCTTATTATATATATGAGAGTAAACACAAGCCTAGGCACTTGAGTGATTGAGAGCATTACTGATACATATCCTGTGAGGACTCATTACATATGATTCACTCTTTGGTGCGCTATCCTCTTGTTTGCCTTGATTGTAAATAAGTGTTATCTATGATTTTCATTCTCCTTGAAGCCTAGAAAAATCAACTCTTTAATGACTGTACATTCTTTGGGTTCATTGAAAATTCATGTATTGTCTTTCGTGTCTTGTTTTGTGTGTTTTACCCGGAGTACAAAAACTTAATTTTGAGGGAATTTGATTAGTGCATTTTAAAGCACTTTTTATGGCTTTTCACTTGGTGATTTTAATTGTGCTTTGTACCTAATATTTAAGTCTTAGCACGTTTCTAAACATTGGGTCTTAATTGAGCATTATAGTAAATTTTTTATTAATTCTTGTTTTTATTGCATATTGACCCCTGTCCATTTTGCAGGCCATAACTTTGGCTGTTATTTACTTATTGAGGTGTGTGAGCATGCGTTGGAAACCTAAGGAACAGAGTTACAATTCATATGTTTTGCTCGAAACCCAATTCTGAAGTCTTGAATGTCGAAACTTCGAATTACTGAAGCAGTTTAATGTAAAACGGGTTTACAGGCCAATTTACTATTTTTATCGGGCTTTTACCTAGTAACCCATTTAGGATTTTAGATTTTCGTTTTTAGTCTTATAAGATTCAGCTTGAGCAGCCGTTTTAGCTCTCTTACTCTTTCCTGCTTTGAATTTTACGTTTTGTGCCCTAACCTCCATGGAAGCCTAAGGCTCTAGATCAATCGATTGGTAAATGGTGTTAATGTAAGGATTTTGAGGTTTAGTGCTTAATGGTTATTTCGTTTTCATGGCTTTAATTCTTTCTCTATCAGTTTCAACTCTGTAATTGTTTTTGCAAATTCGGTTTGTGTTTTGCTTAATTACTCAAATTTTGTGATTTTCTTATGTGATTCGTTTTACGAATCAGTTTGGCTTAATCACTTAATCATGATTCTTTTTTGCAACTTTCATTATACAAACTATTTTATCGCTTGTTTAATTTAGTTTGGATAGGAATTTATAGAATTCAGTTATGATATTAATTGTGATACTGGCACTTGTTTGCTATCACGAGTGATTGAACACACTGTTTTGGCGCTTGCTTTAAAACTATGCGAATTCGTATAAACTGACTGGCCGTTGCTTACTTAGTTTATGATTAATCAAGAACTATCAAGCATTGCACGAATATTTATTTTAGAGCCGATGATAAATCCAAGAAATGCACCCGAAACCAAATGGATGATTGTCTATCGTTAATTGATTTTCCTCCTTAAACAGAAACTCTTATACTAAAAAATCCCCTTTTATATTGTTATTTTCGTTAATGATTCTGGTAGTCTTTAATTCAGACTTCCTTGTGAGACGACGAAGGTCAACTACCTTGTATTATATTTATATCTTTTAATTATTTTGACCCGCGTACGACTGCTGATCAAATTGGCGTCGTTGCCGGGGATCTCTCATTAGGAATTACTGACTTAAGAACCTCACTAACCACTAACCTTTGTTTTTTATAGTTTTGTTTCCTTGCACTTGCATGTTTTAACGGTTTCGGCTCCTTTTCCCAGGCTAGCCAATCACTCAAGAAGGCTCGGTCATACATAACTTCCTGGTCGGCACGACTGATTCTCGAAAGGCAAGGCAAGACACCCGAAACCCTCGATTCACCTCAAGAATCGAGGGACTCCTCGGCAGCATAGAATGAAGGACTAGCCCCTCCGCTCGAAGCTCAGCTCTGTCTCCTAGTTCGGCCAGGGGCTAAGTACAAGCAGAATATATGTGGAAAGTTCTATAATTACTCCGTAGATCTCGCTGTAATCATGTAATGTAATTGTTAGCATTAACTATTGATTGTACTATATAAACAGCCCTGAGAAGCCAATATACGTATCCAGAATCCATCTTGTCATCCCATATTACACTCTCTATTCTAACTATTATTCTTACATTGTTCATCGTTTTCTAAGCTAGATCGTCCTAAGGATGTAGTTAGGAACATTGGCTCCCACCGTGGGGCCTGGTAAAATCTTCCTACCCCACCAGAAATCACACTAGACTACCACCACACCATGGTGGCTACTAGAGCTAACGGGTCGCAACACCCGTCGTCCAGCAATACTGACCCTAGGTTGCTGGAGCTACTTCACGTAGTGAAATCACTGCAAGAGCAGAACGCTAAGCAATCCAGGAGAAATGAAGAGCAGCGACTTCGGTCCCAGGCGCTAGAAGCAAAGGAGGTAAGACTGCACGAGGAACTAGCGGAAATGGAGAACAACCGGACTGAAGCCTCAAGGGTTCCTGTAAGAGCATTCCTGACGTTTACGGAAGAGATTATGGGAATAGCCATCCCCCACCGATTCCGTGAACCCTCCATTGACACTTATGATGGAAGAAGCGATGCTGTCAGCTACAAGATTAGTGGAAGAAGCGATGCTGTCAGCTACAAGATTTTCGCCGGAACTTTGATTGACGTCGCCCTTAAGTTGTTCAAGGGCTTAACCTCGCGGTCAATCACTGGATTCAATGACCTGGCCGGCCGTTTCGTACAACAGCTCTCGGCGAACAAGAGGAAATTAGTCCACTCAGAAGACCTGTTTGACCTTCTGCAAGGAGCAGCCAAACCCCTCAAGAAGTATTTGGTGTGCTTCAACAAAGTAACGGTCCTAGTGGAGGACCCTGACGAAAGATTCTTCGTCAAAGCATTCATGAAGGGTCTAAGAAACAGAACCTTCAGTGAAGCACTTTCCCTCCGAACGCCCAAAGTTAGAGCTCGGGCGAACAAGCATATAGAAGCACGTGACACCGAAGGATTAAGGAGACCCTACTCACCACCCGAGATGGTGGCCGGGCCCACCATCAGCATTTCCAGGTTAGATAGAATCGAGGAGGGAGAACTTGGAACAGAAAATCACGCCCTAATCTGGAGGTTGCCTACACTCCACTTAGGGTCAAGCCGTCCCCCACCCTCCACGAAGCACTGAGCCATGGAACCATACCGAGGCTGGAACCTTTCGTCGGTACCATGGGCAAGAATCCAAAAGCATATTGCAGGTTTCACAGAATGGAAGGACACACTACCGATGACTGCTGGACTTGGAAGCAACAAATTGAACAACTGATACAAAGAGGGCAATTCGCAAAATTTGAATTGACTGAAGAGCAGAAGAAGAGGCGAGACAATAGCCCACAGAGGGGACCACTAGCAAGAAGGGGAGGACCCCGAAGAGAAGCTGTGCAAAATAGGAAGCATGAAGTTGCTGATAAGGGAAATGTAAACACCATCCCTGATAAGGGAAATGTAACCACTAACCACTGATTAGGAATTACCGACAACCCTTATAAACAACTTTTGATCTTATGTGCATCTGTTCTTAAGTGTGGATGTTAGAAGCTTGTCAAGCATATGGTAGTGCTAACTTTCATTGATGTGCTTATTGTGTATATGAGAGTAAACACAAGCCTAGACACTTGAGTGATTGAGAGCATTACAGATACATATCCTGTGAGGACTCATCACTTATGATTCACTCTTTGGTGTGCTATCCTCCTGTTTGCCTTGATTGTAATCAAGTGTTATCTATGATTGTCATTCTCCTTGAAGCATAGAAAAATCATCTATATAATGACTTTTCATTCTTTGGGTTCATTGGAAATTTATGTATTGTTTTACGTGTCTTGTTTTGTGTGTTTTGCCCGGAGTGCAAAAGCTTAAGTATGGGGGAATTTGTTCAGTGCATTTTAGTGCACTTTTTATAGCTTTTCACTTGGTTATTTTAATTGTGCTTTACACCTAATATTTAAGTCTTAGCACGTTTCTAGACATTGGGTCTTAATTGAGCATTATAGCAAATTCTTGATTAATTCTTATTTTTATTGTATATTGACCCCTGTCCATTCTGTAAGCCATAACTTTGGTTGTCATTATCTGATTGAGGTGAGTGAGCATGCTTTGGAAATCTAAGGAACAGAGCTACATTTCATATGTTGAGCTAGAAACCCAATTCCGAAGTCTTGAAGGTCGAAAATTCGAATTACTGAAGCTGTTTAATGTAAAACGGGTTCTCGAGCCAATTTACTATTTTTATCGGGCTTTTACCTAGTAACCCATTTAGGGTTTTAGGTGTTTGTTTTTAGTCTTATAAGATACAGTTTGAGCAGCAGTTTTACTCCTCTTACTCATTCCTACTTTCAATTTTACGTTTTGTGCCCTAACCCCATGGAAGCTAAAGGCCCTAGATCAATCTATTGGTGAATGGTGTTAATGTAAGGATTTTGAGGTTCAGTGCTTAATGTTTATTTCGTTTTCATGGTTTTAACTCTTTCTCTATCAATTTCATCTCTGTAATTCTTTCTGCAAATTCGGTTTGTGTTTTGTTTAATTACTTAAACTTTGTGATTTGCTTGTGTGATTTGTTTTATGATTCAGTTTTGCTTAATCACTTAATCACGAGGGAAGGACCAACTTCCCGTCTATTAGATCAGCCGAATGTGGAGGGGTCAAGAACAAAGGTATCAAAAGATTAAGAAAGTAGCGTACACTGTCATCCTGACAGTAAGAAAACTCAAGCACTATTTTCAAAGTCACCCCATTGTAGTAAAGACAGATATGCCAATCCGCCAAGTGCTCTCAAAGCCGAACCTTGTATTGAGGCAGGTTTCTTGGTAGGTAGAATTATCTGAGTTTGATATCAAGTATGTACCAAGAGGACAAATCAAAGCTCAAGCATTGACCAACTTCATTGCCGAGCTTGTTGAAAGAGATCCAGAAGACAAACCATCGTGCGAATTCGTTTAAAGCGCTTATGAAGTCGGAGTATGAAGCGCTTATTGCCGGCATGACACTAGCTGCAGATCTTGGAGTAAAACACCTAAAGGAACGAAGTGACTCCCTCCTCATAACCGGGAAAGTCACAAATGCATTCAGCACCAAGGACAAGCTTCTCAGCAAATACTGTGATAAGGTAAAAGAACTCAAATCCAAATTCATTTCTTTTGAACTAACGCATGTCCCTAGGGAACAAAACGGCAGAGCAGATATCCCGGCCAAGCTCGCCAGCACTAAGAAACCTGAAAACAACCATTCAGTGATCCAGGAAACGCTATTTGAACCCAGTGTAAATAAAATTCAAGTTCTCTCGACAGAGATCGAGGCTCCTAGCTGGATGACCAATATTATTGCTTACCTACAAGGACAGCAATTACAGCTACAGGATGAGGAACTGAAGAAACTGTCAAAAGTTGCAAGCAAATACACTCTTATTGAGGACGAACTCTATAAACGAGGGTTCTCATCACCCTTCCTCAATTGCGTGTCGGATCTGAAGGCACAGGAAATGATGAAAGAGTTGCACGAAGGGATATGCAGCAGTCATGTAGGAGGCCAAGCCCTTGCAGCAAAAAGTGATGACAACCTAGCCAACTACAAAAGTGATTACAACCTAGCCATTTTTTTTCAATATAGATTCTGGTTGTAACTTATATTTTTGTATTTTCGTATTTTTGGGTTTAAGATGGATGAAATATGGAAAATGAATGATATGAATTTTGTGGGTAATGTGACGGATAATTTTGGAATAGATTTAAGCTAAACAAAAAAAATAATCTCTTGTTTAATTGGTGAAAAAGATGGGTGTGAAGGTTAGGGGCGCCACCTTGGTCTAATCCAAGACAAGGATAAAGCCTGTGAAAGTGAGGATCGCCACAAGAAAAGGAATTCTTGACAAAATCGAATAAACTGGTCTAATCCAGAACCAACGAGTATGAACTTAAAATCTTTGAATAAAGTATTTCTTGCTTTTCAATGACACATATACTCCCTATTTAGAATAAGGGAGGTTCTTGCTAATACAAGGCAAAAAATAAAGGCTATTCAAAAATTACAAGAATACTAGACAAAACAATTTAAGAAAATATCCTAGTTGATTTGGCATTGAATGCACAATTAATGATTAGGATTTTGCATTTCCTTTTTTTGCTCAGATTGTCTTGATTTGCCATAAATGTCTTGGATCTTGTAATCCTTTTTTCCTCTTATTGCCTTTCATGATTAGCAAGCTATCTATATTAGCAAGTTTGTCTTTTTGATTTACAAGTTTGCTTGATTTGCAAGTTTGCCTTTCTTGACTAGCAAGTTTGCTTGATTAGAAATTTGTTGACTCCATCAACATACAAAAATATGTGCCACACACACACACACCACTTGAACTGAATTAAACACACTAAAAAAAATAACTTGAAATGAAATAACTTAGTGCCTTGATCCCTAATATATCAATTGGTCACATGCACTTTTATCATAACTTAAAATAAAATTAGACTAATTAAAGTTGGATAGCAAGCCAATGGTAGGTTGTCACCACTTTTATAGATGGATGCTTGTAGCTTTGTAATGACTTTTTAGTAGTTCAAATGTAAGGTTTTGAAGTTTGCATTTTAATCCTTGTGTGAAACTTCTTTCAAACCTATTTTAGAACTGATCAACTAATTATATGTACATTTGCAAATTCAGAAAGGGTTTACAATTCGAACTCAAGGATTAATATGAGTAAGTGGTTGTTTTAAGGACACTTGGAACAACCCATGCTTAAACCTAGAAATAGGAAAGCATAGTTCATAGGGTGAACACTGTGGGAGCTTAATATACAACGGTGAACTTATTTAGAACTTAGACATAAGAGTCTTGTAACAAAACCCCGACGTTAGTGACCGAAGGCACACATCAAACGCTACAGCACCCAATGCTATAGCGTCAAACCTTACATTGACTTGTTTTAAAGGATTTACTTTGTGAAAGGCATTCCAACTATCTTTGAACCCGAGTTTTTACTTGCTCCTTACTTGCTTATTTAATTTCTGTTGTTGACAACATTGGTTGCACAAACTTTTTATTTTATTTTGCTCTTTCATTAATTTTCATTCTAATTAAAGTAATATTAACGTCAATCTCTGTGGGTACGATCTCTTACTTTTTCACTTTATTACTTGGTACGACTGTGTGTTCTTGCACATCATCTTTTCCCACTACAAATTTTTGGCGCCGTTGTCAGGGATTGTTAATTTAATTTTTTTGTTTAATTATTTAGCAAATTAGTGGTAGTTTTTATGCTTGTGTTTTGTTCTCTGTTGTTACATCTTTTAGATGCTATAGCATTTGTCCAGGTTCAATTCACCAGAAATTCAGTTGGATCCCAAAATAGACAGAAGATTGAGGAAGTTGCAAAGAATTCAAAATCAACAAGGCTTTAGAAGACTTAGCAGAGCTGCTACAATGTTTGAACATGGTTCTGTTAGTGGTGGCACAGGTCCAATTCAGTAGTGCACCTACTGAGGACCCACATTTGCATTTAAATCAATTTCTAGAGGTTTGTAGTAATTTTCTCGTACCTGGAATTTCAGAAGATGCTTTTAGACTCAAAAAAATTTCCATATTCCATGAAGGATAGAGCTAAGGCTTCGCTTATGTCATTGGAACCTAACTCTATCCACAGTTGGAGTGAAATGGCTAAAAAAATTTTGACAAAATATTTTCCACCTATAAAAATTGCTAGGATGAGAAATGAAATTACTTCTTTTAGACAAAAAGAATTTGAATCATTGTTTGAAGCATGGGAAAGATGGAAAGGGTTGTTGAGAAAGTGTCCTCTTCATGGGATACCTTATGTTATTCAAATGGAAACCTTCTAGATTGGGTAGAAACCACAAACCAGACTCATTCTTGATGCCTCATCTGGTGGGGTGTTATTGAATTTATCCTATAATGAAGGTTGTGAGCTTATTGAGCATATTGCAACCAACAGCTACCAGTGTGGCCCACAGAAAGGGTCGGTGCTCAAAAAAAAATAGTTGGGGTGCATGAAATCAGTGAAATATCAGTTCTATCTGCTTAAGTAGCATCCCTCACCAACATGCTCAGAAATCTCAGCACTCCAAGTGCTACAGCACCTGCTGCTGCCACACAAGAAGTTACAACATCAGCCATTAAGCAAGCCCCTCTAGGAGCAACTAGTTGTGTATATTGTGGAGGAGGGCACTTGAGTGAAGAATGTCTTAGAAACCTCATCTCTGTCAACTATGTAGGGTACAACAATAATAACAAACCCTACTCAAATACCTATAATTCTGGCTGGGAAGATCACCCAAATTTCAAATGGAGCAACAATTTTGCTACAGCAACAGTAGCTGAAGCGCCTACCACACCACCAGAATTCCCTTCTCAATATGTTCAAAGACCACCTGCACCAGTAATAGACAACTCCGTGGAAACCCTATTGAAAGAATTTATGGGTAAAATAGATGTCTCTATCAAGAACATGGAAAATCAAATTGGGCAACTAGCTACAACTCTTTACCATAGACCAAGTGGATCATTGTCATCCAGTACAGAAGCTTCACAAACCCATGGGAAGGAGCATGTCAAGGCTATTTTGTTGAGGAGTGGGAAGGATCTGAAAGGGCCATCTACTATTATAAGTGATGGTAGAAAAGAAAAAGGAAAAAAATAAAAAATTGAAAAAGAAAAAGTACTTCTGATGCTATAGCACCCAATGCTATAGCGTCTGATGTTGCACATGTGCCACCACCTAAGCTTGATCCAGAATACCCTCCTCCTCCTTTTCCACAAAGTTTGAAGCAGGCTCATGAGAGCAAGCAATTTGGTAAATTCTTGGATGTGCTGAAACAACTCCACATCAATGTTCCGTTGCTGGAAGCACTTCAACAAATTCTCAATTATGCAAAGTTTATGAAAGATGTGCTCACAAAAAAGAGAAGAATAAGGGAATTTGAAACAGTAGCAATGACTGGTGAATGCAGCATGATCATGCAGAACAAGATCCCAAGGAAATTGAAGAATCCTGGCAGTTTCACAATACCATGTTCTATTGGTAAATCTTATTCTAGCCGTGCACTATGTGATTTGGGGGCAAGCATCTATTTGATGCCCAAATCCATATTTACACAGCTTGGTATTGGAACTGCTAGGCCTACCACTATTACCCTTGTGTTAGCAGATAAATCCATAGCCTATCTTGAGGGGATAATAGAGGATGTGCTTATTAAGGTTGACAAATTTGTTTTTATGTGGATTTTGTTGTTCTTGATTTTGACGCAGATAAGGAGGTTCCTATAATTCTTGGGAGACCATTCCTCTCTACTGCCCAGACTTTGATTGGTGTTCAGAAGGGAGAATTGCCAAAACTGAAAAAGAAAAGCTTTTGGAAGAAGGTGTGTTACCAAATGAGGTTGATGTCAATGAGAACTCTAACGAGAGTGAGGGAGAAAAAGATGCATCAGAAAAAGAAGAGAGTGCTAAGGAGATTCAGCCTGAGCCAGACCCTAAAGCAACCCTAAACCAACAAAAAACCCCCATCACCCCAATCCCCACCTCACAAAAACCTATCTCAACAATCACCACCCAAACAGCCCATACCACCACCCTCACCACCAAAAATCACCAAATGCACTCAAGTCATTGCAGAAATCAAACAACCAGAAACCATCCAGCTATCACAACGGTTAATACCAAAAGTTGAAGAAAACCTTGTTGTAGCATCTGCTGTTACAACATCTGCTGCTACAGCCTCTGCTAAACAAGTGAATGTTGCAGCAAGTGCTGTGGATATGTTTGATGAAGCCACTGGTGGAACATTTAAAATCAATGGTCAAAGGGTGAAGCACTACTCTAGAGCACATGTGGTGAGGGACAAGGTCATCACAGAGTTACCAAAACTCTAACATAGGGTGTAGTCTAGCTGATGACTCTTAAACCAAGCCCTATTGGGAGGAAACCCAGGGGTTAACTAACAATTTTGTTTTTTATCTGTTTGTGATGTGGCAGGTTATTTCTTTGAATTGGAAAAGAATTTCAACTTTTGAAGTGATAGCATCTGATGCTACAACATCCACTACTACAACAGCTGAAAGTTAACAAGAAAAGAATTGTGTTGTGTTCACCAATCAGTAACCCTTCCCTCTTGTGTGTTTTAGTGTTTAGTGTGTGTGTTTTGTTGTTTGTTTGTGACTATACCTGTTGTTGTGTTAGAATTTTAAATTCTGTTTAGTCAAATGTTTTTATTTTCCGTATTGTGTTGTCCAAAACGTCTCTCCCTTTAGGAATTGCATGAGCAGCGGGGACACTGCTAGGTCTTAAGTTTGGGTGAGGACCTTATAAATGTCAATGTTGTGTTTCGTTTGAATAAAAAGGCATGATTGGTTGCAATTTTTAAATTTTTCAGTTATAGAAGTCTTACTTGTTGGGATAAATTTAATGATGATTAAGTGTATGTGTAGAGTAGCCTTGTTTGAACAATGACTGGTTTTATTGCTGATTCTACACAAAACTCTAGGCTTAGCAAGGAAGCTTGTTAGCTAGGTACTATCTGATGCTGAAGTTAGTCCTGGTTAAGCAATATTTAGTCATATTTTTACTAAAAATTGAGAGTAACTTTTGAAGCTAAGTTTGGGGGTGCATCGGTTATATTATAGGATGGTCAGTGCAATAGGCTCACAAAGTATACAAATGTATTGTCAATTGGTCATGTATATTGTAATTAGCTACAATTGCCCAAAACAAATGCTGAACTGTTCCAAAAGTGCATATAAGAAGAAAAGAAAAAAAAGAAGAAAAAAAGAAAAAAATGCAAATAAAGGAGTACAGTAATGAGGGCATTGTTGCTACATCTGTTCATCATGTCACCTGTGTTATAGCATCCAATGCTATAGCTCTGAAAAATCACCAAATCAATAGTGAGTGCATTGGCCAAGGATCTGAAATGCCTAATCAAGCCCTTTGTTGTTCTTTGAAGCCCGTCAAGTCTGATGTGAAGTTGTTAGTCGACTCTCCTTTTTGAAAAATTCTTTTACTAAACCAAAAGAAGGCCACTCTTTCCAAGGCTAGGAGAAATTCTGAACCTAGCTAGAAACTAAACTGAACCTAGTAGTCACACACTCACAATTGAGCAATAATAATTCTAGATGTTGTGAAAAGCAATAGTGTGTGTGTGTCTGTTGGGTGTGAATCTGAAAGTTTGGCCTAATGAGAGCAATTTTGAAAATCTGTTTGATTTAAAGGTGCAACTAGTTTAGTGTTGATATTCAGTTATTGTTCTGTTTTTATTTAGTTGTTGTCTTTGTCAAGTGTCATTACTTGAGGACAAGCAATGGTTTAAGTTTGGGGGTGTGATAACTCTTATTTATATGAGTTATTTATATTATTTAGGTTTAAATTAATGTGAGTTCTTAAGTAATTATGTTTCTAAATATGTATATATGTGTTAAGAAGTGTAAAAGAGGGTTAGAAACTGATTATGTGACAAATCGGCACTTTTGGTGCCCTCTTCTTATTTTTAATGTGTTTGTTCAGTGTTGCAGCATTGAGACACTATAGCGTTTGCTTCCTGTGTGAGCAAGAGAGAGAAAGGCAAAAAGCACAATTTTGGAGCTCAAACTTTATGTCATTTCAGCCCATACTTAAAGGATATTTTTGCTGCCGAAGTCACCTACCAAAAGACTTTATTGGGACACTTGTCCACTTGCATGTGGAGACTACTTTTTGGTTGGTGGCTTGTCAAATCACCTTTTGAGCAAGCTGGCTTTATCTTTTGCAGAGGGTCTTCTTCTCCATCGCACTTCATACTTGCTGGGTCAATTGGAGGGAGTTTTTGACACATTTTCCTCTCCATTTTCATTCAAGCTTACTCACAAAGACTCAAAGTAAAAATTCTGCACTTCAATGCTGCGAAGAAGTGCTATAGCATCACGGGACAGATTTGTGCAAAGGAGTTTGAGTAGTGTAACTTCTATGCTATTCTCCTTCTTTTGTATTTGCAGTTATATGAACATGGTTCCCATCATATGTTTGTTGATGCTTATCATGAGCTAAGCCTTTTGTAGTTGGATGCTTGTAGCTTTGTAATGACTTCTCAGTAGTTCAAATGTAAGGTTTTGATGTTTGCATTTTAATCCTTGTGTGAAACTTCTCTCAAACTTATTTTAGAATAGATCAACTAATTATAAGTACATTTGTAAATTCAGAAATGATTTACAATTAAAACTCAAGGATTAATATGAGTAAGTGGTTCTTTTAAGGAAACTTAGAACAACCCATGTTTTAACCTAGACATAGGAAATCATAGTTCATAGGGTGAATATTGTGGGACCTTAATATACAGGGGTGAACTTATTTAGAACTTAGACATAAGAGTCTTGTAACGAAACCCAGACGTTAGTGACCGAAAGGCACACATCATACGCTACAGCACCCAATCGTATAGTGTCAGACATTACATTGATTTGTTTTAAAGGATTTACTTAGTTAAAGGCATTCCAACTATCTTTGAACCTGAATTTTTACTTGATCCTAACTTGCTTATTTAATTTCTGTTGTTGACAACATTGGTTCCACAAACTTGTTATTTTATTTTTCTCTTTCATTAGTTTGCATTCTAATTAAACTCTAAAATTAACGTCAATCCCTGTGGGTACGATCTCATACTTTTTCACTTTATTACTTGTTGCGTCTGTGTACACTTGCTCATCATCTTTTCCTACAACAAGACTGATATGCCAATTTGGAATACCTGCTACCATAATCACTGATAACGGTACTCAGTTTGCCTCTGAGCTGGTAGTCGAACTCTGCATGAAATGGAACATCTATCAAGCATTCACCTCGGTCGAACACCCCCAAACCAACGGGCAGGCCGAGGCTGCTAACAAGGTCATTTTGAACGGCCTTTTGAACGGCTTTAAGAGAAGATTGGACGAGTCAAAGGGAAGTTGGGAAGAAGAGCTACCATTAGTATTGTGGTCTTATAACACCACACCCCAGTCCTCCATAAGGGAAACCCCCTCTCGGCTAGTTTACGGGAGCGATGCATTGATCCTGGTGGAGTTCTTGGAGCCAATTCCAAGGAGGATATTAACAGAGAAAGTCCCGGACGAAGCTGCACTTCGGGCCAACGTTCATATCTTGGACAAAGACAGAAAACTTGCTAAAATAAAAGAGCAAGCAGCCAAGCAGGGAGCAACAAATAAATATGACTCAAAAGTCAAGCCCAGATGCTTCAAAGTCGGAGTTCTGGTCCTTGGACAATCAAGCAGAGTGGGAGCCACAGGAAAGCTGTCTGCCAATTGGGATGGTCCCTTTAGAGTTAAAGACATCGTCGGTCCAAGTGCCTTCAGGTTGGAGAAATTAGATGGAGGAAACATCCCCAGATCCTGGAGTGCGGCCAACCTTCGGTTCTACAACAGCTGAAGAAGCCAACATTGGTTCTCATCATCTCTCATCTCATATCTATGTATCATTTGTATGCGGCACTATAAAGCCCCAAATGTACTCCACCCCCATTTATGAATAAAGAGGACCGATTTTCAAAAGAATGTGCCATAATAAAGAAGTCCCGACAGGCATGGAGCGAGCAATGTCTTGATGTTTCCCTTGGGTAATTAAGACTCAAAGTCCTGACAGGTGAGAGCGGAACTGACGAGCCCACGCACCACCTTTGGGCACACCAATTCACTTTCAGTGAAGTTTGCTTCAGCGAAATCGAAAGGGTGCTTCGGTGTAAGACCCGACAGGTGAAGACTGGCCGAAAGCTGACAGACAGCCTTTGGGCACTAACCCAGATCATTTGCATAAATAAACGCTAAAGCCGGCAAATCAACCTGAAAGAAGATATAACAACGCAAAGCCGGTCGCCAACCATGGAAAAACACTGTGCTAAAGGAGAACTGTAAAGAAGCATAAAAACGGGCAAAATAAAGGAAATATAATTCTTACAAACCGAAGGTAACATTGTCAAATTCTTACAAATCGTTGCATTGTTCATACGATATTACAAGGCAATAATCAAGGAGTCTCCTCTGAATCCCCACGAGCCTCGGTCATAACATGATCAGCAACACCATGACCATTGGTACCTCCGGTTTGCTCCTCCATTAGAAGGAGGAGCCTCCTTATCGACGATCTGGTCGTTGACTACAATCTTGTCTACCTCAAACTTTTCAACATCCGCCTGAGGATAAAGAACCTTTAGCTGTTCCAATGCATTCTCAAATCCTCTCTCAAACTCAGTAGCAGCTCCAACCTTCAAGTCTTTAACAGCTTAAGCCAAATTTGGCACTTCGGCCAAATCTGGAAACAGAGCCGAGATCTTCTTGAGCTCTCTATTGCTCCTCTCAACCTCCCCACGGGCCTGCTTTAAATCGTCTTTAACCTTCGTCAAGTTAGCCGCCAATACCTTCTTCTCCTCAGACACCCTCCCCTCCAACCTACCTTTTTCAGCATCCCACTTCTGAAGATCCATCATCAACCGCTCATTCTCCTCCTGACATAACTTCAAATCCTCTTAACTATTTTTCGAACACTCCTCCAAGTGGCCATGCTTCCCGATAGTCTTATTGAAAGCATCCTCAACAAGATGAGCAAGCAGAGAAGCCCTGTGGCTCTAGGTCTTCACAACCACCAGGGTACACCGCACCCCCGTAGAAGAAACTTTCTCAACATCGGCCAACCCTACAGACGGATTTAAGACTCGGTTTAATAGATACCTTAAGTCGAAAGCAGACCGAATCAGAGCATCAGGAGCAGCATCGGCCCTCTTCTGGCTTTCTTGGATGGAGGAAACTCTGGGGCAGGAGGAGGCCAAGTTACACTTTGAGGACTTTGAACCACAACTTGCGCCTCAACCACCTTGTCAACCCGAATGGGGCTCCTGACGTTCGGAGAAGCAACACCAGAGCTTGGGGGATAAGCAACAACAACTGGACTCGAGGAAGATCCCTGAATAATTCCTTGCTTCTGCTTCTGTTGTTCCCGATACTTCTTCCTCTCGACAACACAAAGCGTTGACATCTCTAATTCCCCTGAAAAGAAGAACATCATCCACATAAAAAATTAAAAAAGTAAAAGAAAAAAAGGGGGGAGAATCACTCAAGTAGCCAACCAACATTTCAGCATCATCCACCAAATTAATCAAAAACGAGAGTTTAGGCAATGCGGTCGACGAGGCTCGACCATAAGACCACACCAATCCACTTCAGCCTTCTCGGCCAGGCCTAAAGACCTCCACTCAACGGAGTACTTATCCCGACGGTTATGCGTCCAATGCAGCGGAAAATGCTCCTTCCCTGCTTCATCAATCAGCAGGTAAGGACTGTGCGGGCCTGCTTGCAACCGAAACCAAAATTGCTTTAAGTCTTTGTAGCTACTTATGAAAACAGCAATGAAGGGCCGACGACTATGGTTTTACAAAGAAACCCAACGGACAAGCTTCTTAACTTGAGTCTTAAAGAAATGTCAAAAGCTCGCATATATGCCCAACCATTATTGTCAAGTTGGGAGGGTGCCACGTTGATCATCCACAAAACTTGACAGAAGTAGGGAGAGAAGGGGGCACGAATGCCTAAGTGTTCGAACATAGACTTATATAAATAAGTGAAAGGTTCATCCTCCGGCGTCGAAGGGTTGGAAACAGCCTCTTCCAATGAAACTGGACGCGCTATGGCCGAGCCTTCTTCCGCAGGATAACACAACAAACTATGAACGGTGGCCAAAGACTCTTCGATGCGAAACTCAGAGTACGAGTCCAAGACTTCTTGATCTACCCAAGACTCCTCGCGACCAGACTAACTATCCCCGCTGTTAGAGTGGTCCTCTTCGGCCATGGATGAACACTGAGCCGACCTTGTGGAACGAGAAGAGGACTCACTGTCAAATTCCTCACTTAAAGCCCGTATTGCTCGGTTGGCTGAATGCATTATGCAATAGACACAGCGGGTGGGGACACAGTCTTGTTTTGGGCAAAGATATTCCGAGGTTACCTCTCCCTCACTCTCGCTACTTATTTCTATCACAGTTACCATTTTTCTTTAAGTAAAATAGGAGAATCGACAAAACGGCAAAGTGATGAACAAAAGGAAAAAAAAGAATAGGAATCTCATACCTTGGAAATGCTACGCGTAAAGGATAAGTAGGAGCAACAAATTCACCAAGAAAGCGAGAGCGAAATGAGAACTTCAGGAAGCAGAAACTGCCCAAAGAGGAAGATGGAAGAAGAAACGGGAAAAGAGCCAAATGAAGGGTTTCCGCAAAATTTAAATGTTTTAGTTTGGGGAAAAATGCAACAGTGGGAAATCACTCAGCAAATCAACGGTGCAGATTCAGAATGGTTCAAATCCCGCGAAACGGGGGCAGAACAAGTGGCACTCACCCAATGGAGCGCCAAAAGACATGACTGTTCCCAATGACGCGATTATGACATTTCTTGCCAAATCAGACAAACGACACATTCAAAACGTCACATCAACTTACCAATCGATCGTGAAGTAAATTAAAAAGGCGTGAAACCGACCACATGAGGATCGACAACGATGCAAAGCTTCAGTAGGAGAAGAAAAGGGAAGACATTCGCTCTTATTCGTCTTTGATAACATGTGTTTCTCATTCAAATTTGATTACATTGATACACTTATGATCGGCTTTGAATACAATATAACTAGGAAAATTACAAAGTAAAATGCTGACGTATCCTCGGTCTTGCTAGACCGAGCCCTCTTCTTTCCTGATTGATCTCTGTGCAGGTTCAAGACCATTCAGCAAGTCTCCAGAAGCCTTCCTGACTGACCAAGATGCGACTGATGAGTTATATCTGATGATCTAAATCGTATAGATAGTGGAAAATGCGAGAGCAACACAAGAAGGCAACTCAACCAAAGAAGAAGCAGGAAAAACCTTAAGCTTCCCTCAGAGCTTCAACTTGGAAAGGCCGGAAGTGACACAAAAGCATCCCGAGGATTGCCTGTTAATTGCGGCCAAGCTCTGGTCCAACGACCGAAGGATCGCCTCCAGCAAATAGCAGCCAGAGCCTCCAGGCGCACAATGTTTTGAGTCTTCTACAGAGCCCTAACGCCTCAGAATGGAAGTCCCACCAGAAAAAATCCACAACTCGTGATGATCAATAACCCCCATCTTGAATCTCCTGACAAGCTCAGCACACCACCACTCGATGGGGTTGTGCAGAAGACTCAAGAGGAGAGAAGCAATCGCAACAATACGAAGACAAGCAAACGAAGGAAGAGGCCATGGAATATGCATACTTAGAGGGAAGTGGAAATTTATCTTCGATTATTTCAACTAACCTTGAATCTGAACAGGAAAGGCTGCCACCAACTCTAAGGGAAAATAGGAGAGGTATCGAATTGATCATGGTGGAAATTCCTAGTAAGATAGTGTGGGAAACCCAACAACAATTCAGCCGCTTGATTCTGGACGTGTGGAAGAAGGAGGTAGCCAAACATGTGTGCGGTAACCATAAAAGAGCCTTCTTTGGCAAATACCAACCACACAGAAGCTTCAACTTCTCCACCTTCAAGAGGAAGTTTTCTTACCTTATTCTTAAGATATATTTGTTGCTTACATTGATGACATTTTGTTATTTATGTGTGGGGGTTTGTGTTTTAGTAATTATGTTTTTAATTTTGAACTATAAAATAAGAAAAAAATTTGTTATTCTAGCATGTTTTTCCTTGAGTTCTTGGTTTGTACAAGTTGTGAGTGATTTTACTATTCTAGGACCATAGGTGTTTTGACATGACTTGATTGATTTCTTGTTGCTCTTGGTATAATAAGTTGGATATGAGCACTAAATTTTTCATTATTTGTGATAGTCATTGTGCCTGGTGAGAATTGAGCCTTTTGATGGACGGACAAATCTTTTGCCATTCTCTCCTTTCTTGTGTGTGACTCACTCATGTTTGTTAGTTACTCTAGAACTTGACTCGATTCTTGTTGAAACACTTGTTCACATGCATGTCTGAAATGATCTAGGCAATTCTGTTCTTCTTTAGCTATACTAGCCAAATAAGCCTACCCTGAATTTATCCCTTTGTGTAAGCCCATTTGAGACTTTTTCCTGATGGTTTCTTTTGGGCACTTACCCTCTCAGTAGGCCAACTAGAACTATTGGTAGCAATTCTATCAATCAATTCACATGCTTCATTATAAGACAGATTTAACAACACACCCCCAGATGATGTATCAAGAATTATTCTGGTTTGGGGTTCTAAACCATTATAGAAAGTTTCCATCTGAATAATGACAGGTAAACCATGATGTGGACATTTTCTTAAAAGCTCTTTCCATCTTTTCCATGCTTCAAACAATGATTCAAATTCTTTTTGTCTAAAAGATGTAATATCATTTCTCATTCTGGCATTTTTGATGGGTGGAAAATATTTTGCTAAAAACTTTTCAGCCATTTTTTTCCATGTATGTATAGAATTTGGTTCTAAAGAGTTCAACCAAGATTTGGCCTTATCTTCCAAAGAATATGGAAATAGCTTAAGTCTAAATGCATCTTCACTAACACCAGGAATGATAAAGTTACTACATATATCTAGAAACTGTTTTAAATGTTCATGGGGATCCTCATGAGGAAATCCACCAAATTGACCAATTGTTTGTAACATTTGAAACATCATGGGTTTAAATTCAAAATGCACAGCATCAATATGAGGTCTTGCTATGCTTGTTTGCATGTTTTGATGATCAAACATAGCATAATCCCTCATGGGCCTATCTCTATCATTAATCATACCTACTGGTCCCATGTGAATGAAATTGATTCCTGTGATCAGCTTCAGCATCTGGTTGTGATCCAGGACCACCTCTGACTGAGGCTGGTCTTGAGCCTTGTCCTTCACCTTGTTGAGACATTGTGTTTCTGCAGTCTTGAAGTCTTTGTTTATGGAGTCTAAGCAACTTTCTGAATTGTCTTTCTATTTCTCGATTTAATTCAAATTCTGGTGATCTTCCCCTAGACATAAGCTAGTGCATCTGCACCTGTTTCTGCACAGAAAACAAACTACCAAAGTAATAAAACACTAATTTATAAATCTAAACAACAAAAATTAATGGCAATCCCCAGCAACGGCGCCAAAAACTTGTTGTGTGGAAAAGTGTGCAAGTACACACAGTCACAAACAAGTAGTATAAAAGATTGAACCCACAGGGATTGGATTAACTCTTGTATGCTTAAAAAGATATAAATTAGTGCAGCTACACTACTCACAATTTTGGGTGGAGTTGAAAAGAAAACAGAATGTAAATATGCGAGAAAATGTAGAGGAAATCAATTGAGAATGATAGTTGAGATGTCTTCACCAAATAAGTCACTTTCAAGAGTTATGTGCTTTTATGTGGTGCAAATGCATTGCGTGCAGCTGCATCAGTAAGTGCTTTTCAGCTACTTTCTTCAGAGTTTCGATACAAGCTTCCTATGTCTAGGCATGCTAAATAGTTCACTCCTGCCTTTGAAGTACCCACTAAATCACCCTAAGGACTATGTTATCCTATGTCTAGGACTTAACGTGGATTTAACAAAGTTTTCTTTATTAAACAAGTTAACAAAGTTTTCAGAACTTGATAAAGCCAATTGAGTCCAACACTCAACCTTAAAGAGAGGTCCACTTATGGATGGCCAAGTGTCCCATGTGAATTGCTCTTCATGATGGTTCTTATATTGTAGGCGCCTCCTTTTACAAGTTGCCATGTGCCTCCATGTGACTTGTGACTAAGCATGATGTCATAGAGATATTTATGCCTTGGTATGAATTGAGGTGCTTCCATTGTGGACTAATCTGTCTTTGGTGCAGGATGGTGCAGATGCACTAAATATAGTTGCACAATGGTAATCTGGTGCAGCTGCATCCAGTGCAGATGCACTGCTTGTTTTCCGGTGCAGATGCATCAACTACAGGTGCACTGAACAAACACATAAAACATACCAATATATTGAAGTCACCAATGTCACAAGGAAGGGGGGGTTGGAATTGTGACCCTTTTAAAGTTCTTCTGAAATAAAAGAACTTTGCTTCACAAGTATTACTCAGACTCAAGAAAGTAAGTAATACGTGTTAGAGATTAGAAGTAACATAACAATCTTCTTCCTAAGAAAGGTAAAAAGAGAAGCGTGATGAAACAGTCTTCTCAACTATAGTGAAGTTGAGAAGGGTCTGTTAGTTCTTCCTTCGATGCTTCTCACAGTTTATATCAATGATTGTTTTAAGTAGCTTTAAGCTGTGAGTCCCAAATATGTTTTCAAATCGTTTTACCAAGAGTTTATGTTCAAGTTGTGAAGGTGAGAAGGTTTAATAAATAATGACTCTGTGTGGAGCAGAGAAGGGTCATATAGGACTCTTCTCAGTTTTCATAACCCTTCTCCCTAAGGAGAGTTTTTCTACAATAAGTAATCTATAAAGACAGTAAATGACACACTAATTTATAGTGGTTCACGCCACTCCAGGGCTACATCCACTCCTCACATCCAGTGAGAATTTCCACTATTTTTCCAAAATAGATTACACAGTTTACATCTCTCCAAAGATGAACTCTCTTGGTAGTTTTTTTTCATAGCTCTACCTACTGTATACTTCACTAATAAACCTGACCAGATCTATTAGACTGCTTCCAACACTGAAGCACTCACTTCTCAAGTCCTACAGCAGCTCATGCTACTTGAGAAGGTTCCCTTATTAAAGATTCTGTTTGGTTTATAGGGTTTTTGGGATTTTTAGAGCTGGGTTGATACATATGGAGTATTACAATAATAACTTCAACACAAGACTTAGTACATACTCAGAGAATGGATGATCCCTTCTGTTTTAGGTTCAGCTGAGTATGGAAGAGAAAGAACTGGAATAGGTGAGAAGGTTGATAGCTCTGAATTTTGATTCAGTCTCTTGAGGAGTAATGGCGTCCAAGGCTGTTGTTTATAGAGTTAATATTGTGTATTAACTGTTGGATCAAGAATTGTAGCCGTTGGTTGAGAAACTAGCCGTTTATAGCCGTTGGAAATACGCTCCTCTGCAACATACAGCTGTATGTACTTTTCTGCAGAAACCAGGCTGTTCATTGCTGTCATGACCCTTCTCACAGTGACTCTTCTCACTGTGATCCTTCTCACATGATCTCTTTGTTGAAGATGATAAATCTTAAGTTGATTCTTTCTCATGTTGATGCTTCTTAGGATGATGATTCTTCTTACCATGACCCTTCTCAGGATCATGACTCTTTTCAACATGAATCTTCTCATCATGACCCTTCGCAGGATCATGACTCTTCTCAACTTACTTTTTCTCAAGTGATGCTTCTCATCTTTACTGTCATGACTCTTCTTGCCTTGATCCTTCTTATTTAACCTTCTTATATTGCCACAATGCATGATGAAACTTCACAAACAGATTCTTCTCAAGATTACACTCTGGTTCTTGATTTTAATCTATGTTTTGGGAAGTCTCCTTTCTCCATAACTGTGTGGGCAATAGTCTTCCTAGTTTTCTCTTTGATTGATGTTTCTCATAAGCAAATATCTTGTTGAGATTAGTTTGAAATATCTGTCCTTATGAAACACTCAACAAGAAGCATTAGTAATATATGAAATCAGAAATCTTAAGCTTCTCACTTTTGAGGTTTGTTGAACGTCAAAACTTAATTAGGGATTTTGCCTCAACAATCTCCCCCTTTTTGATGTTTGACAAACTCAATTGAGATGGATTAAGTTTTCTGATATTTGTTTTAAACTTTCTAAGGCATTTTTTTCTTTTTACTCCCCCTGAATGTATGCTGACAGTTTAGTTTCTAAGTTATATTGAAGTTAGACATAATTCAGTAATTCACACAAGAAAACATAAGCAAGAACATTCATCTTCATTTATATCATCAAAAAATCATTGGAATGATTATATTGCTGTCATGTTCTTGGTGGCTAAACTTGCCCAGAAAATAAAACAAACAGTGAGAATATTACTTCTCAAACAAATAGTGCCTAATTGCACAGATACTAGCTAATGACAGAGCAAACAAAATAGCCTAAGACCTAATAACTTAATCTAACTCTTCTCCCCCTTTTGTCACACATCAGAAAGGTGGAGGAGGAAGGAAATAGATTAGGTTGCTACTTGGATGGGGAAGACCCATCAGATGAGGATGAAGTAGCAGGCCTAGGAATACCTGGAAACTGGAGTATAAGACCAAATTCTGGGGGTAAGACATTAGGAGCAGGGTTGGTGTTTCCTTGTTGCATAATCCAATTTCTAAATTGCTCATCATGAGCAGCTTTAGCCCTTTGGGCTTGTTGCAGAATGGCTTGTCCTTGCAGCACATTCTTCAGCAATCCTTTCATTCTCTTCATCACCTTTTCCATCTTTGTCATCCTCTTTTCAACACTAGCAGAGGGACCAGCAGAAGTTTCATTGGAGATATCATCACCTTTCTCAGGTGCAGTGCCAGAAGGTTCTCCAAGTGCAGCTTTGAGAAAAGTGGAATCAAGAGAGCCAAAGTGTGATGGTATATCAGATGGTAAGGTTTGGGGAATGAAAGGAGGCTATATTGGTTGAGGGGAGTCATTTTGAGGAGTCTAGTTAAGGTTCAGAAACTGGTTTAGGTTTGAAGAGGTGATGGTGTTGGAGGTTTTGAGGGGTGAGATGTTGTATTCAAGATTTATGGCTGCAATGAGGGATTCTAGGTTATGAGAGGTGACCCTAGACATGGTAGGAATTGGTGAGGGTTCAGTTGGTGGAGCAGTGGTAACTGGGTGAAGGCTAGCTTGAGTATTTGGTAAGTTCAGGGATGGAGAGAAGGGTGGTAAGGTTGGCATTTGATCTGGAAACATGGTTGGAAGAGGTGTATGAATGTTTGGAGAAGGGGTGTTTCTGATAAACTCCCCCTGAGGTGATGGAGGGTTAGGTTGAGCGAGGGTTATACCATCATGAGAAGGTTGCTCTTGATTTGTTTCCACTTCTGCACTCTTCTCAGCACCCTGCTCAGCACTCTTCTCAGCCTCTAAACATTCTTCTTTTTCAGCCTCTTCTTCTTTTTCTTCACTTACAACTTTCTCAACAAGTTTCTCTTCTTCAATTGCTATTCCTTCAGCAGTTGGCCCTTGTTGTGGTGGCTCAATGGTAATTCCCTCATTTAGATTGAATGGAATGGTATCTTCTAAAATCATAGTTGTATCAGAACCCTTGCCTCCAGATGAGTCAAGGTGGAGTACTTCAGTTCCTCCCTCTGATTTTTCACCACCAGCATCCTTCTCTGGTGTGATCATTCCAATTTCAACAGCAGCTTTGTTGAAGCTCTCTACAAGAGCACTTGTTTCTCCTTTGGTTGGGACTTTCCATACTGTTCTTGGACCCCTTGAATAGACTTTGGATAAGGGAGCCATCTTCCCAACTGATGTAGAATGACTAGAATCACTTTGATGATCAGAGACAATTCTCTTTTCATCAGAAGTGCTTCTAGCAGTCTTCTCAGACTCTATGGCTTTCTTTTTCTCATGAAAATGATCCTTCTCAGCCTCTTTAACCTTCTCCTGAACCTTCTCATGGATATTTTCACCCTTCTCAGGACTGAGAAAAGGGTCATTTCTTCTCTTTGTCTTAGTTTCTCTTCTAAGAGTTTCAGCCATTTCTTCTTCTACAGATGTTGTATGAGAAACCTTCTGTTTCTTTTTCTTTCCATCATTCTACTCTTCCTTAGCAGCAACATCTAGACCCATGAGTTTTAGATTCTTAGAGGTGAAGGGCTTTGATTCGATGGTTCCTTCTTTGACAGATATCTTGATTAAAAAGTGATTAAACACTTTTGTGAGGGCTTTTCCTAGGGGAGAGAGGTTTGGAGTTTGTCTACCTTAATAGCATTTATCATATGATGCATGATAAGGTAAGGGAGACTAAGAGGCTTGTTTTCTCTTCTTTGTTCCCTTAGATTGTTTGCTTGCAGTGGCTAGAGTCTCCATGACTTTCTTCCTAATTTCAGCATCTTCCCTTTCTATTTTCTTGTCTTTAGGAGCCTTCTTTGAAGGAGATTTTGGAGAAGAAGCACTCTTCTCAGGAGCTTGTGGTTGCTCTGTTCCCTGTTCAGAAGCAACATTCTCCTCTTCTAGATTTATTGGTGCATCTGGATTAGTTCCAGTGGTGTTTTTAGCAGCGGTTCTCCATATTACTCTGGTTGATCTTCTTGGGTTTCCGCTTGGAGCATGTTTCATTTTGGCTGGTCTGGATTTTAGGGGTTTCGAGTCGCAAATAGATTGTGGAGGTCCAACAAGAACAAAGTTTGGGATTCTAAGAGAGGAATCACGTGAGGAATCAGAGTAAGATGATATGGGTTATGGATTCTTTGTTCTCACCATGAGAGAAAGAAGGAAGAATGAAGAGGGAGAGGTTACAACGGTTATGCGAATGAATGAAGAGATAGAGATGGCGTGATTTTAATAACTTGGAATCAGTTATTACCTGACGGTTACAGCATCATTGACTGATGTGTGTAACTGTTGAAGGGACTTAAGTGACAAGATTGATCGGGAGAGAGATGAGAAGAGCCGTTGAACGGCTAGGGACCTATTTTTGGTATTTTTAACAAAAAAAAAACAAAGACATAAACCATAAAAGGAAAAACAACAATTAAAGCAGTATCAACAATGAAACAAACACTAAAACAGAAAGAAAAGAAACAAACATAAAATCTTTTTGATGTTTTTAAAGGCCATATGATACTGATGACCCTTCTCAGGTTTGAGAAGGTTGGGTAATGACCCTTCTCAGTCTTGAGAAGGTTGGTGGTCATAACCCTTCTCATCAGAGGGGGTTTCAATGATATGCAACATGCTTTTAATATAACTAAAGTTCTCTTCTAACAGAGGTTTAGTGAAGATATCAGCTAATTGATGCTTAGTATCCACAAAAACAAGTTCAATATCTTTCTTTTGCACATGATCTCTAATAAAATGATGTTTAATATCAATGTGCTTTGATCTAGAATGTTGAATGGGATTTTTAGACAAATTAATGGCACTGGTATTATCACAGAAGATAGGAATACCTGAAAAGCTTAGAGAGTAGTCCTCAAGTTGGTTTTTGATCCAAAGAATTTGAGAACAACATCCTGCTGCAAAGACATATTCTGCTTCTGTGGTAGACAAGGCAATTGTGTTTTGCTTTCTGCATGACCATGAGATGAGTGATTCTCCAAGTAGTTGGCAAGAACCACTTGTGCTTTTTCTTTCCATTTTGTCTCCAGCATAGTCAGCATCACAGTACCCAATTAGGTCAAAATGGGTTCTTTTCTTGTACCACAAGCCAAGGTTAGGTGTACCAACAAGATATCTAAAAATTCTTTTAACAGCACAAAGATGAGACTCTTTTGGAGCAGATTGAAATCTAGCACACAACCCTACTGAGAAGACTATATCTGGTCTACTTGCAGTGAGATACAATAGGGACCCTATCATACCTCTATATTCCTTCTCAGATGCAGATTTACCTTTCTCATCCTTCTCAATGTTTGCAGAAGGGTGCATGGGAGTTGTCATTGCTTTTGCATCACTCATTTTGTATTTCTTAAGAAGATCTTTTATATATTTTTCTTGAGAGATGAAAATACCCTTCTTAAGTTGTTTGATTTGCAAACCAAGAAAGTATCTTAGTTCACCAATTAGGCTCATTTCAAACTCACTCATCATAAGTTTTCCAAAGTCACTGCATAGCTTTTCATTTGTTGCTCCAAAGATGATGTCATCAACATAAATTTGAACTATTAATAATTCATCTTTAATTGATTTTCTAAAGAGAGTGACATCAATTTTTCCTCTTGAAAAACCATTTTTTGAGAAGAAAGGTACTCAGTCTTTCATACCAAGCTCTAGGAGCTTGTTTGAGACCATAGAGTGCCTTGGTTAGTTTGAAAACATGGTTTGGATGCTTCTCATCAATAAAACCAGGAGGTTGGTGTACATACACTTCCTCATTTAGAAAGCCATTTAGAAAAGCACTTTTAACATCCATTTGGAAGAGTTTGAAATCTTTGTGAGCAGCATAAGCAAGAAGGATTCTAATAGCTTCTAGTCTAGCAACAGGAGCAAAAGTTTCATCATAATTAATACCTTCCTGTTGATTGTAACCTTGAGCAACTAACCTTGCTTTGTTTCTGATCACCTTACCATCTTCATCCATTTTGTTTCTGAACACCCACTTAGTACCAATAACAGATTGATGTGAAGGAGAGGGTACTAGGTTCCATACCTCATTCTTCTCAAATTGTGCAAACTCTTCTTGCATTGCTTCTACCCAAGATTCATCTATAATTGCTTCATTTATATTCTTGGGATCTATTTGGGATATGAGAGCACTCTGAGAAGCTTCTCTTCTGAAAGAACTTCTAGTTCTGACTGGTTCAGAGGTTTCTCTAATTATTTGCTCTTGAGGATGGTGAGTAACAAGTCTCCAACTTCTAGGGAGATCAGAAGCTTGAGTAGGTTGTACATTTTGATTATTCAAGGGCTGAGAAGGGTCTATTGTTGGATCTATTTCAGCTTTCTCATTTATTTCAGCATCCTTCTCACCTGTCTTATCTGCATCAGTCTCATCTTCTTCATTTATATTATTAGAACTGTTAGTTTCCATAAACATCACATGCATGCTTTCTTCAACATATTTTGTTCTAAGATTGAATACCCTATATGCTTTTGATGTGAAAGAATATCCTAAGAATAATGCAGGATCAGATTTTGCATCAAATTTTCCAAAATTATCCTTATTGTTCAGCACATAGCAATCACAACCAAACACATGGAAATAAGAGATAATTGGCTTCTTTCCTTTCCAAAGTTCATATGGGGTTTTATTCAAAACTTTTCTAACTGTAGCTCTGTTCAAAATATAGCAAGCAGTGTTAACTGCTTCTGCCCAAAAGTATTTTTCAATTTTTGAATCATTGAGCAATGTTCTAGCCATCTCTTGCAATGTTCTATTTTTTCTTTCAACTACACCATTTTGTTGAGGAGTTCTTGGACAAGAGAAGTTGTGAGACACACCATTCTCTTCAAGAAAGGTTTTAAATAAAACATTTTCAAATTCTCCTCCATGGTCACTCCTGATTGCAATGATGTTAGACCTTTTCTCATTTTGAACTTTCTTAAAAAATGTTTTAAAATTTTCAAAAGCCTCATCTTTGTTTTTGAGAAAGATCACCCATGTGAACCTAGAATAGTCATCAACAATAACAAAGCCATATCTTTTTCCACTTAGACTAGCATGTTTGGTTGGACCAAAAAGATCCATTTACAGAAGTTCCAAAGGTTTTTGAGTAGAAATCATGTTGATAGGTTTAAAGGATGATTTAACATGCTTTCCTTGGATGCATGCTTCACATGATTTATCCTTCTCATATTTGATCTTTGGAAGACCTCTGACTAAATCAAGTTTGGATAATTTTGAAAGAGTTTTCATGCTAATATGACCAAATCTCCTATGCCACATCCACTTGTCATCTTCCTTAGAAATTAGACACATATGATCAGGAAGATCATCAAGACATAAGCTATACAGATTATTTGTTCTATGACCAGTGAAAATAATTTTTCCAGACTCTAAACTTTTTATTTTGCATACATCAGACTTGAATGTCACTTCATGTCCAGAATCACATAACTGACTTATGCTAAGTAAGTTATGTTTGAGTCCTTTCACAAATTGAACATTTTAAATCTGAGCAGAGTTTATTTTACCTACTGTACCTATTCCTTTGATGTAGCCTTTGTCATTATTTCCAAACATGACAAGTCCTCCATCAAAGCTCTCCATGGAGAGAAATTTATCCTTCTCCCCTGTCATGTGCCTTGAGCACCCACTGTCTAGGAACCACAGCTTTCTTCTTGATGCTATGAGGCATGCCTGCATTTGTTTTTGACAAAGATTTAGGTACCCATTTTTCTTTGGGTCCTTGAGGGTCAGTGTTTTCAAATATAGGTTCTTTATGTTTAGTGCTACAGACAGAGGCATTATGTCCAAACTGTTTACATTGGTGCATGAAGTTCTAGTTCTTCTCCTACCTTTCTTAGCTATCATATCTTCCTCAATAGGAGTTAAAATCACTTGAGAAGCTTCAAGACTCTTTGCACATATCACAAGTTCATTTGTCAAATTACTTACTTGTTTCCTAAGCATTGTATTCTCCTTTTCAAGTTTTATGCTAGAAACAGTTTGTTTTTCAGACATTTTGACTGTAAGAAGCTTGAATTGTTCAGACAATTTGAAGTGAGATATTTGTAAGGTATGAGTGGTTGTTCCCATTCTTTCATTTTGTATTCTTAATTCCTCATTTTCACTTTTAACCTTACTCAACTGTTCTTTGAAAAACAGGCATTTTCTAGATAGAATATCGAGTCATGCAACAAACTATCAAAGGAAGATTCAATTTCTTTGCATGTTTCACATTTAAGGAGTTGAGAAGTTTGTACCTCATCTTGTTCTATTCCTGCCATGAGACAAAGATTTGCTGATTCTTCGTCATGCTCACTTGATGACCCTTCTGAGTCATCCCAAGTAGCCATTAGTGCCTTTTTCTGAGATGTGAACCTTCTTGGACTCTTCTTGAGTAAAGGGCAATCTTGTTTCATGTGGCCAGGCTTCTTGCATTCAAAGCAGGTGAATTTTGACTTGTCTCCTTTGAATGGTTCTCTTCTGAATTGATTCTTTCCTCTTCTTTTGTTGTTTAGCCATCTGTTGATTCTTTTTGATATTAATGCAAGCTCTTCTCCTTCACTATCCTTGTCATACCCCAATTTCGTCCGCCTAGTTTCAATACCCTAATTTTCAGCAAAAATAAATAATTTTGTGAGTGATGCATTATTTGAGAAAGGGTTTAGGGTATTTACCCAAGCATTCTAAGGTTTTCAAAATCATTTTTGAGAAATTAAGGAATTTTGGGGCATTTAAAAGGGGCATTGTTTGGTCAATTACAATTTAATAAGTTTTTGCTAGTTGAAAATCCAATTAATTAATTTTTGGGAATTTATTTAATGAAATTGTATTATTTTGAAAAAAAAAAAAAAAAATAAAGAAAATCATTTTTCAAATTGTGCGCATATTTTATATGTGTAGTAAAAAAAATCAAGTTCAAATTAATTCAAGAAAGCATTTCAAAAAATAGTACAAGGAATATTCCCAAAAATTATATGATAGGATTTTTGTTGGCAATTTTGGTCATCTCTCATTTTCAGAAATGGCATATTCTTCAAGATACCTTGTATATGGCTCAAAATGGTTAGATTTATGTATAATTATCTTGAAAGGAATAATCAAAATTGAGAGGATAATTGGAAGGTTCATGGATAGTACAATAGTACAATTGCCAACTTGCAAAACTTGGGCACCACTCTCATTGCTTGGCTGAATATCTACCCCTTCATTCCCCTCTCATTTTGCATTTTTTTGCCCCTCATCAAGGTGTGTTTCAATCCTCACCCTTGATTCAAAATTAAAATGCAATCCTAGAATGAGATGAGGTACACAATGACCTAAATGCCCCTAAACCTAATTGCACATTATATATACCCTCATATACTCACCTCTCACAAGTTTTGGCACACAATTCACACTCAAAAAACCTAGCCTCTCCTCTTCTCCCTTTTTGGCCGAATACCCCTCTTCATTCCTTCACCTCATTTCTTCACTTTTTCACTTCAAATCAACATTCTAGTCCTAAATCCTTCATCATCCTTGCATTCTCTTCAAAGATCCATCTTCAAATATCAAGAATCAAGCTCAAGATTGAAGATTAGAGGGTTGATTCAAGTGGTTTAGTGTTCATTCACCTTATTTCTTTCGCTATTCTAGCTTGGAGTTGAGGTATACTCTCAATCTTAGCATCATCAAAATTTTAGCATCAAAAATGTAGATCATCAATCTATTTTTGCATATCAAGCATTTCTTTGCATTTTAGTGCTCTATTTTATGTTGAAATATTGATATAATTGTTGTTGTTGAATGAGAGATGTGTTTCAAGCATTTTGACAAACACTTTGGGAGGTTTGGATGCTTGAAATGCATCTCTCTCTTGGAATAAATTGTGTGTTTGTGCTATTTTCATTTTGTGCTTGCATTTTCATGAATAAAATTGTGATTTGGGCTTATGTTTCATTTCGCATATTGTAGAAAAATTAGAGTTTGTGTGATTTTAGTGCATTCCTTTGCTTAATCATGTGAATCCTTGCCAAAAAGTTTGATCTATGTCATTTGCTTGCATGATTTTGTTGCTTTCAAAGAATAAAATGAGGTTTTAGCTCTATGTTGGTGTCGCATTTCATGAGATAATTAGGGTTTGTGCTTGTTTTTGTTGCTTGCTTTGAAAATCATGTTTGTGTTGATGATTTGGTAAGAAGATTTGACACTTATGCACTTGTGCATATCCCAAGTGTTAAAGATTACCTAAAGGGATTCAACACCTTAATTGCATATGCTTGCTAAATAAAAATGTCAAATTGATTTTTCATGGCTTGCTAATGATCTTACTTGAGGCAAATGCCCTTTCCAACTTATTCCTTTCATGTGGTTGATTGTAGAAATATGCTAAACGTTGATGCCATCAAAATGATACCACATTGTTGCTTATGTCAAATGTTGATGTGAAATCCCTAGGATTTTGCAAGTGATTCATTAAATGTTTGAATTCACTTGTGCTTTGTAACTTCCTTGCCTACTCACATGTTGTGTCATAAATGCCTAGTTAGGTTCATTTCTGGCCATGCATCTTCAATAAGATGTGCAATCAAGGTTCATTCTCTTGCCTATTCATGCATTTTTGCCAAAATGTTCAACTTGGGTTCATTCCTTGCCTATCTATGTATTGTGACATGATACGTGTAGTCTAGGTTCATCTTTGCCTATTCATGCATTGTGTATTCAAATGTTGTAATGAGATGTTTTCAACATGAAAGGGTAAGTTGCAAATTGTGTCTATGTTGTTGCTTGCTTGATAACATGATCTCAATGAATGTGCTATGCTTGCATCTATGAACTTTCTTGCATTCATTGTTTTCTTTTCTAAACAACTTGACATGAAAATGGTTACTAGTTTAGATCATTGCGCGAATTGTAGTTTAGCAATTTGCATTTTGGTTATTGACTTGGAACTTGATTGAAAATGTTCTACTAGTTTTCCAAAACTCCTTTCCAAAAATTAAATTGCTTTCAAACTTCTTTTCTAAACTATGTCTTTAACAAATTAAGACCAATTTATTTTCCAAGCTTAAACCCTAAGTTTTTCATAAACAAAATCATTAGTGGCCACTCGAAGCCTTTGCTTGTTTGATCACTAATGAGGAGTTATTAGTGGTAGTCACTCGAAGCCTTTGCTTGTTTGATTATCATGAAAGCTCCCAAACCTTAAATACATGCGAACCCAATTCAATTCCAAAAACAACACGAGTCATTAGTGGTAATTGTCCTAATCCTTTGCTAGATGATTATCACCGATGCTCGCCTCATTTGCAAAAAAGATAAAATAAAAACGTTACTCATAATCACTCGAAGCCTTTGCTTGTTTGATTATCGGTTTCAACTTATTTTCTTTCGAGTTAGTAATGAAAACCACTCGAAGCCATTGCTTGCTTGGTATTAGTGAATACTCGAGTCTTATTTCAAAAAACACCTAAAAACTAAAAAGCTAAAAACAAAAGAGCCTTTTCAAAACAAGACTAGAACTACGTAGCTTTGAATTCCTCATCGCACCGGAGGATACGTAGGAGCGGGTTCACCTCCCGTCAAGCACCCTTTTAAAAAAATAATAACAAAAAGATTCTTCTTTCCCCAGTTTTCAAAAGCATTTTCTTAAATAAAAAAAGAAGAAAAGAAGTAGAACAAAGCGTTTCAAATCAACAGTCAAAAACCACACACTAAATTAAAGGTTCCCTTTCGGTAGAAAGGATGTGTGGGGTGCTAATACCTTCCCCACACATAACCGACCCCCGAACCTATATCTCTCGTTTTCAAAAAGCCAATCACCTAAAAAGATTTTTCCAATGTTTTTTCTAAATTAAAATATTGGTGGCGGCTTCATTGTTTTTCCCGTTGTACGAAGAAGGATCCAAACCGGATTTTTCGGAGTGCATACAATCCTCCTCACTTTCTTTCTCATCATCATCTTGGGAAGATTTGAGTGCAGCTGCTTTTCCTTTGTGAGAAGGGTTGCATTCTTCTTTGTGAGATGCTTTGAGAGCCACTATCTTTCTCTTTGGGTGCAGTTCTTCCATAAGCTCTTGGTCATGGATTTTGAGAGAGCCCAGTAGGTGATCAATGTCTAGTTCAGACAGAGTTTTGACTTCTTCTATAGCAGTCTTCTTTGGTCTCCACGCCTTTGGAAGGCATTTCAACAGTTTGCTAACCTTCTCAGCATTTGGGTAAGTTTTCCCAAGTGCACTCAATCCATTGATGATAGCAGTGAATCTACCAAACATTTCATCAATTGTTTCTTCTTTTGTCATTTTGAACATTTCAAATTCATGAATGAGCATCCCTTTCTTAGCTTCCTTTATTTGATCTGTTCCTTCATGAGCAGTTTGTAGAGTATCCCATATTTCTTTAGCAGTTTCTTTTTCCACAATCTTGTCATATTCTTCTCTTCCCAAAGCACAAGTTAGGTAGTACTTAGCTTTGGAATTTTGCAGCACTTTATGCTTTTCTTCTCGAGTCCACTCAGTTTTGGGCTTTGGAAAATGTGTATCTCCCACTGTAGGAATGTATGGACCATTTTCAACTATATCCCAAATATCAGTGTCTTGAGATTCAAGAAACAACTTCATTTGGTTTTTCCAATAGTAATAGTGTTCTCCATTAAACCCTGGTGGTCTGTTAGATGAAGCACCTTCTGGTAAGAAGGTTACAGAATTTGGTTTGGCCATGACTTCCTCCAAGATGTTTTCCTCTCACACTGTTAAGTGTGCTAAACCCCAGAGGCTTAGCTCTGATGCCAATTGAAGTCACCAATGTCACAAGGAAGGGGGGGTTGGAATTGTGACCCTTTTAAAGTTCTCCTGAAATAAAAGAACTTTGCTTCACAAGTATTACTCAGACTCAAGAAAGTAAGTAATACGTGTTAGAGATTAGAAGTAATAAAACAATCTTCTTCCTAAGAAAGGTAAAAAGAGAAGCGTGATGAAACAGTCTTCTCAACTATAGTGAAGTTGAGAAGGGTCTGTTAGTTCTTCCTTCGATGCTTCTCACAGTTTATATCAATGATTGTTTTAAGTAGCTTTAAGCTCTGAGTCCCAAATATGTTTTCAAATCGTTTAACCAAAAGTTTATGTTCAAGTTGTGAAGGTGAGAAGGTTTAATAAATAATGACTCTGTGTGGACCAGAGAAGGGTCATATAGGACGCTTCTCAGTCTTCATAACCCTTCTCCCTAAGGAGAGCTTTTCTACAATAAGTAATCTATAAAGACAGTAAATGACACACTGATTTATAGTGGTTCACCCCACTCCAGGGCTACATCCACTCCTCACATCCAGTGAGAATTGCCACTATTTTTCCAAAATAGATTACACAGTTTACATCTCTCCAAAGATGAACTCTCTTGGTAGTTTTCTTTCACAGCTCTACCTACTGTATACTTCACTAATAAACCTGACCAGATCTATTAGACTGTTTCCAACACTGAAGCACTCACTTCTCAAGTCCTACAGCAGCTCATGCTACTTGAGAAGGTTCCCTTATTAAAGATTCTGTTTGGTTTATAGGGTTTTTTGGGATTTCTAGAGCTTGGTTGATACATATGGAGTATTACAATAATAACTTCAACACAAGACTTAGTACATACTCAGAGAATGGATGAATACCTTCTGTTTTAGGTTCAGCTGAGTATGGAAGAGAAAGAACTGGAATAGGTGAGAAGGTTGATAGCTCTGAATTTTGATTCAATCTCTTGAGGAGTAATGGCGTCCAAGGCTGTTGTTTTATAGAGTTAATATTGTGTATTAACTGTTGGATCAAGAATTGTAGCCGTTGGTTGAGAAACTAGCCGTTTATAGCCGTTGGAAATACCCTCCTCTGCAACATACAGCTGTATGTACTTTTCTGCAGAAACCAGGCTGTTCATTGCTGTCATGACCCTTCTCACAGTGACTCTTCTCACTGTGATCCTTCTCACATGATCTCTTTGTTGAAGATGATAAATCTTAAGTTGATTCTTTCTCATGTTGATGCTTCTTAGGATGATGATTCTTCTTACCATGACCCTTCTCAGGATCGTGACTCTTTTCAACATGAATCTTCTCATCATGACCCTTCTCAGGATCATGACTCTTCTCAACTTAACTTTTTCTCAAGTGATGCTTCTCATCTTTACTGTCATGACTCTTCTTGCCTTGATCCTTCTTATTCAACCTTCTTATATTGCCACAATGCATGATGAAACTTCACAAACAGATTCTTCTCAAGATTACACACGGTTCTTGATTTTAATCTATGTTTTGGGAAGTCTCCTTTCTCCATAACTGTGTGGGCAATAGTCTTCCTAGTTTTCTCTTTGATTGATGCTTCTCATAAGCAAATATCTTGTTGAGATTAGTTTGAAATATCTGTCCTTATGAAACACTCAACAAGAAGCATTAGTAATATATGAAATCAGAAATCTTAAGCTTCTCACTTTTGAGGTTTGTTGAACATCAAAACTTAATTAGGGATTTTGCCTCAACATATATATATATACAAAATGCTAAGTCATGAGTATAAACCTTGAATGTTGTTTATTTTATTCATACTATTATATTTAACACATATTTTACTTGATTCTAAACAATTATTTAGGTTTAGATGCATAAATAACACTATATAAAATAGAGTTATCAAGGGGCTCAAATCCCTCTCCTTCTGGCGAACAATTGTCCCCTCGAGAGGCGGGGACTGTTCGAGCGACTAATGAGAGTGATGGGTCAGGAGTGTTTTCATGCTCTCTTCTTCAAACTTTTGGAGATGAGCAGACATCCCAAGTTTAAGAGTAATAAAATCCGATGGGAACAGTTGAGTATCAAAGGTCATAAAGACTACAAGTTCTTCAAAGCCTACTTCGATTCACTGAAGCCTTGGAAGCATGCTTTTATGTGGGTCGTGCCCGTTTGCGAGGAAGCTTGCAAAGCGGTTGGTTCGGTAAACGACCGAGGTGAGGTGGTTAGCATGAAGTTTCCATTGTGTGGACGTACACTCACTATAACCGCACTCTTAACTATAGGACCAGAAGCAATCTTGGAGAGCACAACTTAGAAACACTTCGATTAATGGAGAACATGGTCAGTTGGATAGACGAGGGAAGAATCCAATGTTACAAAGTGACGCGGGCTAGGGATGATGCCAACGTTAAAACAAAAGTTGGTGCGACCGACTGTCGCATATTTCTTCTTGCTTTTATGTTTCTTTATTAAAATTGTCTAAGTCTTCCTGACCGCCCTTCTCTGTTCATTACAGGTGAGATGGCTGGTCAAAGCACTGATGAGGAATGCGAGGAAGGGGAGGAAACCTCAAACTACCCCTTCTCCTTCTGTCGTCTTCCTACGATGGACGGGCAAGGAACGCACCCCGATGCCGACAAGGAGGATGATGTGACCGTGCTCGTCCCTAATTCGGGAAGGAAAAGGGATTGCCCCAGTCATGCTGTTGGGACCAGTGCCCAAGATACTGAAGTCAAGTCTCCTCCAAAGAAAATGGGGAAGGACGCTCAAAGGAGGTCGTCCCCTACCGTTGACTTGGATGATCCCTCTAATTCAGATTTGGGGCATTTCGTCAAGATCCTCTATTTTTTATGGCTGAAGTGGCTAAGGCGGCCTCTTGTCAGATCGCCCAACTTAAGAATGGGGAAGCAGAGCGGTCCGCAGGTAAGCGTATTCTCGCTCAAAACTTATGGTTGGAGGGCGATAACTTAGATAAAACTGATAAGCTAAATCGTGCTTATGATTATATCACAGAAATGCGTAGATAACTCGAGTCAATTAAGAAGAAACTCCAAGATGTTGAGTGCACCCTCCAACTACTGCTGATGCCTTTACACAGGCCCAATAATCACTTTCCTGTATGACTAAAGAGCGGGATAACGCTTTGGTCACCAAAGCTGATGCGGAGAAAAAGGCGAAATCTGAGGCGACCAAGATCAATGGATTTTCTGATATGGTTAAGGAGTTGAAGGAAGAAGTGGGCAGTTCGAAGAAAAGCCTTCGTGTTGTGGAGAGTGAATGAGATAAGGCCTTGTTTGATTATGATCAGTTAGCCAATTCCACGTTGGCCATTGCCAAGGAACGATTTGATGAGGCCCTTGCACAAGTGAAGTATGTTTTTTCTGAGCTCGAGATCAATCGTAACATTAATAGCAATGATCACTTCTTCAAGGGCGGTCAGATCATTCTTCCCGAAGAGAGGGACGAGGTTGGGAAGATTATAAAGAGGAGAAGGTTGTTTTCAAGCGTGCTGAATGACTTGTGTTTTTCTTTTTGTTTTGTAAGATTTTCTTGTGGAGCCCGACCTTTTTCAAGGCAACTTTAATTATTGCTCTGTTTGTTCTTTTATGGATGATCATGTTTCTTTTCATTAATGCTCGTAGCTCGTTCTATCATCGTGATTGCCTTTTTGTTCTGCGTTAAGTATCTTTTTGGAGATGCTACCATCCTTTTTCTTTTTGTTCTGCGTTTTGTTCTACGTTAAGTACGTGCGATCGTATGCGGGCTGTTTACCTCGTTCCTACCCAGATTTAACTCGCCTCTTGGAGGTGCGACTATTGCTTTGGTCGCTTCTTTTTGTGACTTAAAATAGTTAAGTATGTTGATCTTACTTAGGAGTTTATCCAACTTGGTTTGATTTTAACTCGCTCAACAATTCATTCGTTAAGACTGGGAATATAAATTTGAACACAAATCATAAAAATTCCTCGTCTTTATTGACGGATGGGTCGGGCCTCGATAAAAAACCCAGTGGGAAAAAGAGTGTCCCGCTCGTTTTTTTATTACAATTCTTTGTTTTGACATGATATTCTTTCAATGTAATCAAATGAAGTATCTTCTAATGTTCATCGTATTCCAAGTCCTAGGAATCACTCCACCGCTCATTGTTTGAAGTCGGTAAGCTCCTTTTCCTGTCTTTGAGACGACTCTATATGGACCTTCAAAATTTGGGGCGAGCTTGCCCTGGGATGCGTTCTTTTGTCCTATGTCTGCTTTTCTGAGCACGAGCTGTCCAACACTGAGATCTCTTAGGACGACTTTAGCATTATATCTGGTCGACATTCCTTGTTAGATGAGCACTTCTTTTAGTGAAACCTTGGTATGAAGTTCCGGCACTAGGACCAGCTCTTCTCTGATTGCCTGATCATTTTTCTGAGGCGGCTTCAGATTGGCCGTTCTCCAGCTTAGCTCCCCGATTTTGACCGGGATGAGGGCGTCTGTTACGTAAACCATCTTGAATGGAGCCTCACCAGTGGTCGAGTGAGGGGTCGTTCGCTTTCCCCACAACACATAGGGTAGTTATTCTGCCCATTTCCCCTTGGCCTCATCAAGTCATCTTCTCAACCCGCGCAGGATGACTCTGTTGGCGGTTTCCCCCTGTCCGTTAGTTCGAGGATGATTGACCGAGGGGAAGCGCTACTTCACCCCGAACTCGGCCATGGCTTCTTGGAAGTACTTGTCTGTGAACTGGGTGCCGTTGTTTGACACTACTACCTCAGGAATCCCAAACCGGACCAAGATGTTCTTCTTAAAAAGCTTTAAACAACTTTTGGTAAAATAATCCACTGCCACTATCAGGTATTTGAATTGGCCTTGAGCGACCGAGAAAGGGCCCAAGAGATCGATCCCCCACCAGGCGAACAGCCATGGAGCGGTCATACAGCTCAATTCGATCGGGGGATTTGTATGTCATTGGCATGTGTCACATTTTCTTACTAACACATTTGCATCTTCCTCCATGGTGCGCCAATAGTAGCCCGTCCTCAATGCGTTTTTTGCTAAAGCTCTCCCGCCTAGGTGGGGTAAGACCTCTATTTATAGCGCCAGGGAATTGCGGGTGGTCGTTGGATCGTATGCGGCTTGATCTGAGCCCTTGATCTAGCGGATATTCGGTCACTTCTCCTTGCTTCATGGATGGCCCGGCTTCGGCCATCCTTTTAGCGGAGTGGGAGGCTAGCCCAGAACAGGCTTCATACAATATAAATTGAGAACAATGAGTGAAAATACAGAAAAAATGATCCATAGTAGTGAAAATATGTTACCACCTTCATTTTGCATTATTACAAATATAAGTCCTGTTAAGGTAAAGCCGATAATATCAGCAAACATTGTTAGGACATAGCTAAACGACCA
This sequence comes from Astragalus glycyphyllos, assembly GCA_963573325.1. NCBI lineage: Eukaryota > Viridiplantae > Streptophyta > Magnoliopsida > Fabales > Fabaceae > Astragalus > Astragalus glycyphyllos. Next base: position 18,440,380 of record OY754314.1, on the reverse strand, counting down.
ATATCAGTGTTTAATTTTAAGCTCTGAGAAGAGAATAACTATGGCAACAAGTAAAGGATTGTGAAGCAGCTACTAATGGAAGGGATTCGGAAGACTAGTATCCCGGAAATATCACTAATCATTAGAAAGGCTAATCTTGATAGGATTTCTAATGTGAAAACAAATGCAGAAAGACCTATAATTACTCCCTTTCTTTTTGTTCTCAACAATGTGGATGGATCCATTTTCACACCTAGTATGAAGAAGAAAAACATTACTCCAAAAACATCACAATGATCCCTCTGCAAATTAACATGCAAATTAACATTCTCTACCTGCAAAATTTCATAAGCAGCTTCCATCCTCTGCTTAACAACATAAACTTTAGCAAGCGCATTTAGATTCAGTAGATGATCTCTCTGCCTATAAAGAAAATAACAACAAAAGTGAGAATGAAAATGGAAAATGCTAATTAACTGGTGCTCGCTCACAACATACATTTTAGAATCGCACTTCATTTATTTACTATGCATTTGTTTATAGTAATGTTTCATAAGTTATCAAACTCTACTTTCTATGGAAACCTATAACACGTCACAATCAAAAACAAAAGCAAGCAATGCAATGAGAGAATTTCAAGTTCCAGATTGTAATACACTGAAAGATGAAAACAAAAACGTACAATGTTCCAAGATTTCTCTACTGATTAAGCTACAAAGCGATGATAGTTATAAAATAGAAGCATGAATCTAACTCAGTTAGGATGGAAACAAGAAAACCCTTTTACTGAACCTTAGCCCTTACCAAGGAGTAAGCCCTTACGTTTTGTTTTTTTTCTATTGTCAAGTTTTTTAAATAACATTTTTCTCTCTCCCTATAATAATTTTTTTTTTTATAATAGTAAGGGCTTAGGGCCCAAAGAGGAGCAACAAAATTAAATAGAAGTGACTAATCTAGGAGTAAAAACTTCATTACAATCTTCATGCACAAATTGCAATATAGTCTTCGGCAGTTGATCAAACTAATGCATATCGGTCTGAGGATCACATGCCAAAGATGGAAGCCCATTTGCCACAAAATTTTCTTCTCTATACACATGCAGAATGTTAACACTCTAATCAAGCTCCAGCAAATTCTTGATACGGTTGACAAGGCCTCTCCCCTCAATGTTTCCAGGAGTAGCACCTATAAGAGAAGAAAAAACTGTTTGCGAATCCAATTGCAGCTCCACTGACAACTTTTGCTCCTAGTTAACTTGAGCCCTTCCAAAGCTCCCCACAACTCTGCAATGTTGGGTGTAGTGTCACCAAGATACCAACAAACATTAAGAACACTTGTATGCCGCAAGGGAGAGGGATTAAACTTGTCCTTGCTAGCAAAGTAGTAGCGAACGTATTGCTGAGTGACATTAGTTGGATGATAGGGTCTAGTAAAATTGGGCCCATGCTCTTCCCTATTCCGCCAACCCCAAATAAAGAAGCACGCAACAACCCATATGCTCCTCCACTCCATACTTTCATTAGACATGATGTTATACATGAGCATATCCTCAAAAGTGTAGCCAAAGAAATTGGGTTGCATATGCAATGGAACTATTTGTTTCCAATAGCTGCAGCTCAAGGACAATCTCGAAGAACATGTTGAATAGATTCGAAAACTCCCGAGTAGTGGCAAAAATCAGCAGAAGAACCACTCCAGCTACTACAGTAGAGTTTCGTAGGTAGCTTTCCATGCATGATTTGCCATCCAAAGCTCCTAATACGCTCTGGCACATCAAGACGCCAAATAGTCTTCCTCTGCTGCACTTGAAAGTGCTCCGTCTCATTTCGAAGATGGTCATAAGCACTAGAAACCTTGAACTTCCCCGACTTCTCTCCTGGCCAATATTTCATATCTGATCCCATATTCTCTTCCTACACCGGAACCGCCATAAACCTCTTAATAAACTCCTCCGGTAACAAGTCTCTAAGTGAGTCCAAACACCTCACCATGCCCTCATTCACGTATTCAGATACCTTCCTATGCAACGCGTCAAGAAGTATATTGCTCACAACATCCACAAGAGGGCAATGCTTATCGAGCCAATTGTCAAGCCAAAAAATTACTGTGTTGCCAACACCAAGTGCCCATGCTTCCTCCACCTTAATAATATCCCAAGCAGCAGTGATTACTTTCCATATATACGAATCAGTAGGCTTACAAAAAATATCTCCACCAGCGCATGTTCCACGACCATACATGCCAAATAATACCTTGCTCCATAATTTATCCTCCTCGGGCTTGATATTCCAAGCCAACTTCATGAGACAAGCCGTGTTCATATCATTGAGATTTCTCAACCCCAGTCCACCCTTACTCTTTGGTATCCTGAGCGTATCCCATTTCACGAGATGTAACCTTTTCCCTGCCTCGCTATCCCCCCAAATAAAACCCCTTTGCAACTTCTCAATCTCTTTCAAACAAGATTTAGGAATTGGAGTTTTCATCATGTTATATATCGAAATAGATTGTATTACAGACTTGGCAAGAGTAACACACCCTTCAAATGCAAGATGAGTAGCCTTCCACCCCGATAGCCTCTGAGTAACCTTCTCAATCAAATAATTGAAATCATGCTTCTTAGGTGTGCGACCTAGAAGCGGGATTCCAAGGTACTTGCCCATAGAAGTAGTATTAGTAAAGCCAGACATCAAACTCAGCCTCCTTCTGATCCTTGCATCAACATTATTAGAGAAAAAATACTAGTCTTCTCTGAACTCACCATTTGGCCAGACATCTCACAGAAATTGTTGAGAACCTCTATCACGCACCTCATATTGTCATCTATTGCCTTCCCAAAGAGTAGTAAATCATTTGCAAAGATAAGATGTGAAATACCTGGCCCCTTTCTCCCAGCTCATATCGGATGCCACCTCTTACCATCAACCTCCTCTTCAATCAAATAAGCAAGCTTATCCATGCAGAGCACAATGAGAGTTTGTAGTCACAATAGAAATGCATTGCATAATGAGAGTTTGTAGTCTAGGAGGCAAACCAAAATCAGTTAGAACCTTGTCAATGAAAGACCATCAAATTTTATCATAGGCTTTTGGAAGATCAACTTTAATAGCAAAAAAACTATTTCAGCCTCTCATTTTCCTCATAAAGTGGAGGAGCTCTTGGGCCACAATGATGTTCTCATGAATGCTTCTTGTAGGAATAAACCCAACTTGGTATGGGGAGATAACTTCCAACATCAAGGGTTTCAACCGATTGACAATTATCTTGGTAATGATATTGTAACTCACATTGCACAAAGAAATGGGACAAAACTGAGTAATATATTCAGGCTTAGAAACCTTGGGAATGAGACAAATATCGGTAGTATTAATACCGGCTATTAACTCCGGGTTAGACCATACGGACATCATAAAGACATAACAATCTCCTCGGACTAACTGCCAACTGTTTTGGTAAAAACAGCTTGAAAACCATTCAGAATAGGTGCCTTCCAAGGTTGCACACTCAAAATGGCAGCGTCAATTTTTTCCTCTGTAAAGAACTTATCGAGTGTCTCACAAATTTGGGCCTCCAAAGGATTAAAATGATACTTCATCTCCGGGTAGTTCACAGTGTTCGAAGGGTCAGAGAATAGATTTCTGAAAAAGGAGGTCACATGCATTTTATTTGGTTCTACTCCTCCATCCAATGAATTTCCTCGCTGCGAAGCATTATAATTTTGTTCTTCCTCTTACAATTTACTGCCTTGAGGTGATAATATTTGGTATTGCGATTCCCATCCTGCATCCACTTAGCTCTACTACGCTTAAACCAGATGAGCTCTTCTTGGTAAAGAATGTCATGTAATTCGGCCTGCAACTCCTTCTCAAGTTTACTTAGAAAATTATTCATAGTACATGCATATTGTTGCCTTTGAATGGCATCAAGTCATCCTAGTTGCTGCGTTTATTCATTCACACCGAACCAAAGGAATTTGCATTCCAATATAATAGATGATTTTGCATATTCATCAGACACTCTTCCAAACCACCATTACATTGCCATTTCTCCTTCATAAGACGAGTGAAGCCAGAATGCGTTAACCCGGCGCTTTCGAACCGGAACAGTCTAGCCTCCCTTACAACATTATTATCATGTAAAACAATTAGGAGTGGATGTTGATCTGAAAAATCAACACGTGGCAAGATGTTGACAAAAACGCTAGGGAAGGACACCCTCCAAGTTGCATTTCACATACCTCTATCCAAACGAGCAAAATTTCTATCATACGTGCCATATTTTTGGCCCCTTCCATGTGAGTTGCACATCCTTGTATTTAAAATACCTCCACCTTTCATCTCATGACTACCAAAAATATCATTAAAGTCGCCAACTACCAACCACTAACCTTGCATAGAGGCTGTCATAGTGTTAAACTGACTCCACATTGTTGTTCTTAAGTTTTCCACATAAACAATAGAAAGGAACCAACTTCTATCATCCAGCTTCAAAACATTAAAGTGAATGAATTGAAAATAATTTTTTAGCTCTAGCAAGTTAATTGCGTCAGTCTTCCACCCAACACTAATGCCTCAAAAAAATCCTCTATTCGATCTCCGAATAAATAAAGCTATCATAGCCAAGCATGCAAAAGGTCTTCCTAAGGCGAGCTGGGTTGCATCGAGTCTCAAATTAGGGAGAAAATCTCAGGCTGATTAACATCAACATATTGCTTACAATTCTGGAATAAGTCCGTACTAGCTGCCCCACGCCAATTCCTAACTAAAATTTTGTTGAAATCCATAAAGTAACGAGGAGTGGAATAAACCAACCTAGCTGAAACCAAATTAGAGACCAGGGGTGTCAATAACCATATCAACATCTGATTCTTCATTAGTTGAATGACCCTGCTCCTGTGCATCCACAAATTCTTCAATTTCAACGACATCACCATGTGGGGGGTGGTTTGTAAAAATGAGGGGTGTGACTGTAGTGGCTACACTCCCAAGCCCATCTGGTGGTCAAGGTGGGTGTTATACCCCAATGTCCATGTGATCAGTGGGCACATTCATATCATGCTCCAAACCACTGTTATCATGGGGAGTTACCACTGGAAATGTTTAAACGCATTCTCTCCCGTTCTCCATGACCCGTCAATGATAACGGTTTTTTAGGAATTTAAAAAGTGAGTGTTGTCGTATCAATAAAACGTTGTATATGATTTGGATGCTATTTCTCACATGTCACCACTTTTTTATATTGAGTTCTAGGTGTTGTTGGAGTAGTCTTCTATGAGATCGTGCAGCGGTGGAGATGTGATCACCACGAATCTCCAAGTAACTTGTTGGATGAAGCTTTGCATTGATATTACTCTCTTTGGATATAATTGGATTAAATCTTAATTGCCCTGATCATGTGACATCAGTATTTAGGTTTACTTTTAATTTTTTAATTAAAACCATTCTTGTTATTATATTGAAAGAAAAGTTTTATCGTTGTAGCATTTAATATTAGGTGATTACTCCCATACCCATCCATAGTTGTGTGGGTATGATACCTTCTAGGCAAAATTAGGTCAAAATTTATTTTTATTTTAAAATATTTAAATAGAAAAAATAGGTGTCATCGAGTATTTTGCCTAGAAGGTATCATACCCACCCAACATTGGATGGGTATGATAGAATTTACCTTAATATTATTATAAATTGTGTTTATATGATTTCAGGAATTTGCGATATCCTTTACTTGCGAAAAGTATTTCAAAAATAAATTGCAAATTTTATTTGCAAAGAAAATTTACTCGTTTTTCACGCTTTTTCGTTTATAACTACTCTCGGGGTAAAGGGTGTCACACTGAATCCACCGGGGTATGCAACCAGAATTTTGTATTCCCATCTTTTTGAGAACCCGTGAATTGAACCAACCTTGCCCAAGGTCACAACCTGAACACACAGTGCTCAGGTCCATCCACCAAAGCGAACACTTATTCAATCTAATACTACCGATAGGTTTAATTGCTTCCAAACACCACTCTTCTAAGTTATCCTAGCGAGGCTAACAGATCTCGCCAAATGGCATTTGGTTTAGTTTGACATCACAATTTTCACTTTGATAGCAGGGAGACACAAAACAAGTCAAGATTCTTCACTCCCAGCTCCCATGCTTCTTTGGTAGACAAACGTTTTCCCATTTCACCTTGGATTTTGTTCCCCGTCGTTTCCTTCCACCCATAAAAAGTGTCATTGTAACCTTGTTATTTCTGCCAACAGCTTCTTTGTTGCCTTGTAAAAAGAGAAAAAATAGAGAGGTATGAAGGAGAGCACTCAGTTGATAAGAGTTACCCTTCCCCAATAGAAACCAAATGTCCCCTCCAAATAGTGAGTCTTCTCTTGACTTTTTAAATCACTGGCTTCAAAGGTGATACCCATTTTAGAAAACTAGCAGTTTCAGTGACACGGGGACACTACCGCTTCCCCTAAAATACCAAAAACTCTCTATTGACATTTTTAATATTCCAGCAACATGGGGACGTTACCGCTTCCCCTTCAAATAGTGAAACATCATATTTATAAGAAATTAACGAGTAACTTTCTATTGCACACATGATGGTGGAACTTGACACTTTTAATAAATCTTTGACTTATAAAAACTGCGTGTCTTTTTTGTTTATTTAGAATAGTAAAAAAATTATTTTAGAGGAATTTCTTCATTTACTTTTTGTATAATAGTTCTATCTAAAAAAATATATTTATTTTTTCTAGTTTATAATATAAAAAATAAATGTATATGAAAACTTAACATAATTGTAACCCTAGGTCTGGTTAATTTCTTATAAATATGTTGTTTCTATCACTTTGAGAATACCGGCAAGCACAAACGCGGTTGCCGCTTCCCCTAGAATACCAGTAACTCTCCTGCTGTCTTCCCTCATTACTTGTGTTTGTAAAAATCTACAAAAGCGGCCTTTCAATATCTTGAATAACTGAATTGACGATTTTGATATGCTTAGGAGAGGGACACATCAATTGTGACTCATTTAACATAGATCAGTACCATATATATCCCTATCACAGGTAATTCCATATGTTCTAGTAATTACTTTATCTTTTTTGGTTGCTTCTTTTCTCTTATTGAAGCTTGTGTTATTTTGTTTTCAATAGATCCATAAGGGGGCAACAAAACTTGGTTAATCGACTTCAATTACAAGATTGATAACACGAGTATCCTGGATGTTGTCTTATATATTTACGCCTTATCAGAAATGCTTTGATCTATGGCTCCTTTTATAATGTCCAACATTGATCTCAATCGACTGTGATTTTCTTGATTTAAACAATTCGACAAAAGATGTCAATGTCGATCTTCTCATAGTAAAAATTTGGAATTAAAAATATATGCTCTCTTTTATTTTATTTTATTGACAAAATATGTTCTCGTTCGTATTTCTCACTATGATTGATTATGAATTAATTGACTTTAATTTGACGAATATTATTATATTTAGATATATTTCGTAATTAAGTATAATAGTTGTGATGGAAAATATACATCTATCCTTTTACTTTTTTTAAATAAAACATAATGTCAACTGATAAATCAGAAAACACATTGTTTCAAACGAGTGAAACTTTTCTACTACAAATGATAGCCCTACACGCTGATATACATGCCAAAAGGAACACACAATAAATCAAAAAATAATCTAAGCCTTTTTGGGAAATTTATAGGCCTTGAAGGAGACTTGGGTTCCTTGAGAGCCTTGTTAGCAGTCTTCTTAGGAACAACAATGAAAAGGGAGAATCTGAGGATGATGCAGCTTATCCAACAAATGGAAGAATATAAGAGAGGACTATGTGAGAACGATATATCAAAGAACATCAAACATGAAAAGTTTGAGGTCATTCATGATCAAGAGACTTTTGAAAACAAAGAGGTATGTGTGATTTGTCGGTGAGGCTTGAAATCTTTTCATTCATTTGGGGATAAAAAAGGATTTATTGGAATTGTATAAGCCATGGTTGTAAAAAGTAATTTCTTTCCTTATATAATTTTTCTATTTTATCACATTTTTTCAGAACTGTGAAAATAAATGGTAAAAAATAAGATGGCAAGATGGACTATTGTGTGTATCAATTTCCCATTTTCCTCATCACACAGTGGTTGATTAAAAAAAAGGTATACCGTATTTGCAAAAAAAGCGGATTATGTGCTTAAACTAAAAAGCCTAGATGAAGACTAAAAATCTCCATTGTAGCATGTGTATGTTTATGTAAAAATATTTATTTCGACAAAGTTTTTTCACTTCATTTACTTCTAGGCACAAGAAGGAAGAACATGAAATATAAGGAAATATCTTCTTCCTAGCCGTGATTCAACCAATACTGAGGATAAGTTACATAAACTTTAAGAAAGTAAGAGAATTGTTTTAATCAAACTAATAAGATAATGAAAAGATTAAGAGTTAGTTTGGAAAACTTTCTTGAGAAGGTTGATTGAGTTCATCTTCACAAGGTTTTGAAAACAATCACAAGTGTAAATAACACAGTAGAATTATAGAGGTTCACCCAAACAATGACTACTTCCTCTCCCCACTTCCAAGTGAGTATTTCCACTATTTTCCAAATAGTACTTACACTTTCTTTTGCTCAACCTCAAAAGACTTCAAAACACCACATGCTTTTGATCAACACACAAAAGCAACATGCTCTCTCACACAGCTACACCAAGTTGTTCTTCCTACTAGAAATCTCTCTCCTAGTTTCCTAAAGGATTCCTCTATCAAGTAGTTTCTCACCAACACTCACCTCTCTCTAGGTAGTTTTATAGAATGTTCACAAGATAGCTTCTTACAATCAAAGGTTTGCGTTTTGGATACTAAATAGCTTGAGAAAAGACTATACTAAGTGTTTACAACAATGTATATCAAGCAAACACACACCCTATAAAAGAATCCTAGATTATGAACTTGAGTAACTTAGTGTGGGATGAGTAGGTTGGATGAACTTTGTGAAGCTTTGCTTTTGAAGGGTCCAGTTCACTCGCATGATTTGTAACTTTGAAGTTCAGCCTTTAAATAGCCATTGAGACTGGATATAACCGTTAGAAACTTGAATATAGCTGTTTGCAGATGTCCATTGGTCTATAACAGTGTCTAGATGGAAGGGTCCAAAGTTGACAGCTTTTGAAGCTTCACAAGTCGACAATTGTACCTTACACTGACTTTTCAACCTTCACATGCTGACACAGTCCTATTCTTGAGTATTCTGACTCTCTCTTAGCTAGCTTGCCCTTTCACCTCAGTTATGGCAGCTGTACACGAACCTTCACATTCCTTTGAACCTTAAAACACCTTTTGGTTGGCCTAGGAATAATCAAGGAGTTCCTCCTTCATTTATTGCTTGACTCCTCCAGTATTAAATACTCTCTGATTTTCAATTAATGAGAATAAATATGTTTTTCATGTTGAGAAGCTTGCTGGATAAAATATTCTCATTTTGCATTTTAACCTTCTCAAGAATGGATCTTCATCATAGATGTGGGGCCAAAGTTCTTTTGAATTTTGGTCAATGTTGAGATGACTTGGTCAAACTTTTGTGTTGACTTTTTACGTTGACTTTTTGGTCAACGTTCATTTGACTTGGTCAACCGTCACATACTTCACTCTTCACATCTCATTTTTACCTTTGTATTTCTATGTTCTTTTCAGTTCAAGGTAGTTTCAGATTTTGCTATCTTTGAGGCTTGTTCTTCACACTTGAAATAAACATGTTAGGTAAACATTAAGTAGAAAACATAATGTCTTACTAAGTTTGTATCATCAAAACCTAAAAGAGATTTTCATTCCAACAAGAACAAAGCATATAGAGATTGATTGCCATGTGGTAAGGGAGAAGATCCAAATCAAAGTCATTTATCTACTGCTAGTATCATCAGAGTCTCAATTGGCAGATGTGTTTACAAAGTCACTTCATGTTACTTCTTTTAACTCCTTCATTTCCATGTTGGGCATGTGTAATCTACATAGTCCAACTTAAGGGGGATGTTAACAAAAGGAAGCTTGTACATAATTACTCTTATAGTTAGCTTGTAGATATTAGAGCAAGTTAACTTACACTATAGTTAGTGATACAGTTTGTATTTAACTTGTTCCGGACTGGTCCCAAGACCCACTAGTTCGGGTTAGGCATGGTTCAGCACCAGGGACGACCCAATACGCATGAAGATCACATCCAACGGTTAAGAGGTCCGCACCCGCATCCAACGGTTCAGCAACGGTACCACGTCTATAAATAGGAGTGCGGCCCCTCACTTCCAGGTACGTTCCCATTCCACTCTTACCTCTCCACTTCCCTTGCTGAGTTAGGCATTGGAGTTCTAGCAGGTACCCTACACCCGAGGCGCAGGAATGGCCTATCTCGGGTCATTCGAAGTGGATCTTCAAACTTTAGGAAGCACTACAAGTTGTACCCCGGACCCGACGTTTAGGTACCGAACATTGGCGACCACGGCGGGAGAATCATTGCTTGCTTCCAAGACTCATCTACATCCGTGTTCAAGTAAATCATCCCTTTGACTCGTGCCTCCACGAGGACGTCCGCCCACTCGAGCTCAGTCACGGGCCCAAAGCGCAAATGTCGTGGTCCAGTTCCAGGCTTCGGGCACACCGGAAGCACACGTTCAGGCACTGCCCAACGAGGGAGCCTCGACAGTTCCGAACTCGACCCAACTTCCGCCACCAGCCCCAGGTCCACTCACTGATCCAATTCCTGCCCAGCTCCAGGCTGTGAGTCATCTCCTCGATGTTGTAAAGCGACGAAGCTGGGACCTTGTTCAACAAGAACAGTCTCGACTAGAAAACGAAGCCCTCGCACAAGCAGCCACTCTCCAGCCCGCCATCCGACTACCATCTTCTCCGCCTCAGACAGCCGTATCCCGAAGGCATCGCTCAACACCTCGGCGCAAGGAAACTCCAAAGGACATCTCCCCAGTACGAAGGGAGAAGCATCGCGGAAAGCCTCCAACTCCCCCATCTCCGCCGAGGTCAAATTCTACGAACGAGTCCGACAACTCCTATTCCGACTCCTCATCCTTCTGAAGTTCGTCACCGTCGGCACCTCACAAGAAGAAGGCTCACAAGACAAAGAATCAACGATCCCGGGACAGCCCTTTCATTTCGGAAATCGCTAACTGCCGCATCCTGAGGTCCCTCGAAAAAGCTCTCCAGCTGAATATGTACGACGGAAGAGGTGATCCGGACGAGCATGTGGACACCTTCGATTTGATGCTTGACTACCGTCACGCATCGGACATGGTCCGATGCAAACTTTTCCCCCTCTCCCTGACCAAATGTGCACTAAAGTGGTATCGAGACCTTCCTCCGGCCTCAATTTCATCGTGGAAGTAGTTCATGAAGCTGTTCTCGGCACGGTTCACAGCCTCGGGGGTAAAGCCCAAGTCAGACGACGTGCTGAGGGCGGTTTGCCAAAGGGAAAAGGAATCGCTGAGAGACTACATAGAAAGGTACAACCGGGAAGAAGACGAGGTCCATCAGCTGTCTGACGACGTCAGGGTAATGTTCATGAGGCACGGCCTCAGGAAAGCCACCCTATTTCAGATCAGCTTCGGCCTCCGCAAACCAAAAACTCTTGATGAATTTCTGAGGCGTGCCCAGCACTACATCGATTATGAAGAAGCATTTGCTGTAGATACATTCAACGCAGGGCAAACCTCAGGGAAAGGGAAGGATGGTAAAGAGAAGAACAAGAAGGACCACGGGTCCGGCTCGAAAGAGTGGAGGGGTAGGTTCGCAGAGTATTCCGACCTAAATTTTCCAAGAGAACGTATCCTGGCCGATGGTGCCAACACCGAGTTCCGTGACATCAAGTGGCCAACTCCAATTCCTCAGCGTGACAACACAAATAAGAAGACCTATTGCAGATATCACAGGAGTCATTGCCACGACACCGACGCCTGCAGGGTCCAAATAAATGACATAGAGGACTTAATTCAGAAAGGAAAGCTGAAGCAATACCTTAGGTTGGACGAGAAGAAAAGGGAACGGTCTCCCCGACGCTCGCCACGGAAGTCTAAGGCCGTGGTCAATGAGGTAGCTAAGACCCCCAAAGATGATAGCAGCAATTCGGCCGAAGATGCCCTGAAAACGCAACGACAGCAACTGGCGGCCATGGTAATCATGGGAGCTACTCCTTTGAGGCCGGACAGACACAACGGTCGGTGAAGCGACACTAGCAGGAGATTCTGAGCATCGGTAGGGACCCGATCCCCCCCTCAGCAAAGACCAACAGACCTCCCTTGTCGTTCACCGATGCCGATCTCCGCAAAGGTAAGGCAAATGAGGAAATCCCACTCATCATCTCTGCCGTCCTGGCCGGGGTCGATGTCAAAAGAATCCTGGTCGACCAAGGAAGCTCAGTTGACATACTGTTCAAGGAATTGCTCTCGAAGCTGAAAATATCTGAGGCTGATCTATCGGCGTACGACGGTTCCGACTTAGTTGTGTTCAACGGCTCCCGGATCAAGCCTTCGGGTTATCCCAAACCGCGGGCCACGTATGGGGAAGACAAACTCTCGAAGACGATCAAAACAAGGTTCTTAGTCTTGCCCTGCACCTCTCCGTATCACTGCATCATTGGTCGCCCGACGTTAGGGATACTCGGGGTTGTCGCCTCCACTATTCACCTTAAGATGAGATTCTTCTCAGAACAGGACGAGGTAGTCACGGTCCCGACCGACCTTGACGGAGCAAGGAGATGTCAGTACCTGTGCCTTAAGTCGGAGCGACAAGCGGAAAAACACAAGCCCTTGCTGATATGAAGCAAGAAAATGGGAAGAAGGAGTAGAAAGAAGGGCGAGCACGTTGGAAATTGAAGACAGGAAAATGAAACACAAAATTCTTAGATGTACTGAACCGTTTTTCAATGAGAAAAGATTGCAGAATTACGCTGTCATTTATAATCTATAATTTAGAATGAGTGCGCCAACATGCAGGTGCCGCACTAAACGGAACGCACCACGACAACCCTCTTTCCCGCGTCCGACCCGTGCTGGCCACTCGACGGATGACGGCACAAGAGGAGGCATCCAAAGAACACCTATGCCCTTCCCGACTCCGAGCTTAGATGCTCAGTCGAGAAGTGTACATCGGCCCACAGCGGCTTAGGCCCACAGAGGCCCCGATCCCGTCCTCACACGGGCAGCCTTCCCTCTGATCTCTTAGCTCAAACGCTCCATTAGAGGTCGAAGGAAGAAGTTCTTAGTGACTTCGACCAAAGACCTTCCCTCTGATCTGTGAGCTCGACGCTCCATCAGAGGCCGAAGGGACTTCCGATCTCCGAGCTCAGTGCTCCATCGGAATAGTAAAAAAGATGCCTCTATCAAGAAGCATAAAGATGAGCTATGGCATATGATACAGGTATGAGTCTTATTTTTGACTATTCTGTTATTTTATAATTAAATGTGTAAGTATATTTATAATCATTTTGTTGAATGTAAACAGAAATACTTTGATGTGGATGACTCTAAAAAAGACTATTGTCTTATGAAAGCTGGAAAGGCGCATAGAAAATTCAGATCAATTCTAACAAAGTGGGTGAAAGATGAAGAGGGGAACACCAGAAGCCATCCTCCACCACAGTATGCTGGGATTATACCATTGGAGGATTGGACTGCATTTGTTATTTCACGCGAAGATGAGGAATTCCGGGTTTGTACAATTACTTATCATACATATACCTATATTTGACAATTATGAGGTATTAATGTAAATAGATGTGTCTTTGTAGAGATTAAGCAATGAAAATCGCGAGAGAGCGACAAGTCCTGAATACCCTTATAGAGCCGGTGTTACTAGTTATGCCGAGATTGAAGAACGATTGGTAGGCACTTATATTTTATCTTTCATTTATTAAATTAATATACTGATTTATTTACTAATTAATGGTAAATTTTAATAGCTGCGAGAGGTCGGAAAAGATCCTGCTCATGAATCTATTGACCGACAAGTTTTGTGGTTAGAAGCCCGACAAAACAAAGATGGTGTCATTGACCACCCAAAAACAAGAGAGGTGTATGAAAGAATTGTAAGTATGATAAAATTAAAAAAGAATTCTTTCATTGAAGGTGAATAAACTTCTTATCTTTTTGTAATGTCTAATAATGTTTGTGAATCAGGAGTCAATATCTCAATCAGTATCACAAGGAGAGATTATTGATTGTGATTTTCCAAATGACATCCTTGGTCGTGCCTTGGGAACTGAAGAGTATCCAGGACGTCTACGGGGTTTGGGATTTGGCATTTCTCCAACGACTTTTTCGAGTTCAAAGAGGCAAAAAAAAGAAGAGGAACGAGAGAGTAGAGAAAGACGGTTGGAAGCCACTGTATTGATGCTAGTAAATGAACTTAATGAACTTAAAGAAAGAGTTGGTCCAAGGACTAATGATGTACCATCTCCTAACCCAGATAGCTTCAGGGATGGTTGCAATATTGCGTCCAATGAGGTAATTATCGTTGGACCTCTTTTTTATTTTTTATATTTTACAATACCTGATAAGTATTAATATTTGGTTATCAATTAATTTAGGTTAACAATTGCCATTGTGAATTATATTTATCAAACCCGCTTACGTTGGTCGCAAAGGGCTTTGTTTGTAACAATGAGGACTCCACCTTGCACAATCTTCCTATTCCTCCAAATCATGCGAGAGTCAGAGTTGAGTTTGTTGTTGTGGATGATGCTGAATTGCCGGTACCAGTTGACACTGCAGAGATGACTTTGTTAACTGTGAATGATGCACTTGGCACCTTGGTGGCATGGCCATCAAATCTTATCAATGTAAGGAGCAATTAATATATTTGTTAATAATTCATTGCCTTATTGTCTCATATATTCATAACTAATTATATTTCTAAATATATAGGTAAGGAAAGCAAGATCTCAGATTTCTGGGCATGTTGGCAAAATCCCAACCCTCCCCTTCTATTGGTCGCAAGAAGCATGTGTCTAGGGGAGAAGCTAGCGGGAATGAGATTCAATCCCAACCCCCCTCTTCTAAGGAATTCATCACTTATCTAAAGATTCATGCCTCAACAATGGCGAGTGCTGATTTGATAAATGTATTGACTGATCCAGACATCTTTGGAGTTGACCACCAAATTTCCCTTTCAAATGATGAACTTGAAGAGGTATATGAGCACAAGTGGGCATCTGCGGCTACTATTACAATGTACATCAGGTATTATCATTATTATTATTAATATTATTATTACTACTACTACTATTATTATATGTTAATTTATTTGTATGCATTTTAACTATAGGTATTTGTACCATGAGATTATGAGCACCATGGAACAAACAAAAAGATTTATATTCTTATGCCCCCAACGTACTTTTCTACGCAACGTCCGCATTGATAAAGACATGTCAAAAGAAAAAGTTGGGGAATTGAAGGAAGCGGTTAAAGAAAACAAGGAAGCGGTAAAAGCATATATCAATAGTCGCTTGGCTTTGGCACGTGAAAGCATCTGTTATTGCTTGTTTTTGGCACCCATCAACTTAGGGTAAGAAATTTAATCTATATATATATATATATATATATATATATATATATATATAAAACGTGTTTTTGAAACATGTGTTATTTATTTGGTTATCCAATTTTTTTGTAGGATGCATTGGATATTGTTGGTAGTTGATTCTAGGAGAAATAGAATTTTCTATTTGGATTCGTGTCACGGTCATTATAGGAACCACACAATGATGAGAGGAATGTTTGAAAGGTGTGTATTTAGATACATCGCATATTTCATCATATAAATTACATATATATATATATATATATATATATATATATCGATTAATTAATATAGTTATATGTATGATGTTTCAGTTGTGTGGCAACTTATTGGGCATCGAATGAGGTCAGGACTAGAGGTGGGAACAATAAAACAAAATGGATAGTAATAAAGGTAAGTTTATAATCAATATTCTTATCCATGTAAATTTTGCTTGCACTTTAATAATTAATTGTTATTTTGATTTGTAGTGTCCTAGACAACCCAACAATTATGATTGCGGATATTATGTTATGAAGTTTATGAAGGACACAATCACTTACAATCAAATGGAAATTCCCCAAAATGTATGTAATTTCAATTTTTTATAGTTTGTTTTTTGATAAGTATTTCCATATCTAGCATTTAACCACTTAGTTCTAAGTTTATTTTATTTTATTTTATTTTATTTTTATAGTATTTTTCAGGACACGCGGTTGGAGCTCCATTTTCTGATGACCAACTTACTGAGATCAAAGGAGAGTGGTGTCGTCATGTTGCTTGTTTGATTAATGAAAATCGAAATTCAAGTAATTTTGGTTAGCTTGTATTGGATGTCATATCATTTTTGTTGTCTATGTTGACATTCAGAATTTGATTTTCAATTGGCTAGCTTGTATTAGATGGATTTATAGGTTTATTAGTTGGAATTTGATTTTCAATTGGCTAGTTTGAAATTTGATTTACAATTGGTCAGTTGATTTGAAATTTGGTAAATATAGATTGTTGTTGGTTGATGAAAATGAGAGTAGGGAAGTGCTGCCAAATATTGGATATACCAGAAACACGAAAAAATTTAAAAAAAGAAACATAGAATCAGGGGCGCTTTCTACAAGCGCCCCTGATGTTCTTAGAGTACTGGAAAATCAGGGGCGCTTTAACAAAGCGCTCCTGTTGGTCAAGACAAGAGGGGCGCTTCTAACAGAAAGCGCCCCTGATTGTTAGTTGCGCGTAAGACCATCAGGGGCGCTTCCTACAAGCGCTCCTGTTGCCTAACATTTAGGGGCGCTTCTTGCGCGCTCCTGTAGAGTGTTTGGCAACAGGAGCGCCAGATTTAGGGGCGCCCGAAAGCGCCCCCAATGGATAAAAAAAAGCGCCCCTGATGCCTTTTTCTGTTGTAGTGTAGGAGGGGAGACACATCAATTGCGACTCTTTAAACATACATCAGTACCATATATATCCCTATCATAGGTAATTTCATATGTTCAAGTAATTAATGTTAACACCCAAAAATAATTAAGTCGTGGGCCTAGGGCTAGATGAAGGGGAGAAAGATCAAGGAGTGAAGGCAAGCCACGCGACTAAGATAAAAGGCGTACTTGCCAAATACAGTAGAGTCAAAAGGAAGTCCTCGGGGCACATTGAAAGACAAAACTCCCCGAGGGAGGGTTACGCCCGAGGGCCAATGGGCTAAGCCGAGGGAGAGTAATGGCCTCAGCCTATAGAGTGTCACGACCAAGGTAAGGCGGGCGTTTCTTGGAAGGCAAGGAAGACGTGGCACGAAGATAGAACGTGGGAGCGGTTGAAGATCAAGCTGGAGAGCGAGGCCAAAAAATATGGAGCAATGAGCATTTACCCCACTAACCGTGCTAGTGGGGTCGTGGGTGCTTACTCCGCCTCTTTGAGGTCCTAGGAAGCAATGAGAGTCGTTGATCTTAGATTGATCCAACGGCAGGAAGGTGTTGGCTCGAATAGTTGCCGACGAGGACCTGTGTATATATATAGCAAACAGAGTAATTGCCGACGAGGAATCAAAGACTGTCCAAACCTCTGGCCAACCCCACGGCTAGAACCTAAGAGTTTGACGATAACAAAGATTGGCATCCCCAATGGGACAGGAACAGGTAGGCAAACGATTCTTTTCGATTCTCCTAGACTGGATTATAGTTGGCGTATGCACCTACGTTCTGGCAGGAACCTAAGTATGGAGCCACCATCGGCATCACAAAAGGGAACTGCTCCTAAGTCGAAGAATGCAGAGCCAATAGGCGCTTCGGGGACAACCCCTCAGGCGGTTAATGCTGAGTCTAACGACGGTTCCCCTCAGGATTATGAGGAGCCTGTGGTCATGTTCACGTCGTTTATCCGGCAACAAATCGACATGGGGATACACGACATCATGTACCAACGGTCTTACCAATTGGCTGACATAGTTAAACCTATGGTGCACAATGAAGTGCAACAGGCTGAGGAAGTGGAACAAAGACGTGCTAGCAAGCCAGTAGCACAATGAACTATGTTGTCCCCGGCCAATCACAGTGAGGACAACCTTCTTCTATGGGAGGATCGCATCAGATCCTGCAATACACCAACCCTGTCGGACCTCAGCAGGCATGCTCTTATAACCCTATGGGAGGCATGCAACAGTGTCCACCAAGTGGGAGTATGACTGGGCCTCAACAAGCGTACTTTCATAAGGTAAATCCTACTCCTGCAATTCCTCAGCCTGGTACTGTTGCCACTGCCAACACTAGGGGGCAGTTTTTGGCGAATGTCACTAATACGACCCCTCTTCAGCAGGAACAAGGGCAATTGGCCAGAAGGCCGCCCGAGGCAGCAGGCTTGGTGGGTCTGTCGCAAGGATCATCCTATGGATGCTCTACCGCGACTAACTACCTGGCTTATACAGGGGGCAAGCCTTCGCCTCGGAATCAGGGAATGGTAGGATCGGCGGGTATTGCCCGAGTCAGCAGCCATGGGTCTAGAGCCCACCTGGCTCGACAAGCCTACCTTCTAGTCAGCCGTACCCCGGAGCACTCAGTACCTACCCGGTGGGTTCCTATATACAGACACAGATGAATGTTGCTCCGGTAGAGCAGCCATGGAATCAACTTCCACCTCACCAAGGCACGCAGGCATTTGTACCAGGAACTGGCCTTGGTAACCTGGCCCAAGTAGTGCCTGGGCATCCATATACAGACGCTTCACCTAAGGAACCACCGCAGCCAGGGGCCCAGGGCCCCCAGATACACTGTGGCGACCAACACCTCCACCTGAAAGATCATCGGGGCCCTAAATCCTTGATCCTAATGTCACCACTGACACCATCAAGAAGTTTTTCGGTGTTCAGTTGAAACCGCTTGATCGTCCGGTAAGCCTTACCCTGAGTGGCTGGATAGATTGGTGCCTATGCCCAGAGGATTTAAGACCCCTGATTTTGCCACATTTTCCGGGGATGATAGCAAGTCTACTATGGAGCACATCAGCCGATTCACGGCCCAATGTGGAGAAGGGAATCAAAATGAGTATCACAAGTTCCAGTTGTTGACAGGAGACGCTTTCTCGTGGTATTCTTCTCTTCCATCTGATTCTATACAGACCTGGGCAGACATGGAAAGGTGCTTTCATGACAGATTCTATTGGCCACAGCCTGAAGTTACCACGGCCGACCTCATGAATTTACGGTAGAAGGTGGAAGAGTCTGTGACAGACTTCATTGAAAGATTCAGAAAGATGGCCGGAAAGTGCTCAGTAGCTTTCCCAGAATCCCAACTTACCTCCATGGCCATCTCTAGAATGCACCCGCAATGGAAGGAAAAGCTTGTTGGACAGGCTTGTTGTGACCTCAGTGGTTTAGCTTCCAGGGTAGTCCAAATTGAATAGTGGACACTATAGAAAGAGAAAGGAGAACCAAGCATATCGACAAAAATGAGCAAAATTAATTATACATATGATCAGTCAGACGTAGATTAGTATACTATACACTAATAGCGCGATAACAAAAAAAAAATACAGAGATTAATATTTCAGTATTAAAAAATTGAGGAACTAAAATTGTCAATAAAGATGAAAATTGCAAAACTAAATAAATTGAGAATCAAATATATGATTAAACTTTTGTTTTTTATTTCTAGTTCCGGGTGAATTTTTTATGCCCAAATTTAAGGAAGAAAACAAATAAAAAAATGAACAATTTGATTGCTACAATAGCTGTAGGTACTCTAGGTGGTGGTAGTGGGGAAAAAAAGGGTCCCAGCCCAAAAAAAAAATTCCTAAAATAACACACTTTTTTTATTATTTACCAATCTAGCACATATTTTATTCAGTTGAGAAGTCGGTACCCCCAAACCGACTTCTCAACGTAATTTTTAAAAAAATTTGATTTTTTCAGTTGAGAAGTCGGTACCCCCCAAATCGATTTCTCAACGTGATTTTTAAAAAAAATTGATTTTTTCAGTTGAGAAGTCGGTACCCCCCAAACCGACTTCTCAACGTGATTTTTTTTAAAACAATTAAATATTAATAATAATACCAATTATAATTTATAATTTATTTTAATAATAATACCAATTTATATAAAATGAAAATTAATTAAAAATTTTGTACTTATTTTAATAATTTGCAACATATTTATTTATTAAAAAAATAAATATGTAACACTAAATATAATTGAAACATTTATTTTAATTGATCAAATAAACTCATTTATTAAATTATATATTACAAATGATTACGAGAGTTGTACAATTAAATTGAAAGACAAAGTTTTATTGTCCTAGATGGTGCCGAGTCCCACAACGTGGCGGTCGACGATTACGATGTGGACGTCGTGCTGGTATTTCTTGTTCAGTGGGGGCAGGTGCAGGGGCAAGTGGTTGTTCATATTGGTACCCTGTTGATGAACTAGGTCCTACCTGGTCGGGGTTCCATGTTGGTCCAGATTCCAAAATAGATTGATAATATCTATATGGTTCCGGCGTATTATAATCGGGACTAAGCAAAGGACCTAAAAAATCCTGGTCGTAAGAAGCCGTAGAATACCTATGATGATCTTGGACTGGCGTGTATTCTACTGACTGGTTGGCCGCCTCATAATGTTGATATGTTGGTGGGAAGGAGACGGAGTGGCGGTGAGGCATAGGCTCTTCGCTCTGTTCAAAAGTTGGCCGAGTAGGTGTTGCATGTCGACTACGGCTGCGATGTTGAGATTGACTTGTTTGCCTAGTTGGTGCTTCTTCTCGATCATTCACCGCACCACTACCACGTGGTTCCATTAGTTGTTGGTTGATGGAAAGATATAACCTAGAATTTGTTGTTAGCCACATCATATATTCTTGTGTGTTGATGGGCTTTCCCTGTAACGACTGGCCAATAAGAACTCCTTGTTCTTTATCATTCCAGGACTGAATAAATCGACCATGCCTTACTAGCCAATTTTCATCCGCATTTCCTCGCATGTCGAGGTCATGCAATTTGTCCAAATTCTCAGGTCGAATGGGTATATCTTGCACGAGGCCAAACTGCATTTTCACTCTATCTGTTTGGTGCCATTCTACAATTTGAAAACAGACGAACGCCGTTTTTGCACTCCATATTGTACTGTCTTGGAATGTGGTTGATGGCAGATTGACTTGGATTTCCTGATACGGCAACCACTTAAACTAGAAAAAAATTGAGTAACGAGCTATTATGCATCGTTTACAAAATTTGACATAACGAAAATTAATTATACGTACCGCATCTAGTGTCATCTGGTCTATCCTTGACTTGATGTCAACAAGGGTACATGGAGTATTGGTGAAGTTTAGACCCCTTTGAATCCATCTATAGAAACAATAAAACGTTATTCACTTAATTTTTACGGTAAAACTACTAAACACGTGTCAAAAAAATTTAAACTACGGTAGACCTGCACAAACATTTAAGGTGGACTTCAGGTTACGCATTTGTGATTGTGGGGAATTTCAGGCGTTGCACTATCCTTGTTCACATGTCATTGCAGCATCTTCAAAAATCCATTATGACCACATGATCTTTGTGCCTCCACAATACAAACTGGATTATGTTTTCAAAACATACTTTGTGGAGTTTCCAGCATTACCAATTGAGTTGTCCTGGCCAGATTTCAATGGAATTGAATTGCAACATGATCCAAATATGCGGAGAGAAAAAAAGAGTCGCCCAAAGTCTTCTCGTATTCGTACTGAGATGGATCAAATAGAAAGGAGTAATCGCACTAAGAGATGTGGTCTTTGTAGAAATGAGGAGCATAACCGAAACAATTGCCCTAACCGAAATGTAGATGAATGGGATAATTAAGTATTATATTCATACTGAGTTGTTGTAATGTTGTAATCTGGTCTTCAATCAATGTAAACAGTTTTTTAATCAATCAAAATAAATGTGTTTATTTTTTCTATATATATTTATGTTACAAATTTTAAAAATAAATAGCAATTCTTCAATTATTTTACAATTTACGTAAATTAGTACTGTTATTAAAATAGAATATGCTGAAGAAAAAAATAACATGTTGGTAGGTATGGAATGGAAATTTGAGACTAATTAATTAAAAAAATGTTAAAGTGTGCATTGTGCAGAGTGCATAGTGCACAGTGCAGAGTGCACTATTACAGTGTGCATTGTGCAGAGTGCACTGTTAAAGTGTGGATTGTGCAGAGTGCATAGGTCTTAATTTCTTTAATGTCCTGGATTTTGCCGACACTATTTGACGGCCTAGATTTTGCCGACACTCTTTAACGGCCTAGATTTTGCCGAAACTAAGCCCTAAAATCAATGGTTAAGATCATCCAAAATCAACGGCTTACATACGATCACCCCTATTATAAATACATTCTCACATTACACTCAAATTCACACCAACAGTTTACCCTCAACCTATATTTCTGATTAATCTTCTCTTCTCTGGTTCTTCCCAAACCGCTGAAATGGAATGGCAGTTGTGCCCAACCCAGTACTCAAATGACAAATTCCTAACAGCACTTCATCACAGTGGAACCGTAACCACCGATGAACATGGTGTTGTCTTTCGTTGTCCTAATCATATCTTCTGTAGGATGAAAAAGGACATCACATTCGCCCAACTCAAGGAGAAGGCTAAGAGGAAGATACGGCCAGAGGGAGGGTGGCGTAAAGACGTGAAGCGTATCCGTTACAAAAAGTACAATTGTGGAGATGACGGGACTTTCCGTTATTCTGTCATGGAGATCCAAAGCGACGACGACGTTCGCGCAATGATGGAAGCTCATGCTAACATTCCAATGGGACGTAGTGTCTTGGAGCTGTACGTGGACACAATACGCACTCCGGAAGAAATCATTCATCTTCTGAGACCACCCCCACCACAACAAGTCATACCGGAAAGAGTCATCAACCACTACTGTACACTTCACTGTCAAGCCACTGTTATGTACAGGGAAGAAGATGGTGTGTATTTTAGTGGTCCAAACACCATTTATTCCAGGCTTAAGAACAACATCACCTTCGCTGAACTGAATGAAAAACTAACGGAAAAGGCGCGGCTGGAGGGTGAGGAGCAAACGATCACTCGTATCGTTTATCGCTGCCCCCGGATCGACGAAGGTAATCGTATTCGGTGGTGCGTAATGACTATCAAGACTGACAAATACGTTCGACAGATGTTTGAGCAGCATGAGATGTTTCAACCTCATACTCGGAGTCCTATCGAGTTGTGCGTCCAAACCACTATTTCCACCGATGAGATCATCCGTCGGGTTATCCCTCCAGGGATCCAATGGCCACTACCAGAAAATGTTTGGTGGAAGTAGTTTCGATCATGTTTTCCTCTCGTTTCGTTTTTTATTTTCTATTCTTGTATTTCTGAAAATTTTGTTGTTTATTTCAGTCTTTTTTCAATCATTTTTATAAATTTATTTTAAATTTATTTAGGTATTTATATATTAATTTAGGTATTAATTTATTTAGGTATTTATATATAAATTAATTTTAAAATTATTTAGGTAATTAGTATATAATTGGTATTATTATTAATATTTAATTGTTTTTAAAATGTGTGCTAGATTGGTAAATAATAAAAAAAGTGTGTTATTTTAGAAATTTTTTTTTTTGGGCTGGGATCGTTTTTTTGCCTGGTAGTGGATGGGTGGTACTAGTATGCGTCGTGGAAAGTCGGTCCAGTTTGATTGATTGATATGTAAAAGAGTTGAGATGATGAAGGGAAGTGTTTTTTATTATTTTAAAGAAGGATCTGTTTAGGATAAATGGATTGGATTGAAATGGATTAGGCATGAAAATTGATTCTGATAATTTAAAATCTTGAGTTGCTAATATATTATGTGGGTTTTTTTTTTATATTTATCGTTGGTGATCTTATTATGATCTTTTATATTTATTTTCAGGTTGAGAGGAGGCATTTTTTTAGGATTTTATCAGTGGTTTATCCTGGTTTATGACATTTTAAGGGTATGCTTTGTTGGGGGAGTCTGAGAGAACGGGAGCAATAAAGAGTTAGCAAATAAATTGGACTAATAAGAGATTTGGACGTCACATCTCCACTCAAAACCTTAAGGTATTAGGTGTATGAGTCCCCTCTTATATATATATATATATATATATATATATATATATATATATATATATATATATATATATATATATATAGCTAATTCATACCCGATGAGGCTAATTATTCACAATTGAATTTTTCAACATCTCTCCGCAAGTGTGAGTCACCCACATCACTATATTTGATCCAAACAAAGTTCCACTACCCACTCCCCCACCAAGCCGAACCATGACTCTGATACCAGTTGTTGAGAGTCCTGGCGAGCACTAGGAGGAACAACGAGCTAGCTAATAAATCGGACCATTGAGAGACTTTGACGTCACATCTCCACCCAAAATCTTAAGGCGTTAGGTGTATGAGTCCCCTCTATTATATATCATTCTGCTAACATCCAAAATTAATTAAGTCGTAGGCCGATGGCCGAGAAAAATAGGAAAAAGACTTCCTAGTGTCTACCCTTATATATCATTCTAGTGTGTCAAGTGATTTGAGCCGATCCTCAAAAACGATTTACATTTCATTCCTAAGACACCACCGGACTTCTTAGCGTCTACCCTTGAGATAGACTTTCTTCTTGAGTTGGTTGTGCCTTAGGGTTTCGTTTGTCACTTTATTTCAGATTGCTTCATCATCAAAACTTAACATGCAACACAAGATATCCACATTTGATTGCTAAGAAAGATGCAAAACCTAGGCTAATAAGATGAGTTATCCTCCTCCAAGAATTTGATCTTGAAATTAAAGATAAAAGGGGGTGGAGAACCAAGTTGCTGAGCATTTGTCTAGATTGGAAGGTGATAGTGCATGTAATCATAGTGGGGAAATCAAGGAATGTTTTCCTGATGAGCAATTGCTAGCTATTGATGCTGCAGCACTTGATGCTGCAACACCTTGGTATGTAGACGTTGTCAACTTTCTAGTCAGGAAAGTGGCAAAGTGGTGTCTTGTGATATGAATTTTCATCAGAGGAAAAAGTTCTTCTACCTTGTTAAACAATACTTTTGGGATGAACCATTCCTCTACCAAAAATGCCCTAACTAATTGTTAAGAATATGTGGCTGATGAAGAACAACATCTGGTGCTACAGCAATGCCATGTTGCACCTTATGGAGGTCATTTTGGAGGAATAAGAACTACAGCTGAGGTGCTTCAATCTGGTTATCATTGGCCCACTTTTTTCAAGGATGCCCAGGAGTTGGTGAAGAAGTGTGACAATTGTCAAAGGACATAGAATATTTCAAACAAGAATGAAATGCCATTAACCAATATCTTAGAGGTTGAACTCTTTGATGTTTGGGGTATGGATTTTATGAGACATTTTCCCCGTTCCTATGGCAATCTATACATCCTTGTTGTGGTGGATTATGTATCTAAATGGGAGGAAGCTGTTGCTTTACCTAATAATGATGCTAAATCTGTCAGTAAATTTTTGCACAGAAATATCTTCACAAGGTTTGGTACTCGAAGGGGTATTATTAGTGATGAAGGGTCTCATTTCTGTAACAAACTCATTGAGAATCTCTTGGCTAAGTATGGGGTGAAGCATAAGATTGCAACTGCATATCATCCCCAAACTAGTGGTCAAGCAGAGCTATCCAACAGAGAGATCAAAAGAGTGCTTGAAAAGATGGTGCGACCTGCTAGGAAGGATTGGGCTAACCATCTGGATGATGCTTTATGGGCTTACAGAAATGCTTTCAAGACTTCATTGGGGATGTTCCCCTACAAAATTGTTTATGGCAAAGCTTGCCATCTGATCTGCCTTTAGAACTTCAATACAAATCACATTGGGCAATCAAAAAGCTCAACTTTGATCATGAAAAGGCAGGCGCAGTTGAATGAATGGATATGATTGCTTTGTTTCTAGGTAAACCTTTCCTTCTATCTCATCCCTTTTGGCCTTTGATTGTTGTTGTTCTTTTGCTGGTTGCGGCTGCATAGGAATAATCTCTCCTTTGAGATTTGATAAACTCTAATTTAGTGCATTTATTAGAGATATTTTGAGTTGTTTTTAGAGTAATTATTACTGATTAAATAAATAACTGACTTAAATTACTCTATATTTGCAGGAAGGTAGAAAAAGAAAATAATATAAATGTGGGCTGAAATTAGAAGAAATGTTAGAATAAAAGAAAGCAAGCCCAAGCCCATTAATGCAAGAAGGCCCACAGTAATAAAAAGAAGATCCTCTTGGAGATTTCAATCAAAAGTGATGCACATGTGACTTGGAGAGAAAGAAAGAGGCATGGAGTGGAGAGCAAGCAACACATATTTAGGAAGGATCTAAATCCTAATATTTAGGGATTGACATATCTTGCAATTAAAAGTGGAAGCAATCTTGACTTGATCCTTTGCTTGGAGAGAAAGATAATGAACTAATATAAAAGGAGAGCTTCACTTGTGAAAGGGGACTAGACACCACATACACAAACGAGAGCTACGAAAACGCTACGGAGGGAGAGAAGAATTATTCGGCACCGTGAAAGAGCTTTGGAGCAAAAAAAAGAGATTGAAGACAAAGACTAAGATTTTCTCTATTTCCGGGTTATTCTTATTTCTGTAATTCATGAACCTTCTTTTTCTTTTATTGTTCTTCATTATTATGGACACCTAAGTCCTCTTCTAGGGTCTTAGGTGGATCTTGCATGTTTAGAAACCTCTTTATGTTCTAATTTCTTATTTGAATTCCTGTTTTTATTTAAATTAATATTGTCCTATTGCTTTAATCACATAATTAGGATTGACAACCCTTTGCATGTTCATAATCAATTAGTTGATCAGCGACCGTACTGCAATTAGTTGGTGGACCTATAGGATAATTGGGGCTAAAATTAATGCATGACCAAACTTTAATTTAGTCTTCCAATCATTTAACCTTTTTGTACTTTATGCTTTTCTTAAATTTAAATTCTAGCATGACCAAACTAGGATTAATTTAGGAAAAAGAATATTAATTATAGTGTCAGTTGTGGATGCAGCTGAGGATTCGAATTATGATGAATCAGCCGACAACACGGCGGACATATTAGTGGCCGAGATAGTTAAGGGGAAGGCCTACCTCCGTCCAGCTCTTAAACCCGCCAAATAAAAGGAGAAGGACGAGGAAAGGGTTGAATATTCCTTTGACATCTCTAAGGCTGACCAAATCTTTGACTACCTCCTCAAGGACAAACAGATCAAACTCCTTGATGACCATAAGATACCGCCTCCTGAATAGATAAAAGGGAAGAAGTATTGCAAGTGGCATAATTCCATCAATCATGCCACTTCCAGCTGCATTATCTTCCGGCGAGCTATCCAAGAAGCCATCAGGAAAGGAAGGACCAAAATGGCCGGAAAAGGGGCATTAGAGATGAGTGTCGACATTGACCCTTTCCTCAACATGAATATCAACATGGTCTCCTTTTGGGGAAGTGGTCGGGGGAAAGGAAAGAAGAAGTATGCGTGGGTCCCCAAACAGGAGGCTTCACCTCAGAGGAAAATGTCTGTATTCGACCGTTTGGGCTCAGCTCCTAGAGGATCCACAGTGGCAGAACGTATGGCCCTTTTACAAGAAAATTTTCAAATAGGGGCACTGAGTCAGCCTCAAAGTCCCCAAAAGAAGCTCCCTGAGCCGGGGAGGCTTGTCCACGAACTCAGAGAGTTGCATTTTTTCAAACACAACCCTGAGAGACACTTGCCCAAACACAGGGACTTGAGGGAAAGACACTTGCCCTAGAGAGGAAAAGAGGGTGGCACAGGTCACCGAGGCTCAAAGGTCAAC
Source organism: Astragalus glycyphyllos (assembly GCA_963573325.1). Taxonomy (NCBI): domain Eukaryota; kingdom Viridiplantae; phylum Streptophyta; class Magnoliopsida; order Fabales; family Fabaceae; genus Astragalus; species Astragalus glycyphyllos. Next base: position 18,412,519 of record OY754314.1, on the reverse strand, counting down.
TTTGGTGGATATTACAGTTCTGAATGACCGTGAGTTGAGAGCCACCAAAATAGTCACCTTCAGGGGTGTCGCAAGATCAAAGGATGGCAAGTCTCGCTTACAAAAGAGGAGGCTACAGAGGGCTAGAGCTTTTGACAAGATGAGGGAGACCCTCCAGATGCTCACCATAGCTAGAGATGGGAATACTCAGACTATCCCCGCAGCATCTATTGTTACAGCGTTGGAACAGGCTTTCCCAAAACCAGCTGAGGATGCAGTTCCAGAGCAATAGGCCCCCTAACCAGTTGTCCCTTATCCTTGAGTAGGGAGAAATGGTACTCTTAATGGTAAGATGGTTGTTGTCTGGTTCTGGTGGATCTTCTAAGAGGTTCTGGTTGAATTTGATTTTGGGGTAGTTTCAGGTTGGTTGGCAATTTGATTAGGTTCATTTATGAATGTATTTTGATCCACTACAATAGGTAAGTGAGTGGAATATGGTTCATGAAGGTTTTCTGAATGTGGTAGAGTGTGTGCAGGGCTACTATCTGGGATTTGGGCATCATTATGGCTAGTAGTGTTAGCAAGGGTATGATTTTGGCTATCTATATGGTAGTTATTAAAGGAAGGTATTGAGTTCTCAAAAATATGGCTAGATATGTCATTGTGAGAAGAGTCATTTTTATTCAAAACAATTTTATAGGGAAAAATATGTTCAAAATATTTTACATCTCTAGATAAGAAGACTTCCCTAGAGTGCAAATCAAATAGCAAATGGCCTTTTACACCATGTTTGAGACCTAGATAAATGCATTTTCTAGACCTAGGATCCCTTTTCTTTCTATTAGCCTTCAATGTGCTTGCAAAACATAGATAGCCAAATACTTTTAAATTGTCCAAATTGGGAATGTGATCAAACATAATTTGAAAAAGAATCTTTTGGGATAAAAACTTAGATGGCAATCTGTTTATGATATGCACTGCTTGGCTAACAGCATGTGCCCAAAAAAATTTGGGTAATTTTGCTTGAAAAATTAGGGCTCTTACAGTATTTAAAATGTTTTGGTGCTACGGTAAAAGTGTCTGTAGTGCATATCATACTAAAAAAGTGTCCGAAGGTAAAAGTGTCCGTAGCTATATGGAAGTTTTTTAGTATGATATGCACTACAGACACTTTTACCTTCGGTTCCGATTTTAAAATCGTCCGTCGGTAAAAGGTATTGTTTTACAATTTAACATAATAATAACACAGAGTCACTCTCACTCTCACGCTGAACACGACTCACGAACTCACTCTCGTGAAGAAATCTTCAATCTCTGCTTCTCAGGTTTTCACGATTCAATCTTTGCTTCTCAGGTTCTCTTCTGATTCAATCACGAACTCCCTCACAGTGCTTCTCTGATTCAATATCTTCTTCTCAAGTTCTCACTCTAGTTGCTTCTCTCTTTCATGGCTTCCTCTTTTTGAAGGTGAACCGTAGTTTCGTTTTCTTTAATTTTAGTTTGTTTTGCGTAAATTTTCGTTTTCTTCTTATTGTTTTGCTTTAATTTTCGTTTTGTTTTTGTTAATGGAGTTAGATTTCAGAAATTTCAGATTCTGAACCCTAGTTTTTCTCCCTCTTCTCTTTGTTCTTCAATTTCAGATTGAGAACCCTAATTTATCTCCCTCTTCTCTTTCTTCTTTAATTTCATATTCAAAAGTTGATTTGAAGGTTCAAATCCAGAGGTTAGTACACTTCTCTTTCTGCTGTTGGTGTTCTATTGATCTGTATTAATCAAGTATCAAATATCTGTTGTTGTACTTGATTAATTGGTTCTGTTATTGTTTTTTTTAATTCTAGAGTTGATGATTGGTTCTAACCATATGCATGTTTTGGGTCGGTTATTGTTTTTTTGGCTTAAATACTCTCAGGGTCCCTTAATTTTATTTAAGATAACGATTTAGTCCTTTAACTTTTTTTTGTCCCAAATAAATCTTATGTTTTGAAATTTTGGCAATGTAATCCTTTTCCGTTAATCTTCATCTAACTCCGTTAAAAAAATCCTAGTCATCATTTAAGTCATTTTTTTTTATTTTTGCTTAGGTGGCATATAATTTAATTTGAATTTTTTTTACAATCACCCAAAAAAATTCCCAATTACCAAGAACCCTAATTTTACTCCCTCTTCTTCTTCTTCATGTTCATTCCCTCTTCTCACAATCCATCACCAAACGATTTCGTTTTCCAGCAACCCAATCACCAAACGATTTCGTTTTCCAGCAATTTCATTTTCGATATCCATCCTTTTGTTTTCATTTTCGATTTCTGAAATTTCGTTTTTGTAAACCCACGATCGAAATCGTTTTCATTTTCGTTTGGAGGTTGAAGAATAAAAAACACAATCGAAATCGAACAACAAACATAACAGAAATAAAACGAAATCGAAAACAAAACCAAATCGAAATCGTTGTTGTAGTTGTAAGTTTGAAACAGAAACAAAATCATGGTTTTCCAGAAATAAATCGAAAACGATGAAGTTTGAAGATGAGAGAGGCATGGTTTTCGAGATCGTTCCTTGGTTGAAGATGAGGTTCGAAATCGTTGCTGCTCTTATAAATTCAAAACGAATGTATATGCCATGATTTTTTCCAGATTGTTGCTGGGTTGAAGATGAGGTCCGTCAAAAAACAAATGTTGCTGTTGAAGATGAGAGAGGCATGATTTTTTTTAATAAAAACTAAATTAAAATATGACTTGGATATGCCACATACACATCAGCACCGTAACAGTCACAGAGACATTTTTTAACAGACTTGGATGAAGACTAACGGAAAAGGGTAATTTCGCTTAAAATTTGAAAGTAAAGGATTTATTTGAGACAAAAAAAAGTGAAAGAACTAAATCGTTATCTTTAAGTAAGTTAAGGGACTCCGGGAGCATTTTAGCTTTGTTTTTTTTAATTCTAATGTTACTTAGCCACTTTTCAGAAAATAGGCATTTGGTTCTGTTATTGTTTTTTAATTCTAGAGTTGATGATTGGTGGTGTGGTTACAAAATGGTTGGATATAAATTTATCTGAGACTTCAAGGGTTTAGTGGAATTTGATTTGTTTGTATTTTTGTAGTTTGAGCAACCAATGATTTGTTTAGAGAAACATGTAATTGCTCTATCTATCATTGAGCTACTTGATTACTCTAGCTCACTCACTGTTGTTTCAAGTTCTATTTTTTGTGTGTTATCTTTGAACTCTGTGGAGATTAGAGCACATGAAGGGTTAGTTTGGATTACGAAGTTTAGTCCTAATGGACAGTATCTAGCTACTGGAGGTGAAGATGGCGTTGTGCGCATATGGCGTGTGTCTTCACTGAATACTTCTAGTATTTGCTTTACTGCAGAAGACAGTGCATTTAGTAAAGGGAAACACGATACTTGTTCTCCGATGAAACACTCGAGTCAATCCCCCATTGTTCTTCCAAATAAGATTCTCAAAACTGTGAAATCTCCCTTGCAAGTGTTATATGGTCATTCCAGTGATGTGATGGATTTGGCTTGGTCTAATTCAGATGTGAGTTTTGTATTTTTATCCTGCAATTATGCAATAAGCTCCATTTGTTCTAATTTTGAAATGAAATCTGAACTAAAGTACTTGTTGCAGATCGTCCTTTCCTCTTCCATTCCATGGATAAAACTGTTCGTATGTGGAAAATTGGTTACAATCAATGTTTAAGAGTTTTCCGTCACAGCAATTATGGTAAGTATAAGATTACCATATGCTTATTAATATATTTGCAGCATATACTTACTTCATTTTCTTAATTTCCTATGATGTTAAGTATTAGCTCATATTTATCCCACAAGTATGATTATAATTGTGTATATTTTTCTATTGGAAGCAGTAACATGCATTCAATTCAACCCGGTTGATGAAAATTACTTCATTGTGTTGATGGAAAGAAGAGAATATCTGGCAACAAGATTACTCACATTCAGGTTTTTTTCTTGAACTTCCTCACTGCTAAAAAGTTATACTTTTTTGCTTCCATTAGTTAACAAAACCAAATTTCAATTGCAGTTTTCCCAGATACACCATCAGAGAGTTATGATCACATTAGAAGTGTTAAAATGATTAAACACGATATTGGTCATGCAATTCGGCCAATCTTTGCCTATGTCTGCGACTACAGAGTAGATGTAGTTCCATCTTATTAATTGTATATTGTATATTGAGTACAAGCACTAATGAGTTTAAATAGGCTACTCTATGTGTAAACCTAACGGGCCTGGTAAATGGGCCAAATACATATATAAATAAATCTACTATTTACAACATATCTCAACACTCCCCCTCAAGCTGGAGCGTATAGATTGTAGGCATCCAGCTCGTCACATATGTAAGTTATCATTGGTCCTCGAAGAGCTTTTGTGAAGATGTCTGCCAATTGATCATTAGAACCAACAAATGAAGTAGCAATGTCACCGGACACAATCTTCTCACGAACAAAATGACAATCAATTTCAATGTGTTTGGTTCGCTCATGAAAGATAGGATTGGACGCAATATGTAGGGCTGCTTGATTATCACAGAAGAGACTCATAGTGCCTATTTTACAAAAGCTCAACTCTTGGAGAAGATGTTTCGGTCATGTGAGCTCCTGAGTGGTAAGTGTCATAGCTCGATATTTAGCCTCAGCGCTGGATCTGGCAACAACATTTTGCTTTTTACTTTTCCATGAAATTAGATTTCCACCAATAAGAACACAATACCCTGATGTGGACCTTCTATCAAAGGGACAACCAGCCCAATCAGCATCTGTGTAAGCGACAACATTTGAATCACCTCTATCCGTGTAAACAAGACCTTTTCCAGGAGCTCCTTTGATGTACCTCAGGATTCTAACCACGACATCTCAATGACTGTCACAAGGGGAATTTAGGAATTGACTCACCACACTAACAGCATATGAAATATCTAGTCTCGTTATGGTCAAGTAATTCAACTTCCCAACTAGCCTCCTATACCTTCCTGGATTTGGAAAAGACTCCCCCTGATCCGGTAGGATCTTGACATTAGGATCCATAGGAGAGTCAATTGGCTTGCAATCCAGCATGCCGATTTCTGCTAAGATATCCAAAGCATACTTTATCTGAGAAATAGCAATCTCTGCCTTAGAATGAGCTACCTCAATGCCAAGAAAGTATCGTAACTTCCTAAGATCTTTGACCTGAAAGTGGTGGACTAGATGTTGTTTAAGTCCTGCAATCCCATCATGATCATCACCTGTAATGACAATAGCATCGACATAGACAACCAGATAAATACATTTGTGAGAGGAGAACTTCTAAAAGACCGAGTGATCAGCTACACTCTGAATCATGTCATAGTCTTGAACGACACTGCTGAATCTCGCAAACCATGCTCAAGGGAATTGTTTAAGACCATACAAGGCTTTGTGAAGTCGACAGACATACCCACAACACTCCCCCTGAGCAACGAAACCAGGTGGTTGCTCTAGATAAACTTCTTCTTCTAGATCTCCGTGGAGAAATGCATTCTTGATGTCAAGTTGATACAATGGCCAATGTCGCATTGCAACCATAGAAAGAAATAGATGAACAGAAGCCATTTTAGCCACCGGTGAGAAAGTATCACTGTAATCAAGACCAAAAACCTGAGTATAGCCCTTAGCCACGAGGCCGGCTTTCAGACGATCAATACCTCCGTTTGGACCAACTTTGACAGTATATACCCAACGACACCCAACAATAGATTTACCAAGAGGAGGTGGCACAAGAGTCTATGTCTGGTTAGATTCTAAGGTTGTCATCTCATCAATCATAGCCTGTCGCCAACCTGAATGAGAAACAGCTTCCTGCGTGGACTTAGGAATGGTGATGGAAGAAATAGCAGACACAAATGTATAATGTGAAGGACATAAGCGGTGATAACTGAGGAAATTATAAATAGGATGAGGGTTACGGGTGGAACGTGTACCTTTACGCAGGGTAACAGGAGGGTCGTCTGACTCGGTAGGAGGATCCGGAGTAGAAGAGGATACTGGGGCAGAAGATGAGTCACTAGGATCTTCTGTAGGAGGTGGGTCGATAGGAGGGAGACGAGTACGACGCTGATAAGTTTGCAAGGGAGGAGGACTAGGAGGACTAGGAAGTTCTGTAGGAGAAGGGTGATCTATCTTATCAATGATGGGTGCGAGTGGAACAACCGGGACAAGGTGAGGGATAGGGAATACTTGAGAGATAGACTCAGACTCAATGGGAGATGCAAAGAAGGCTGCATCTTCAAAGAAGGTGACATCAGCAAACATGTAGAAGCGATGTGTGGAGGGACAGTAGCATCGATACCCTTTTTGGACTCTTGAATAGCCAAGGAAGACACACTTAACTGCACGAGCAAACAATTTATCGAGTCCCGGAGTAAGATCATGAATAAAACAAGTGGATCCGAAGACTCGAGGAGAGATACGGAATAATGGTTCATCGGGGAACAATATGGAATGAGGAACCCTATTCTGGATAGCAGAGGATGGCATTCTATTAATCAAGTACCCTGCAATGAGGACATCTCCCCAAAACTTCAAAGGAAAATTAGCATGAATAAGCAAAGTGCGTTCTGTTTCAATTATATGGCAATCCCATTTTGTTGTGGGGTATGGGGACAAGATGATTGGTGTAAGACGCCATTTTCAACCAAAAAAGAATTAAATGATGCAGAAAAATACTCTTTCGCATTATCACTGCGTAAAGTACGAATAGAACAACCAAATTGCATTTTGATTTCCTTAACGAAATTTTGAAAAACACCGAGAAGTTCAGATCTATCCTTAAGTAGCTAGATCCACGTACATCTTGAAAACTCATCAATAAAAGTGACAAAAAATCTATGTCCTACAACTGAAATGACTCGACTTGGACCCCATACATCTGAGTGAACAACATCAAAAGGAGAATGAGCTTGTGACTGAGTACTGCTAGGGAAGGAAGAACGAACATGTTTCCCAAGCTGACAAGACTGACAATCTAATGACTGCAGGTGAGACAAATGAGGAACCATAACTTTGAACTTCTTGAGACTTGGATGACCTAACCGACGATGAAGAAGACGTGGAGAGACTGTAGTAGAAGTGGAGGCAATTGTAGATGATGGCTGGATGGGTTGGAGGTAGTAAAGTCCATGTGACTCGTATCCTATACCAATCGTCCGCTTCGTACTCCGGTCCTGCATAACAAAATAATCATCATCAAAAGTTACAGAACATTTGAGACTTCGAGTCAGACGACTAACTGAAATTAAATTAAATGGGCAATTGGGAACAAGAAGAACATTATCAAGGGGTAAGGATGGAAGAGGAGTGGCTTCACCAATGCCACTAGCTTTAACTCTTGATCTGTCGGCAACAGTAATATAATGTGGGGTGTTAGGTTGAGATATTTTGGATAAAATAGATGGATTACCAGCCACGCAATCGGAAGCTCCAATGTCCATAATCCAGGAGTCAATAGGTGATGATTGAGAGAAACAGACTATAGAATTACCAGAATGAGCAACTGTTGCCCATGATGAAGCCTGTGACGCCTTATACTGCAGGAATGCCTTATACTCCTCATCAGAAAGAACGTTTTGTTTAGTGTTTCTCTGTTCAGAATCATTAACCTCTGGAAAGCCATGAAGGGAATAACACTTGTCTTCAGTATGACCAAGTCTCTTACAATAAGTGCACTGAGGACGGCGTCCAACACGACCTCCTCGACCACGACCACAACTGCGTCCCTCACGACCTGCAAAATTTGAAACAAGAGCAGAGGACTTTATGTTAGTTTGAGATCCATTGCCCCCAGATCCTTCTAGATTAGGAAGGCGTATAAGACGTCTGATAAGATCCTCTGTGGAGGGAATATCTGATGCAGAGACAATGTTGCTCCTGACTGACTCATACTTTTGATGAAGGCCATGAAGGATATAGATCATGCAAACATTGTCCAGTTTCTCGAGCATTTTCTTTAAGTCATTGTCGGTCACAAGGAGCTTGAACTCGTTTACAACTGACTGAGCTTTGTTTTCATAAGTCATGATGTTGTCTTCTGTCATTTGAAGGGTGGCTAAACTATGAATAACACCATCAAGGTGCTGGATGTCATTGGAATACACGTTCTTAGCCTTCTGCCAAATATCATAACAAGTGGTGTATGAGCTATAGTGGACCAACAAAGAGGGTTCAATAGTTTGCCACAGAAGAGAGACTAATTGACAGTCTGCTTGTTCCCAATCTTGACGCAGATCTTTATTAATATCTGAAGAATTCTTAGTAAGGTGATCCAGAAGTCTTTGCCCCATAAACCACATTTTGACAGATGCTGACCAATTTAAATAATTATCACCATTGAGCTTCTCTGTTGTTATAGAGGGATTACCGGAGAAAACATAAGACACAAGAGTTTTACCCGAGGACCCAGACTTGTCCTTTTCAGTAGACAAACGCATAGTTGATGATGATGAGAGAACCAAGAACAATAAAAAAGGATGATAGAACAGTAAACACCCAAAAAAATAGACAGTACCAGTGGCTGGACAGTTGCTGGACAGTAACAGTAACCAGAATACCAGATGGACATTAACAGTAACCAGAAAGTGTAAATACTGTTCACAGAAACCAAAAAAGGAAGAAAACACCTGAAAAACGTGAGACCCACCGACCAAAAGTTGTCAGAATAGATAGATCTGGAGATTCCGAGCAGAATTGGACAAGCGGCGCATCAAACGGAGCGGTGAAAGGCGGCGCGTGGACTGCACGCGCCGGTGAGGCTGTCTTTACTTTAAGTGCACGTGAGGGCGCGTGACAGAGGAAACCGCGACAGCGTTTCGGTGGTGGGCCGATTTTACTGAGGCGATTCTGATGGTGGGGGTCTCGTACCACCTAGGGCTGCCTAACGTGGAATTTAGGACAGGACAGCTAGGGTTTTTGAGAACTTTGCTTCTTTCCTAAGACCTACTGACGGAAGGCTCTAGATACCATGTTAAAATGATTAAACACGATATTGGTCACGCAGTTCGGCCAATCTTTGCCTACGTCTGCGACTACAGAGCAGTTGTAGTTCCATCTTATTAATTGTAGGCTAAATACCACTTTTTGTCCTTTATCTTTACACGAACTTTCACTTTCGTCCTTTATCTTTTTTTGGGTCTGTTTTGGTCCTTTATGTTTCATTTTTGTTTCACTTTCGTCCCTGCCGTCAGTTTAAACTGACGAACGCCACGCTGGCAGTTAACTGCTGACGTGGCGTCCATTTTCATTATTTGATGTGGCAAATCTAATATTATTTTATTAATATATGCAATACCACATCAGCATTAACATTAAATTGATAAAAACATAAATGAAAATATTACAAAACATAAAAACATGAAAATAATTAAAAGATTAAAATGAATTGAGGAGAAATTCTAGGTTTGAAATAATGTCATTTTAGAAACCCAGAAATTCTGGGTTTGAAACAACACGTTAACCTCATATTCTTCTTTATGGAAAACTTCATCTTCTTTCTTTTTTCGTTTCTTTCTCATCTACTACTTCGATTTGGGTTTTAGGTTTGAATTTCGTTTTGATTTCGATTTGGGCTTTAGGGTTGGATTTTGTCTTGATTTCATCTGGAAACGTGTTGAATTTCGTTTTGAAATCGATTAGGGTTGGATTTCGTTTTGATTTCATCTGCAATCTGTTTCGTTTCGTTCCTTCTGATCTGGGTCTGGTTCGATCTAACATCAGATCTGAGCATCTTCCAATTTGAAGAGCTATTGTTGCAGATCTGTGTTCCAGATCTGGGATTTCTGCTGAAGCTCGTGTTGTTTCGTTTTAGTCCTCTATGTTTCTGTTTGGTTTCATTTTGGTCCTTCTCATTATCTATTTTGTTTCAATTTGGTCCCTTTCAGTTTCTTTTGAATATGCAATTTCGAGTTTAACTAGTAGCTTGTGTAATGCTTATTGTCAAACCTAGAAAATTTGTGTAATGGTGTAACTTTAGCTAGTAGTTAGGTGGTAGCTTGTGTTTGAATTCAAAGTTGTGTTTCAATTTCGTTTAGAACAATATTTTGAATTCCGTGTAAGTTGTGTTTCAAATACGTGTAAGTTGTGTTCCAAATCTGTGTAATTTGTGTTTCAAATCTCGACACCTATAGGACATTATTGCTTTATATAGCAGTTAAAAATGAGGGATTGAGGGACCAAAGTGAAACTATTAAAAAAGATAGAGGACTAGATTGAAACCAAATAATAAACATGAAGGACCAAAATGAAACGTACCATACCAATTTAATGTCAATCAAAAGTGACCAAATATGTGTTGTCAGCATGTGTCTATTGGCTATTAATAAACAACATCCATCCAATTAAACAATAAAAAAAGGACTAAACATCCACATCCAAAATACAACATCAAGATGGATGTTTAAAAGAAACTGAGAGGGACCAAATTGAAACAACATAAATAATGAGAGGGACCAAAATGAAACCAAACAAAACATAGAGGACTAAACCGAAACAACACGAGCTTCAGCAGAAATCCCAGATCTGGAACTTAGATCTGCAACAATGGCGGAATAGAGGGTCCAACCACCATTAATGTTACCACGAAATACCTACAACCCCAGAACTTCCGTCTTTTGTTTGGGGTTTCTTTCTTCACAGTTTGAACAACTCATTTTTCCCCATACAAACACTCATGGGAAGGTTGACGTTGGGTAGATGGACCAAATGATGAGTAGCTCTTCAAATTGGAAGATGCCATTGACTCAGTGGGGAAGAAGATGAAGATGACGCTTTTTAATTTAGAGTTTACCTGCTCAAATGGGGGTGATGTGGTGGAGAAGATGAAGTGGGGTTTTGAAGGGGATGATGTTCTTAACTATTCTTCAATTTTTCCAGATTTCCTTTTGATTCTAAGATTTTTAGTTTCATTTAAAGTGTTTAGCTATTTGTTTATTTATGTTTTGTGTTTTTAAAAATTCAAAAACGAAATTGCTTATGTGTAAATCTGTTGGAATTAAATAATACTTATTTTGCCACGTCATTTAATGAATTTAAGATGCCACGTCAGCAGTTAACTGCCAGCGTGGCATCCGTTAACAAAAACTAACGGCAGGGACCAAAATGAAACAAAAATGAAAGATAAAGGACCAAAACGGATCAAAAAAAAAGGTAAAGGACGAATATTGTATATTGTATATTATTTAGCCTTAATTGTATATTTTATATTGTATATTATATATTGAGTACAAGCACTAATGAGTTTAAATAGGCTACTCTATGTGTAAACCTAACGAGCCTGGTAAATGGGCCAAATACATATATAAATAAATCTACTATTTACAACATATCTCAACAAGAAGATTCCAAAGTTAGAATATTGGAAGGCGTTGAATGTGTTCAAACATATAAAGGTATAGCATCAAGTGTACGAGAGAAACTAGTAATTTATATTAAGATTGTTTAGTTGGCATGGCAAAAAGATTTTACATTACCACTCTTTTCAATGTGTATTCCTTATTCCTTATCTGATATCTGAGTTTTAGCTTTTAACTCAGTGGTATGATCGCAAGACTGACTAGAGCATTGATGAATTTTAGATAATAGTTTCCTCTATTTACATTCTTGACACTTGCTCTACGTGGAATATTCTAAGTTGGTTTATCATATTACTAAATGCAGGCCTTCCAAAGTCAAGAAGTCGGATGTCAGGTTTATTCACATATAGTATCAGTTGGAGGCGATTCTCGTGTGTATATTTGGAACTTCAACGACTCGGGAAATGCTTCTTCCAAACAAAAGAAATCCGATAATTCCAGTATGAAGTATTAGAACTCATTCCTTCATTCCCTGATCAGTAGTACTACCACCATCTAATGCTTTCTCAATTCCAGTGTACATAAACATTTGAGTATCTCATATTCTAAATGATGTTCCAGGACTATTGCAACCCTTATGCATTTTATGTGTGATGCTGTTGATTTTCTTGAATTATGATATCCTTTAGAGTTGAAAATTCCTCCAGCTGAGTTTAATTTCCTAATGAGTACACTTGATATTGAAGAGTTAGGACATTGCATAAGGTAATCAAGTGGGGTCATACCATCAACATCACTAACATTCACATTTATCACTAATCAGTTCACTCACTCCAGTCCTCTTCATAAGTAGTTTAATAATATCTGTTTGAATGTTTCCCATTGTGCCAATGATAAGAGCATTTCTTCCATCAGTATTCTCTTCATTAATATTTTTTTTGTTTCACCTTGAGGTCATGGCAGGAGCTGCACCAGAGGGTTCTCACATCTGATTTGCAGGACTTTTTCACATCTTATGATGAAGTTTATGATAGTTTTGATGCTATGGGCTTGTAAGAGAATCTCCTTAGAGGCATTTATGCATATGGTAGAGATTTGTATTTTTAATTATATGTGATGGCAATTCAAATTTAAATCATTCAAGTGTTTTGAATTTTGGGACCTTGAAATCCTACTGGCTTTTTATGTGCCAAATATATGGTGGCGTATGTTGTTATGCTGTTTTCTCTGCTAACATTTGTTTTCACCACCTTGCTGCATCTCTGTGCAAACAATTGTTTTCACCGTACTGCTGCTGATATTGATATATTTATGTATGGCCAAATCCTTTAACTAGTTTAATTTCTATTTTAGGTTTTGAGAAGCCATCAGCTATTCGGCAAAGGGGAATAGTTCCATTCTGCAAGGGGCTTGATGTTATACAACAAGCTCAGTCTGGAACTGGAAAGACTGCAACTTTCTGCTCTGGAACTCTGCAGCAACTTGACTATAGCTTGACAGAATGTCAAGCCTTGGTCTCAGCATTCATCAATGAATATTTACAAAAAAATACATTTATCTTTCTAGGACTTGGACATGTTTTTATATGATGTATTATCACAACAATTGAAAAGTTATAGTTGTATGTTTGTGATCTGAAAGATATATGATGTATTATCACAACAATTGATAGTTGTATGTTTGTGATCTGGGTTTTAATTGACTTAAGGTGTATTATCCATGAGTATTATCAATATATCTTTTATTTGTTTATCTTATGAATTCAAACTATTTATTTCTTACTATGTTAATCTTATAATTTATAGTTTCTCTAAAACAATTTTATTTAATAAAAGAAATTACTTTTAATCCAGCAAAAATAAGTCACTATTAATCCAGGAAAAAATCAAAAAAATACTTTTAGTGACGGGCAAAACCGTAGATAGAAGTTAAAATTAGACCTACTTGTGAAGGATATAGTGACAAACAGAAACCGTAGGTAAAGGTACTTGGGCGTAGGGACAAACCTTTACCCACGGATGCAAAAGCGTGGTTAGACGTCTTGCATTCTCTACGGAAAAAGTGGTCGTGGGAAGAGGTTAAAGTGACTTTTACCCACTGACATTTGACAATTAGTGACGATTTTTGTCCGTGGGAAAAAGTCAAATTTCTTGTAGTGATCCTAGAATGGAGGAAACATAATAGGGGCCCCAAATGTCCATATGGACAATGTCAAAACATTTATTTGAGATTGTAGTACTATTAGGGAAGGGGCCTATTATCCTTCACAAGTACCTTCACAAGCTTTTCTGTTTCGCATAGAAACATATGTCACATGGACTTTCCGACACATCACATTTCACAGAAGGAAAAGCTTTATTTATTTTGTTCATTTTCTCAAAAGAGGAGTGGCCAAACCTCATGTGCCAAATTTTACAGTGATCATTACTATCTATATTATTGAGAGTACTCACAGTACATGATTTGTCTAAGTTGCAGTAATTGAAATTGTTTATGGTGTGCTGGATGAAGGCTTGGAGCAAGTAAACACAAGGTGATACAAACCATTCCTCCGTTTAGCTATCGCAATCACCTTCTCCATTTGGTTGTCCTGTACCACACATTTTGGCCTGTTAATATGCAAATCATAGTCCACATCATCAGTGAGTTTGGTTATGGAAATGAGGTTGAATGAAAAATTTGGGATATATAGAACATCAGTAGGAACTAAAGTATCACCTAGGTGTATTGTGCCTGCAAGATTACAGTAAACTATGCTTCCATTTGGTAAGGTCACAGTAACAGGTTCAATGGTCCTAAGGCATTCAAACAATTTTCTAGAATAGCAAACATGTAGAGTGGCACCTGTATCAATAATCCAAAGTTTCTCTATCCTAGAATTAGGGAGAGAACAGAAAATGCCTGACTTAATTGTGGTGTAGTGATTGATGTTGTGAGATTGCAATGTGTTAGAACCTTAAATGAGTGCTAGGATGGCTTTGTGCTGCTCTGCAGTAAAGCCTAAGAGTCCAAAGTTGGAGTTCTGCTTTCCGGAATTGTTGTTGTCTTCATCTACAACAGCTTCATCTTCATCGGCATTAGGATTAGGATTAGGATTAGGATTATCACCAACACAGTTGTTGACAGTGTTCATGCCTTCTTGCTGGTAATGTGGTGGATATAGGTGCTTCTTGTAACAGACATCCACAGTGTGGCCTGCTCTTCCACAGTGAAAACACAGTTTCATACCTCTTCCTCTTCCATTGTTGCTCCTTCCACCTCTATCTCCTCTGCCTCTGATTCCTCCTGTTCAAGAGAAATTGTCAACAGCAAGGACCTTGACTTCATCAACATAAGTGACTGTATTTCTTTCTTGTTAAATAAGGAGGGAATAAACCTTTGCCAAATTAGGCAAAGGATCCATAAGCATGATCTGAGATCTAACAGGTGAGTATTGCTCATTCAGTCCTTTGAGGAATCTAGGAACCTTTCCTCTTTCTCTGTATTCCTGAAATTTCTTTTCGTCTTCATAACCATCAGTACAGTTGCAACTACATCGTGGAGCCGGCAAGAAATTCTCAAGTTCTTGCCATAACTTTTTTAGCTTCGTGTAATAGGTGGAGATTGAGCCATCACCTTGTTTTGTGGTGTAGATTTCTTCCTGTAGATCGGAAATGCAAAACATGTCACCTTGATTGAAACGATCCTTCAAATCTTTCCAGATTTCTGCCGCTGTATCCATCCACAAGATACTCTGCGAAACCTCGGGTACAATAGAATTGTTAATCCAAGGCATAACATTGTATTACAATGAACCCAAGCTTGAGAGTCGTTGCTTTCATCCGACGACCTCGCTAGGGTTCCGTCAACAAAGTGCAGTTTGTTCTTTGATTTTAGTGCAACCATCATCGATCTTGACCATGTGTGATAATTGCCTCCATTGAGAGGTGGAGAGACAATCATCGTTCCTGGATCGTCGCTCGGATGCATGAAGTAAGGATTCATCATATCGTTTTGATATCCTTTGTTTGAGTCGCTTCGATTTGCAATGGTGATTTCTACCATCGCCATCGAAACACAGAATAGAAAATGACTTGAAAAGAAAATGAGTATAAGAATCGAACTATTGAATGAGAAATCGAAGGAAGAAGGAAACGATCTTGATGCACAGCAATGGTGGTCAAAGCCCCTAGGATGGAGCTTTGATACCATGTAAAAACTCAAGAATCATATCCATGGAGTTTAGAGAGAAAGATGATGAAAGATTTCTGATTCTCATTCAATGAATGACACAGTTACAACTTATTAGTATATATACACAGTTACAACTACTGAGAATTGATAACAGACACTCAACTACTTCTAACTACATTAACTGAAATTTTAAGATGCGATAACTTACAAGAGAGCAAAAGGAAACCCTAGAAATTGAGAACGAAAAAGTAAAGGAAATAAGTGAAAGTGAGCCGAAGTAGATGCTTCTTGTGACACCCTTTACCCCAAAAGTAGTTATAGATGAAAAGGTGCGGAAAATGAGTAAATTTGTTTTTTCAAATAAAATTGTCAATCTATTTTCGAAATAACTTTCGCAGGTAAAAGATGTCTTCGAACTCTTTAAGTCATGTAAACACAATTTATAATAAATAAATAAATAAATAAAGGCTAACCGATAAAAGATTTCCTTCAATAGAATAACAAGAATGACTTTCGTATAATATTAAAAGTACAACCCAAATCCCGATGTCACATAATCAGAGCAAATACCTTTAATACAATTAAATTAAAAAGGGTAATATCAATGCATAGTATCACACTACAAGCTACTACGGGATCTGTAATGATCACATCTCCGCCGAGTCACGATCGTAGAAGGCTGCTCCAACGACACCTGGAAGTCAATCTAAAAAAGTGGTGCACGGGTGAGAAAGAGCATCCAAACCATATAAGGAACATAAGACCGAAACTAAAACAACAAAGACTACCACAAAACAAGGGAACAATCAACAAATAGGGGATACAACTTTCATAATGCACATGCATAAACAATCCTTAAATAATCTTTAACTAATCCTAGTATCGCGACCTCACGTATGGTCCTAAAACTACAAGCAGCAACAACAACAACAACAACAACAACAACAGGATTAGGTTACCTTGCTAGATACAACCTTACAATCATCATCTACAACGACAACAACAACAACTATAGGACCAGGATACCTTGCCTGAAAGAGATACCTTGCCCGATAATGCCCTACCAAAAAACAACAACTATAGGACCAGGATACCTTGCCCGATAATGCCCTACAAAGAAACAACAACTATAGGACCAGGATACCTTGCCTGAACGGGATACCTTGCCCGATAATGCCCTACAAAGAACAACGTCAATAGGACTGGGAAACCTTGCCCGATAACGCCCTACGAAGAACAACAGCACGAGGACTCTGAGGACCGGGATACCTTGCCCGAACGGGATACCTTTCCCCGATAATGCCCTACAAGAACAATAGGACCGAGACACTCGAACGGGATACCTTGCCCAATAATGCCCTGAAGAACACCCAAAAGAGGACTATGAGGACCGGGATACCTTGCCCGAACGGGATACCTTGCTCGATAATGGCCTCACTAACGACGACAACGTCGACAACAACAACGACGATGACAATGACAACAACACCTATCACCATCCTTTGAGGAACAACTCGCCCATACTGCGACGAGTCATTGCCCATACTGCGACAAGATTCCTCCTAGAATTTAAATTACTAAGGTACGACTCGCCCATACTGCAGCGAGTCCTTGCCCATACTGCGACAAGGTTCCTCCTAGAATTTAAATTACTAAGGTACGTGATCCAGGAGGATCTTCGTATCTTACGCAATATGATATTAAATATATCATATTATATTATCACAATAATTTAAACCATTAAAACTTTTATGGTTTAAAACATTTAGTTTTAAACTGATCAAAGTTAATGGTTTACATTAACTGAAGAAATAAACCATTTATCTTTTATGGTTTATATTCATTTGTTATTTTTAGTTTCTATTTTAGGAAAAACAGTTTTATATATAAACTCAACGATTGTAATGAATGAAAGAGGAGGAAAAAGAGCAATTAGAATCAGTTTCTTAATCTGCTTCAATCTTCTTCTTTCTCCCGTCTATTAATTAATTATCCTCTTGTATTAAGAAGTCCACTTCCAAGAGAAGTAGTGACACTTCTTTTCCTACGAAAGTTCTATCTCCTAGATGTTTTGGATCAAGTGGTATCAAAGCTTCAGATCAAAACGGGGTAAAGGTGGTTAATGGTCCTAACTCGCAGCCGACGTAGAATTTCTAAAGAAGAACTTCTAGGTCCTTTGCTCGTTCATCGAAAGCCAAGGATAAAGAGAGGAACAATGACAGGGGAAGTTCCAAAATTAGATGGTGAGGGTGAACGTATCACCAATCTCGAACGACAGGTGGAATTGTTATCTGCATCAATTTCTGAGCTTGTGGAAAATTGAAAAGCCTCAAAACTTTCACATGCATCGCCTTCCAAAAGAAAGGTTGAAGATGACAGTGAAGAAGAGGAAGACACAAGTGAAAATATCGCCGAGGATACAGGAAATCAGAAGAATCCTGTAAGTGCCTTAAAAATTGATTTTAAGGTAGAAATTCCTACATTTAACGTTGTTATGGATGCTGACAAACTAGATAATTGGATAGACACATTAGAAACATATTTTACTATACATAAATATTCTAATGTTGAAAAGATCCAATTTGCAAGCTTGAAACTCTCAAACCATGCTGTCACATGGTGGAAGTCATACCGAAAACGGTACAACGTTGCGGAATTGACGTGGAGTAGATTCAAGAAGTTATTGAGAAAACAATTTTATCCTGTTGGATATGAAGAAGAAAGATGGTACAGATGGCAGCACTTCAATCAGAAATTCGGTCAATCGGTACAAGATTATACCTCTGAGTTCCACAACCAAGCTTTGGTGTTGGATATAGATGTTGACGATTATGAAGTCTTCATGAAATACATCGGAGGTCTTGCCGACTACATACAGAAAGAACTGAAATTGTTCTCCGTAGAATCAATTGAAGAAGCTACAATTAAGGCCATCGCCATTGAAGCCAAGTATAAAAGGCTTGACAAGAAGGGCGACAAACAAACAACTGTAAACAAATCTGATTGGAAGAATAAAGGCAAGCAGAACAATGATGGACCAAAACAGAAGAACTACTGTGATCACTGTCGTACCAGTAAACATGTCACAGACAGGTGCTGGATACTTCATCCTGAGTTGAAACCCAAGAACCAGAGGAATAATCAGGGAAGGAATGACAGGAAGGCCACATTGACTGTGCAACAGGCAGAAGAGCTTCTAGAGTTGAAGCAACCTGACACAACACTTGCCTTAATGACTTCACCAACAGAAGTTACAAATGCCTACAACCGTGAAGAGCTGTTTCATTTAAACATTCAAGTGAAACAAAGTGTTGTACAAGCAATTGTCGATCCGGGAAGTCAAAAGAATCTGATTTCAGAAGCTCTAGTAAGGAAGGTAGGCTTAGAAACATTGCCTCATCCTAAGCCTTACCCACTAGGGTGGATTCAGAAGGACATTGACATGCAAATTACAAAACAATGTACCTTCAAATTTGCAATCACTAATCGGTATATCGATGAAGTGACATGCGAGGTGGTTCCGTTGGACGTATGCCAAGTTATATTGGGTAGTCCGTATCTTTGGGACCGTGATGCAATTCACTATAGAAGGCTTCGCAAGTATCGTTTGGTGAAGGATGGAAAAGAGTTCCACATCAACGTTTGTAAACCACAATCTACAAACACTTTGCTGATTGGTTAACTCTTGTGGACGGTTTGTTTTATTGATGATTCAACCACAAGAACAACATACTAATGTTGTTACTTTGTCAGCAGTAAGTCTAACACCTTCACAATATTCCGATATTGGAAAATTGCAGAAGGATTTCAAGATACTTTTTCAAGATGTACAGGGATTACCACCGCGGAGAGCTGTAGAACATGATATCCAGTTGGAAGGAGATTCACCTCTACCAAACTTGGGTTTATATCGCACATCACTGACGGAGAGTGAAGAGATCAAGAAACAAGTACAAGAACTTCTTGAACAAGGAGTTATCAAACCCAGTTGCTCACCTTGTGGTTCACCAGTGCTCCTTGTACCCAAGAAAGATGGAGGCTGGCGCATGTGTGTGGACTATAGAGCACTCAATAAGATTACCATTAAGAATCGGTATCCACTACCGAGGATTGATGATCTTCTAGATCAATTGCATGGTGCTCGTTACTTCACCAAATTAGATCTCAAATCAGGTTATCACCAAGTACGCATCCAAGAAGAAGACACTTGGAAAACTGCTTTTAAGACAAAGCAAGGATTGTTTGAGTGGTTGGTTATGCCATTCGGACTATGCAATGCTCCAGCAACCTTTATGCAGTTAATGAATGAAGTACTTCGTCCTTTCATCGATAACTTTGTCATTGTTTATCAAGATGACATACTAATCTACAGTGTCACATGGGAAGACCATCTTCGTCATATTGCTGAAGTTATGAAGGTTTTGCAAGCGAGCCAACTACGGTTGAACGGGAAGAAATGTGAATTTGGGAAGCAAGAGCTTATCTATCTAGGGTTCATTCTTGGTACCGGAACGCTCAAAGTGGATCCAGACAAAGTCAAAGTTATCACTCAATGGCCTACACCCCTTTCAGTTACCGACGTTCGAAGCTTCATAGGTGCATGCCAATATTTGAGAAAGTTTATTAGATATTTCTCTCTAATTGCAGCACCATTACACTCTCTTACAAAGGCCAATCAAAAATTTGAATGGTCAAAGAAACAAGATGAATCTTTCCAGTTGTTGAAACGAAAGATAACAGAGGCCCCAATATTGGCATTGCCAAATCTGCAGAAAGCATTTGAAGTTGAAGCAGATGCATCGAATTATGCAATGGGAGCCGTATTACTTCAGGAAGGTAGACCAGTGGCATACCATTTTGAGATGTTTAGTGCACCGGTTTTGAATTATCCGACTTATGACAAGGAGCTTTATGCATTGCATCAAGCAGTAAAACATTGGAGAGCTTACTTGTTAGGAAAAGAAGTCGTGGTTCACTCAGATCATAAGCCTCTTCAGTATCTAAGTACACAGTCGAAGTTACAGCAAGCTCGACATATGAAGTGGATGTCTTACCTACAACAATTCAATATTGTAATCAAGTACAAAAAAGGGATGACTAATAAGTTGGCAGATATGCTATCTCGACCCCCTGCACCAATAAGTTCCACATTATTGGTTGCAATGCAGATCCAACCTATTGTTCCTTCCGAATTTGCCAAAGGGTATGATACTGACGCTGTTTTTAGTCCAGCTCATGCTAAGCTGCAACAAGGAAAGACTAGTGAGTTTCAACTGAAAGATGGGCTAATGTACAAAGGAAGCCAATTGTGCATACCAGCAGATGGTGACAGGCTACAGTGGATTCGAGAAGCTCATACTTCCAAAATGGCAGGACATTTTGGAGTAGAGAAGACTTCATTGAATCTACGTCGATATGTTTATTGGCCAAGGATGCACATTGATGTTTCAAGATACATAAGAGGTTGTGTTTTATGTAACACATCAAAGCCTTCTAACAGGAAGTTAGGGTTGTATCTTCCACTACCGATACCTAGCCGACCTTGGGAGAGCATCTCAATGGACTTTCTTGGAGGATTGCCTAAGACCAAGTCGGGGAAGGATTATTTGTTTGTAATCGTGGATCGTTTTAGTAAGATGGTGATACTCATTCCATGCAAGAAGACTGTAACTGGCGAAGGAGCAGCTAAGCTATTTTTCGAGCATGTTTGGAAACATTTTGGGCTCCCAACATCGATTATATCAGACAGAGATAGTCGATTCTTAAGCCATTTTTGGAGGTCTTTATGGGGAATGATGGATACCAGATTGAAACGAAGTACTGCTTTTCACCCACAAACTGATGGACAAACTGAGGTCGTTAACCGAACTATGGTCCATTTACTACGGGGTTATAACTCCAAACACCCAAAAACTTGGGATGAAAGTCTCCCTTATTTGCAGTTTGCTTTTAATCGAGCAATTCATGGCTCCACGCTGAAGTCTCCATTCGAGGTATGTTTGGGTTACTTACCTCAAAGTCCTTTTGATATGGCGTTCACTATAGGTGACAAGCCATTGAATGGAACAGAAGAAGAGCAACATGTTCGAGCACAAAAGTTCCTAGAACGAGTTTCAAAGATTCATTCAGAAGTGGAAGCACAACTGAAACGCTCTCAGCAACGCTATAAAACCCGACATGATAAGCATCGTGTTCCGTGTACATTTCAAGAAGGTGACCTAGTATGGCTACACCTTGGTAAAGAGCGGTTACAAGGTGAAGGAAAGAAACTCAAGCCTATTCGCTATGGACCGTTCAAGATCATCAAACAAATCGGTGACAATGCTTTCCAGCTTGACCTACCACCATATATGCATATGTACTCGGTCATTAATGCCGAGAATTTGAAGCTTTTTGAACCATCTCTATTGGATGATGATCCTAATGAAGATACTCGTCTTCCTTCAGTTGATGACTTGAAGATGGAACGAGAAGATCCATTAAAGGAGGACTGTATCTTAGAGCAGAAAGTTCGTGAAAACCGAAATAGCAAGTATGAGACTTTTCGCATTGGAAGAAAAGGTCAACTTCCCAGCAAATCCAAGTGGTACCTACGAACCAAGGCAGTTACAAAGTTTCCTCATCTCAACATACCTTGAACAGGAGCTCAAGGATTCTAAATGGGGGAGCCATGATCCAAGAGGATCTTCGTATCTTACGCAATATGATATTAAATATATCATATTATATTATCACAATAATTTAAACCATTAAAACTTTTATGGTTTAAAACATTTAGTTTTAAACTGATCAAAGTTAATGGTTTACATTAACTGAAGAAATAAACCATTTATCTTTTATGGTTTATATTCATTTGTTATTTTTAGTTTCTATTTTAGGAAAAACAGTTTTATATATAAACTCAACGATTGTAATGAATGAAAGAGGAGGAAAAAGAGCAATTAGAATCAGTTTCTTAATCTGCTTCAATCTTCTTCTTTCTCCCGTCTATTAATTAATTATCCTCTTGTATTAAGAAGTCCACTTCCAAGAGAAGTAGTGACACTTCTTTTCCTACGAAAGTTCTATCTCCTAGATGTTTTGGATCAGTACGACTCGCCCATACTGCCGCGAGTCCTTGCCCATACTGCGACAAGGTTCCTTAAACAACTCTCGATCACGAAGATACAACTCGTCCATACTGCAAGGAGTTCTTGCCCATGCTGCGACAAGATTCTTCAACACGAACCAGCTTGCTAATCATCGAAGAAGGATAATTTGCCCCTCGCGAGACAAGTTTCCGATAACAATACACATAAAACCAGCCAGCAATAACGATAACACATTACCATCATGTAACTTAATGACTCAACAACTCCGAGTCAATCTCAGCTACGTTAACAAACATTAAGATATCGATCGAGAACTCAAACCATGTTAATTTGTATCATTTATTCTCTCATCTCATTATAATCCATTAGCACATTAGACACTAGCTCGTCTTATAACTTTTATAACTAAACCTTCCTTCTCTATCTACAGTATCAGTAATGCTCAAGTCGTATAGGCTCATTAATTCATTCTAACTATTCTGTTCTTACTATTAAATCAACCTCACCGTCAACTCAATTTTACCTTATTGGTAACATATGGGTCATCCAAATCAAAGAACATCATTCAACATAAAATTGACTAGATTCATTCCCTAAACTTGGCATATTAGCTACATCCACCACAATATTTCAATTACAGTCATCCAAATTATTTACAGACCATTTAGATTATTACAGTCATCCTCAATGATTACAGTCATCCAAATTAATAATAAAAAGTAAATAATAAATAAATACAGACAAATGTGAATAATCAAAACCATATTAGTTCTATCCCCTATTCCCCATATAGAACAGAAACCCTTTTCTCCCGTACCTGATATCGAAGGGCATTCCCATAGCGAATCGATGAAAAGAAATCACGAGCTCACGAGCGTTACTTAATTCCAGCGGGGATATGTTTAACTCGAACACGTACAAATATACAACAGCAATGGCGACGACGATACAAAAGTCATTTCACTAAAAATATTGAAGATAATCAATCGCTCTTCTAAAGGATTAACCATAAAATCCAGTTTTCATTGTAAAAATACTTTAAAAGAATATACTAATTTAAATTAAGTTAAACTCTAAATGGTTTGGAAGATGAAATATTAAGCTATTCAATATCATAGTTTAACTTTAAATTCATGTAATACAAAGGTCACTAATTTATATTACGTGGAGTAGGCTAAATATCTTACACATATGAAATATTACATTTGAGAAGAGCTTATATATAAATATACATTTATACGTATTATTTGTAGATCATCTTTACCAAACACCTTTTAAGAAAAGTCTACTTTCTTTTTCTTAAGAAAAAAATAGCAAGAAACATTTCAGCTTATTTTAACAAAAACCTCTTTAAAAGCAAGTACTTTACGTTAACCACACAAATTAAGCACCACCTAAAAATATACATTGTTGTCAAGAAACCTAAAAGTATACATTAGTTTAACTAGTTTAACGATGACATCATGTTGATATTGGCATTTTTAATGATCTGTTACCGAAGGTAATTTTGGCTTGAGAATTAATGGCCTCACAAGGAATCAACTTTGATTTTGAAACCCACACACACAATAATCAAGATTATACATGTATGAAATCAGTTTATCTTTTAGTGCATGTTTGTGTAACACCCCTTCTCATTTATTAATTTTGTGCATATATTCGTAATGGTGTGATAATCTTGTGTGTGTCTATTCTACATTTAGAATATATTTTGATGATATATTATTTGTTATTTTTACTAAGTAGTAGCTTTTAATTATCGAAGTATTATTTTAAGATAATTATTTATTTAGTTATGAGGATTGTGAGTTAGTGTTTGATTGTTTATTTTTTTTAAAAAAAAAAGGATAACTTGCTGTCTACACCCCCCAGTTTCATGTTCGCACCCCCCCTGCTTTTCTTTATTTTAATTTTTAGAGTCCCTAACTGTTGATTGTCATCAACCTTGCCAACCGTTCTCCCATAACCAAACTCAGCGAACAACCAAACCCTTAACTCCCTCATTCTTTGATTTCGTTCTCTCTCCTTAGGCAACCATTTGGTCTCAAATTTCACTACCCAACTCAAAATCATCTTCTGAATTCGATTCTAACATCTGTTTCGTCAAAGGAAGCACCGTTTATCGCGTATTTTCACTCTGGGCGGACTGTATTTCAAGCTTTCCGACCACCACAGTCCCCGGTTGGAAAAAAGGACGTCGTTTTCGGTTTCTACTCGTCGAAACCTTTGGGAAGCACTGGTCTCTTTTTCGTTTCGGTGAAGTTGACGTCGGACCCCTTTTTCGGTGAGACAGTTACCGTAATTCAGTTTTTGTTTCTTTAAACTTCGTTTCAGTTTTAGAAATTTCAGAAATAATCTGTTTATAATTACTATTGTTTTTGTCCAGTCATATCTCACTCTCTATACAACCTGTGGATTTTTCTTTGTGCCCGTTGAGTGTTGAACCGTCGCTACAGGCAGACTTCCTTGTTCTTGTTGATTTCACAGAGTACTTTTATCAAGGTAAGGGGGTAGTTTGACTCTTTAGTAGTGAGTGGGTGAGCATATGAGCAATAGGGATGTCCCATGATCCCTGAATTTCGCGCAGCCTTAAGCGAATTAGTACCATTGCCATTGTGATGGGGAAAGTTACTACTAGTGATATTTATGAACCCAAATGATTGTTGAAAAAAAATGAATGATAGTGTTGTTGTTGCTGGTGTCCTTGTTTAAGTTTTGTTCTTTTGTTGTTAAGTAGTATTACACTAGATGCTAAAGTTGTTAAGTTGTTAGTATTGTTATTGTTGGTGATGATATTCTGGTTGCTCCTGTTGTTGTATCATTGTTGTTGTTGTTGTTCTTGTTAAATAGTGTATCATTAGATACTAAAGTTGTTGAGTTATTGTTGTTGCCGATGTTAAGTTGTTAATTAGTCGTTGTTGTTGTTGATTATGATGATGTTAAGTGGTAAAGTTCTGGTCGTTGTTGCTGGTGGTTGAAGTTGTTGCTGCTGTTATTTTGATGTTAAGTTGTTGTTGGTGCTATTGATGTTAAGTTGCTAAATTATTGTTGTTGTTGTTGATGATGTAAATTTGTTAAGTTGTTTGATGTTCTGGTTAAATAGTATTCCACTAGATACTAAATTGCTAAATTGTTGTTAAAAAGTATTATACTTTATACCAAAGTCGTCAAATGGTTGTTGTTGTTGTTCAATAGTACTTTTACTAAAGTGCTTAAGCTGTTGCTGTTGCCGTTGCTGTTGTTGTTAGACACCACATTTGAATAGGTTCATGCATCATGGTGTCCACATTGTCATTGTTATTGTTGTTCCGGTTGTTGTTGATGTCGTTGTTGTCATTGTTAAGGGGGCGTTATCGGGCAAGGTATCCCGTTCGAGCATGATATCTCGGTCCTGTTTGTGTCGTTGTTGTTGTTGGTGTTAGTAGGGCATTATCGGGCAAGGTATCCCGTTCGAGCATGGTATCTCGGTCCTGTTTGTGTTGTCGTTGTTGTTAGTAGGGCGTTATCGGGCAAGGTATCCCGTTCGGGCATGGTATCCCGGTCCTGTTGTTGATGAGGTATTGCGGACAAGGTATTCCGAAACGGGCAAGGTATCCCGGCCTCGTTGTAGATTGGTCCACCTGCATGTAGTTACGGTCTCTGTAAATACATCTTTACATGGTGGTACGTTTAGTTGTGGTTAATATCATATGTTCTCATAAACGTTGCCTGTGATGCTTTGTTATTTTATTAAAGTTGTTGTTACAAAGTGTATTGCTTCTCTATCTCTCCTACGATGAATGCTACTCGAGTGTATGATAACTAACCCCTTTGTTGTGGCTATAAATACACCATTGTGTATGTATAGATGATGTACTTGCAGATGTTGACGTTGATGGAGCCGATGAGTGACTTTTGTTCTCGGAGTTATCCGCATTTAGAATTAGCTAGTTTATGTTTTGGAAGTTTATTTTCCGATGTGCTTTTATAAGAGTCAGCTCTAAACCGTTGTGACATCGGGGATTTGGATTATTTGTTTTAATTAGATGTTGATGCATTTATATTTTTTTTGGATTTCCGCAAGTTTGTGAATGTGACAACTTTGCCTCGTTGAATTAAAGTTTTATTTCGGACAAAATTATGTTTGGTAGCTTTATTTATTTAATTTTTTTTTTGTATCTATGCTATTAAAATGCCATGACGGGGTAGAGGGTGTCATAGTTTGAACCTTAATAAATGAAAACGGAAAGAGAGTAAGACTAACCAAAGATGTGCACTAAGGACATGTGGGTGGTTGCGGCGGCGTCTAGGAGCGGTCATGGAGTTTTCCCACGTAGAGGACAACGGCTAGAACACGATGTAAGGGCTATAATCGGTTAAAAGAACGCCAGAATCGGACTCAAGCGAATTTCGAGTGGATGGGCGAAGTTTGGGGCTCGGCCGTGGAGGGAGGAGTGAGAACGCAATTGAGGAAGAAGAAGGATAGGGTTTTGGCTTGGTTTCTGCGTGTTTTGGCTGGAGGAAGGAGAAGAAGTCGCGGGTCGGGTTCAGATCCAGTGGGTTAGCGCGAATTGGGCTGAGTCTGGCTTACTGGACTGTTTGAGTAAGTGACATGGGGTGTAGGAAGCAGAAAATAGGGTGCTGTATAATTAAAATAACGTGTTTGTGTTTTAAAAAGACCCAAAATCCATTTTAATTTGTTTTTAAAACCCAATTTTCACTACAACTATTATTTTAACACCTCAATAGCCTAAAATAACTTATAAAATAAATAACATATAAAATACTACTATTTATTAAAATAAATATCTAATAACACTCATATAATACCAATAGCATATAAAAAGACTTTTAAATGTGATTTCAACTAATTTTAATAACTCAAGCACAAATACTTTATTCTAATCAATTCGAAATAGTTCATAGAACAACACATACTATACGAACCACAACGCCTGAAAATCGGGCTGTTACACTTCTAGTTTTCTTGGTCTTCTTAATGACTTGGCAAAGTCAACTCTGCTGTTCTGGCAATTTTACTTTGACCGTTAGATTTATAGTGAATTGTAACAACTCAGCGACCGCATTAGGCATGGTGCTTCTTAGTGCTACTTGTAATAAGTAATGTGGCATGAAATGTGCATTGTGGCTCTTGTAATTCGTTATTTTCTTATTATCAACTTGCACACACCTAGAAATATTTGATGTAGTCCCATCTGGTAATTTAGCACCCTTAAAGGAATTACAGAAAATAGACTTTTCATGTGAGTTCATTGAGAAACAAGCTTTTGGAAACTCTACACGACGACCACCAATCTCCTTTGGGTGAAGTTTCTTTCTAATTCCCATATCTTGCAAATCATAACGAGCATTAAAAGTCACTGTAATATTATCAAATATGTTTTTTGTAGTGTCTTATCAAATTTCTTTCTATTTCCTTCTCTAAAATTCATCGCTAATACTTATTTTTTTGTAGTGTCTTATTCCGATGTGAATTTTATTCATTCACGTGTCCTACGATGTTTTAAGACCAAATAAATACCGAGCAACGACAAAACCCTACCAGGTGCCAAATTGACGACAATCGATTGCACGAGTCATGACGACAATCGATGACAAAACCATAGTATAATGGACCTATAAATTGATATCCATCCAACTTCCACATAGCCCACAAACGAAAGTCCCGTAAAAATAAGGGCTTTTTTTTTACTCCCACCATATCCTTCTATACCTCCCACAATTCTCGATTGGTCTGTGTCACTCTGAATATTTGCTTCTAATACTAGCTAGTCCATAATCTTTACTTGCTAATTGGCCCATCATACCAAGTACACTGTTGTTTATGCTTTACAAGGCTCACCAAGTTGGTAATCCCTAATTCCGAAAGATCTAATACCATTGAGAATATCCAACAAACCAATTAACGTCCACAATACCTGCTCTCTGTGTCGGTATCACTAGGTGACGTCATTATTCTCATTTGTTAATTAATTGATATATCTATAATCATTTATTTTGATAAGATATATCTATGAACACTTATTCCCCCTCTATTTTGATCTAAAACAATGATCTCACGGTTCAAATCATGCAAGACCACGTTGACATGAGATAAATAAAATAATTTTCTTACTCTTAAATTGCATACCAACCCACCAAACTGCCGCCACACGTATCCATTTAATTTGGTCCAAAGTATATACTAGTATATGCGTGTGTGTCATGGGATGTTTTAAACTAATGAACATGTGAATTCACATTGAGTTATACAACTCGTGACATTCGTTACATTGTATTTTTTTTGGACTACCATGACTGTTTACGGAGTATCCAATACTTTTAATTATTGACTAATTTCCGCTCCTATTTAGAATCAAATTTCACACTTACCAAAATTGACTTTGTCCATGCAAAATTGAACTCAGGAGCACCGAGTCAACCACTTGTTACATGTGATGCTGTTGCACAACATTTAATTATCTAATGGTCAAAATTGTAGGAATGTCCGTACAAAACTTTTAGGGGAGAAAAATAGCCCCAAATCCCTTGAATTTTGTTTTCAATATTTCAATATCTTTAAATTTGATCTAATTTTTTGTTTGACCTTTATTTAGATTATTAAGGAAAAAAATATCTGGAGAGTATCTAAAACAATATTTTGGTCGTACAATTGTATTATTGAAAATGTAGACAGTTACCTAATTCCAAATAGTTTTTTACATGAATACAAAAATTTATATTATTAGTTAATTACTCAAAAGTGATTCAATTTAGATTGTCTTGAAATTGCGGTTGCTTGTCTACATATTAAGATTTAGGTACCATTGAATATTTTGACTACTTTCATAAATTATTTGTGCCTAGTTTCTACAGATAAGCACGAGATCAGTAAATTAATTTTATAATAAACAAAAAATAATTAATATTTATATTAAAGATATCTTTGTAAATTGTGTATATATAGAGTCAACTATCTATCTATATATTAA
Organism: Astragalus glycyphyllos; assembly: GCA_963573325.1. NCBI lineage: Eukaryota > Viridiplantae > Streptophyta > Magnoliopsida > Fabales > Fabaceae > Astragalus > Astragalus glycyphyllos. The sequence goes on along the minus strand of OY754314.1, from coordinate 18,382,974 downwards.
TTTTTGTACTAGGCTAGTAGGCTAGAGTTATGATTTTTTGCGTGTTTCTAATATTTTTATTTTTGATTATTACTTTAAACTAGCTAGTCATACTTATTTTTATTAATATTAATGTTAATCATAAACTTAAATCTAATTGATATTTATTTTTATTATCACAAATTACACATATATATATATATATATATATATATATATATATATATATCTGTGTGTGTGTTTTAAAACGATTTTTAGTACAATATTTGTTTTTATTATCTCACATACTTTGCCAATTGTGATAAGTAATGTGTACAATATGTGACTTTCACTTCAAAAAAAAGATTTTGGGAGAATGACCAAAGAGTTTTTATAAAATAGTATCATAGTTAGATCCTTATATTGTACTAGTATATACATGTACCAATACAAACGTTTATCAGTATCAGATTGTAAACCAGAAAATCATCTTGATTGAGAAGAGTTTACAATTGATTATATACACTTGGATTGCAACAGAATATTGTTGCTTAAAAACTAACTGTAACAGAATGCAACTATATTATCAAAACTAACTAAATCCCTAAACTGTTAACAGTAACTTGGTAAAGCAGAATTGTGCAACCTCTTCAATCGGTAGCAGGTTATTTTGCTGAGGTGTCATCAGCTGAGAAGGCCACTTGTGTTGAGCTATTATTTCTCTTGTTATTCTCTATTACTCCCCTGTCAAGATCAAGGAGGGATTTAACCTTGAGCTTGTTTCTAAGAGTAGTGAATGCAGATGTACCAAGTGGTTTTGTTAGAATGTCTGCTATTTGAGCAGAGGCAGGAACATGCTTGATGACCAGGGTGTTAGCTATGACTTTTTCTCTTACAAAATGAAGATCCATTTCTATATGTTTGGTCTTGGAGTGAAGAATTGGATTGTGAGCCAATAGTACAGCTGACAAATTGTCACATAGTAATGTTGGCAACTGGTGATCAACCTGCAATTCTTTTAACAGAGATTGAATCCATATGAGTTCTGCAGCTCCTTGTGCCATACCCCTGTACTCAGATTCTGCACTTGACCTTGCAACTAAGGTTTGCTTTTTGGCACTCCATGAAATAAGATTGGGTCCTAGAAACACACAAAGCCCATTTGAAGAACGTCTGTCATCTATATCACTCCCCCAGTCACTATCACAGTAAGTTCTGAGAGTGAGCTTGGTGTCAGGAGCAGCAGGTTGCAGGTGCAATCCATGATATAAAGTACCACTGAGGTATCTTAGTAGCCTCTTTACAGGTAGCCAGTGAGACTCAAGAGGGCAGGACAGAAATTGACAAAGTTTATTAACACTGAAGGCAATTTCTGGTCGTGTTAAGGTGATGTACTACAGGGCACCAACCAAGGATCTGTAGAGATGTGGATCTTTCAGAGTATCTGTACCATGTTTGCTCAACTTCAGGTTGGATAGCATTGGTGTTGGTGCTCCATTGCAGTCACTCATGTTGGCTCTTTGAAGCAAATCCAGGATATACTTTGTTTGTATCATAAGTAGTGAGCCATCAGTGAGATTTTTGACTTCAAGACCAAGAAAATAGTCTGGTTTACTTAGCTCTTTGAGTGCAAATGTTTGATTGAGCTTACGAATCAGATCTGCAATTAAATGTCTTGATGTCCTTGTGATGATGATATCATCCACATAGACAAGTGCATAAAGAGTGACACCTTGCCTTGTGAAAATGAAGAGTGAGGGATCACACTTGCTTGTATGAAACCCAAAGCCCAGCAGAGTAGAAGTTAGCTTTTCATACCAGGCCCTAGGGGCCTGTTTAAGACCATATAAGGCTCTGTGAAGCCTGCAGACTTGACTTTTATCACTGCTTTCAAAGCCAGGGGTTGCTTCATATAGATTTCTTCACTGAGATGCCCATTGATAAAGGCATTGTTGATGTCTATTTGTTGCATTTCCCACTTATGAGTGAGAGCAAGAGTAAAAGTGATACGAATAGTTGCAGGCTTTACCACAGGTGAGAATGTTTCCTTGTAATCTTTGCCATGGATTTGATGGAAGCCTTTAGCTACCAATCTTGCTTTGCATCTACTAAAAGAGCCATCAGGATTTTGTTTTACCCGGAAGACCCACTTGCAACCAATAGCTTGCCTTTGAGGTGGTAATGAAGTTAAGGTCCAGGTGCCATTTTTGATGAGAGAGTCATATTCAGTGACCATAGCAGCATGCCAATTTGGTTCAGTGAGAGCTTGTTTTACTGAGGTGGGTTCTGTTACTGCCAGAAACACTTTGGGCTTTAATTTTCCAGACCTGAACCTTGTAGTCATAGGATGTTTTTGATGTACTAGTAGGAGCTGGTTCTTGACTTTGTTGAAGGGAACCAGTAGGTAGATTGTTTATGTCTGGTTGAGTGGGGGATACTGTGTCAGTGTCATTTGGAGTGGTGGATGTAATGTTGGAGTCAGATTGAGTGTCATTTGGAGTGGTAGGTGTTATATTGGGCTCAATTTGAGTGTGAGTTTCGGTGACAGGTGAAGTATTATCATGTTGTGTTGAGCTAGGTAGAAGAGTGATATGGTGTGAGTCTGTGAATTGGTCTTGGTTATAGCTTGGAGTGGTTGGATTTTCTGGGAATAATTCAGGATAAGGGAACTTTGTTTCATCAAAAAGCACATCTTTAGTTACATAAATTCTACCATCTGAACTGAGGCATTTATAGCCTTTGTGTTGTGGGGACAAACCTAAATTGATACACTCAGTGCTTCTGTTTTCTAGCTTGTGTTTGTTGTATGGTCTTAAAAGAGGGTAGCAAGTGCAGCCAAAGACTTTTAGGAGAGTGTAGTCAGGTGTTTTGTGAAAGAGAGACTCATATGGTGAAATGAATGTGGCATGACTAGTTGTGGGCAATCTGTTAATGAGGTATGTGGAGGTGGTGAATGCATGGTCCCAAAAGGTGGTGGGCAGTGATGCATGAGATAAAAGTGTTAGACCCGTTTCTACTATTTGTCTATGCTTTCTCTCCACTGTACCATTTTGATGTGAGGTGTGAGGACATGTGAGTCTATGCAAGACACCTTTAGATGTTAAGAGGTCTGTGAAGGGTCTAAACTCTGTCCCAAAATCAGTTTGAACTGCTTTAAGTGTAGTGTCATGTTGTGTGTGAATCATAGCATGCCCCATTTTGTCATGTTGTGTGTGTAAATCAGTTTGAACTGCTTTAAGTGTAGTTTGAACTGCTTTATTAGGTAAGGAAGTTTTGTACAATTTGAGAATAGAACATACAGTTTTCATATTGGCATGCCCTAACCTAGTATGCCATAGATTGTATTTCCTAAGAGCACTAGTTGTAGTATCAGCATTTGAATCAGAAACAGACACAGAGGCAGCATTAACAACAACAGAAGATTTACAGTGATTTTTGTTTGCTGTGCTAATGTTAACTCTAGGTTTAACAGAGATGTGAAATGGGAATTTCTTGAAGGAGTAGAGTCCATCTCTACCTTTCTCTCCTTTTAGCAAAACTTGTTCAGTTTCCTGTGATTTAACAAGACAATGATTGGCATGAAATTCAAAATACACTTTGTTGTCTTTAGAAAATCTTGACACAGACAATAAATTCTTTGAAATGGAAGGAACATGAAGCAATTTATTTAGTCTAAGAAGTATTTTAGGATTAAAAGGTGATGCAAAGCTAGCTATACCAATTGCATTGATTGGTACTTTGTGACCATTTCCCATAGAGACTTGTGTTGAGCCTCTATAGGGTGTGCTTATGTCAAGATTGTGAATGTGAGGTGTCACATGATGGGACGCACCTGTGTCCTTGAACCAATCCTCCTCTAGATTGGTTGAAGGAAGTTCCTCACTAGCAGCTGCATAGTTGACATGTGCCTCTGAAGCTCCATGTTGCGAGTTGTGTTGCTCCTTCTGATTGCTATCACTCTTGCCCTGCTTCTGCTGAGAGGAGCCTGCATCATTGGTAGGAGCAAATGATTCATCGTATCTGTGCCAACAGTTCATTGCAGCATGTCCATACTTGCCACAAAGTTGGCAAGTTGGTCTTGAACCTGTTGAACTGGTGGAAGGTGAGTTGTTTCTAGCACCACGAGCACGGCCACGACCTTTGTTGTTGTTGTTGCGACCATGACCACGAGAATTGTTGTAACCACCACGAGACCCATAGGTGGCGTGTGCAAGATTTGCACTAACAGCAGCATGAGAGAGTTCTTGGCGATGCTTGGCAAATTGGGCTTCTTGAACAATAAGCAATGCTTCAATATCAGAAATTGATGAAGTGTCGGATCTTCCGTAAATCATCATCACAAATGGATTGTAATCCTCTAGCAATCCATCTAAGATTACATCAATCTTATCTTGATCAGAAATGTTTTCGCCTATGGCGAGAAGGGAATCAGCTATTGTGTGAATCCTCATTAGATATTCAGAAATGGAGCGTTCACATTTCTTGGTGTTCTTTAGTTCAGACCGAAGTTGACGGATTTTGGCTTTAAGATGAGAGTAGTAGTGTGTGTGGATTCGATCCCAAACCTGGTGCGAATGATTGCATGTAAGAACACGGGGAAGAACGGACTCAGAGAGAGTTGAAAGAAGCCATGTGAACATCATCTGATCCTGACACAGCCATTTTTCATAGGCGTCGGTCCATTTGTACGCAGCACGATCAATTTCAGAGGCGTACTGCTGCGGAATCTCAGGGTTAACCAAGAATCGATGAAGTTTGAAGGAAGTGATTATACCTTCAACTTGTTGATTCCAAAGGAGGAAGTTCTTGTCTTCCAACTTGATGGAAAGCTTAGGAGCAGATGTGAAGCCATGCGTGTGTAGGTTGTTCATGGCGAAGAGATTTTCTGGTGCTTCAGTGGTGATGAGTGCTTGTTTTGGCAAGGGATCTGCCATTGACGAAGCTAAACGAGGAGATGGAAGCGATGGTGTTTACAGATCGAAGGCGATTGATACCATATCAGATTGTAAACCAGAAAATCATCTTGATTGAGAAGAGTTTACAATTGATTATATACACTTGGATTGCAACAGAATATTGTTGCTTAAAAACTAACTGTAACATAATGCAACTATATTATCAAAACTAACTAATTCCCTAAACTGTTAACAGTAACTTGGTAAAGCAGAATTGTGCAACCTCTTCAACCGGTAGCAGGTTATTTTGCTGAGGTGTCATCAGCTGAGATGGCCACTTGTGTTGAGCTATTATTTCTCTTGTTATTCTCTATTAATCAGGGTCAATTAGATGAATCTGCAAGGATGGTGGACCCAGAAATTGCTTGATTTCTTGAAATGGCGTCTCACGCAAAAGATACCCACAAAAATAATTGGTTTTCTGTTGAAATAACAATTCCTCATCCCAAAGCATTTTACAAATAAATACCCCAATAATGAAGCCATATAAAAGAATGTGACAAATTGGAACAAGATGAACTCGAGGATATATAGTAAAGTAGCTTCTCACTTCTCTTGCATTTGTTATCCACAACAAAAATGCCAATAATTAATGTCATACACATTCATTCATTCTTGAAAAGCCTCTTTCTTGTTGCCAAAAATGGAAGTTTTGGTATCCTTTTTTAGCAAATGTTGATAAGTCTTAACACTTTTCATTTAATTCTCGCCACATGATCCACTCTATTTGTTCATTCTTTTTCTTATCCTAGCTAGTGGATCAAATTATAGAGTCTACCCACTTTTTATAATGACATGTTTTCCGATCTTGATTTCAAATTTCGTGCGAGTTAAACATGATTTATAACAACTTCTTTAAGAAAATGACTTCAAAATGATTTTTTTTTAATAGAAAAAACTATAACTAATTTGCTGAAAAGTTAACAAGTGTTATATCTTCAATTCTAATTAATTTTAGTAGGTGCTCTGGACTGTCAAGGTCCAAAATTGGGCCCATCACCAGGCCCATACTTTTTGGATTTGAGGTTAATCCTAGTCTAGAGACGTGTCCAATAGAGATCAAAGCTTCTCCTATCTAACAGGCAGGAACCAAGCCGCATCATTTGACACATTCTCCTGTAAATACGCGCATTTACCAACACATTAGGTACACATTTATTATTGTCTACCACCTTCTCTGAACTGACTTGAGCGTCAGAGTGTATGCATATATCACCCTCATCATCGGATCAACGCGAAAGAGTGCATCTCGTAACAACACTCGGATCGAGTCCAACATCTAACCTCGATACATAGCATCTCAATCCAGCCTCATTAACCGAGATCGACTTCTGAGACAGTTTAGTAGGCACAATTGACTGACATAAAATAAAAACCATTAAATAGATAGAAAAAACACCTGCTGCCACGTATTATGATGGTGACCATCCTTATTGTAATTTTGGGGATCTAACATTTGCCTACATTTTCAATCCTTCACAATGACACGCTTTGGTATGTTTTTCCCGGAAAATCGTTTTCAAAGAGTCAAAAATGAGAAATTTGCGTGTACCCAAGGACAGGCACGGAGCCACGTTGATCAGAGTGGGGTCAGCTGACATTACTCTTTTCTCTTTTTTTCAATCAATAATAGGGTATTTTAATATGTTGATCTCACTTTATTTTTTATGTTGATCCCACATGACCTAACTGGTACATTAGAAACAAACCAATGATATATATATAAACTAATATTATATTTTATTTGTTAAAATAGTATTATTTTGCTCTTGTCAAAAAAAAATAGTACTATTTATTATATCGTATTGAAATTGGATCAACACTTATACTTTATTAAAGTACTAATTTTACCTTTTTACCTTTGTAATTTATAGAAATTTAGGTATTTTAGGACTTTTCTGTAATGAAATTATGTATTTTCTAAAAATTTACAATTTTTTTTTGAAAAAATATTATAGGCTATTTTTTTGTCCCCACAATTAAAAATTTCTGGATCCGTCACTGCCCAAGGAATATTATTGGTATTCTAAGTCCAACAACAAGCGCAGCCGGCGCAAAATAATATGAGTCACCAGTTATATTTTTATTCAACCGTTGACATTCAAAAATTGCAATAGTCTTCACCCTAGCCACATCTCCCTTATTTCTTTTAAAGATCGAATAGTAATTTTAGTCCTTAAATATAGAGTTTATTTGTTACGCGTTGCTGCCGTCGTAAATTAATTTACACTCACGACCAATAACAATTCAGGGTATGAAGTAGTTATTAGTTGACTCACTTTTTTTTAATTATACGTCAACTTGTAATTGATCTATAGTGTAAAACATAGGACCAAAATAGCAAATAAAGGACTTATGAGAATTTATACTAAATTTTAATATTTTAGGACTAAAATAATTATTTACCTATTACCTACTTTTTTTATAAAACTTCCCACTCTTCACGATCTCATTGCCTAACATTTTCCTTGTTTCCCATGCAAACACATATATAAAAACATCTTCCTCCTACTTAGTAAAAAACTTCCTCAAAAAAATCAAAAACTTCACCAACTCCTTAGACCTCTTTCCACATAGCAAGCAACCAAGCAAGCCAAATATAAGCTTTTACACACCAATTAAACTTCCCTAGCTATACCTCTTCATAGCTTCCTTCCATGGCAAACTCTCATTCTTCCAAATCATTGCATCTTCCATGCAAAACCTTTTCTCTACTTCTGCTTCTTATTTCCTTCCTCTTAATTGGTTCTTCTACTGCAATAAGAACAGGGAAAACTATGTCTATGAAGATGAATGAAAGAAGAGAGGTTGTTCAACAAAATGTTCCACATCAAAGTCTTGTTTTCAATTTCTTCCCAAAAGGATCAGTTCCACCTTCAGGTCCTTCAAAGAGACATAATGATGTGGTGGATTCAACACCTCACAATTAATATACTCATTTTGTATGATTTTTTCAAGATTTTTTTGTATGATTTTTTCTTTTGTATTGATGGGAAGGATGTAAGGCTTTATTATTACCGTAGAATATTATACCGAAAGAGATTAGCTAGATCCTTAAAGGGTCTGAATAATTTTTTGGATCTTACTTTAGAATTATACTGTATAGAAAAGTTTATTGAGAGAATGTATAATATTAATATGTATATTATCTTTCAAGTATTATTACGCTATTCTTCTATGTTCATTCTGTTTTCCAATTGAGATTTGTTTGTGATGATGATCAATGAAATTGATTGGCTTGTCTATAATATCTGCAAAAAGTATACAACTCATGTTCATTCGAATTGAGTTAATCTTGTAAATTGTGGCTTCTCTCTCTGTATACGTGTAACATTGACATCAGTTGAAAATTCATAAATTAAAAAAGCGAGAATTTGGACTTTCTTCAGCACTGCAGCATCAAAGGCAAAAAGTTGCATCATCAAAAGTCTTCCAAATTTTCCTTTTTGCGAGAATTCCACTATAGAAAAAAATATTCTCTTTAGAACATTATAAACCCCTTATACTTACTTGCAATCATTTTTGAGTGAAATCGATTGCACCTAACACTATATAGTGTATCTCAGTGAAATTCTGACCATCCTCTAGGAAGGGGTTGAAGAACTGCACTCTAACATTTGCTTGGAAGCTAGATGACAATGCATTTAGGGCTTGTTTGGACCGTAGCTTAGTTTGGCTTATTTAGTGGCATAAACATTTATGTGACTGTTTGGGAGAGCTTATGGAAACAGCTTATAACATGTTCATAAGTTGTTATCAGCTAATTTCCTTAAACTCCCAAGGATAGCTTATGAAAACAAAGCTTATAATTTACAGAAAACGGATTTAAAATTATTTTATCTTTTATCATAAAAACAACTTCTGCATAAGCGTTTATGCCATAAGCGTTTAATTAAGTTGTTTGTCAAAACGGGGCCTTAGTCAACAAGAAACACCTATAATATAAAAAACATGCCTCAATACATATATAACATAGACAGCTATAGCACCTCTCATCATCTGCCAACAAATGAAGCTGATTCACACCTAAGCTCAAAACACCTACACGGTTTTTATTACGCAATTATTAGCATACACTAAGACATGTATAAACACACAAATACCTTAACTACCAGTTAATGAAACACTTGTTAATCTCTGAAATACCTTTATTTGGCATTTGGGAACTCCAAATTAAGCAGATTCTGCTGATATTTTCTTGCTACCTTATTTATTG